>CM055969.1:17595000-18925000 GCA_029531755.1 Holothuria leucospilota
TTTGACACATATCCCTGACAGCACACAGCGCAGGAGCTACGTTGGGCCAACGCAAAAATAACCGTTGACAACGGCCACTAAGCATCAGCCCACCGCAGCGCAAAACACTGTGCACCACCTGAAAATCGGGTGTCCCGATAACGCGTGCCAATGTCACAGCAGAGTTTCCTAAGCTCTGTGCAGAGTCTATCGTATTCTCATTCTTAAAAAATTAATGAATCCTTTTTGGGCTCTGAGGATTGATATTCTGTTGTTTTAATGGGGTAGCTATGAAGTAAAAGCCCCCACTGAGAGTTGTTTCCTCTAGGTCCGACTGTATCGCAGAGGTTTTTAGTGAAATGTTCGGTTTGTTCGTGTACGGTAGCCTACTGTAAAGACGAATAATACATGCACTCTTTTCAATTGCTTTTAGACTACGTTCTAAGAAGGGAAAAAGTTAAACTCAATGGACATTGTCATTAATGGTTGATAACTGATACTGAGCAGAGCTCTCTGTCCGTTCCACAGATGTGAATAGTGCAGAGCAGGTGACAAGCTATTTAACTGATGAGAAGTATTGACGACATTAAGTGCAGATTTTTTAGATTTTTATTGGGAGGGTGGGGTCTGAGCCATTCAACTCCCGAATTTCACATTTTCCAAGTTCTAAGGTAATTTTTTACGTTTTAAAATCATCTTTAAATGAAAGTAACTATTTTATTAGGTTCCGCATTATCTGGTTACTTTTGGCGAAAGAGCCCTTTTAAAAGTGAAATAGTAATTCAAATTTAACACTCCGCCATAACACCGCCAAGGCGGTAATGAACTTGTGATACGGCGGAAAGAACACTTTACTACCGTATTGGGGGATAATGTGTGTAGTTAAAGTAATTTAATGGCAGGCGTGCAGCCAAGGAAGGGGGGGGGGCGGCTGCCCCCCCCCTCCTTGAGCATACTTTTGTATTTTTAATGCTGTTTTTATATTGCTAGTAACTCAAAATAAAAAAATGCCTAGATGCAACTTACAAGGCCTGGGAAGTGCCATTTGTAGCGATCTGGGAGGCACTCTATGCGAAAATCTTCTTGAACGCTTCGCGCCAACCTATGGTGGCACTACGCTTAGATAATTTGCCTACAGGCTTCGCCCCTCCTTGGCAAATTCCTGGCTACGCGCCTGTTTAAAGGTGGAAGGATTGATAAGATGGTGGGTGCCTCATGGTTGAATGAGTCAACTTATTGACTGGGGATGTACTAATTTGACCATATGAAAGTAAGCTACAATGTTTGGAAGGATAGTTTTCTTTTACAGATGCCACCTAGACCTACTAGCTCTCGCTGTTCTTCAGTTTCTGGATGAGTCAAAGAGGTATGTTTTCTAAGACTGTGTTAGTCTTAAGCTTTAACTAACACTTGTTGTATATTTGCAGTATCATCGCAATGCAAACTTTAAAACACGAAACAGTTTTGTCCACTACAGTTTAAAGAAGTCTGCAAAGGAGAATGAAAACAAACTGTCTGATTGATTGCTTACCACTTGCTGCTGAGGTTTATTAGAACAGACAGGCCGGCAGGTGAAACTTGCTCCAAGGATAGACATCAGCATTTGTAAAGCAAAGACTATACAAAGAATACTGTAGACAGCCAGGTTAGCTGCACGATTTTGACGTCTCCACTTCAAGAATAAACAAAATAACAAGTTCTTAAATTTTGAAAAATAAGTGTATGTGTAATCAAATGTATATATGTCGGAGGTGTGTATAATATTGTCTTCGATCTAAATTTAAACCAATCCCAGGATATTAAAGAAGGAAAGATTGAAAGTAAATACCAGAGAGAAAAGAACCGCATCGAGGGTTTGAATCCGCCAGCAGCCTGCACACATTCTAATTCCGATCTACCAAACTCGACCTATTATAACCTATTATATATATATATTTATATATATAATATATATATATATATATATATATATATATATCTCCGTTGATGGAAGCCCAACCAGAGATCACGAATGATGCAATTCAGCTGAACACAATTGTCAATCCGCCAGCGGATCTCCGAAGAGATGCAGAAACGTGTGACAGCAATAAGTTGACGATGAATATATATATATATATATATATATATATATATATATATATATATATATATATATATATATAATACGAATCAGTACAATTGGATATCAAGCCATTACCAGTGGTTTCGTGCTAACGCACTCTTCGTATTGTATTTTGCTCTACTGTTATAGTAATGAGCACTGTTTGTATCGGAGGAACACCCCGTCTGTAGTTTTCTATATGATATATATATATATATATAATATATATATATATATATATATGTATGTATGTATATATATATATATATTATATATATATATATATATATATATATATATATATATATATATATATAGACATTATAAGGTACGCGTACTGGATACCACAGATAAATAGAAAAGAAGAGAGTGGTAACGCTTTCCTAACATCCAGTGTGAAAAATGTACATTTATTTGAAAGATATTTCGGGCACCTTGCCCTTCCTCAGTTGCAACAGAATTAAACTGAAATTAGCTCTCACTGTTCTTATACCCATGAAGGGTAGAGGAGATAATCCTGTTATCAGCTTTTCCTAACCTATATCCCGAGGTGACTGTAATGTGACACACTCGCAAGGACGGGAGAGGATTTAAGATTAATTTGAGCAGATATTGGGGGTGGGGTTTTATGAAAAATTCCGACTTTTAAACAAAACATTTGAACGCTAAATTAACTGATTCAAAATTTTGGGAAGTTGCTATTCCAGTTTTTGTATCACACATGAGGGTCGACTCTAGACTATTTCGTTATTCACAAGCAAATGGACGATCAGAATCTTATGAACAAGCTACTACGTATTAATGATGACCTTGTGATGATTTTCACATACATCGACATACGTTTCGCAATTTTGGGGAATGGGCCCTATATAAGCTCAGTTTATATACCGAGCATTATTCATTACGTACTGTATGTAGGCAGCGCACGCAACCGTGGAAATCAGACTTATGCCTAACCTAGATCAGTTTTGTAGAAATCGCGGACTGTGATCGCAATTAAAGCAATGTCGGGAGAAATAATTTCGCTGCATGACAAAGACTCTTTAGAAAAACTCTGAAATAATTTATAGCTGTGATTTAAATTTTTTCATGGTGCTTTTTTCAACAAAAAAGTAAATAAATAATTCAATCATCTTGGAAAATGAAAAATACAGGATGATTTTTTCGCATGATTTTTTTTTTCGGAACCGGGTAGTAAATTTGGAACCGGGTAACAGAACCATCGGGCAGGTAGCCTAATTTTTTTCCCACGAGATTATGGGCAAATTTGGTTTTCAAAACTTTTCAAATTTGTTTCAGAATCATGGTTAGGGTTACATTTAGGGTTAGGGTTACGTGGCCAAGGGTTATTTGGCCTGTTCTTTCAGAATCTGGTGTTAGAATTACAATAAAAGGGTCGTTAAGCTGTCATTTTGGAATTAGGGGTGTGGCCTATTTCCAAGAAGCTGATTGGTCCATTGGCATGATTTGCCCATAACCTCGTGGGAAAAAAATTGCGCGGGCGGGTACCCGGGTTCACGGGTTACCCGTGCAAACATATATATATATATATATATATATATATATATATATATATATATATATATATATATATATACCTTCCTTCAGTGAATGAAACAAGTGTTTCGGTCGCCTGTATGCGTTGCCTGTTTCGCGTTTGGCGAAACAAGTAGCCAGTCATAATCAATCAACATGCGAAGAGTAGTTCTCATGATTACAAAATGGCGACCTACATGGAACCGTCATGAATGCCTTGGCCCCTCCTTATGCAGAAGTTGTTAATTGATATACCTTATGTGGGCGAAATTGCCATATATGTTCTTTGTTTCTTTCAAATGAAGGACATGGCAGTAAAATGCGGACAGACTTCAAAAATATGTATTTTCCACCGAATTCAGTTCTCGACCGTACTTTCATGAAGGAACGACCTGTCACATTTCTGCTGCTCAAATGGCGCTGTGTAATAACTTTTGACCACCCAACCCCCCGGCCTGTAGCCAGGAATTCTGACGTGGGCAGGGAGACACAGCATTCAGGCTTCAAATGGGGAATATTGACTACCACTGCTAACCAACGCCTTTGGCAATCAATTTTTCTGAAGGCACGAGAGTCTGTACGGAGACAGTCCAACCGGATGGTTCCGAGCCCCCTCCCTTACTTGTCGTATAGCTAGCGAAATTAGAGTCGTGCCTGTTGCCAAAGATCTCGAGTGGAACTGCTAATCTTTCTGCATGTTTTTCTTTTAGCTGATAACTGGTGCGTACGGTTTCTTCCCCTACTCCCTAATCTCAAGCAAATGCAGGCGTGTTTGCCAGGATTTGGCCCACATGGGATCAGGCTCATCATTGTCTGTGTGTGTGTTTGGGGGGGGGGGTACATTTTGCATAGTGTCCGTATATACCCGAAGTGCCGAGTTGTATGTGTACTGATTTCGTGTTTGTCCGTGAAATCTGAATACTGCAAATGCATAATCAGCAAAGTGTGCAAATATTTTGTGGTACACATGAAAGATGCCATATACTAATTTAGTGGAAAACATCAACTGTCGGGGCGGTTGACCCCTGTCTGGGATTACATAGGCCTACATACAGCAGGTTCTCAAATATTTTCGGCCGCGATCGGCATTTCCCCTAGTTTATGCCTTGTCACTGCTGTACTACTTTTTGGAACAAGTATAGGTTAAGTTACAGCTGAATTCCTGATTACGTACTACTAAGTTTGTATGTTGTACTTACAGTCGCAAAGGTAATCATATTAGCAGCCCACACTATACAAGTACCACTTAATACAGCCCCAATGATAGATGTGACCATGTAGGCGATAATCTGAGAAAGTGAGAACAAAAGGAGATGGCCAAAGTAAAAAGGATCATGTGGTCTGCAGTATAGCTTGCAGAATAGGGAATATTCCTTAAGAATTGTAATTACAGGACTACTTATTGTATTGAGTGCACAAAAATTATGATCTCAATTAGAGAAGCAACGTTACCCCCATCCTCCCGCACCCAAAGAAACAAAGATCTTTTGACAGGATCCTTGGGAGTCCTAAATAGAGCAGGCCTAATAATCACCACTACCTACATACGGCTACACTTACGTTAAGTGATACGGTAACATAAGGTAGGGGTGGCACCAGGATTTTTCCGACAGGAGGGCCAGCAACCTCATGCTCACAAAGGCGATGAGTTGCCAAAAGGACGAAAGACGTAAAATTTTCAGCGCGCGCCGAAAGAATTTGACTATTTTTTGCAAAAAATTGAAAATTTTGGGGGTGTTTTTGAAGGAAAATTGAAAAGTTTGTGTTTTTTTTTTCAATAAAAAGCAGAAAATTTTGGGTCTTCATTGAAGAATCTGCCCTTTCTATGAGTAAAATCAAACAGTTCTTCTGGGCGACTGAAGGTCGTTAGGATTACATATTAAATCGTGTAGGCTACGGATTAAGCTCCCCGACGAAAGTAGAAAATTTCCCCGAGGGGCAGCCTTCCCCGACGGGGGTGGCCCCTGCCTTAATCCCGCTGGCGGCACCCCTGACATAAAGGTATCTTAAAGAATTCGTTCGAAAAATCTAATCACAAAATTTGTCTAGTACATTTTATTTCTGTACATTGATAGCAAGTCCTCGATGACTTTACAGGTATGCCGTTTTCATTAAGTTCTATAGTGTTGAGCTGGGAATAAACAGACATGACTACAATACACATAACTAATATTAGCATCCTCTATGTTATAAGAAAAAAAAAATGATGTAAAATATCATTTTCGCCTTTTACAAAAAAAAATAAATAAATAAAATAAACCTATGGGCTATATCCAAATCCAGGTGAAGAGACACAAGACTTAACGAGAAATTATTAGAAAGGCCTTGAAAGGGACCATGCAAATTGAAAGCTTGGACCTTGGGACATTGGGTACCTTGTCCTTATAGGATAGAAAGGATCATAGTGTAAAGTTGGAGTAATATACACTCTTGCCAAAAACGTAAACTACTTTCATTTTTAATTTTACTTTACGGTCCAATTACTCCGTTGATAAAGTCACAAGTATTTCTTGCAATCTCCTTCGATTCTGGCCTTTACTCTTTGAGTTGGTCGAATTGGAAACATTTGTGGTAAGCAGTATGACTGCAATTTTTCACAAACATTCAGCTTACCATACATTTTCTTCGTTTGCTGTACACACCCAAAAATCCCGTCACAATGGCGAACTGAAAGACAAGGAAAACAACGCAATGTGCACAAACTTCTTATGAGTGAACTAAATCAAGGTTATATAAGAGCCTAAATATTGTTAACAAAGTAGCATACATTACTAACGCACCGTAATTCATAATCATTTTAATTGAGATGAAAAGGCAGATAATGTCAGTCTCTGTGATTTCCTCTACCTACTTGCCTTTCTCTTTATATAAAATAATTGTAAGAGATGGGTCATTCACGTACATATAACATTCTTTAAATTTAAATTCTAATTATTGTACAGGTGGATGCAGTGTTAGAACTAACCTTCAGACAACGGGGGGGGGGGGGGGCAAAGGACCCAACCCATTAGCCATTTTTTCTAAGCAAGTGATGGGGTGGATAATTAGTATAGTAGTTTAGACAGTTTGATGATTGGGGAGTTTTTGTAGTCAGGTGCACCCTTACAGTTAATGAATGTGAAAGGGCGCCATTATAATGGGGTTGAAACATGGCCGCCATTCACCATACTTCTTGATAATTAAGTCACGAAATAAATCCAGTTGAATCCTGAATATACACTTTTCTTGTCGTCATTATACAAATCAAAGACCACAACAGGCAGGGTCTTCCTCTATCCGTACTTGGTACCCTAGATGGCCATAATAGCTTCACTTATTAATTACATGCCCAGCTTGCATTTATGTGGTATATATGGTTTCTAACTAAAAGACTTTCAGCATAAACTGTCATCAATGTATAGGACCAGTGGCGTAGCCAGAGGGGGGCAGGGGGGGCAGAGTGCCCCCCCCCACAGAAATTTTGGGGACGCAATGGCGATGTTGAAAAATGAAGGAAAGCAAAAAAAAAAAGAAAAAAGAAAAATCGGCGAGAGCAGGGAGGGATGGGGAGTTGGTAGGGCGGAGTAGGAGTGGTAGGGATCTAGGTCCGGGGAGGAGTAATGACGGTGGAATCCGCAGCAGGACGGATGACATATTTATTTTATGCAGGACGTATTGGCAGTAGGCCCCGAAAAGTCAATCAAAACCTTGGATATTAATGATGTCATCTCGTCTGGAAACAGTGTTCCGGATTTTTTCTCCTTTTTTCAACAGATTATGCCTTGGGGACTGAACCCTTGCCTATTTTTCGAACCTTAAATCCTGATTTCGAAACAAAATAAAAAAAATCCCGAAAAAGTATTGGTTGTCAATGTCATTTTCACTCGGAGGGCGGGCCGTCCCTCCAGGGGTGGCGCCAGGTGGGGTCAGGGGGAATGTCTACAGTTTCGTCGGGGAAGTCGATACGATACAGCATGCAGTCCTCGAAGGCGTCATTCGCCCCAACGGTTTACCTGTTTTTTGCTCTCAAGAGGACAACTTCTCTAATAAGAACCCAAAATTTTCGGCGCGCTACGCGCGCTTAGGGTCACTCCATTTTCTTCAATATTTCCATTCCACATAGCTAGATAGCACAAGTCCTGTCCACGTAATTACCAAGTAACATGTAGGCAGAGTACACAGCTTGTGTACAGGTCGTAAATTTCATCCCATATCGCAATGCCTATAGTTGCTGTTCTCTAATGTGTCATACTGTGCGGTCAGTTGGTGAGCGAGTCCAGGTGGTTTCGATACAATGTATGTTATCCCCGATACGGTCTTCAACCCCTACAGTTTTCTTTCTTTCTTTTTATTCTTAATGATTGCATATGTTTTTTTTGTGGAAGTCTACCAAAAACTTTCGCGCGCATCGCCCCTTTTTGCAGTTTGATGATTCAGATTCAAAAGAACGATATCAGTGCGCAACTTGGCTCTTGAAGTACTAAGTGATAATGTGATATTATGCAAAATATACCCTGCAATGGCATGGGATAGTTAAGCTCCTTTAAATCCCTTTCTCACCATGACGTATAGTGGGTTGTCGGAACTTGGGTTCGAGGGCATGGCCCCCGTTCGGGAAAATTCTGTCGCCACCCATCATTGGTCGGTTTACTTATTTTGGCTTTCAAAAGGATCATTTCTGAGATAAAACCTACAATTTTTGGTACGCTTCGCCCACTCTTCCTCAGTTCCGTTATTTATAGCTAAATATAGTCCAATGTCATTTCATTTCCGTAAACCTAGTTAATGTTCTCTTATGTCTGTCGAGAGGAACGACTAGTGACCCGAGGAGGGAAGTAAAATGTAAGTTATGTCTGGTAGGGCCCACCTGTTCGAACAATTGACCTATGTAAGTTTTAAATAAGTACAGATTCTCTTTAGTGTAGGCTTACCCAAAAAAATTTCGCGCGCTTTGCAATTTCACAATTTAGATTCCGGATAAAAACGGTAAATCTATGTTCCTTTAGTATATACTCATTTTATGTAATATATATGCCCCGCAATGACATGGTATAGTACACAGGTTTTCTTCAAATCCCTCCTCACCAATCCCTCGACGTCATCGGGGCTGTCGGGGATTCAGGTCGCTGGCCTCCCCGTTGGGGAGTCTGGCCCCCTTCGGGCAAATCCTGGCGCCACAATTGCGTCCGTCTAAAAAACCCCTGTGGAGAACACTGGGATCTAGTATAAAAAGAAGCAACATTTTGCATCTAAGCCCTTTGGGGCAGCAAAAAATTTCCCCTCCCCCAGGACTGCGGTCAAGAATGGGGACGATGAGTCGACTTTGCCCCCTCACACCAAAAACCTGGCTACGCCCCTGTATAGGACTTATAAAGCTAATAAAGTTATTTTATGTCAACTTTACATACCACTCCGTTCCAGATACCCCAACCGACATTGTCGCTGCTATCATAATAACTCATTGGGATGCATATTGCAGCGATTCCAAAAACTATTTCTATCACGCCAAAAGTAATCTGGAGTATCCCCATGATATTCCGAACTTTCCATCCCCATTTTCTTCTGTCGGGGTTCTGGTTGTTGATGACACCTGGATTTGCAGCTGGAGCTGGTTGGTTTTCAAACACCAGTTGTTGATGACCTACTGGTTGCATCTTTGTGAAACAAATGCCAAATAACATTAAAAAAATAGTGAAAATATGATGACATCAACAAGAGGGCAATCCACAGAGTAGGTTATTTCATCGCCAGCAAATACATAACTTAAAGTGGGTATGACACGGCCAAAGTACGTTTCTCAATAAATATTCTTTGGTTACAGCTTGAAATGAAGCGAATGTTTTCCCGACTCAACTACGCCCATAAACACAGTAATACGACCTTGTGAATTCCCAGTTACAGGCCAGACTCAGCCATCTGATATCCAAAAGCGAAAAAAGTATGTGAGCGCGTCTCAAGATCGTGACGTCATTGGAGGCACGGTTAGTAACACTGTACCAGGCAGCTCACCCATCGTTCTACACATCGAATCATGTGCACGCTAACGCGTGTTAGCAGGTACATCATTGCAAACACCTGTGCTACGATACTATACAGCAGCGCGCGTGACCAGTGACCACATTGTGAACTATACGTCGTTGCGCGGTGACTGCTTACCATTCACAATAGCAACGTTACTGAACAGCTCACTGAGTAAAGGCGGGCTTGTTATGGACTGTCCATACATGTTCATAGCTGTTCTGTGCAGCGCGCTTGGACCGCGTTCTTTTTGCACAAAAACAAAGATGTTTATTACATGCAGGGAAGCTAAAACAGGGGCGCATATGCACGCGAACATATTGGCCAATGATATGCTTCGAAGCCCCCAACATGTTCCTCGCTTTGCGCTCTGTATGTTGGGCGGGTATTGTGATGTAATCCTTTTCATGAAGTTTTTAAGATGTGAAACTTTCCCAAAGCGTTGTATTAGTTTCACATCTAGATACGCGTCCTTACATAGCGCAGTGCGGGGTGCCGCCAATTGCGTCATAAAAGTCAGGTGACCTGTTGCGGCATTTTTCGAAATTGGATTTCTGGACGTTTTTCTTCAAATTCTATTTATGCCGAACTGCGCCGGTTTTAATCGTGTTTGAGATGATACTTTTACAATACTGTACCCAATCTTGCAATACACAAAAGTTATTTTGGCCGTGTCATGCCCACTTTAACGCGATAACATAAATTATCGAATCAAATCAAGAAGTCTTCTGGAATTACACATTCTTCAGTAATGCAAAAAAAAAAAAAAAAAAAATCGGAAGTTTAGTCTCCACGAGTTCAGCCACCTTTTATCCTCTAAAACATGGGTTCTTAATTATTTTTGTTGGTGGCCACATTTCTCATCCGGTAAATCTTATGGGCTACAGACAGGTTGCTATGATTTTGTCTTTTGGGTCTCATGATAAAATGACGAAAAGGCGTTGAGGAAGGGAGCTCTCCACACTAGGATTTCAGGGCCCAGAGGCCCGTAGTAGAAGCTCTGGTCGGATTCAGGGGCAACGACCGATAGGAGACTAATAAGGGGCTCCAGCAGTTTGTAGGTAGTAAAGATATTGTAAAGATATTGTAAAACAGTGGGTCCCAACCTTTTTCAGCTCATCGCCCCTTTCACGGAATTGGGTTGGACAAACACCGCCTGTCTATAAAAAAGCGTTGCTCTACATGAAACGACAAACATAAAATCCCATGTTGAACGAAAGGGTAGGCCCCACACATATCTCGTTTGTACGTGTGGGTCTAGCTGGCCTACAGGTTGTAGTCATGAGAAAGACGAAAACAGCTCGCCTAAAACTTGCATTTTTGAAAACATTTGAAAGTTTTCTTTCATAGTGCATTTCAAAAGTTATCTATAATGTTACAGTTATTTAGTAGAATTATCTCCTCTGTCAGTACGTCGTGTCTATGGACAGCAAAGAAAAAAACTACATTTGAGGGAAAAAGTGACCTGATAATATTTAGCCATGACCCCTTTGCTTATAGTTTTCATTGGCACTGATGGGAATATGAGGATCGTCGCCAGGAAATTTTTTAAAGATAAACACTGTTAAATGCGATTTTCTGGCACCTGGCATTAAAATAATTCACAACTTTGTATCACACCCGAGGAGGGAATGTTAGACCTACGCGACTTGTTGACTTCAATTCATCTCCTTTTTAGGCGAACTAATTTGGGAACTCAGCTAGAGGAAACCTTTTGGAATCTTGTTAATCCCCAGTTTAAATGTAGTATATCATCTTTTTCAAAACGCCTCCTGTCGCCCCCTTAGAGCTCATCGCCCCAGAGTTGCTCAAACGCCCCATGAGGCGATAAAGACCCCGTTGGGAACCACTGTTGTATAGAAATTGAAATGAAGCACTTCAACAATTTCAATAACACTTGAAAAGCACACTGAACTTGAACACAGGATCGCGAATAATAAAATTTGACCATTATTTTCAAAATTATCAACAAAAATACGCACCTCTCCCCACTCCTAGCCAAAAGTATAGTTTAAACGTTGTTTTAGACGACTTCGTTTTTGACCTGTCTGAAAAGCCAAGAAAGTTGTCTCCTATCCCCCCTGGTGGATGTATGGTAGTAAAGATTACATGTGGCTTTTGAACAATAACTACACTTAAGCTGTCCTACTCAGCTGAAATTGTGGCAAGACAACCTAATACGATCAGTGTGCGCGAAGCGCGCTTTAAAGTAGCATTTTAAAGTCATTTTGGTTGCTTACTTTATGTCCTCTGCAAAAGTGACCCATTAGCCTATACTAAAATGCAGTGTTGTAACAAGTCAAGTCACTGACTCGGACTCGAGTCGACTCGAGTCGCATATTTGGCTTGACTTGACTTGGTCGTCAGCCAAAATGACTTGACTCGAGTCTGGAACCCTAAATGACTTGACTTGACTCGAGTCACCACCTAAAATGACTTGACTTGACTCGGCCTCGAGCATAGCATGACTCGAGTCCTTTGATGCGACTCTTATGTTTGTAAATGTACCCAATTCTGGGCTGTGCTACGTGCATATTGCGAGGTAGACGCGGCCTCAGCACACAGTGCACGGGTGAAATTAATACCAGTACTGCATGCCTGTAGTATAGTTGTCACTTGACAACAAACGGGCCGCGGTAGTTCGACAAATCCGCACTCACTGCACTGCGGAAGCATGTCGTACCATACTATGTACACAGCATTACAGGCATGGACCATAACGAACACCAACCTCACTACTTTCTATCGGAAAACAACATCTTGCACAGACAGGGTTGCCATCTGCATGGTTCTTGGTCTGATTTCAGCAACTTTCGTTGTACTAGAGTTTTATGCATGGGTGAATATTTCAAAATGAAATTATTAAAATGTGAGTTTGTTCCTTTCAGTTGCTCTCTATAATAATTTTATCGCCTCTAAAAAAGAATTATTCAAATAATATTGCTTGTGCAACTCTGATGGGAGTTGTGTAGGCGGCATTCCACGAGACCGAAGGTCCGCGAGACCGAAAATGAGTAAAGGTTCTCGAGACCGAAAATGACAAAAGGTCCGCTAGACCGAAAAGAAAAGTTCCGCAAGACCGAAAATGAGAACAGGTCCGCGAGACCGAAGATGAGAAAAGGTCCGCGAGACCGAAAGTGAGAAAAGGTTTGCATATAGTTATAATTATCACGTACGAAATACGTTTTTTCTTTATATATGCGTAAGGTCGTAATAAATAGTGGCCGCGTACAGTGACGTAGCGAGGGGTTAATTGGGTCATTGCCCAACCCCTGGAAAGAATAAATAAGCCAAATTTTACTTCCAAAGTTTTCACCCGCACAAAAAATTATTTAAAAATCATCTCAAAGGGTAGGGGAGAACCTCCCGTTAGACGCCTTCCTCTTTGACCCCTCTCCCGGAGCATCGTTCACAGTCATGATCCCCCTCAGCTGAATTCTGGTTACACAACTGTGCACGTACTTATGTCCTTAAAAGTTCCGGTCTCGCGAGCGGTTTTTAATTTCGTCCTCGCGGGCCTTTGGTCTCGTGGGTTGTAACCGTGGTCTAGCCGGTCGCCAATAGCTCCCTATATATACAGTACATGGTCCTTACAACGACCCATTAGAAATTCGGGGTCTTCGACCTGGTCGAGATTGATTATTTTCTTATAGCAAAGCTAGTAGGACCTTGACTCCTTATTTATTTGAAATAACATTTCCTTTCCAACTCTGTAACTAATATTGCAGTTGTTTTTGATCACTTTAAACCTCTGAAAAGTTCAGATAATTTCAAATAAAATCAACAACTTTGCCACTTCGTAAAATTTACTGTAGGCTGTTGCGTTCGAAACATTTTTTGATATCAGAATGCCGTGTGCGTAACATTGTGACATCACACAGAACATTTGACTACTGTAGTTCCTATACGTACACATGACAACTGCCTCTGTAAACATTCCATACTGACGTAAGAATGTAGCTTATTAGCATACTGATGTAAACAACGTTCCTTAGTCACACAGTAAATATTAAGGCATGAAGAAGTTGCTAATTTCATTTCAAGTTTTTGGCCCTTTCAAAAAGATCTCGGTGATCAAAAACAAAACTGTAATACTCCTGTAAGATTTGGAGAAGAAAAGTCATGGTAGTAAATTAAGATTTTACGTCCAAAATTTGCTGAGAGAAGAAAGTCAATTTCAACATCATAAAGACGGCCGATCCCCCCCCCCCCATCTATTTTCAGAGGTCGTTGTAAGGACTGGGTATAGCGAGCTCCCAGCGAACAACCATACGGTCCATTACTGAGGACTAGGACTGGTTGTAATTTCGCAACCCCGTGTAAAGCATTGTTCAGCAGGTGGCGTTGTCAGGGTGATATCCACAGTACACAGTACCGACGATAGCAGTCCGGGCCATGTATGTTATGTACGTGCACATGCATCTATCAAGCAAAGCCATTTGTCGCTGTCATAGGCGGGATTACGGTGGGCATAGGGGAACTTGCTTCCCCCCCCCCACACACACTTTTTGTCAGAGCTTACAAAATAAAAATAATAAAAAAATAGCGAAAGGAATCGAGACAAGAGAAACTATAAGAGAATTTCCAATAGCCTATTATGATTAAATTTTGCAATGTTAAATGAAGAAAAACATTAAAATCAAATGCCATAAAAATGCTAGGAAGATTTTTCTCTGCGTGCTCACCCCCAGAGAAAACTGACTAATACAATTGAAAATTTTGTCTGGCACCGTAAAATTTCTTTCAAAGCATGGGCGTCTCCTACGCGCCACTTTATTGGGACTTGAAGCTCTGAAAGAAGTCACTGAAAGTATTGGACGTCATTAAATGCACCCTGGTCCTTGCAAACAAAATCCTAAACACTACCCATGTAAAGGGAATCACAATTCTCGATAAATTTTTCGGCGTGCAAGCACGCATGAGCCTGATATAAATTGGCCTCATTAGTACTGCTGTACGACTGTGCGTAGGAAAACTTTGTTCGAATAGCCTCGTTATTATTTCCTGTAGGACAGCTTGAGTAAATTACTATTTCCAAAACCCTCGCTACACCTCTTCCTGTCCACTTTTCCCACCAACTGCTATAATGCATCCTCAGCAAATTGACTTACGGTTACTATCTTAAATTTGCGATTCTCACAAGAAATCTATTTCATTAGCATTTCAAATTACAGATGGGGAAGCAGAATTTGTTCAAGGAATTGTCCAGAATTGCCGCAAAAGCCGTCAATTTTTTTTTTAAAAAATTACTCAGTCTCCAGCCTCCGGTTTCGCACCTTCGGCGCTCGCGGTTAACGGTTTCGCAGACCACAACTTTCCAAGATGTAGCCTCCAATGAAAATTACTTCCCTGCATGGCATTTAAACTGCCGATGGCCTTAAACATGTCAATGTAAAAACTACCCGTTAAACTTTTCACTTTTTTTTTAAATTATCATAATTATACTCTATAACCTGATAACCTTCGAAATCGACACTACCTTATTTTTCACACTAATAAAAACGGTTGAGGGGGATCGTCCCAGACCATCGACAAAAATGAAACATGAAAGAAAGAACCATAGAGCAGGATATTGGGCCCTGTATCTTGCTCTATGGAAAGAACAGGCACCTGGGGAAAGAAGGAATATTTTAATGTAATAAACAATACTGCATTTAAAATTAAAGAAAAACAATAGGCTACAATTTAACATCTCAATGTGTTTTCTTCGGAGCAGTTCACGCGCACCCGTTTTAAATATTGTTTTGGGATTCCTGGTTTCTTCCTGTAGAAAATCTGGCTTTTCATGACTTTGTTCATACTGGGGAAGTTCCCCTCCCCCAGAAATTTTCAAAGCAAAATTTTTATCACCATTGATCTGTGTAAATTTACCGATTTTTTGAAGATTGTTTAGATGCAAGTTGAAAGGGGCGAAAAAGTGCCGTTTCCGGTACCGTAATATGGCACAGGCGCTTAGCGAAGTGGGAGTGTGCAAGAGTCCTCTCCTTGAGGATACTTTTCTTAGCTTTTTTATTACTCATATCGCTAAAAGTCTAAAATGGGATTTTTTCAGCGCGCTTAGCGCGCACCTACTCCGAGTTCTAGATCTCACATTTTTAAAATTATTGCTCCAAAGTCCCGGCCTTCCGCGCCCCTTGGCAGTCCACAAGGGTTTGCGTCCCCATTTTCAGATATCAAATCCCCCACACCCTCGGTCGTTGTGGCCATTTTTATTGACGGAGAGGGTTTATTTCCGAGAGTTGCATAGAGCTACATGCTACGTCCTTGACTACTTCGTTCGATTAAAGTGTATGTTACACCATGGCGTAGCCATCTATGGATTCTAGGACGACGAAATCTAACGTTAGGCCTACGTTGCACAGTGAAACTGAGATATACATTAACATTGTTTACTTGAGTAGTTTCAGCATTCCTGTGTTGGGCGCAGGCTACGTGTGGTACCTTAGTATGTGCAGGGTACTCCTGGCAAATTGCATGTAAAGTAATGTGAAAACAATGTACCTGTAGCATACCATAGAAAAAGATTGCAGTCCGTCACGGGTACACTTCAGAAAAGGCAGAAAGGAACCAGTTGTCTCAAGGTCACATCAAAGAAAAAGTACCAGTTTTACATTTGCTATGATTATGCTGTGTGATAGTGTGACTTGCGTTGACTTGTAGACACAGCAACTGACTCTAGTGGACTCGACAAAAATGTCTGACTTGACTTGACTTGACTTGCCTTCTGTCCTGACTTGACTTGAAAATGTGCTTGACTTGACTTGACATGACTCGAGCAATGTGGCGAATGACTTGACTTGCGACTCGACCTAAGGGTGACTCGTTACAACACTGCTAAAATGCCTCTTATAACATCAATGATGATTGCTGGCCCATTTGTGTCATCAGCCCAAACTTTAATATCTTTTACGATCTCAATTTGCTTTCCGGACCGGATTGGATCCACCCGCAGGCCGGATGTGGCCCGTGGACCGCCATTTATGAACCAAGGCTTAAGAAGGTGCACCAGATAGCCTACTGAGCCTAACTAGTAGTTTGTGACTTACGTTTCGCCAGGGGTCACGTAGCGTCGAGTGCACGTATGGGTCTGCGCTATCAAATTATGTTTAAAGTACTACCTACTTACGTTTAAAGTACTACCTAATGACACTTTTTTTAGTGTTTTGTATGGCGCCCGACTTCATCTCCTGTCTACGCTACTCATCTTTATGTAGATACAGTACACAGTGTCATTTAACATGGCTGTGTTGGAGAATCTATGGCATTCACAAGATGGAGCAAAACACTCCTAGACAAATCATCGCCCAATGGTTGAAGGTGGGAATGAATACAAACATGACAAAAGATTTAACAAAAAATTGTTGGAAATAATCCGTTAACCGAAGAAGAAAACTGAGGGTCCTCGATGCGAAAAACATTTTTAATTTTGTATACATTTTCATATTCACAATTTTGCAGTAAACGACTTGTAAAATTCTGACTGGAAAAAAAAAAAGATGAAGAAAAAAAAAGAAATTTTCATCACGTACAGTAACAAAGCCCATATTGCTATTCGTCTCTTTCCTGCGAACAACGGTACCAGTACATACCGAACATTACGCGCATAATTGTATTCGAATACACTTTGTCAACTGTGATGTCACCATGTATTATCTCAGTAGGCTACATATTCTAATTAAAATAACTTTTTCAAGCGCAAAACACCCAACATTAACGCCTAACAACAGAGGCAGGATTTGATGTTTGTTTGTACTGGGGTGTTCTGAAGAGTACTAAGTAACTAAAGAGGGTTTTCTTCTGAAATAAATTTGTATTAAGAAAACAAAATGGCGTGTGACGAGACTACACGGGACAGAAAATAAAAGAAGAGAAACCTAAATGTCTGAGCTAGAATATTTTATTTGCATCAGACCGGGGATGGGGGCAAACCCTGGCGAAATACCAAACGGTGCCGAAGGGACCGCGGAAGGAAGCGCTCCCTTAAAGGCGTGGTGTCCAGGGGCCCGCCGAAGAGCCCCTGGTGGGATCCACTGAGGGCAACGCCCAGATGGAAATCCAGGGCTAGACGCCCAGGAAACTGAAGCATTTGTCTATCTTTAAACTCATGAGATGTGCACTAAACAGATCATAAAAATCACATTTTAACCATTGAGTAGCCTAACTCAGAATAACAGGTCACGTTATGATGCAGAGGGTTTGGCTTGTGAGTGTTTACAATGATAATGAAAGAAATAGTAAGAAACTATGGAGCACGCAAGATGTTCTACAGTATTTAGTAACCACAAAGCAATATTTAAAACTAATGCGCACAGAAAACGAACGGCGTTATTTAAGACATGTTATTGCAGCCTATTGTTTTTCTTTGTTTTTTTTTTAAATTCAGTGTTATCCATTCCATGAAAGATTTTCTACTTTCCCCAGCCACCTAGTCCTTCTTTTATGTTTCATATTTTCCGGTGGTCTGGGAGCCTGAGAGGAGCCCTTAAGTTTTATCACTATGAAAATAATTTTTTTTAAGGACGATCAAAGTTCGAGGGTTATAGGTTGAAACGCTTTCTGAAATTAATGAAATGTTGTTATGGGTAATTTGCCATGGCCGCAATATTCATTGTTGGCTTTTTAGTAAGGGGTGGCAGGCGAAGTCTTTACCCTCGAGAGCCGAAGGGGCGAAGTCAAAGGCTGGGGATCGAGGATCCTCCCTAAGAATTTTCCCTGAATTTGATAGGCTTTTGCGGTCATTCTGGACTCTTTCTAGAGGAAATCCTGCATCCCTAGGTATAATTTGAAAGACCAATGAATTATTTTCTTATAATGACTACAAATTTAACATAGTAACCGTCTGTCCATTTGATAAGGATGGTGCTAGATGGTGAGGAAAGTGAACAAGAGAGAGGATGCAAGTATTTTGGATGTAATGCTTTACTAAAGATATCCCACAGGATGTAACGATGAGGTAATTCCACAAAGTGGTCCTACGGACAATAGTCACAACCTCCTTATATATATATATATATATATATATATATATATATATATATATATATATATATATATATATATATATATATATATATATATATATATATATATATATATATATGTGTGTGTGTGTGTGTGTGTGTGTGTAATATAATCGAAAGAAAATATGATGGGAGTCAAATAAAAAAAAACAATAAAATAGACAAGAGGGATAAAAGCAGTCGTTGAAAGGAATGTATGGCAGGCTTACCTTAAAAAGTGGTTCTTTAAAAGGGTTACAAGATAGACTGAAAGGGAGGGAGGGTAAGCATTAACGTCTATTTTGTTTATTTTATTGTTCTTCTGTTTATCCTTTGATTTTGCCAGATATATCGTTGGTTTCCGGCTTCGTCATTATCATATATATATATTTATATATATATATAGTTGCATATTTGCCACCTGATGGAGGGTTATACCTGAAATGTGGTGGAATTTTCCGCAAACTTTTAAGCACTTCCTGCCACTTTTGTCGACCTACACATTTCTACAGCAGCATTTCGACCTCTTATATATATATATATATATATATATATATATATATATATATATACATATATATATATTGTCTCCCTAAGGTCTTACATAGATGTGTGTATATATATATATATATATACATATATAAATCAGGCGCGTATCCAAACATTTCGAAGGGGGAGGGGGCTGAAAGCCCCCTTTAATATTCTCCTAGATTAACATTATGCTAATTTTCGCGTATTTGTTATTGTTTTTGTGGCGAAAAAGGGGGCTGAGGCCGGGAAAGCCCCCTCCCCTTGGATCCGCTGCCTGTATATATATATTCTTAACAATCAACTTTCCATCGTCGGTTGGTGCAACTGTGGGCTGCACTTAGTGTCAAGCGTACAAGTTTTACAAAAATGTCGTTCCCTTACAGTTTCTTCATTGAGTTGTTAGTACACATCTCGGGGTTCTATGAGTAGTAGCAATGAACCGAAAGGTTTCCCTGTTTAGACGCGCTTTCTTCATCTAGATATAATGGACCAGTGATCTGCACAATTTGGATAGTGACGAAGCACATGCACGTTCTTAAAAAAAGATTGGCTTTTTTTAGTAGGGGCTTTTATGATAAAGTTGTGTTCAAAGTATAGACCTACTATTAACCCTAGATCATTTTACATTTGGCCTCACTTCCAGTGGCAATTGTGTGTGAAGTTTCCATGCATAAAAAGTAAATGTGTTTTATTTACTTTATACTTCAACTAGCGAGTATAACACCTTTTACCTTTAACTTCTGACCATTGACCTTTGGTTGGGGCACAGTCAGAGGCACATTTTCCTACCATTGGGCACCTTTCCAGTAACTTTAAAGAAAATCTTGCCAGCCGTTTAGGCGGACTTGTTGACACAAACTTGAGCTTTACAAAGTAAGGTTGATCTTTCACCATGTTACCTTTGACCTCAGTTCCCACAGCAACCACATGTTTAGTAGTACTTGACATATATATATATATACATATATATATATATCAAGTATATATATATATATATATATATATATATATTTGAGTAAAGATTGGTTTCAGTGAAACGTTTTCTCTGGTAATTACGGCGCTAAAGAACTATTTTCAAAAAAAATTGACCTTAGACCTCTGACCTTTGGCCTTCGTCTAGAGAGTCTGTGGGACACAATGGTTTATCCCGTGGTACTTTCTCTAAACGGTAAAATAATTTCGGCCAAGCCGTTTAGGACAAATTGTTGACACAAAATTGAATTAAGACACGCACACTCACCCAGATAAACACACGCACTCACACACGGACACGTTTTGACCCTTCCTCACTCAAAGACATTTGGTCACCCTTGGGCACCTCCCATGAAAGGAGGTTAGTCCCAGAAACTAGTTAATCAAGAAAAGTAACCATCCAAGTGACAACTGTTGCTATGGGAATTGACATTACTGTGTATAGCTCATCCTGCAAAGTATAACTACAATAGCTCAATCTTCCTAGGTAACGATGAGATATTTCGTCATATAGGCCTAGAGACATTTGCATGTAAACATGTATGATGTCTGATATGACTAAACATGGTTTTTAAGTAATTTATTTTATACTCAAAGGGAATATGGCACCCCCAAACTAGAGCAGCTTGCAACATCCTGCCCAAACATATTTGGGAATAACCCTAAAGTTCTAAATACAATTAGTGATTACCCTTTGATTGACATTTATTCAAACAATTTAGCTCCACTCTGGTTGGTTTACGATGACTTATTTGTACAGTTATGTTCCCAATTAAGCTAACACACAATTGTTTGTCACCACTGCCTCGTGAAATTGAAACTGTGCAGGCTGCTGTGGGCCACGTCTTGGAGGTGAACTAGACAAGTGTTTTTGTTTAAGTTGGAGGAGGGGCTAGAAGTAAAATTAACAGGGAGAATTTAAGTTACTGTCTGGAGTGAGATTAGAATGCCTTTAAGTGTGATACGTAAGCCCCTTGATTATCAGTAATCGTTACGCTTAGCAGTAAAGGGAGACACACTTTAAATCAGTTGATTATCCTATGTAATGATTTTGTTAACATGGACGATCAGAAACTTACCATGTTTTTTTTTTTGCTAGCAGCCTTAATTAAATTGTGTCCATAGAACTTGCCTTTGTTATGCTAATTATGGATGAAGCCGCACCAATACCACCGATAAAGATTCTGATACCATTGTTCCAATGTGTGAGTTCACTTCCATTTTTGATTCCTTGCTCTAAGCAAAAGGAATCCACACAATCACGCGGGAGATTGTGTGTGTATGTGTGTGTATGGGTGTATGTATGTGTGTTTGTGACGCTTGGCTTGTAAACACGATATTTCAAGATACCAAACATGGATATTTTTCAAACTTGATATATAGAATCTTCATATTTATAGAAAGATCCCTAATGTTTTTGGTGGAGGTCAAAGTTCATATGGGGTCATCTGACGTCAAAAACCGAAAACCTTGTAAACGCGATATCTCTAGGTAGGAAACATGGATGCTTTCCAAACTTGGAATATAGATGCGTTATAGTAAAAAATGAACCCTATTGATTTTGGTAATGGTCAAAGGTTATTTGAGGTCACCGAGGTGAAGATACGAAATTCTTAAAAAAAACTGCTTGTAAACACGATATCTCAGGATAGAGATGGTGAAAAATCTCCATACTTAGTATATAACTTGATCATATTGAAGGACCCTGTTGCTTTCAGTGAAGGTCAGAGGTCATTTGAGATCATCAGAGATGATGATCGAAAACCTTGAAAAACATAATTCAAGACAGGGATAATGGATCCTTTCAATACTTGGTATAAAGATGTGTTAAAAAGAGAGGGACCCCTATGGATTTTTTGGAGGTCAAATGTCATATGAGGTCATCACAGGTGAAACTACCTTTAAATAAACTTACGAAAAGTTAGACCTGAAGTTTTCACTATTTCAAAGGAAAAGTTATAGAGAAAAACATTTTCTATTGCACGAGCGTAACTGTTACATTAATAATACTAATTCAAATTACTTTATTATGAACACGTGAAAAGGATGATGTGACTATTAGTCAGGGACGTTTCGGTTTGTTGCATGTTTTTTTTTTTTGCTATATTTGGTAAAACTTTGATAAGATGTAGAGTAGACATCAGACAATCAGAAAAGTATGTACTCCATTTTTTTCATGTGCAAAGGGGTAGCCAGCCAATTCAAAATGGCCGCCATTTTGATCATTTTGGCTGATTTAGCTCAGGAAAGGCTCTGTTACGCCAAGATTTGGCGTCTAAAACTCTTTTAGGAGTAAAAGTGGTAAAATAAACACAGTCTCTCACAATATACTGAAAGTTTTCCCCAAAATATTGATCCGTCTTTTTTTTTGTAGTGACCTGTCAAATATGGCTTTTTTCTTCAAAAATCGGCAATTTTTGGGGCCATTTGAGTACTCAAATTTGAGTACCAGATTCTCTTAAAGTGTGTATTCCAACGACCTTAACTTTTGAGGTAGTCTTATAACCAGTTAGTACGTGGGGGAAATTTGGACTCCCAGATTCAAACCTACATGAAATGAGTGGTACTAAAAATTCGCAATTTCTTTGTATTTCGTCGAGAAATTTTGGCCTCAGGGATCATTTTTTATGCCCAATATTTCCTTCAATTGAATAACTAGATCTACTGATCTCTCTGCTATTAAAAGAAAAGTGGATTGTTAAGACACACATCAATTTTGAAAATTTTGAAAGTAGACAAATTTCCCATTGGTATAGACCCTAAACAGCTAAAACACCAATAGTTTCATTTTTCATTAATAAAAAATACAAGTTTTGGCACTACAAGACAAGTTTGAACAAGGATGATCTCTTTTAAGCCAGCCGTACACTACACGACTTAGCACACCGCAACCCAACTCGATCGTCGGGTCGCCAACAGTCGTGAGGTGTGCAAGAGTTTAAGACTGCGACTGGTAGTTTCAAGATCAGTTTTAGGTCGCGCCGACTTCAGTCGGGAAGAACCAACATGTTCGTTCTTCCCGACTTAAGTCGGCGCGACTTAAAACTATTCCTAAAACTTCCAGTCGTAGTCATAAACTCATGCACACTATACGACTGTTGGAGATCCGACGATCGAGTCGAGTTGTGGTGTGCAAAGTCGTGTAGTGTACGGCTGGCTTTAGAGCCGAACAAGATCTTCCGTCTTCACAAAATTGGTACTCAAGTGCCTCAGTAGTACACAGAAAAAATTACACTGGTAGATGAAGACGGAAAATTGAATAAAGGAAACTCAAATATTGAAATTTATTCATTTTTAGTAAAAAATATGGGTAAAAGGGCATTTTTGAGCAGTAATATCTCTGATACTGTGCCATAAGATGCTCCCATCTTCATGGAATGGGCAGTCTAGTACCTTGTTAGTACGCAGAAAGAATTTTGACTCTCAAATAAGAATGGGCATAAAATTATGGAAACCCAAATTCTGCGATTTCTTCACTTTTCCTTGCAAACTCTTGAGCCGTAATATGTCTATAGGTATCATACAAGATGTTCTCATCTTCATGATATGGGCAGTCTAGTGCCTTAGTAGTACACAGAAAGAATTTTGACTCTCAAATGAGAATTGGCATAAAGTTATGGAAACCCAAATATTGCGATTTCTTCATTTTTTCTTGAAAAATAAGGGTTTAGGGGCATTTTTGGGTAGCAATATCTCTGTCAGTCTGTGGATACCATATGATATGTTATTATCTCCACGGAAAGGATCATAAAGGGCCTTGATAATAAACATAATACTTTTGACCCACAAGGCAGAACATACATGAAATAGAGGGACCGGCACCATTGCAATTTCTTCGTTTTCACAGTACTGTCGGTATGACTAGTACTACTCACTGTACAGTATAAATTGAAGAACTTTTTAACTTTAAAAACACTCACTAAGCATCCATTCAATATGTGCTAATCCAAAGTTAGGTTCTATGTATTACAAAGGCACTACACAACCCATTCTAGGAAGATGACAGGATGATAACATTATGGAGATATTACTGCTCAGAAGTGCCCCTTAACCCATATCTTGCAAGAAAAACTGAAGATATCACAATATTTGGGTTTCCATTATTTCATGCCTGTTCTTATTTAAGGTTCCAAATTCTTTTTGTGCACTACTAAGGCACTAGTAGGCCACCCATTTCATGAAGTAGAGAGGATGTTGTATGATAATTATAAAGATATTACGGCTGTAAAGTGCCCCTAAACCCATATTTTTCAAGGAAAACTGAAGAAATAGCAGAATTTGAGTTTCCGTAATTTTATGTCCATTCTCATTGTTTCGTGGGGTTCAGAGGTCATATATGTGGTCAGCATAGGTCATGTTGTGAAAACATCTTAAAATGTGATTCAGTCGAGAAGTATAAATTTTTGGGATGAACTCAGAGCAACAAATCACCACCTCTCAGCAAGGAATCAATGAGCCTTATGGGCTTTCTGGTTAATTTAACCTATTACAGCTAAAATTTGCAGATGGGATGTTAATGAATCATTATGTTTGATACGCAGCTGTTTCGAACTTATTTCTTTAAAGAGTACAATCAACAAGTAGTTATAAGCTTATTTCCCATTCTCTGGGTAATTGTTTCGTCAATAAATGTTACTCGCCTTGCACATATAACCTTCAAAAATTTGTTTGATGCGATATTTTATAACATATACTTGCACTGAATAACCACACCAATGCATTACTTTACGCAGAGATCTCTGCATAAACGACAGAATCGTTCTGATCTAGCGCCTTTAAATCGTTCTGATCTATCGCCTTTACTCTTGACAGCCAGGAACTTGTTCAATACTATCTTTGACGTCACGGTTAAAAAATTTTACTGCTTGCAACTGAAAGGCTGCGAAATTTTGAGATACAGATATTCAGATCAGTGTTAACACATGATAACGAACTCGTAATTACTACGTAACACTACGCTACAACAGCAGTTGTTCAATACACTTTATTAGTTCTGTACAGTGCATGTATAAACTTACATGTCGAATGTGCCTGACTGGTTATGCCAATGATAGGTACTGTACTGGCATATACGTCGTAAAAACTACCATCTTTTACTTCAAGTTTACATGAAATATCTTGACACCAAAAGGTGGGACACAAATTTCTTTTCACATGTAGTTTTAGCCTATATGGTCAGTGTCTTCGGACGGAGTTTCTAAGATTCGGGGGGGGGGGGACCATTCAGTTACCGAGTTTTGATGAAATTTCCTGGAGAAATTTTACACCTTTAAAGCAAACACAATTTAAACTTATAATTACGGGGTCAGGAGCTACAGCTACCCCATGATGATATTACGAAAATCCATTATGTTGTGGTTAGACAAGTACGTATCACATACAACGTATGGCACGAATTAATAAATGTAGAACGATATACCTTAATTCGAAGCCTCTTTGGTGGATACCATTTAATAAATGCACTTGTAATGTACAATGACGTATCCAATGAAACTTCAACAGGATGGGAAATCACTGACAAATTCCAATCAGCTATTTACGAGGCTGACGAAGATTTTACACATACACTACTGTGGCCTTAATAAATGACGGAACGAACCACACGATGCACTGCCACCCGATGCACTGCACTATGACAGCATATCTAACTGTTAAATGCATCTGGATGAGGCTCAAATGTCATCTGCTTTGCGCATGCTTGAAAAGCAAATATGCTGGGTAATAAATTTTGTTCATAATACGGAGTGGGTCGGCGTTCCGTGCGCTCCATAAATCGCATTCAATAGTCATAGCGACAGTAATGAATGGGTGTTGTTGTGTCTTGGTAGTTGAATCATCAGAATAATTGTCATATAAGTTGCCTGCAATGGCGTCAATTTGAGACCAGGTGTCCTTGACTTCAAGTTGAAAAATGTACGTAAAAATTAGAGAGGATATTCCTTAGATTGAAAGTTATTACAGGAAGATAAAAGCTTTCTATGTGACGTGCATTTAGAAAATAGTGATAGTTATGTAAACAAGATACTGGTTTGGAGATAAGAGTCGAAGAAATAAAAAAAAAGGAATCGATTGATTGCCTTTAGGCTGTCTATTTGAAAACTGAATAGAACTATTTTGTGATTTAAAGGATCTTCTTCTCGATTGCTCGTGAAACCAGGCGAGGATCCAGCTAAGGGGGTCCAGTGGATCTGGACGCCCATCCCTCTCCCTGAGTGCAACTGGGTATGTCCTCAAAAAGAGAGTGGGAGGAGCAGACTGGGGGAGAGAAATATCTGTTTTATCATCGCCTGATCATTTTGTCACAGACTGGATTATAGGTTGTTCAAATCGTACAGTCAGAAACTATGTACGTACCTCAAATTTTTTTCTCCATCAGATTATGACTCCTATCATGGGTCTTGTAAAAATACAGACGTAAAATATGCGTTTTCTCTACCCATAGTAAGATAACTACTACCACTTTGACTCCAGATCCAATTTATGTAGATAAATATGGCTCATCATACAAATATTTGTAGTGTTGTACCATGTTCAGTGACGGTTAGTAGACTGCAAAACCAGTGAGATTGGTAGATGGACCTGTTTTTGGCACCCTCTTGGGCCGTTTGAATATCTCTTAAGCTGTAATGACAGTCACTACCCTCTCTTGAGTTAATTTTAGTGATAAGGAATGTTAGGGTATATTACACCATCAGCCTACGCTTTTCCTCCCAAAGTGTACATGACGCAATGGAACGACCATTCCCTACTAGTCCCCTTTCAGTCTAAATATCTCAAGGGACCAATTGTAGACCTCAATTAAAAATTGAATAAAGGGTACGTGACAATGCTTTCTACTACTAACAGACCTGTGGCCAATTATCAGATAAATTTTGAAAGATGTATAATGCTGCACAAAGGGCCCAGGTGGGTCCAAAATTTAAAGAATCGCCTTCCAGAAGTAAAACCTTACGATTTTGAAGACATTTTTTTGTAAATACCATAGCTAGTACAGTTTTGATGACAAACTCAGTTTATTTGGTTATAATTACTCCAGTCACTTATTTTCAGGTTTGCCCTCTATTTCTGTGGAAAGTTAGTAGCCTGCAAAAACAGTACAAATGGCCATTTGGACTGTTTGGGGACCTCCGTAAGTTGAAATGCTCGGAGCCATCCTTCTCGTAGACATATTTTTGTGACAATTGTTGTAAGGAATTACTGTATGGATCGCAACTGTGTCTCAGAAGTGTAGTCATCAGGACCCCTTTTGGCCTCAAATTACGTTGCGTTTTTCAAAGTCTTGGTGTAAGTTGTTCAGTCATTACGAATATGAGCTTCACTCTCCAAAATGTAAATGAAAGTGACGTTATGGATCTTTTTAGGACCTTGTCACTCTTTATGGCCCAGAATGTTGTACTTAAGAAATAGGTTTAATTCATCCCCATTGTAGCCTGGTAAGATGAGACCAACAAACCTGACCTTTTCAGCAGTGATAATTATTAGAGGTTAGCTCCCTAACTACTGAGGGGCTTTTAGTGCCAATTTGACATCATGATCCTCAAAGTCCATTCAAGGTGACACCATTAGTTATCTTATAAGGCTGTGACAAATGATTTGTTCTGTGTTGACATATACTATCACTGTCAGGTTTTTTCATTCTAAATTGAAATTGTCATACTTTTCCAGAAGGAATATTAATTTGCAGGTACTTAAAAGCCTATTTTTCACAAACCGGATTTTGTGGAAGATTGATTCTTTCGACAAACCCAACCTTCGGTTTAATTGGCTGTTTTAAATAATGACAATTGCTTCACTAACGGTAATCTGAAACAGGAACACACATACTTTGTAAAACATGCTAGGGAACGAGGATTGCGCAAAAGGCCTGGCCCAGTACTTTGTACAATAGTTAATGTTACACATTGTTCATCGTTCTAGCATGGATCCTTGATAGATTTGCTGTTTTTAATTAACCAAAGCTTTCTGAGAGGGGATGGGGGCATGGGCGTCCGCAGAAAAAAATTCAGGTGGGGCAAAATTTTTTAAGGGGTCCCAACATTTCTCATGGGAAATATTTCACTCCCAGAAAAGAATTTAGATGCTACTTTTCACACAGTGTTGACAAAGCCGTAGCCAGGAATTTTTCAAGGGGGGCTAAGCCCATAGACAGACTCTCAGCGCCCCGCGCCACCATGAGTTGGCGCGGAGCGCAAGAAAATTTTGGCCCAAAATGCTTCCCAGATGGCTAGAAATGGCACTTCCAAGGCCTATTTTAGGCTATTTACCGCATGTAAAAAGGGAAACACCTGCAATATCGTAAATATAAACTTTAAAAAATGCCAAAAGTATGCGGGGGGGGGGGGTGGGCTGAGTGTTGATATTTCTATTCAATTTCTGTTTTGAGAGTAGAAATTCACACTGAGTGAACTGTTAAGAAATGTTGATGTTATATTTTCTGCGTTTTTTCTTTATTTTTTCTTCTTTTTTCAAGTTTTTGATTTGCCCCCGTTGCCCCCTCCGGATGGGGGTACCATTCGCCAGCATTTGTAATTCCTGTACCTATTAAGATATTAAAACATGGTGGAGCTGAAACAGAAATTTCGCGAACCTAGACAGGTACTTAACGTCATCTGAGTCAGCGTAAACCAACAACCACTAACTTTGACTATAAGTAACTATTTGTATAGGTAATATCCTGAAGGAAAATTCTCCCCCTTTTCCCTCCCTTCCTCTTATCTAATTCCAACAGCCGACTTCAAGAAAGCCTGATTCAACATCGATCCATACAGTAGAGAATTGCTCCACACAATTAACCGATGGTGTGGCCGAGTGGATAAAGACGGTGGCCAATTAAATATAACCGTCATCACCACCGTCCATATCATCCTCACCATCATTATTACGACCATCACCACCACCATCACCATCACCACCGACCACCGCCACGACCAGTTCCACCAGCACCAGCAAAACAAACAATGTCAATAATCATAAGGCATTTGTCGTTTGACTGTGGCATGGCGTTACGTTGTAATGCCTAATTGTCCCTGGATACATACAGTATATCTTCAATGGTTTGTATGTATACATCTTTCACAAGTTTTTAGGCATTGTAGAGGTAATATGCAGGGTTCATGCACAACTTCCTCGGAGAATTCTGATCTAGACCATTCTCCCCCAGATGACTTCTCACAGGAAGACTACCCCTTGAACACAGGTTCTAACCGGACAATCCCCAGCCTTGACAACCGAGAAAAATCTAATGAAGCAAATTATCCTTTAAACATTTTTTGGGTGGATATCGTCCTGGTGATGTTTCCGGGGTGGGAATTTTCGCGCATTGCAACATAGGTGAACCTTAACTTCAGCGAGACTTGGCCCAGATAAGCTTTATGTATTTGGCTCTTTAGATATTAGATAACTTTTGAGTCCTACTAGTGCTTCAAGAGTCAAATTTGAGGTCAAGGTAACTAGACAAGGAATGACCTTATCTTCTTGTTATTACGAAGGAGCAAACTGATTCAATTGTGAACTTTCTTACCAAGAAGAAAGAACAATGCTTGTTTGGGTCCTCTAAATGTCTTAACGGAAGTTGGTAGATAAAAGTTTCATCGCCAGCTGTCCCAAGCATCATTAAAAGCGACAAAATCATTCATTCCAAGATGAGCAGGAGAATCGGGTAGATCAAAAGCCATGTTGGAGTGCACATAACTCACCCCTATATGTTAGGGTGGGTACTGAGATCCTTCGCAGACACATTCATGAGCCTTAGCGGCCAAGCGACAGAGGTCCAGACATTAACATGGCTAGAGAATTGATTCGTGTTTACAATGTTATATGATACCTTGATAATGTATTATTTTGGTACACTAAGGTGGCAAGGTGGCACTGATTGCATGCTCACTCAGTAGGCAACAACAAGTCGGTATTTCAGCCCCCTCCCTGATTTTCTGCGAAACATAAGCGATAAGTGCAAATTAATAAGGATGGCGAATGCAGATAAATCATATAGCCCAGGATTACAACGCGTTTTAAGAATCACTTCTGCATTAGAAAAACAATTGTAGATTAAAATTCCAACATACTACATGACGAAGCAATACTTTTCGAGGAGAAAATCCTCTTGTAATCGAGCAAAGCATCTCTGGGCTTGTGTCAAGACGATCTTGTCGCTTTTGTGGTCCTCTTAGCAGCTGTCCAGTAAGGAACTATGGAAGCGTTTAACACATGTTTGAACATTAAATTAACAATTTGTTTTCTTCGTCAAGCTGTATTTGCTCATCTAAAACGACTGCGAGCGTCTTCGTCTTTCTCGTTGTCATATTATTTAATTCTATCCAGTTTTAGCTTGTATTGCAACAATAGCTTATTTAATTAGACCAGTTAATATGAAAATATGAAGTCATTTATAGAGTTAACAGTTTTGTATTACATTTAAAAGCAATGAAAAAATTCTTAGCATTTAAATTAATCAAAAGGGAACATTTGCTTGTACAGCATGAATTCAAATTCTGCTCTAAAATACTTGATATACAAAACGACAAAGAGTTTAACATGTAAATCATGGAAAATCAGCACTTGAATCATAAGATTTGAAAAACAGGACCGTAGCCTGGGGGGGGGGGGGGGACAGTTCATGACACTATGTAGACGACGTACCAAGTGGTATGTCTACAGATAGTTAACAACCCAGGGGACCCTTCCTTTTTCACATATTCAGGGTACCATCGCGAAGGGGATTCTGAGGGGAAGGGTACATATGAGACCTGGCTAAGATTCAAAATTGTGCTACCGTATCATTGGCAAAGCAGGCTTCCCCTAATTAGCGCTCTTAGTACGATACTCTGGGTGCCACCACCAGTTGGTGCATATACCCATAGCATAGGCCTTTCGAGAAAAAAGGAAGAAATAACACATTTCAAACATTAAAAGTTTCATGTAAGCCTTCTTTTAGTTTGAATTTTATACTTTAGAGACAAATTTTGATTTCAAGAAGAAACGTTAGATTTGATTTAAAGGGGAAATACAGTCACCCCAATTTGAATTAGTGTTCCCGTGCATCCCATTTCATGAATGGTTTTTGAGAACCATGTTTTTTATAATATGTTTCTCACTGCATGAGTTGAAGCATTTACGTATAGACTCACTCCTTGGTTTACCTTGATTATGCAATATCTATTTTCTAACATATTATGTAAAGATACCTGAAGTGAAATAAGGGGGTATTTATGAGATTTAGCTGTTGTTCAAAATAAGTTTTATAAGCTCAATGAGTTTAGCCAATAATTATAGGTACCGCAATCATTGGCTATTTTATCTTAAGCCAGTGTATACGGAACGTGTATTCAAGTGGTGTTTCTTGTAGGAGGAAGATGGTTATTCGTCAAGCAGAGAAACCCGCACAAGAACGCTTCAATGGCGGGAGGCCGGGGATCTCCCCGAGAAAATTTGGGGAAAAAAGAACCCTTAAATGCGATATCTCAGATTTGGGGGCCTTGAAATCATAATTTGGACAGTAGAATTCAGCAGTTCTGTCTGTTTTCTCAAGAAGGCCAACGTTCATTTACGGTTTGGAAATCTCAGGGGCAGTAGCCCACCTGCCCCCCAGTCTACGTTCCTGTATAAAGTACAACAAAACAGGTATAAGACGATATAATTTTTTAAGTCAAATACAAACCATTCAGACGTATTTAGTATCTTTTAAACTGATTAAAACTGTACAATTACAAAGAGTTTTGTATCACAATTAAAGAATCAGAAACTTTTCTACATTTAAAGGAACAAGGAAAATTATAGATAATTGAAAGGAAATTTAAAGCTAAAGATCACGATACTTGTTTTAGATTGCTTTCTATAGAAATCATTTGGTTTTCATTTGTTTCCAAGGCGAATTTTACCAAACTCGTCACGTGGCCATAACATTCTTTCCACTCGTCGCTAGATTGGATGCTCATTGCTCCGAATTATAGGCTATTAAAATTTATAACACAAGAATTGCACAAAATGAAAGTCTTAGACTTTAGCGCACCCATCCACACCTGATGATACTATTGAACTCTTGGTTACATTAGTTTTGGAAGTGTCTAAAGATAAAAGTGTACTGGCTTGTAAACAGCTGTGTAATTAAAACGGCCGTATAAACTTCACGTTGTATGAAGTCATTCCTTCTCGGCAAAAGTACGAAATAACTATCACAGATAGGACTAATTGTCCTGATGCATTGCTCGAAATTTGTAATACAGTATCTCTCTATGATGTCCTTACCATGCCCTTATCTTAGAAAATCTAAATGATATCTCATTTAGTTTCACCAGTCCTCAAGTCCCACATATTTGCAGAAAAAGTCTTACTCCATGAACTGCACATAGTAACATGTAGGCGTACATCGAGAACTTTGGCATTTTGATTGTACTCGTACTTGCACTGAAAGATACTGAAAGAGAAGTATTGATGCTAATACAAAGTATTGAACTCGAACTCATTTCATTTGCGTGTACTCGTATTCAGACTTCAAAACGTTCTTTTTCCATCGGCCTATATTTCAAACTACGTTACACCACGGTACGTTGAGAAGAGAGATACCTATCTCTATGCTCTCTCCAGGTGAACTTTGTGATGTGTCATTTATTCTTGAGTTTAACCAGAAACTCCATAGGTTTAGAGATTCCTTGCCGAAAGGAAATGCTTTTTTCGCACTGAGATTTATCCCTCAAAGTTACCTGTCTTGAGATATCATGTTGTATGATATTTTTACGATTTGACCTCTGGTGACACTAATATATCACTTGAATTCCACTAAAACAATGGGGTTCTTTTAAACAACATGGGTCATCCACCTGCTACATATTAGATCCCTAAAAGTTACGTACCAGATTTTTACAGCTGGACCTCTTTTGATTTCAAATTGCCTTCGACAGCCACCAAAAACAACTGACTTATTGAGTGCAATACATCCGCAACTATGAGATCCGTCAAGATTACCCTTTTTGATCTATTTTGTTTAAGTGGTTTTTCACCATACGACCTCCATTGACTCCACATAAACTTTCACCTCAAGCAAAAACAAAAGGTTCTTGTGACTAGTATGCGGGCATCCAAGTATGAAATACCTCAGTTTATAAAGTTTTCCTAATTTCACAGCCGGTGACCTCAGATGACCTTTGGACTTTACCGAAAATAGTTGGGGTGATTTTCTAAGTATAACGCAGTCACAGTCCAAGTATGAAAATCATTTATGATTCCTGATTTGATATATTGTTTCAGAGGATTTTCGTTTTTGATCTCTGGTGATCTCAAATGACCTCTGACATCCACCAAAGCAATATGATTCTTCAGCTCAGTTTAAAAATCCATATCCCAAGAATGACAAGGAACAGAACAAAACTGAATAACAAAAAATGAAAAGATAAGTGCTTCCGTGGGATTCGAACCCTGGCCGTGAGGACTCGAGGGAAACCGAGCACTTTCCACTACACCATCAACATACGCGTTAATTATCAGCTGCGCTCAACTATAATATGGTTAAAACATCCCCAACACAAGTCCATTATTAGGTAATTAAAACTGGAATTACTTACGACTTTATGCTTTTGAAAAGATACACGATGTTCTCTATATTTTTATCTTTAAAATGGTACAAACATCTAGCCCTTCCCTTTTCGTTGACCACAAAGCGACACAATTTGGTGGTACGGCTTACTTTCTGTTCTTGAGATAACGTGTTGCAAAAGGTTTACAATTTTTTCACATGAGGTATTGGTCTCGTTAAAACTACTAAAAACCTCTTTCCCCTTCTCTATTACACCAATTGCCTCAAGGCTGGATATTGCCATTGTCCAGATCATGACATGTGATACAACTTGTTGGAAAGAGAAAATTAATTGGCTCGGCGATGGAGATAACCTCGAGCGTTAGAAAGTGACATATAATCCTACCCCACGAAAGTCCATTTTTGTGGGGTCGGAAATCTAACATTTTTAACTGGTTCAATACGGCATATTCTTGGTTTCAAGTGTGGTGACCTCAGATGACCTTTGATCTCCACCAAAAACAATAAAGTTCTTTCTCGTTATATGAAAACTTTATATATTAAGTGTTACAAGTGTCCATTATTCCCATCTTAGAATATCGCGTTCTCAAGGTTTTCGCTTATTCCTCCTGGAAACCTCAAAAGACTTCTAATCTTTCCTAAAACATAAGGGTTCTCACTCAATATAACAAATCTATATGCCAAGTGGAAAAGTATCTATAATTCATATCTTGAGATAACGTGTTCACAAGCAATTCTTTTCGATTTTCGTAGTTTCACCTACGGTGACCTCGGATAACATTTGAGCTCTACCGAAAACGATAGTGTTCATTTACTGAACATTACGTGCCAATATGTTAAGTATGAAATCTGTTTCGGGGTATCTCGTTTACAATGTTCTTGGTTCTGAGCTTTTGTGTCCTCGCATGACCTTTAACCTCCGCCAAAAACAGTAAGTTTTTTCCCATAAATATGATCAAACTATAGCGCAATTGCTATCTTGAAATAACGTGTTTAAAAGCTAAAAGTCACAAACACACCCATACATACACACATATGCACCCTCATATATACACTCGCCCACGTGGAGCATGAATTCTTTTCGCCTTCGCAAAAATCAAAAGGCAATAACATTTGACAGGAGTCATCAAATAAAATTCATCACATATCGTTCAGATTAAGTAGCACTAACATCCTGCTCATAAATTTATGACACCAAGATAGATATAGCTTTACGGGGTATTTTGCTCCCACTCTGGGGAATCCTGCCACTTCCCGTGAATCTTATATGCCTATGAAGAAGACTAGTTTGGTCAAAAAAGCCACGAATATTTCGGAATTGAGTGATGTAATATACTGTTGACAAATTTTCTCAAAATCCGTGTGTAGTTTCTGACTAACTTCTTTGGCCTTGACTTTTAATGCTCTTGAAATCTGTAAGTAGCTTAAACCAGGGGCGGATCCAGAATTTCTGAAAAGGGGGGAGGGGACGAAGTTGTACGACCTGTGATTGATAGCACTGTACCATCTAAGCGGAGCGCCACCATCAGTTGGCGCGGAGCGTACAAGAAAATTTTTGACAAAATAGACCTCCCAGATCGCCGGAAATAGCACTTCCCATGTCTTATTTTTGCATTTTCTGCTTCATATAATTTCATGTCTCAACTCTCAACACATTAATTTTTCCCCAAGTTATTAACAGAAGACAGTTTATCATAGGTACAGTGCCTTACTACAATGCATCCTGTTCAAGGCGTCTAATCAGATCTTTAGTAGTCATGTACTAACTTGGTGAATATTGAGGGACTTCCTTGAGAATTTGTGACGCATATCTTAGTTTGACTTAACGCTAGGACCCAGGTACCTTGCATTAAAATCTGGGCATGTTCCCCTCTGCCTACTTTCTTGTTTTGCGTAGACTCGGTGAGAAAGTGACATACAGCAGTGTTGTTATAGGCTCGACCTGGTGCCGGCGGGTCAATTACCGATCTATACTACTGTTGAATCTGACAGAAAAGATTACGAAAGACCTCGCCTACTTAGCCGGGCTTATCAGCATAAGAACAGCTCCCTGGTCGAAACTTGACAAGTTCAGTAGTTAGTTCCGCCCGCATAGCTCTCAAGTTCCGAGAAGCTAGATGCGGGTCCACCTCTGATCTGTCCGTTGGTGGACCGCCGGCCTGGGGGAGGGGTATATAAGCCCCTCCCCTTTTGGAAAATTTTTGAATTTTATAGGTGTCTACACCCAAAATGGTAGAACTTTTTTGGCAAATCAGTCAATGTAATTTCATTAATTTGCCGCCAAAAATATCTGCACTGATACTCACAAACTCGCAAAATCCAAATGAAAGCGATCATTGGTTGTTTATTGTTACTCTTACTTTCTGATGCAGCACAGTTCAGGAATCACGTAGCACGTTCGGCGTAAACGACTCCGTGCTGCTTCTAAGTGATGTACCAAGGGAAGCGGGCCCGAGTTAAATTCACACCCAAACGGCATCACACACTTTCCATAATGGGAATTTCTTGAACTAGTTTCTTTCACAAAAATGTGTAGATATCTTAAAGGAATTACCACAGGATGAGTGTTAATTGGAATGTTTATGTGGCCCTGATAGTACAAAGGTAATTACGTATTTTTGCATAGGACTGAGTGGTTATGATAAAGTCGGCTAAAACATTTCGTTCCTTCGTAGGGTTGAAATTTCTGAGACAAACCCTGCCTCTAACGCGCGAAACGGGCATTTGTTTTTAGTTTTGTAAGTTGCGTCGCGCGGCCATTAGACTCGATTGCTCCATTAAAATATTTTCGATACCTGCTATGGAGGTTAGCTATGTTACTACAGTCTACGTAACAAGAGTGCCTTTCGCAAGGCAAGCAGCGGGATGCACTATGATGTGACTGGTACCGTAATTTGCTAAATTTGTGGTTTAGTTGGGAGGTATACTTCCTAAGGCGTGGGTTTTTTTTTGTGGCTCTATCATGTACTGAAATGCGGGTATTTGAAAGGGTTGGGAGGGGCAACAGGTTTGGGTGTTCAATGCGGGCCAAACCCGCGAAATGCCGGTCACTTGGGAGGAATGAGTTCGCGGTTCCCCGGCTAACGCTTGCTGCAGTGGTTCGCAGTTGTTTGACGCATGGGCAGCCTGATTTTTTCCCTCTCCGATATGGGCGTTTTGTATTTTCAAAATTCCACGAAAACGTGTCAAAATCAAGGCTGGGGTTAGAACAGGTTTAAAGTTGGCCTCGAACTTGCGAATGGAGCATGGTCTCTCATATTCCAACCTCAAAATTGGGAAAAGACAACCATAAGTTCGTTAGTGAAAAAAGGGAGCGTGGTTGGATTCTAGCAGTTTGATTGGTCGGCGGCCCTTCGTTTCTGTCGAACAAACAAAGCTAGATTTTGACAAACAAGTCAACGTGTGGCAAACACAATCATGTGTAGTAAGATAGCATGCATGTGAATTGTCCCAATCTACGTTCAAACTGATCTGCTGTGCGCTATGGCTCCCATGCTTTGAGGTTGTTAATTGCAGCTTCATTGTCTATCACTCCACTCTCTTTCCTTCTCTCTATCTCTTTTCCTTTCCGTTTTTTTCCTTTTTTTTTCCCTTTCATTTTTTTTTTTTGCATTTTAAAAAGGGGGGGGGGCGGGGCCGGGTCGGCCCCCCTAGAAACGCCCCTGCTTAAACCAACCAACACCAACCAGCTTATACCACGCAGCATACATACTCCAGATGTCTTAGAACTAAACAAGTTTATACGCCCTACGATATATTAACCTGACAATGACCTTTGCATATTACAGCGGCGTTTTCGATGGTGCGATATTTTCAGCCTCTGTAGGGGTGGTATACTGTAGAGGAGGACTTCCGAAGGGTGCATTGCCGTAGGGTACATTGTACTGTGGTGGTGTTGCCGACATGTAGGATGGTGGAACTGGACCAGTTTGCTGAGGTGGGGCTTGGGCCTGAGGTGGGGCTTGGGTAACGTAGTAATAAACCTGAAAAATAAAATACATAAACATTAACCTTGTTACAAATAATAGAAATGTTAATAATTTTTCTTTGTAATATATTAGGGGAGTTGAGAATACGAACAAGATATTCGAGGCTTAAGTCCTAAATGTTTGCCTCTGATAGTTATATGTACATTTTTTTGCCTCAGCCAAGGCTGGTTGCTGATGGTCCGTGTACGATAGCCTACTGTAAAGACGACTAATAAAAGCACTCTTTTCAAAAGTTGTAGACCACGTCAATTTCAGAAAAAGAAAAGGTTAAACTGTATAGACATTATCATCATTGATGATTGATCACTGACCCCAATTTGAGGTGGCGATGGTTCACACGCTGTCAACTGATATGCTACAGAATTTGAACTATCATTGAAATTCATTAATAGTACAAATTCGTGTTGGAAGTTTCATGTACGTATTTCATTTCAAATCATGTATTATAAGGCCGGGATAATACGGTGCAGAAGTCCTTGTTCGTTTCACAGTTGTGAACAGCATAGAGAAGGTAAAGTGCTATTTTACTAATCAGAAGTATTGATAAAATTGACTGCAAAAAGGTTTCTAAAATATATATCTGGAGGTTGGGAGGTGACTAAAACCTTTCAACTTTCAAATTTTGACATTTTTGAGGGTAATTTTGGGCGTCTTAAAACTTTCAAATCAAAACTACTGGGTTATAAGGTTTCGCATTACTGGTAACTTTTCGAAAAAAGTTCTAAAAGTGAAACTGTATTTCTAAATTAACAAACAGTTTCTCTTATTATGGACCTGGGGCTGTGCTAGGGGCGTAGCTAGGATGAAATTTTTAGGGGGCCTAGGTATCAAATGGAGGGTCATGGCATTGATCGCCGTCCTTAATTCTTATAAATTTTATTAGGACACACGCAATTTTTTTGGGGGGGAGGGGCCTAGCAAACATCTGGGGGCCAGACCCCCCCGGCCCCCATAGCTACACGCCTCGGCTTTGCCTTTCCTCATCGGTGCTTCTCGCCATAGACAATGTGCACTTTCTGCCTACATAGTTAAAGGTTCTTCTCCGTCGTAATACCGCCAGGGTGGTAATTAGGTACTTGTGCTACCGCGGAAAGAAGACTTTATTACCAGATTACTGTGTGTAGTTTAAGTAATTTAAGATGGATGGATTGTTTAGATGCAGGGTGCCTCATGGTTGAATGAGACAAATTATTGGCTGGGAATGTACAAGTTTGACCTTAATATGAATGCAAATATTAAATGTACCCCAATTTCCCTCTCAGAGGTGGACAGTTTTCTTTCAAAGATATCTCCTAGACCAAGCTATTGCTGTAAGCTCTCGCAGTTGTTGGATGAGTTGAGTAGTTATTGCTACGAGTGTCATAATCATAAGCTTTGACCAGCCGTTATTGTATACTTTAAAGATAAATCGCAATGCAAAGTATTCTGCAGAGAAGAATTAAAACAAAATGTCTTTAGTCCAGTCAATCTGGCGAAAATAGTAGGGTAACCCACCACTAATTGCAACAGAATTGTTTTAACCACAATGCATTTTGTGAGGACCCCAAAACACCATACTAAAGGTCCTAAAATTCCAGTATGGAAAACTGGTCTGATTTACATATTATGCAAATTAGCTCTCCCCATTACGGTAAATTCTACTTTTCAAGCTATATTCATTTTAGAAGGTCAGATTCCCCCAAATAAGGTGTCATATGAATGCCTGTGAAAATTTCTATCTATTGGTGTCCACTTTTTTAAGCTTGATTGGATATTTGTGCCAAAACTTAGCAAACAAACATGATTTTACCACAATTTTGCCAAAAACCGAATATTTGACAAAAGTTTTTACCTAGTATCTCATAAACCTGCGCAACCTGGTAAAATGGCGGCCATTTTGTCTTGACGCCATCTTAGATTTCAAATTGAGCTGTCGGAAGTATACCTCACATCACTGGCGTAGAGAGGGGGCACAAGGGACTATGTCTCCCCGTTCATGTCCGCCCCAAAATAAATTACGACAGTAAAAAGAAAATAAATTATGACAGTAAAGAGTAAGTATGTCGGCCTGGCCTAGGCTGGCCCTTCGAGGGTCGTCATACTGAATGACTAACAAATTTTCCAGGGTACGTTTCTGCATGCCTGGTGACGTCCAACGGTGCACGCACGCGGCACGCATGCACCACATCAATATAGTACTATAGCCAACCCAATATCGATAGTTGATCGATCGCTCGCCGACATTCATCAATCAAATGTCACAGTATTGATGCATCATAAATTACTTACAAGTAATGATCCAGCTGTGCATGTAGTAAATGTTCACTGAGCTAAATCTTTTTCAACAGTTGATCATAATTCCCAATAATCGTCTTAAATTAGTCAGCATTTACACACATAGAAACCCCACTTATGCCTTGTGCACAGCAGGATCGTTTTGAGCAAGATTTAGGACCTAATTTTAAACACAATGGTGAACTTGTGAAAACTGAGAACAGATTTCATACCCAAAAAGTCTCACACAAATTCTTTATTATGTAGTAGTGTATTGATTTCAAATTTACCCCTTTTTCATGCATTTCCTCCACTAATTTTGCAAAAGGTGCATTCTAATACTGGCCTGAAAACAAACTCTTTCTTGATTAACTTAAGCTGTTAACGAATTCTCAGGTAAAAGACTGGCTTTGTGATTGGCAAATGGGTTTTTTGGGGTAATTGGAAGTGTCTCGATGCAGAGCATGAATGCAGGTTTTGTCATGTTTAGCTTATCCAATGAAAAATTTCGGCGCGTTTCACGTGCATTCGTCACGGTTTTCACTTCATCTCATGACCATTACTAAGGTTATAATACATGCAACTATTCTGATCACAACACTTTCCCGAAAAACAGAAGTACATCTCCAACGTCTGTAGGGGCCTATGGGGTTTTTCATTCTATTTTGTAGCATGATGAGGGAGGTTGCAAGTACTTTAATTTTTGACATTATACATTTTTCAAACATTTTTACCGAGCGCTTTGCTCAGCCATTACCGTATAGATGTACAGATTGTTTCTGTGGACTCCACGCACGTATTTTTACGTAAACATTAACTTAACACTACGTAAACCCTAAACACCAAAAATTAGAATTCATTAAATTTATGGATATTTTCCAGCAATACATGATTAGTTCAAAAATAAAATCCCAAAGATAGCAATATTTTGCATCTAAGCAACCTTAAATTAACAAAAATTTCTCAAAGGGGAGGGGGTATCCTTTGAGAAATTTTAGACCCCTCCCCAGGACGGCACCTTTATGTAGACAAAGGAAGGATCCCACACTGCTGTATACAATTGCACTGGGGGCAAACTCTCCTCTTTCACCTAACCAAAAATTAGAATTCACTAAATAGGATATTTTCCAGCCATATATGATCAGTCACAAAAATTTCCTTAACGGTAGCACCATCTTGCATCTAGGCAACCTTAAATTAACGAAAATTTCTCAAAAGGGAGGGGGACATCCCTCCCCTTAGACCTCTCCCCAGGAACGGCACCTTTATGTAGTGACAAAAAGGATTCCATACTGCCGTGTACAATCGCAGAGGTCACAAAAAGGTACAACTTACCCAGACCTGGGGCTGAGGTTTCATTATCATCTATTCTGCCCCCAAATCACCAAATTCTGACGGCGCCTCTGCGAGCATTACGCGACTCATCGCGAAAACACCCCTTTTTATGAGTTATTTTGGTCACACGTGTATTCAGCAATATATTTGACCCCGGCCCTCGACCTCTATATGCTCCTTTGCTTAGTTGATCCTTTAATGGTGTTGGCTTCTTAATTTGACAAACCATAGTAGGGTGAATGATGGTTCGTTGATTTGGACTATAATTTGTACAGTAAGTCAATGGAAGAATAGGTTTTTGGTAATTCTGAATTTGGGTCACTAACTTTCAAAAGCCATAACTTTTTAAGTATACGATAGCTAGGCCTATAATTTACAGGTGATATGAATATATGTATGGACAATTTTTTACCCAAATTTCAAGAGATTCAAATGAAGCGTTTATGAGATACTGGGGTAAGATATATTTTGATATTTGCAATTTTTGTCAAAAAGTTGCAAAATTCGTTTTTTTTTTTGCATATGCTTGGCAAAAATATCCCATGAGCTACTATTGATGAACATCAGTACACGTGAAAATGTAATAGCTTTTAAATGACATCTTATTTGTGGATAAACGACCTTCTAAAGGCAATATAGGTTCCTTCCTAAAACAGAAACAGGCAAACTGCCAGCCATTTTCGGCGCCATTTTGGAATTGACGGCTACACTGTAAAAAACGTCCGGTGAAATTTCACCAGTCCATGTTGATATGCCACCTACACAATCCTGGTTATTTATTTCACCAGGAAATAATGGTGGTCATGTGAACCAATACACCGGTGAATTTAACCACATACCTGGTTATTATTCTAGTTTTAACCAGTTTTTCGTTAAGTTAAATATGAATTCCTGGTTAAATTAACCAGGATTGTGTGGGTGGCATATGAACATGGAATCTGGTGAAAATTTCACCAGATATTTTTTAGAGTGTACATCCACCACTTACTTAAGTGCAGACAAGCAGTTTATGATTGCTGAGGACCCTGGCCAATGAGAAAACATAGTGGAAAAAACTGCCTAAGACAGGAGTGGTTTGATTTTGGCTTTGGGCCCGTTTACTAAATCTGTTTGAATATTTCATACGACTGCGCAACTAGATAAAATAGCGGCCATTTTGATTTGATACCATCTTGGATTTCAGTTTAGGTTATGGGAAGAAAACGTCAGGGATATAGTGCTAATTTAATCTCCAAATGGTGGAGCCTACCTTATTTGACAAACCATAGCAGGCTGAACACTGGTTTGTTGATTTGGCCGACTGTAATTTGTACAGTAAGTCAATGGAAGAATACGGTTTTGCCTATTCTCAAATAATTGGGTCACTAAGTTTCAAAGGTCATAACTTCAAATGTAAATAAGCTAGCTATTTGTAATTTGTAAGCGATATGCACAACATGTATGCGCAAATTTGTGGAAAACATGGAATCATTCACTAATGATTAATGAGATACTGGGTAAAAACTTTTCTCAAATATCCAATTTTTGGCAAAATTTTGAAAAAAAAATCATGTTTTTTGCTAACTTTTGGCGCAAATACCCCATCAAGAAATTCTAAGTGCACATTAATAAATAGAAAATTTCATAGACATTCAAATGACTAGTTATCTGGGGGAATATGAACTTCCAAAATTAATGTAGCTCAAAAAGCTGAATTTACCGTAATGGGGAAGCTAATTTGCATAATATGAAAATTAAACAAATTTCCCATAGTAGGATTTTTTAGGACTTTTAGTATGGTGTTTCGGGGACGTCACCAGAACGCATTGCGGTGAAAATCAACTCTGTTGCAATTAGTGGTGGGTGGTGGTACTATTTTGATTGATTTCTTACCACTTGCTGCTGAGTTTTCGTAGAACAGACAGGTCGGCAAGTGAAACTTGCTCCCAGGATAGACATCAGCATTTGTAAAGCAAAGGCCATGCAAAGAATACTGTATATAGCCAGATGAGGTGCACGATTCTCACGTCGATACCACTTAAAAAAGTAAAAAAAATTTTTTTTTCAAACTGAAAAATAAGTGTATGTACTTATACATATATATATGTATATATATATATATACATCCATGTATCCATGTATATTAATATCAGTGTCGTAACGAGTCACTCAATTTTGCAGTCGAGTCAAGTCATTTACTACTTTCAATGTGACTCGAGTCGAGTCAGAGACTCGAGTCACTGTATTATTTCAATGAGGAAAATTCTGATACAATTGCTCGAGTCATTTCCCTTCTGAAAATTAGCGACTCGAGTCATGAGTCGTTACAACACTGATAAATATATATATAGGTACGGGAGACGATATATATATATATATATATATATATATATATATGTATATATATATTTATATATATAACGAATAGCCTAATTAGGGATGACATGTTGGAATGTTTCGAAGCCACTGAGACTTCATCATCAGGCAAACTGAAGAAATTGTGAAACTGTGAAAAAGATTTTTCGCCCTGTTTACGGTTTCCCCCTAAGTGCGGGTTTATATTACAACTTTTTCCCCTTAAGTGGGGAGTTAGGCTTAGATATATATATATATATATATATATGTATATATATTTTAAATATATATATATATATAAATATCAAATGGTCTGTGTAGCACAAATATATATATATATATGTATATATATATACACATAAATATTATATTATGTGTAGAACGAAACTTGAGATCAAGAAAACATAGGAAACCACTGTTTTAAAAGACTATATATTTCATGAATTTAAAGACAAAAACACTCAAAAAGTACGACATGTTCCTTGCACCATCCGGTACAATAAGAACGAATAATTTACATAGTCCACAGCTTTTTTGATAGAATATAACACTGAAAGGATACTCTTAATTGAACAAGGTGAATGAGGGACATTCACGATGTTTCAGTTAAGATTAGAATTTTGCCCGTTCATGAGAATGCTTTCTTTAATACTGAGCAGGAATTAAGTGGGAGCTGAGCCAATGATCGTGAAAGATTTGTGATCACATCGACCTTTGCAAATAGCTGATTTGCTAAGGTGTTTGTAAATATGGGGGTTTTCGTCGGTGAAAAGTTGCTCATGTATTCTTGTGGCCTGGTGTCTGGTGGTTTTCCTTATGTAACAAGTATTACAACTTTCACAATTGAATTTGTAGACTACACGAGACTTGAGGCTATGAGGGACTCTGTCTTTGCTAACAAACTTTAAATGACACAGAAACCAGTTTGACATCAACATTAGTACAATACATTTAGTCAGCTTTCTCACTTTGTACTAAACCACACCAGCATAATCACCAATGTGAGGAACTCAAGTTGTAGTATCTAATGGAGGGTAATGAGTCCTCTGGGGACAATCATGCACTAAGACTTTAATATCTACATAAAATTTGATAGTTTTTTCAATTATGTGTAAAGAAAGCTGATTTCTTCCAAAGTATGCCGGAGTTCTTTGAGATCTACATCAAACCTTTCCAGGTATTACTGATCTTGTACATTCTATCAGTTAAAGTTTGAACCATACCCATTTAGTACGAAAACGGAATGAAACTAAAAAAGTTGGTCAACAATCCTGTACACACAGGTTTGTAGTACACAGAAGTGTGCCAATGTTTCATTATAAATGATGAAAACATCCAAAAGGGTAAATTATTTTTATTGTTGTGACGGCAGTAAGAAGGTTTGCAAGGAGCAGACCTTTTCAGGAGTGAGTCTGAAGCTAATCATTGTTTCAAATATATTAACTCTCTGCATCCTAATGTAAAGTTTGCTTTTACTTCAGACTTCTTAAGAATGACTGTAGAGAGTAATTTAGAGCAATTTCATATAAGCAGGTGAAAGTATTTAAACAGGTTAAAACACGTAAAAAGTCAGGCGAAGTTTTCTATTCATATAATAATATCCTTTTCCAGTATAAGGCAAGTGCCTATGTTAGAGGTAAAATGGCCTACGGTCTCTGTGCGACTATTCAATATAGCATTGATTCACTCATTCATATAAAGCCACTGCGTCTCTCATAGTACCTACTTACATATCTATATATATATATCTATATATATATATATAAAGTAAAAGTTAAAGCTAGCGGAGCTCTCGCAGGCTGTACCCATACTCACCCTGCTTTCGGCTATATATTCACCCTTCCTCAGCTCGAATAAAGCAAGATAAAATACGTTCAAATGTCTACCTATAAAATTTCTAAAAAACATACAAACACGCACAAAGAATAAAAGCAAGCAGCACAAGCTAAGATCGGCAGAGAATAGAGCTTAAAATCACTGGGTGGATGAGCAGCATTAAATGCAAGTAAATGAGATATTTAACAAGACACATGTCTAGACTAGTTGCGGTGCCATGTCGTTAGCTACGGTACATGGGGTATAGATAGGCTGCGCTGCTAGGCAGGCTCCCAGCAGCGGAGCTGCCAGGTTACTAGGCGAGTAGACGGGAGTGCTTGTTTCGAGCTCCGCGTGAGCTAGGAAAGACGTGCGAGAGCGGAGCTCTCGCCGGCTGTATCCATACTCACCCTCGCTTCCTTAGCGGTACGCGGGAAATGTCCCGGTAAGGAACTCGTGGGAATTCCCCATCAGCGGAGCTGCCAGGTTACTAGGCGAGTAGACGGGAGTGCTTGAGGGCGGGCTGCGCTGCCAGGCAGGCACATGCAGCAGCGCGTGACTTCTCATTGCAGCGAATAGCCACAGGATCGCTCACACAGCCCGGCTGCACCCATACTCACCCTCGCTTCCTTAGCGGTACGCGGGAAACGCTCACACAGCCCGGGTGCACCCATACTCACCTTCGCTTCCTTAGGGGTACGCGGGAAATGTCCCGGTAAGGAATTCGCAGGAATTCCCCAGCAGCGGAGCTGCCAGGTTACTAGGCGAGTAGACGGGGGTGCTTGAGGGCGGGGCCTCGCTTCCTTAGCGGTACGCGGGAAATGTCCCGGTAAGGAATTCGCGGGAATTCCCCAGCAGCGGAGCTGCCAGGTTACTAGGCGAGTAGACGGGGGTTGTACCGTGTCCTGTTAAGGACATGTTGCTGAGTGCGACATCACCATTGCACAGATTCCTTGCCTCAGTGCCTTCAGCAAGGAATCAAAAATACACTGTATGAGATGTGTGTCCTCCTTTCAAAATGAATATTTTTGAAGTACCCGGAATCCTGAATTTGCAAAAAGAATGTTGGATATTCTTTCAATCTGCATTACACTTTGACTAGACTTCAAAGTAATGACACACATGAACCATGGAAGTACTACCTCGTAGGTAGTAGGCTACTTCCATGGTACAACTTTGGCAAATGTCACCCTCAAGATAATTTATAATGAGCTAATAAGGAATATACCTTTACCAGAAACAATTCATGTGCTACTTGACAGTCTCTCAAGGACCACAATTCCTGAAAAAATTTAAGTTCTCAGAATTTTTTATTTTCCTTTCGTGAATGCAATTACGCATTACTGAGCTTTAAAACACACTACATCTGTATTACAAGAAAAAAGTTGTTAAGATTACGATTTCTTCTGATTTTTTTTCAAAAAAAAAAAAAAAAACAAACAAACAAAAAAACAAAAAAAAAAAACAAAACAAAACAAAACAAAAACAAAAAAACAAAAAACAAACAAAAAAAAACCCAACAATCTCGGACATTTACTTTCACTCTGAATTACATGCAATGCAATGTAATAACACACATGTACTGTACAACTTAGGCAAGTGTCACTCTCAAAACAACTTCTTATGAGAAATAAACCTTTAGCGGGACAAGGCATGTGCTTTGAAAACTTCACTAGACATTCTTGGTCCTTTGAAGTGAAAAACTTTTGCCGAAATATTCAAAACTATAGGCCTACATTATAGCCCTTGTACAAAGCACACAGTACAATGTTTTCGGTAATTAACTATCCCTAGTAAGCTACTAGCTTCGACACTGTTGACCTTTGAGGTCAATATGATACGAAAGTGGTCGTTTATCAAAGAATTTGAGCTTGAAGGTCTCTGTGACTTATCTCCCTCTGGAGGTCCACTGAAGGTTGCAAGTTTTGGTGTATCTTCGCATCCGGAAATTCCCCCTTTGTGGTTCGATATTTTGTCATGGCAACTCGCAAGTCTCCTTGTCAAAAACTGTTCTAAACGTAGACACCGCCCACGCATTTTAAATGAAGAAATGTCCCCATAATATTCCCTTAGAAAGTCATGAGATCACCAAAATTAGCAGGGACCAATAAACAACCATCTCTTCAACATGGACTACGCCATTTTACGATAAAACCAACCGTCTAAGAAGAGATCCTTAGACAAGCCAAGATTTGTAGTTTTGTGTCAGTGACATTTGTTGCTGGTGCCTGCCATGGCAGGCACCGCTACCAAAAACAGCTGGAACCATGCAACACTCAAACAAGTTCAGAAACCAGAGTTAAGAAAACCCTGAAAATAGGTAAACCCAATGGTATCTGGAGGCCGGGAAGGTGTGTCGGGCAAGAACATTTCACACTTCATGCTTTTAACTAGAATTCTTTGAATTTTCTACATCCTGGACCTACTGCAAAACATAGTTGTGATCCAAGTTTCTCATTCACCTGTACATACATGAATATTATTATATATATATATATATATATTCGCGACAGTGTTAACCAGTCAATGGTAGAGTGCTCATATATATATATATATATATTCTCACGCACTTAATCAATCACTATCACAATCACTCCACCGCTCATTCTGTTTTTATTTTTGATCCTATTTCTTCTGGAAGAAATATAGGTTAAATCACTAAGCCGAAATTCTTGATACAATGTCTAGTTAATATCCGCATTGTACTTACAGTCGTATTGGGAATCATACAAGCAGCCCACACCAAACAAGTACCGCTCAGTACAGCAGCAATGATAGATGTGACCATGTAGGCAATGATCTGCAAAAATGAAAACCTAAATGGATAGTCGACGTAAAAATCACTATATTAACTACATGACTACAATACCGCAGGGTAGGGAATGCTGGTCAAGAAATGTCACGAAGTCAACTGACTTCTGTTTTTAGTAAGTGACTTACTATGGTATATAAACATTTCATGAAGTAAGAAATATCTTTTGTTGTTGTCATCCATCACGGACATGCGCACCGCTTTTAGCAACGTCAAATTAAGTTTTACATTAACAGTTTAGGATTGAGATTACAGAATCAAAGTTGACCCCTCCACCAATAAAATCTTTTGGCGAGATTTACGGGGGGCTCCTAAACAGAAACGGTCAAATAATTACGCCCACCTTTTATGGGGCTATCTTAACCCGTTCGAAATCTGTACCCACAAAGTGTGGCCACGTTTTAAGTTCTGTGCATGCGATATATGTCTGCTACTCATTGCAGGATGTCTTTTGCACCATCTCTAAATCTTGTATGAAATATTACACTGTAAAGAAAAAGACATGACTACAACTAATGCAACTTAGCAACTTATACCAGCATTTCCCATTACACATAACCTTTAATTTATAGTAGCCTAGTATTCGTGCTTTTTTGAGAGACTACCTGCGAACAATCTCCAAGTCAGGAGAAAACCTGAAACAGAGTTAAAGTTCGTAACGCGAAACTATCAGATAGGCCTTGTGATGGTGTAGGCAAAAAGTGTCCTAAACAGCTTGAAACATGACATTGGGAGATAAAGTGCACGATCCCTCCCCACTCCCCCATAAGATTGACAAGATAATCGTAAGGTTAAGGAGAGAGATTTAGTTACAGTTACCGAACCAGAAAACCCAAGGCTTAGTGCCGAAAGGAGATGACTTGTTGCACTGAGGTTAATCCCTCAAGCTTGTCCTTTTTGACTATATCATTTTCTACGTTGTCACAATTTGACCTCTACTGACCTCAGATGACCTTTGACCTCCACCAAAAACAATAGGGTTCTAGTCACTACTGTTACAAGACGACCCGTCAGGAACACCAGATTGAATCCGTCGACGAGCGAATGGAAAGCTCCAGAGAATTCAACTTCAACGCAGCCTTTCTAGAATTGTCTAGAAGTGAGAACTGTTTACGTAATGTGCCAATTATAGCAGCGGCCTGGCGACACTTCTAAGAAACAGTTCCATTGTTTACTACTACTGTGCATACAAGGAACGTTCTCGTAATTGCTCGACTGTGTGCACTGGAAGTTTCTATTGAATTCTAGAGATTTCTCGATTAAAAGTCGAGCGTATAAAAGGCAGTTCAACAACTGTTATAGGAGAGAGATATCATAATACTTCATCGAGACCAGACGCTGTCATACTGCTGTGTTATTCTCTGACCGAATCACCTGAAGCCAGCCACTGACACTGCACACTTGTGATAAATTGCCTTACGTCGTTTCTGCACTGTGTATTGAGATCGTTATCATCCATCATCGCCTAGCCTTGTCATTATCCGCTCGTGGAACCTACGCTACAGCACGCTGCAGGTCTACTACTGTACCAATCGCCGACGTGCATGCACTACCAACCCTTGGACCAGACAAGACTAATATTAAGTGAAGGATTGTGAGTAAGTCTAATTAATTATTGTAAATTTAAGTAAGATCAGGAGATCGTAAATAATAATTAAGTTGTCGAATTTTAATCTCGTTCTTCTGTGATCTTTCGCTGTTATTGGTTTGACTTGCGACCACAAGCCGTAACACTACGAACCATCTACACACTTAGTATGGCAAGTGCCTGTGCTTCCTTCCTTGTAATGTCATGTTTACAAAGATTCAGCTTTTGACCTCTGGTGACTTCAGATGACTTGTGACCTCCACCAAAAACAGTAGGTCCTCCTCTCAACATGTCAAATCTATTTACAAAGTATTGAAAAGCGTCTGTCATTCCCATCTTCACATATCATGTAAACAAGGTTTTCAGCTTTTGACCGCTGGTGACCTCGAATGACCTTTGACCTCCACCAAAAACGATAGGTTTCTTCAGGCTCTTAAGATGACAAATCTACATAGCAAATATGAAAAGTGTTTGTCATTGCTATCTTGACATATCGTGTAAACAAGCCATTTACAAGGTTTTCGCAGTTTAACCTCCGGTGACTCAGATGAGCTTTGACCTCCACCTAAAACAATATAGTCCTTCCTCTAAACATGAAAAATCTATATACTGTACTAAATATGGAATGTGTTCGTCATTGCTATCTTGAGATATCGTGATTACAACAAGCGTCAAAAACACAAACACACACACGCCTAGACGACATTGCTATATCATGTTTACAAGGTTTTCGATTTTGACCTCTGGTGAATTCAAATGACCTTTGACCTCCACTTAAGATTTGGTGTTTACAAGCCATTTACAAGGTTTTTGCAGTTTAACCTCTTGTGACCTTAAATTTGATCTCCACCAAAAATGGTAGGGTTCTTTCTCTCAACATTCTAAGTCTATATATCAAATATGAAAGTGTCCGCCATTTTCACCTTGAGATATAGTGTTTACAAGGTTTTCGGTTTTGGTCTCTAGTCAGTGGCGCCGACACGGGGGGGGGGGGATAGGGCGTGTGCCCCCCAATCGATTTCAGAATTTTTTTTGAAAATTTTAAAATGATCAAAAAAGCGTTTAAGCTATAGATTTATGTAGGGGGCAGGGTGAGGTGTGTTTTTGACCAAGTGATGGATCTATTGTAATCATTTTCTATCACAAATGGTTCTCAAACTATCAGAATTATCGCTAATCCTTCGCAAACTATCAAAATTTTCGCGCGCTCCGCGCGCTTTAACCTTACCTCAATGTTGTCCTTATTATCAATAATTTCCGGTAGCAACTCCCGCAGAAGCACAACAACAAAAGTTAAAAGCTTTTTACGGATTCTCAGGTAAAAGACTGGCTTTGCGGTTGGCATAGGTTTGTGGAGGACTTGAAAGTGTCTCGATGAAGAGTAAGAATGCAGATTTTGTCATGGTAATCTTATTTAATGAAAAATTCGGCTCGCTTCGCACGCATTCGGCACGGTCTGCACTTCATCTCATGACTGTTATTAAGGTTTTAATACATGAAACTATTCTGATAACAACATTTTCCGAAAAAGATTAGTACATCTTCACCCTCTGTAGGGGCCCATGGGATCTTTCAACCTAATTTGTAGCATGCTGTGGAAGGTTGAAAGTACCTATTTGCCGTTGTACATTTTTCAATTTTTTTACCGAGTGCTTCGCGCGCAGCCATTACCGGTATAGATGGTGAATGCTAATACACTTACGACGAAAAAGCATCCTGAACCGCGCTTTTCAGTCCTCAACCCCTTTTGCTATAGGTCTAATATCACCTCCCTGCACCTATACTCTCCCTCCCATTCCGCATTGCTAGAAGCAGTTAGTCTGGATTTTCGTTCAAAATTAGTAAATATACGATAGTTGTAAAGTGCTCGACATCATACTCTACATTATCATTTGGATGTCAGGTAAAAGGTATAATGTCAGTGCTCCATTTTATACAATTAATCCAGAGCTTCCAGCAGGCCCTATACGGGTGTCTGACAGCCTTAGATACCCTTTTATAATACACAATGAAGGAAAAGAAAATTTTCGTAATAATCCAAGAATGTTTCTGTGGACTCCACGCACATATTTTTACATAACACCTTTCCCCAAATAGAAAGCATTGAAGTAGCCCAAGGGGGGGGGGGGACTTCAGGAGGTTTGTTGACAACATATCCTTCTCATAGACAACATACTCTCCTCTTTCACCTAATCAAAAATTAAGTTCAGTAAATTATGGATATTTTCCAAAAATATCCCAGAGGTAGCACCATTTTGCATCTAAGTAATCTTAAATTAATAAAAATTTCCTTTAGGGAGGGACTCTCGCCAGGACGGGGCCTTTTTGTAGTGACAAAGGAAGGATTCCACACTGATGTATAAAAACGCAGGGACGCACAAAAAGGTACAATTTACGCAGATTTGGGGGGACTGAGGTGGCACTACGACGTCATCTAAGGTGCCCCCAATCACCAAACCCTTTCGGAGCCACTGTCTCTAGTGACCTCAAATGACCTTTGACCGCCACCAAAAACAATAGGGTTCTTCGGGCTCTCAATATGACAAATCTATATACTAAATATGAACAGCGTCGGTCATTGCTATCTTGCGATGTCTTTTTTCAAGCCATTTACAACTTTTTCGCAGTTTAACCTCCGGTGACCTTAAATGACCTTTTACCTCCACTAAAAACAATAGGGTTCTCTTTCTCAACATGACAAATCTATATACTAAATATGAAGGGTCCGTCATTCCTATCTTGAGATATCGTGATTACAACAAGCGTCACAAACACACATACACACATATTCACGCCTACACAATATCACCATCGCGTAGGTTCCTTGCCTGTCTTCGGCAAGGAATCAAAAACGTAAACTACCTTGGGATGTTTATTTTACTCTGGGTTCTATGCATTCTGTTGATATTCACGAATTGCACTTGCAGTTTTCTACTATACTGGGCTAAACCCTTCGAGTTTGGAACTTGGGTTAGCAGTTCAAAGGTTGTAACAAACACACATCTTACCATACATTTTCTTCGTTTGCTGCATACACCCAAAGATCCCGTCACAATGGCAAACTGGAAAATGTAGAAATCACACAATGTACACAATTTTATTCTGTGAGAACTAAACCAAGTTTAATTTACTATCCTAAAATTGCTAAAAGATGCTATGCACGACTGAGTCACGAAATTCCTCATCATAGGGATGTAAAGTAAGAACATTTCAAAACTATCTTTGAAGCCTTCTACCATTCTTCATTTCTCTCATTCTCTGTATAAAAAAATCCCTAGAACAGGTACATTCAATCAAATCCTGCAAAGCTGGATTCACATTTTTCTACGCACAGCCTAATGCAGTGTCGCAACTAGTGTTCAGAAGAGGCGTTGTGGGAGGACGTTTCCAAGGAACCCATTTGTTCTCAGCAGGTGATATAAGTGGGTAATCCGTTTAGTAAGGGAGGCAGAAGCGGAGGCCCTTTCCCCGTACTGACTGCTCTAGATGGGTAATACCTTCAATTGATGTTAAGTATACACCGTCGACTTGAGTTTAAAAGGTTTAGTTTTTAATTTAAAACTTTCACCAAATACTGACATCGATTTATATTACTGTCAATTTTACTTATTATAATTTACATACCACACCGTTCCAGATACCCCAACCAACAACGTCGGTGTCATCATAATAGCTCATTGGGATGCATATTGCAGCGATTCCAAAAACTATTTCTATCACGCCAAAAGTAATCTGGAGTATCCCCATGATATTCCGAACTTTCCACCCCCATTTTCTTCTGTCGGGGTTCTGGTTGTTGATGACACCTGGATTTGCAACGGGAGCAGGCTGATTTTCAAACACCAGTTGCTGATGGTCTACCGGTTGCATCTTTGTGAAATAAATGCGAAATAACATTTAAAAAGAAACAGTAAAAATATGGTGGCGATAAAAACAGGACAATCCACAGAGTTTATCCCCAGCACGCACTTAATTCGAAGCAATAGCAGTACTGTATCGTTTTTGGGATGCTTATTTACCACTAAAGAAAGCCACCGCTTATCCTGAAGAAAGTATATCAGCTAGCCAGCTACTGTGCCGAAATTTCTAGTTCTTAAATTTACTGCTTTGCTCAGCATTTACCCTGCTGAATTTGCACTATCAATTTACAGTACTTTTGAGTGACACAGAGCACGTTGCCGGTTGAGCACTATCAAAGCGCTTTTGGTTTACAACATGGAAGTACTGCCTCGGAGATAGTATTTCCATGGTGACAAGTAGCGCGGTGGATCTGCAATACCCATGTCGGCATTTAATCTCGCTCTATCCTGCTTTCTACGTTTTCCCAGGACTCTGTTTAAACTTACACTTCTTTGCATAGGCGTAGAAGCGGGTGAGGGGGAGCTAACCCCCTAGTAAAATGTGAAGTCTAAAAATGCCTCCCCAACTTTTTAAGACGAAAACCCCTGAATATGTCCACTCTGTGAAATTTAACCTTTTTCAAGAAAATAATCTACACGTAGTTCAATACATGTACTCGCAAACTGCACAAAATGTAGTATCAAGTTGCATCCAAGGAACCTCAAATATTCAAACATTTTAACAAAGGGGAATCGTTACTCAAAATCTTTTTCTGGCTTCGTATCTTGATATATCTGGCTAATATAAAGTTCTACATGGCCATATTAAGCCAGGTATAAACCAGATATAAGTATCTTGATATGCTGAATCAAGTTTCATATGGCCATTGCAAGCCAGGTATAACTTCATAGATGAGCATTCTAGATGTACATATCAATTTATATAAGGCCATAAAGCCTCCTTATATAACTTGAAGAAAAACCATGCCAGATATACATACGGTATCAAGTTTTATATGGCCGTGTCATGCCTGATATAACTTGATACACGACCATGCCAGTTATATATATATATATATATATATCAATTTTCATATGGCGGTATCAAGCCAGATATAACCTGCTACACCACGATGCTGGATAAACATATTAGTTTCCAGGGCTGTAATGTAACGTCCGAGTCCGTACTCGGATTCCATTCCGGACTCGAGTCCGTTTCTTGACCAGGAATGGCAGTCCGGGAATCGGAATTGGCGCGGAATATTCTGCAGCTAAACTCGGATTCCAGCCAAGTCCAAAAAAAAAGGGAAAAAAATTATCAGAAATGTTCACTTAAGGCTATGTTGTTACTGGTTCACAGTTCAACACATGAATGATAAAATACAGTCAACTGAATTACACAGTGAGCCAGGAAATGTAATTGCCCCTAAAAATGTCCGTTTTTATTGAGAGTGTAATTGTAAAATAGTACAAAAAAACATTTTTTACGAGATGCTACGTTGTCAAATGCCCGGACTCTGAATTGACCCGGATTGGTGACCACTGGAATCGGAATTGGCCCGAAATCGGATTACCTGGACACGAATACAGCTCTGTCAATTTCCATATTGCCATATCGAGCCAGATATAATTGATAGACGACCATGCCATTTCCATATGGCCATATCAGGTCATATATAACTTGACGGACGACCATGCCAGATGTACATATGAATTTTCATATTGCCATATCAAGCCATATATAACTTGATGACAAAACCATGCCAAATATACATATGGTCATATGAAGCCATATATAGAAATTAATAAACGACAACGTCAGATATACATATCAACTTTTTCATGGCAGTATCAAGCCAGATATTTACTTGGTAAACCACCATGCCAGATATACATATCAAGTTATATATTGCCATATCAAGCCCGATATCACTTGAGACAAGACCATGTCAGATATACATATCAAGTTTTATATGGTCATATCAGGCCAGATATAAGTTGGAAAAATATTGTGCCTGATATGCATATCAAGTTTTATACAGCCATATCGAACCAGATATAAACTAGATAAAAAGTCTTGCCAAATATGCGTATCCAGTGTTATATGGCCATACCAAACCACAGAGGCGAAGCGAAAGTGTAATCTTTGTGGGGTTGGGGGTCTAGATATTATGTTTTGCTGATCTTGTACTGCGTAGCGCGAAAACGGGCGCGAAGTGCGAGCTTTAGAGGGTGGGTCCAGGGCCCCCTATTAGGGCCCTTGATGGGGCCGAGGGGGCGAAGCCCCCGGAAACTCTGAGGTTTTAGCATATCTCTGGGTAAAAAATTAAGTCTCAGGATAGATATAGTTTGGTTCATAATTCATCATCAAATACAAAGATTCTCAATAATTTTAATGTAGTAGGCTATTTCTCTCGTCAAGCCACTATACTTTAAAGCGGTTGGGGTCCAGGGGCCCGCCTTAGGGCCCTTGGTTGAGGTCTCGGGGGCAAAGCCCCGGAAGCTCTGAGGTTTTAGCATATCGCTGGGTAAAAATTAAGTCTCAGGATAGGTATATTTTGGTTCATAATACATTATCCAATGAAAAGATTCCTAATAATTTTAATGTGTTAGGCTATTCCTCCCGTTATGCCACTTTTTTTTTTAACATGTACCAAATGTCTCAACCAGGGGTGCAAAAAATGAAAAGCATTGTGGAACGATCTAGTGTGTTGTTTTGACACGTACAACTTTTATATTTAATAGAAACATAAAAGTTGGAGCTTAATTGTGGAGCTTTTTCATGCTACATGTATGAAACTGAGAGCAAAGGCATTAATTTTTGTAGAAATTAGGTTCCAAGTAGATGCGTGTTAATGGTTTTTAGTCATGGTATCCAAAAGTGTTTAAAGGATTGTAGATACAAAGTGAACGTTCTGAAGAAAATTCAGTACAACCTCCATGCATTTACAACTGACAGCTTATATTTTACATCAATTTTTGTCTAAAATTACTTCAAATAAAGAAATTTTTATCCTGAAATCTTTCTAGGAAATAAAGCAATTTACTTTTCCAGTTGATTTATACCTGTAAAAATGACTTGTTGCCAGTTGCATACATGAAGTAATTAAGAAAAAGAATGGTTGAATTTGTGATATCTCGTTTTGGCTCTGTGTGCATGTGTTCGGATGTTACATTCTGTTAACTTTCTGCTTTCTTGGCTCCACAGAATTCTCTATACAGCTGGCTTCCAACAATTTATTATTTATTTTGAAAGATCGGCATGGAATTTGACCAAAAATACTCATTTTTCCTGGAATAAATTCAACCTGATTAGGATATTGATATTTACTCATTATTACTAGGCTTCTAAAAGTGCAAATTTAGTATGGAAATGATAAATTAGCACTGTTAAACTCGAACACATACCAGGACACTCAAGGAGTTTATAACTACCCACAGTAGCAAAATAAAAAAATAATTGACCCAACTCACATCATTTTCAGTGGGAGTTATTTATCGAAAAGGTAGATTAATGCGCTATTTCGGACGTTACATTGTTAATATTCTGAGAATGTTGATCATCAGTTTTATAAAAGTAACATTAACTTGGGAGTTTCACAATTTTTTTCTTAATTTTATATTTCACATGCTGAAATAAAATTATTATGACTGGAATAGAGCATAACAGTCCTGTAATTCCACTTCTGCGGCCTGTGCAATACCAATACCTAGCCATGTAAGTATGAGAATGGCCAAAATGAGTCTTTGGTCATAAAATTTGCCAAGGGTTTGTGCAGGTTCATTCAAGTATTAACTTATTCCATCATGGGTACCATACCTAATTAGAATTGTTTGACAGTCCAGTTTTGCCAATTGCTGTTTTTATTCCAAGGAAGGTGACTTTATTTGTTTCGGACGTTACAACTGCTAACGGAAATATTGACTTGACTCTAGAAAGCGAAAGACCTGAAAGAAGTGAACTCTTTCCCCCAGTTTTATTTTAAGTTCTAATTTATCTTTAAATTGAGAATAAAAATTCAGAGGATTGCCTCTCTGTTTGTTTCTGTGGGGACAAAACATTTTGTTTCGGACGTCACAAAACAGTTAACGGAAAATAAGCTTCCAATTTAAAACTCCTACAAGAACTTCATAATCCTATGATGATTTATTTTTTCAAGATAAATTATATTGTGTGAACTCCAAACTGTGGTCCAACATATCATTTCAATTGATAATATTGATGAATGTATTCTTCTCCTCTTGTCAAAGTCAGGCATAATTGTTAACGAAAGATGTAACATCCGAAACAACATTTTCAGATCCATGTTACATTTGAACTAAAAATATGCTTTGAACGGCAGGACGCGTTCTGTATCTGTTGCATTACCACAGATTTGGGCATTTGCGAATGCGCAGCCAAAGCTGAGACGTTAGAATGGATTTTAAAGACAGATTAGCGTGTTGAACAAGAGGGATTTTCGATACTGGGATCGTGGAGTCAGTGACAGATAAGCCTGCGTAGCCGGTGTTCAAGTCTGGAATCTTTCTGTGAGTGAATAGAATGATCACACCAGGTATTATACAAACTATAAAGAAAGTGAACAGAACTGCGTAACCGCTGATCGTCCTTCGAGAAGACTTTCTTTTCGCCTCAAGTGGGCTGGTTATTCATATTGGAACACTGTAAGGTTGGTGAAATTGGGGAAATGGTCAAAATTTCCACTTCATGAAATAGTCAAAATAACAGATGGAAATGCTGGGTATGTTCTTAGTGATCGTGTTCAAATGCAGGAGTATCACACTGAAAATTCATACGCCGAGCCACAAAAGAAGGCACAAACTCACGCGACAAGCTGAGCAAATCCAGTTATCGAAACTGCAGGACCTAGCATAAATTTACACTTCACTCACTTCCAATAGGAATCACCTGTTTTGATAGCACTTTGGCTTTGAATTCTCGTCATCTGCAAATATGACATGCAATAAAAGTAAACTATTTCCCTTTCATTTTATACTCCAATGATCGAGAATATCTGGCAAGTTTGACCAGGGAGTCCTAACAACTCCCTGGTTTGACCTTACACTTCTGACCAGCTGACCATTTACCTAGTTTTAAGGGTCTGCGAAACTCCTCACCTACCATATGCATATGGGGTCCTTTCTAAGAGAGAACGAAGATAGTCGGTCGATTCGTTACAGATGGGTTTTGTAATTGGCCCAATCTTGGCAACATGTGGCTACATTTGGACTACAGCAATATGACCTTTGACCTCGGTATCCATGACAAACACATATTTTGGTAGTACTAACAACTTCCTTATACCTGTAGAGTTTTCATGTCAATCAATGTTTTCCCTTGGGGTTAAAGCATAAGTTGATTTTTACAAAACTTGTCCTGTCACCTTTTACTTTTATGTTCGGGTCTGAGAGATACAATTGCCTACCCTTGGGAGTCCTTTACAATATTACAGAAAATCGGCCCTTCCGTTTTAGGCTAAGTCTTTGACACAAAAAAGTCTTAAAACTATGCATACAATAAAACTTTGCAAGAATCTACAGTTTAGTTTTACCATTGCTTAATAATGCTAAGCTCCAAGTCTAGCTATTTCACCACTAGCATTTATTAGCATTCATATGCAGCTGCTATGAACTAACGTCGTGAAGACTTCGACCAAGTCGTACCCGTATTTCCAGTATTGTGACTAAGTATTCATATGCAGCTGCTATGAACTAACGTCGTGAAGACTGCAACCAAGTCGTACCCGTATTTCCCATTCTCACGCTCGGCATAATCGTCTCGTCAATAAAATAATGATAGTCGCATCATACCCATGACCTTACACAGTTTTAGATGTGATATTTACTAAAATGTGAAATATGACATAACCACATTGTGCATTGCGGTACCGCAGATTTTGCGAGGTCTATGTACAAACAACGGAATCTGCCCTGGTATCTGTTGTCTTGACAACCTGCAGGAAGTTGTGCGGTTCCGGGATCTTTGACCTTGGAGTTTCTAAGAATTGGGCTAATCCATTCACTATTCGAATTGTAACAGCATTTCTAAACAGTCTAAAGTAATTTTGGGCATTTAAGACAACTACTACTTCAAAGTGATAATTATGGAGTTGGGAGAGGATACAGCCCAAGCCAAAACCAGTTGCGACGGCGGCCCTGAAGGTGTGTTTCTGCATGATAATATGATGTAAGGTCATGGGCTCAGGTATGTGACGACGAACATATCACAGGAACAATATGGCAAGAATGAATATATGAAGACCGCAATACGTACCTTCCTCTGAAGCCTCTGTGGTGTATATAAGGTAATATCTTAATGAATCCACGAATAATTGATAATGACGTAGCCAACTAAAACTCAACAAAAATGAAAATCACCACACAAATTGAAATCAGCTATTTACTAGAGCTACGAAGACTTTAGATGATGCACCTCTGTAATCAGGTAGTATTAGGCAACAAATGACGGAAACCGTACTATGAAAATAACATTTATATCATATTACATAAGACTCAAGACTTGCGCATGCTCGAAAATCATACATACACTGTGTAATACAACACAATCGACTCGTGCGATGACGTCACGCCAGCGACATCCTGGAAATCAAACTATGAAGCTAGCTAGATAAGGTACCGGTTTGCAGTTTTTTTTTGTCTCATATCAGGACGGATAAGAAAACTAGGTTTTTGTCCTAAGACAAATACAACTAGCTGTTTTGGTCTGGGTTTAGTTTTCTGGGTCCGCTTTGTAGATCGATCCTCCCAAACAATAAAACGCTTTTTGGTCCAGAATATTTGTGTTTTCAGTGGCCTGTACTAACCTTTCAATGGAATTATCATCCATTCTTGTAAAGGGAGCACTTATCAATACCACTTACTTTAAAGCTTGTGCTGATGGATCATTTGTGATAACATAATTTTAGATATAGACGTAAAACATGTTTTATTGGGTTGGGGTAGGGCTATATGTCGTTTTTTCCCTAGAAATTCCTGTACTTGTGAAAAATACCGCATATTTCCAGAATTTTGTCCAATGATCGGGTTTGCCTGAACTAGAGGGGTCTGTATATCCAGGCCCAGTTGCCTATAAAATAGCCTTAATTTCTTTCTTTTTCTGTCATGTTGATATTGCTTATTGCTGTTTTCATATTCACTATAAGAAAAACCGTTCTTTTGGTACCAATATCAAACTCTGTATGTTGTTACCTATAATATAAGCTGGTTGAAATAAATGTCGAGAAACTGAAATTGAAATTGAAATCTCCTGTACCCTCCGGGATAGCCTACTTACAAAATTGCAACTATTAGAAAAAGGCATTTTAGTATCTTAAATGGCATTGAATGTGCATTTAACAGACCACTCAATTCACAATTTGACCATTTTGTTAGCATAACTCAGACGTACAATTTAATGATACGGTGGGTGGGGTTATGCGGGCTGTCATTTTAGGGTTGAGCTTGGCTTGAACAAAAATTTCACTCATGATGCCCAACAGACCTTAATATTGAACAACTTCCCGCAGGTGTGCCACCGAGGGGGAAGTCACGACACAGGCCTAAGATTACCAAAGATGAATCTACGGCGGGGGATCCGGGAGGATCCACCTGGGGAGAAAGAAACAATAGTACTGTGTGTAATGTAGAAGGTTCTGCAACCCTTTAAACCATAAATCATAATCAGCGAATAAAGCCATTTCCCACAGTTTCATCCATACATCAACAAATGAATAACGAGTAGCGAGTAGTGCCCCTTAAAACCACCCTTGGTGCATACTGGAAGAGCGCAGATATTCAGGTCTTCAGTATTAAAGAAATGTTGGTACAGATGCGTATAATCCTCATGGAGATATCGCCTTTTGAGGTTCAAGGTGTGGTGCTTGACCTCACCTCGGTGAGGATAATGGAAGGATCCCGGAAAGCAAACTTTCCCGTCCAAGTCTAAGACACCTGAGTATTATTTAACAATGATTTATATTATGAGATGAAGCTATGAAAGTATTCTCATGTGTTGCTGAAACGCGCCTTAAAAAGGCAACAAAAAATTTGGATTGTCTATCATTCTTTATCTATTAGTATTGGTCTAAAAAATATGACCACTTCCTGTAAAACAAACGCAGTATTTCCCTTTAAAGAGTTTGAAGATTCTTATCCATTAAGAAACGATATACATTGTTATTTCCACAAGCATCAACGAGGGGGCTTGGGGATGTCCTTGGTGCTGCAAATGAAATTCAACATACTTATAAAAACCTAGAGACAAAGTGCAAGTGTTCTCTCTTAAAACTGGCAGGGCACCCTAGCCCCCCGATAAAAAAAATATTTGACGATGCCATGTACATGTGCACTGCTTTTGCAGTTAACTTGATAATCTTGCTTTGATTCTGACTGAATAAACTACAGGGCAAAATTTGCAACTGGGATTAAAATTAATAGGGCCACCCAAAAAAGATGGGCCTCCAGAAGTTTTACGATAGCCGATTGAACGTTTATGGTGCATTTAATATTAGTATAATGCAGAGCTTTAGTCTACATTAGGAGGTGAAATCTATTCACCCCGTCCAGACATGCCACTTCACATACTACTGCAGGGATAACATTTTTTCCAACTTCAAGAACCTTGACATAAATTAAAATCTCCCCTTCTTTCTCATCAATCTCTGACCTTTGGCCACACCAAATGCTAGTTATCCACACAGAAAATATTTAAAGAGACCAAGAATAGCCTTGCCTTCAAACCACCTTAGTATATTGCATCAAGCAGTGGCGCCGGTACGGGGGGGGGGGCATGGGGCGTGTGCCCCCCATTCGATTTCAGAATTTTTTTCGAAAATTTTAAAATGATCTCAAAAGGTTTTTAAGCTATAGATTTCTGTAAGGGGTAGGTAAGGTGTGTTTTCGACCGAGTGATGGATCTATTGTCAATCATTTTCCATCACAATGGTTCTCAAACTATCAAAATTTTCGCGCGCTCCTTGCGCTTCAAACCTTTCCTCAGTATTGTCCTTATTATCAATAATATCCGGTAGCAACTCCCGTAGAAGCACAGCAATTAAAGTTGATAGCTGTTTACGAATTCTCGGGAAAAGGACTGGCTTTGTGATTGGCATATAGGTTTGTTGGAGAATTGAAAGTGTCTCGATGCAGAGCATGAATGCAGGTTTGTCATGGTAATCTTACTTTATGAAAAATTTCGGTGCTCTTCGCGCGCATTCGTCACGGTTCGCACTCCATCTCATGACCATTATTAAGGTTATAATGCGTGCAACTATTCTGATCACAACACTTTCCGAAAAACAGAATTACATCTCCAACCTCTGTGGGGGCCTATGGGATCTTTCAATCTAATTTGTAGCATGATGTGGAAGGTTGAAGGTATAGTAACGTATTTGCCGTTACACATTTTTCAAATATTTTTACCGAGGGCTTCGCGCAGACATACCTATCAGGGAGGTCTAATACACTTCTTCTGCCGTGCGCATTTTGGGCCGCCTTAAACTACCTTTTTCTCCCTTGAACAAAATTGGTCCGCTTCGATGATTAGCCCCCCCCCCCACTTCAAAATTGGCGCCACGGTCCCCGCCGCCCTGCACATATACCATCTCTCCCATTCCCCACTTCTGGAAGCTGTTCGTCTGGATTTTCATTTAAACTTAAAATAACTTAACTTAAAACTTAAAATACGATAGCTGTTAAGTGCTCGGCTTCATATTCTATAGTATCATTTGGATGTCAGGTAATAAGCATGTCAGTGCCCCATTTTACAAAATTAATCCAGAGCTTCCAGGAGACCCTATATCGGTGTCTACCAGCCTCGGATATCATTTTATAATGCTCAATGAAGCAAAGGAAAATTTTCGTAATACAGTAGTCCAAGAATGTTTCTGGACTCTTGGACTCCATGCACGTATTTTTACGTCAAAATTTTCCTCGAAGAGAAGGCATTAAAGTAGCCAAAAGGGGACTTTCACGTGATTTTTTAACAACATACCCTTCTCTTAGACAACATGATCTTCTCTTTCACTTAACCAAAAATTAGAAATTTACTAAATTATGGATATTTTCCGCCATATATGGTCAGTTCTAAACCTATCTCAAGATAGCACCATTTTGCATCTAAGCAACCTTAAATTAACAAAAATTTCTCAAAGGGGAGGGGCACACCCCTCCTGCGTTCGCCTGTAAGCCTTGAGAATACTTGTGCAGACACAGCTTCCCTGTCTGTAAGCCAGGAGATAATGTTGAGGACACTAGAAAAGCTTTCAGGGACAGAATCCAAATATTTCATATAAGATACCATAAAGTAATGATCACCATGACTGCACCAGGAATGATTTTACTCCAGAATATTAATTTTCTGACATTGATCACTCACAGTTACAAATCTCTGTCTAGAACAATCCTAACTAGGATTACCCTCTGTTGGTACACACCCTAGGGCCCCCTAGTGACGTAAAAATATTTTTAAGGCCTATAACAAGAATTGCGATGTGGAACCAACGCTACCTGAAAGTGTCAGTCTCCGAAGTATTGCCAACAAAATTACGATGCAGTCTACCCAAACCTTGAAAAGTATATTTAATTCAAAATACATTTCACTTTAGTGGTTTGCATACTGTTCGCTATAGCTGGAAAGAGCATATCAATGATCACGTGCCTCGAGAATGTATTTGTATGGGCCACCATAATATAATAATAAAAAAATTATGTACCACAGATCATGCACACGCGTACGGAGCGTTGTGTTTCTTTATAACGTATGTCGACAGTGTGTATATTGTTGGATATGAACGCCGTTCAAGCCTGACGGCAGAACTAAGAAACAATGTGCCGAAAGTAAAGTAGTTTTTGATTTTACAAAAGCGTGTACTCTCCGACAACTACAAACGTTACGCACTCGAATCATATAAGGAAATTTGCAGCCCAAATAGTCTGTAGGAAAAAAAAAACTGCAGTGATGATACAACCAAACTTATGTTTGTGACTGCGCATAAAGGGATGGTGGATGTAATAGCCGAGGTTCCATTTAAGCTGGTGACCATGTTAACCTGAGGCCATTAAGTTTCATGCCAGTAACAAATTTTAGGCCAGCAACATTTCTAGAAACAGGCCATTAGGCTAGTTGTTAGGACAGGCTATGCACGAACCATCAAATTTCTTGTTTGGCCGGTAGCGATACAACCTCACTGGCCTTGATTCCCAATAGGAAATATGACACAGGAAGTGGGATAGGAGGACGCGTAGAGAGGCCGGGGTGACCACACGAATACAAAACCCACACGAGGGAGAGAGTAGACGAAGTCTGCTTGTTTTGTATTTACAATTTACGTGCATCGGCCATGCGGCCCTATGATCAGGATCGGCAATTTACCAAAATAGAGACCCTGGAACAAGACCAACACTTAAAAATTTGGAGTTTACATAATTAGGCCTATTTATTCTTAATCACTTAATCAGGCAGCCAAACAGAGAGGCCTTACTTCAACATCAAAATATACTTCAAAGAAGCACCATCACATTTCTGGCATTTCGTTAGGCTAACACTTATTTCATCGCTTCATTTAAAGTTCACCTGGTCACAATACAACAGACATGCATTCCTTTGTTTAATGCACTCTGCAGTGAAATACTCTTTCTAAGTAGACAACATTTCAAGTGTCAACGTAAAGTTCCCTTTCTTTGTACAGAGATTTAAGGAATGTGCTCTGCAAACGGAACTTCGTTTCCTGTCGAACCGGCATACAGTAAAAATACATTTTACTTGACACAATGTAGCGGTCTCTGAGTAGGAGCATAACTTTGCATTATCAGGGCCGTAGCTAGCGAGGAGGGTGTGGGGGTGTCACACCCCGGCCCTCCCCCAATATTTGGTCCCCGTCGGCAAATTTTCGGACTGTCGGCAAAAAGGGAAGAGGGAAAGGAAAAGAAGAGGAAAAGAGGAAATGAGGAAAATAAGAGAGAAGAAGGGAAAGAGAAAGGAGAGGAAAGGAAGGGAGTGAACGGGAAGACGGAGAAGGAAAAGAAAAAGGAGAAAGAGAGAACGGGAGCGCGTGGGCAGTCTGTTACCGGCTATTTCGATTTTCGGCTTTTCATCTAATTGGCCCATTCAAGTTGAAGGCCCGTCGGCAAATTGATTATGCATGTGACGACCGTATACGGCCGTATCAACGGCCGTCAGTGTAATTGGTCGAGAGACTGAGTCCGTCGGCAACTCGGGGAAAGAAAGGGAATTAAAGGCTTCCGTATAGGCGCACTATTTCGGGTCATATGACATTCTTGAAAAACCACTTTCTGCACATTATTCCTCATTTTCTCATCACCATGGGGAGCAGCACCCGATTACCCATGGAGAGGGCATCCGTAGCCCGTTTTCTAAACCCTAACATTGACTTCAAACACATTTTGCTCCTGAGGATCCGGTTTACCCACAAACATCCTGGGAAAAAAGTAATGTATCCTGGGAAAAAGTAATGCGTGCCGCGCGTGTCTTCCCTTCACTGTAATCCCAGGCTTTTAACCTTTGAACACCAAAACGAAACAGATACAGAACCCATCCTGGCGTTCAAAGCACATTTTGAACGCTTGTGTTAAGATTCTGAACACTTTTTATCCCTTTTTGAACGCCGGACACCTGTTTGAACACTTACCGTATCTGAACGCCGAAAGCGCCTAGTGTTCCAATGCTGAACTCATAGTGTTCCATTTCTGAACGACAGGTTCAGCTCCTGAAGTATAGTGGCATGGCGGGTGGAATAGCCCAACATATTAATATTATCCGGAATGTTTGCATTGGATAATGTATTATGAACCAAAATATATCTATCCTGGATGAGACTTAATTTTTACCCAGAGATTGTGCTAAAACCTCAGATCTTCCGGGGGCGAAGCCCCTTGGACCCCACCAGTGGCTCTAAGGCGGGCCCAGTGTTTTAGCCAGCCCCTATTTGTGCAACGATGTCGCATAAACGGCGACAAATGTCGCACAAAAAATCTGACAAGAAAATCTACCCGGGTGTAAATTTTGAGGTTCTTCATTGGGGCAGAAATCCACCCAAATATTGCATCATTTGCGATCTATAGGCACCTTTCAATTTCCAAAAATTTCCAAAGGGGGACACCCCTCCCCTTAGACCCCTCAACCAGGCCACAGATCAGTAAATGTCGCATTGAGAAGACGTCCTAGCTAAAACACTGGCGGGTCTCTGGATCCCAACCGCTTAAAACTATAGCGGCCTAACTAGAGGAATAGTCTAACTACATTAAAATTATTGGGAATCTTTGCATTTGACGATGCATTATGAACCAAAATATATCCATCCTGAGACTTAATTTTTCACCCAGAGATATGCTTAAACCTCAGAGCTTCCGGGATTTACCCCTGAACCCCACCTGGGGCCCTAAGGCGGGCCCTTGGACCACACCCGCTAAAGCTCGTTTTCGCTCTCCAAGTCGAGGGGGAGAGGGCAGGGGACGAACCCCCCTAGAAAAATCTACCTAGAAGATCCAAAATTACCATTGCCTTATTGCATTCAGTATATTTCTCCCTCTCCTTCGGAAGCTATCTCGCCCCCTTCAGTACCTTGTCTGGCTACGAGCCTGGTCCACGGCAAGAAATTTTATGTAAGCTCCTAATACTTGTGAAGCTCAGTGACAGGTTTACGCAACGGAAAAAAAAAACTGTGACCAGACGGCAACCGTCGTGGAAGGTACAGAGAGATGTTTACAGCTTATTGCTGGACCTTCCTATACAGGAAGAAGTGCATAGTTCACTTGTTCATCTTTTTGAATAATGCCCTGTACAGATTAACTTAGGTGGTTTCCATTTACGTAAATCACCTAAGTTAATCTGTACAGGGCATTATTCAAAAAGACAAACTACTGACGTAAATGTTTTTGGTCGGGAGGGGGATCCGTGCTGGTTGTGGTTACTATAAAAATAGAGTTAATAAGTTCGGCAAGTCTCCAGTTTTTGTGATTTTTCGCTTAAGACAGTTTCATTTTCCCTTCATTGTAGAGGAGTATAATAAATGTTAAAGTCTATTACACTTCATCACAACTTAATGTTATTTGAATACACCAATATCATTATCTCAAACCAAAACAGCATTTACCATAACTTTTAAATAGGGGGCGGATACAGGATGTGACAAAAAGGACGAAGACTTAACCCGGAAACGCCGGAGGATGCGAATTAGGCCATCTGACAACCATGATTGTTTTAAAAGCAGGGAGTTGTCAAACAGCAACTCCCTGGTAAAAGGTTAAATACACAACTACGTTAGTGCAGCTAACGGATCTCATGGAATAGGTAGTGGTGGCGGCAAAGCAGAATTAGGGTCTAGGGAGGGCTTTATTTTAGGATCATTTCCTGATGATATTAAGGCTTATGTCTTCCAGCTCCCTGATCAGCTGTAGATCTTATATTCAAAGTGTGTACTCCAAATGATTTCCCCCCACCTCGCCATCCTCCCTTGCAGGTGTTTGTCAATGCAACTTCAACCTGCTGAATGTCAGTTCACAATATGTCTACGAAATCACAACTGTCCCTATTATTCTGTGTAAAGTGGGAATTCCTGTTGGTTATAACCGTTTGCGTGTTGAGGTTTTGCTTTTAGTTTGTGCATAGCCTATAAGGTACGCATTGGTGGAGGAGGTGCTTCTCCATATCTAGTAAAAATCAACTTGAAATGTGCTTTACAACTATATTTAGCCCGGTAAACAGGCCCTCTTGAACCTACGTAGTGCAGCATTTAGCTGTAAACGAGGAAGGAAATTAGAGAAAGAGGTAGTTTTCTGTAGTACAGCTTAGAGGAAGATTTTCAGCATAAACAGACCGCCCTTGCGAGACAAACAGAGACCAAAGTCTGTTTTAAGTGGTCTTGGTAAGCTTGGACGGGACGATTACGAGTTCTGACCGATCATTATTTACGCTTTTTCAATTTGTATATCATAGAGAGGACCCCGTCAACTAGGCTCCATATTTTCCGTTCCATAAAACCATGCTTCTGTTTCTTTCAGGTTGGTCTCGGTTGATACGAGCCTTTCGTTTGACTTACCAGTAAAGTGAACCTTAAATTGATCCGTGGTAGTCTGAGTATGAAGCTTTGTCGGTCTCAAGTGGTCTCAGTCATTTCCAGACTGGGTTATTTGGATATCAGACTTGAAACTGGACCTACGCACACTTTTATCTGGATGGCAAGGTTTACTTTTGGGGCAAAAATTGATCACAACTGCTTAGTGATTCGACTTGCGTAGCCCTTCAAACGGGCTCATAAATTAAAGCATTTGAGAAAATATATTGTACCACTTTGATTTTGAGGTTAATTTGATTACTGTAAAATTAATCCTGTAAAAGTTTGCGTAAATTATGCTTAAGGGGAAATGTTATATCTTAGCATATTGATTTTCTCAACTGGATTTAGAATGTAACCAGTATGAATGCGAGACATGTTCGGGTGTTTTCTGTAATTTTGCTATATGGGTATTTTTCTTCTCTCTCTTTCTTCTCTTGTTTTTCTGTTCTCGCTTTTCCCTTTTCTTTCCCTTTATTTTCTCTATCTATCGTACATTTTTTCGTTTGGGGTGGGGGGGGGGGGAGGGAACCAGCCCATCTGTCACTACTGGCTGTGCCACAGTGCGTGTCCATTTACCGATGCAACCTCATGCCCTTTTTAAGTTGAGACGTAAAACCCTATCTAACTAACTAAATAACTGAGGGAAAGAAGAAGGGAACGATAGATGTCACTAAAGCTAAAATATTTTGAAAGGCAGGATATAAGAGAATGTGCAAAGAATCGACGAACAAAGAAAGCTCGCTGTCTCATTATACAGTGCGTCAGGATAACTGGGAACAACACCTTGTCTCAATGCCAGCGAAAATTGAGCAAACAGCATCCTCAATTTCATACCCAAGATTGATGACTTTTTGAAAATCCTTTTTTGAGGAGAACACATTCTCAAGTTATTAGGAGTGTCAGACCATTTGAATAAATGTCAGTAGATGAGTCAAAAATGACTATACATGCAAAGCGCATGAAACATTGTAAACAGCATTATCGCCCCCAACAAAAATTATACTTGAATAAAAAAAAAAGGGGGGGGGGGCGGTGAACCTGGTATTCTAAATTTTAAGGCCTTTGCGTGAATGCTCTATGCCCTAGCGACCTGTGCATGCATGGCATTATACTTTATGGTCTGTATGAAACCAGAGAGAAGAAATCAGGTCTAGCAGCTGATTTGGGTAGGTGCTAACAAATGTAGCTAACCACCAATTATTCCCCCATTGAATTGCATGGCCCTAAATTAGGTCCTCTTCAATCCATTGAGGCCTTTGTAGACGTTTGCAACAATTGCAAGCTATCATTCTCTTTTAAAGATTGCAAGTAAGCCTTTCACACTGTTATTTAACTGTGCATCATGACCGTTGCTATTTTTAGTTGCTAAAGCGTATGCAAAAAGCGTAATCCAAAATAGAGAGATAAGTCACGGTAGACGTCTTGAACTCACGGCACAAATTTTTTCCCAGGTTCTCCCTGCCTTCTGTTTTCCAACTTCATAACACCAAACCCCATCCTTAATAAAGTCTTATGTTGCAGCTAAGAGTATTAAATAGGTACATATGTAAGATATGCGTTAACAATTAAAGGAATACATTTATTAGGCCACCTCCTGAAAAATTCAGTAACATACTTTAGTACATAAAAGTTACAATTAGAAGGACCAAAAATAAAACAAAGATAGTTTGACCAGCGAAGGGGGTTTTAAAGATAGAATTACATTTTATTTATACAAGCAAACTTGCGTGACGTTAGTCTCATTGTTGGAGTGGTGACTAAGCTTGTTAACTCCTTTATGTCGAAGGATGTAAAGTTTAGTTTACATATTAATTCATATCCAAAATCGTTCGCAATTTGCATGTTCAGCTTTGAAATTGGTAATTTGATGTCTGGGCAATATTAAAAAGAGTGACCTGAAAATAGTATTAAACATTTTCCTTACATTGGTTATATCATATGCAGACTCTTTCCAATTTCAAAGATGTACTGGTTTACTTTATACTATCCAATTTAACATACGCATTGTTGTTGATGTGATGTAAAAGCTGACGATTAAAGTTCATGCAATATTGTTCTCTGTGCAAGAAGACGTACGATGTACAGTTCACAGAAGAGGGCGGTTGAAGGGTTTCGTAGGCACTGGAACTAGGCCAATAAAGGCTAGTTACGACACCCTCATTTGCGTAATGGCACTGACCACAGGGCCCGTTGTGGCTATGGGTCAATCTGGCCCTAAGTCCTGGTTGGTTCAACCAGTTATTATACTGACCTCCTGATGAAGGCACTAAGCCTGAAACTCTGAGAAGAAGTACAATGAGTATTTGTCTTTGCTACAGTATTAACCCATAAATGTTTATATATAGTTAGAAAAATAGAAAATACTGACTAAATATATTCACCAGAAAACTTTGATTAAAAATGTGGAAAATACAACTTTTCGAACGGATCAACTGTCCTTCGTCAGTAACATTGTGAGGCGAAAACTTTACCCCAAGTAAAGATACCTGGAAGGCCCAAGCCAAATAAAGAGTTATGGTCTGTTGCTTTTTCGAATGTTGTGCCTAATCCCTTTCGGTGCAAAAGCGTGGAATTTGTGTATCCAAAAAAGTTCTCTTTGTTTCCTCTGTGTTTTGTTAAGGCCCTAGACCGACCGAATGAATGGCGATTAAATTGAAATACTTCCAGCCCATGTTAAAATGTTTCCTAGATGGGTGTTAGCCTTTTTCAATTCCTGCATGTTTCTCTGTCGTAATTGGCTCCCCGTCTTCCGCAAATACTGTTTTCCACAATTGTTACAATTAATGTGGTAAATGACCCCAATTGACATACAGACATACAGTCAAAAGTCCCGAGTATTGTAAAAAATTTTCCGTATAGAAACTTCATACCTCGTACCTGTAATTACCTGATTTTTTCGGCGTGTTTCTCTGCAATCTAGCTCTTACAAGCAAATCTTTAAAATGGGAGGTTGCCTGTACCCACTCGATTCATAAAAATCACTCATGGCTTTTAATCTCGTGTCTTTTTCAATGAATCCATTTGAAAGATAGACTTAACGTAGACACCTTAAAGGGAAATATTGCGTTTCAAAGTATATCACAAGGTGATACCAATGAAATCCCTTTGGGGTCTTTTCCCTTTTCAAACATGATTCACATATAACTTGCAGCAAATCAACTCTAATCTCACGAAATATGCACAAAAAGAAGCAACAATTTCCTCATTGAACCGGCTCATTATCGAAAGATAAGCCTCGCCCACATGCAACGGTCGTACTGCTGCATATGCATTTAGGAAGAGCGGTTACGTCGGGTCATATTTACACTCATTACGCAATACGTGTTGACCTTGCAAGCTTCACGTTCACAACAAGCTACCCACAGCAGTTTGTACAGCCTGTGCTGTACTGTGGGATATTGCAGCTCACCCATAGGGAGGTGCAGTGTGATCTCCCTGGTCCACCATGTAGTTATCATCTCACACAGTGTGCGTTAGTCGTTACAGGACGGTAAAATCAGGGAGTTCGATAGAAACTCCTTGGTAAAATCATGCAAATACTACCTAGGATCATGGTACTTTATCTGCGAAAGCCTTAACTATTTTGACGAGTGGTATCACAGGATCGTAAAATTTTCGTTTTCTACTAGGGCCTAAACCGATAGTAGCAGTTGCAGAAGCACCAACAATCTCTTTTACATCCTGCTGTTTCGAAAGCCAAGCAACCTGCTAAGGCCCAACGGCTAAAATTAGAATTACAGTAACTCTTACTTTGTGTATAGTAAACCAGGGAGGTGATAAGACTCCCTTAGTGTACTACCTGTAGTTCAATGCAGACAGTGTCCTAGTAATAATTCTCGGTTTGTTCGGATTTTACGAACAGTTTGTATATGCTGTAGAAGGCGTTTGTTATTGTCTGACGTAACGTGATAAAATGATGTGATTGGTGGATTCCAAATCAGAGGTGACGAAGGTGTGGTTTTGCATACATAATTGTTTGGGTGAACAAATTTGTCAGTTGTTACAGAAAGATTAATTACTCGTTAATTAGTGCTCACCGGGTAGAATTTTATCCCACTTACCCCTCTCTCATCGAAAGGGACCTGTTCGTATATAAAAGAGGATAGGCTAGATAAAAAGTCTGACAAACGCGATATTTCCCTTTAAGGCCAATAACCTAACAACAAGGACAAAGACTCTCAAGAACGTAACTGTTAAACTCTTACAGTATAAATATCCAAAACGAATATTATGGTTGATATATGTAACATTTTTGCCAAAATCTGAGAAATCTTAATCGCAATTAATCTCGCTTAGGCTACACAAAAACAGAATGAAAGTGAAAAAAATACGATACCCCCAAAAGCTGAATTTTTCATGATTACCTGTGAATGCTTACAATAGAGATTTTACAGGGTCATCCCTCGTCTGGCCCACGATAAATAACCTCGGTGAGACATTAGAGTTTAAGCACCAATTAGGTACATGCGAACCATAATCTGGACACCTTGCTACAAAACACCAGCAACTGCTTCAATATAACCCCTGTGCCCGTCTTAATAAAAGGACTATTGCCTGATTGCGATTTATTACATACTTTTCATAAATAAATACAAATATATTATTTCGAGGCTGTAATAAAAATCTGGGGATCTGATTTATAATTATTTCTCGAAAAAGAGGTTTTCTCTCACATTTCTTTCCGTATGCTCTATTACAAGGCATTGGAATAATCCCTTAACTGCGTATGACGGTTTCCTGTTGTTGAAGTTGCGCCATATCATATATGCGAGCAAGACAACAGAAAATGGTCTACCTTGGTTAGTATAAGAGCCAAACTTCTTATATTTTAAGCCCGGTCTCCTTAAAAGCCAAATTATGTTTTGCACGAATCACGAACGATGATTTCGGCCTTACCTAAAAATGTGCAAGGTTCAACGACTTCTGGTAACGTCAACTAGCTAGTGCACCGACTACCATTCCTATACTTCCAGGGGAGTTAACAGTCCCCCACCTTCTCAAAATGAACTTACACTGAGCTTTGTTCTAAAAAGATGAGGCTAAGGTAGTGACTTGGTAGTAAGGGGTTGATAATACGCTCTAAGGACCGGGGGTCGATACTTATCATATAATGGAAGGATCCAAAACAGAAATGGCGCCAGGATGGGGACATGGACTCTTTAAGTTCATTTTAATGGGTAGGAGTGCCTGTGTTGTAAAAGAACATTCAGTTCATGCTGATTTCATAGAATTATCAGAAAAGGACATCTGCAATTTTTGCCAACCTTTGTAAATGCTTCGTCATTATTTGTGTTGGTGAAAGTACACTTCGATTATGCAGTGATCACATGTCACAACAATCAAGTGCAAACCTTTGTGCTACATGATGCCAAAGATATTTATATGGAACACGTACCAACACCCTAAAAACTTATTGAAAGGATTGAAAATGTCAGAGCCCGGTTTACGAAGCCTGCTAGTAATTGCTGTGAAAAGTTTTTTAGTAATAGAGAAGAACAAGACTTGTTAAAGCACAGGTTATGAAATTTGTTGCTCCACAGAATAACACAAAATTTACAATAGTTCTATTACTGCTACGATGGCTCTGGTTATAAGTACACCTTTCACGATAGTAACCAAACTTTCCCTACAATTTACGATGGCTATTTGATCTCATCTCCATTGGGGCTAGTCGACTGGATAACTGACTTGAGCGATGCATCGTACTCCGGGGGAGGAGCCGGCGCTTGATTATAAAAAAATACTGGGTCGGTCTGCTGATGTTGGGGTTGAGTGACGCAATAGTACACCTGCAATCGAACGAACAAAAACAAAAGCGATATTATCACCGATATTACATACGATAGGAAGTGTAATCTTTATTGTCAAAATTTTCATTTCTTAATTTTAACAAAGTTACTTCCGTGGTTTAAGTTGTAAGACATAAGGGAGTATAACGCCAAGTAGCAAGAAAACATTTTGCCATGTCTCACTGGGAAGATATCGTATTCCTGTATAAAGTAATAGCTCTAAGTGAAACCACTGTTTACAATCTTTTATAGCTTCTTCTAAATGCCTGTATGTGTATGTCAAAAGTATCAATTCCAAGACCTAATCAACCATGCTTGATAATTACGTTTCCGTAAGTCGTCTTTCTGCTAATCTGTAAAGAGACATTTTCAAGAAATATAAGAAGATTCCCTCCCTGCTACATTTCCCCACCAAAGGTTACCACAGTAAATTCTATAAGGAAAAGGACGATCTTTACAGCCAGCAGTTGATTGTTCTCAGGCCTGGATGAGAATGCACCGCAGGTAAAGCTTGCTCCAAGGATAGACATCACCATCTGTACAGCGAAGACGATGCTCAGGATGATGTACATCGCAAGACTCGCTTCTTGATTGTCATGGACGTATTGCATCGATTCTCCCTGTTTAAAATGAAGTGACTCACATGTAGGAAACTACGAGAGCTCAAAACTTTCTAACGTTAAAAAACCAGCTCAATTCAAGGACTCAGACACTTAGACCAGGGCCCCTTTTCGGAAAGAGTTAAGATCAATCTTAAGTTTGATGTGCTATGCAATCATCCTGTTGAAATCAAACTTAAAATCGATCCTAACCTTTTATGAAACAGGGCTCATGCTGAGTTAAATGTTCTTAGCCAAGTTTGTTAAAAAAGGTTTGAAAACTATCAAACAATTCGGTTATATGTGTTTTAGTGTAATGTGATGTTGCTGATTGTGACGGTGATGCTGGTGATGTTGGTGATGGTGATGAAGATGTTCCTAACTCTTAGGTTGAGCACAAACCCACAAGGCAGCAAATATTAATTTTAAACTCTTTTGAATGACCCAAGCTGGGTTAAACCGCTAACGTCGCCACCAGGCTATCCAACTGATTAAGCGCGAAAGACCATTTCTAGCTTAATGAAAGGATCATTGACTTAGCTACATAGCTGTTGACTAGATGGATAAAATATCATTCAAACAGGGAACTGTAAGGGATGGAGAAACAGCGCTTGTTCCTCCTTTGAAACTAGGTGTTTTGCCGACACTTAAGCTTCGCATTGCCTGGTTCCTGAAATTCCTCTAAAACTTAGAGGGAATAGGCAGTGAAGACAATTGTTTTTGTCGTCTGCTACATCTGAGGGAGCTCATAGGATGATTTCCCCCATTGATATTACATTGTCAGCCGTCAAGAAGAGTAAAATTTATTTCAACTTGTGCCGCCAGGTGCCACCTTTTAAAAGGGTACAGTGTATCCCTTTATTACTAATTGAACATAGGTAAATTGTTCGCTATTTCAGGAACACCCCGGAAACGTTTGGAATGTCATTATCAAAATTTAGACTCCCATTGGTTCCCAAACATATATATTCCTTTCTTAATGAAGAAATTAGAATAATCATGGAATCGTGCAACTTAAGAATGGGTGAACAGTCGTTTTGATCAAAATCGGTGAAAACGTTTGCCATTATCCTCTGCGCAGTTACCTTCAAAGCAACATCTTGACAATGGTCTTTGTTACAGGATTACTGCTCTTTCAAAGAAGAAGATCATCATTAAGAAGGAAAGTCAACAAAAGTCAAAACAATAAGAACAAAGAGACCTGCCCATCAATTTTGGCTATCTAAAAAGGATTACATTATTCTCAAGTACATATTGTCTGGCAGATTTGGTCGATGTGTCTCCATCTCTCCATGATTCAACTTAAATTCGTAAGGTAGAACAATTATTCAATTACAAAGAGATGAAATTTAAAATGTAATTGAAAAACAATAGGGTTCTTGTATTTAATATATGGTATGCATATTTTTAATATATGAGGCCCTACCTCTGTCGACCTCAATTGACCTTTGACCCGCAGCTCCAACAATAAAAATCTTCCCTTTAATATGGAAATCTATAAACCAAGTATGAAACGTACCGATCATTGCTCTTTTGAAATACCGTGTTTACAATTACAAACCAAGCGTCACAAACACACATGCACACACACACGTGCCTCAGATGAACTTTGACAACAACCAAAAAAAAAATGCAGGTCATTTTCCTTATATGGCAAGTCTATACACTAAGTAATAAGTATCCATTATTCCTATCTTCAAATTCGTGTTTACAAAGTTTTCTGTGTTTTTACCTCTGATGACGTCATTGATGACGTCAAATGACCAAAAGCAATCGGAAGCTTTCTCTCAATATAACAAATCAATAAACTAAATATGAAAATTACCGATCATTGCTATCGTGAGATATCGTGTTTATAATTCCAAGCCAAGAGTCATAAACACACACGTACCCGCACATACACTCCCACTCGCGATTGCATAGATTCTAGATTCATAGATGGCTGTTTTCGTTTTGCCTCGAAAAGTGGGAGCATCATATTTCATGGTTTCGTTGTAAGGTCAAAATGTCAATGGTTTTGAAGAAAGAAGTTTGATGTGGTAACAGGGCTTACACTCTTCGGTGTAGATAATAATTCCCTGTTGCGACGAAGGGACTGGCAATGTTTAGGAAATTTCATGTTGGCCCGTTGTCTTCTTCAACATGATGCAGACAAAGTGACCCTTGCATTCCTTTATAAACACACTTTAGGCTTACTAAAGCCTCAAAAACAGCATCATGAGGAGATTGTTGTGGTAAACTCATTGTTTGATTCAAAGAAACAGTTGTAGTGGTAAATCCCTCTATTACATCACCCGTTATCCACTAATAATTTCTTGTATAGTAATTTAAAAAGGAAAATAATCCAAGTAACCATTTTGTGCCGTATTTACGACGTATTCTCTTCCCTCCCATTTTTTTTACCCTGAAGGGCCCATTGACGACATGTGTTCAATACCCGACACCATTTGTGGAATATGAGGGTGAAAATTTGCTTTATAACCCCAAAATACAAAATGCAAATTTGCTAAGCAACCCCAGAATACGAAACGCAAGGGATTCTACTTACAATGGCGTTGGCAACAGAGACAGCTGCCCATATGAGGCAGGAAATACTCGAAAGAGTGGCAATGATAGATGTAGCCATGTAGGCAGCGACCTGAGAAAGAAATTTGCAAAAGCTAACCAAGAATATTGTAAAGAATTATAAAGTATACTTTTGTAACAGTCATATGGTCTTGGACCTCATTAAGTATTTGTAGATTTTTATGTGATGACCAAAATAATTTGAAAACATCATAATTCTAACAGGGCTACACAGCTGGTACTGCTGTGTTAAATTTAGAAGCCACAGCATGAAAAAGAAGTACTACGAAAAAGAACTTTAAGTGCAGACATAGGTACCCAAACGTTCCTTACAAATACTAGTTAAGTCATTTCCCCTAGATTCACTTCATTTAAAGCATCAAAATCAGAAAGAAAAACTCTTGCGACTACTTGCGATGGCAACCTTTAAAGTCTTTGTCATATTGGATAATAAGGTGTAAATAGATAATCCTGCTACCTACCATATATTTACTTCTCTTGCTGTACAAACCCAAACATCCAGTCACAATGGCAAACTGTCAGACAAGGACACAAAAAAAGTTTTATTAGAAAATTTCTTTCAATTTCAAGGCAAGTCTATGTTTTAAAACACAGTTGCATGTAGTGTACTGTAAAGACAATGTGAAGCTTATACGTTTTAGTAAAATTCAAGATGTTTTAAAAAACTAAAACAGGTAGTTAACTTTATAGCTCTCCACAAAATTACTTTAAATAAAAGTACCAATCCATTCCAGATTCCCCATCCAATTTTATCAGTCTCATCTACGTCTTCGGTGGTGTACGAGTACTTCACCGACCAGAGGTGCACATAGTAGTATTCTTGTATTTTTTTCTGCAATGGTAGGCATAAAACAACGATGGCAAAAGCCACTTCAATTGTGCCACAAACCATCTGAAAAACCCCTGTAACCTTTCGAACTTTTGATCCTTTCAAGCCTTCAGTGTTAGGATAAGGATTGGCTGTCGTGGGTACAGCTCCAGTTGCAATTACTGGCTGCAGGTTGTTTCCACACACTTGTCCTCCGTCATTGGCTGGATCCATCTATGTGGTAAAAAGGGATAGCAATTCTTCAGACTTAGCGATTATTTACTATGCAATTGTGTATATTCGACGATGCTTATCTTTAGAATTGGCTTTACTGGTCCACCCGAGATTGCTTCAGCTAACCCAAAGGCACTTAAAGACATGTAGAAGGGTGAACATATTGATGAGGAGTTGAGTGAGGATTCGTCAGAACTGGGGTCAAGCAGTTGGAGCTACATTGATCTCAGGGGTAGTATCCTGACTTTTCTTGCTTTCCGTGATATATATCAGTGTCATAACGAGAACTTAGTTCATGCATGTAAAAACAGCGCAATATGTTAAACAGAATATCTATGAGAATAAAGCACGCAAAGTTCGTCGTATTTAGTATCCCTAGCTGGGGGTAAACGTGGTAATGATCTTTTTCCTTTATGTGGATTTTTATGATTTGCATACTTTCTTACATGCACATTAAACAGAAGTTTAAAAGTCTAAATTGAAGGTTTATTGTCACGGAAACATAAACATGGCATATACACAATTAAGAGGTCCTTGGCAACACCAATATACGACAAATTTGCCTACTTCAGAGAAGTAGTCATACCTAACATATTTTACTTTAAATTTTTTTCAAAGAACTGTCACCACCATGCATTCATAGTCCGGGAGCCCAGAGGGGTTAGCTTACCTGGAAAGGTTACCAATTTTCATGTTCATTACTGTGTTTGGAATGGGTTCTTGGTCAAGGAACTGGCCGTCTGCCGGGTTCCTGGTGTTGGGTGTAGAAATGGGGGTCACTGACCTCAGCCCTCCCAGGTAGGCTAAATGACCTAAGAAGGTTACCATCTGAAGTCAACCCGTAATTAAAGGTCATATCCTCGACATCTTTGAATGAGAGTTGCCAGACATTTTAGGTGTTGGGAAGGGTCTGCCAGACGCCGTTGATGACCACCGGGAAGTAAGCTAGATGACCTCGGAAGGTTACCAAACGAAACTTACCTCAAAATATTCAGCTTGCTCTGGTGAATAAGAAATGGTCATTGCCAGACGTTTTAAGTGTTGGGAAGGGTCTGCCAGACGCCCCTTAATATGCCTTCTGGGGGAAGTAAGCTAGATGACCTCGGAAGGTTACCAAACGAAACTTACCTCAAAATATTCAGCTTGCCATGGTGAATAAGAAATGGTCATTGCCAGACGTTTTAAGTGTTGGGAAGGGTCTGCCAGACGCCCCTTAATATGCCCCTTGGGGGAAGTAAGCTAGATGACCTCGGAAGGTTACCAAACGAAACTTACCTCAAAATATTCAGCTTGCCATGGTGAATAAGAAATGGTCATTGCCAGACGTTTTAAGTGTTGGGAAGGGTCTGCCAGACGCCCCTTAATATGCCCCCTGGGGGAAGTAAGCTAGATGACATCGGAAGGTTACCAAAAGAAACTTACCTCAAAATATTCAGCTTGCCATGGTGAATAAGAAATGGCCATTGCCAGACGTTTTAAATGTTGGGAAGGGTCTGCCAGACGCCCCTTAATATGCCCCCTGGGGGAAGTAAGCTAGATGACCTCGGAAGGTTACCAAACGAAACTTACCTCAAAATATTCGGCTTGCCATGGTGAATAAGAAATGGCCATTGCCTGACGTTTTAAGTGTTGGGAAGGGTCTACCAGACGCCAGTGATAACCCCCGGGGAAGTAAGCTAGAATACCTTGGAAGGTTACCAATCGAAACTTGCGGCAAAATGTTCAGTGTGCCGTCGTGAATGGAAAATGAAACTTGCCAGACGTTTTAAGTGTTGGGAGGGATCTGCCAGACATCCCTACCGTGCACCTCCCTCTGGAGTATTAGTACGCTAAATGACCTCAGATGGTTACCAATTAAGCTCACTGCAAAGTTAGCAGCGTGCTTTGGTGAATAATTGGGCATTGCCGGACATAATAATGTTGGAACCTCTTGAGTGCCAGACTTCCCTGGGCCTGGGAAGAAGGGAAGATGACTTTGGAAGTTTACTCAAAAAACTTCACCGCAATATGTCTAGTACTGTAGCACTGTGAATAATGAATGACATTAAATGTTGAAAACCCAGGAGTGACGCCTTTGAAACCCCCGCCTTCGTGAGTTACCCAAGAAGAAAGAAAGAAGACCTGGGGAAGGGTTACCCAAGTAACACAAAATATTCAGCGAAAACCACTTTAACAAGTGATCAATGGGAGACACTGAAGGTACAAGCCTTTAGTATCTTCTCAACACCCTGCGCAAAGATCGATGTTCTTTCTCACCTTCCAAACCCCTTACAAATATTTAGACAGATCCACTTAACAAGATGAATAATGTTCAATGCCAACGATTAAATGGCAGAATTATCATCATAAAGGGCAGACAAAGTAACAATACTTATAGTGTTACGTGCATGGTTATCAAAGAAAAGAGGACTGAGACTTTAGTCAAATAGCTTAAGCGGTATTAACCCAATGAAGGGTCGTTAGAAATCAAATAGTGAAGTTAAATGGAAAGTGTTACTGATCCCATCTTTATTTCGGTTAACAATAAGCACTTGGAAGGTGAACATTACAACCACGCTCTACAACAAGGTGGGTGCCTGGAAGTTAACAGCAGAGGACCGTTCCGAATATATGTAACGTCAAGGAGAGAGAGCCTAAGTTGAAAAACGAGAGGTAGGCAATTTCATTTTTTTTCTGTGTGTTTGTTCAACGTGTTTGTGTGGGTGTTATATAAGCTAACTAGTTTTTCTAGGTTTTTTGAACTGTATGTTTTCAAAAGAGATGAAAAAAGACAGCATGCAGCCCGCGAGAGAATTCCATCCGGCCCGCGGGACAATTATTAAGCGTAACTTCGGAATCATCTCAATTTCATTTAATTGTTGATTATTCTTTAGCTTACCCTCTATCTTGCTTATACTATTTTTCGGATATTTTGAGTAAATACGATACCAGTGTTTTGACTGTAACCCAGCATGCAAATATAACATGCCTACCGTTTCGTTAGACTTAAAGGTCGTGTGACATGAAAAAAACATAGCTGGATATTTGATGTAAAAAGCATTAAAAAATCCAGAAAATAGCCACAATTTCCATTAAAATCCATCAAATATTGACCATTTTACAGGGAAATTTCTATTTCACACTTGCATCATGAATAAACATGAGCTAAATATGCAAATATGTGACATCGAAAGATGGACATACCATATATGGCACATGTTAGTTAGCCTTTGTTTTTCAACCTTAATTTCAAGGGCACTGGTAGCATTGGGGTTTATTATAAAAATTAAAATTTTTTCCTTGAAAAAGATTGATATCACTCACCGAACTGTAATTTATATGATCAGTAATTAAGAGATAATTTATATAAGGTTAACAAAAGAAATCAAAACACTTTGCAACACTCCACATCATTATTTTTGCATAGGCAATTAGTTTCTTCAGAAACCATCAAACTTTGAAGGCGTATATTTTGAGAACGGTAAAAGATATTGAAATAATTCCAACAGATCTTTGATTGAAGGACTTTATTCTTTAACTGACAAGTGAAACAGCTCTTTTTGGTGGCATGTCACACGACCTTTAACCAGGTGCAGAATCGCTGTAATACCAAAGGAAACGCAAGCTTTGCGTGGGAGAGATGGCATCGAACAGAAGTGCACAATCACATGTACAGACCTACCTATAACAGTACGAAACTCAGTCGGCACTGTGTTTTGTTCCAGTTGATTTCGGGGGTCAGACGTCCTACCGTATGAAGAGTGAATTAAAATTTGATAAGTGGATAATTTTGAAATGTAAAGTGGATAAATAAAGAAGTTTCACAAATGCGAGTTTTCGCGCCCTTCACGCGCGCTTTTTATACGTCTTCGTTCATTGTTTGCTCATACATATCAAACAAATCTAGACAAATGGTCATATTGTGATACCTCTGGTCCATTTAGCTCTGTATATTATTAAGAAACTGGATGAGCATTATAATGCGTACGAATTGGTACAAATTCCAGAGCTTACTGGACTTCGCCCCAGTTCATATCCTGATTTTTCCTTAGCCCCTATCAGAGCCCACATGGGCCGGCCCCTAGTCCTACACTTTGTGGGAAAGCTTGTTGGACCCTGGTCGTCTGCTGCACAGTTAGTCTTTCAAAAAGGCCCTTTCAAAGAAAAAAGTTTCCCCCATCTGGTGTAAGCCTTTGGCTAAGGTTTGCAGTACTTTGAACTTCGACTTTGACTACGATGTCAGTAGTTTTATATCGTTATTTGCAAGGTAAAGCTGGAAAAAACTTTTTTCTCCCATTAATTAATAATGAAGAATGAGGTCCCATCACTGGACATTTCCCCACCTTTGTTCTCAGGATTTACAGAATGCCGTAGAACTATGAAGCTAGTAAATTTATCAGTAGACTCAGCTACCCATGGTTTCATTTGTCTCTCACCTTCTTAGACTAAGTTGAGCTGAACTTAGAGACGCCTATAAAGTTACAATTGATGCTGATGATTTGAGTGCCCCAGAATTGATTGAGTTTCCCTTTAACCTAAGCGTACGATTGGCTGATGGTGCACGAGTGGACGTGGCGTCGTCAGAATATTCGAAGTAGGGGCACTGGGGCACAACGTTCCGCCAAAGGAGCACACCAAAATGAAGAAATGGATGTCGCTGGAGGCGTCGTGGTGACCAGACACGGTACTCTGTAGGTGCTGAGGCCCAACGGCCCACCGCAGGGCCGCTGGTGGAACCCAGGGACAAAACTCCAAGGGGTCAGGGCGAATCCCGTGAGGCTCTGAGTTACTCACAAAATAGAATGAAACAGTTTACTATCTCCAGATGGCATTGTATGAACACTAAGCAGATCACACGCACACAAATCACAATTTGACCACTTTTGTTAGCCTTACTGAGGTGTAGGTGGGGCGTTGAATCATGTAAATGTTTACATTAAGCTTTAAAGAATAAGTTCATTCATTCTGCCCAATGGGAATAATGTCGAGACAACTACCGTCCAGGGGAAATCTTCAGTATGCCAAATCTTAAGTGTAAGTTGGGATGCCTTCAGAGTTTGATTAGGACAACTATATTTCCTGATAGTGCCCGCTGGAGCCAGCCCTGGTACACGCGTGAAGCGAGCAGAAAATTCTGTTGTTCACTATTTAAGAAATTTCGTTCAAGTACTTACACCCCTTTTGGAGGTATCACCACTTTGTGATCCCTGGTGTTGCACTTCGTCTCCCCCTCTGTGACGATTCGGGAGAGCATAGTTCAGCTTGCAAATTTTTAGTCATCGGTATTTAAAATAAACGGACATTAGCCTATGAGAGTGAATCTAATTTTCCTAATATTATTTGATACACGTTGGAAAAGGCGACGAAAATAGTAATTTTTAAAGTTTACAAACATAAAATCTGACTACAAGATATAAATCAATCGTGGGAATGGTATTAAAGGGAGAGGACTCAAGGCGGCAGAAGTCCCATAGCTGTTAAAAAATAGATGTTGAAAAGACAGCTGTCTATTACTAAATTTTCCAACAAGGCAGTCCTTCAACAAACAGATGCGCGGAAGGTTTTGTGAACATTAAGTGCAATTTTAACCCCATGATTGACTGATAAAGTGACAGTAGGTTCTCTTGTTCATACCAGTATATGTGTTTGAGCATGAATTTTTGATACCGAGCACACGAAGGAACAGTCAACATGTGGGAGGCACGTGTTCCCCTGTCCCCTGGCGAAGCCACTTGAAGTGGTAATTGCAGTATTTATACATATTGTCACTCAGTTTACCACACGAAGGTACCTTACAACACTTGGCGTGATCCATGTCAAAGTGAGGTGTACGTTTTACCATAAACCACCGAGAGTAGATTTTGAGTGATTGGCATTTGGCCAGACATAATGTTTGACTGTTGAATAATGTCCCATTTTCTGTCATTAGCAGTCTAGCACATTCAGCAGGCCTGTATGCGAGGAGGGTTCGAAGAAGACCCGTACCCAGACAAGGGATATACTAAAATAGGAGAAATATCTTTCTTGGGCGAAATACTTTCCTAGTGGGTGGGGACAAGGCACGCTGAAATATATTCAGGCAATGGTAATTTTGAATTTTATGAGGGGACGGAAAATTTAACTAGGGGCACCCCTGTCTCCCCCTTGGGTATGGTTCGAAGGTAGGGACAAATCTTCCTCCTAAATAAGCATAGTCCACTTTGTGCTTGAAAAAAACATGAAGATATTATCCGATATTTTAATAATTAAATATTTTGTCCACTGTGGCTTTGTAATCTCCAAAGCTTGAAAAAAATTGTCAATACGCGTTAATGGAGAAGCAAACCAGAGACATTTTTGTCCCTTTCTAACAGTGGAAATCTCGAAGCATATCCGTCGCAGCACGAAGTACAGTACTCTTAACCTTCGCCAGAGACTTACATCAGGTGTGGGGAACCTTTGAGGTTTTAAGGCCTTTTTGATAGTCATAATCCATTCGCGGGCCAACGGTCGACGTACGAATAGGGTCCAACAAGCTTTCCCCACAGGGCGTTGTCCCAGCGCCCCGCGTCTAGGAAAAAATCAGACAATGAACTGGGGCGAAGTCCCTTTAGCTCTGGAATTTGCACCAATTCGTAGGCATTATAATGTTCATCTAATATCTTATAATGACATTGAATATGCAAGGCTAAACGGACCAGAACTTATCACAATATGACCATTTGTCTAGATTTTTTTGATATGTATGAAGTAACAATGAACGAAGACGTACAAAAAGCGCGCGCGAAGGGCGCGAAAACTCGCCTTTTTGAAACTACTTTATATTTTCCACTTTAGATTTCAAAATTATCCACTTATCAAATTTTAATTCACTCTTCATACGGTAGGACGTCCGACCCCCGAAATCAACTGGAACAAAACACAGTGCCGACTGAGTTTCGTACTGTTATAGGTAGGTCTGTACGCTTACCAGTCGAAACGTCCCCTGACCAAAACGTCCCCGGTTGCGCGCCGGACTGAGGCGCCTTCGGGTGGACCAGTTAACTAGCCGACTTTGCCACTCGACGACCTGTCGTAGGCCGAGTTGGATGACTAAAGAACTAACGTTTGTAAGTTCTAACGTTGGCCAGCCTAACTATGCTTGCCTAACTTTATCCTTATCAATCCTTACACTCTGCTTTTTTTTTAAATTCTTTTAAGTTTTTTTCAAGTTGCCGACCAATAGTTTCAATTTGAATTCCAATAAAATTCATGTTTGAAGTCTCTGGGCGGGGACGTTTTGACTCCCCATATGTAATAGTACGGGGACGTTTTGGTAAAAAGCGGGTACGTTTTGGTAGCTAAAAAGCGGGGGCGTTTTGGTCTGGGGACGTTTTGACTGGATACCGTCTGTACATGTGATTGTGCACTTCTGTTCGATGCCATCTCTCCCACGCAAAGCTTGCGTTGCCTCTAGTATTACAGCGATTCTGCACCTGGTTAACTGGTTAAGTCTAACAAAACGGTGGGCATGTTATATTTGCATGCTAGGTCACAGTCAATACACTGGTATCGTATTTACCCAAAATATCCTTGAACCAATTGGTTGGAAACTGGGACGTTAAACCTCATCTAGCCTAACCTAACCCAAAATATCCGAAAAATACTGTAAGCAAGATAGAGGGTAAGCTAAAGAATAATCAACAATTAAATGAAATTGAGATGATTCCGAAGTTACGCTTAATAATTGTCCCGCGGGCCGGATGGAATGGTCTCGCGGGCTGCATGCTGTCTTTTTTCATCTCTTTTGAAAACATACAGTTCAAAAAACCTAGAAAAACTAGTTAGCTTATATAACACCCACACAAACACGTTGAACAAACACACAGAAAAGAAATGAAATTGCCTACCTCTCGTTTTTCAACTTAGGCTCTCTCTCCTTGACGTTACATATATTCGGAACGGTCCTCTGCTGTTAACTTCCAGGCACCCACCTTGTTGTAGAGCGTGGTTGTAATGTTCACCTTCCAAGTGCTTATTGTTAACCGAAATAAAGATGGGATCAGTAACACTTTCCATTTAACTTCACTATTTGATTTCTAACGACCCTTAATTGGGTTAATACCGCTTAAGCTATTTGACTAAAGTCTCAGTCCTCTTTTCTTTGATAACCATGCACGTAACACTATAAGTATTGTTACTTTGTCTGCCCTTTATGATGATAATTCTGCCATTTAATCGTTGGCATTGAACATTATTCATCTTGTTAAGTGGATCTGTCTAAATATTTGTAAGGGGTTTGGAAGGTGAGAAAGAACATCGATCTTTGCGCAGGGTGTTGAGAAGATACTAAAGGCTTGTACCTTCAGTGTCTCCCATTGATCACTTGTTAAAGTGGTTTTCGCTGAATATTTTGTGTTACTTGGGTAACCCTTCCCCAGGTCTTCTTTCTTTCTTCTTGGGTAACTCACGAAGGCGGGGGTTTCAAAGGCGTCACTCCTGGGTTTTCAACATTTAATGTCATTCATTATTCACAGTGCTACAGTACTAGACATATTGCGGTGAAGTTTTTTGAGTAAACTTCCAAAGTCATCTTCCCTTCTTCCCAGGCCCAGGGAAGTCTGACACTCAAGAGGTTCCAACATTATTATGTCCGGCAATGCCCAATTATTCACCAAAGCACGCTGCTAACTTTGCAGTGAGCTTAATTGGTAACCATCTGAGGTCATTTAGCGTACTAATACTCCAGAGGGAGGGGACGGTAGGGATGTCTGGCAGATCCCTCCCAACACTTAAAACGTCTGGCAAGTTTCATTTTCCATTCACGACGGCACACTGAACATTTTGCCGTAAGTTTCGATTGGTAACCTTCCAAGGTATTCTAGCTTACTTCCCCGGGGGTCATCACTGGCGTCTGGCAGACCCTTCCCAACACTTAAAACGTCAGGCAATGGCCATTTCTTATTCACCATGGCAAGCTGAATATTTTGAGGTAAGTTTCGTTTGGTAACCTTCCGAGGTCATCTAGCTTACTTCCCCCAGGGGGCATATTAAGGGGCCTCTGGCAGACCCTTCCCAACAATTAAAATTATTCACCATGGCAAGCTGAATATTTTGAGGTAAGTTTCGTTTGGTAACCTTCCGAGGTCATCTAGCTTACTTCCCCCAGGGGGCATATTAAGGGGCGTCTGGCAGACCCTTCCCAACACTTAAAACGTCTGGCAATGACCATTTCTTATTCACCATGGCAAGCTGAATATTTTGAGGTAAGTTTCGTTTGGTAACCTTCCGATGTCATCTAGCTTACTTCCCCCAGGGGGCATATTAAGGGGCGTCTGGCAGACCCTTCCCAACACTTAAAACGTCTGGCAATGACCATTTCTTATTCACCATGGCAAGCTGAATATTTTGAGGTAAGTTTCGTTTGGTAACCTTCCGAGGTCATCTAGCTTACTTCCCCCAGGGGGCATATTAAGGGGCGTCTGGCAGACCCTTCCCAACACTTAAAACGTCTGGCAATGGCCATTTCTTATTCACCAGAGCAAGCTGAATATTTTGAGGTAAGTTTCGTTTGGTAACTTTCCGAGGTCATCTAGCCTACTTCCTCGGGGTCATGAACGGCGTCTGGCAGACCCTTCCCAACACCTAAAATGTCTGGCAACCCTCATTCAAAGATGTCGAGGATATGACCTTTCATTACGGATTGACGTCAGATGGTAACCTTCTTAGGTCATTTAGCCTACCTGGGAGGGCTGAGGTCAGTGACCCCCATTTCTACACCCAACACCAGGAACCCGACAGACGGTCAGTTCCTTGACTAAGAACCCATGCCAAACACAGTAATGAACATGAAAATTGGTAACCTTTCCAGGTAAGCTAACCCCTCTGGGCTCCCGGACTATCACTCTTACCAATGGCCTATGAACTATAACACTACATTCACGATCAAATCAACACATGACCCTAATAAAAGTTGTTTTCTTTTTAGGGACATACGTTAGAATTAAGGTAGTCGCGTCTTGATATTTGCAGAGTTTTCGTTTTAATTTCTGTGTGATAAGAAAAACGGCATTTTTTAAAAATAAACAAATAATTGAAAATAAACAAATAAAACTGATCAAGTCAGACCGTATAAGAGGGATTACATATACCTGTAACAAGAAGATAATCAAGAGCATGTTTACAAATCAATTTACATGTTGCTGTTATAGTAAATATTCATAGTCAATTGTAGAAAGAATTACTTTAAAATCAAAGATGGAAAGCACTGCCTATGGAAACAGAGGGGATATGAATTCTGCTACCTTCACGTTGGAACTCTCTTTCTCATTTCCAAAGAAAATGTAATTCAAAACCGAATGGAATATCTTTGTAACCACCCGATGCTGTCACGGCACAACTACTGTAGGTTCACATATTTTAGTGTGACTGTGATTCTGATCAGCACAACTTCCCCTAACCTGAACGAAGGAGTTGCTGCTTGAACAGTACTTGAAGCTGATGACACTCTTTGACACATTTTTCTACCAGTTTCTGTAGTGACTCTCAGCGGCTGTACTCCATTCGGATCTGCCGCTGATAGTTCTTCCATAGTGGAGAGCTTTGTTCGCTGCGCCTGTAATAGGTCATTTATCGATTCGTTTTGTTTCTGGTGTACGATTTTCTCTCATCGTTGCGCAATAGGTAGTCCACATACCGCATGGTGGTACGTGGTAGTTAGAGAGAGACGTGCTTTGACTCCAACGTTGGCAACGGTCCTTGGTAATCCTAATTTTACAAACTTTTTGGAAACATTCCGAAATTCAGTTAGACTTATCATCAGTTGAGGAAGCAGTCCTTTTACATTGCATTCAGATGGGAGAAACCCTATGATCGTAATCATAGTTAATTTGGACCTGACGCTGGTTGTTCTAATACCGGTTTTTTGTGGGTTATATAACGTACTTTTACAGTCTGTAAGACAAAAGTGGAAGTCTTTCAGTTTATCTTTGCTATTGGAAGTATGAAAAAAGATGTATGAATGAATGAATGAATGTATGTATGTATGTATGTATGTATGTATGTATGTATGTATGTATGTATGTATGTATGTATGTATGTATGTATGTATGTATGTATGTATGTATGTATGTAAGTATGTATGTATGTATGTATGTATGCATGCATGCATGCATGTGTGTATGTATGTAGCTGAGAACCAACCCATCTGGGGACAATTTTATAGAATTTACCAGTAATGTGAGGACAGGGAAAAAAGGTGAGGATTAAGTCTTGGTCCTCACTTTTTAAATGCTTGAAAAGTTCTTAAACATCACCATAGCACACCATAGGAAGTATGCTGACTGTGCTCAGTTTGATTTGCAATACACTAGGGCTACAGTGTGGGTACAGTGTGTATAAGTGTGCCCATGTTGACTTAAACATATAATTTTGTCCTCATATTGCCATACACTGTCCTCACATTAAAGTGGAAATCTCTAAAAACCATACACTAGTATTGATGGTTTACACATGTGTCCTCACACAGGTTGAAACTTCACTATGTATGTATGTATGTATGTACGTACGTACATAGTATGTATGTATGTATGTGTGTATGTATGTATGTATGTATGTACGTACGTACATATGGACGGATGGACGGATAGATAAATGTATTTTTACACTTGGCTGGTAAATATAATATCTCAGCAAGGTTAACTGTGATAGATTTCAATATTGTATGTGTTCTGTTCCATGTGAACATTAAGGACAGTAGTGTTTTGCAGGAAGGATAATGGTAATAGGGGTAAATGGAGATGAAATGGGCAATGGGAAAATGAGATGAGATAGGAAGAAACATTTTCATGCAATAAATATATTCACTCATGCCGTAGTATAACTTTTTGAATATTATCCATGGCCGTTGATGTTTTAGGAAAGAAAGATAACTTTGTGAGGAGATGTTCGAACCCACGAGCGTGAAATGTTCAAAGCTCCGAGGGGTATGGGGTAATCTTTTAAATTACAATGTTTATGACAAGTGTGGCAATGATAAAGATGATGGTGATATGAAAGGAAAATGAATAACTAACAATAGAGATATGACTGTATGAATCAGGGGCGTAGATTTCTTCTCAACTTTGGGGGGGGGTGGGGTGGATTATCGCAAATCTAGGAAATGTGCACGCGGAGCGTGCACGGCGAGCGCGAAGCGCGAAGTCCATCATGGGTGGGGTACAGGGGCCTGCCTTAGGGCCCCTGGTGGGGTCCAAGGGCAAAGCCCCGGTGGGGGTCCAGGGGGCGAAGCCCCCGGAAGCTCCTGGGTTTTAATGTCTCAGAAGTGCCAGGAAGACTGTTTTAAGAGGTAAATTTCAGAGGTAATGTTCTTGGGTATTGGTATATTTATACATTTAGGAAATGCTGTTTTGAGCACAAAACTCATTGATAAGCTGCACTGGATTGAAATTGTTCAAGAGCAACAATGTCCTGCTAAGCTTAAAATGGCAGGGATCAACTTATAGGGTCATCTCAGACAACTGGATGTTGAATTGAGAGATCATTACAAGACCTGCAAGTTTGCTTGAGATCAGTGGCGCCGCCAGATTTTTTGTTATTGGGGGCACAATAGATGATGACGTAATAATACCTCAGTTCCAACAAGTCTACGTAAATTGCACCTTTATTTATGATGGGCCCCGGCATTTGTATACAGAGGTTTTGATCTTTCGTTTGTCACTACAAAAAGATGCCGTCCTGGGGAAGGGGTCCCCCTCCCCTTTAAATTTTTTTTGTTAATTTAAGGTCTTTTAGACGCAAAAAATGGTGCTATCTTTGGGATGTTTTTGGAACTGATCATATATGGCTGGAAAATGTCCATAATTTAGTGAATGCTAATTTTTGGTAAGGTCAAAGAGGAGAATATATTGTCTATTAAGAGAAAGATACGTTGTCAACAAACCCTCTGATGCCTCCTCCCTTTTTACTGCTATTTCGGGAAAGTGTTTACACAAAATACGTGCGTGAAGTTCACAGAAACATTCTTGGACTATTAACAAACGTTTCCTTTCCTTCATTGTGCATTATGAAAGGGCATCTAAGGCTAGCAGGTACCTGTATAGGACCTTCTGGAAGCTCTGCATTAATCATATTAAATGGGGGCAATGACATAATGCGTACTACCTGACATCCACATGATAATGAAGAGTATGACGCTGAGCACTTTACAACTATCGTATTTTTACTAATTCTGAACAAAAATCAGGAAGAACAGCTTCCAGCAATGGGGAATGACAGGGAGGGAGAGTAAAGGTGCAGGGAGGTGATACTGGGCCTCCCTGATAGGTGTAGCAAAAGGGGTGAATGACTACTAAGCGCGTTTCAGAATGCTGTTTTCGTCGTAAATGTATTAACAATCACCATGTATACCGATAATGACTGCGCGCGAAGCGCTCTGTAAAAATACTTGAAAAATGTAAAACGGCAGATTCGTACTTTCAACCTTCCGCATCATGCTACATATTAGATTGAAAGATCCCATATTGATGCGAGGTCCCCACAGATGTCTGGAGATTTATCTCTGTTCTTCGGAAAAGGTTGTGATCAGAAGTTATTACCATAATAATGGTCATGGCATGGAGTGAAAAGCGTGACGAATGCGTGAGAAGCGCGCTGAAATTTTTCCGTAAATAAGATTTCGATGACAAAACCTGCATTCGGGCTCTGCATCGAGACACTTTCAATTGCCCAACAAACCTACATGCCACTGCCATGAGGCAGTCTTTTACCTGTTATTTCGTAAACTTTCAACTTTTTGCTGCTGTGCATCTCCGAAAGTTGCTATCGGAAGATATTGATAATAAGACTAACACTGACGTAAGGTTTGAAGCGCGCGGAGCGAGCGAAAATTTTGATAGTTTACGAAGGAATTGCTTAAATTCTGATAGTTTGAGAAACATTTGTGACAGAAAATGAAGCAGAGATTCAAAAATTTCTTACAAACATGAAAAATAAAATGTACTTTTCAGCATACACGTATCTGTAGACTGTAACATTGGGGGGGGGGATGATAACATGGGCCATCCCCCCAAGTCAAATGTTGGGGGGATATATCCCCCATCCCCCCGGGATCTACGCCTATGGTATGAATGCAAATACTCTTCAAATGACGGGTTTAGGCAGATACTGTAAGAAATTCTAGCTTCTCAGGGTTTCTTTAGCCATATTCTTTGTTGCGTTCAATGAGTAAAATTCATTAAAACTTGTCACATGTACCGTCTGTTACAGTTACAACCTGCCTCAACATTGGTGTGGATTGTAACACTCGACTTACAGATTTATTTGGTGTGTTTGTGATCTATTCTTGTGATAGTTGACAATAAGTATACATAAAATTTTAGTGCAGCTCTAGAACAGTTTCAAACAAGAATATGGAAGTAATTAGGCAGCTCGGCCAGAAACACACTTTTCTTGAATCCTTGGGTGTAGAATCAAGTGTTGATCTCTAACATTCTGTCTTGTAGTAGAATTGCATAGCTTTCGAAGTGCACCAAAAGTTTAAGAATACCCACAAGAGTCTGTAATTGTTAAAAACGAAAGTGGAGGCTGCATCTTGGAAAGTTGTGACCTGCGTGCCTTTAACCGCGATCGCCGAGGACTGTGGACTGTGGGTCCTCCCCGAGTAAATTGTCTTAAATTTGACAGCTTTTGCAGTCATTCTGGACCATTTCTAGAGAAAATCCTACTTCCCTCAGTTGTAGCTTGAAATGAGCATGAAATATTTTTCTTATGCTGATTTCAAATTTAAGATGTATAGCCGTCAGTCAATTTGATGGAGATTGTGGCAGGTGGTTGGTGGGGAATGTGAACAGCGGGAGATGTAGCGAGAGTTTTGGAAATAGTAGTTTATTCAAGCTATCCTAAAGGAAGTAATAACAAGGCAATTCCACAAAATTTTTCAGACGCACAGTAATACTAGTGAGACATCAATTTATATTAGGTTTACGGGAAGCACGCAGAAATATTTATCGAGAATTGCAATTACCTACACGTGGGTAAGTTTTTGCATTTCGTTTGCAAGCACCATGGTGCATTTAATGACGTACATTAGAACTTTCAGTAACTCTTACCCCTGAGCTCGAATTTACAGTAGTGTGGGGCTTAGCCTGAGGTAGACGCCCTTGGCGTGAAAGATATTTTACTGTGCCAGACAAAATTTTCAACTGTATTAGTTAGTTTCCTTTGGGGTGCCCCCGAAATGCGCGCAGAAAAAAATTCTTCCTAGCATTCTTTTGGTATTTGATATCAATGGTTGCCTTCATTTAAGTTTTCTAGTCTCGCTTTGTTCCGCTGAACTAACAAAACAGAACCTCGCCTGAATATTGCCGTTAAAGGGCTGAAAGGGTCAGTTTCATCAGCACCCACACATAGAACAATAAAAACCAGGACGCTATCATGGGGCAGATCTTGACGAATAAAGTCATTTGGGTCCAAAGCAGACCTCAGCCTCATCGTGGCTATGTGCGGTTGGTAATTCTGGAATTTTAACGCCAGGATCTGTAAGGAAATTGACGGACTATAAAGGACACAATTTTCCCCCTTTAGATCTCCGTCTACCATAGGTAGATCGCAAAGGATATTTGACGTCTCAACACTACTTTACGACAGAATAGCACCCTCTAGAGACAGAAATCTATGACCACAATCTTGAGAGGACACATTTTGTGTCTGTGGATTGCAGGAGATAGCACTCTCCTTGACAAATTTGTCGCAACAGAGTCCATTGTCTATGATACGTGGAGGCCAGTATGGCGCAAAGGACGCCAAATCAGGTTTCAAGTGTGTTAAGTGGCCCTATCTTCTTAATCCGCCACTGGTCTGATTTTTATCAAAACATAAATACGGCTGTCATCTTTCGAAACTTTTATTTTCTATTCATCGAAGGACAAAGAATAGTGAGAAAATCGTGAGAAAATACAGCGCTCCAAAGAACTTTGAACTAATTATGACGTTAGAAAACGTATATTGAAACCAATATTTTCATATTAGACGTGTTTCATTTGTAACAGCCTATAAACAGTATCTTTAGTACTGTGCTAGAGGTTGCAAATTCATATGTGCTGACAAACTACTTTGAAGTTTGACTCTCGAAGAGAATTCCATTTCTGAAAGGGGGGGGGGGGGGCTCAGAAAAACCATTAAAACTCCTATGCACGGGCAAGTGATGGGAGGAGACATATTTTACGTACATGGTGTATGGGTTCTTCAAAATGAGTCCAAGAATCCTGTTGTCGGTGGTACGAATCATTGATACCTCTATTACTTCGTGTGTTAATGTATCAAAGTAAGTGTAATACCCCTAATATAATGTTTTATGTTTATTGTGAAGATGTGTATTGCACAGACGCAATTAGTACCAATGGCATAGTACTATGTTCATATTTATCGTGCGAAATTTTATCGTGGGAGCAATTCTGATGAACACCAAGTTAAATCTAGTATAATGAAGATGTCAAGATCTCAGCGGCGCGTTTTGGCCTTCTGTGTTTCACTTCAACTGAGTGCGATAAGACTATGGAAGTACTACCTCCGAGGTAGTACTTTCATGATAACACATTTCTTAACATGAAGTGATACGTCACAATATAACTTAGGGCCACATAGGTCCTTACCTAACTTTCATGATTGGTACTGAACCTGTTAATACGTGGCTATCTACAGACGATATCTGTCATAACCAAATCCTCTCCTGCAACAGAACTAAGAGTCTTGACATGTCAGTAAATGATAATATTTATATACAAAGGCAACTTCTTTATCTCAGGAAGTCTAAATGGTGCATCAATAAAATTAATTCCTTATACTACATAATAATAATAATAATAATAATAATAATAATAATAATAATAATAATAATAATAATAATAATAATAATAATAAGGAGCTGTCATTGACGAATAAAACAAAATGGTAGCACAGCGACGTTGCTATAGCAACTACGTACGCAAATTGGAGATTTTACCAAGGTTTTTACTTGTAAAGTATTAACAAACGAAAATTAAGATGTTTGCTTTAAGTTGAGTTCCTAATGCATGTTTAATGAGCCAATAATTTCTGAGAAAGCCCAAAGCAAACAAAAATATTAAAAGTACAAAAGCATTCGTGATTTTCACGTCTTTTACTTTCAAATCCAGGCAGAGAAAAGGCGAAATCAAGATAATCTATCCAAGTGTATTGAGGTATAATCTTAGTCATAGGTTTAAACGAATAAATAGTATAGTGAATATAACATGTGCATCATTTGTCTCATTCGTTTAAAGAAATTAACAATTTTTGAAAAACACCGTTCTCCTCCACGTACTCCAACCTGTTCATCACTGGTTTACTGGCCAAAGGAATTGGAGCTTTTCACCCTCGAACAGCTGCTCGGTGCGTAAATGTGGAAAAGTGTAGCTATAAAAGTTTCTAAATTAGTTTAAAAAATACTAAGTATGCAATAGGTATTAATGGTTTCAAACTCTTTCGCCCTTAATACACATTTTTGCAACGAAAGGAGGAATTTCAGGTGCTATCTAGGGGGTGAACTTGGGTGCCTCCAAAAATATAAGATAACAAGAAAATAAATATAGAAAGGATTAAGATAAAGAAAAAAGAAGAAGAAAGAAAACATAGGAAGAAGGGATGGGAAACAACTTAAAATGCAACATCGTGACGTCAGCTGTTAGGACTATGTTTTTCAAAACACTCGCCCCAAATCGATTTTCGACCTAAACTTTTAAATGACTGAAAACAGGATATTTGTACATTTAAGTGGTAGTCTTCTGTTAGGATAGATTAAGATGAGGTGAGGTGTCAAAACTTTCTTGTAAAATACCAAAAATTTCTAGTTCTCGCCGCCATTTAGCTCTTACCTACGGTTCGATATGTCCAGGGTTCGCCTCTGCCAACTTCAATACGAAATCATTCCTACTCAAGTTAAATGGTAAGAATTGTACAATTAAGCCTACTTATATTGTGCATATATTGCTGATAGTAAGGAACAAAAAATTGCAGGGATGCAAAGCATGACGAATGGTTTCCCCAAAAAATGGTCAGCACTGACACTTTTCTAGCACGCCAGTGAGTATGCAGTTCTACTGAAGCAGTGAGCGCCAAGAAATAGTTCGTTGACACACCCATCTTCCATCAAAATGCATTTCATCTTCCTTTGCATTTCCATCTGCCCAAGGCTGTGGGGTTGGTGAGATAATCTACCCCACTTAGACAATAAAATGTTGGGATGTAAAACAACTTTTTAGTGCAGTCAATTCATTAAGGGGGTGTCTTTCCAGGTCTTCCCCTACTTGAGGGAAAACATATTTAGAGAAAAATATGGACTTTTTAGAGAATTACCATCACAGGTATATGGGAAGGTATTCCACAAGGCGAACTTTTCCTGACTCGCAAGCGATTACAAGATAAATGGAAGACGGCAAAAAATGAAAAACGGCCTTTTGGCCCTATACTCGGACCCCACCTGATACACTTATGACTAGCACGCATTCTTAATTCAGTCTTGCGCCCCAACCGTTTATTGGAATCAGGTAATGTACACTCACGATTCTATGTATGGGTTAGGACACGAGGAACCACTGTCAATTATAAGTCAACCGGGTGGGGAAGGCTTTACTTCTAACATCGCAATAGAAAATTTTAACAGTTTTCGGCAATAGAATTGAACTAACGTAAAGGCAGACTTGTAGTACTCGTACTCGAGTCCGTACTCAAGTACAAATTTCTGTACTCGATTAGCTGGCCTCAGTACTCGTACTCGTACTCTGGAACCACGTACTCGTACTCAGGATCTGCGTACTCGTATTTGACATGCCTGTCCTTATACTTGTAGATGAGTACAATAATTCTCCTGCGTATAAATTGCTGCATTATATTTTAAACATTCCATCATAAATTTTCTATTCTGAATGACTGAAGTGAATATAGTAGTCTGCATACATAATTATTGATAACCTATGGGGCCTACCATCAGTTTCAGAAGAGAGAGAGAGGTAGTCAGGCTTGACGGGTGGATTAATTCCTTTGCCATGCTTTCCGGAAATGTAGGTTCACTGCTGGTTGGAGGTTGGGGAGTTTGAGGTGAATGCCTACCTGTAAGGTAGGCATCTAACATTGTGTGTACATGCAGTCGTTGTTGCTCCACATATGTAACAATAGGGTGATAATGAAGCTGTGATAAATTCATAATAACAGTCTGTGAAATTGTACTTGTACTCGTCAGCTTTGTACTCGTACTCCGGTATTTTGTACTCGTATTCTTGCCCTCACGAAACTGTGTACTCGTACTCATGTATCTTGTACTCGTACTCTGGGCTATGTACTCGTTCTCTTACTCATACTCGTACTCGTACTCTCAATTTTGTACTCCACTAGAAGTCTGCGTAGAGGCTAATCGATTTGGAAATTTTTAGAATGAGGAATGTCATAGCCATTGGTTCCATACCCTTTGAAATAAAAAGATGACAATGATTCTAGAATATGTAATTCAGGCTTACAAAGCTCCCCGCAAAAACGCAGTATTAAGAACATTTTGACAATTTTAGCCGGTCCCCCTCCCCAGCAAACTGTAAAAGTGACAATGGGTCCTCGTGCCTGAAGCGTTATGTAAATGATGTTTTTTGTTCATCCTTTAATACTTACAGTTTCTCTGATACCCGCAGTTTTTGTTGGGGGCACGTTCTCTTTCGTCCGCTTTTTTGCATCTCTTTTTTCACGTCGTTAATATATACATTTCAGTGACTTTGACATTTCTTCATGATTGACAACATGATTAACTTGATTTGGTTACATATATAACAGAACAGATTTGAAGATATACACAGATTTTATTTCAACATTAATTATTGACCAAAGTTTTTAACCTGTCAATAATAGCTTGGGGCATAATACATTGTGTACGTAGAAAAATCAAACACTTAAGAAAACGAAATATAACATTTATAGGAAAGTTACGGTAAATTGATACTTTTTCGCTATGTGAAACTAATTTTGCTTCGTTAAAGTGCACAATTTAACCTCAGTACTAAATTTAAACTTATAGTAAAATGTAATCATGTGGTTTTTAATAATGTTGCTTGAAAGAATATATCAAATATATTGCTTGGAGAATGAAAAAGTTTATTATGCTTTTCCCACTTTCTAGACATCCAAAGTGTACAATTAAGTCAACTACATTTAACTCATCCTTTAAGCAATTTGAACAGATATTTCACAGAATCTTTTAATGGCAAGGCGATTCCAGAAAAGATGCTCAAAAGTTTCACTTTGGTACATTACGGGGAATCTTCAATCTTAACACGAAATAAGAAATGCTTGGTTCCGACAACCCTGTGGAGGTATTAAAACATCAAAAACTAAACCTTAGCCTCCCGAACAGCAGTATAATGCAATATAAATATAGATTTCCACTCAAGAGCATTATTCGGTAACATTGTTTCACATTTACCTAAGGCTCTTGGAATGCACAAATTGTTTAAAAGAATAGATTTATATACGAAATTGGTGGCCCGTTTCTTTAAGGTTAATTTTAAGAGTCGACAATTGCTTAAAGGAATGAAACAGTTATATAAAGATACATCACCTTTCTTGAAGTTGCAAGAGTTAAAAATCTCCTCCTTGATTTCGTAAGGCACGATTGAAAAGAAGTTTCCAAGGTCCCTTATGTCATCAACATACATCTTAACCCATTTTGTTTTCAAACTATTAGCAAAAAATGCAAACATCTATCACATTTTAACCTCCACTTCCTTAAGTGTTACAACGCAATTTCTTTTTCAACTTATCAGGTTTATGATTCAAAATGAAGCTGAAAATAGCTTATTTACTTCACTGAAATAATAATCAGGTGGAATAGGAAGTACCATAAACAGGTAAACAAGCTGAGAGAAAGCAAATGCTTTAATCAAAAGAACCTTCCTAAACGGAGTAATATCACTTGGTGACCAAAGTAGAGGAGCATTTTCACACGAGAAAGCTTGGGTAAGCAGGTAAAAACCATAAAACCATGTTCACCTCACAAAGTGGTATTCAGATCCGCCAGTTATATAGACAGTACAATCAGCATATTGAGATGTTTTAAGTGATCCTCAAGAAATTGTAATGTCTTTGATCAACTGATTTGAATTAATTGAGGTACAGAAGATTTCAGTACAAATAATAAAGAGCTAGGTAAGGGCTCAAAGGGCATCCTTGTCGAACACCACGTGATATCTTAAAATATGCAGACAGATAACCATTATTAGAAATACAGGAAGTAACATTGTTATACAAAACATTAATCCAGCTTTTTAACTGGGGTCAAAAATTAAAACTTGTTAGTGAATGCTCAATAAAGCTCCAATCCAGCCGATCAAAAGCTTTTTCGAAGTCTAAGAATAGTAAACCACCTGGTACAGAACTTTCATCACAATATGAAATAGGGTCTTGCATTAATCTTATATTATTACCCAAAAATCTTCCTTTAAAAAGCCGGATTGCCCATTGCTTATGACAGAATTAAAATATTTTTCACACGTGAAGCTATACACTTAGCAGCAATTTTATTATCTGTGTTCTACAATCCAATAGGACTCCAGTTTTTAAGCTCTCTAGTATCCCCTCAAGGTTTAGGGATCAAAGAAATAATAGCTCTACCCTGTTCGTCAGCTAAGTAACCTTTGTCAAATGCATAGCTAAATGAACCAACCACCATCTGTCCAATGTCATTCCAAAAAGTAAGATAAAATTTGGCAGGGAGTCCGTCGGACCCATGGCACTTGGTTTTGGTCAAGGAAGGAAGCACCTGACTGCAATCGAACAATGTTAAGAGACCTTCACAATCAGCTTTTTGATCATTAGAAAGACAGGAATGCTGAAAGTTGTAACCCTGGGTAAAGTCAAAGTGAGACAGTGTTGTCCTTAGTGTTGAGGCTGAAATAAAACTTCCTAGCTTCACTTAGAATATCATCAGACTTTTGCAGAATATGATTTTCCTCAGTAATAGCCTCATTGATGGTGTTAGAAGTCTTTTTACGCTTTTCAAGACTTAAAAGTACGTAATATTTTCTCCCCTTTCTCTGCCCATCGGGCCCTTGAGCCTACAATGATACCGTTTAATTTAAAGTCGTATATCTCTTCTGCTCTGGCATTACATAATAAACTTTTAATCTCATCAAATGGGTTGAAAGAGCGCATTTGTTCATAAACAGCAATTTGTTTGAAAATTTTCCCTTCATCATAGGTGCAGTCCATTCTTGCCTGACGCTTTGAAAACGTGATAGGAACTGTCCTAATACTTAGGTTACAAAGTTCCCACGACAGACTAGGGTTAGCGTCACAGCTGGATGATATTGTACTGCAATTGTGTTACTAACCAGTTGTCCGTATCCCTCATCGTTTTACAAGGAGACATTAAGCTTCCATACCCCCGGACCTCTGACATTCCCCAGTCGAACTGTTATGGAAATAATGTCATGGTCAGATCCAAAAATCGGTGCTATAGTTGTATGTAGAATACAACTTTTAACATGAGAGGAGATGAGAAAGAAATCGAGCCTACAGTGGGTATTTTTATCACTAGTGGAGTGATATGTAAACGTTTTAGTCTTGTAATTATATGCTATTCATCTACTAGATCATAAATCTCATCCAGTTTAATAATCTCTTGACGAATATTAAAATTTGTACGGGGCAGAGCGCCATTTTTATCCAGATCTAAATTCCAAACAAAATTAAAATCGCCACCCCAAACAAAGGAACCAAAATCCATATTTGTAGTTGTCCTTCGATTTTATAGTAGGTATTATTATTATTATATTTTTACTAGGTCTCTCGCCTGCCTTGGTAAAAAGTATATTCTGAGGTAAATTCAGCTTTGACAATAAAAAAGGGCCAGAGAAAAGATCTTATATCGACCAAACCTATCCATTTGTCTGTTTTTCCTTTTGGTAAACGAATCCACACTTCAAAGGTTTAACTGTCTGCCCACGTTTTTGTAAGACCCTTCATTTGTTTACAATGTCTGTAGTTTTTTACCGTTTTATCATTGAGATGGCTAAACACACGTACTTAAAATAGAACATTAAATTGAGTCGAAGTAGGCTGAGTCCTTGGAAATTTGGTGTTGAAGAAAACAAATTTTTAACTTCTAATAACTAAACTCAGCACAAAATTGACATGGCCTTTCATTAGACGAAAGCTGACACCTTTTTCTTACTGTTTCTTGTAACAAAGCATCTGCTTAAAAGTTTGTCATATATCGGATGCACTTAAGTTGCTTTCTATGAATGGTCACATAATGTCACAAAAGTAGTTGATTTTTAATAGGAATTATTTTTGAACATTCTTTTCTATTCTTTACACTATAGGCTAGGGTTTACTCTATTATTCTTTAATTACATGTAGTAAAAGCGAAACTTACCTTAAAGTATTTATGAACCTGATAGCGAGGAAAGAGCACATATATCTTCAAGAAACTGTCCGCTTGTCAAGCATTTGGGACAACTACTATCTTTTGTAACAACGAGAAAAAGCAATCGTGTATAAGCTCAATAAATGATGTCCCAGTACACCATAACAACTTGAAATGACGAGGAGTGGAAAAATATTCAACTGCACCCATTCGTGCTATATTACGTTTACAAATAGTACAGGTTTGTGTTTACATGTACACCACGCATGCGTGTGTAGGCCACTTGTTAAAAGATTAGGTAACTTGAATGATGTTGTTAGGCTAATGATGTCAAATTGGAGCCATCAATTAAAGGAAAGAAATCCCTTTGCCACAAATAAACGGTTTATCGTTGATAATCTCCCTTCGGTATAGTGGTTCTTAAAGTATTAAGATGCATTAATCAGTTTTGATATATCTCCATCCAAAGCAACTCCATGGCCATACTAACGCACTTGTACATTTCAAGGCTTAATAAAAAGGTTAGATGAGGTTTAACGTCCCATTTTCCAACCAATTGAAAAGGAAACAAGTTTGTCCAATGTCCTCTTTTAGACTTTTCAACCGCATTCAACAGGGTTTTGCGTAATCGATCAATCCAAGATTTGCATAGCTTTTTTTGGAAAACCTTGGCTCATTCACTGGTTTGCATCCTTCTTACAAGGATGGTCCAGATAGGTAACATTTCAAAAGGGATTTTCTCCTAAATCAGATATTAAAAGTGGCGTACCTCAAGGGGTCCTCTTTCGGCTCTTCTTTTCACAATTTACACTGATCACTTTCTTTCTCATAACAATTGCCGATGGTGCTGCTATTTTGTGTAGTATTAGAAAAGTTCACATAGGGAAGATCAAGATGATTATCAGCATTTTATTGCTAGCATTGTTAGTTGCAAAGAAATCTCCTTTTGAATTAAACTAAGGTAATTGTGTTTGCAAATATAAATTTTAAGCAAAAAGGTTTATTGAATGTTAAAAAGGAGGAAACAATAATCCAGGATTCATGTGTTGAACATACTTCTTACACTGTTTATTTGGGAGTCTGCATTGACAATAAGTTAACTTTTACAAATCATATTTCAAAGATATTGGCTAAGTTGTACTATGTTTAGCCTATTCGATTCAGGCATTATCTGTCTCATATATTCCCTGTAAAACAAAAGAACGAGTGTTTAAGGCGTCTATACTACCCACCCTAATATGTGCGGTTGAGTTCTGTACCAATTCATGCAAGTTAAGGACAACAAAAGGATTATAATTTTCCTAAATTTTTGTGCCAAAATTTTTAGATTGAAGTATGAAAGACTTGTATGTTTGATAAATGAAGCTGTAAAACTAATTTTGTAAGACTTGTCAAAAAGTCAAACCACTTTAAGAAACCCAAATATTACAGTTCCATGCTTAGATCATCTTTGTTTAAGAATTCTTTTACTTATAGGGTAGCCCTTTTTGTACAAAACTATATTTTGGATCCTTTACTGGAGTTTTTAGATATTTTTACATTATTTATTTTGTTTTCCTTAATATTCTTAACTGTGTAATGTCCTAACCTGTTGTTTCTTTATTGTTTTACATGTTTTATCCTATTTATAAATTGTCTTGAAAACTTTATACTGGGATAAAGATTGATTGATTGATGATTGAATGTCAACGTTCCTGACTTCAGCCATTGACGTCAACAGGCGGTAAAAGGAGACATGTCCCCCACTTGAAAATGAATCATGATATGATACAGTTTGTCCCTCACATTTCTCAGAACACTTATAACACTAGTAGGCATCGCCTACTTTTTAAAGAGAAAGAATATTCGAAAATGAAAGTAATATTACAAAAAGCGTGAACTAAAAGCCAACCAAAACGGTAGGAAATATTTCAAGTACACTCAAAGAGCATCTAGAGTCCACACTATGCGATTCAGGGGGCTCCGAACCCACATCCTGTGAGGTTTCACGCTTTGTCTCGCATTAGTTCTGGTCGATATATAGTCTCAACCCGCTGTCGAAGAGCTGTTGAGGATCTTGATCTCTGTTTGTCCTCACAATGGTGATAGTTAGTTCAACTAATGTGTGTTTGTGACGCTTGAATTGTAAACACGATATCTCAAGTTAGTAGTGATAAACACTCCTCATATCTGGGATGTAAACTTATGATATTACCTATTATTTTGGTTTCAAAGGTCATGTTAGATGACCAGAGGTCATAAACCGAAAATATTGTAAACACGAAATTTCTAGGTATGAAGCATGGATGTTTTTCATACTTAGCATGTGGATGCGTTATAGTCAGATGATGAAACCAAGTGGTCAGATGATGAACCCAAGTGGTCAGAGGTTATCTGAGGTAAACGAAGGTGAAAATACGAAATTCTTAACAGCTGCCTGAGAACACGCTATCTCAAGATATAGGAATGATGGACACTTTTCACTTGGTATGTAAGTTTATCATATTAAGAGGAAGAGCCCTATTGCTTTCAGTGCGAGTTAGAGGTCATTTGAGGTAAAAAAGAAAACCTTGAAGAAACACGATATTTCAAGACAGAGATGATGGATATTTTAACTTTTCATACTTGGTATATGGATTTGTTACTTTAAGAGAGAGCCCTATGGGTTCGTTTGCTCTGAGGTCATAAGAGTTGAAACTAAGGAAACCTCGTAAGCTAATAGCCAGTGGGCGGTACCTGCCAATTGTGTCCGGCGTTTCAGCACCAACGAAAAGTAAGGGCTAAATTTTGTACCATTCCAAAGATGAAATTATAGAGAACCTGCTTCAGTAAAATTCCTAATCTAAATTACTTAATTATGAACACGTTTAAAGGATGCTGTGTCTGTAGTATTGTTACTCTCTAAATCCAAAAGAGTGAAATTAGGGACGGGCTTTAAATTAAGACTGAATTTTTACTCTAAAAGAGTGAAAATGACTCTTTTTGGATGAAAATCTTTCAATCCAAATTTGGATTGGTCCCTAATTTTCATCTAAAAGAGTGACTTTTTTACTCTAAAGGTTTAAAAGAGTAGAAATACCATACGCTTAACAAATTCTTTAGTGGCCTAGTGGATTAGTGCTTAGTATCTCACAAGGACGGCCCGGGTTCGAAACCCTTCAAAGAAAAATTCCTTCTTTATTTTTTATTATTCACTTTTTGTGGAGTTCAGAAGTCATTTGAGGGCAACAGAGGTCAAATTGTTAAAACGTCTTAAAAATGATATAGTCAAGAAGTATGAATATAAGGGGGCCAATCCTGTACTACACCAGAAATTAGTGACTTAACATGTCTCTTCATGTTGATTTTACTGCTCAAGTAAAACTTCAATTTGTGACTTGCTCTGAGTGGCGCATCCACAATTTAGCCGTCACTGACGAATATATCTTTAATCAAAGAAACACGACGTTGCTGTAGCAACCACGTACGAAAATTCACGATTTCACCAAGATTCTAGACACTTTTAAATATGAAGCATCGAAAATAAAAACGTTTGCTCTTATTAAAGAAGCCAACTTCCTTTTTCTGTTTAATGAGTAAATAGCTTCTCAGAAAGCAAAAACACACACTTTTGTCTGAATGAAAAGATTCATTGTAATAACGGACACAATACGTTTTAGTTTGAGCTATTCTGCGCGATCTGTATGTATAAATTTGTGACGTTAAGCATTTCTTAGTGATGAAAAAGTTTTAAGTATCTTATTCCCATGACTAATTCTATTCCAATCGATTTTATTAAAATGTCTGCAAAATTTCCTTTTTCTTTTATTGAGTAACATTATCCATCCGTTTCTTATTGAGAAAAATGCCTTGAAAACTTTAACCAGGAAAAAAGGCCAAACTACTGTTGTTGAAAAGTACAATAATAACTTAATATACTTCCCTTTACAGTGCTCTGTTACTGACATCAAAAGCAACTAGACAAGTACGTAATAAATTCTGTCGTTTATCTCTTTTTTCTGCCTTACAACCCCATGTTTAGGGTCTGTACAGTATGTACTACATTCTTTTGCTTTTCTAGCCCCTCCTTTCCCATATAAAAGCTAGCACAACATACAGCACACGGCAACCCAAGTTATGTTTTGGACATGTCAGTTGAAGGCTTTCTTAACCTACTATCTTTTTCTAGTAATTCAAATTTCATGGTAAATCGATGTGCACAGGCTGTGCTCGCCAGTTTGCGATTGTAAATGTTGGATTCGCTGAGCTGTGATCACATGCCACCTACCCTTGAAGAATTATTGATCATTGATAGATAAACTTCCTAGAGCGAATTTTCTAAGAAGCAGTAGTGACCCAAGGGTTTGTCAGGGGAGATGTCACGTTGCCCGACGGCAGCTACCCGAAGTCTCGACAACACCGATAGCGTGCCGGAAGGACAATAAGGTCAAAATTTTCGGCGCGCAAAGAGGGCCAAAAATTTGGTGCTTGAATTAAAAAAAACTTGAAACATTTATCTTCAATTCAAGGAACTTACATACTTTATCATACTCAGGTTAAGGTTCCCCGAAAAAGTAGAAAATTTCCCCGAAAGGGACTCCGCTTCCAATTGGGGGAGGGGGGTTACGGCCCCTGCCCCTCCCCCAACCTGGCCCCATTCCACTGTTCAGGAGAGAAAGAGAGAGTGGGCTGCTGTATCGGTGTTGGGGCTATATGTATGCTATGAGTAACGACGATTTGCTCCAAGTTACCCCAAAGAAAGTAAAAATGGACTCTTATATTGTTTAAAGGTAATAAAGCAAACATTGGGGGCAAGCTACTTTTTGCATATCCTTTTGATCACTAAATGAAAATCTTATCTCCATTATGCAGTTATAAAATTGAAGGCCATTGAGAAAGCAAATGCCAAAAGGCCAACAATTCCAATTTCCCCTCAGTGATGAACAGTAGCAATAGCTCAATGCATTCAACAAGGTTGGATGCATTTCATAAAACCGTACTTGTTGATTTAAGTGTTAACAATATCTGTTAATTTCTTCTATTTTGTGATTGTTACAATGAAATTAATGTTAGGGAACCCAAGCAAAGATCAATTTCAAACACGTCTGCATACTTTGAAAAATGAGTTTTTAATTACATGCACTTACTAAATACTTTCAAAGAACTTTACGTACCCGCTGATCTGACTAAAATTAGATTTGTGTATTTAAAGAAACGTAAAAGGAAAATTCAGATACATATAGGTCCCCTTTTTGTTACCGGGTCAAATAATGCCTGGGAAATATTTGGCCAGTAATAGGAGCCATTTTTACAAGTTCTGTTTTATTATGTCATTCTATTTACTTTTATCACATTTTGTAAATTTGCAACTTACCTTAAGGCGGGGTTAGGAACTTGACAGCGGAGAAAGAGCACCTTATTCTCAAAAATTGCCTCTTCGTTGAAGAACCTGCACAGATTGTATCTTTCTGTAACAAAGAAGATCAATCGTAAACTAGTTCAATAGGTGATATTTCAGTACACTTCAACAGCATGAAACAACAAACAGTGGGAAAAGTCCAACTGCGCACATTCGTCAATACTACGTTCTCAGTTAGTATTGCGTGAAAAATTAGCATGGCAATTGGAAGGATTTCATTGGAGAGAACCAGCATTCTTATCATTATTTACTTATTTTCAAACGGGCTGTAGCAGTCAGGGTTGTTCCCGTTACACATTGAAAGTAACTCGTTATATGGTTACACTTATTTCCATTAAACTGTAACTCGTCACAGTTACTAGTTACAATGTTGAAAAAGTAACTATTTACAGTTACTTTTGACTGAAAAGAAACTAGCAATATTTCATATGTAACTAGATACTTGCACGTGAATATACGGTACCTTGTCCAAGATGGACGATCGATGAAGGGACGCAATCAGATAGTTAGAAGGTTACCTCAATGTCAGGTGTCGAATTCCTCTTTTCACGTATATACACTATTACGTTTGCAGCCAATGTAGCTGCAGGAGTACACGTCCGCCAAGCAGACGAAGTAAGAAGAAGGGGACGCACGAGAAGACTAACACATCCTCATATTTGCCTGTTAGTCTGAGGTGTTTCCCAGAGAGAGACGGTGATCCCAGCTGATCTTCACTTGGGGATCCCAGCAGACGCTCGGCTCAACATGCTGCAGGGAATCAAAATACTGGTTGGAGCTATATCCAAAATGTTTTAGATGAACCTTGGTTAGGCCTGTTACAATGGCCCGCCCGCTATGAGTTCCCTACTAAATGAAAAGTCCACAATACACGACACTCCAACAAAATGCTCCACGGAGAACACGACCTAGACCCTCCTAGGCAGACCCTCACACCTTGGCAGCCAGGACAGCTCTAATCAAAAATAGAAAATTGAGAACCCATCCCCTATAAGAACAAATGACAAAATTGCTGTCCACCTAGCCAGCTGTAAAGAACAATACCTCCCTTCATAACTCAAACTTCAGGGAGAGCAGTGCAGTGGCATGAAAGGTTGGAATGAGATGGAATGGCTTTGTAAGTAGATGAGGTGAGGATGTAAAGGTTAATGTTGGGCCCTGGGAGGTGAGGTGAAAATGGTTTAAGAATGTATGGCAAGGTGAGGTGAAATGTGTTAGTAACAGGCCTATAACAAAAAAGATTTCCAGTTAGTACTACTTTTAAAATGGAAATCTTATTATCAGATCGCATAATATAAAGAGGGTAGTGGCTATTTAACTTGAAGAGCGGTGTTTTAGTAGTGATAAAAGTCTGTTCTCCCATGGGATTGTAAGTATGGTAATATGATGCCATAATTGTAAACGATAAAATGGGGCTGAAACAAAATTCGTGTTTCACTTTGAGTTGATATAAAAGCAATGCATACAAAGGTTGAAACTGTGCGATTTGCAAGTATAATAGAGGTCGTACACCTATAACATTAACTTTCCCTTCACAAGCAGCTGAAATTTAACTCTGACACCTTTTTCCTCTTGTAATTAGTTTTGTTAGGCTAATGTAAGTGTCATTTCAATATTCTGCTTTTTCCTTGGACTGAACTCACTTTTTTTAAGTGTGAGAAAATACAGATATCTCAAAAGTATGATATAGCCTAAATTAATACGTTTGATTCATCAAATAAGGATATCATTTACCTATATTATATATACGAATGGAATTAAGGTATAAACTGAAGCTTAGCACCGTAAAATAAACAGGTCTTTAACACTTGTGTCCAGATTCGGACTCAATGGCAGACCCGACAGCATTTTTCCGGACGTGGGGATATGCTCAAAATACATGTTTCAGCAATTGAAATTGAACCCGAATGTGCTGTAACTGAACACGGACTCCCAGTCCATACCAGCAAAGTCCAGAAATATGAGAATTACATTATAAAGCTTGAAAGCTCTATTGAAGTGAGTCTAAGCAGTGACTTCATTAATGGTGGACATGCACAATAGTATTAAAAATCCGTATGTGTTTACTTTATACATAAATAGATGTCTCGTAATTGGGACCACTGGAATAAGAATTGTCTGGAATTCGATTGGTGGCAGATTTGGGACTGTCCCTGTTGTCCTGAATCGGGGATAGTGTGGACTAGGAATCTACTCTAAAGTACTTGATTAAAACAAGCAAAGTTAGCCTAATTTTTGACTGTCTCTCTGTAGGCGAAACCGTTTATCGTGGTGCACTTTGCACTTTCGCCACTGTGTGACTCTAAAGGACGAGGGATACTTAGCAGGTTTATATAGATTTTGTTAATTTACTTATCTTAGTTTACTCACTGCTTGGGCGGCGATCTCGGCCGGACAGGGGGGAACATGTCCCCCAGTATTTGAGAAATCGCTTATTGACTTTGATTTTTCACACAGCAAATTATTTGAAAATGGGTACATGTCCCCCCAATATTGAGAACAGATCGCCGCCGTTGACTCACTGACTCAGGGAAAAGTTTAGAAGAGGACCGTTCAGTATTTATCAACGAACCTCACGCAGACTCAGTCTCATAGACAGTAAGCAATGATCTGTTTAAACAATGACTTGAAACACAAATTAAGTTGTAAACTTAGTTACGAGACTGGTTATGGAGTATGAACTCTCACACCTGTCAAATGCCTAACCAATCGACAAACAACTGAATGGCCATGCAGGCCTGAGCATGTTCATCTGGTATCAACTTTTGATTGAAATCGTATTTAACATTTCAAGTGGTGAGGACGACGACGAGAGATGAATGATTAATGTTTCGAAATAATGTGACTATGAGTTTCTTCAACTTGAAAACGTTCTGATATATTCGTAAAAAGAAAATGTGATTTATGGTCATTTTGAACTATATGTAAAGGGAAAGTAACGGCACCAAACGTAACGCTTAACAGTTAATTTTACGCTGAATTGCAACTAGTTGCTTGTTCCGTTACGGAATAGCAAATGTTACTCGTTACAAGGTTCCTTACACAAAATGTAACTCGTTACAGTAAGGGCGTTACTTGTAACTCGTTACTTCCCAACCCTGGTAGCAGTAGAGTGATACGTCTGAGATGACACATATTTTAACAGTACCCTTTAGACAATTTTCATTTCTTTTCGTTTTATTTATTTATTGTATCACAATCTCAAAAGTACAGTAATGTAAAAATATTTCCATTATGCATTATATAAACTATGTATAAGTTCTCCAAGAAACTGTGAAGGGAAGCATTCTAGGAAACCCAAAGGGCTAATCTAACTAGAGTGCTCCCCAGGAAAAAAAAACCAAACAACCAACCAACCCAACAACCACCCACCCACACAACCCTATCCACCCATTATTAATAATTAACTTTTTGCGTCTGCCATATGATTTCACGGTCGTAGTTGCGGTACAAGTTCTTGTCAAATATTTTATGCTAACAAATCCTACAGATACGGTGGAAAAATACGCCGAAAAGAGAAGAAGCAGCCCAACTCTCGTTTTTTAACTCGGTTTGGCATAATGTGGAGGTTTGAAGGTCGAGAGGGTGGTCATGTTAAGTTTTCCCTTTGGGGTAGCAGAGCTCCTCAGGAGTAACGTCTCGCCCTTTCCGCTCTTCGCCAGAGAGTCGAGGGGTCTTTTGAAAAAATATGTTTTTAAACTTAACTTAAAAGTTATCTCAATAGAGGTGTTTGAATAGGTTACCAGTGATCTCTGCGAACTTTAAATTTGAAAGTACTTTCTTATTATAAGGGCTTCTTATATTATCAAATTTTCATGTGCACAGAGATTAGCTGTGTTTCAGAAATGCTTGTCATTTGTGTAACTTCACTTGGTTCTTGATCCTTTTGAGGCATTTGAACAAATTAATACTACCAAAAGAAGGGGACTAGTAGAGTAGCACTTAGCTTTTGCATAGTGTCACATATGGATTGTTACCTGCTAAACCAATGTTGATTTGGCCTTTTACGATGATACTTTTGCCACGTTTGTTAATGGTTTCCAGCCAATTTTATTCGATTTATCTACTTTAGCGGATCCAAGTTAGCTTTTTGAGGTTTAGCAGATTAGAACAGGGTTATAGTTGAAGATATTTGGGTGTTTAGAGAGTCTGTCGTCAGCAAATAAAATGTAGGCAGGAAAAGTATACTCTTGCATCTTAAAATGTGCGGCAATTTTCATCAAGTATTAACCGGGGCGAACTGAACATTTTGTGATACGTCTAGTTGGGTGAACTAGGGAGGTCACCAAGTTACCTTCCTGGGGGCACTTTCAGAAACGTTCGAAAGTAGATTTAAGCATTAAAATATCAGTCCCTGTAAAAATTGTTGAGAAAATAGAATTATAAAGAAAGAATTTAAGTAATGAAATTAATTAAATACGATAAGAGGTCAATGACGTTGTCCTTTTAACAGTTTTATGTCTGGCAATATCCATTAATTATAAACTGAGGTGCTCTGAATAGTTTGCAGTACGGTACGCTTCTTTTGGGCAACCTTCCGATGTCAGTTAGTTTACCAGCTAACTGACGTATTACAGATCCATCACAGCACTGAAAATATCTGACAGCCCTGATCGGAAGATATCAGGAACATGGCTTTTATCTACAGAGTGACTTCACAGGGTAACCCTTTAAGGTTGTGTAGCCTTTCTGAGAGGATTCAGGTCAGTGATCCCATTACCAGGCCTAGCAGTGGAGGGGGTGGCAGACGTCCAGTTCCTTCACATGGGATCCATGTCACATACAGAAATGCACATGAAGTTTGTTAACCTTCTTAGGGGAACTTATCCCCCCCCACCGTGCTACTGTTCCATAACGTAACAACGATCCTGACTGCCTATATAAATTATTAAATACTATACTACCTTGCATAAAATATGGTGAACAATAGACTCTAGAAAATAGGGGCAAAAGTTAGCCAAGCTAGGTGGCATTAATATCTCTTTTATCTCCCCCATCACTTTGACAACAGGATTGACTGTCTAACTGGCTCTGTTTACATCTATTGTGTGGAATAAATGAATCATAGATAAGTTGTGGAGTTTGTGCCACTAACTGGCTTAATTTCTGTAATGAAATGAACGGTGTCAGTAAGAATGTATTGCAAGAATACCTGTGATAGAATTATCTCGGCCCAAACATCCAGGGGCGTCAATCAGTATTCAGATGTGGGGGGGGGGGCGGGGGACATACATGACTTAGCACAAATCAATCCCTTTTGTTTTGAAGAGGGGGCGTCTTCCTACAGGCCCTTTCCTCCCCCCCCCCCCCGCCTTATGATGGCTGACGTTGTCCTATTCTAATAACAATTATAATTTCAAAGTTAACATGACCATCACAGATGATCTGCCAGGTGAAATACACGGAGTCCACGGAATTACTTCAAGATGTTATTTTCATCATGTCCCAAAATAGCTGAAACAACGCTTCGCAGCGTGGATCATTGTCGGAGAACATGGACACGACCAGGCCCGTTGGTTGGGTGATATATTTGGGGGTGTGAAGGTCCCAAATTCCGACCGGCTGGATGTTTTTTCCAACTGAGTGGAGGCGTTTAAATTGCACTTTGTTATGCGCTCTGCGTTTTGTATACAGCAGTGGGGATCCTTCCTTTGTCACTACATAAATGTGTTGTCCTGGGGGAGGGGTCTAAGGGGAGGGGACGTCCCCCTCCCTTTGAGAAATTTTTGTTAATTTAAGGTTGCTTAGGTGCAAAACGGTGCTATCTTTGAGATATTTTTGGAGCTGATCGTACATGACTGGAAAATGTCCATAATTTAGTAAATTCTAATTTTCCGACTGGCTGGATGTTTTTACTAACTGCAGTGGTGGGGTGTAAATTGCACCTTTTTATTCACCCTGCGTTTGTATACAGTAGTGGGGATCCTTCCTTTGTCACTATATAAAGGTGTCATCCTGGTGAAAGGGGTCTAAGGGGAGGGGGCGTAGCCCTCCCCTTTGAGAAATTTTTGTTAATTTAAGGTTGCTTAGATGCAAAATGGGATATCTTTGGGATATTTTTGGAGCTGATCGTAGTGCAGTACAGCAAAGGTGTGAAGGATTAGCAAGGGTGTTTTCAGAATGCTTCGTAGTCGTAAGTGTATTAACAATCACCATCTGCAGGCGCGGATCCAGAAATTTTGAGGGGGGGGGGCAAGATGGAAAATCTCATGTGCACCGAAGGTGTACTACGAGCGCGAAGCACGAGTTCCTATGCGTGGTGTCCAGGGGCCACACGATAGGGCCCCTGCAGGGTCCAGGGGGCGAAGCCCCCGGAAGCTCTCGCAGTATTGCATTTTAAGAGCACAGAAATCGGTTCCAGTCCTTATGTCAGTGAGATTTTATACCTTTTCATGTTGCATGGAATTTGATGTGTATGGCTCAGTATAAGTTACTATATGTACCTGCAGAAGTTCCGGAGAATCTAAGTTATCTTAAAACTTACACGCCAACATTATAAGCCCATGCAGGTAACTTGAAATGATTTTTGCCATAATGAGTGTTTTATTTTCATTATACGGTATTCAGGTATAGGACGTCAGATGAAACAATTGCCCGCGAAAATTTGAATTTACATTTAAAACCATTGCTATTACAAACGGTGTCAATTCCCTTTATGTGTGTCTATCAATTAGAAGGTGGGTTCGATACTAAGTTTTCAGTTCTCATAAGAAGAGGAGGGTGAAAAAATGAGTATCAGTTGCTTTACATCCTTACAATGCTGGCTCCTCTGAAATCACGTTTATGCACACAAATAATTGGCTTATGGTAGAACCTCACCGATGAGTAATGCGAATACGTTTGAGACCTTATTGATAGTAAAAGGAGCAATTCAAGGCTAAAACTGCGCAGATCAAGCGAAAATCAAGAAATATTGAGAAGACTTTGCAAAAATCGTGAAAGATTTCAAATGATTTTTGGTAAAAAGTGATAAAAATAAATCCATCACTCAATAAAAACGTACCTCTCTCCGTAAGCGCAAACAATTGCGCGCGAAGGGCGCCGAAAATTTATAGAGCCTCCCGGGAGCTCTGCATTAATTGTACACTGAAAAGGGGGACCAACAGGACTCTCACAACCTGACATCTAGATGGGAGGAGAGATGATATATCACCTTCTTTATGGATTTCTAAAGGGTATACCCTTCAGAATCTCTGACCGATGGTGCCGGCGGGAGTTGGTGATTGGGGGAACAGCAGATAACGGCTAAACCGTGCCTTTTTAGGCAGTGGGATTTTGTATACGCTATATACAAGAGTGGGAGAGCCTTTTCTTGTTAGTACATGAGAGTGCAATCCCAGGAAGGGGTTTACCCTCCCCTTTGAGAAATGTTTGTTAATTTTAGGGAGCCTATATGCAAAATGGTGGTATCTTTGGGTCATTCTAAATTGATTGTATGTTTAAAAAATGTCCACAATTTAGTGAATTCTAACTTTTGTTTGGGTGAAAAAGGGGAGTAAGAGACGGTTAATATATTGTCTTCAAACCTCCTTAAGTCCCAGGAAAATTCATGGGCGTGGATCCATCTCCAAAAGTGTGTGTGTGGGGCGGGGGACTTTTCCACATTTATGAATCGCCGTCCTTGTGGAAGAAGCAGTGGTGGTAGCCAGAATTTTTTTCACGGGGAGGCAATAAGTCTTGTGATCGTCAGCATGGGGGAGGGATCTAAGGGAAAATTTCCTAGAACTGAATGCCCTCAGATGCAATTTGATGCAAGAAAAGTGTACGATTTTTAGGTTATTTTTCTTCTAAAAATTTCTTTTTCCTAGGCATAAATGCAGTCTGTTCCATCATTTTTGAAAAAGTGAGGGGGACTTTTTGACGATGTCCTCCTTCCAAAAAAATGAGAGGGACGCGTCTTTCCGTCCTTCCCATGATCCACGCCCATGGGAAAATTGTACACGCAATTATACCTGCATGGAGTCCACAGAAACATTCTTGGACTATAATAAAATATTTCCTTTACATTTAAAAGGATATCCAAGGTTGACAGAGAACAGTATAGAGCCTCCCGGGAACTCTGAATTAGTTACAGTATACAAAAGAGGGACCAACGGGATTCTCACTACCCGACATCCATATGGGAGGAGATATGATATATCTTTGTCTTTTTAGGTATAGCAAGAAGGATGGTGGACAGGCAAAATTCGTTTCAGAAAAGGTTTTCGTCGTTATTAAACGTTGCGGTAAAAAGTTTGGAAAATAAGCAACGGCAATTACGTACTTTCAGTCTTTCAAACCATGTGCTAGACTAGATTAGTCAAAGATCCCATAATGATGAGAGCTATACAGAGAAGGAGAATGTACTTTTTAGAAAAATGTTTGCATTGGAATAATTTCTTGCGTTATAGCTTTGTCAATGGTATATGAAATCGGGTGTAAACCCTGTCGTATGCGCGCGAAGCGTGCCGAAATTTTGAATAAAATATTAGTCCATGACAAAACCTGCATTCAGAACCTGCATCGGACACTGTCACTTTCCCACCAACCTATGCTATTCAGAAGCGAATCTTCTGACTGAGAATTCTTAAAAAGCACTTTTGCTCCTTTGTTCCCCCGTGAGTAGTTACCGATTAAAGCTATTGATAATAAGGACAACTCTGACACAAGGCTTGACGCTAGCGGAGCGTGCGAAACTTTGGAATTTGTCAAGAATTTCCAAAACTTTATGATAGTTTGAGAACAGTTTGTGAAAGAAAATGGTAAGAACAAATAAACCAATAATCAAAAATAAATCTCACCCTCCACAGAAATCTGTAGCTTATAAAACGACGTTGGGACCATTTTAAAACTTTTCAAGATTCGATGGGGGGGAGGGGGACACACGTCGCCCATTGCCCACTGTGCCGACGCCACTGCCTGTAGCTTAAAAGCCTTTTGAGTTCATTTTAAAACTTTTCAGACAGTTTCGAAATCGAATAGGGTATGCACGCCGCTACTTTGCCTGCAATAGCTGGTGCCACTGTGCACAATAGCACGTCACCTGACAGCTTGTCTTTTGTATTCATTCTGCAAGGGCTGTATGGCGAAAACTTTGCCTGTCAATCCCTCTAGATTACAAAAACTTTCTTTAACAAAAAATTGTCACTAATTTCAGTGCAGCTAGCAGGGCCCATACTGCATATGTCACAATGTTTACTTATTTAGATCTTAAGTCAAGGATCATTACTCAGCTATTCACCTGTTTTCGAACATTGTAGCTCTCCTTTCGTCGCCAACCACTGTGAAAGATATCTAAAGAGATACTCCAGCTATAGCTCGACCCAACCCCTACGTTCTTAGACACTTTTATTAATTTTTTGCTCTTAATTTTTCTTTCTCCTTTTCTTTTTTTCTTTTTCTTCCTTTTTTCTCCTTTTCTTCTTTCGTGGCGAGGGGGGGCGGCCCCCCAAGCCCCCCTGGATTCGCGCCCGCACCATCTATACCGATAATGGCTTCGGCGAAGCGCTCGGTAAAAATTTTTGAAAAGTGTTTAATGGCAACAGCGTACTTTTAACCTTTCACAAGGGGGGGGGGCATGCAATATATTGTGTGACCGCTGGCCTGGGGAGGGGTCTCCCTCCCCTTTGAAATTTTTTGAAAAATTAGGTGTCCTTACATGCAATCTGGTGCCACATATGTTACCTTCTGAAGTAAAATTTGTGTTAAAAAATTTACGTATTTTTAGGAACTGAAAACTAAAAAAATAGGCATCAGTGAGGGGGCATGGCCCCATGGAGTGTCCCCATCCCTTTTGAAAATTTTGAAAAATTCGGTGTCCTTACATGCAATCTGGTGCCAACTATGCTACCATTTGAAGTAAATTTGTGTAAAAAATTTACGTATTTTTAGAAGCTTAAAAAAATCGGAATCAGTGAGGGTGGGCATGGTCGAATGGCCCTCCCCTCTGCGTACGCCACTGATTGAATGATCCCATATTATGCGAGGCCCCTTCAGATGTTTGGAGATGTATGTCTGTTTTCGGAAAGTGTTGTGATCAGAATAGTTCCATGTATAATTACCTTTTGAATGGTCATGAGAAGGAGTGCAAACCGTGACGCATGCGCGCAAAGCGCGCCGAAATTTTGCCATTAAATAAGATTTCCCTGACGAAATCTACATTCAGAATCCGCATCGAGACACTTAACAATTGTCCAACAAACCTACAAGTCACTCAAAAGGCCAGTCAAATAGAGCCACGACACTACTCTTTTACGCAAATGTGGGGGGGGGGCATTTGATATTGTGTCCCCCACCCATCGAAATGTGGGGGGACTTGTCCCCCCAGGATTGACGCCCATGCAAACATCCGTGATATCTCAAAGATAAAGGATGGATCAAATTACCTAGGCCAAGCAGGGTAGAATATTGTTAAGAATATGTATAAATTATCCTCGAAGCCTACCACTAAGCAAATATAGTTTAGTTGAATGTATACCCCACTACCCTAGGACAGAAAACTATACCATGACGTCAAATTATTAAAGCATCTTTACCTCGTAATATATGTCTTGTATCTTTCTTTTGTTTGCTTTCTGTCCCACTGTGAACTCATAAATAAGTACGAGGAACTTACCGTGTTGAAAATAATCCAAACTTCTTCATTTTCATTCTTTGAAATTTTCTCTGTTCTCGTATGTGTAGACTTATATGAAAGCTTTCAGCAGAATGGTGCTATCTTCTAACCGATTACAGTATATAGTTGCTACAGCAACGTCTCTTTATACTCAGCAATAACTCATTAGACAGTTACAGACACTTTCTAGTACATACAAAGATGTAGATACGCCTTTAAGATCTTATGATATCTTAAGACCAAAAGAGCGGTATGCTTTTATTAAAAGCATTGTCAATATTCATTGACATATCAAGACAATTAATTTGGTTTCTAATCGGAGTCGCTGCAACATGGTAATGTCGGTAGATATCAAAATACTGCCATGTTAACACACTATTTTTTCTAATAAGATTTGAGCTGAGGCACATATTTTCACTACTTAAATATTGTAATTAATGCTGCAGCACACGTTATTAATTATAGTTAAACGGTATTATCTTTACGAGTTCCTGGTGGGTGACAGCTGACAGCAATCAGTTCAATAACCAGAACGTCCGTTCTATGATAAGATTCCTTGTCAACTAGAAAGGCGAAAGGCTTAGTGTTTCCTTGCCGAAAGGAAATAAAAGGTATCCGCCTTTCGCGTCTTGAGAGATTGCATTATCGGCAATTTTCGCCGTTTTCTCTGCTTCACCTCCGGTGATCTCATATAGCCTTGGACCTCTATAAAAACAACAGGTTTCATCTTCTGAATATAGTGCATTGCATGCCAAGTGTATGAAAAGTATCTTGAGATATTGTGATTACAAGGTTTCAGTCTTTGACCTCTGGTGACCCTCACATGACCTTTGACTTCCACCAAAATCTATGGCATTCTTCCTCTTAATTGGATAAATTTATATATGAAGAAAAGAGAAAACTATCTACCATTCCTACCTTGAGGTAATGTGCTTACAATGGTTTTAGCGTTTTGTCCGGTGATGACCTATACGAGTTTTGATCTCTACCAAAAACAATCGGATTATTCCAATATTATTCCAATATTATCAATATGATAAATTCATTTACCAAATACGAAAAGTGTACATTTATTCTTCTCACGTTTACAAGCAATTTCATACGTTTTCTTATTTTTAGTACCAGTGACTCAAGGACGTAACCAGGATAAAGCAGCTACCCCTTTCAGTGTCGAAAATAATGTTAATACTGTGATGTTTCGCAGTGTATTTTTTCAGTGCTCTTTTGACCTTAAATTCTCGTCAGCTCTGTTACCTCCATCATAATCGTAGTAACATTCAAGCCTCCTGACTGAGCTACTTTACATAATGCTTCACCCTAACTAGAAAGGATCACAACAAACATGTTCGTATGATTTGTTGTTTATGAAGCTAAGCTAGTGCGCGTATAGCAGTCGTACGTGATACGCGCTTTCTCGGAATAATTATTATACTATTATCACACTGCGAAATATCATATTACTAAGCAGATTTTTTCCTGTTTGAATTTTTTTAACATGTTCTTAATTCAAACAGGAAAAAAATCTGCTGATAATATGATATAATTATGATAATGATGAAACTGGAATATTGCACCAGATTGCATCTAAGAAGCTTCCATTGTTCAAAAATTTCTCAAAGGGAGGGGGACACCCCCTCCCCTTAGACCCCTCCCCCAAATCAGTCACAAAAGTGCTCCTCCCCTTGCAAATTCCTAGCTACGTCGCTGGTGACCTCATATAACCTTTCACCTCGATCAAAAAATGAATGATAGGGTTCATCTTATGACTATAATGCATCAGCATGAGTAGTATGAAAAGTATTAATGCTTTCTACCTTGAGATGGGGTGTCTACAAGTGTTCCTGGTTTTTTACCTCTAGTGACATCACATGACATTTGACCAAAGGACAGGGTTCTTCCTCTCAATATGATAAACCAATTTACCATATATGAAAAGTGTCCATAATTCCTACCTTGAGATATCATGTTTTATTTCCAAGGTTTTTGAAGTTTTACATCTGGTGACTTCAGATAACCTTTGAGCTCTACTAAAAGCAATAGCGTTCATCTTCTGACTATAATGTATCCGCATAATTGTAAAAAGTATCCATGCTTTCTGTCTTGAGACAGTGTACTTACAAGATTTTGGGTTTGTGAGCTCTCACGACCTCATATGACGTTTGACCTCTGCCAAAACAACAAGGTGCTTACTCTTAATACGATAAATCCATATAACGAATATAAAGTGTCCATCATTCCTACATGCAAGTATCTATTGATCATGTTAATGATGCATTTACCTCCTTAATGAAATTGGTATGCTAATTATGATAGAGAGAATATGACTTACACATTATTTCGCCTGCAGTGAGAGACAGGTCGTCCGGGCAGATAATTTGTATTTGTCCTTAGGACTTTTTTGTAAATGTAGGCTTAAATGACACTTAGTAGTTTACAGAAGTATAGGCTATATTCTAAAGCCTAGTCTACTAGGCGTGGAGGAAGCTGTTTTCGACTACAGGAGGGGAAGGAGGGTTTGAACGTTGTTTCGGACGGTTGTCCTGAGGGAAGGGAAACCTTTTGATTATTTGAGGGTCCTTGGATGCAGTTTGGTGGGACATAACACTGGGCAAATTTTAAATGAAAATTACTGCAAATTAAATTGACATATTTTTACAGGCGGGGGCGCAAACTAAATTAAGGGGTTGCAGTCCTAGAATTGAGGAGAAACGGAAGCATACCTTCGCACACCACATCTTTGACAGGAGTCTAGCCCCCACCCACTCCTGCTTTCAACCTCAGATTTCAGGCTACCCAGGCTTTTCTCAGGTAGCAAACCTATATGGGCCCCATATGGGTGAACCCATATAGGGCCCATTAAATTTTGCACCCAAGGTTCACAAGGGGCCCATGTGGGCCCTAGAACTCTCATATGGGTCAGATGGGCCCCTTATGAATCTTGGGTGTAAACTCATATGGGCCCCATATATTGGCCCATATGGGGCCCTAACAGGGGCGGATTTAGGGGGGCCAGGGGGCCCCGGCCCCCTTCCAAAAAATTTTGAAAGTTTTTTCAACTTCATAAAACAAAGGACAAGACCCTATTCCAATGAAATAGGCCTATGAGATGTGTCAGAGTGAAACTCAAACTTGTTCATTATTTTCTACCTCAAAAAATAAGTGTTATGTTAATAGCTCTGCTACTGACTTTCAACTGATAACATTTTGGCTTATATTGGCCTCATTAACTTTCTCTGGGCATTGCAAGGAGTTACTCATGAGCGCTGTATTAATGGATTGCTAACTTCAGTCTATTACCGGCCAGGCGCACAGCATTGGAAGCACTGCTTCTACTTTCAAGGGAATTTCAGAATCCTTTAATATTTAGAAGAAGATTTTCGACAAAATCAGGGTTTTAGCTATAACTTGCTGTAATATTACCCTGTAGTGTCTTATTTAAGCCTTGTTATTTATTTTTATGAAATGCACTGTGAATTTAAGGTAAAATTTAAAATTCACTAAATTATGGACATTTTTTCCAGCGATATATGATCAGTTCAAAAACATACTGAAGGCATCACCATTTTGCATCTGAGCAACCTTAAATTAACAAAAATTTCTCCTTAGTCCCCTCCCCCAGGACGCCGATTACTCATCACATGCTTTTCCCCCATCAAAATACCCTGGCACTGCCCACGGGGACTCCCCCTCTCCTTAGACCCTCTTCGGGAATTTTATACAGACCACTATGACCTGGGCCCCCCTTTTGCCAAATCCTGAATCCGCCACTGCCTAAGGAACCCAGTAGACATGTTACCTGGCTTCAAGCTTCAGCGCTTTTTGCACAGGCTGGCATGTTTAGAGGTAAGGGCCGATCCAACGCAACCTATGAAGGAGGGGACTGAGGAGTGATTAAACTTGAAGTATGCCAAACTTCAAACGGAAGCACTGCTTTGGGGGCGGCTTCGATTTGGGGTTGTATGAGCCTGTCGTAAACTCGAAATACCCGGCCGCACACCAAGGGTGGATTTAGGGGGTTTCTGGTTTCCGGAAACCCCCTTCTTCCCAGAAAAATATTAAAGTAAAGATAAACATGAAATTCCACAAAATAAATTAATTCTTCCTTGATTCGTTTCACATGTAGTGCCGGCATGGATACTGCGGTATTAATTAAAAATTTGTGTTGTTTTTGTTCACTGCAGGTATGCAGGAATACTCAATTTCGTTGCTAGCAAGTTTTTGTTTTTTACAGTAGACAGACGAATACCAGGTTGGGCTGGATCGCCGACCAAATAAGCAAGAGAACTTATAGAAGTAAATATTTATACCATTTTTTCATACACACTGGAACTTTGAATATTATATATAGCCTACTGGGAAAGAATGTTCTCTAATCTCTTTGCATTCTCCTGGGTTATTGGCTGGAGCGTAGCGTGAGCGTAGCTATTAGAAGGGGGTAGTAGCCTGTTGCAATAGTCACGAATGTGGCCTTGCGACGCAGTAGATCCGGTCTAATTCTCCAGCTGGCCCGATCTGTTTAGGTATTCTGCGGTTGTTGATGGCTTAGTGGTTCTCATACTAATTGATCACAACTTTTCTTCCATTAAAGGCCCCTAAAAAGCCTAAAATGCCAGAGCTTCCGAAGGCTTCGCCCCCTGGTCCTCACCGGTGTTTTTGCCCCTGGACCCCATCAGGGCCCTTGATCGCACATTGGCATGCACATTGGCTCGCACTATCGCGTTCGCATTGCCGCTTACGCGTCAGTCTAACCCAACAATCGCAACGGGCCCGGCCCACCTTAAAACTCCCACCCCCCCCCCTTGGAATCCTAGATCAGCCTCTCGTTCACTACCAAAATTCCGAGAAATTCTGTAGTATTGATACACGCAAATATAGCAAAGGGAGAAGTGCCTTTCGATTTTTTTTTTTGAAATTTTCAGTTGGTCATTTTTCAAAAGGAACCATAATAACAATGCCTAATCCAGTGTGCAACACATCAGAAAACGCGGACAGGAAAAAACGCTACCTTTCCGGATGCAGATCGCTAGAGTTATAAGGGTGCCCAAGCGGAAAACCGAAAGCGATTCGATACAGTACCGATGGCAAAATTCTCTGAGAAAGGAAATGTTTTTCATGATGGTCAAAACAATTTATACATCCATGAATGACAAATTACATATATATTGTCTGTATTTCTGTGGCGTTTTCCGCTATAGGACCATGGGAGTAAAGCTGGCCATTTTGCTATCGGCAGGCAGACCAGTGGCGGCCTGCAGAGGGTGCTAACTGGGAACACTAGACCGCTTAACCTTTATCATAAGCCATCCCTTTTCCTCCTTCCCTCATTCTTTCCTAGCCTTTCCTTGCACAGCCAGCTTGAATCGATCCATGGGGCCACTTCGTCCCAGTCTTGCCTTCTCTACCCTTCATCTGTCAGGCTCCTTCCCCTTACCGTTCCGTCCTTTCCATCGCCCTTAGTCCTAATTACTCATCCCATCACTCTTCCCCTTATTATTAGGTCAGTAGTCCTGCTCCCCTTCTTGGCCTCCTTTCTTCAATAATTCTTGTAGACCTACTATTTCCTTCCTTCCGTTTTTTCTGTTGTATTCTAATTTGTTTTTTATTCTTTCTTCCTTTTTCTTTTGTTCTCCTTTTCTCTTTTGTTTCCTTTTTGATTTCATGTCTGTTTTCCCCTTGCTTTCGTTTTTGTTTCACACCGATTTTCCTTATGATATTTTCTCCGGGAAGAGGAGAAGTTATCCCTTCCCGACTCCTTTTACGCTACTTTCGTGCCTGTCAAAATCTCACCAAGATTATGTGGTTTTTAGTGCACATTTGATGCTGTTTATAAATAGAAGGTGCTTTGTTTTAAAGCTCACAACTCCCGAGACCTCCGGGGTGCCTCTCCCCTAGCTCAAGGGGCCCTTATTAAAGGGGATATAATATCCCAAATATATATAGGAATATGATTACATCCCTAAAAAAATTGGTGAGTGCACTTTATTTGATATTAATGCAAACAGTAGCTTCCCTCTGGTTGGTCAATGATGACTTGAGGAGTCAGTTTTTCTCAATAACTCACAGTTTTCTTCTTCGCCACTACACTACACTACGGTCTTACGTGAGAAAGTATGCCCCGCCGTATATTTGCAATAAATCCTTATCATTTCAAGTAATTTTCAAGTTCCCCTGTTAGCGCGGACAAAATGTAACGCGAGTAACCAACATATTATATGATAACCAACATGTTATATGATAGCCACTTCTTCCACTGCTTCATTTAAATTTTTTTTTACCATAAATGGATACCTTTACACCTTAGATGCATAACATGCATAACAGGTTTGATTGGTCTGGTTCACACAGAGGAGAATTTTAAGTTTACTGTCAAAAATTTTTTGTCATGTCTTTTTCCGTAACGCGAGTAACCAGCAGTCGCTTCAGTGTATGGTTGCGGTTCGAAGAGAGAACGCCGTTTTCCTCGGTGCTTCTCGATAACTCACACACATGCAGTAGAGGATATTGGTATAGCCTTGAGCAATCATAACTCAGTGCAAGCTACTGTAACTTTATTTAGGAGATGAAATAGATCAAGGCCGTCAATAAGGGGGCCCAGGGCCTGAAGCCCTCCCCCAAGAAGTTGTCGCCTAGAAATAAAAATGACCATTGCATTAATGCATTTAAGTTTATTTCACCCCCTAAAAATATATTTCGCTCCTGGAAGCTCCTCTCGCCCTTTCAGCACATTTCCTGGCTACAGCAAGCTTGCACTAGGCACGGCAGGTGGTTTTGTTTAAATTGGAGGAGGGGTAATACAAGTTACTTGGTAAAGAGAAGTTTTACTGCCTAGGGCAGTGGTTCATAACGGGGGCCTTATCGCCCCGGGGCGTTTGCGCGACTCAGGGGACGATGAGCGCTAGGGGCAGGGGGCGCTTTGCAAATAATGAGAAACTAAATAAAAAACTGGGCCTTACAAGATTCCAAAAGGGTTTCTCTAGCTGAGCTCTCTAACTGATTTACATAAAAGGAAATAAATGACGTCAATAAGTCGAAGATGTATGGGTCTTACATTCCCTCCTCGGATGCTTTGCAAAGCATGTGAATTATCTTTTGAAAGATGCCACGAAATCGCTTCTTACAGTGTCAATTTCAACATTTTCCCTGCAAGACCCTCATATTCCCATCAGTTGTAGTGAAAGTGGTAATCGAAAGAGTTATGGCTAGAAATTGTCCCACCACTTTCTTGAAAGTCTTTCACCCCTTTTGCTATAACTATCAGGGTCTAATATTACCTCCCTGCACCTATATACTCTCTCCCTCCCATTCCCCATTGCTGGAATCTGTTCGTCAGGATTTTTGTTCAAAACTAGTAAAATACGATAGTTGTGAAGTGTTCGGCGTCATACTCTATAGTATCATTTGGATGTCAGGTAATAAGCATCATGTCAATCAGGCGGGTAGCTACGGGAGGGGGGACCTGCATGGGCTCCCAAATGTTTGTGTCTAAGTAAAAAAGTAAAATGTGTAAGGATTAAGGACGGCGATCAATGACGTATGCCCACACCATTTGATACTTAGAACTCCAGAAAATTTCATCCTAGCTACACCCCTGATTTCAGTTCCCCATTTCATATAATTATTCGAGGGCTTTAGGGGGCGCTATATAGTGTCTGTCAGCCTTAGATACCCATTTACATACTGTGGGCAATGAAGCAAAGAAAAGTTTAGTAATAGTCCAAGAACTTTGTTTCTGTGGACTCCACGAACTTTTTTTGTGTAAAAACTTTCTTCTATAGAAGGCAGCAAAGTAGCCAAAATGGAGGGGGCTTCAGAAGGTTTGCTGACAATGTACCCTTCTCTTAGACAACGTACCCTCCTCTTTCACCTAACCAAAACTTAGAATTTACTAAATTATGGATATTTTCCAACCATGTATGATCAGTTCCAAAAATATCTCAAAGATGGCACCACTTTGCAGCTAAGCAACTTAAAGTTAAAAAAATTTCTCAAATAGGAGGGGGACCTCAACTTAGACCCACCACCAGGACGGCGCCTAGGTGGCAAAGGAAGAATATCTCAACAGGCGTAGGAGGCGGGGGCTGGAGACTGCACCCCAACCAAATATTTTTGTGAAAATAAGGTAATATGCCGAGAATTTTTTGGGCACCTACTGAAAGGAAAATAATGCAATGATGTAGCTAAAGGAAATCAAAAGTTTAAAACCTTCCTTGGTAATTAAAATAAAGTTCTGATTTGAGTTGCACCAGCACCTATATATTCTGTATTAATTCACCAGTGTGGTTTTAGTGGTTAAACTTATATTATGATTATCAGGGGTGTATTTGAGGGGCCATAGGGCCATTCCCCCTTCATTGATGCCGATTTTAGTACCTACAAAAACACAAATTTTACCTCAAAGGTAGCATATGTGGCACCAGATTGCATGTAAGTACACCTAATTTTTCAAAAATGTTCAAAGGCGAGAAGGGATGCCGATTAATTTCTTCCTTTAGTTTCTAAAATACGTAAATATTTTAAAACAAATTTTACTTCAAAGGGAGCATATATAGCACCAGATTGCATGTAAGGACACTTAACTTTTCAAAAATTTTCAAAGGGGAATTAGAGATGATGCCGATTTTTTTCCTTTAGTACCTACAATACGTAAATCTTTTAACACAAAATTTTACTTCAAAGGGAGCATATGTGGCACCAAATTGCATATAAGGACACCTAATTTTTCAAACATTTTAAAGGGGGGGGGGGAACAACCCTCCCCTCCCCTAAGACCCTCCCCAAGCCGGCGATCACACAACATAATGCCTGCCCCCTTCCCCATGAGAGCAATCCTGGCTACACCACTGATTATTATCATTATTATTGTAAGGACCCCCCCCCCCCCATTATAACCAATATATATAGAAGGTAGTAACACGGCAAATGATTGTATGTAATTGGCATGCGGTGTGATAATCGATGCACGCCCATATGATATGTGCATTAACATGTTGAACGCGCTTGGAGCGCGTGGGAATTTCTTTTTTATATTTTTCGGGCAAGTCGTTATACATCCCCCTGCCCCACCCCCACCCCCCCCCCATCAACTTGGGTTCCTACGCCTATGGATATCCCAGGGACACTTTCAAAGGTACAGTTTACGCAGACTTAAGGGTTTCACTGAGGTAGCATTACGAAGTCATCTATGGTGACCGGCCAGATTTTGGCAGCATGCACTGACTGAAATACAAAATGATCTAAGGGTGATTTCTATAATCTCTGCCTGTATCTACAGGGGAACGCTTCCATATGGAGTTCCAATTAAAGGCAGAGTCGACATGCTTTCCTCGTCATTTGGACTGAGGGTGAGGTTTATTGAAGGAGAGCATTGCACATTTGATGAGTTGGCAATTGACAAGCCCGTCCTCGAGCTCATGAAAAGGCCGCCTAGTTAAATTGCATTGGCAAACTGATGATAAGCTTACACCATTACGTTCGGGCCCACACACAGTTTTTTCAGAAAGGAAGGTGTTATCCCCAGTACTACAAATTAAACACTCGGGTTGGCTAATTTCCGCCGCCCCGCCCCTCTTCAACCCACCCTACAGTATACCTTCACGGTAGGTGTCGAATGTGAACCTCTTTTCGGCGTACTCGGATGCTGGTACAGTTTAAATATTGAGGAAGGAAGGTTTCGTGAGAAAAGGCTTCTCAGTAAACATAACTGATTTAAGAGTTATAACACCATATGCTTTGCATGTAGTCATGGGCGGCTCTAAGAAATTTTGTTTGGGGGGGGGGGGCAAAGTCAAGTCCGTATTCAGGGAGGATCGGAAGACACCCCCCCCCCCGGCAATATTAATGGTCAGCTCCAGACAGTACAATAGGAGTATGGTTATTATTATGTATTACAGTGATACTCCATGTAGTTTTTAAGAGCTCTTCAAAAACCATTTCAGGCAGTCAGTCATGGGCTGACTACTTAAAAAATAAAAATGCAACCATATCAGCCGATCGCTATTCCATAGGGGGAGTAAGAGGCAGGTAAAATGGGCAAAGCGGCTTGATCCATTTGTATAAAACAGAATATTTTGTGGTTTCTTTCATTGTCACAACATGTTTCAGCTTTGCCAACAAGCCATAAAATGTTGGTTTTCTGGATTGTTTTCTTACATTAAACTAACGAAAATTTCGAGAACTGAAGACACTTGAAAACGATGAAATGATAGCACTATTTTGGATCTCAGTACCGTTCCGAAAGGAATTTCTTTTAAAGAGGGAGGGGAATTCCCCTAATTCAGAACGACGTCTCATCCTATATACAAATATCTAGGCCAAAAAGTCTCACTACACTGAGCTTAGATTGACTGTTTGGTGTGTTTATTTTAAATCAACTGAAACGGTATACTTTAGCACAGAGGTGGAGAACCTTTTGCTTATAACATGCCACTTGGCAGTCATAAGACCGCTCGTGGGCCAACGGCGCTGTCAATTTGGACAAGGGAAGGAAAACCTCCCCTTCTATGGGAAACAATACACTTAGGCTACATGCCTAACTTTTTGTAGACAGATAACTATGCTAATCTAGCCAGGTGACACCCGCTTTTAGTCGTGGATGATAATCAACACGGCTACTGGGTTGTGTAATTAATGACCCCGAAAGCTCTGTAGTGTCTGCCATATTATGGGCAAATGAGCTGCCACTAGAAGCAGCTCCCTGATTTAACTCCAGCCTTACCGATACCCTCTGTAAATGACATTATGATGCCTAAGCTAATCAGATTACAAATATCACATCATGATCATTTGTTTTGATTACCTTAGCTCGAACTAATGTTAGGTCCATTTGTGATGTCTGAAGTACAAATAGTAGCGAACAAGCAACTAAGCGCGCCAAAAAAATGTCGTTTTGAAAGCACTTTATTAATGTTTAACCTTCACATTGCATTGGAAACTTATTCAATTCTTTAATTTTAAACCGAGTCAAGAAAAGGGAGGGCCTAAGCCATCTTGAATTACATGTTTTATTTATTATTTTTTTCGAATATTGAAGATCATGCTTTGCAGACTTTTGGGGGGGGGGCAAGTCCCCCCGTGCCCCTATGGCGAGCCGCTAATGCATAGTAATAAAACTACCTTTCGTGAAGACAGCAAAGCTCCCAGAAAAGTCTTTCAGTAGCATTATTTCCAGCAACTGGGTTCGTGAGGAACCTGTAAATTTTTCTATCACTCCTTATACATTTCACGTTGGCATTCTACTGTATTGCACCAAGGGGGTCGATCCTATGGAACGCGAATTACGCAAAGTTCATCAATAACGGCGTAATCGTTAGTAACAGCGGCATACATTGAGTTAATAACGGCGTGATTATCAACAACAGCGTGGTAAATGTTGGTAATAACGGCCTGATTTTAAGAAACAACGTGGTATGTATTGGTAATAACGGGGTAACTTTAAGTAAAACGCGGTACGAGTGGTTAACAGCGGCGTGATACGAAGTAACAACGGCGTAATCCTTTTCAATAGCGAGCTAAATGTCGTTAACGACCTTTTCGCGTTCAACAGGCTGATTGTAAGTAAACACGTGAAAGCAGTTAACAACGTGAAAGCAGTCAACTGCGCTGTTGCTGTCAAGGCAAATTCAATCAACGGCGATGTAAACGGAAGCAACAACACGATTCGCATCAACAACGCAAACTTCAATGGCGCTGTAACTTATTGGCGATATTTAAAGCACACGGCTGATGTGGAGGCGAGGCGGAATGACTCCGTATCGGCCGGACAATGCTTGACAGGATGAAAAATAAAAAGGCGCGTAAAGTAAATTCGAAATGCTGGAATCGTAGTGAACGATTTTTTTTTTTCAAACCAGAGATACTGAGTCCAAGCAATGAAAGAACCTGATAGATGAGGAAGGTTCCGAATATGTTCCTAGGGAAATTGCGAGACTCAAAGTCCACGGTAGAGAACAAAGAAGCATATGCCATATGGCGGCAAAACGTTTAGCGCATGGTGTGGTCTCAAATGAAAGGGTGAAGTAAACTATACTGTTCATTCGCGGGAGTAAGAAGCTTTTCTTAGCTGGGTGCCAGGGGACGTAGGCTACGTTTCAGACCCCTGGCGAGAATGACCTGTAGGGGCGCTTCAAAATAAGAAGAGCCTGAGAATTTGGTCAAAGCATGCAATAATTCGGGGCTCTTCGAAGGGTGGGTATAGATACCTATGCCTCAATACGGTAAAAACCTAAAATTTAAGGGCGCCGACAGGAGCCATTTGGGAGTTGAGCGGTCCGTCGGGGTGCAGGGGCTGCGCCCTACATATGGTAGCATAGGCTATGGAAGAATAGGCCTAATACAATAATAAGTGGGGTTTTTAAGATCTCGTTTCTCTCAGTCGCAATGAACTTCATATAATTTTAGTTAGTGGCATTGGCGCAGCTACGGTAAGGTGACCAGACGTCCCCGATTTTCGGGGACAGTCCCCGATTCCAGCGTTCCGTGCCCGATTAAAAAGTGTCCCCGATTTATAAAAATGTCCCTGAATTTTGAAATTTCCCAAAACATTAAAAATTAATGTTGCAAAATTAATATTTTGTTAAATGTGTAAGCCTACTCTGTACCTTTCGCAAACTTCAGATGGAGGCTGAGACAGTGTTGTAACGAGTCATGACTCGAGTCACTAATTTTCAAAAGGGAAATGACTCGAGCAATTGTATCATAATTTTACTCATTGAAATAATACAATGACTCGAGTCACTGACTCGACTCGAGTCACATTGAAAGTAGTAAATGACTCGACTCGACTGCAAAATTGAGTGACTAGTTACAACACTGGGCTGAGATAATGGTCCTTAACGCCCATGCACAACGTACGTAGGCAAACAGTTACCTGCAATCACAGAAATTTCAAGTCAAGAGCACCAACGACTTTTTTTTCTGCTGTGATCACACATGCACTGTAGCCAATTGAACAGTAACGAAGTGCGGTAGCAGTGGTTCCATACAGGGCCTTGTTTAACATACATACTGGGGGGCCGTGGCCCACCAGTCCCCTGCACGGCCCCCTAGTCAGCTCATTTGCCCCTCCCCCCCCCCTTGGTCCCTTTTTCTGGAATTCTTGAAACCAGTAGCGTACCAAAGGAAGGAGGGGAGGGGGTTCCAACGAGCTCTTGTTTTTTTTAGTAAGCTGAAAATATTGTAGGCTTATATTTAAGTTTCCAGAGGTAAGGAAGTGTGGCAAATTGCTCTTTACTCTAACGTACTGGTAACACAGAACAGTCAGAAAATTGTAAAAATTTTACCATACTTTGTATATTATTGAGAGGCAGACATCACCATATTTTGACAATCTGCCAACAGTTTTAAGAAGATTGGTTTTCCATCCAAGAAAATACTGAAAGTACCGTTCCTAGGAGCTTAATAGCCGAGCCTGAGGAGGGCGATTTCCGGTAATCTGGGGGGAATTTATCCAAACTAATTTTCTGGAACGCTCCGCGCCAACCAATGGTGGCGCTCCGCTTAGATATTCTTCCCACAATCCTTAGCTCCCCAGTCCAAAATCCTGGGTGCATCACTGGTGGAAGTCACTGCCTAATGTTAAGCAGACGGGGAGGGAAGGGGGTACTATAAAATGACCTCACACAGCGACTTAATAAAATAGGCTATAAATAATGTATGAATTTTCTTATAAGCCATTGGAAGTCCCGTTTCTGGCAATCTTTTTTTCTTCTTTGTAATATATGCGCCGACTAATGGTCGCATTCTGTTTAAGTTGCAGGCGCGTGTCCAGAGGGGGTCCAGACCCTCCTGCTCGCGCCGAATTTTTTTAACTTTATTTTTTGTAATCGAAAAAAAAATGACTTCAAATGATGCTAAATATTGCACCAGATTGCATCTGAGGGTGCTTAAAATATTCAAAAATTTCTCAGGGGGAGGGGGACACTCTCTCCTCCTCTAGACCCCTTTCACAATACGGCCATTAAACCAAAAATTAGTATCCAGTAAATTATGAACATTTCCAGTCACATATGATCAGTTCAGAAACATCACCATTTTGCATCTAAGCTACCTTAAACTAACAAAAATTTCTCAGAGAGCCCCCTCCCCTATAGGTCGGCGATCAGGTCCTGCAGTTATCCCCCATGCAAAAAGCCTGCCTACGCCAGTGCCTGGACCCCCCACTGGCACCTTCGGGCGAAAGGGCTTCCCCCTCAGGCCAGACCCCTGTCAGCTGCTGAAAATCCTGGACACGCGCCTGAGTTGGTCCCTTTTGCTGAATCCCCCCCCCCCCCCACACTAAAAAATTCTTAAAAAAGGCCCTGCCAAAGTTAGGGTAATTCGACTAAAAACATGGCCAAAGTTTCAGGCAAAAAAAACGAAAATGTAACTTCAACAATCAGTTGCATATGGATTTTCCTCACGTGAAATTAGTTCATGGAAAATGCACGTAAGTAATTTCATTCCAATTTACCCCCCCCCACACACACACACACGCGCGCGCACACACAAAACATGAAAAAGTTTGCTAAAAAGTTATAGTACTGTACAGTATCACCATTTTACTTTTGTCCTTAGCAATCTTACCGTGCATACAATTGTCTCAAGGGGGAGGAGAACACCCTTTAACCACTCCCTCTCATCAAGCCCCCCCCCCCTCCCCCAAAAAACATTTCCAATGAAAAGGTATTTCCACTGAAGGATAAAAAAATTTTCCCCAATAAACCACCACAACTAAACCTCCAAGGTTAATTAAAAAGTCTACAATCTCGCACCATTTTGCATCTAGGCTCTTTAAAAAAGCAAGAAATAAAAAAATTTAAAGGGGAGGGGGACACACCCTCCCCTTACACCCCTCCCCCAGGCCGGCAATCACACAACATACTGCATCCGGCCACTATCTAGTTGTGCCCCCTCGTCGAACTGTTGTGCCACCTTGTGCTCCTCCAGAATGAAAAAGTCTAGTGACGCCACTGATCGGAGGGGGGCATTATTTTGATCCTTTACCCGATCCCAAACGGATCTCGTTAGGCCATGCTGTATTTATTCTTCAGGCAAAATTTTTCGTGCACACCTCTAGCTCTGAGTCTGATAAGCCTTCTATCTGTAAATGACTTTGTACAAGCTTCAATAAAATCCTCAAATGCACTGCGATAAAAAAAAAACATCCACTCTTCCAGCAGCTTAAGTACAAGCGCCATGAAACATTGAGCATGTAGCTGTCTTCCAGCTCCATGAACATTGAGCATGGAGCTGTCTTCTAGCTCCCTGCATAGGCTCATTGACTTAGCCTACCACCGATCGTGTTGTTGCTCCCATTTACATCGTCAATTGCATTTGCGTTGACTGAAACAGCGCCATTGACTGTTTTCACGTTGTTAACTCATATTACATGGTTACTTACAATCAGCCCGTTGAACGCGGAAAGGTCGTTAAAGACATTTAGATCGCTACTGGTAAGGATTACGCCGTTGTTAACCTCTTGCTGTACGGGGCCACTTCGTAACACGCCGCTGTTAACTACTTTTACCGCCTTGTTACATAAAGTTACACCATTGCTGCCGATATTAACCACGTTGTTTCTTAAAATCAGGCCGTTATTACCAACATTTACCACGCTGTTGTTGAAAATCACGCCTTTATTAACTCAATGTACGCCACTGTTACTAACGATTACGCCGTTATTGACGAACTTTGGGTAACTCGCGTTCCATACGATCCTTGTAGAACCTCCGTGACCCTCCTCGACTCTGAACGCTATTAGTTGGCTTACGTGCTGTGTGATCTGCAAAAATACGCAGTGGAGCTGTAAAGCTGTAAAGGTTACCAAACTTGTACAAAATCCGTAGCAGCACTAGCGCTAAACAGCCACTCTGATGTACCTTTTACGCGGCGGCCATATGTTCATGATTCTGTTAAATAATGTTCTGACATAAAAGTATGCTTGCATTAATGAACAATGCATGAAAAAGTACACTTTGGTACGTTCTTCCAATACATCTTACAGTTGTATACAACTGCTTGACAAAATTGTTTATAACCCATGAAATTCAGATTCGTGAGCTGAGAAATCTCCGACCAGTGGAATCCGAACTAATTAGGCTACGTGCCTGCTCATGCACTACGCCGTAAACTGGTACTCCAGTAATGAAGACAAACTGGGCACGGCGAACTGTTCATCCGTACCTAGTATGTTCGTAGAATTTGAAGTAGATGGACAGATGGTCTGCGAGTAGTCTTTTACACGCTTGGTTCTTGGTGCTCCATGATTTGAGCACAGTTCAGTATGATACACGACGTGAAAAAATGACGCATTTGGGATAACGATATGCTCGCATACCAACATTATACTACGGTGTCATGGTTTCATGATATATTGCCATTGGTACACTCCAATCAATTAGTTTCCCAAATGGTGAGCCCTTTGCGCCAAAGAATGTAACAATACCTCGATAAGGGGTAAAATGATGATGATAGTTTTAAGCTGCAACAGCTCTAAAACACAGAGGTGAAATTTATTCAGGGTGGTGGCCACAGATAGGGTACCGTACTAAAATATTTCCCAGGAGAAAGTAGCCAAAGAGGTCTGGTTAATTTTACCATGAAACTTAACATTTTAACAGGATTGCACTTAAGTTATCTATCAAGGAAAGAGTTAATATTTGACCCGTATTTCCAGGTTAATTCAAAAAGGAGGTTTTCCTTATTTTTTACCGGTGCCCTGGTTAAATAGAATCAGGGGAGTTTAAAACCAACGTGTTGCAGTTGGTGCATTATTATGTTCATTGGATAATAAAAAAAACATACTTATCTTTCTCCTATTTATAGACCTCCTCCCACAGTCATGAAACCATGTTTTCATTTAAAGCTTAGAACTTTATCTTGACCTTCGGTCCTTCATTCCAATTAACCAGGGTACAAAATCCGAGCACTAATCACCACAAAATATGTAGAAACCGATCAGGGCAACCCTTGCTTGCACTACCTCGGCACCGTCTGAGGATTCCTCCATTCTCGTACTGTACTTGGATTTCTCCAGGTACTCTAGCTTTTCTCCCACTTGGCGTATTCGTGAGAGGTATCTGCTTTTCAGCCAGTCTAAAGTGGGGTCACGCATGACAAACATATAATGTCAGGGTCTAACCACCCGATGATATCATAGTAATTCCCTGGTCTAACAGCTGAAAGGATTATTACGTTAAGTCAGTGCGTTCCATCAGGGATCGTAGTTCTTTCGGGAAGCTTGGGGAAACTTTTGCCCTCCGGTCGTATCCAACCAAAGAGCTTTCTACAAAAAATCTTTCTTGCATTGCATAAGATTGCTAAATTATACATGTTATCTGTTCTTCTCAGCCATTCTAGATAGAAAAGGGCCACTTATGACCTTTAACGTAGAGACCTGAATGCTGAGAGATTGGTCACGTTAATGAAGTTCTATAGTGTCCCATCAGGAAACATAGGGCCTAGCTCCTTTGCGGAGGCAACGTTCGCTTTCCCCCTCCGGGATCCAGCCGAACGGTCTGTTGATAAAAAAAATCATCCATTAAGGGTTGCGTGCTCTTTCTCTAGAAACATACGTAAGTTAGCGTGAAATTAAGCTACTGAAACCAAAATGTTAGCGACGTCTGTTCAACAGTTCAACAGCATCTTCCAAGAACATTGAAATTTCGGTTTTCAGCAATTTTCAATTTGACATTATACGACCCTTTTAATAACACTCCTAAATGTCAATGACGACATTTCTTTGATCTTTAGGATGTCACTTAAGTCGACACTTCCCATGAGAGGAAATATTTAGGTGGAATATTGTTATTATAATTTACTACTAATATTAACCTGTACTACATATTACACTACTCCGCAGATAGGTAATCTAAACCGGTAACCATTTCCCTGTTAGGTCATTTTACCTATGCTTGAGACTAAAGAAAGTAGCTCTCTCAGTGATGTTGTGCATAGTGTTCGGTATTTGGTATGAATTGTTTGGTACCAGTTTTCCTCGTAAAACAGGAGTTACTTGACGTTATCCCAATCGATTTTCGACCAAAAATTAGTATGACCCCAAAACGCGTTTTAAACTTTAGATTTGTTTATGAGGTGGGATGAGGTGTTTTTCAGATGGATCTAATTTAATAATTTTTTCACAAATCTTTCGTCAACTAACCAACTTTTCATAAACTTCTTACAATCTATTGATTGTTTCTCCCAATGTTGGCCCCACAGCTGTTGTTGTCACTGTGGTTGTTGCTGATGTAGATGTTGATAATGTTGTTGATGTTGTTGTTGGTGTTGGTGGTGGTGCTGTTTTTGCTGTTATTATTATTAATTACCCATTATTAGTTTTGTTTCTGAAAATACGCAGAAACACACATTCGTTTTATACCAGATTCATTTCATGCTTTCTTTCTTCATTAAGATCACCCTGGTTAGAGTTAACTTCAGGGAAATCTTGCCCCATCTGAAGTGTGTTGATGTTGACTTTCTAGAAATTATTTAATTCTTGAGACTTTTAGAGTGTTTTATGTGTCAAATTTCGATTTAGGGCATATTAGACAACTACGAGGAAGAAGAGCGATATGGTGGAAGTTACATTTTCAATCTTCTTGCTAATAAAGAATAAAATACAGTGCTTGTTTTACTCCTCTGAATGTGTTAACGGTAGATGATATGTACAAGGTTCAACGCTGGCTCGTGCCCAAAGCTTTATTGAAACGTACAAGCTTATTCAAGAGAAGCAAGGGCATCGCAAGGAAAATCAGATGAGAAGTTGGAGCGCAAATAGCTCCTGTGTTAGTGAAAGCTTTGGGACCAGACGCAGGGACGCTCATAAGCCTTAAGGCCACGCGACAGGGTTCCAGACTGACACGGCTACAGAAGTTGCAGAAATTTGCAATGCAATGTCTAGATTATTGTAAATGGGTAATTTTGGTGAACTAAACTATCACTGGTTGCGTGCTCGCTCAGCAGGCAACAGCAAATCGGTATATGTCATCTACCTAGCCAATTTTCTGTTATATGCTAAAAACAGATGAACGTGGGTGGTCGATGTAGGTGAATCAAGGGGATAGCCCAGGATTGCAGAACTCTTTCAGAATCGTTCCTATAAGAACAACTAGTATTTCAAATATATACTTTTCGCAAAGTTGGACTTAACACGTGTTTAACATCTAAATCAAGTAAATCACTAGTCGCATCGTAACATATAAAAATTAGATTGAAACAAATGGCAAGTAACCATTCAAATACTGTTCATTTTAGAGTAAAGTACAACCCAACAAATAGAAGACAAAATGTTAAGTTTAGTCAAATACGTACAATTCTAAAAAGTCCAGCTACATTTAAACTGTCTACAACTATAAAACTAGAAATATGAAACTTTATACGAATTCAAAAGCAAGAAGCTCTTTTGTTAAGTAAAGAATCAAGTACCTATAGATACTGGGCAGAAAATTTAAAGGTAAAGTTGCTGGTACATGTGTTAATTTACTTTTTACAGAAATCCTCAGGTACTGCACATCGACTTATGCCAGATGATATTATTGAAGTCTTGGTTACATTAGTTGGGGACGTTTTCAAGGTAAACGAGTGCAATGGTGTTTTAAACAACTGTGTATATAAAAGGCTGCATTTAATCATTCCTCCTCGGCGATAACTCTACAATATCTCAGACAGATTAGGGGGTTTTCTCCTAATTTATTTCCAATATCGGTAAAATAAAGTTGCCTTGATGTCCTCAGTTTGCACTCCTGTAGAACAACTAAATGCTTTCATTTAGCTTCCCCAGTCTCCAAAGTTTCACATATATTCAAGGGGATCTTGACTCCGTGAACCCATTAAACGGCGTGCATCGTGGTAGTATATAGGATTATACTTACGTACTTTGACAGATTTGATTGTACTCGTACTTGTGAGAATGAATGTATACTAGTACTTGCACTCAGAGATATTGAAAGAGAAGTATTAGTGCTAATACAACGGTTTTGCTAAGAAACACCAAGATACTTTGAGAAAGGAGTCAACCATCTCTGTGCCTCCTCTACTGTAATGAGTCACTTTGAGATCTGTAAATGATTCTTGGGTTGAAAATGGCATTTCAATTGATTGGAGTCCTGTAATTTGGTGAAAAGCATTCTTCTCCGCCGAGTAACAATGATATCATGCTCATAAATTTACGAAGATGTACGTATATGCATATGGGATATGCTTCTCTAGGGCGATAGGCCATTATTCCCAAGAAAAACCTGTATTGTCTGCAAAAATTGCCAATTTTTTTCCTAAAACTTCCCAAACTGGGTTTTATCAGAATTCTGTGGAGTTTTGATATTCCCTTGGCTGATATACGTCTATTAAGATAGAAAGTTGCGTCAAAATACCTCTAGTTTTCAGGGCTGGAGGACTCGAGTCCGGACTCGAGGTCAAGTCCTGACTTAAGTCCACTTTTTGGACTCGGGCTTTTTGGACTTGGACTTGGACTCGGGCTGTCTGGACTCGGACTTTGGCTTGGACTCAAAGTGGAGTCCATCAAGTCCAGCCTTTTTTCTTCATCACACTATTTTAATACTTTGAATATTTTTTTAATTTCATAATTCTCACAAAAGCAACAACACTCACTATGTACCAGGGCCTAATTTTCTTTCATATATGAGGCCTACTGTAATTATGAGGTTCCCCCGCCCCTTTGAAACTTTTTGAAAAATTAGGTGTCCTTACCTTACCTTGCAATCTGATGCCCCTTATGCTACCTTTGAAGTAAAATTTGTGTTAAAAATTTACGTAGTTTAGGTAGAAAAAAGATCAGCATCAGTGAGGATGGGGTATGGCCCAATGGCCCAATGGTCCCTCAAATACACCACTGATAATTGTAAGTTCAACCATCAAAAACACTCTGATGAATTAATACGGAATATATAGGTGCTGATGCAATTCAAATCAGAACTTTATATTATTTACCAAGCTACATTATTGCATATTTTTTTTCAGTAGGTGCCCTAAAAGTTTTTTCAGCATTTTGCCCGAATTTTCACAAAATTTTTTGGTTCCCCCAGCCCCCCCCCCCCCGCCTCCTACGCCTATGACTGTACGTATGACATGACAGTAAGAGGAGCTTGATACATGTACCATGAAGAGATCTTAGTTTTAGAAAGATTTCTCAGTTCTTTTTATCAGCATCTTCAAAACCAATTTTATTTGGTCTGTGATACAGTATTGAAGGGCATTACGAAGAAATTAGATGCATGTGCATAAAACACTATGATAATGTTCTGCTATGCTCATCAATGGATTAATGCTGACTCTTGTTTATGTGTGTATGTCTGTGTGTGAAAATGAAGTGGGAGGGGTGACGTTTTTGGCAGCCACGTAGCCAGAAATTTGCAAGGGGGAGGCACATTTGTGACTGACATCGGGGGTGTCCCCCTCCCCTGTGAGAAATTTTTGAACAGTTGAAGGCCCTTACATGCAGTCTGGTGCAATGTTTTGCCAGTTTCATCTTTATCATATCTATAAAAGAAATAAAAAAAAATAAAAAAATATTATACATTGCAAAAAACATATTATATCATATCATCAGCAGATTTTTTTCCGTTTGAATTAAGAATATGTAGTAAAAAAAATTAAACAGGAAAAAAAATCTGCTGGTAATATGATATCGTATGATAATAATGAAACAAAGAGAGGGTGGTGTCCAAATAAATGATTCTAGTCAAAATATTCCGCCCCAGTGGATGTAATACATAGGCGTAGGAGGCTAATTTGATGGGGGCTGTAACGACTTGCCCGAAAAATATGACCAACATTTTTCGTGCCCAAACTCCTCCCCTTTGAGAAATTTTTGCTAAGTTTAGGTAGCCTAGATGGGAAATGGAGCTTTCCTTGAAAAGACGTTGGAACTGTACTATTACTGTAACAATGGCAAAGAAATGGAGTGCAAACCATGACGATTGCGAGAGAATCGCGCTAAAATTTTGCATTACATACATATCATTTCCATGACAAAACATGCATTCAGATTCTACATCGAAACAGTTTAACTCCTCATCAAAACCTGTCTGAATTACAAGGCAATTCTTCTACCTGATGATTCGTACAAAGCTTTTAACTTTTCTACTGTTTCTCCGGATATTGTTATCAGAAGGCAGTGGTAATAAGGACAACATTGAGGTAAGGTCTAAAGCGCTCAGAGCGAGCAAAAATTTTGATAGTTTGAGAACCATTTGTGATAGAACATGGTTAAAAAGATCCATGACTCGGTCGAAAACACACCTCACCCTACCCCTACAAGAATAAAGCTTAAACGCCTTTTGGGTGATTCTAGCGGGGATGCGCTCTATTCCTTCATGCCGGTGCCACTGAGGTACAGAGTATAAACCGTGTCAATTGCCAGCGAGCGGGCCGAAATTTTGCAGTAGAACTGTTGTAGAACCCAGTACCGTTGAACAATCTGAATGCGATTGAGACGGTATTAAAAAATATAACAACAGGACCGAAGATTAGTGTTCGCGAAGCGCACGAAAATTTTGGTAATTTGGGAAAGATTTTTGATAGAAAACTATTAAAATACATCCATTATTCGTTTGAACGACACCTTACCGTGCCCCCTGCTTACAGAGAATGGAAATGTACCTCTAAATTTCGGATAAGTGCCAGTCTCAGCCAGAAAACGTATGTGTAACTTTATTTCCCTAATTTAAAATGGTCATAAGATATAAAGTGCGAATCGTGACAGGGGTGCAGAAATATTGCATTAGGAATCATTTATTTCCATGACAAAAACTACAGGCAGACTCTGCCGCAAGACATCTTCAGTGCCCAAAAATGCGTTCAATTCGCCAATTACAAGGTGAATTTGATGCCTAGTCATCCAATTAGGGGATAAATGAGAGGGTGTCAGGTCTTAAATCACATTTAAGACCGACGATGACGTCATCACAGAGGATCAGCGGACCGAGGAGATAGCCTAGGTCCGCTCCTTCAAAGTGGGATGGAGTTGCACCTAATCGTTACTGATTCGAGTTGTCAGATATCTGGATAGGATTAGAAAACGTTGGGAGTAGTTATTCCTCCCCCCCCCCCTCCCTCCGGCTACATCCCTGGATTATGATAGAGTTAACAGAGCTGATGAGAATTCAAGATAAAAAGAGCAATGACAAAATACAGTTTTAGCATTTTTTTCGACGCTGAAAGGGGGGGGGGGGCAGTCGCTCCCACTGCTTCCCCTCTGGCTACGTCCCTGGTTACTGGTAACTACAAATATTTTTTTTGTAATTTTTGAGGGAGGTATGACCAACACGTTAGGTTATATGGGTGATTGAATCCAACAGCAGGGCCTGTTACAGTAAGCTCCTCTTGAACAGGCTACGGTTTACATTGTGTTGCTTGAGTTAGGTTTATAAAGGATATCACAAGCTTCAGTGTGTATGGTACGGGCGGGTACGTGTAATTCGATCCCCTTTATCACTAACACTGTGGAGTAGGCTATATATTTACTCCTGGCCAAATTGGAAATGGAAATCCAAACCAGTTGTGATTTTTCTACTGTCATATAATTTGTTATTTTGACTACTACCCAAATGTCCACTTGATTCATATGGGAGGGATGAGATAAGTGGCCAGAGTAGTTTTTTCATATTATATTTCTATATTGCACAGGGTCTTTATGCTGCATGCTAATGCTGTATAACATTTTAGGCCTAAACTATAGTTATACTGATTTTTCAAATGGCCCACCGTACCCTTTGCCTACAGGCTATCCTATTAACTGTACTGCAGTTTCATTTCATTCAGTTTGGCATGAGGTTTCTCTAATTTGTTTGGTCAGTTTTTAGTAGCATATTGAGCTAAGTGTATTAAGCTTTCAAAGCTAAATACCAGGAAATACCATACTGTAATTAACTTGTATTAAAATTTTGGACTGGACTCGGACTTGGACTTAGACCCGAGCTCGGACTTGAACTGACGAACCTGGACTCGGACTCAGCCTCAAGCTTGGTGGACTCGACTGCTAGTTTCTCTCTAGTTTGGGTAGCATAATGTACAGTTGTCAAATTTCCTCAAAACCCGTAGGTCTTGACTAACTTGTTTTGCCTTAAATATTGACACTGTAGAGTGTGTACCGTTATTTAAAATATTATACAAAGTTGTCAATATTTTAAAGAAATTTAAAAACTACATAAGCATATCAAGTCGTTTCGCCCAGATGACATTTTGCCATCAGTTTTTCAAAACAGAATATTATGGACTTGCAGTTTTCAGTACGATAGTTAATAACATTTTCTATTATTTAAAACCTTCACATTTTCCTAAAGTGTCCTTTTCTCGGTGTGAAACCACACCAGATAAATATACCCAAAGTCTCAAAAACCGAAATATTTAATATGGCCTATGACATCGTCCACCTCACCAAGACCTTAGTCATACTACAGCGGAGTTTTTGATGGTGCGATTTTCTCAGCCTCTGTAGGGGTGGTGTACTGTGCAGGAGGACTTCCGAAGGGTGCATTGCCGTAGGGTGCATTGTACTGCCGTGGTGTTTCCGACATGTGGGATGGTGAAACTGGACCAGTCTGCTGAGGTGGGACTTGGGTAACGTAATAATAAACCTGAAAAATAAAATAAATACACCTTAACCTGATACAAAAAATAAAAGAAATGGTATTAACTTATCTTTGTAATGTATTTAGGGCAGTTGAGAATACGGACAAGTTATTCAGGGCTCTTAAGTCCTCAGTATTTGCCTCTAATAGTTACATGTAGGCAGCTACAGCTTTTTGCCTCAGTTACAGCCAAGGCTGATTGCTGAATATCCGTGTACGGTAGCCTACTGTAAAGACGAATAATACATGCACTCTTTTCAATTGTTTTTAGACTACGTTCTAAGAGGGAAAAAGTTAAAACTCTATGGACATCGTCATTAATGGTTGATAACTGATACTGAGCAGAACTCTCTGTCCGTTCCACAGTTGTGAATAGTATAGAGCAGGTGACAAACTATTTAACTGATGAGAAGTATTGATGAAATTAGGTGCAGAACGTTTCTAAGATTTTTATTGGGAGCGTGGGGCTGAGCCATTCAACTCCCGCATTTCACATTTTCCAAGTTCTAAGGTAATTTTGTACGTTTTAAAATTGTCTTTAAATGAAAGTAACTATTTTATTAGGTTCCGCATTATCTGGTTACTTTTGGCGAAAGAGCCGTATTAAAAGTGAAATTTTACCTCAAAATTAACAAAAGAAGGGCTTAAATGAGGATCTGCCATTCCCGATTGGTACTTCCCGCCATTACGAGTGTGCTCTATCCTCCATAAATAGGGTTCCTCTCCGCCATAATACCGCCAAGGCGGTAAGGTACTTGTGCTACGGCGGAAAGAAAACTTTACTACCGTATTGAGGATACTGTGTGTAGGTCAAGTAATTTAAAGACAGACGCGCAGCCAAGGAGGGGCGCAGGGGAAAGCGCCCCTTCCTTGAGCATATTTTTGTATTTTCAATGCTGTTTTTTAAATATATTGCTAATAACTCAAAATAAAAAATGTCCAGATGCAACTAACAAGGCCTGGGAAATGCCATTTCTAGCGATCTGGGAGGCATTTTCGGCCAAAATCTTAGATAGTTTACCTACAGGCTTCGCCCCCCGGCAAATTCCTGGCTACGCGCCTGTTTAAAGGTGGAAGGATTGATAAGATGGTGGGCCCCTCGTGGTTGAATGAGTCAACTTACTGACGGGGGAAGTACTAATTTGACCTTATGAAAGTAAACTACAATGTTTCTGTGCGGGAGCGACAGTTTTCTTTTACAGATGCCACCTAGACCCAGCTCTCACTGTCCTTCAGTTTTTGGATGAGCCGAGGAGTTAGGTTTTCAAAGACAGTGATAGTCTTAAGCTTTAACTAACACTTGTTGTATATTTGCAGTATAATCGCAATGCAAACTTTAAAACACGAAACAGTTTTGCTCACTACTGTTTAAAGAAGTCTGCAAAGAGAATAAAAACAAACTGCCTTATTGATTTCTTACCACTTGCCGCTGAGGTTTGCTACAACAGACAGGTCGGCAGGTGAAACTTGCTCCAAGGATAGACACCAGTATTTGTAAAGCAAAGACTATACAAAGAATATTGTAGACAGCCAGATTAGCTGCACGATTGTCACTTCTCCACTTGAATAAACAAGAAAACAAATTCTTAAATTTTGAAAAATAAGTGTATGTGTAATCATATATATATATATATATAGGTAAGTTATACGCAGGTACTGCACCACTGAATATATGTAATGTATGTATGTATGTATGTATGTATGTATGTATGTATGTATGTATGTATGTATGTATGTATGTATGTATGTATGTATGGTTTCACATTTATAGCCCAGTGGAGACGAAAATTAGTATACCACTATCCTTACGGAGACACACTTTTTTGTGGAGACATAACATAGGTCTCCACAAGTAAAAAATTGTCATGTCACCTGTTCAAATTACCACAAATTACCACAAACCTACTGTATGTATGCCGATACATGTTACATAGAAAGCAAAAACAAGGGCGCCCTCTCTCTGACAAGCCTCCACAAGGCTTTGAAGCCTCCACAGGGCTAGTTTAAATACTGTATGTACTGTACACACTGGACCATTTGATGGTACCACAGTACTTATGTGGGGAGTCTCCGCAAACAAGGAAAGTGATGTACTTGTCACTCTTAAAAATTGTGTAAAAGTGTCTCTTTTGGCTATGTTTCACAAGGATGGTGACGTTCTCACCACTTGTCTCCACAGTCCAAGTCTCCAGTAGGCCCAGAATATGAGTATGTATGTATGTATGTATGTATGTATGTATGTATGTATGTATGTATGTATGTATGTATGTATGTATGTATGTATGTATGTATGTATGTATGTATGTATGTATGTATGTATGTATGTATGTATGTATGTATGTATACATACGGTATTAGATACATACGGAAAGCGGTATTAGAATTTTCATGAATGGTGAATCATTGCAAAAAGTTGATTGTACTAAATTCCTAGGGGTTTTGATTGACCATGGTTTAACTTGGAAGCCACATATTGATTCCATAAGTGTTAAAATTGCCCAGTGTACTGGAATTCTGTCGAAGCTTAAGCACTATTTACCAAGGAATATCCTTCGTTCCCTATACCTCACCCTCATCTTGCCACACCTTTCATACTGCCTGCCAGTCTGGGCTGGAACATGTAAGAAACACCTGACCAGACTTACTACACTACAAAAGAGGGCGATCAGGCATATTTGCTGTGTAGACTCAATTGAACAAACCAGTAAACTTTTTTCTTCCCTAAATTTGTTGAAGTTTACTGACTTAATCCACATTAAAGAAGCAGTCTTTGCTTTCCGCATTGTAAATAATCTTGCCCCACCGTACTTCCAACAAATATTCACATTTAACTGTGATACACACGGCCATAACACAAGGCAGTCTAGATACCTCCGCTTACCACGTTTTAACTCAAAATTTCTGAAGCAAAGTTTACGTGTAAGAGCATCCTCTACTTGGAACACGCTTCCTAATGAAATCCAACGCTGTAAATCAATTTCCTGTTTTAAAAGTATTTTAAGCATTGCATAGAAAACTATTGATCAAGATGTAACTCATGCAACATTCACATGTATGTATGTTCACTGCATATTGTTTAGGTTAATGTTCTTTTTTTTCTGCTTTTGTATTTCTTACAGGGAGTGCTCTGCTCTACAAGCCTACCAAGGTTTTTAGAGTACTTCCTTTCGTAACCTGCTTGTAACTTGTTATAATACTCGTAATCATTGTTATTATTGTTCGTTACGAAGAAACGAAATGAAATGAAATGTATGTATGTATGTATGTATGTATGTATGTATGTATGTATGTATGTATGTATGTATGTGTGTGTATGTATGTATGTATGTATATATATATATATATATCGAAATAGGGGTATACTGTCAGAGTAGAGTGTTCAATGTTAGAAAAACAGAGCTAAATGATACATACAGATTGTACTACACGAATTACGTACTATTTACAAACGACGCCTGGCTGACCGGGTTACTGAACACTTACGGTCTATCAGGCAAAACCTTCCTGGTTATCCGGTGGCTAGTCATTTCAACTACACCCCCCCCCCCATCAGTTTGCTCGATACGGAACTCAGGGCCATCGTGACCGGGGTGTGGGGGTGTCTCACCCCCCAAAGCTCGCCAGAGCGATGATAGTTGGAAAATATGAAATACCAGTTGGAATTCCTGATATCTCAGTGTAGCACATATTTTCCGACTGGGTTTATGTCAACTTTGTTTATATTTTCAAACTAGATCAAGTTAGAATAATACCAAACGTTATTTTCCTATCGATGCAGATTCTGAATGCAGGTTTTGTTATGAAAATCTTATTTAATGAAAAATTTCGTCCCGCTTCCCGCTCATGCGTTCCTGTTTGTACTCCGTCTCATGACCATTATTAATTTTATTATACATGGAACTATTCTGATTACAACACTTTCCGAAAAACAGAGGTACACCTCCAAACATTTGCAGGGGCTTCGCATCAATATGGGATCTTTCAATCTAATTTGTTAATTTGTAGCGTGATGTGGAAGATTGAAAGTACGTTTTGCTGTTATACATTTTTCAAATTTTTTTACCGAACTCTTCGCGCGCAACCATTATCGGTATAAATAGTGATTGTTAATAATACACTTACGACGAAAATACATTCTGAAACGCGCTTGTTAGTCCTTCACTCCTTTTGCTATACCTATCAGGGAGGTCTATCACCTCCCTCAATCCCCATTGATGGAAGCTGTTTGTGTGGATTTTCGTTCAAAATTAATAAAAATACGACATATGATCAGTTCGAAAATTTGCCAAAGATAGCACTATTTTGCGTCTAAGTCATCCTAAATGAACGAAGATTTCTCAAACGGGAGGGGGACACCCCCTCCTCTTAGATCCCTCGCCAGTACATCACCTGCATAAGGTGACAAAGAAAGGATTCGCTCCAGGTTTAAACTACGCCCGATGGGAATATGCACAATTTACACCCGCTTTCTGGGTGTGTCTGGGGTGGGCTTAAAGCGTCATCTTCTATAGTGTCCCGGATCACCAACCTCTGGCGGCGCCACTTATAGTCCAAGACAAAGACATAATAAGCATAGATTCCAAAATCCTTTACCTTCACTGTTATGGAAATTGACTCCTCATGGAGACGCAAATATCGGAGGAGGAAGTGTGAATTTAAAATGCGCGTCGTTCTAATCGGCGATCTGCGTACAAAAATAGGAACGCGTTACAGAAATTTCATCGTTAAAAGAGGTTAGCGTGCGTGCACTTTTACAACGCGTTCTTTTTTCCTTTTTTGGAGCTTTTCGCGCTTGTTCAAGGAGGCTACCTACCATGTAGATAACGACGAGCAAAGGCTAGGAAAGCTAGAAGATACTTTCTGTACAACCGAATTTTGTTTCGGGCTTGTTTTCGGTTGTGCGTTGACATTTCACTGTCTGCGGGCACACCAACGAAAACACGAAACAAGTGAGAAACAAACTTGTTTGGTGTTTTCTGACGTCCGAATGTGATCGGCTTTAGTCAGGCAAAGGCTATGCATTAGAGGTATGAAAAAGTATATTTCACAGCGCGCAAAGCGCACAGAAAATGTTTGTGTGACATCAGAAACACAGACAGGGCCGCTCAAAATCCATCCGGTTGATCGGGATCGAAGTTATGGACGGTGTGGACATATAGGTATAGCTGAGTAAATCGCCCAACCAAGATAAGATGATGGAAGGTTAGTTCGGAATCACTGATACGTGCAAAAAGACTCAGGAACTGTAAGCGGTATCCAAAGGGTAAGGTTCAGTAGAACGACATAAAAGTCTTGTAAGCTGGCGACCTCCGTAAGAAAGCATCCATTTTGTTCAGTGATGAAATCCTTGCTCAATAAGAGCAGGAAAGTGCTGCTATTATCGGGAATAACTTTTCAAATATGATCTGCCCATCCGTCAGTCGAAATCATATGATCCTACCTCTCACTCTACCGCACACAGTTAACGATATTACTACAATAGAACTACGAATTAAAAAGAAGAAATAGCCGATACAGGAGATGGTAAAGTAATTATTTGGTTATGGGAGGGTTGGATTGCTACTACTTCTCTCTATGAAACCAAGCAATTTATTGAAAGCCACAAAACTTTGCCTCGCGCAAAGCATGCAAAATAATTGGGGATTATGTGAAGAAAGCTAAACTTAAACGAAGCAAACTGTTCATGTGACCGCCTTTCGAAGTTCCCACTTATCTTATTCATTTCACCTCTGACAAAATTGGGGGAAATATACGGACGGAAGGCCAGGATTGGGTGATGGGGCAACAGGCCCCTAGCCTTCTGCAGTTGCAAACCCATGAAGGGATTGTGGAATAATTTCTCTTAATCACGGACTTATTGCCAGTGGCGGCGCCAGGATTCGGTTATGGGGAGGGGGGGGGAGAGCACCACAGATAACGTAATGCCACCTCAGTTAACCTCCCAAAGTCTGCGTAAATTGTACCTTTTTATGCGTCCCTGTGATTGTATACAACAGTGGGGGATCCTTGGTTTGTCACTATACGTAAAGAGCCTTCCTGGAAAAGGGGTCTAAGGGGAGGGAAGAGGGAGGGGGTATCCCTCTCCCCTATGAGAATTTTCTGTTAAAGTTGCTTAGATGCAAATGGGGCTATCATTGGGATATTTTTGGAACTGATCATATATATGGCTGGTAAAATGTCCATATTTTAGTGAATTCTAATTTTTAGTTAGGTGAAAGAGGAGATTATGTTGTCCTAGAGAAGGGTATATTGTCAACAAACCTCCTGAAGACCAAGTTTTGGCTACTTTACCTGTTTACTGCCTTCCATTCGGGGAAAGTTTTTACCAAAAATACGTGTGTGGAGTCCACAGAAACATTCTTTGACTACTGTAAAAATTTTCTTGTGCTTCATTGTGTATTATAAAAGGATATCTAAGGCTGAGTGACACCGGTATAGGGTCTCCTGGAAGCTCTGGATTAATTTTATACAATAGGGCACTGACATGATGCTTATAACTTGACATCCAAATGATACTACAGAGTATGATGCCGAGCACTTGACAACCATCGTATTTTTACTGCTTGAACGTAAATCCAGACGAAGAGCTTCCAGCAATGGGGAATGGGAGGGAGGGAGAGTATGGGTGCAGGGACGTGATATTAAACTTCCCTGAAAAATATAGCAAAAGGGGTGAAGTGCTAACAAACACGTTTCAGAATGCTTTTTCGTCGTAAGTGTATTAACAATCACCATCTATACCAATAATGGCTGCGCTCGAAGCGCTTGGTAATTTTTTTAAAAAATGTATAATGGCAAATACGTACTTTGAACTTTCCACATCATGCTACAAATTAGATTGAAATTCAAAACGATGCGAGACCAGAGATTTACTTCTGTTTTCGGAAAAGTTTCGTGATCAGAATAGTTGCATGTGTTATTACCTTAATAATGGTCATGAGATGGAGTGCAAACCGTGACGAGTGTGCGCGAAGCGCACCGAAATTTTTCATTTAATAAGGTATTTCCATGACAAAAACTGCATTCATGCTCTGCATCGAGACACTTTCATTTCCCCAACAAACCTATACTGCTATATGCAGGGGCTCAATCCGATTTCAAATGTGGGGGGACGGGGGACATACATGACTTAGCACAAACCAATCCCTTTGGTTTTGAAGAAAGGTGTCTTCCTACATGCCCTTTCCTCCCCCCCCCCCCCCAATGATGACTGACGCCCTATTCTAATAACAGGCCCGTAGCCAGGAATTCTGATATAGGGGGGCACCGACACCTCATAGAGGGGCACCGAAGAAGATTATGTTTGTTGTCAGTAGTACCACCACAGGATTACAGTTTGACGGAACTACAGGGGATTATATCTCAAGCTTACCACACATAGCATAAAGGTATCGGTTTTACGTGTGCACATACGCGCGCCGAAGCGCGCGAAAATTTCACTCTTCTGATGGAAATTTTTCCCTCCGCTTGCAATACAGAGACGTAGAAATTCTCCACAAGTGAAGGGAACAACACTATAATCACGATATATCTCCAGCTCAGCAAGCGCAGGTGAAGCCGGTTAAGTACTTTGCGAAAGGCGAGGCGGGACCAGGGGCTGCCATTAGGCAGGCTTGGTGTGATCCAGTATGATTTTGTTAGGACCCAGAGGGAAATTCCCCGAATATGTGGCGAATTAACAATATGGGAACACTAGCATGGAGCTTTGAGCAGGACTTTGAATGACAGTGAGAGCACACCAATGTCTTCGCAGTTCACACTTCGGATGGTCATTATCGTATTTCTACTTTGAACGAAATTTTACATGAAAAAAAAAACATGAGAAAAAGTAAATTTTGGAATAAATTTTTGGTACGAGTAAATGTAGCTTCAAACCGTATAGTCGTCGCGGAGCGAATGTTACTCAAGGTACTAGATTACTACATGAAAGCCCCTTGATGTCCGGGATCTAACTTTGAGACTTCACCTAGCTTTGGCTGGAAGAGTTTACTTGAATTTTTGTACTAATAATCTTCATGGGTGATATTACTCCGCTTGTGGGAATTGCGCGCGAAGCGCGCCGAAATTTTGCAGGAAAATTATTTACCACGGTAAAACCTGTATACAGACTCAGCAAGGGGTGGTGGATAGATAAGCCCGACGAAGGGACCAAGCTCCCCTAAGAGGTCCAGCAACCCGAAGCCCCGTCAGAAGCAATGGGTTAAAGATTGGATACCGAACGCGAAATTTTGGGCGACCAACGAAAAATTTGGGGTTCTGTTGAAGAAAAATTGAAAATATTTGGTTCTTATTAAGGAAAGTTAGAAAATTTGGGTTTCTATGGAAGAATCTGCCCTCTTCGTCCTAGACAGTTCCAATTCTCCCGACTAAGTTACTTCTTCCAAAACTGTGTTGAGCCCCTCCTTGTGCAGACACAAACCTAGTTTATTGCTTAAGGGCATATCCTGTTGGGCGTACAAGGCCATAATATGTAACCAGAACATTCTCTGCGCATACTGTGTGTTGGGAGCTTTGATGTTTATCAAAGAGCATTCACCTATGACCAATTGAGAATTTTGCTTTCTCGCAACCAAAATGTATTTGGGGTGATGAGTGTCTGTCTTAAAGAACAAAACCAAGACGCCGGGCGACTGGTCTCGAGGGGATGGCCCCTTCCACCACCCCTGGACACTGAGACACTTTACGTTTCATACAAAATGATTATCATGAATATGAGTCTGAATTAAGAATCTTCCCGATCGTAAGAGAAAGAGGATGGAAGCTGATCGTATATGGCTGGAAAATGTCCATAATTTAGTGAATTCTAATTTTCCCGACTCGCTAGATGTTTTTACTAACTGCAGTGGCGGGGCGTAAATTGCACCTTTTTTATGCTCCCTGCGTTTGTATACAGCAGTGGGGATCCTTCCTTTGTCACTATATAAAGGTGTCATCCTAGGGAGGGGTCTAAGGGGAGGGGCGCCCCTCCCTTTGGAGAAATTTTTGGTTAATTTAAGGTTGCTTAGATGCAAAATGGTGCTATCTTTGGGATACTTTTGGAGCTGATCGTAGTATAGCAAAATTGTGAGGGACTAGCAAGGGTGTTTTTAGAATGTTTTTAAGTCGTATGTGTATTAACAATCACCATCTATACCGATAATGGCATCGGCGAAGCGCTCTGTAAAAATTTTTGAAAAATGTTTAACGGCAACAAAGTACTTTCAAACTTCCACATCATGCTACAAATTAGACTGAATGCAGTGGTGTACCCAGGATTTGTCTCAAGGGGGCGGGCATGCAGTATGTTGTGTGTCCGCCGGCCTGGGGGAGGGGTGTCCCCCTCCCCTTTGAAAATTTTTGAAAAATAAGGTGTCCTTACATGCAATCTGGTGCCAAATATGCTACCTTTGAAGTAAAAGTTGTGTTAAAAAATTACATATTTTAGGAACTTAAAAAAAATCGGAATAAGTGAGGGGGCATGGCCGAATGGCCCTCCCCTCTGCGTACGCCACTGATGGAATGATCCCATATTGATGAGACGCCCCTTCAGATGTTTGGGGATGTATGTCTGTTTTCGGAGAGTGTTGTGATCAGAATAGTTCCATGTTTTTTCCTTTTTAATGGTCATGAGAAGGAGTGCAAACCGTGACGCATGCGCGCGAAGCGCGCCGAAATTTTGTCATTATAGAAGATTTCCCTGACGAAATCTGCATTCAGAATCTGCATCGAGACACTTAACAATTCCCCAACAAACCTACATACCACTCTAAAAGCCAGTCAAATAGAGTCACGGCACTACTCTTTTACGCAAATGTGGGGGGGGGGGGGACATTTGATATTGTGTCCCCCACCCATCGAAATGTGGGGGGGCATGTCCCCCCGTCCCCCCCAGGATTGACGCCCATGGCTAAATGCCAATCACAAAGTCAGTATTTTACCTGAGAATTCGTAAACAGCTCTCAACTTTTGCTGCTGTGCTTCTCCAGGAGTTGCTACCGGAAGATATTGAAATTAAGAACAATACTGAGATGAGGTTTGGAGCGCGCGAAAAATTTGATAGTTTGCGAAGGATTTGCGAAAATTTGAGAACCATATGTGAAATAAAATGGTTACAATAGATCCATCACTCGGTAAAAAACACATCTCACCCTACCCCTTACAGAAATCTATAACTTAAGAGCCTTTTGGGATAATTACAAAATTTTCAAAAATATTTTCTGAAATCGATTGGGGGTGGGCACACGCCCCCATACCCCCGTGCCGGCACCACTTCTTATGGCAGCTACAGTTATCAACGATACATGCGTAGAAAAATCCGTAGAAAAAGCCATAGAAAAGGAAGGTATTAATACAGTTTCAATTTTTTACTTTGCAACGGACGGGTTATCCATGAATTTTCTTCGTGGAATAGGAATCCTCAACATGATATCATGCATAGAGATAAGTCTCGAGACTTCTAACCCTTACCTTATTTCATGTCTATAACCCTAACCTAACCTCGAGACATGATATCGTGCATGAGGGGGTATACATGTCTGAAGACACGAATGTGATACATTACAAAACAAAACCTGAGATACGTATAGTGGATAGCGAAAGTTAAGAACTTTTCATACCAAACGCCCTTTGGGCAACCAATCCTTAACATGACTGAGGATATGGTGGCTTTGAGTGGTTTGGGTAGATGATACTACGCATCCTTGATTTCAATGGCGCGGAAGCTGGATCTGTTTGTGAGCGAGCACCGCATTGTATTGTGTTGCTATTGCGCGTGCGTGTGCGGTAGAGTAATGACGCACAATGCAAGATAACTCAAGGGTGCACACCCCCATTAGAGAGACAGCCCACTCGAGAAAAGTAGTTTCAAAGTACACCATCAATTTTATTTCCTTTTTATTTGTATATAACTTATGTTAAGATGATCAGTTGATGCTGATTCTTCCTGGATATGAAAGAGGGCATGTTAATGTGTGTGTGGTGCACAATTTAGATTGATTGAAAGTGATTTAGATCGTTTTAAAAATTGTCAGAAGAAAGTGGTGATTTCCGTCACCTTGCGGATTAATATGGGTAGGTGTATACCCTCTAAACTTCATCCCTTAGCTCAAATTCTAAACGGTCATGCTATAGTAAATTTGTAATGCCATGATAGGCCAACTTGTCAGCTTTCATTTGAGGGTTAGCTTGTCTGGACTGTAAACTTTGACTAGGCTGTAGGAGGCATGTAACCGAGACAAAATAGTGTGTATGTCAATGGAGAAGCTAATGGTGGTGTGTCCCCTTAACTTAAGAACCCACTTTTTCCATTTGCGATGCCAGTGCATCAAATTTAGGCTTATATGACTCTACAGTATTTGGTGTTCTAATGATGATTCTGACAAGACGGCTCAACATTTCATGCTTGAGCGGTTTTTGAGGTCAAATTTGACGTTTTTGGTAAAAAATGACACCTTCTTTGAGATTGTGACAAATTTTCCGCCATCGTTATCCGTTTTGTCAAAGATTTTGAGAGCAACTAAAAAAGAAAGCATAGTAGAGCATGTAAGTGGTCATTATACACTGCCGTAGCCTGTCCGGCTCAACTGCTGTATAGTCATACAATACTAGTTTCACGAACAGTTGCTTGACGACAGAATGCATGCAGGTACCATGAATACCAACAGTGCATGATTTTGAGCATGAGGCTGAGTAGGTTTACAATTTTACTAGCATTTTTAAGGCATGAACAATGAACTAGCTCGCTGGAGGGGTCATTTCCAACAGCAGTACATTTAGCAAGGGCAATGAAGAATTTCAAAGCAGTAGGCTATGTACTAACGGTTGGCTAGGCTAGGTCCTTGTGCATTCATGGCACTGTAACTTAGTTATACCTGTGGTTGAGAGAAAACATATCCTAAGGTCTTTTACAAAAAGCAGTGTGCAGTGTGGACGACCCCTTAGGGCAGCCTTGTTACGTCCCATTTTGTAACAATTGACCAAAATGTAACAACTTGGTCCAAAATGTAACAATTTTCTGAACAAAATATAACAACTTTCAAACTTGGTCCAAAATGTAACAACTTTCTGCCCAAAATGTAACAACGTGGAGGTTCACATCAGACGGTATTGAAAAATCTCCAACATGACTGTCATATGTTTTTTTAAAGTGCCGTAACTTAACCAAACAAGGTCGGATCGGAATGGGAAAAGCATTCAATTTCTGATGACATACTCCACTCCTGATCTATCTATCTATCTATCTATCGATCGATCTATCCATCTATCCGGCCATCCATCCATGATCCATCCATATATATATATATATATATATATATATATATATATATATATATATATATATATATATATATATATATACATACATACATATATATATATACATATATATATATATATATATTTCTCTAATTCGGCACTTAGGGGGAAAGTTGTTGTTGAAAAGTCGACCTTAAGGGGAAAAAAATTTTCGGGTGAAATATAAGTTTCGCCTTAACGTTTCCACACACTTTTTCTATAGGAATACGAATACGAACGGATGGCTGGCCATTGAAATAACGTTAATTATATTTTTAGACGTTAGGGCGAATTTATTTCTTATGTATTTTATTATCTTTTTTTCGCCCTATGTACAAGCAGATATAACAATTTCCCCTTCAGGTGGGAATTAGCGTTATATATATATATATATATATATATATATATATATATATATATATATATATATATATTGAAAGGTTGTAACTGGGTTACTACAAGGCAGTTTTACAGAACTGTTTCGTAAGGGCCAATTTGAACAGGTCCTCACTCTTCAGAAGCCTGATGTAGAATGGTGTCAACAGCGTTGAATACGCCGTGCCCGTTGAACCGTACTGTGGACGTGTTCGTTTTTGAAAACGTGTTCGTCTGAAGAGTGAGGACCTGTCCAAATTGGCCCTTACGAAACAGTTCTGTAAAGCTGTCTTGTAGTAACCCAGTTACAACCTTTCAATATATTTTAGCTCCCTTTACAGGTTGAGCACTTTACCATTGACTGGTTAACACCTTTTACGATTATATATATATATATATATATATATATATATATATATATATATATAGATATATATATATATATATATATATATATATATATAACGCTAATTCCCACCTTAAGGGGAAATTGTTATATCTGCTTGTACATAGGGCGGAAAAAAGATAATAAAATACATAAGAAATAAATTCGCCCTAACGTCTAAAAATATAATTAACGTTATTTCAATGGGCAGCCATCCGTTCGTGTTAACAGCTAGGTGTCCGTAAATTTGACAACTTTGAAGTAATGGCATCTAGTTTGTAAATCTAAGAGGGCGCTCTTGTAAGTTTACGTATTCCTATAGAAAAAGTGTGTGGAAACGTTAAGGCGAAACTTATATTTCACCCGAAATTTTTTTTCCCCTTAAGGTCGACTTTTCAACAACAACTTTCCCCCTAAGTGCCGAATTAGAGAAATATATATATATACATATATATATATATATATATATATATATATATATATATATATATATATATAGAAATGACTACAAGTGAGCCCGGTTAACAGGTATTCATATTTATTTCCGCTACTTCAAGTTTCACGGGTAAGACCCGATCGTCAGGCGGTTGACATTACGAATGATACAACGAACAATTTGAATAAGCAAAGTAAACGATCAGCCAGTTACAAAAATATTAAAATTTTTGGAAGGTATAACCTAAGAATTACTATTGAAGCCAACCTTAAAGTTGTCAATTATCTTGATGTAACCCTAAATCTCACTAAGAATGAATACTGCCCCTATGCAAAACCTAACAACACCCCCCTATATGTACATGCCGAATCCAACCACCCACCATCGATCTTGAAAAACATCCCTGCAGCCATCAATAAACGTCTGAGTGAAATTTCATCAAGCGAGGAAATATTTAATAAGGCCACCCCCGCATACCAACAAGCGCTCGATAACAGTGGGTACTCTTACCATTTGAGGTACCACGAGAGTATACCGAAAAAACGGAGGAACCGACAACGAAATATCACTTGGTATAACCCCCTTTTAGTAAAAGTGTGACTACTAACATCGGAAAGGAATTCTTGAAATTAGTTGATAGGCACTTTCCTCCTAGCAATAAGCTTCAGAAAATTTTTAATCGAAACACAATTAAGCTTAGTTATAGTTGCATGGACAACGTTAAACAAAACATAGACTCACACAACAAATCACTGCTGTCCAAACCCCCCGACGAAAATATTAACAATTGCAATTGTAGAAACAAGGCGATTTGCCCTGTCCCCGGCAAATGCCTCACTGACGGGGTCATATACCAAGCCACCGTTACTACATCGAAGGCTGTAGAAACTTATGTCGGCCTAACTGAAACACCGTTCAAAAATCGTTGGAGGAACCATAATACTTCCTTCAACGATAAGAAATATAAAAATGCCACCGAACTAAGTAAATTTATTTGGTCCCTTAAAGATAAAAGTATTCCATTTACCATTACATGGAAATTTCTGAAGAGGGCTAAGCCTTACAGTAACTTAACCAAGCGCTGTGATCTTTGCCTTTGGGAAAAACTATTTATTATGTGCATACCAAACTACGGCACTCTTTTAATAAACGTTCGGAATTTATTTCTACTTGCAGACACTCAAGGAGGTTTCTACTTAACCCGTAGGGTCTAGCACTGCCATTCCACTTTGTTAAATTCTTCTTTGTTTTTGCTTTGTCTTGTGCCACCTATCACTCCATCAATTGCACTGAAGTATGTATTATATGCCTGCTGTATTTTTGAAACTGGCTGATCGTTTACTTTGCTTAGTCAAATTGTTCGTTGTATCATTCGTAATGTCAACCGCCTGACGATCGGGTCTTACCCGTGAAACTTGAAGTAGCGGAAATAAATATGAATACCTGTTAACCGGGCTCACTAGTAGTCATTTCTATATTGCTCTACAACTAACGTCGTATTGAGCACTCTATATGTCTTTGGTGTGCACCGTATTCATATTTTATATATATATATATATATATATATATATATATATATATATATATATATATATATATATATATATATATATATATATATATATATATATATATATAACCCTCGCTCGCATATACCGTCTTTGTAGTAGACTCACAGTTCTACCAACAATACGCTAAGTGATATAAGTGTGCCACCTGTACCTCATGTGGTTCTACTACTGGGGACTATGGGGGATTGTTGTCAGCCCCCCTCCAACAGAAAATGTGAATGAAGCATATTATTTCGCAATCTGGGGCGATAAATGAACTTTATCCCCCCCCCCCCCAATTTTCTATGGACTCTTAGCATTTAATTTAGATAAATTTTTAACACACCCCTCCAAATTGCGGGTCCTGCTGTACCTGTACCTACCCACAAAGAGGCGTTGGTCCTTCAACACATGACCTACCATTGACAGCCACGTTATTGCCACCTCTTCCGACCTAAGTCAGAGGCACTTAAAACAGAATACAAATTACACCAAAATTACACACATGAAATCTAAACCTGAAAACACAGAAAAGAATAAAAGAAAACATAAAATACAAAAGCAGTGATCAGTTTAAACAATTAATAAAAATAGGTCATCAAATTCTTTTTCAAATTATTAAGATTACTTAAAGAACGCACATTAGCAGGCAGACTGTTCCCTCCGGGGCAGAGACGGTAAAAGATCTGTCCCCATAAAACCTGGTCATAGAAATCGGATGATGGTGAAGAAAAAAAAAATCAGATTATGATCGTAAACAGCGACTTGATGGGTATTTGGTTATAAGACTTGAACTGTAATGCGGGTCCATGTCATGTAATACTTTGAATGTGAGTGGAGCTATTTTTTTAATTAATACGATAATATACAGATAGCCAGTGCAACTCACGGAGGATTGGAGTAATATGTTCATGCTTCTTAGAACGAGTAAATAATCTGGCTGCAGAGTTTTGTATATGTTGCAACTGAAGTATGGCTTAATGGAAGACCATACAGGAGACTATTACAGTAGTCTAGATGTGACGTAACAAAAGCATAAACTACACGCTCCGTGCATTTACTATCAAGATATTTGCTTAATTGACTAATCTTATAAATAGCAAACGAAGCAGCAGAAACGATATTGTTCACATATGATCTTTCATATACAGAGTGATATCCATGGTGACACCAAGCATAACTAGTAATATCAACAAAAATGTCATCAAATGAAACTCTCGGAAAAGACGGGCATTTTAGAAATTTTGAAGAAATATGTAGGACTTCTGTCTGAGAGTCGTTAAGCATTAACTTATTATGTATACTTCATGATTTAATACCACGAATTAATGCAAAGCTCTAAACGGGAAAGTGCAACATGACGCTCAGACTGTTTCTAAAGCCGTGGTCACACTACAACGAATTCGGATCGGATTCCGATCCGATTTTCGTGAGTTTTTATTAAAATCTTTTCCATTTCGGGTCAGAAAGAGCCCAAAATTTGCCAACCAGTGTAAATATATGATTTGTATCAGAGGTCTGTGAAAATGAAATGTTCACTGATTTTTTCGTGACGTCACATCGACGGACAGCTTTTATAGGACACGCGTAGTCCGATAAAAGCTGTCTTTCGATGTGACATCACGAAATAATTCGTATAAATTTCATTTTCGTAGTCCTGCGATAAAAATCATATAATTACACAGGTTGGCAAATTTTGGGTTCTTTCCGACCCGAAATGGAGAAGATTTTAATAAAAACTAACAAAAATCGGATCGGAATCCGATCCGAATTCGCTGTAGTGTGACCACGGCTTAAGTGACATAAATTGGAGTGTCGTCTGCATAAGACATATAACTGATACCATGAGCAGTGACAATGTCACCTACTGGGGCTATATACGTAGAGAAAACGGACGGACCAAGTACAGAACCTTGTGGTACTCCTTCATCCAGACTACCTGGGTCAGACAGAATTCCACTATATTCACGGACTGAGTGCGTCCTTTGAAATAAGAATCGAATCACTTTATTGGTGTGCCAGCAATACCGTACTGAACGAGCTTGCAACCGTTCAAGAGAAATATCGTGATGTATAGTATCGGGTATATTATAAATACCATCATATTGCATCATATATGTCTCACTTGGGTATGACCCTGATAGTTCCTCGAGAGAAATTGAAAAAAAAGGACAATACCACGATTTTAAGTCTTTCCGAGCCTCAAATCGGTCTGAAAATAGCGTTTTGGACCACTGTTTATTTGACATACGAAACAAACGGATCGGGGCATGTCAAATCGAAGACTTGCGAATTTTATCAAAGGGACCGCAGATTTGGACTTTAGGCCTACGGATCCAATTACCCTGTTTCCACCCAAAATTTTCGGGTCCGTCATTTTATCCGCCGTCTTGGATTTTTTATGCTCCACAGGAGACACCCAGAAATTGGTAGTCAGAGTAAAATAAGGCACGAGAATTCGACTTGTGCAACTCCCATGCCGATCCGACCTTCTTTGGCCGAGTTACAGCAGGTTAAGTTATTTTTTCGGCCGTTTTGGATCTTTATAACGTCCCCCAAAGCACTCAAGTGGGCAGGAAATAGACTTTCTAGATCTTTTAGACCACACTGAGTTCAACGGAGCAAGTTTTAGCCCAAACTGACGTAAGGCGGCCATTTTGATTTTCATTGCGACACAGAAGACACCCAAAAATATATTCCAGGAGTGGAGTATGTCATGAGAAATTGAATGATGATTTTCCCATTCCGATCCGACCTTGTTTGGTTAAGTTATGGCACTTTAAAAAAAATATGACAGCCATGTTGGAGATTTTTCAATACCGTCTGATGTGAACCTCCACGTTGTTACATTTTGGGCAGAAAGTTGTTACAATTTGGACCAAGTTTGAAAGTTGTTACATTTTGGGCAGAAAGTTGTTACATTTTGGACCAACCTGAAAAGTTGTTACATTTTGGGCAGAAAATTGTTACATTTTGGACCAAGTTGTTACATTTTGGTCAATTGTTACAAAATGGGACGTAACAAGCCTCTCCATTGATGCTTCACGACCAAGACCACCCAACCCCTCCCCTCCCACCACTTTTAATTATGAAGTGCCTGCAAAGCACACCTTCTTCAATTTTCCTGTAGGCCTAGCCTAGGCTATCTTTGTTGAATCATGTTGTTGTTGTTTGACCTCAATTTACAATTACATTTTTAGCTTTAATTTAATTGCAGGTGTTTTGGAATGGCAGCAGATGTGCAAGGAGAGTATTGACCTCAACTGGCAAGCTTGAAACGCAGTTGCCTTGTGGCACCAACTAAGTCATTCAGTGGGTCTGCTTACCTTTTCAACATGATTGAAGACAGTGTTAATTTGTGTGACATTACCTAGAAGTCACCTTTTTGGAGGCCATATGCAACTTGTAAACTGTAAGTAATTCTTTGTGCCTGCAAGAGAATGCAATTTCATTTTTTTTAAATTAGCCCTAGACTAGGGGGAAGTAACTTCCCTCAGTAGAAACCCAGAAATCCGAGTAAGCCTAACTCAGTCACTTAAAAGCCCTGACAGGAGTCAGGGATATTTTCACAGAATGTTCCATTTGCCACTGACTCTTAATTTTAGCCATCTATGTAATTGAGCCCCTGCAATACACATTATAAGAACTTTAAAATTGAAAGACAGCTGCAGGGAAGGAATAATGATCAAGAACAGATCACATTTTGTAGAAAAAGTTAGTCTAAGCAAGGAGTCTTACAACCGGATGTACCATTTTGCAGACTGTAGATCGCAGACTGCAGACTCAGATTTTGCAGAATGGATTTTACAAGTGCAGGATGTTGTACTAGATAAAATAATGAAAATTCCATCAAGTAACCCTTTTGAGTAAAATACTTAAATAAAAATTGATCAAAATCTTAAAATAAACACAAAGTTAATTGACGAGAGTCTTTTCTTGGCTAGACTTAAGCTATTTGCAAACCGGATTTTCCTCTAAGGTGCTTTCCTCTTGAAATGCATTTTGCATTTACGAACCAGCAAAGCCTTCGACCAGTTCACGTGACACCCTCACTTAGTCCATACATAGTAAGCCTAAGCGTGTCTTGACCGCTACATGCACTGCGAATGAAGTGTTTTCATTAAAATTCAACAACTTGCGCCACGTTGTGCAGGTTACTCTTGTTGGCTCAGCTGAAAGCTTTCAGCTGAGCTATTGCTGTCGTGCACGGCAAAACGTCTACGTCACGGCAAACGTCTGTCACCATAACATTGCGTTTAATTAATTAATAATTTATATAAATTGCCTGACCTTTCGCTGTTTTTTGTTAGATTTGCCTAAAATTTAGTAGAGATGTTAGCGAAAGTGATATCTGCATGCTGCGACTCTTTTCGATTAATTTGACCGCTATTTGACCTCGGGAGGGGGCTTTGTTTGAAAACGTAAAATTCCCTACTTGTCCTTCAGTTTTGCACCAATCTTGATAATATGTTTCATATAGATAGTTCAATTTGTTCTGAACAAAAGTTAAATTTTTTTTTCGTTTCTGCAATCATTAAAAGCATGAAAACAGCACTTTTTGAAACAAATTCTGGCGAAGTCCTCATGTTCGGGAATAGGCCTACATCGAGAATTCCAGTTGTTATCATTTGAGAGACTGTACAACGAAACAAGGTACAAAAGTATACTGAACATATATAAATGTACAGGACGTCTCGTGCTTAATCCTGTGGCAAGTGTTTACGCAAAGTGCAGTGTATCGAGTTTTGAATACCGTACGTGGACTACCTCACTATGTCAGACCAGGGAGTTGTTATTTGGAATAACAACTCCCTGGTCAGACTATGTTTGCTCAGCTCTTTGCTTTCCAAACCAGGGATATTACATGAATAAGGAATATACCGTACAGCCTACTATGGAGGCGCTACGTGAACACGTGGCACTGATCTCTTTCAGGAGTTTGACTAGCTAAATTGGTTGGATGGTTAGGCCTACTCGAAAGAAATACCGGACGTTTGAAAGTTGTGCAAGTTCTTGCGAATATGTGGTATTGTGCGAAACAGTGGTATAAGATAGGCCTACACATTCTTGTGTTGAGGCAGAAACAAGTATTCAACTTAGCCTGATGTCTGAATGGTTTCTTGACATTTCTGGACAAAAACTATTTAGTATGAAAGGTAAACAAATGGCTTATCCTTCCTTAAAAGCAAATTAGTTGATATTGTCACATGAAGGAAAGAAGCGACTCGCCGCGTGAATTAGTGGGATGGCCGCGCGGGGTACACTACTTCAAGTTAAGGTGAATGTTGTCTAGGAAATGTCGTAAGAGGAAAAAGGAACCCACCCTTTTCTTTTAAACAAAGAACATAGCACGTTGATTGAAAGTACAATGCTTCATATGGTTTAAGCTTGACGGTTGTGCTAACATTCCAAAAACAATTTTCGGTTTGAAAAGGAAAACGTGCTTTTTGAAGGCGTGTGCCATATGTCAGTCTCGGTGCCTGCAGGAATTGTACAGCTCAGGCTTCCAGTCAAGCGGGCCAAGGGGACGAATCCCTCTTTGAAATTTGTTCGCCCCTAGCAAGTTGCCATTGGCTTAATGGCATTTGTATACATTTGGCCCCTTAAATATTTGTTAGCCCCTGGAAGCCATTTCGCCCCCATTCAGTACCTTGTCAGGCTACGAGGTTGGTGCAGTCACATGGGCGTCGACACTGCAGGAACCGCCCCAGTCTTGTTCTCCGTTGCCGAAAGCCCCACCAAGTTGTTAAGGGAAAGCCATGGGGGATGATATTTCAATAGCCTTAGACTTAGTGTAAGTGTGCATATTTTCCCAACGCTCTCTACGAACTGTCGTTACCCTCCGGCCTGTTGCGACACATTCACCGGTCCTAAAAGCGATCGACGATTTATACCTGGTAGATCCCAATCATAAAAATGTTATGCAGTAAAATAATTTTGTGGGCGAAAACGGGACTAAAGAGTACTCAGAATTAGGCGCGTAAAGAATTTAATTTAGAAATAATTCCCTTTATATTGAATAATTGAGCAGTTTTGGTTTTTCCAAATCATAGTGGCAACACGTATTTGAACTTTTGTCCCTGGGCAAGTTCAAGGAATATCTTTGGGGCAATATATCGCTTTTAAGACCTTTACCATATGTAAAATTTCTTCGTCGCAAGTTATTATCTGGGTCTAATTATGGAAAACAAATGAGGTCTACAAAGCAGCACACTCATAAACATTCATTATTTCTATACTAACATCTGTGCAGTATATAAAGTTAACTTTGTGTACCAGATTTAGTCTTTCAGAGACTTCGGGGGTTCAAAACATATTTCATTGCATTCAGTTTATATTTATCTCTTTGTTTTCTAACGTACGTATGAACAACATGAATTACAGACCCAACCAAAATATTGACTGCAGACTTTTAGGTCAACCGCTTGTGTTTATTTATCACTGACACACGCCTATTGCACTTCATTGACATGCAGTGCTACATACCTGGGCTAGCTGAACATGTTTCGTACTTGTGTTGGAATGTTTAAGCAAGGGGCTTCTGTGATTGAATCAATACCAGAATGTACGGGACAAAATATTGCAATCAAATTCGCGAAGCTTCGATAAGTCAAACTTTGAGTTAGTTAATTAATATTTAGTTAGTTAAATAAGATTTAACGACACACCAACACGAATGTGTTATATAGTGCTAACTAGATAAATACGGTTCAAGTTTGGTTTCAAATATTGCTCAAATACAGTGCAAGTCCTCCCCTTTAGTCGCCTCTTACGACAGGCGGGAAATACCGTGGGAATATTCTACAACCCCCAGCCCACAAGGGGCAGTCAAACTTTGAGACTAGAAAGTCCGGGTTGTTGAAAGTCTTGTACTTCAGGTACGGGTGTGCCCAACGTGCACAACGCATGAATCTATAGATCGAGCAGAGAGTAGAGACAAATTACTCCGTTCTCCTTCACGTCCGAATGCATGTGAAAATTTTTTCGATACTTTGAAAAAGATATGACCAGCGATCAGTATCACTGGAGTTGCAGAAGGAGAATCGAGTAGCCCAAATTCCAGCAGGCCGCAGGCGGGATAGGAGGAGCCGGTAGGGCCGGTAGCTGGCAGAAATCTTGCTTGATTTAGCAGAGGGGTATTTTTGTGCGGGTGATTTCCGTCTGGAAACTTGAAGCGTACTAGGCTATTGTGCTTGATTTTGAGAGAATAAATCGGCATGCTAAGTATATTAATCGCCAAAACTTACGAAATTGAGTTTTGGAGGGAAAATTGGGGACCTTCTTTCCACCGTCAATGTAAAATGAATGAAATAACGTCCATTGTTAATACAACACGGCAGTGTGTGCATGTAGTGGGCCTACTGTGCAGTTGCGCCTGGTCAGATTAGGGTATTTACGGCGGCTCAAAAATGAAGGATCAACTGTTTTTCTTTGCTACAATATCTCTCATATGGTGGCCGAGACATTGTACTAGTCTACTGTATTTGGCTCAAGTGGGGGCAGACAGTTACCACGGGACTCTTGGGAGTACATGACCCGTCGCGACTTCCATATACTAATCGAACGTTTTTGGTTATTCAAAAATACAAAATGCATTTCACTCTGAACCCATCGTACAGAGAAATCGGGTTCAACTGGAAGATTGCTGAAGTCTGGACAATAAAAGACACTCAGCGTCGATTAAGTTTAAGTTTCCTTTTAAGATTCTGATTACTTTTTATTTCTGTATCTTATTCAGAAGGGTCCCTTGACGGAATTTAAGTTATTTTATCTATTACTACGTTCTGCAGTTTGTGACATCTGTTCTGCAAAATCCCAGTCTGCAGTCTGAAAAATAGTACATTCCGTGAGCTAACTAATTACCCTTACCACAAGACGGTTTTGAATATATGACCTTACAAGTTGACACTCGGAAAGCATTCATTCCAGAAGAGGCTGGACTGAAAGGACGAGGATCGGGGCAAGACTGACACCATGCATTACACCTAGAAAAGTCTTGATCATAAAAAAATACCAGAGGAGAAGGTTAACCCTTCCTCAGGTTTTTCATACTCCCAAATTAGCTTAGACATCAAAGCCAGCCTCTGCATTGACCGACGTCTAAGCTAGCCCAATGATACCAGTAAATTTCACCTGGGGAGAGTGGGCATGTTCGGTGGGTTGGCACGGAGTTAATTTAGTCCTTAAGTTTACTGACATGAAAGATTTCTCACTCACCTTCAGAGGGATTTGGAAAAACATTTGTCCTTTGAAGGGCTTAAGTATGATATGCAGTTGACCTGCATAGTCACAGGGTAATTCTGTAGCCTCTCGTATTGCGGTAAACTGTGTAACTACATGTTGTGGCCACTACTCATAAGGCACTTGTTACAGGTAAGCTACTACCATTGCATGGGAGTTGTTATGAAGCCAGAAAGCGAGGAACACCCAACTCTCAACATGATCTCATGTATGATAATAAGTCTGGAAACTTCTAACCCTAACATAACCTGGAAACATGATATCATGCATATGGTGCATGTCTCGAGTCACAAATGTGACACTTTTCAAAACAAAACGTGAGGATTTGGTGCGAGAAATGAAGACGCTATGAACAGTCATGAGCAAAGACTCCAATAATGTGAATAACTCATAACTTTTCCCTCGCTATCTCGCTATGGGGTCGGTCGGTGACACGTCACTTCCCATTGGCGTAGGAGCCCAAGTTGATCTGGTGTGGGGGGGGGGGGCTGGAACGACTTGCCCCAAAAATATAACCAAAAATTTCCGCGCACTCCACGCACGATCGACATGTTAATGTACGTCATATGGGTATTCACCGTTTATCACACCGCAGTAACATACAATAATTTGATTTGTTTCTACCTTCTTTATTGGTTTTAATTTCGTTTTAAAGTCGTTGATCGCCGGCCTGGGGAAGGGGTCTAAATTTTTGAAAAATTAGGTGTCCTTACATGCAATCTGGTGCCCCATATGCTACCTTTGAAGTAAAATTTGTGTTAAAAAAATTAATTTTTTAGGTAGGCCTAGAAAAAAATCAGCATCAGTGAGGGTGGGGCATGGCGATATGGCCCCTCAAATGCACCACTGATAATCATAATATACTGTTTAACCATTAAAAAACACACTGATGAATTAATACGGAATATATAGGTGCTGGTTCAATTCAAACCAGAACTTTAAATTAATTACCAAGGAAGTTTTTAAATTATTAATACCCTTTAGCTACATCATTGCATTATTTTTCTTTCAGTAGATTCCGAAAAATTCTCAGCAGTTTGCCCAAATTTTCAAAAACAAAATTTGTTTGGGGCCTGCAGGTCCCCAGCCCCCTGCCTCCTACGCCTATGTCACGTCCGCACGACAACAATGTGTTGGAGTGAAAACAATTTATGCTCGAACTGCTGTGCGTGAAGTGTTCCCACATGGTCATACTGTAGTCAGTTGTTTTCACTCCAAAGTTTCTATGGTAACCGGAAGACCGACCTACCATATATTATGACAAAACTCTCATCACGGGCCATCCGCCTTCTTTATGTTGATATGGGGTGAACTACACTATCACATGCCCTATGCATTGCATGTGGGGAGATGAGATGCTACGGCATTTAACAGTATTTTACAAATTTCTTGATAGTGTAAACGTGATTCAACCAGTGTTGTCGCTTGTTTCATATTTGAGTCTTGTTAGTTTTTGGAACAAATATAGGTTATGTCACTCAGCTGAATTCCTGATTACTTACTAGTTTATTATTCAGTTTGTATGTTGTACTTACAGTCGCATTGTAAATCGAAATAGCAGCCCAAACAAAACAAGCACCACTCAGTACAGCCCCAGTGATAGATGTGACCATGTAGGCGATAATCTGAGAAAGAGAGAACAAAAGGAAATGGCCAAAGTTAAAAGGATCATGTGATCTGAGGTATTGCTTGCAGAATATGGAATATCCCTCAAGAATTGTAATGACAGGACTACCTATTGTATTGAGTGCACGGAATTGAGGATCTTGATTAAAGAAACAACGTTACCCCCATCCCCCCACACCCAAAGAGACAAAGATCTTTGGACGGGATCCTTGGGGCTCCTAAATAGAGCAGGCGATGAATTGCCAACAGGACGGCGAACGTAAAATTTTCGGTGCGCGAAGTGCGCCGAAAGATGTTGGACTTTTTGCAAACAAAAAATTGAAAATTTGGGGGTGTTATTAAATAAACTTTGAATAATTTGGGTTTTTTTCAATTGAAAGTGGAAAATTTGGAGTCTTCATTGAAGAATCTGGCCTTCCTATGAACAGAATCAAGTATGTCGTCGGGGCGACTGAAGGTCTTTGAGATTACATATTATATACCGTGTACTGATTAATTAAGCTCCCCGACGAAAGTGGAAAATTTCCCTGAGGGGGGCAGCCTCCCCGGACAAGGATGGCTGGCGGCACCCCTGACATAAGGGCAAAGAAAGTATCTTAAAGAATTCTTTCGAAAAATCTAACCACAAAATTTGTCTAGTACGTTTTAGGTATGCACATTGAGAGCAAGTCCTCGATGACTTTACAGGTATGCCGTTTTCATTAAGTTCTATAAAGTTGAGCTGGGAAGAAACAGACATGAGTCCAATGCATATAACTAATATTAGCACCCTCTATGTTATAAGAAAAAAAACTTTGATGTCAAATATCAGTTGCGCTTTTTACAAAAAATAAACCCATGGTCTATATCCAAATTCAGGTAAAGAGACACAAGACTTAACGAGAAACTATTAGAAAAGCCTTGCAGGATCTTGGCAGATTGGGTACCTTGTCCTTATAAGACAGAAAGGATCATAATGTAAAGTTGGAGTAAAATACACTCTTGCCCCAAAACGTAAACTACTTTTATTTTTAATTTTTCTTTATGGTCCAATTACTCTGTTGATAAAGTCACAAATATTTCTTGCAATCTCTTCTATTCTGGTCTTTACTCTTTTAGTTGGTCGTATTGGAAACATTTGTGGTTAGCAGTATGACTGTAATTTTCACAAACATACATCTTACCATACGTTTTCTTCGTTTGCTGTACACACCCAAAATTCCTGTCACAATGGCAAACTGAAAAACGAGGAAAACAACGCAATGTGTACAAACTTGTTATGAGTGAACTAAACCAAGGTTATATAAGAGCCTCAAAATTGTCAACAGAGTAGCATACATTACTAACGCACCGTAATTCATAATCATTTTAATTGAGATGAAAAGGAAGATATTGTCAGTTTCTGTGATTTCCTCTACCTATTTGCCTTTCCCTTTATGTAAAATAGTTGTAAGAGATGGGTTATTTACGTGCATGTAACATCCTTTAAAGTTAAATTCTCATTATTTTACAGGCGGATGCACTGTTGCAACTAACCTTCAGACAACAGGAGGGGAAGATCCTAAAGGACTCACCCCATCAGCCATTTTTTTCTAAGCAAGTGATGGGGGTGGGACAATTAGTATAGTGGTAAGGCAGTTTGATGATTGGGAGTTTTTGTAGTTGAATGCACCCTTACAGATAATGATTGTGAAAGAGCACCATTATAATGGGATTGAAACATTGCCGCCATTCACCATACTTCTTGATAATTTAGTCACGAAATAAACCCACTTGAATCCTGGAGACAGTGTTCTTGTCATTAAATGAGTCAAAGAACACAACAGGCAGGGTCCCCCTCTACCCGTACATGGTGCTGCTATAATACCTTCACTTATTAATTACACGCCCAGCTTGCATTTATGTGGTATGTATGGTTTCTAACTAAAAGACTTTCAACATAAACTGTCATCAATATATAGGGGTTATTAAGCTAATAAAGTTATTTTATGTCAACTTTACATACCACTCCGTTCCAGATACCCCAACCGACATTGTCGCTGTATTTATATCGGATGAATATTGCAGCAATTCCAAAAACTATTTCTATCACGCCAAAAGTAATCTGGAGTGTCCCCATGATATTCCGATTTTTCCATCCCCATTTTCTTCTGTCGGGATTCTGATTGTTGCTGACACCTGGATTTGCAGTAGGAGCAGGCTGGTTTTCAAACAAGATTTGTTGATGATTTGCTGGTTGCATCTTTGTGAAATAAATGCCAAATAACATTTTAAAAATTAGTGAAAATATAATGACATCAACGAGAGGGCAATCCACGGAGTTGGTTACTCCACAGTTGGTTATTTAACAGGAACGTATCGAATCAAATGAAGAAGTCCTCTGGAATTACACATTCTTCAGTACTGAAAAAATGGAAGTTAAATTCACCACAAGTTCAGCCACCTTTTATCCTCTAGAACACGGGTTCTTAATTATTTTTGTTGGTGGCCACATTTTTCATCCGGTAAATATCATGGGCTACAGACAGGTTGCTATGATTTTGTCTTTTAGATCTCATGATGAAATGACGAAAGGCGTTGAGAAAGGGAACTCTCCACACGAGGATTTCAGGGTCCAAAGGCCCGAAGCAGAGGCTCTGGTCGGATTCAGGGGCAACGACCGATAGGAGGCCAACAAGCGGCTCCGACAGTTTGTGGGTAGTTACGATATTGTAGAATATTGGTTCCCAACCTTTTTCAGCACATCGCCTCCTGTCACCGAATTGGGTTGGGAAAACGCCCCCGATCTATAACAAAGTATTGCTACGTATGAAACGTCAAACATATAATCATATGTTGAACGAAAAGGTAGGCCCTACACATACATCTTTTGTACGTGTGGGTCCTACCCAGGGTAGCAAAACGGTGGTGTGGGACTCAAAAGTTTGAGGCGCATTGAAAAAGACTTCTGCCACTCACGCTGTCCTACAGGTCGTGATCATGAGAAAGACGAAATTAGCTCACCTGAAACTTGCATTTTTGAAAACATTTGAGTTTTCTTTCATAGTACATTTCAAAAGTTATCTATAATGTTACAGTTATTTACAATTATCTCCTCTATCAGTATGTCATGTCTATGGACAGCAAAGCAAAAACTACATTCGAGGTAAAAATGACCGGATAATACTTAGCCATGACTAAGGCCGTAGCTAGGGTCATATGTTTGGGGGATGTGAAAGTCCCAAATTCCGACTGGATGGATGTTTTTCTAACTGAATGATGGCGCGAAAAATGCACCATTTTTTATGCGCCCTGAGTTTTTTTACAGCGTGGGGATCCTTCCTTTACCTTTGTCACTACATAAAGGTGCCGTCCTGGGGGAGGGGTCTAAGGGGAGGGAGACACCCTCTCTCCTTTGAGAAATTTTGTTAATTTAAGCAGGGAGCTGTAAGGGAAGGAGAAACAACGCATGCTCCTCCTTTGTCCTATGTGCATAGCCGCCACTTGAGTTTTGCATTGTCTGATTCCTGAAATTCCTCTAAACTAATGGGATTAGGCATTGAAGACAATTGTTTCCGTCGTCTGCTACATCTGAAAGAGCTCTTAGGATGATTTTCCCCATTAGTATTACATTGCCAGCCGTCAAAGAAAGCAAAAATTTATTTCAACTGGTGCCGCAAGGTGCCACATTTTAAAAGGGTACAGTGTATTTCTTTATTACTTTTTAAGAAAAGATACATTATTCGCTATTTCACGAACAAACAGGAATTGTTGAAATATCATCATCGAAATTTAGACTCCCACTGGTTTTGAAACAGGTTCATTCCTTTTTTAATAAAGAAATTAGAATAATAATGGAATTGTGCAACTTAAAAGTGACTGAACAGTCGTTTTAATCAAAAACTGTGAAAACGTTTCACATGTGTCGGCTGAGCGGATATCTTCAAAGCGGCATCTTGACAGTGGTCTTTGTTACAGGATTACTGCACTTGAAAAGAAGGAGGTCATCATTAAGTAGGAAAGTCAACAAAAGTCAACAATAAGAACAAAGTGAACTGTCAATCAGATTTCGGTGCTTGAAGAGGATTTAATTATTTTCAAGTACATATTGTCTGACAAATTCAGTCGATGTTTCTCCTTCCCTTACAGCTCCCTGCTAGCTGCAAAATGGTGCTATCTTTGGGATATTTTGGAGCTGATGATATATGACTAGAAAAATGTTCCTAATAGTGAATTCTAATTTTTCCGACTGGCTAGATGTTTTTTTTTCCAAGTGATTGGCGGAGCGTTAAAAGTGAATTCTAACTTTTGGTTGGGTGAAAGAAGAGAGTATGTTTTCTAAAAGAAGAATACGTTGTCAACAAAACTCCTGAAGGCGCCCCTCTTGGCTACTTTAATGCCTTCTATTCGGGCAAAACAAAAATACGTGCATGCAGACGGCAGTCAATAGAAACTTTCTTGGACTATTACGAAAATTTCCTTTCCTTCATTATGCATTTAAAAGAGCATCTAAGGCTGGTACAAAAGTGTTTAGGGCCTTATGTTAGCTCTGGATCAATTATATAAAATGGGGGTAATGACATAATGCTTATTACCTTACATCCAAATGATAATATAGAGTAAGAGGCCAAGCACTTTACATCTATAGTGTTTTTACTAATTCTGAACGAAAAATCGACAGTCAAACAGCTTCCAGCAATGGGGAATTGGGGGGAGTGATAATATAAGTGCAGAAAGGTGATATTAGACCTCCCAGGTAGGTACAGCAAAAGGGGTGAAGGACTAACAAGCGCGTTTTAGAATGTACACCTAGTTTATGCTAGAAAAGTTCACTGGACGATATGTTTGTGCTTATAATGTTCATAAGTGATACAACGTGGATTGTGAGGATTGTGCGCGATTTTGGGGTATAGTTCAATGCCAAAATGCAAAACCTGCAGCAGACTCAGCAAGGGGTGGTGCTTTGATATGGCGACATGACAAGCACCCTGACTGGGGGCCAGTTACTCTAAGCCCCGACAGATGCAATGGGTTTCTAAACTCGAAATACAAGGTGCGCGAAGCGAGCCGATGAATTTGGGGTTATATTGAAAAAAAAAGTCTCACATTTTTGTGTTCATTAAGGAAAGTTGAAAAAGTTCGCCCTTTTATTGAAGAATCTGCCCTACTTAAGGGTAAAACCATGAAATTTGTTGAGGCGACTGCATATTCGTCGTCGGAGATTATATTCTTTATGTTACCCATGAAGGCTCCCTGACGAAACTGAAAAATCTTTTTCCTTACAAAATATGTTTGCCACGATGGCGAGGCTGAATTAAAAATCTCCCAAAGGTTAGGAAAAAATAGGATAGAATTTCGCAAAGAGGCATTTTCGTGTTTCTCTAGAATCACGCCTTCACGGAAGAACAATATTTGTGGAATTAATGAATAAATCCAATATGTTTGAAACGGTGGGCGTTACCACTACATAGAACTAACAGATGAAAGCGCGCGTAGCGCGGCAAAATTTTTGGAAGTTATAGAAGAATCGTTACAGTTCTTACTGGCTACGGGCCTGATAAATAACCATTTGGAATATTTTCTGAGCATATCTATGTCTTCACCAATATTAGTCTATATAAAATTTTGTGCAATTTTGGGGAGCTAGAAAAAATTTTGAGGACTAAAGCCCTTCAAGTCTCCCCTGTAGAACCGCACCTGGTATAATAACCTTAATTTTCATGAAATGGAGTGCAATTCGTGACGCATGCGCGCGAAGCGCGCCGAAATTTTTCATTAAATAAGACTTTCATGATTAAACCTGCATTCAGAAAATGCATCGAGGCACTTTTGATTCCCCCCAAAACCAACATGCCACTCAAAAAGCCATATTTTAACCTGGTAATTCGTAAACAGCTTTCAACGTCAGCTGCTGTGCTTCTCCGAAGTTGCTATCGGGAGACATTGATAATAAGAACAACACTAAGGTAAGGTTTGAAGCGCGCAGAGCGCGCGAAAAGTTTGATAGTTGGGAAGAATTTCCGAAAATTTTGATAGTTTGAGAAATATTTGTGATAGAAAATGATTACAACTCTCTTAGTGTAAAAGAGTGAAATTCACTCTTTTATGATTGCCTACAGTAACCACTTTTTTCGAGTGAAAATCGACTGAAATTTCACTCCTCTCGGAGTGGTAATTAACTCTAAATGAGTGGAAATGCCGCTCGATGGAGAGAGGATTGTCACCCAAAATAGAGAGTGGTCACTGTAGTTAATCTTTCCAGTAGATTTTCACTCTTTTACTTTTAGAGAGAATAGATCCATCACATACACATACATACAAAAATATTCTTTGAAAAAGGACAGTTTTGATTCGAATTAACGTGAGGAAAATAATGTTTGGTATTATTTTCACTTGATCTAGTTGGAAAAGAAATACAAAGTTGACAATACAGGCACAGTCGGAAAAATGTGCTGGACTGAGATATCAGAAATTCCAACTGATATCTGAGATTTTTCGACTATCGTCTCTCTGACGAACTTTGGGGGTGAGACACCCCCCACACTTCGGTATCGACGGCCCTAGCCATGACCCCTTCGCTTACAGTTTTCATTGGCACTGATGGGAATATGAGGGTTGTCGCCAGGAAATTTTTAAAGATAAACACTGTTTAGTGCGATTTTCTGGCACCTGGCATTAAAATAATTCACCAACTTTGTATCATACCCGAGGAGGGAATGTTACACCTAGGCGACTTGACATCATTTCATCTCCTTTTTAGGCGAACTAACTTGGGAGCTCAGCTAGAGGAAACCTTTTGGAATCTTGTAAAACCCTGGTTTAAATTTAATATCTCGTCTTTTTCAAAACGCCCCCTGTCGCCCTCTTAGAGCTCATCGCCGCCCTGAGTTGCTCAAATGCCCCCAGGAGGGGATAACGCCCCGGTTGGGAACCACTGTTGTAGAAATTGGAATGAAGCACTTCAACAATTTTAAATAACACTTGAAAAGCACACTGAACACATGATCGCGAATACTCAAATTTGACCATTATTTTCGAAATTATCGAGAAAAATACGCACCCCTCTTCTTTCCTAGCCAAAAGTATAGCCTAAACGTTGTTTTGGACGACTTCGTTTTTGACCTGTATGAAAAGCCAAGAAAATTGTCTCCTATCTCCTTGGTGGATGCATGGTGGTAAAGATTGCATGGGGCTTTGGAACAATAACTACACTTAATCTGTTCCACTCAGCTGAAATAGTGGAAAGACAACCAAATACGATCGGTGTGCGCGAAGCGAGCTGTGAAAGTAGCATTAATAAACATTTTGGTTGTTTACTTTATGTTCTCTGCAAAAGTGACCGTTAGCCTATATTAAAATGCCTTGTGTAACATCAATGATGATTAATGCCTCATTTGTGTCTTCAACCCAGACTTTAATTTTTTTAAGATCACAATTTGCTTCACGGGTCGAATTGGAACCACTCGCAGGCCGGATGTGGCCCGTGGGCCGCCATTTTAGAACCAAGGCTTAAGAAGGTACACCAGCTAGCCTACTGTGCCTAAGTAATAATTTTCGCCAGGGGTCACGTATCGTTGGGCGCACTTATGGGTCTGCGCTATCAAATTATGTTTAAAGTACTACCTACAGTACCTGACACTTTTTTTAGTGTTTTGTATGGCGCCCGACTTCATCTCCTGTCTACGGTACTGATTTTTATATAGATACAGTACGCAGTATCGTTTAACATTGCTGTGTCGGAGAATCTATGGCATTCACAAGATTGCTCAAAATACCCCTAGAAAAATCATCGCCCAATGGTTGAAGTTGGGAATGAATACAAACATGACAAAAGATTTAACAAAATTTTGGAGATAATCTGTTAACCGAAGAAGAAAATTGAAGGTCCTCGTTGCGATAAACATTTTTAATTTTGTATACATTTTCATATTCACAATTTTGCAGTAAATGACTTGTAAAATTCTGACTCGAAAAAAAAAACAAAGAAATTCTCATCACGTACGGTAACAAAGCCCATATTGCTATCCGTCTATTTCCCGCGAACAACGGTACCAGTATATACCGGACATTACGCGCATAATTGTGTTCGCATGCACCTTGTCAACTGTGACGTCACCATGTACTATCTTAGTAAGCTATACATCTTCTAATTAAATATCTTCAAACGCAAAACACCCACGGTTAACGCCTAACAAGAGAGGCGGGTTCTGATGTGTGTTTGTATTGGGGTATTCTGAAGAGTACTAAGTAACTAAAGAGGGTTTTCTTCTGAAATAAATTTACATTAAGAAATCAAAATGGCGTGTAGTGAGATCACACGAGACAGAGAATAAAAGTAGAGAAACCTGAATGTGTGAGCTAGAATATTTTATTTCCATCAGACCAGGGGGTGGGGTAAATTCTGGCGAAATACTAAACGGTGCCGAAAGGGCCGGAGGAGCGAAGCGCTCCCTTAAAGGGGTGGGGTCTAGGGGACCGCCGAAGAGCCCCTGGTGGGATCCACTGAGGGCAACGCCCAGATGGGGATCCAGGGCTAGACGCCCAGGAAACAGGAAACCTTGAGGTATTTAAAAAATTAAAACCATTAGAATGAAGCATTTTTCTATCTTGAAACTCATGAGATATGCACTAAAAAGATCATAAAAAATCACATTTTAACCATTGAGTAGCCTAACTCAGAATAACAGGTCATGTTATGATGCAGAGGGTTTGGCTTGTGGGTGTTTAAAATGATAATGGAAGAAATAGTAAGAAACTATGGAGGACGCAAGTTGTTCTACAGGAATAAGTAACCACGAAGCAATATTTAAAACGAATGCGCACAGAAGAAAACGGCGTTATTGAAGACATGTTATTGAAGACATGTTATTGCAGCCTATTGTTTTTCTTTATTTTTAAAATTCAATGTCATCCATTCCATGAAAGATTTTCACTTTCCCCAGCCACATAGTCTTTCTTTTGTGTTCCATATTTCCCAACGGTCTGGGAGCCTTAGAGGGGCCCTTAAGTTTTATCACTCTGAAAATAATTATAGTATTTAAGAACGATCAAAATTCGAGGGTTATAGGTTGAAATGCTTTCTAAAATCAATGAAATGTTGTAATGGGTAATTTGCCAAGGTCTCAATATTCATTGGTGGCTGGATCTTCGTAACGTGTCGCCTGTGAAGTCTTTATACCCTCGAGAGCCGAAGGGGCGACGCCAAAGGCTGGGAATCGATGAGCCTCCCTAAGAATTTTCCGTGAATTTGATGGCTTTTGCGGTCATTCAGGACTATTTCTGGAGGAAATCTTGCGTCCCTAAGTATAATTTTAAATAACAATGAATTATTTTCTTATAATGACTACAAATTTAACATAGTAACCGTCTGTCCATTTGATAAGGATGGTGCTAGATGGTGAGAAAAGTGAAAAGAGAGAGGTTGCTAGTATTTTGGAGGTAATGATTTACTCAAGGTATCCCACAGGATGTAATGACGAGGCAATTCCACAAAGTGGTCCTATGGACAAGAGTAGCAACCTCCCTACATATATGTATATAGATAGACAGACAGACAGAGACAGACAGACAAACAGACAGACAGACAGATACTACATGTATTTATATACAGGCGCGGACCCAGACGTTTCGAAAAGGGGGGCTGAAAGCCCCTTGAATATTCTCCTAGATTACCATTATGCAAATTTTCGCGTATTTGTTATTGTTGATGTGGTGAAAAGGGGGGGGGGGCTGAGGCGGGAAAAGCCCCCCTTGGATCCGCGCCTGATATATATATATATATATATATATATATATATATATATAGAGAGAGAGAGAGAGAGAGAGAGAGGAATAAAAGTCTTTGAAAAGAATGTAAGGTAGGCTTACCTTAAAAAGTGGTTCTTTAAAAGGGTTCCAAGATAGACTGAAAGTGAGAGAGGCAAGAAATTAACGTCTATTTTGTTTATTTTATTGTTCTATTGTTTAACCTTTGATTTTGCCAGATGTACATCATCTTTTGTTCCGCCGATTTACCTTTGTATTTTTGATATTTTAACCTTTAAATGCCTCTTTTACTTTATATTTGCTCCTCTTTGAAGAGCTGTACTCTTCGTTTATTTTAAGGCTGCAGAAGGTTGATAAAAAACCGAAAGCATCCTACTTGGTGCTGGCTTTCCAACTTTTTCCGATAGTTGACTCTCACTATATTTTCTTTCGATTATATTAATATTATTGGTATAGTCTGTGAAACCTTTATTGGGCTTCTTCTGGCATATTTCGAGAATATCGTTGGTTTCCGGCTACGTCATAATCATATAAGGTATATATATATATATATATATATATATATATATATATATATATATATACATATATATATATATATATATATACATATATATATATATATATATATATCACCTGATGAAGGATTTACACCCTAAACGTCGTGGAATTTTCCGCAAACTTTTAAGCACTTCTTGCCATTTTTGTCGACTTATACACATTTCTATAGCAGCCTTTCGACCTTATATATATATAAATATATATATATATTTACATATATATACGTAAATATTATATATATATATATATATATATATTCATATATCCATAGTACACCGAGGCTCTATACACTTTTAATTTTCTGAATTGTGTACGGGAGGACCATTGTGGGTGTGATGATTTGCTCTGAGTAGCGTCATTGACCCTTATTTCAGGGCTTCAAGTTACAAAAGTGTGGCGGCGAGCCGACACCCATACTTTGGGAGAAATCTTTATTCGGGTACGAAAAACAGTTTCATAGCAATTGCCCTTGTCTCCCCACCTTTGATTATCGCCACTCTATTAGTCAGTTTTCATTGCGGGTGCCTGCACAGAGCTCCGAGAAAAAATAACCTCCGGGATTTTTATTGAATTTGACATCAAGGCTTTGTTTATTTTACATTACAAAATTTACCATAATATTAAAAAAATCCCTTCATGATTTCTCTGGTCTCGCTTCCTTTCGTTTTTATAATTTTTTATTATTATTAGTATGTTCTGAAAAAAGTTGCCCCAGTTATTCCACCTATGGTTAACAATCAACTTTTCATTGTCGGTTGGTGGAACTGTGGGTTGCACTTAGTGCCAAGCGTACACTGAAGTCCTACAAAAATGTCTTTCCCTTACAGTTTCTTCATTGAGTTGTTAGTACACATCTAGGGGTTCCATGAGGAGTAGTAGCAATGAACCGAAAGGTTTGCCTGTTTAGACTCGCTTTCTTTATCTAGATATAATGGACCAGTGATCTGCACAATTTGGATAGTGACAAAGCACATGCACGTTCTCCGAAAAAGCTTGGCCATTTTAGTGGGGACTTTAATGATAAAGCTGTGTTCAAAGTATAGACTACTTTGAACCCTAGACCATTTTACATTTGACCTCACTTCCTGTGGCAATTATGTGTGAAGTTTCCGTGCATAGAAAATTAATGTGTTCATGGGCGCCGATCCCCGGGGGATAAGGGGATACATCCCCAACATTTGACTAGGGGGATGGCCCATGTAATCATCCCCCAATGTTACAGTCTACAGATACGTGTATATGCTGGAAAGTACATTTTATTCTTTATTTTCGTAAGAAATTATTCAATCTCTGCTTCATTTTCTATCACAAATCTTTCTCAAACTATCATAATTTTAGCAAACCCTTCGCAAAATATCAATATTTTCGCGCTCTCCGCGCGCTTCAAACCTTACGTCAGTGTTATTCTTATTATCAATACCTTCCGATATCAACTTTCGCAAAATAATAATAGTAATAATGGTAATTTAGTATAGCGCCGGTATCCGTCAGATGACGCTCATGGCGCTTCCGCAGTCACAACCAGAGTTAAATGTCCAAGAAAAGGTGGGTTTTTAGTTTTTTCTTGAAAGTTCCGAGCCGAGAAAAGTTGCAAAACGAACGGATGAAGGGAGGTTGTTACAGATTTTGGCACCAGCAAAAAAGAAAGACCTACTTCCTCAATTATTTCTAGAAACATTCTTCAGAAGAAAACCGTGAATTAAAGATCTGAGACCTTGGCGGCTAGTTGAATACAGAGTCAATAGTTGATGCAGATAGGCTGGTCTTGAATAAGCTAAAGTCTTATAGGCCTACATAAATAGTGACAGTTTGAAGAGAATTCGTCTCTCAACAGGAAACCAGTGCAATTCCCTTAAATCTGGAGTGATATGAGAAGATAGAGCAGTCCTACACACTAATCTTGCCGCAATGTTCTGAATGCCCTGAAGACGGTTAATTTGAGTTTTGGAGATCCCATACAGTAAAGAATTTCCCATATCTAACTTTGATGAAACAAACGCGTGAACCATTGGTATTGCTGTTGCTTTGTCAATGTGGTTGTGTATGCGACCAATGTTCCTCAGAAAAATGCATGTAGCTTTGCATACAGCAGTGACATAGTGTTCCATGGATAAAGAAGGATCCAATACCACTCCAAGATTTTTCAGCTGGAGGGATGGTAAAACTTTCATGTCACCAACTTGGATGTAAGGAACATGTAGTTTGCATGTATGAAATTTGTTACCAATTATCATAAATTCTGTCTTGTCATCATTTAGCTTTAAAAAATTCTCAAACATCCATTTTTTTAATATGAATAATGCAGACCTGTAATCTTTGGACAGCAGCATCAACTTTAGCTTGCACAGGATTTACTGAAATGTATAATTGAGTATCATCAGCATAGATGTGGTATTTTATATGCTATTGACGAATAATGTCTCTCAGTAGGAGGGTGTAAATAGGAAAAGCTCTTGGTCCAATAACATAACCCCGAGGTTTAAATGAGCTTGTACAGAAAATGAATTATTAATTCTTACGACTTGTTGTCTTCCAGAAAGATGCGACTTGAACCACTCTAAGGCTGTACCCCTGACACCAATCCGATTTCTAAACCTAAGAATTAGTCTGCTGTGGTCAACGGTGTTAAAAGCAGAAGATAGATCCAACAGTGCTAAGAGGTAATCTTTCCTTTGTCCATTCCTTGTAAGGTATCATTTTGAACCTTAAGTAGGGCCAATTCTGTGCTATGGTGGGAACGATAAGCAGACTGATAATCATCATAGAGATTTTTTTGTGAACAAAAGAATCTTAATCACCACACGCTTAAGAGTTTTCCCAAGAAAAGATTTGAAACTGGTCGATAGTTCTTCAATACATTATGATCAAGTGATTGTTTTTTTTTAATACAGGGCAAACACAGGGGCGTAGATACGGGGGGTGTAGGGGGGACACACCCGTGGAAATGAAAAGTCGGTCTCTGAGCTCCAAAAAGTCGGTCTCGAAGCCAGGCCAGTATGCCGTTTTAACAGCAGACCAGACATGAACAACATTGAACTAAAAAGTTTGCCCGAAAAGCAAAAACAAAAGGTCTTCAAAAATTGGATCGTACTACTATGTGACCGTGAAAATCAAAAGTCAGTCTTAAATTACCCGAAAAGCCAAAAGAAAGGTCTCCAGAATTTCGAATCGTACAACTATGGCAATGGGAGTCGGTCTCCAAGGCATGTAGTCCGTCCCAAAAGTTCATCCCCCCCCCCGCAAATTCAAGAATATACGCCCCTGGGCGAACTTGTGCAGTTTTAAAGTTATCTGCCTCAATTCCTGATTCCAATGAATGATTAATAATGTTAGTGAAAAGAGGAACTATCACAGAGGAGCAATTCTTCAGAAGGGAGGTAGGTACGGGATCAAGCCCACAGGATGTAACAGACTGAAGAATTCAATAGTATATGCGAGATTCTTCTTCAGATGCAAGAGGGAAAACCGTAAGATGATGTTGAGCTATCTCTGTCTCAGTATATGTTTCTCTACCCGATAAATAAAACTATCCCTAATAAGAGATATTTTTCAGAGAAGAAGTGACTGAAATTGTGGGCTAGTTCCTCATCTGACTCACAATCAGGAAGCGATATCTCGTGCTGCTTATGTAAAAGCTTGTTTATGATGGTAAAAAACTTCTTTTGATCCTTTGAGTGAGTTACACATAGGTTTTTTTAGTAGCTGATTTTTGCCCTCTTGTCATCGAAATGACTTTCTGTTTTTGTAAAGCTGACGATCAATTTCAAAATGTGATTTCCGCCTCTTCTTTTCAAGTTTTCTTTGTTTCTTCTTTTCCGAGAAAATGCTCTCATCATACCAGCTAGTATTTTGCCTGATTTTAACAACCCTCGTCTTAGCTGGGGCATGTGTCTCGAGTAGGTTAGAAAGTACATTGTTGTAGTGTGACACTTTTCCATTGAGATCAAGATTCGCAAAAGAGAAACCTGTAGTATTAATGATGTCATTACAAAAAGAGTTAATATTTATGGCATTCAAAAGCACAGCAGCAAAAATTTGAAAGTTTACGAATTAACAGGTAAAGGACTGGCTTATGGCAGTGGCAGTAGATTTGTTGGGCAATTGAAAGTGTCTCAATAGAAAGCCTGAATGCAGGTTTTGTCATGGAAAGTCTTATTTAATGAAAAAGTTCGGTGCGCTTCTCGCGCATTCGTCACGGTTTGCACCCCATGTCATGACCATTATTAAGGTAATAATACATGAAACTATTCTGATCACAACACGTTCCGAAGAACAGGAATACATCTCCAAACATCTGTGGGAACCTCGCATCAATATGGGATCTTGCAATCTAATATGTAGCATGATATGGAAGGTTGAAAGTAAGTATCTGCCGTTATACATTTTTCAAATATTTTTACCGAACCCTTCGAGCGCAGCCATTATCGGTACACATGGTGATTGTTAATACACTTACGACGAAAATGCATTCTGAAACGCGCTTATTAGTCATTCAACCCCTTGTGTTACACCTATCAGGGAGGTCTAATATCACCTCAGCCTGCACCTATACTCTCCTTCCCTCTCATTCCCCATTGCTGGAAGCTGTTCGTCTGGATTTTCGTTCAAAATTAGTAAAAATAAGATGGTTGTAACGTGTTTGGCGTCATATTCTGTATCATCATTTGGATGTCACGTAGTACACATTATGTCGTTGCCCCCATTAAATATGATTAATGCAGAGCTTCCAGGAGGTCCTATACAGGTATCTGCTAGCCTTGGATCCCTTTCATAATGCACAGTGAAGGAAAGGAAATATTTCGTAATAGTCCAAGAATGTTTCTGTGGACTCCACGCCCGTATTTTTGGATAAAAGCTTTCACCACATAGGAAGTAAAATAGACAAAAGGGAGGAGGTTTCAGGAGGTTTGTTGACAACGTATCTTTCTCTTAGTAGACAACATATTCTCCTGTTTTACCTTACCAAAAATTAGTATTCAATAAATTATGGACACTTTCTAGCCATACATGTTTAGTTCCAAAAACATCCCAAAGATAGCACCACTTTGCGTCTAATCACAAAAAAAAAAAAAAAAACTGGCTGAGTCACTGATCTCAAGCCAACTTTCATGCCTTGATATGATCTCCTAATTCAAAATCCAACTGTAAAGGATGACCCTAAAAGTTGATCCCTGCCTTTTTAAGCTTAACAGGACATTTTTGCTCTTGTACAATTTCAATCTAGTGCAGCTTATTAATTAGTTTTGTGCTCAAAACAGCATTTCCTAAATGTATACATATACCAATACCCAAGAACATTATCTCTGAAATTTACCCCTTAAAACAGTCTTCCTGGCACTTCAGAGACATTAAAACCCGGAGCTTCCGGGGGCTTCACCTCCTGGACCCCCACCGGGGCTGTGCTCCTGGACTTCACCAGGGGCCCTAAGGCAGGCCCCTGAACCCCACCCGTCATGGGCTTCGCGCTTCGCGTTCGTCGTGCACGCTTCGCGTGCACATTTTCTAGATTGGCGATAATTCATCCCATCCACCCAAGTTGAAAAGAAATCTACGCCCCTGAATGTGTTGTACTTACTTTATACTTCAACCCCCGAGTTTAACACCTTTTACCTTTGACCTCTGACCACTGACCTTTGGTTAGGGGCAGAGTCAGGGACACAATTGCTTAACATTTGGCACCTTTCCAGTAACTTTGAAGAAGTTTAGGCCGACTTGTTGATACAATCTTGAGCTTTACAAAGTAAGTTAGATATTTCACCATGCTACCTTTGACCTCAGTTGTCATAGCAACCATATGTTTAGTAGTACTTGACATTACAATTATGTTTGTGTAAGGATTGATTTCAGTGAAACGTTTCCTCCGGTAATTACCGCTAAAGAACTATTTTCAAAAAAATGACCGTTGACCTCTGACACACACACTCACACATGGACACGTTTTGACCTTTCCCTCAGCCAAAGACATTTGGTCACCCTTGGGCACCTCCCATGATAGGAGGTTAGTCCCCGAAACTAGTTAATCAAGAAAGGTAACCATCAAAGTGACAACTGTTAAATGGGAATTGGTATTACTGTGTGTAACTCATATGGCAAAGTAACTACAAGAGCTTAATCTCCCTAGGGAAGGATGTCTATTTCGTCATACAGAGACATCGTTTTGCATGTAAAAATGATGTCTGATATGACTAAACATGGTTTTCGAGTAATTTATTTTATACTCAAAGGGAGTATGGCATCCCCAAAATACCAGAATAGCTAGCAACACTCTGCCCAAACATATTTAGGAATAGCCCTATAGTTCTAAATACAATTGGTGACTTCCATTTGATTGGTCCACTCTGGTTGGTCTACGATGTCTTATTTGTTCAGTCAATTATGTTCCCAATTAAGTTCACACACAATTGTGTGTCATCATTGCCTCGAGATATTGAAACTCGGTGCAGCCTGCTGTGGCTCATGTCTTGGAAGTGGACTAGACAGGTGGTTTTGTTTAAGTTGAAGAAGGGGCTAGAAGTAAACTTAACAGGGGGAATTTTTACTGTCTAGAATGAGATTAGAGAGCCTTTAAGTGTAACATAAGCTCCTTGATTTTCAATACTCGTTGCGCTTAGCAGTATAGGGAGACACGCTTTTAATCAGTTGATTACATATGTAATGATTTTGTTAACACGGACGATCAGATATTTACCATGTTCTTTTTTGCTAGCAGCCTTAATGGAAGATTTGTACTAAGCTATGACAATCGAGATGTTCCACCGTTTTAAAACAATATTTAAAACGGCTGAAGAAAACAGCGTTTGAGACATTTAATTGTAGCCTATTGTTTTATAAATGCAGTATCGTTCATTAATTAAAAAATTCTGCTTTTCTCAAGTCCCTCTTCTTTCCATAGAGCACGACATAGTAACCTATGTCCTGCTCTATGGTCCTTTCATGTTTCATAGTTAATAATGTTCTGGGACAAGTGCCCTCTCAAGTTTTCTTTTACTAGTGTCGATAGTGAAGGTTACAGAGTACAGGATACTTTCAAAAACCAGTGAAATTTTGAATGGGTAGCATTGCTATGGACATGGCCACGGGAGTCGGTAGTTAGTATGCCAGGAAAGTAATTTTCATTGGAGGCTGCATCTTGGGAAGTTGTGACCTGCGGGCCTGTAACCGCGATCGCGAAGGCTGGGTCCTCCCCGAGGAATTTTTCTTAAATTGATAATTGACAGCCTTTGGAGTCATTGTGGACCATTTCTAGAGAAATTCCTACTTCCTTCAGTTGTAGTTTGAAATGTATACGAAATATTTTTCTTATGGTGATTGCAAATTTAATATAGAAACCGTTAGTCAATTTGATGGGGATTGTGGCAGATGATTGGTGGGGAAAGTGAACAGAGGGAGGGGTAGCGAGGGTTTTGGAAATAGTAGTTTTTAAGCTATCCTACAGGAATTACTAACAAGTCAATTCCACCAAAATTTTTCAGACGCACAGCAGTACTAATGAGACATCAATTTATATTAAGTTTACGGGAAGCACGCCGAGTAACTACACATGGGTAGGTTTTTGGATTTTGTCTGCAAGCACCATGGTACATTTTATGAAGTATATTAGAACTTTCAGTGACCCTTACCCCTGAGTTCGAATTTACAATAGTGTGGGGCGCAGGAGACGCCCATGGTTGAAAAATATTGTACGGTGCCAGACAAAATTTCCAACTGTATTAGTTAGTTTTCTTTGGGGTGCCCTGAAGTGCAAGCAGAAAAATCTTCCTAGCATTCTTATGGTATTTAAATTAGAATAGAGTGGAGTAGAATAGAATTATTTGGCCCAAACAAGGGAACTGAAATTACCTGCAAACAGCTCAATTCAAGTAAAAGTACAAAATGAGTAAGTATAAAAACAACATCACAAGGCGTATATACAAAATAAATGAATGAATAAATGGTTAAAAAGAACATAAAAACTAAGAATTTACATAAAATACCAATGATTGTATCAAAAATAGTGAAAAGGGGTTATTTCCTACTAAAAGCGGTATTATGAAATTTTATTCCACGTGGAACAAACGAGGAAGGATGTCGATTTAAACAAGGGGAACTCTAAAGAGACCAGGGCTCCATTTCATAAAAGTTAGGAATATTCCTAAAATTAAAGTTCCTAAACTGCTTAGGAACGATTCGTCCGAAATCATTCCTTCCTTCAAATATTTAGGGATAAATCGAAAGTGACATTGTTTTTATCTGTGAATTTCCTACCAAATCAATTAAGAACATTTCTAAACCTTCCAAAGATCATTCCTAAACCTAGGAACAACTTCAGCATGAAGATAGGAATGAATTCGTCCTAAGTCCAAGATAGGAATATTCCTAACTTTTATGACATAGAGCCCAGATCTAGGAATAATACAACTAGTAAGTACACAATTTAAGAGGTGGCTATCGCCCTCCATGATGTCCCTCGATTTACCCGCAACCTCACTATTATACACAGTTTCTACATTATGCGGTGTCTCCCCGATGATTCTTCCCGCCTCTCTGATATTTTTATCCAGTCTATCAAAACCACACTTTGTAGCATTTCCACCCCAACAGACCAAACAATAACGCCAAACACCAGCTATGACAGAGTTATAAAACATGTGTAAGATTTTTGGATTAACATTAAAATAATCGAGTTTACGCAAGCAATGCATTCTAGGACTAAGCCTTTTAATGGTAACGTCAATATGACTACGTCAATTCAATTTGTTATCAATAGTTACTCCTAAATACGTATACGGTTGCACACTTTCAATTTCTTAATCTTTGATAGTTGAAGGATTATAACCAGGAGTACTTTTACGAAAATCGATTATCACCTCCTTAGTTTTTGACACGTTAAGTTCTAAAAAGTTACTGTCACTGTAATCAATAAATGAACTCAAGTGATTTTCATACAAAGTAGAATTGTCGTTAGAGATTAGGCCTGTCATAACAGTGTCATCTGCAAACTTAAGTAAAGGACAAGATGGTTCAGTGGATACGCAATCGTGAGTATAAAGCGTGAACAAGAAGGAAGCAAGAACGGTTCCTTGTAGGGCCCTGTATTTGATGTAAGCATTGCCGAAGTGTTACCGGATGAGGGGATCTTTACATACTGTGAAAGATTGGTCAGATACTCAGGCGTCCATTGTAATACATAATGAGGAACTGATTGACTGTCATAAAGTTTCTTAATAAGTAAATGGGGTTGTATAGTATAAAATACTGATGAAAAGTCAAAAAACATTATCCCGGCACTATTACCATTTCTTGTATTCTCAAAGTGTGAATAAAGTTTTTCTAAAGCCACTAAAAGAGCATCATTACAGTTTCTGTTTCTCTGGTACGCAAATTGAAGGGATCTAAATTGTCGGTGACATACTGAGATAAAAACCGTTTAAAAAGACGTTCACACACTTTCATTGGTGTGGGTGTCAGAGCCACTGGTCGCAAGTCATTCGTGGAATTGATTGTTGCTTTTTGGGGGACAGGTATTATGCATGAACGCTTCCAAAGTCAGAAATGACGCATAAGTTGAAAGATTGATTAAAAATGTACGTAAAAATAGGAGCAACTTGTTCAGAGCATGATCTCAGAAGTCTAGCCGAGATATTATCGGGCCAGCAGCTTTTGATGCTACCAGGTTTTTGAACTCCATACAAACATCATTCTCAGTAAATACCATTAATAAATTCCCAGTACTCCCAGCCCACACTGTCATTCGGAAATTTTAATGAAAATCGAAAAATTCGGAAATCCAGGAAAATAACAAATCGGAGGAAATAGGAAATAAGTCAACACTAACACAAAGCCATTTGGAACCCCAGATGCTTATTGCAGTTGAAAAGACATTGCTCGCAAACTAAAAACTGACAAAGATAACATCATAAACAGGATTGCAAAGTCTTCTAGTGAGCTGAGTGCACTTCTCTTGATTTAAGTATTCTTTACTACCTGTATTTCTCCAACCGTACAAACACTGATTGTTGAAAAATTGTCTGATAATTTCCAGAACATTTATTGTTATACAAGTCATAAATTTACATGCAACTTTTATGTTTTGTTGATAAATATAATAGAATAAGTTAAAAAGTTGTTAATTATTAGAGTCTTTAATGTATATCCTTTTAGTAACATGCATGTTTAATAAATGTGTATTATGTTTTATTTAAATCTTATTATTACAATAATTGTATTTAATCATAACATGATCTGTTTACTTCAATTAAACATTAGACTTTTTTGAAAAGGGAGCTTTGTTAATGTGAAGACTGGTATTGAGTTGGTAACCTATGTGGGTTAGGTTGTGGCCATTATGAGTAGTGTCGGTGAGGGAAAGTTAACTCAGGTTGGGAAGGAGGAGGGCCCCATACCCATTTTCCCCGGAGTTCCAGTTCATTGTCAGTCCGCCCTTGCCACTCGTTAACCTCATTCCTTCCCAAACTTGTTTGATATCACTTTTTGCCAATTTCTTCCCTAATTTATCTTTGTGTTTAGCTTTTTCCACTTTGATGACACTTTTTAACTGCTTTTGTGTAACGTTCAGTTTGTCTTTTCCACCTTGTCCGTACAACTGTTTCTTTATGTTTATCACTGATTTAACTTATTTGGTTATCCAGGGCTTGTTCGGGAACACTTTCACCTTTTTTGCTGGTATTGAGTTCTCTCTCCAGAATTGTATGTAGGAGGAAACACCATCCACCAGATCACTTATCTCGGGATTAGCATCGATAAATACACTCCAGTCAGTGCTTTACAGGCATCCTTGTAATTCACTCACAGCATAATTAGTCCATTTATTAACTTCAATGACCTTAGGTTTGATCCTTTTTACCAGGGGTCAGTATTTAGCAGCCATGAGCACTAAGCGGTGATCAGACCAGGGAGCTGTAAGCTCCCTGATCAGAATGGCCAAGCGGTGGTAACAATGCTGATATTGTAAGCATCGTTCACATTTGAATAAAATAAATCTAAAGTGGCAGATTCTCTGGTTGGGCAGGTTACATGCTGATAATAGTAAACGCTGGTGCTTTTGAGAGTAGCATGGTTAAAATCTCCGTTCATGATAATCACAACATTTGGGGAGATCTTTCTATATCGGGCATATAAGAGCACACAGTTCCTGAGACCCGGCTTTTGCAACAGATCTGTCAGGGATGTAGACTGTGCAAAATACAGCATGAGAAAACTCCCTTGGAAGATAATATGGGCGCATACAAACAGTTAAGACCTCCAGATTGAGTGAACACGAATGATCTTTCAGAACTGCATTGTTTGGGTGGCACCATTTTTCATTTATAAATACACAAATTCCACCTCCGCAAGTCTTTTCAGTATTTCGCATTATTCTGTCGCCTCTTAACAACTTAAACCCATCAATGGCCACGTGATCATCCCTGTCGGTATCTTTTAGCCAAGACTCCGAAAAGGACATAATAGAAATGTTTCGATATTCACCAAAATAGCGGGTTAATGTTTATCTTTATTTAACATTGTAAAATTTAATCATAACAGGCTGTTAAAAATACTCTTATTAAGTTTTCTAGTACTCGTTTCGCCGAACTAGCGAAACAGAACGTCGCCTGAGATATTTTGCCCTTCAAGAGCTGAAAGGTTAGTTTCGTCACCACCCACTCATAGAACAATGAAAACCAGAATGCTGTCATGAGGCAGGTCCTGACGAATGAGGTCATTTGGGTCCAAAGCAGACCTCAGCCTCATCGTGGCTAAGGTGTGGTTGGTAAGTTTGGAATTTTAACGCCAGGATCTGTAAGGAAATTGACGCACTATAAAGGACACAATTTCCCCCATTCAGATCTCCGTCTTCCATAGGTAGGTCGCAAAGGATATATTAAACACCACTGTACCACAGAAAAGCACCCTCTATAGACAGAAATCTGTGACCACAATCTTGAGAGGACACATTTTGCGTCAGTGGATTGCAGGAGACAGCACTCTCCTTGACAAATTCGTCGCAACAGAGTCCATTGTTTATGATGCGTTGAGGTCAGTATGGTGCAAAGGACGCCAAATCAGGTTTCATGTGTTTAGAAAAGTGGCCTTGTCTTTTTAATCCGCCACTGGTTTGATTTTTATCAAAACATAAATACGGCTGTCATCTTTCGAAACTTTATTTTCTATACATCGAAGGACAACCAATCAAGTATATCGTGAGAAAATACAGCGCTCCAAAGAACTGAGAGCTTTGAACTAATTATGACATTAGAAAACGTATATTGAAATCAAAATAGTCATATTAGACGTGTTTCATTTGTAACAGCCTGTAAACAGTATCTTTAGTGCTAGAGGTTTGCAAAAATTATATGTGATGACAAACCACTTTTAAGAAGTTTGACTCTCGAAGAGGATTCCATTTCTGAAGGGAGGGGGCTCATAAGAACCATTTAAACTCCTATGCACGGGCAAGTGATGGGAGGAGACATTCATTTTTTGTACATGGTGTATGGGTACTTCATAATGAGTCCAAGAATCCTGTTGGTGGTGGCATAGATAAACGGTACGGATCATTAACACCTCTCGTACTTCGTGTGGTAATGTATCAAATTAAGTGAAATACCCCTAATATAATGTTTTATGTTTACTGTGAAGATGTGTATTGCACAGAAGAGTGAATATTAGAGTCAAAGTCATAGTACTGTGTACATTTATATCGTGCGAAATTTTATTGTGGGAGCAAATCTGATCAACACCCTGTTTCATCTAGTATTAAGATATCAAGATTTCAGTGCATTTTGGCCTTTTGTGTTTCACTTCGACTGAGGACGATCAGAACTTGGAAGTGCTACCCCCGGACAGTACTTCCATGGTAAAACATTACTTAACATGCATGAAGTGATACGTAGTCGAATATAACTTAGGGCCACATAGGCCCTTACCTAACCTTTCATGATTGGTACTGAACCTGGCAATACGTGGCTATCTACAGACGATATCTATCACAACCAAATCCTCTCCCGCAACAGAAAAGAGGGACTTGACATGTCAGCTAATGGAAGTAAGAAAGTTGCCTTTGTACATGAATATTAATTCATATACATAGGCAACTTCTTTATCCCAGGAAATCTAAATGGCTCATCCATAAATTCCATATACTAAATAATAAGAAGCTGTCATTGACGAATAAATAAAAATGATAGCACAGCAACGTTGCTATAGCAACTACGTATGTAAATTATAGATTTTACCAACGTGAATGTTCTTTCTTTTAAAGTATTAATAAACAAAAATTGAGATGTTTGCTTTATTTAAAAAGTTGAGTTCCTAATGCATATTTAATGAGCCAATAATTTCTAAGAAAGCCCAAAGCGAACAAAAAATATAAAAAACATAAGCCTACGTGATTTAACGACTTTTTCTTTCAAACCCGGCAGAAAAAAAGGCGAAGTTAAGATGATCTACAGTGTATTGAGGTATAATCTTAGTCTTAGGTTTTACGAATGGATAGTATAGTGAATATAACATGTGCATCATTTGTCTCATTCGTTTTAAGAAATGAACAATTTTTGGAAAACACCGTTCTCCTCCACGTACTCCAACCTGTTCATCACTGGTTTACTGGCCAAAGGAATTGGAACTTTTTACCCTCGAACAGCCGCTCGGTGCGTAAATTTGGAGAAGTGCAGCTATAAAAGTTTCTAAATTAGTGAATGAAATACGAAGTATGCAATAAATATTTATGGTTTGAAACTCTCTTGCCCTTGATACACATTTTTGGCAATGAAAGGAAGAATTTCAGGTGCTATCTAGGGGGTGAATTTGGATGCTTTCGAAAAAATTTGAGATAACGAGAAAATAAATAGATAGGAGTAAGATTAAGAAAACACGGAAGAAGAAAGAAAACATTATAGGAAGAAGGGAAGGGAACAACTTAAAAATGCTATATCGTGACGTCAGCTGTTAGGGCTATGTTTTTCAAGACTCTCGCGCCAAATCGATTTTCGACATAAACTCATAGACTTACCTCGTTGAAAATGCAAAGGAAGCTGAAATGCATTTTGGTGGAAGATGGCTGTGTCAATGAGCTATTTCTTAGCGCTCATGCTTAACTCATGTTTCTATGTATCGGTTTGGGCGCGCGGACCCACTGTCAATTATAAGTCAACCGGGTGGGGAAGGCTTTACTTCTAACATCGCAACAGAAAATTTTAACAGGTTTCGGTTATAGAATTGAAATACAGTCTAATCGATTCGAAAATTTATTTAACGACAAATACTCACAGCCGTTGGTTCCATGCCCTTTGAAAATAAAAGTTTACAATGCTTCTAGGATATCTAATTCAGGCTCACAAAGTCCTCCCGAAACACGCAGTAATAAGGATCACATTTTGGACAATTTTAGCCGGTCCTCTCCCCAGTAAACTGTTAAAGTGACAATGGATCCTTGTGCCTAAAGCGTTATGTAAATGGTGTCTCTGTTCATCCTTTAATTACAGGATTTCTTTTATACCCACAATTTTTGTTGGGGGCACGTTCTCTCTCTGTTTCGCTTTTTATTTGTGTATCTCTTTATTTACGTTATTATTATATGCTTTTCAGTGACTTGGACTTCATGAATGACAATATGATTAACTTGATATGGCTACATATATAACACAATAGACTTGAAGATATGTACAGATTTTGTTTCAGCATTAACTATTGACCAAGGTTTTTAACCTGTTAATAATAGCATAGAGCATCATCCATTGTGTACGTAGAAAAGTCAAACACCAAAGAAAACGAAAGATACCATTTATAGGAAAGTTACGGTAAATTAACTTTTTCGCTATGTCAAACTAATTTTGCTTCGTTTAAGTGTACAATTTAACCTCAGTGCTAAATTTAAACTTATAGTAAAATTTAATCTTTTGGTTTTGAATAATTTTACTTGCAAGAATATATGAAATATATTTCATGGAGAATGAAAAAGTTTATTATGCTTTTCCCACTTTCTAGACACCCAAAGTGTACAATTAACTCAACCAAATTTGACTCAGCCTTTAAACAATTTGAACAGATTTTTCCAATATTTTTAAAATAAAGTGGCAGTGAAGCGCTTATCTCCCAATTCGTTGCCAGACTTTCCCAGTTCATTGCCAACTCTTACGACCGTCAGTTCTGTGGGGTCATCTTGGCATGTACCTTTACGAACATGTACCGCTTGCCACGACTAACAAATAACGAAACTTTGTCACAAATATTTTAAAGAAAACCTTATCAAGCCTTTGCGTGAAATGGTAACAATGCTTTCAAATGCGCAAGTTCATCGATTACCGTATGTGACGTATGTGACCACCTACCATTATCTAAATTCATTTAATGTTGGTCGTATTGAACAATTTTGTCGTGGAAAAGATTAAATTTTTCACCTAGAATCATTCGATCAAATAATTCGTCAAAGGATGAGGCATTTCCACGATGGTCTGTGGTAGAAAATTCCTTCTGAAGCTCAAAACCTAGTTGGGAGTTACTCATAAGGTGAATAATTCTCAACATTTCTTTTACTCATCTTTTGCGTTCCAAAAACTTTAAATCTAATCCTGTAAAACACAAGTAAAATGTTACCAGTCTTCAATCCTGCGAGAAGAGATTTGTCTTTGTTCCAGGGTTTTATCTCCTGTAAAACCTGTTCTGTCTTTTGATGGCGGTGTGGGAGATGGTCTGTTGAGTGTATAGAGTATCTAGAGTCCACACTGTGCGATTCAGCGGGCTCCGTACTCACCTTTGATTTGGTTTCGCGCTTTGGCTTGCATTAGTTCTGGTCGATATATAGTCTCAATCCGCTGTTGATGTTCTTTATCTCTGCCCTCGCCATGGTGATAGTTTAGCTAATGTGTGTTTGTGACGCTTGATTTGTAAACACGATATCTCAGGCTAGTAGTGATAAAATACTCCTCATGTTTGGGATATAAAATTATGATATTGAGAGGAAGAACCCTTTTATTTTGGTTTCAAAGGTCATAAAAGGTGACCAGAGGTCATAAACCGAAAACATTGTAAACACGAAATTTCTAGGTATGAAGAATGGATGCTTTTCGTACTTAGCATGTGGTGCGTTATAGTCAGATGATGAACCCAAGTGGTCAGAGGTAATCTGAGGTGAACAAAGGTGAAAATACGAAATTCTTAACAGCTGCCTGTGGACACCATATCTCAAGATATAGGAATGATGAACACTTTGCACTTGGTATGTTAGTTTATCATATTAAAAGGAAGAGCCCTATTGTTTTCAGTGAAAGTCAGAGGCCATTTGAGGTCAAAAAAGAAAACCTTGAAAAAACACGATATTTCAAGACAGAGATAATGGATGCTTTCACTTTTATTCTTGGTATATAGATTTGTTACTTTAAGAGAGAGCCCTGTGGGTTAGTTTGCTCTGAGGTCATAAGAGATGAAACTAAGAAAACTTCGTAAGCTACTATACCGTGCGGCGTACCTGCCAATCGTGTCCGGCGTTTCGAGAAAAGTAAGGGATAAATTTTGTACCATTCCAAAGATAAAGTGATCCTTCTTGAGCTGTTATTTTTACGAGGTTTCTCAGTTTGAAAACTGTGGACCTAACATCATCTTTGACTTTCCACCAAGTTCACAGTCCTTCTTGAGGCCAATGTGGACCATCTACAAGCTAGGGGAGATTTCCCTGAAAGTTATACTTCTCGAAATATCATGTTTACGTATTTTACAAATGATCTTTAACCTCCACCAAAAATAATGGGGGTCTTTAAGTTGACGTACTGTTCCCGTCAAGATTACCTTTCTTGAATGTCGTGTTAAAGAGTTTTTGCATCTGACTTACAGGGACCTCTTATGACCTTTTCACTCCACTAAAAAGAAAGGGTTACTTCAGCTTAACGTGGAGAACTCACTGAGAGATCAATTAAAAGTAAGTTTCTTAATATGTCGTGATTACATTATTTCAACGTTTGACTCTTCGTGACCTTATATGACCCCTGACCTCACCCAAAACAATCATTCTGGTACACACTATGCGTTTACATTCTAAGTCTGAGATCCCTCAAGGTTACCCTTTTGAGATATCGTGTTCTTTACAAACAGTTTGCAAGATTTCCATGGTTCTACCTTTTATGACCTCAGATGATTTTTGACCTCTGCCACTAACATAATGGTTCGTTCTCTTTATATGGAAGAACCATACACTGAGTATTAAAAGTTTCCGTTTGTCCTCCCCACGTGACTATTGACCGTCAATGAAAAATTAGGTTCATTTACTCAATAACGGGGCATGCATATGCTTTAGGAGCTTCATCAATGTTACCCCTCTAGAGATATGCTTGTAAGTAGTTTGCACTGTTTTCACTTGACCTCCAGTAATCTCAGATAACCTTTGACCTCTCTTAAAAGCAATAGGGAACATCTGCTGACTGTAATGCATCTACATATCAATTATTAAAAGTATCCATGGTTCTTATCTTGAGACACTTCATTAACAAGGTTTGTGTTTTTGTACCTCTAGTGACCTCAAATGATTTCGACCTCCTCCAAAAACAATACGTTTCATTAGTTCCTCTAGTACCTAAGGTAAGGAATGATGTATAGTTTTTATACTTGATACATAACAATCAAGTATAAAAACTATACATCATTTCTTACCTTAGGTACTTTATTTCTAAGAAATTTAAAAGGCTTTTCTTAGGTTACATACCTCAGATAACCTTTGACTCTACCAATAACAATAGGTTCATCTACTGACCATAACGGATCCACATGCCAAAGATGGAAGCATTCATGCATTCTACTTTGAAATATCGTGTTTACATGGATTTCGGTTTTGAACTCTGGTAACCTCAAATGACCTCTCTGACTTCTACGAAAGCAATATGATTCTTCCTTTATAATATGATTAATCCGTACACCAGGTATGATGTTTCTCCACTCTTCCTACTCTGAGGTATGGTATTTACTCGGTTTTCAGTTCTTCGCCCTTGGTGACCTCAAATAGGCTCTCACCTCTATTAGAAGCAATAGGGCTCTTCCTCTCAATACAAATATTCAATAACCAAGAATGAAAAACTTCCCTTATTTCTATCTTGAGATACTGTGTTGATAAGCAATTTCCAAGATTTTGTTAGTTTCACCTCCGGTAACTTCAAATATCCTTTGACCTCCACTTAAAACAATAGGTTTCATTTCGTGACTATATGGCATCCACATGCAAAGTATAAAAGATATATTGTGTACAAGGTTTTTCGTTTTTGACCTCTTATGACCTTACATGACCTCTGACTTTCACCAAAATTGTTTCTTCTCTTGATACGATAAATTCCAGTTTACCAAGTAAGAAACTATTCATCTCTCCTATTTCGTTTTACAAGCATGGACCTCCATGTCACAAGCTTAGCGACAAAAGTACACTACTCCCACAATACACTCACATTTATTTATATGCAATCGTGATTGCACAGATTCCCTTTGCCTTCGGCAAGGAATAAATAAAGGGAAGGCTAGATGTGCGATCGGTTGACGCTCTGTTTTCACGAAGCGTTTCTGCTGCATTAGTCTCGGAAGCGGAGAGTTGAAAGTTTTATACTGTGCGCTCTGTCTGAGTTAGGGCCTTCCTCAAAGTGCTGAACAACGTGATGTTCAGTTTCCAGTAAGTATTCAATAAACTCTAACCTACCAAACTGGTAGGGCTGTTTAGTCCTGTTTGTGATGTCCCATGGAATTACAATCTCCGTCATGGTTCATGCGACTTGATAAAATTGGTCTAGGCGCCAGAGGAAAGCCAGTGCGATTGGACTGATGAGTCTGACTAATGCAGCAGATATAATTAAAACTTGCATCGTGAAAAGATATTTAAGTCATTATCACCTTATCAGGATACAAAAGGTCCTTTCGCTATGTAAGAAGCTACTGAACGTGTCCACACCATTCTTTTCATTATTTCTTTCCTTTTTTCAGAATGTTGCCAAAGTAGCTAACATCCACGATTACAGTATGCTAAGACAGAGCCTCAATAAAACATCAGCTACTTGCGTTATCCGTTCTACAGTTTTTATACATACTCCTCTGTGTAATAATTGTAAACGAGCGGTAATATTGATTAGTAGTTTTACTTAACGGGTAGTGTATTGATAAATTTTGATATTTCCACTAAAAATATGTAGTACCTTTTAATATGGTAACGTTATGAGACAATTATGCTTGGTACAAACGCGTAGAAGTAAGAAATTAAAACTTACCACGCTGTTAGATTTTCTGCTGCAACAACCCAAAACTCCAGTTACAACTGCAAACTGAAAAGAGGATGACAAAAAGCGCTCCTCAACTTAGAAATCCATCATCTTACTCTATTTTCTGCACTGATCCCTAATGTAAATATATTCTCCCACGCAATCGTCAAGAAACTGACTGTAATATTTTAGATGCATGAAGGAATGTCAAAAGCACTCAGTACTCTTTGAGACAATTTCTCTGTAGTGAAGTTTGTCATTAAGTTATTCAACTCGATCTTACCAATTTAAGTATACATGAATTCTACAATATTACCATTTAAAGTGTGAATATGAGACTTAAAGGTGATAATTTTCAGGCTACTTGATCATAGGAGAAGTAGCTATTGGAAGCACGTGATACCTGATAACCTTAAAAGCACAACAACCTTTGGGCAATCTTAATGCATTTGAAAAAAGAAAATGTTTTAATTTGAAGTACCACTCCGTTCCATATTCCCCAACCAAATTTGTCGCCGTAAGCATCCCTGGTGACAAAAACTGCAGAGTATTTCAGTGGTATGATTATGACAGCAATGCCAAAAGCAATTTCAAGTAAACCGCAAAAAATTTGAATTCCTCCTGTGATGCTTCGAGCTTTATGTGTAGGATTCTCGATCATTGGTACCGTGGACGTCACGACTACGTACGGTTGGCTTACAAACACTTGTTGGTTGGGAGGTTCCATCTGTGTGAAATAAATGTACTGTGTAACTATGTATCAATATACACCATAAACGTAAAAATGCATTAATTTTTTAGATTCATAATAAACAAATTGTGGAAGTGTAGGGCGCATTCTCAGAAGTCTCAGTACAGCTAGGAGTTCAGACTTTCTTGTTATTAAGACTCACCAGTTAGACAGCATCCCCTAAAGTGTCTTCTCTATCTATTCAGCAGCATTTAAAGTAGAAATTACTTTCATTGATGAAGAAAACTGAGTGCTAAATCTTCAGGTTTTCAAAGCATTTGTAATGAATAATTACGTTGTATACTCTTATTATTTATGCGTGACATCTTGCTAAGTGTGTACGATATTCTACATGGATGTCATTTTGTTCCAAGCGGGTGATTTGTTGCACTGAGTTTGTCCGCAGATTTTACTTCTTGACCATATCATTTTTACGGCGTTCTCACAACTTGACCTCTACTGACGTCATGTGACCTTTGAACTCCACGAAAAAGTGAGTACCAAAAATGAGATTCCTTTTCACGTGTTCATAATTAGGTAATTTGAATTAGCATTATTACTGTAACAGTTATGTTTGTGAAAAAACAAATGTTGTTGTTATCTATAACTTTATCTTTGCAATGGTAGAAAAATTCATACCTAACTTTTCGTTAGTCACGAAACGCGGGACGCAATTTGGAGGTACCGCCCACTGTCTATTTAATTTTCGAGGTTTTCGTAGTTTCACCTCTGTTGACCTCATATGAACTTTCAATATCAATCAATATGGTTCCCTCTGTCTTACAGTATCACATCTTTGTACCAAATATGAAAAGGATCCCTCATTCTTGTCTTGAAATATTGTGTTCTGCGTTATTTCCTTTTCATATGATAAAGTTATATGCCATTGAAACATAAAGATTGTCCACCATTTGCTATCTTGAGATAATGTGTTTACTTGAAGTTTCTAGAATTTCGTATTTTCACCTCCGGTGGCTTCAGATAACCTTTGACCTTTACCAATATCAATAGGGGACATCTTTTGACTATAACGCATCCACATGCCAAGTATGAAAAGCATCCATGCTTCCTACCAAGAGATATCGTGTTTACAAGCAAAGCATCACAAACATACATACAGAAACACTGATACACACACATAGAAACGCAATTTCCCGCCTGATCGAATAGAGTCCTTTTGCCTTCAGCAAGGAATCAAAAAGGCGTAATCAGTAAACTCATAATATGTTGCAGTATACGTCAACGACACGCTAAGTCAACTAAAAATTTTTTCCGTAAATCGGACGACTATCACTTTTCAAAATTTACTTAGGTATTATTATCTATTTAATACATTATTTCATTGGCACGTTCATTAATTGCTGAGACGGTTATTACACAAGAATATATGTGATGTTTCTTAGCAAGTACAGATCTCAGAAACCCATTGTTAATTTGGCAGTACATACCGTCTACGAGAAAGCTCAATTTCTTACTAATTCCAAAGTCTGTGTCATTTCTTTTGCCACACTTTTCAAGGTGGCACCTTGAAAAAGGGATTATTGTTTCAGGCCGTGTCTTATTTTGCAGGGAGTTACCGGCCACGCCTTTTTTCGAAATCATTTAATTAGGAACTTGTAAGGTTGTTCAAGCAGACTCAGCATAATTATTCTCTCAGGTGCATATGTAAGAATACAAAAAATCCCCTTGTGCATGTATGGTCCATATCGAGCATGAATTTGCTTAACACCATAAGGAAGGAAAACCGAATTTTACAGCTTGAATTAAGTGTAAAACAAGCTTCTTGCATTGACCTTCTACTGCCGGACAAAACGCCAGGAAAAATCGAATGTACCGTAACATCAGCCTTTTGTCAAGCAAAGTCCCTGGTAAGGCTACAGTCGACTTGCCGTGCAAATTATCAATTCTAGTTCAACGTTTGTCTCCCTTTTCATTCGTTGGCAGTAGCGTAACTGGGGTGATTTAAGTGGGGGCAGGGATGAAAATAAGATAAATGTACCGACAGCATATAGTCAATGTACCGTTACGAATATCAATAAACAAGTCACCCCCGCAACCGTGACCCCTATCCACCCAGGGGTGGCGTCAGGATTGTCCGACGGGGGGACAGGTTCCCCGACGGGAGGGCCAGAGACCCGAAGCCTCGGACATCTCCGATCCCGTCGAGAGGTTGATAAGGGAGAATTTGAAAAAAAACCTGTGTACTTTACCATGTCATTGCGGGGCATATTTTGCATAAAATTTGTATTTACTAGACGAAAATAGTTCCGCGCCGATTTAATGTTTTTGCTGGACTCTAAGCTGTGAAAAAGCGCCCGAAGTACCCGAAATTATTTTTGGTGAACCCATACACTAAAATGAATCTGTGCTTATTTAAAGCTTACATAGGTCAATTGTCCTGGCAGTTGCATGGGCCCTATAGGGCACGACTTACATTTTACGTCCCTCCTCGAGTCACTAGTAGTACCGCAAGACAGATACAAGCAGACAAGAGAACAGTAACTAAGTCTGGCGAAATGAGATGAAATTCCCGACATTTACATAACTCCATGTATTCTACTTATGAAGTTACTTGAAAAGATGGAAAGGGTTTGTAGCCTACTATATTTAGCTGTAAGTAACGGACCTGAGGACCACTGGATAAAGCGTGCCGAAAATTTTGGGTTTTATCTCAGAAATGACCCTTTTTGGAAAGCGAAAATAAACTAGAAATATAGTTACGGGAACCGTAATTACTGTTTACTGTTTTCGTACTTATACTGGCTATTTTTAAGATGACATATAGGCCTCTTCCGTCTTTATTGAAATTGAAGCATGTGAAATGGTTGGTAAAAATACGTTGTGCTAGGCTGCACGAGTAAACTGATCACAACATATCAGTTCAGACAGTGGCAAATGCTACTGGGAAAAATGCCCTTGAATAAAATTGCCGATATATAAGCTCAACCCACACAGAGGTACACGCTCGTTGCTTGCAACGCTGGGAGTGTATCCAAATGCTGGACAGGCTGCACTGTACATTATCACTAGGCCAGGTTATTGGCCTACACAATACGATAACACAGAACCAAACTGTGGCAGAAGTTGTAAACAAAAGTTTCTCGTAGGCTACTAGCAGCCTCTTTACGTATACAAAAAATGTATGGGCCAACATCACAACTAAGTGTAGACTACATATCTACCACCTTTCTGACCGAAGAGGCCAGGCCTCACGTTAATATTCTTAGGCCTACAACGTTACTTCGTTTACTTCTGTGTCAGCCATGGGTCTAAAGATGGCCACTGTTTTCGATAAACACGGCTTTAATACGATAATACGATATAGGCCTAGGGTGGGAACAATCTCGACCGAAAGAGTGGCCAGACCGGGCCGGACCGGGCCGGGTCGGGCCGCGTAGTTTTTTCCCAGGGCGAGTCAGGGCAAATCTGGCCAATGGACCAATCAGCTTCTTGGAAATAGGCCACACCTCTAATTCCAAAATGACAGCTTTTCGACCTTTTTTTGTAATTCTGACGCCCGATTATGAAAGAACGGGCCAAATAACCCCAATCCATGTAACCCTAACCTTAATTGTAACCCTAACCTTCATTTTGAAACAAATTTAAAATTTTTTTTAAAAACTCGATTTGCCCACGATCTAAGTTCGTCCTGGGAAAAAATAATGCGGCCCGGCCGGGCTGGGCCGGGCCGAGCAGGATGCAAGAACTATATCCTGCATGCACTGTGCAACTATGGCCTTACTAACGGTACCATACTATGCATAAATTGGTCCGTCCGTGTTCTAGATCTTCTGCACATACCCAAGGATGTCAAAAGGGTTACTACAACTAGGACTAAATGTTTTATGCCATGATAACATATCCTACAAAAGTGAGGAAAGAGTGAATGTCACATCTTTCCATGTAGACCAGTAAATGATCTTTTTACTTACAAAAAGTGTTATAAACAAAGCTAGCTTTGAAAACTAAGTTTTTCATTATATTATTGTAATTTTTAAACTTTGTATCAGTCACACCTAGTGGAAATCATTTTAAAATACCTGAATTTGTGCACACTGATTTGCCTAAGTCATTCAGACGTTTTGGACATTGAAAAATATTTATAGTCTTATTTTGCAACGAAAAGACCATTATTTTCTTAGTGACTGCTTTAAATTATGTACACGTGGTAAGAATTATTCAGCACTTGCGGCAGTTGTGATCATGAACTGCTTCTTCAGATAATGTGTCACAAAGAAACTGTCACGTGACCTGATCCTGTGTTATCACAATATGTTTATGCTTCCATAAACATAATAAATTGACCATATGTGGCGACAGAATATTCCCGACAGCGACCCCAAGTTCCTTCAGCTCCTTTACCGAGGGGGTGGTAAGAAGTAGATATGAAGGTGCCTGACTATCCCATGCCATTGCAGGGCATATTTTGCACAATATCACTTATTACTTCAAGAACCGACTTGCGCACTGATAGTGCTCTTTTGAGTCTGAATCGTGAAATTGCGAAGAGCGCGAAAATTTTTAGTAGGCTTACACTAAAAACATATGTTATTATTAAGAACAATAAAGAAACGATAAAAATAGTATGGGTTGTAGACCGTATCGGGGATAACATACATTGTGTCGAAAGCACCTAGCTGGACTGCCCGATGAAATAGCCAAACTTTGCGTTAGTCGCTTACCAACTAACCCTACCGCATGACACACACTGGAGAACATCAAATAGCTTTGCGATATGGGATTAAATATACGACCTCTACATAACCTGTGTGCTCTGCCTACTTGTTACTTGGTAAGAGTGACAGGACTTATGCTATCTAGCTATGTGGAAAGGAATTATTGAAGAAAGTGGAGTCACTCTACGGCGCGCGTAGCTCGCCGAAAATTTTGGGTTGTTATTAGAGAAATTGTCCCTCTTGAGAGTAAAGACTGGTAAACCCTCGGGGAGACTAGTTGTTCACACCTGGCGGATGTACCGACAAGATAAGCAAATGTACCCAGGGACGTAGCGAGCGGGGGGTGTGGGGTGTCACACCCCCAATATTTGGTAGCCCGTCGGCCAATTTTCGATTTGTCGGCAAAACGAGGAGAGGGAAAGGAAAAGAAGAGCTAAAAAGGAGAGGAGGAAAAGAAGAGAGAAGAATGGAAAAGAAAGGGAAAGGAAGGGAGGGAAAGAAAGACAGAGAACGAAAAGAAAAAGGGGAAAGAGAGAACGGGCCAGTCTGTTATCGGCTATTTCGATTTTCGGTTCTTCATCTAATTGGCCCATTCAAGTTGAAGGCCCGTCGGCAAATTGATTATGCATGTGACGGCCTTATACGGCCGTGTCAATGGACGTCGGTGTAATTGGACGAGTGACTGAGTCCGTCGGGAATTCGGGAAAAGGAATGGAATTAACGGCTTCCGTATAGGTGCACTATTTCGGGTCATATGACATTCTTGAAAAACCACTTTCTGCACATTATTCCTCACTTTTATCATCACCATGGGGAGCAGCACCTGATTACCCATGGAGAGGGTATCCTTAGCCCGTCTTCTAAACCCTAACCTTGACTTCAAACACATTTTACAAACTTCTGAGGATCCGGTTTACCCACAAACATCCTAGGAAAAAATAACGCGTGCCGCGCGTGTGTTCCCTTCACTGCAATCTCAGGCTTTTAACTTTTGAACACCGAAATGAAACAGATACAGAAACTGGCGTTCAAAGCATATGTTTGAACGCTTGTGTTAAGAGTCTGAACACTTTTTCTCCCTCTTTAAACGCCGGAGGCCTATACACTTATCGTATTTGAACGCCTGACGCGTCTAGTGTTCAAATGCTGAACACATAGCGTTCCAATTCTGAACGACATGTTCAGCTCCTGAATTATAGTGACATGACTGGAGGAATAGCCTAACACATTAGAATTAACCGGAATCTTTGCATTGGATAATGCATTATCAACCAAAATATACCAATCCTGCATGATACTTAATTTTTTACCGAGAGATTATGCTAAAACTTCAGAGCTTCCGGGGGCGAAGCCCCCGAACCCCCACCAGGGGCCCTAAGGCCGGCGCAGTGTTTTAGCCAGCTCCTATTTGTGGGGCAGTGTCGCATAAACGGCGACAAACGTCGCACAAAAAAATCTTACACACAAATTCTACCCGGGTGAAAATTTTGAGGTTCCTCATTAGGGCAGAAATCCACTCAAATAGTGCACCATATGCGATCTAGGCACCTTTCAGACCATTCAATGTAGCATTGAGAAAACGTCCAGGCTAAAAACTGGCCGGACTCTGGATCCCAACCGCTTAAAACTATAGCGACCTGACGAGAGGGATAGCCTAATACATTAAAATTAGTATTAATCTCTGCATTTGATGATGCTTTATGGACAAAAATATATCCATACTGACTCCTGAGGCTTAATTTTTCACCCAGAGATATACTTAAACCTCAGAGCTTCCGGGGCTTCGCCCTCCGGAATCCACTAGGGGTCCTTAGGTGGGCCAGTGTTTTAGCCAGCCCCTATTTTCGCATAAACGGCGACAAATGTCGCACAAAAAAAATCTGACAAGCAAATCCTATCCGGGTATAAATTTTGAGGTTCCTCATTAGGGCAGAAATCCACTCAAATATTGCACCATTTGCGATCTAGGCACTTTACAAATTCCAAAAATTTCCACCCCCTCCCCTTAGACCCCTCCCCCAGGCCACAGATCAGTAAATGCTGCATTGAGAAAACGCCCTAGCTAAAGCACTGGCGGACTCTGGATCCCAACCGCTTAAAACTATAGCGCCCTGACGAGAGGAATAGCCTAATACATTAAAATTGGTGGGGGCTAGTTTGTATTTGATGATGCATTTTGAACAAAAATATATCCATCCTGAGACTTAATTTTTCACCCAGAGATAAACTTAAAGCTCAGAGCTTCCGGGGGCTGCGCCCCCTAGACCCCACTAGGGGTCCTTAGACGGGGCCCTGGACCCCACCCGCTAAAGCTCGTTTTCGCACTACACATTACCAGATCCGGCTGCAAAACATAACCTCCACCCCCCTCCCAAAGATAACACCTTCGCTACGCCCCTGAATGTACCGACAGACCATCTCAGGAATCTCAGGAACCCAAGTGGGAGGCAACCGCCCCTTGCCCCCTTCTGTTACGCTAGTGTTCGATGGTGCGCTGTTTGTCTTGTAGTCAATCATTTTCTGTTGGTTTGCCATTCACAGTAAATATTCGGAACTCATTTCACTGAAGACTCCCACAGAAGGAAACGTTTGCTGAAAACTGTTTTGAAGTTAGACGTTAGTTAATGATAAGGTGATCCTTTCATCAGTATTACTCAGGAAAGTGAGCTAGGTTCCATAGGTGAGTCATGCTTGCTGAACAATAAGAAGTTGAAGCTGGACTACGTATTCTGCAGGGAGCTGTTATTTGGATGGAGATAGATCGCTTTGAAGTGAGGTTTGTACCGCCAAGGTCACTCAGTAATCCATCCCTTGTATCTTTCTTGACATTTCTATAAGACTTACACTGGATTAGGAAGTTAACACAAAAGGGATTTGTCGTCTGCTAAATCTACAGTAAGACTGAGGGTTTTCCTCCACTGCCACAGCATTGCCAGTCGCCAAGGAATATGAAAAATATTGCATCTTTCGACGCTCGGCGACGCGCATGACAGTATATCATTTAGGTTTTATGTTGAAATATGAACAAGAATCTATATCTGGTTATTTCTGGAAACTTCCGGAAACTTTTCATATTGTTGTAGCAAAAGCTAGACTTATACCTCGTCAACTCATTTGCATACGGTATCTTGTATGAGAAGGGGCTAACTGTATTCTTTTAAATTCAACTGAACAGCCGTTTCGAGTTTATTAACACCTGCTCTAAACATGTTGGCGGCGCAAACCTACACATCAAAGTATTGTTCTGCGCAGGCCACTTGTTAAAGGATTACGTGACTTGAATGATATCGCAAGGTGAGTGCCATCAAATTGGAGCCACCAAACAAAGGGAAAAAATGCCTTTGCTCAAAATAAACGGCTTATCGTTGGTAATCTCCCCTCGATTTAGTGAGTCTTAAAGTATTAGCATAAATTAAACTTTACGTTCTATCTCCATCCAAATAACAGCTCCCTGTATTCTGTAAGACCTTAACTCATACTCAAAAAGGATATAGTTGCCAGCTTCTTAGTATAAACAGGGAGCTGTTATTTGGATGGAGATAGAACGTAAAGTTTAATTTATGCTAATACTTTAAGACCCACTAAATCGAGGGGAGATTACCAACGATAAGCCGTTTATTTCGAGCAAAGGCATTTTTCCCCTTTGTTTGGTGGCTCCAATTTGATGGCACTCACCTTGCGATATCATTCAAGTTACGTAATCCTTTAACAAGTGGCCTGCGCAGAACAATACTTTGATGTGTAGGTTTGCGCCGCCAACATGTTTAGAGCAGGTGTTAATAAACTCGAAACGGCTGTTCAGTTGAATTTAAAAGAATACAGTTAGCCCCTTCATTAGAGGGAATGTCCATTAGCCAGGATTGAGAAAAACTCTAACCACAACCAATGCTCTGAGCCAATTAACTGTGCAGCTCAACTTTTTGGCAGGCATGAACCTCACCTTGACTCTTAAAAACTTGTATTGTTGAAAGTCACTCATGCATGACACACTGAATAGCTGTGCTGGGCCTGAATGGGAGAGCTTCCCCAGCAGTTGAGAGGAGTAAACCACAAAGCAAACAAATCAATAAGGAGGTCTAATATTACTTCCCCGACTTGCCACTGGCAGATAGGGTTAGAGTAGGTAATGGAAAATACCTGTCATGTTCTCATACAAGATACCGTATGCAAATGAGTTGACGAGGTATAAGTCTAGCTTTTGTTACAACAATATGAAAAGTTTCCGGAAGTTTCCAGAAATAACCAGATATAGATTCTTGTTCATATTTCAACATAAAACCTAAATGTTATACTGTCATGCGCGTCGCCGAGCGTCGAAAGATGCAATATTTTTCATTTTCCTTGGCGACTGGCAATGCTGTGGCAGTGGAGGAAAACCCTCAGTCTTACTGTAGATTTAGCAGACGACAAATCCCTTTTGTGTTAACTTCCTAATCCAGTGTAAGTCTTATAGAAATGTCAAGAAAGATACAAGGGATGGATTACTGAGTGACCTTGGCGGTACAAACCTCACTTCAAAGCGATCTATCTCCATCCAAATAACAGCTCCCTGGTATAAACTATAATTTATGTCATAGCTGGCATGGACAAAAATCTTTGTCCCAGTTAACAATAAAGTGACAAGTTGAAAACGTTTCGAAAATTTTGTCTATGCCTGTTTCTCAATCGATCCCCGCCATTCAGTTTTATGAACGAAAAGCCCTGTAAAACGTTACATATTGAGCACACTCATTCAATTATTTGCCATGAGTCAGTTTGGAATTACTATGGTGAAGGGTGTTAAATTGGCAGAATTTGACTCTTTGCTGCAATATTCTGTATCCGATATGCTTCGTTTATTTTGAATTGGGTATTTACAAAACATGTAGATATAAGCAAGGTTGCCACTCTTCAAAATTATTTTGTTTTAGGTTTTAGCTTTTGTATGTGTTTCAAGCTGCCTTAATCTGTATAGCTGGAATTTCCATGCTGTATGATATTACGTTTAATGCTATGCGAGTTTCTAGCCCATCATATGAATATGTTCATTGATTTTTACTGTTGAGTACTAAGTTTCGGTTTCAGTCCTATTCAAAGTGAGCTTACGTACTACGTCAGAGTCCATAGACATCGACTCCATCCAAGGTCAGAGTTTGATGAAAAGATTTCAACTAGCTGGGTTTCCATAGTAATAAACTAAGGGGTACAATTTTCTGCAACTGTGACTTCAAGCGTGCTACTGATTTGTATGCATTAGTATGCGAACGATCATTAAATAGGATAGCATCTGTGAATATAGCTCTACCACCAGCATACTTCAGGCACGGTTGTGATGTAACCTTAGTGAAGTAGCCAAATGGCGATGGCTGACACAGTGTATCGTTGTGTGCTTAACCGGGTATAGCCAAGAAATTAGTGAGAGTCCTTTTCCATACGGTCTTCACTTTTCTTAACAGAGGAATATTTTCAGGAATTTTTTGGTTGATTTAGAAGAATATTCTCTGTAAAAACCTGTATATCATTGTAAAGAGCAAAGAGAGGGAATTTGAATGCATATTTTATTTTTGTAAACTAATCTCATTATGTATGCAAATATGCAAATTAGATGACGCAATAGGAATTTTCATAGAAAATCGTAGAAAACCCATACAGATCACTATTTTTTTGTAATTTATGGTGCAGGAGATTGTTTAGCTTTCTTTTCTCTTTTATTTGATACCAAATTTGAGGAAATTGGACAAAAAATGAGGAAGATATGCCCATTTTACTCTTGCTATACAGCCCTCACTGAACTCACACACACTGAACTATATTGACCTCTACACAGGACGCTATGGCTCAGTGCACAGTGAAACGTAAACAACTTTGGATCTATAAATAGAGCTGCATGGCTTTGTAAGGTAGCTCTGAATGGCCATTTTAGTGAGTGGAAAAGTCGGAGGGGTGTTGTGGGTTATAATTTTTGATATTGGGAGGGGATTTTGGGGTCAGAAATGCATGTTTTGGGCCAAATTTGACTCATTTTTGAAAAATGCAGTTGCTTGGATCTTTGAAACTCTCTTACTCACCCTACCCTTGCCATTTCTTCATATTTCTTGGTGTTTCTGTGTAAGGTAGCTCATAACGGACATTTTGGTGTTTAAATGAAAAAGATCGGACATTCCCTTGTTGACTTAGGTAATTTTTTATTGGGAGGGGGTATTTGGGATGGAAATGTAAAATTTGACTGAAAATGACTAATTTTTGAAAATTATACCTCAAATATCTCTAAATTCCCTACCCCTGACACCTAATCACTTCTTATGGTGTTTGTATAGGTTCCTAGGTATCCAGAAAAAAAAGTGAGTAGGGTGACTTTTTTCTAAGTGCCTCAACTGATTTTTTTTAAATTATGACGTCATTTTTAGCATGTTTTTGAATTGTTGGTATATTTTTTGAATGTAAACAACTTTTTAACGATTTTTTATGAAACAATGTCAAATACGAACCCCCCCCCCCAAAAAAAATGGTGGCATTCGATAGATCTTTTTGTTGGCTTCATTTTGATGGTAAAATAAAGGCTAGTGGATGTTGCATGACAGAGTTATGATTTTTTAAAAATGATAACCCTTTTTGCCTGCCCCCGTCATGCACATACGGAAAAAGGATAATAACTGTTCGGCAAAATCGGTAGGAAGGGGGGGATAGTTCATGATTGCGTGTAGTGGCATACATAGGATACTTGGCACCCAAGAGCATCCTTTCTTCGTCATCCACTTCTGTCCTGAGGAAAGGATCCAAGAGGAGGGATCTAACGGAGTACGTGACATATGTGTAAGGTCGCTTAGGTTCAGATTGGTACTGCATTAGGCAACGTTTCGAACTGATCATATTTTTGGTTTTTCAATTGGGGGGTTGGGGGGTTGGGGAGGGGTCTCTAAGGTGCCGTGTTACACATCTACTCTTTGAGAATTTTTTTCTTTGTACATAAAATGGCTATAGTTTACAATGGTGCTAGCCTATTTTTGGGAAAGATTTGAACTTGTTACTCGTTAAAAATTTACATTTTGGGGCCTTTTCCTATTTTGTTTTTGGCTGGGTGTAAGGGAGAGAGTGCAGATTGGCGGAAACGGCAATTTTTAGACCTCCAAAGTAGCATCATAACATTATGAGACCTCATGCTTTAGAAATGAAGATTTCAAGAAGAAAATTAAACTTGGAAAACTTATTCAGAAAGATCACTTTGTAGGAGAAAATAGGACTAAACGGTACTTCACATGCGCATTGATTTTAGAAGGTAAGTCAAGGGATTTATAGGCTTTTAATAAGGATGCTGAGACAACGGGTGATAAACATCCCGAAAGATCTTTAACTTGTGGCCTCCAATTGTGTTGTGTGCGTTTATATCAGGACGAAGGAGGCTCGTTCGTCAGTGTGAGTTACTCGCATAAGAGTCCGCCTGTAGTGGTACGGAGACCTCCCAGGGAAAATTTCGAAAAAGAACCTTTATATGTGCAATTCGCAGGTCTTAAAGGCTTAAACATAATCAGTACAATGGAGTTTTAATCAATTTCAGTAGTTTTTCAAGTAGGCTATTTTTTCTTAGGTTTTGGAAATTCCAGGGGGGGTTGTCCACTGTTCTCCCACCTGACCCTGACTTTGCCCTTGTAGTTCTTCCGCCAAAACTGGGGCAAAGCAATGTCATGTTTATATATCGCGTCGGTGCTTTCTTACCCCACAAACAGCTAGACGGGTAGCTTCAGTCGAGGTCGCAGGAAGCCATTCTCCCTTACTTTAACTTTTACTATTTAACGAGCAAAATTGTTTGTAGCGGAAGCTTGTACTGAATCCAAGATACTCTGCTGCTCAGAGATGTAGTCTCAAGTCACGAGACTTGGACTCAAGTCGGACTCAAGTCGCTACTTTTGTAACTTGTGATTTGACTTTCAAATTCAATGATTGACTTGAAACTTGACTTGGACTTGCAAAAAATAAGCTGTTACCAACGCAAGTCATAAGCTCGTTCAGCAACCTTGTGAAATTCTTAAGAATCTTGATGCGTTGTGAAAATAACGACGAATGCGCGTACAAAACTTGAGATAGGATTTTCGTCATCTTAAGTTGATTTTCGACTTACCCTGGGTAGAGCGAGTTGAGGAAAGAGCTCTCTTTTGTAAGAACCCGTTAGAACCAAGCTTGGCTGCGACCATTATCCCACCAGTGGGGAATTTTGCTTACTGTAACTACATTTCAAGTACAGGTAAACGATCTACTATTTGTGTAAACAGCCAATTCATAGCATGTACAGTAAATACTGTACATGGTGGAATACCGTTTCCAGTTTTAAACTGTGCCATGTTATAATTTTGTACCACGGGGAACGTTTAAATATCACCAATTTTCCCCTAACCCTAAAAAAAAGTTAGAGTAAATTCTGTTAATTTTATAACAGGAATCGAACCCAGAACCCTGAAAATCATGGTATCATGCCTTCCTTCTTGACCACTGTACCATGCGGAGAACTCGACAGCCGTTCGCCTGAGTTGCTTTTGTGACAAAAATGAAGATAGGAGTGTGTTAAGTATCAGGGATAAACTGCCTAAGCGTGCCTTTAACTAGGCTTACATGGAAGCTTGAGAAACATTCAGCGCGCGGTACACGATCTACATTTCAAAATGATACTCGGCTACCCCAAAAAGTATCCGTAACATGTTTGCTTGCATTCAAGTTAATATTTCATATTCACACTAGTTGGTGTTTGTTGTCCCCATGTTGTGTCTGTGTTGAGAAATAAACTGTGTCAGTTACATGTACAGTCTAGAGTAGCTTCTAAGTAGGAAGGCCTGGCTGGCACATACCGTAAAATGTAAGACACAGTTTTGGTACTTGTGTTTTATGTAGTCATGGACCTTGCTTATGCATAACAGTATCCTAGGATGTTGGCATCAACAGGGACTGTCTCTAATGACCCAGCTGGGGTATAAACAAACCCTTAGAAATACATTGACATACAAATTAATGAAAACGTTATTGTTGTATGGGAAAAAATTGACAAGTGTGATGTAAACCTCAGGTCATATTTACTTGCCTATGACGGTTTCAAAGGGTCCCATACAGTTGAAGCCATATGTGATAAGTATGTAATTAAAAACAAACTCGTCTATATTCTGTGTGATAACGCAAGCGATATGAAGAAGGCATTTACTGTCTGTTTTCCGCAACAAGGCAATGGGGAAGACTCAGTTGCTAGTGAGCCAAATGATCTAGATGATAGAAGTTTCTTGGAGGCGTTAGATTACGAGGCACAGGAAGATGTGGACCAGGCTGTGACTGGGAACTCTCTAAAGCAACTGCTTCAGTGTTTAACATATACCCTACAACAGGCAGTGCCCGATGGATTGAGGGAAACGAATTGTATTAACTTGGCTATGGGTAAGGCATCGAGATTTTGTACCTTGTGACATGGCAGTTGCACCTTCAAGGAGGCGTTTGAGCAAGTTTTTGGCCCAAACAGAGGCCTCCCAGCACTTATTTGTACCAGAAGGAACTCAACGCTAAGGCAAGTCAAAGCTATTACATGCCTTGACCACCAAGATCGGTGTGACCTACTTAAAACCCAAGGTCACAATAAAGTGAAGATTAGTCCAAGGGATTAGGGCCAATTGCAAGAGTTGGTAACAATACCGGAGCCGTTCCTGCAAGCCTCTAACTTATCTCAGGGGGAGAAGGTTGTCACAGTAAGTGTTGTTCTACCATGTGTCTCCTCACTTAACCACCATTTGCAGGATATGTCGGTGAATGTCCGCTACTTTAATAACCCTTTTCAAAGCTCTTCAAGACTCATTGTGGAAAAGGTTCATTGGTATCTTTTTTATGCTGGAATGAAGGAGTCTCAGGAGTTTACCACTGATTTATCATTAGGAGATTCCTCTGTACCTAGCCTCAGGTGCAGTTGACCCAGAATTCTGTATGACGTGGTCAAAGATTGGTAATAATATGTTGTCTAAAATTTCTGTATTAAAAGGCAACAGTTTATACATAAAAATAGGTGTCCAATCTTTTTGACTAAGCAGACTTGATTTTAAAGCTGTTGAACACAGGCATGCTATACAAGGTGCTCATTTATAAGAGCGCTACCTACTTAGATTTTTCTTCTTAAATATTAGGTACAACTTTGTAGAGTATCTGTTTTCATGCCTGCAGTAGTCCAGTATGAAAAAATAATCATATGAGTGGTGTGGATAATGGAAGTTCATCCATGGATTTTATTTAGCGAACAATTGAAAGGAAACAAACTTTCAGTGTCACGCTCATGCTCAGACAAATTTACTATGCCTTTTACAGACTAATGCTACCAGTAAATTAATTGTATGACCGCATCACCTGACACTTGTCATAGTGGAGGCATGACTTAAGTTACCGGAAAGGAACTGTTTCATCCTTCAGTTCTTCATTTTATAAAACTTTTTCTTTCAAGTGCTTTACACTTTGCCAGTTGTTACAGTCCATGTTCAGAGCAAGTAAGATGCTTCGGCTTTCAGAGACCAAAAACCTTTAAGAACCACTCACACGGAATTAAGAAAGCAAAGGTAAAGACATTTGTTATGAAGTTGTGATTTTTATTCGTATTCTATGAATTTTGAAAAGGAAATTTGAGGTCAGCTGAAGTTATCGGCCTATAAATTTCTCCCAAGGTAAAGAGGCTTGGGAATATATTTATCTGGGACCAAATGACTTGTGACTTGACTTGTGATGAATTGTGACTTGACTTGACTTGTGATAAAACTAAATGACTTGTGAGTTGACTTGGACTTGCACAAAATGACTCGTGACTTGATTTGGACTTGCAGGAAATGACACGAGCAGAGAATGGAAATTCTGCCTCAAAAGCCACCTGTCCACGGCTCAAAGATTAGACTTGGTAACCAATACGAGGCAGATTTTTGTGCCTCCTTCATGTCTTGTGTGGCTACGTTATATGGGTAGAACTTGCTGTTTACAACCTATGCAAATGTCTAAGGGAATTCTAAGCTTTAACCATAGCTCATGATTTGTTAAGTAAATCTAGTACATAACAGCTCACAGCGCAGACGGTTACTTTATGTTGTCATTATATTGCGTCACTTTGGCCGAAAGTATATTCCTTAAAGATCGGATGATATATTTTGGTGTAGTCTGTGACTTTCTTCCTATCATAACAGACGAGTTATTTGTGTCAAATGTCGCTTATACCTCACACATGGAGCACATGCAAACACAACTTTCCTGAAGTCATTTTCTTTGCTTAACATTTGAATATTGATGGCGCTGCTTGAGGAAGCGCTTCGCCCCTTCCTTCCCCAATTTTCCCCACTTGTCCAGGACTAAATCCGGAACTAATTAGAAACAGCATCAAATGCAATAGTTTGGACTCCCAATCACTAAATCGTCATAAAACGTGCAGTTTTTCGAAGAGCTTAGGGCGAATCTATGTCTCTATCTGATATAACTCTTCAACCCCCCCCCTTACAATCCCTGCCATAATTCGTGCCCCTATTCACAATTCTCCTTCATAATGAACTAGACCAACTAATAGCGAGGGACAAGCTAGCGTCATTAAAAGTGCCTAAATGCGGTTTTTATGGTCACTTAAATGCTCGTCAAACGCCATTTGAAGACATATAGGTTACTTGCTTCATTTAATGTCTACAAAAAGTTTGAAAAAAAAGTCAGAGCTTCCGTGCCGTTAGTATCTGGTCCCCCTCAGTGAAGTTGTCTGGACCCCAAACCTAGGTGGGGATTGTTTTGCATTCGTCAGTGCCGTTGGGTCACTCCTTGTTCATTCTCCCTAATCATTTCCAATGCCCACTATTTACCTCTACTTTGAAAGCGTTGTTATCGCCACTGCAAATGATGCGGTGTCTCTTAAAAGGAATGTGTAAAGTCGGGTACACTTTGACCGGTTCTCCAAACCTCACTCCATGTATCTCTTGGAAATTACATAGACACCCTGTGATATATCTCAATTTTTCACTGCTCTTTGATTGAAATCAGAGTTACAAAATTCAAAAGATGCAGAATAGCTCATATCACACAGCATGCCCAGAGAATGTCTTGGCTTCGTATACCTACACACATAAGGGCCTTGTATGCTCACCAGGATATGACCTTAAACAATAAACTATGTTTGTGTCTGCACAAGGAGAAGCTAAAGACACTTATGGGCGGGGCTAGCACCAACCTATTTGGAAGAATTGAAACTGTCTGGGTTGAAGGGCTTTCACCTTTAATCCCTTTGGTTCCATTTTCGAGATTTATCCATTCGACGATTAATATCACATTACACATGTTTTTAGCCCTTTTTATATGTGCATAATCAAAACGATGACATTAATTAAAGTCAGTTTCATAGCCTGGTCTATTGAGTAATCAGTTCCAAGTCAACTAAAGGTGAGGACACACCTACAAGTTTTTTGAAATTCGAACAACTGAAGCGCGTCATTAGCCTAGTGCACGCAAAACTCAAACATGAAGAATTAGGTAAGCGCATAACACACCTATCCGAACGCAGTCCGACATCAGATATGGTATCGGTTCCGTAAAAATCGATTGGGTAGCGACTTTTTTGCTACGCGCGCAGTAGACTCATCCATGTTTACAAATAAATGACATCACGGCTGGTTGTCAAAGGAGTTGCTAAGGCGCTCTTACAATGTCGTCACAATGAAAGGTAGATTCTTATTCGTCTACTTTCTACGTGAAATTGCGCCGGAGTTTACAGGAGCAAAATCTAAAATGCACGCATATGTCATAATGGACCATAAAAGCCGAAAACGACTTACTCGTTTTCATTCGTGCAGCAGTTTCACGCTCTAGTAACTGCTTAACCTTGAAAGACGTAGCTCTACGTAAAGCGGTGTGTAAGGAATGTGGACTTGTCTATTTTTTGAAAGGAATACAATTTATCGAAGATAGACTTGGTCATTCTACAGGTAGTACAGGTTGTTTGACTGTATCCTGTACTTTCTAATGCTAATATAAAGTTACTAGTACCACATTTATTATGATTTCATAATCTTAAGTTTTTCATTCGGCCAACGTCATTCTTATATTCACAAAAACAACCACTTAGCCATCCCTAGCGGTTGACGGTACCCCCATGAATGGACAGTTTCGAAGCCAGGATACAACGGCGAACAGTTTTTAAGCTGTGTTTTCTCCTTTACTTGTTGTTGAAATTGTAAAAAAGCTCTATGATCTATTAACCTCCAAGATATATTTACTGGCATGAGTTTTTTCACATGGGTGCAAAACAAGCTGAAATTCCGCTCCGATTCAAGAACGTGCTCTTAGGTCTCCATTCAAAACTGAACAACAGCTCTTTGACGTCACACAAAATAAAGAGAATAATAAGACGTTCTAGCACTTCGAATGGTGTAGTTTATTTTTAACTAAAATCTGCCCAGGGTTCCGCTCAACCAATAAGAATAAATTTTACACTGGAGGACGGATGAAAAGCTACTCTGAAAGATCCACTTGGTCCCAAGTTGATACGAAATCCGGAAGCAAAGCTATCACTGAGGCTGTATTCGACACCCTGTTCTCGAATAGAAAACATAGTTCTCGTACAAGTCGATTACTAAAGAACACGTTCGCAAACTGCTCTTGCACCCAAATCTCACACCACCTCGTTTGGTAGTGCAGCGAGAACGTATATAAACAAAGATGGCGGAGATGTCTTCCCACGGAAGAAATGCTAGGGAAATTGCAGCACAATGCCCTTCGAAAGAACACTTTATGGCATTTTCCAAATGACAACAGCAAAACATGTAGTAAATGACCTAACAACAGACGTGCGGGCTTATGAAAAATAAACGAAGTTAATAGTGAAAGTATGAAACAGTTCGGCTTCACGGTACCGTAGAAGAAAATTTTATTCTGTCCCGTATTTTTGAATTAACATTATCATTTCCACAGTAGTAAAAGGAAAAAACGTCACTTTACAGGGTCCATAGTACCCATAATTATTATTGAAAACATCTAAGTGGTTACATGCTTTTTCATTTTGGGGGCTGATCACTTTCGCTAGAAATTTTAAGCTTGCGTGCCAGAAAAGAAGCATATATTACGCTCCAAAACGACATCGGCACAATGTCACAACGTAATGAGTGGGAAAATTATGCATATCGAAAAAGAACGAAGTCGCTATTATTGACCAATCAGAGAGGTAAAAGATCCCCGCCATGGACAAAGAACTGACGCTAACTTATTGAGATGTGCAACATTGGATGTCATGAGTGCGACCATTAAACAGCTAGTGCTGTTTACTGAAGATGAAGATAAACGAGTTTGCATATGGACACTTCGAAGATTATTTTACCAAATTTCCTGTCAAAAAATATTAGACACATACAAGAGAAGAGATTCGAGAACAAATAAAGTAGCTAAAAAACCATAGTTGTACTTGTTACATTAGCCAACATGAGAGCAGACATTTTGTACAAAGGGGCAAACATAATGCAGATTTTTAGTTCAAATAAGGTGGCGAAATTCATCCACACCATCCAGATACTCCACTAAGCATATTACTTATATCTCGTACCAACTTCAAAATCTAAGAGATCTGATCAATTGACTCCCCACCCCCACCCCACCCCCATCTCTCTTTTTGTAATATTCATGCTTTCAATTTCCCCCAAAAATATATTTTACAAAGGCCACCAGTAAGAAAAGAAAATTACTCCCACACCCAGCTGCCCCCAATACCAAACTGCCAGTGTACCTTCAAACCACCTGAAAATTCTTCAAGTGTAGTACGGGAGTCGTGTCTTGAGTCTTGTAATTTTGCCTATACTATTACCAGGGAGTTGCTATAATAGCAACTCCTGGCTATTTGCGAACTCATTAGCCAGAGGAAAGTCTTGCGGCGCAAGGAATCCGTGCTCCTTAGATGAGTGAAAATCTTACGCGCACGAAATCCGTGTCCATTAAATGAATGGAAATCTTGTGGGCACATAATCCATGCCAATATCGCCCACCGAAGAAGAATTCTGTCCAAAAATTCGTTACCCGTTCTCACGAAATTTCTTGCTAGACCGTTGAGCGTATCCGATTTCGCACAGGCTTGAATTGCAGGTCTGTTTCTAGATTTTTTTTAGATTTTACAGCACTGTTTGTAAAGAGGCGTAATACTCCAATCACCGTGAGTCCATTTTGTGTCAACTTTAAAGTGGATGATGTCCCTAATCGATGAATCAGAATTATGCTCTTTGTTTTATCCCACTTGGAAATATCTAACATCGACAAAGCGATGTCTCTATGCTAAAGAGGACAGCAGAATTTCAAGGAGGCCAAGGGGGTGTTTACTGTATCCTAGCGAAACCAATTGAAGAAAGATTCTTTTGAAGAAAGGAGAGCCTAAATTAAATTTAAACCTGTTATGTAAAGGGATCCATTTTAAAGTGTTTGGTATTCATGAGTAAATTATTCTGTGTCAACACTATAGCATTGATTTAGACAACATTAAGGTTTTTGCTAACAGAAGTCAAGTCGTCCCACTTTACAGACCGTATGGCAATTTACAATTTGACCGAATAAAATAATAGCTCAAATTGTATATATGCCCTCCAGAGAGCCGGCCTTTAGCAACCTAATACAGAACTTTTTCTTTAATATCCACCAATGTCTATTAATTACACAACAAGACTCTAAAGATTCCCACATTGAAAGTAGCCCTGTTTTGATTGAAAATACTTTGAAAGCAACAAAGCTCGTTCAACATTTTGAGCGATACGACCCCCTGCCTGGATTCCAAGTGAAAATTAGTAGCAGGGGGTCATTGTTTCTTTTTGTTTTCCACACTGTGCCGTCCCTTCTATCTGATTACTTCTTTCTTCGACGACATAAAATATATTCAGGTTGAATGACCTAGTTCCTTACAATTATGACAAGTTATTTTTTCGTTAAGAGAAACTATAACTTGTTACTTTTGCAACATTGTAATTAGTACCTTAAATTAACGAGTCACAATTTTATGAAAAAATGTAACTATCACGATTTTCTTTCAAAGTGTAACCAGAAAAAATATGCGAATAGTGGTAGCTACATTAATTAAACAACGAGCACCCCCTCGTTTACATTCTTTTCCCTCCTACAGTTCAGGAGATTCTCCTATTGGGGAATCTAATTTTGTCCTACACGGTGGAAAACGTGGTCGTAGTCTCCGCCATTTTGCCTATTTTATCCACAGTTCCAGGCGGTGAGTGTTAACATTTTCAGCGGCAATGGTTTTGGAACCCCATGCAAAGTTTATCAGTCTAATTTAATATAATTAAATGCATATTTGGTAAATTCATTGTTATAACTACAGAAAAGCTATGTTCAAATTGATAAATCACTACGTCGTTTTTGAGAAAAACCAAGTTCTTGAATGGCTTTCTTTCTTTCTAAACCTTATCTTTATTCGGCTAGCAAACCTATATTGTGTTGCGTAAACTTCACCCATTTTGGGAAGTTTGGCTTTCTCCCAAACAGGAAAATCTCCCAAACTGTTCTCTGGAGTTACAGAAAAACTTCTTAGTTAATGTAGTAAGAAAAGTTGTGATGTAAGATCTTTGTCGTAAATTGCGGTATGTGCAGCCATAAGATTACCTTGGTTTGAATTCTGAGATCGTAGAAGGGAGATAACGTCCTCACAAAATACAGATTTCCACCATAAAAAGTTGAAAATCAATACCTTTACGACTTGCAACCTGTACATATCCACACTCATGAAGTACCGAAATAAAGCAGTATCAACCAAACCAATGAAAGACGGTAATATGGCAAGCTGCTGTCAGTATGCGTTGAAGGTAATTATATCCTTTTTTTGGATAATCTCACAGCCTTTATAGAAAAGCGTAAGCTGTGACAGGAACAGACTGCACTTGCGTGACATATAAAAATATAACCATTTGTAATTACCCAAAAAGGTAACCAAAATTACAAACCTTTTCACAATGATCATTTGTGTATCACAGTAGTCTGGTAGTCACCAAAGGTAAATGATCGTCTATAGTAATATGCAACGTGTGTTAAGCCTAGTAGATGGTTATGTCGACGCAATCAGCATTTGTCAAGATGCTAATTGTATTTACCAGCTTGTTACGGGACGAGTCCTTTCAAACCAACGAACCCGGCTGTCAGGTATCAAACTTTGGTTGGCAAGTCCCTTTGTTTCTATTGCCTAGTCTTGTTGACTTAACTCCTTAAAGTTTCAGTTCCAGTTTCAGTTTATTCTCTGTGTTACCTCACTTAAGGTATGAGAGTCAAAAGCATAATACAACATTTTACAAATGATACAAATAGTAAAACAAGTTAACAAAAAAGACAAGATGAGAAGAAAGACAAAAAAGAGAAAGAAAAAAACAAATACAACCTGAAATGCAGCCAGATAAATATGCCACCAGCCTAAAAGGAAGGTGAATTATTTAGCTGAAAGAATTCATAATGAAAATTGCAACTTTTGCAAGATTTCTGACAGTGGATTGTTTTTCTAGTCTGAAAGAGTTGCCTCAGTTTAATTGCATTAGGGTTACCCGTAAAAAAGAACGTTTTAAGTAAGTTTTCCTTTCCCTTTGAAAATATTACATTCAAATAAAAATTTGAATTCATCCCTCACTTTCTCAGTACTAAAATAATGGCAATTTGTTCCTTAAAGAGAAAATGCAATCACCCCAATTTGGATTAGTGTACCCGGGAATCCTGTTTCATGAAAGGCTCTTGTGAATCATGTAAAAATATTTTCCCACTGAATTAAGAAACTCACGACGAGTAACTCCTCGGTTTATCTTGAAAATGCAATATTTATGTCCTGAAATGTTATGAAAGTTACTTGGTAGGGAAATTACAGGATATTTATGGGATTTAGCTATTGTTACAGATTGAACAAGTTTGCGGCGAAGCTTATGCCCTTTAACGATGATCTTCTTTCATATCGAAGTAATCCTGAAACAAAGGTCATTGTTTAGACTCATCCTGAAACAAAGGCCATTGTTTAGTTTGTAATGATGTTAGGTTTTTCCCCAAGATTTCCTGTTAAAGGACAGGCAATAAACGTTTAAATGTTTTCCTTTCTTCGTTTCCATACCATTTTGATACATTGTCTGCTTGATCCATTGGCAGGATTGGTCAAGCCCAAGGCATTTTCTTAATTCTGGCAATTTTTTGCGTCCTCGGGAATTCTTCAATGACGTTCCGACACCGAATTACTGGCAGTCGAGTTTAAGACCGAGTCCGAGTCACTAGCACCGGGTCCGAGTCCCCCTATGGAAAAGTATACACTAAGAATAAAAGTTGCAAAAGATCAATTGTTACACTGCCTTTTAAACATAGTTGTTACGTGTTATCATATAAGCCTTGGGGTACAAATGGCACCTTATGGGTCACATCAGGTCTACAAGGCGTTCCAGTCCGACGGACCTACCAAGCAAACTAAAATCGAGAAAACTAGGGTTGAAATAATGCAACAACAATCGATATGTTTCAGTAATTAAGGCATTTTAGAAAGGGGAAAATGTAATGAAACGGGGATTAAGAACTATTGTAACTAGTGATCTTACTAATTCGTCATGTAAAACAGCTATGCAGTTATTGTTCCAACGCCTCATTCAAGCAAGAATTTCGCTACAGGCGTGTATACCCATTTCCTCTTGGTAAATCGTACAGAAGGCCTGCTTTGTATAATTCGAAGTGCGAAGGTTGAATTTTCGACTGCCGAACTTTCCAAAAACAGCCCTGTGACGGAACAATTTCACTGGCAAGGAAATGAACATTCTGACTGCCAAAGACATAAATATTGCTCCTCTTCCCCGCAATTTTTACGAGTTAACATGGCAATCTTTTTGTTTTTCCTTTCTTAGTTCTTTGGGCACAAAGCCAGGAATAGATGAATAGGTTTGTTGGGAAAATTGGTGTACTCGTGAGAGCTACGGCTGGAAGTAGCATGGTTATCTTTTCAAATGATCGATCTTTTAATATTTTCTTTTTGCAAACTGTCAAAATTTTCTCTCGTTCATTGCTTTGCTCATTAAGTTTTGGATCGGATAAAATGAAAAGCATATCGACCTCTTCAAGTTTTTGCGAGTCCACCGAGCCCTGCACCGGCAGATATAGCTTTCATACTCTTTAAATGTTCCTTACAACTGAGGCTCATTTCTGCAAATCGATTCCGCTAACGTGAGTGACTTAGTGTCGAACGCTCGTACAGAGGGAGCCCTGGGGACAAAAATTTCCCAACGAAACAATTGTACCAACAACACATCAGTTTTGGAACCAAACTTGTGTGCGCTAGGTGAGGTGCCTGACTACAATTTGGATTAATTGAAGTAAGATTGGCGGGTATAGTCTACGGGTGTTGGAATTTTCTGACTTAAAAATCCACCTTTGAATTTCAGCTTCTACATGCCATCACCAAGCCCTCTGCTACATACCTGCGTGCAAACCATACCATCATTTAATTAAACCTCCCACCCACTCCCATGCTGACTGTGTAGTCAAATCGACCGGGCATTAGTCTGACAAAAGTAAGCCAGTGGTGGTGAGGGGACAGCTAGGACGGTCTGTTAAAATAAACCTACGAAATTTGAGGAGATCGTATGCCCTTTGATTTAGTGGCATTTTCTCTTTTGAACTCTGGGGCCCTTGCAGTATTTGTGGTGACATTTGTGGGGATGGACTTATACGTAATACTATATAAGTGGATCGCCACCATCAGTTGACTTGTAGCCTACAAAGAAATCTTGGGTAATAGTGCCGATGCCAGCAGATTGCCGCAAATGGCAAATTTCTCAGGCTTCTCAATTTGCGGAAGACTTTTCTACCTTTTATGATTTAGAGATTTTTATCCCCTCCCCCGTGCAACTCTGACACATTTTATTCCTTGAATTATTGTGTAAGGGAAACGCAGAACTTGAGAGTAAACTTATAACCTCTGCTGTATTAGCTTTTATTATGTGGTAAACTGGAAATCTAAGATAGAAGCACATGTTATCGGAAAAGAAATCCATAAAAGGTGGTTTTGGAAAGTCTCAATTCGTGTTAATTGCATCTAGAGGGCGACTTTCTAGGTAGTACAGACCTTTCAATTTGTATAAAACTTTCTACCTTTCGTGATTTGGAAATTTTTATTTTTATTCCCCCCCCCCCACACGCGCGCACACATTTTATTCCGTAAAATTGTTGTGTAGAGGAGAAATTAATCTTGACATTAACTTGTAACCTCTGCTTTATTCGTTTCTGATTCCTTATCAAAGGAATACCGACCCACTGCAGTGGTCAAGTGGTTAGAGCATCCGACTTGCAGCCGGAAGGTCTAGGGTTCAAATCCTGGCCGGGTCATACCAAAGACTCTAAAAATGGAACCTACTGCCTTTGTGCTTGGTGCTCAGTATAAACAATGGAGTAGGGAAAACAAGCCAGTGAGCCACAACTGGAAAAAAGGCCGTGGTCGTCTCGACTTGAACCAATTGGTTGGAAACTGGGACCTTAAACCTCATCTAACCTAACCTAACCTTATCAAAGGTAATAGGAATCTATACAATTACCCTGACAATTGTGTGTATGTGTGTGTATGGGTGAGTAGGTGTGTGCATATGTGTGTTTGTGACGCTTAACTTACGCAATATCTCAAGAAGGGAAACTCAAACAGTTCTCATATCTTGTATGTGGATGCCCCATATTAAGAGAGAACTCTATTATTCTGACGGAGGTCAAAGGTCATCTGGGGTCGTTAGAGGTCAACCCCTGATAACCTTGTTAGCACAATATCTCAAGATAGGAAGTATGGATACTCTTCATACTTACAATGTAGATGCCTTAGTCAAGAGGAAGAAGACTTTTGTTTTTGGTGAAGGTCAAAGACCATGGAAGTCATCTGATATCTCATGCTTTGAAGCTCCAAAAATAAAAAATGGCTTTAATTACCCTATTAAATACAAAAATGCTTTTGCTGTTGCAGTTGTTTTTTGTGAATGGTGAGAAGTCATTTTAGTTCACCATTTGTCAAATTTTGAAAACTTGTTATTATGATATACCAAAGTTAAATTCATGAAAATTTCTCATAAATGGTGTTTGAATGCTCTACATTGATTTAAAACATTACCATTTTAGAGCCACCCTAGTTTTGAATAAAGTCTATTAAAAAGAATTGGAAACTTCAATGCATATTCGCATTCTGGTTACACAAAACTTTTAAACTTTTGATCTATAGTGAGATGAAATTTTGCCATCATTGTATACCTACTGGACAAGTCGACATCAAGGAAATTGTACTAAAATCAAGAAAACATTGGTCATCTGTGTGAACCCTTGCCTTAAATCCTGATTGCTCCGGTTTACTTTTTGGTAGATTTAGTTAGTTAGATGAGGTTTTTCTCCTCAGTTTGTAACCAATTGGTTTAAGTCGGGCCGGCTAAGTCCCTTTTACCAGTTGTGACTCACTGGCTTGTTTTTTGCTATATATATATATATATATATATATGTATATATATATATATATATATATATATATATATATATATATATATATATATATATATATATAGAAGTGTAGATGTGACGTTGCGACTTCTAAATAAAGAAACTGAAGAATGGTGGAAAGCGGACATAGTCGCATAATTTTTAAACCTGTGGAATATGCGTCTAACATTGGCAACCTTTGCCTTAATAAGAAAGAAATAAATTCAAATGATGAAAAATCAGGTCCGAGCTAGGTTTGAACTAACGACCTACTGCTCAACGTGCAGTACGCTCCACCAACTGGGCTATCGGAACTCTGCTGGAAGACATAGAACAAGGTAATTCAAATACCAGACGGGACAGTTTTCCATCATTAGGTCACCTGTAAGCTCCTCCCAGATTCTGTATATAAAGAAGTGTATATGTGACGTTGCGACTTCTAATAAGTAGGTCGAAAGTTGTGTTTGGTGTTCGGTCAATTTAATTCAAATACCAAACATATATATCGATATATATATATATATATATATATATATATAACTTCGATATATATATATATATATATATATATATATATATACTCTCTATACTATTCGAAATACACCGAATCAATTTAAGACGAAAACCGAGAAAATCAGAAACAATGGACGATTTGCTTAACGTAATCTAAATGTTATTTTCCAAGACACAAATCACCATCGACCGTCTGACCAAAATGCCAAAGCCATAAGATATTAAGTCATCTCCATACATGTGAGGTATAGAGCCTTCACCTAACATCAGAAATGTGAAGCTGTCTGTGAGTTTATGAGTGTCTGAGTGTATGGGGTCTGAGCGTGTTTGGGTGTACTTGTGTATGTGTGTGAGAGCAAAAAAGTGTGCCGCAAACTCTCTGACAATTTTAAGTTGTACGTGCATTAGTAATGACGTCATAGGTAAAAGTCCAGAGTCATAGGTCAATGTTAACCATTATCTACTTATCAGTATTTTATTAAAAGTAATGAAAACTCATGATATTTTAGGACTGAAATGATAATGTTGAAAATAACAAATTTTGGTTGCTGAGGGTCGGGTCAAAATTCAAATGTAGGTCAAAGGTCAAATCTGCCTAAAGTTTGCCAAAAATGTGTCGCGAACTCCTCTTAAACCGTATGTCCAAGGAATTCCAAACTTCTTGGGTAGGTACCTAATCATAAAAACTTGTTCATGCGTGACTGATGAGGTCATAGGTCAATGTGGTCTGAGCATACAAGCTTAGTCGGTCTCCGGTAGTCTTGCGTATTTCGTGACCAACGGTTTGGTAGTCTAAACATTAAAAGTTGACCCAAACACACTTTAAATCAGTGGTTCTTAACCTTTTTCGTCCCACTCCCCCTTTCTAATCAGCCACCCCGCCCCATTCCCTCCTTTCTAATCAGCCACTTATGTATTCCCCCTCCTAAACATTATCAAAATTGGTGTTCGCCATTATTCACATCCACAGCAAAGAGAATGCCTGTGGACAATAACAATGACCTCATGGACCACTTTATGGTCATAACCTGGTAATAACTTGATGACACCTAAAGAACATGCCGAATATCCCTGGAAAGCAGACCCTAACCTGTCTTCCTAAAGTACCCTAACTTTAATTTGGAGACAATTTTCCAATGTATAATCATTGACTTTTCCATAGAGCAGTCCTAAATGGGTTTTAGTTAATCATCTCCCAAATATGTGAGTACACTAAAATGGGTCTGGTTATCGTAATACGGTTCCAGTACTTACATTCACCACAGTGTCAGTTCGTCGGACTCGTGAGTAATCTTACAGAACGGGAATTTTTAAAAAAAGATACTGGAGAGGATCGGCCATCAATAATTACCCACCTAAGATACCAAAATTACCCCACAGGGACTAAATACCCTCCGGTTAAGAGCCACTGCTTTAAATGCATATGTGCAAAATACGTGTTGAGCTTGTACTACTGGTAGCATCTCTTTGGTAATTGTGACGTGATCTCCACAAATGGCAGTTGATAACTCAACCTATACAGGCGCGGATCCAAGGGGGTGGGGCGTTTCCGGCCTCAGCCCCCTTTTCGCCACGCCAACAATAACAAATACGTAAAAATTAGCATAAAGTTAATCTAGGAGAATATTCAGGGGGCTTTCACCATCCTTTTCGAAATGTCTGGATCCGCGCCTGCTATAATTATCTTAGAATCCCTCTCAACACCAACTTTTTATCTCGAAACATGATATTCTCGGAGCATTGCTGTAAACAAATACTTACAAACTGTTTATGTACAAATACTATGATACTAATGGAGCTGCCCGGCGTTTTCGTCTTACCGACAGAGGGCGCTCTCATATGGTTCCTACTAGAGTCCCTTTATACGATATACCATATAGGAACCCTAGTTCCTACAAAGATATTACAAACGTAGATCACCCAATCCGGACAGTATATCATGTAAAAAAAGTTATATTATGCATGACATGCAAGTCTCGAGACGCGAATGTGATACAAAACGGAATAAAAACGTAAGGATTTGGTGCGTAGATACCATTAAACTCCTATACCTACACTGTAAGACGCGCTGACTCTGCTGACTCGGGCGGGTGTGGATTTGATGTGTGCGTCGTTCTGTTCGGTGATCTGCGTAAAAAACTAAGGACGTGTTACAGAAAACCCCTTTGTTAAAAGAGTTGACGTGTGTGCTCATTAACAAGGCGTTCTATACGCGCGTAATACATTTCTTGGGGATTTTCCGGAATAATTGACTCACAATACTCCGCTCTTGGAAAACGAACGCTTTGGTTGCTTTTCCGTTGTTAGCGCGTAAGAATTCAAATGCATGTATTATGAAGTGCGCTAGTGAAGATACCATAGAAACAGACCAATCAGTAGGTGAACTTCAAACCAGTCACTGTGCGATCATATTCAAAAGTACTGGAAGAAGAGAAAAGTGTTCCATGTAAGTGGAATTTATTTAGGAATGATGCTTCTTAGTTCAACTACCGGGCTATAGCCGAGCGACCTATCTTTGACTCTTGCTGCAGTGAGTTGGCTTCTAGGCCGCTACTGATACTAGGTCCATATTAGGGATGTAGTCTTCTTTTCTTCTGGTTATGTTAACACTGATTATCCCTTGTTTACCTTTGGGTACTGCCCAGGAACAATGCTTTGCGGCGTACAAAAATCGGGGAGCTCTTTAACATTCACCTTCAACAGCATCTTATGAGAGAGTACGTAGGCCTAGACGTAATAAGCGATGTTTTGTTTACAAACTTCGCCGTCGCGATTACGTTTCGAGCAATTGGTAGGAACCATATGAGAGCGCCCTCTCTTAATTTTTACTCGGCTGGGCAGCAACATTGTATTAAGATGTCTTGTACAAGCAAAATGCTTAAATTTCTAACCTAAAAACTATGGAACGCCAAAACGGACAAAAATGCAGTACAAAATTATGTAGTCCTAAGTCATTATGTAGGTACAAAAATACTGTCACATAATGACATGCAACTGCATAAGTCCTAATGTGATAGTCTCAACATCGCCACATAAAGACAAAGAATATTTTACTGTCAAAGAATGACCGGCGAACCGGACATTATTCAAAAAGTCATTATATAACATAAATAACACTGTCATGAAATGACATCTTGTTTCATATCTCGTTATGTGGCAATTAGGAACTGTCATATAAGGACTTCCTTTCTATTGCAGTTATCTGCTGCAGTTATCTGCTGCAGTTATCTACTACAGTTATCTATTGCATTCATCTACTGCAGTCATCTGCTGCAGTCATCTACTGCAGTCTTCTACTGCAGTCATCTACTGCAGAGATATGCTGCAGTAATCTGCTGCACTAATCTACTGCAGTCATCTACTGCAGTCATCTACTGCAGTAATCTGCTGCAGTTATCTGCTGCAGTAATTACTGCAGTTATCTCAGGTGTTGGCGCGCTCTTCAACATTAAAACAATTACATCCGAAATAGTGGGGAAATTTATAGACCGTCAGCCCGGTCGATTTAATCACATGAAAAGAGACAAAAGGTCTGATGATCTGATTCTAGGTTGTGTCGTAATTGTTGAATCGGTGTTGTTGCCGGGGCCCATCGAGTACGACTGGCCTACGGGGCCTGAAATAGAGGGCTCATAAATGCTCAAGTTCACTCGAAGAGAGACAAGGATGAAAACCACTCAGAATAATTGTAAGTACAGTAGAATGCTGGAACACTAATGAAAGCAACTTTCTCCTGTACAGGGCCCTAGAAAGCAGCCCTTATGGACCCACCCAAGATGGTTAAACTCATATGAAGAGAAAATAGGAATTTTCTTCTTTTGATTGAACAGTTACACTCTGGGATTGGCAAAAATTCCACTGACAGCAACTTTCTCCTGTACATTATTCCAGACAGCAGCCCCAAAGGGCCCAGGGCCCTCATATGGTGTATTTACATGAAAAGAGATAAGGATGAAACCAACCTCAAATAACTATGCCAACATGGCAGAGCACTAAAACATTAATCAAAGCAACTTTCGTCTGTGCGTTATTCCAGACAGCAGTCCCAAAATGCCCAAAGGGCCCTCATATATGGTTTATTCATATTAAGAAAGACAAGAATGAAACCAATCTATCGTGATTTCATTCAGTGGTCTTTTTTACTGTAGTAGTCATCGACGCTAGTTTCGTCAGTGTCTCTTTTCATATGAACACAACGTATGAGAGCCCTGACCCCTTTGGGGCTCACTCTGCTGTCTGGAATAACTTACGGGAGAAAGTTGCTGTCAGTGGAACTTTTGTCAATTCCAGAGTGTAACTGTTCAATCAAAAGAAGAAAATTCCTATTTTCTCTTCATATGAGTTTTACCATCTTGGACGGTTCCTTAAGGGCTGCTGTCTAGGGCCCTGTACAGGAGAAAGTTGCTGTCATTAGTGTTTCAGCATTCTACTGTATTTACAATCATCCTGAGTAGTTTTAATCATTGTCTCTCTTCGAGTGAACTTGAGCATTTATGAGCCTCTATTTCAGGCCCCTTAGGCTAGTCGTACTCGATGGGCCCCGGCAGCAACACCGATTCAACAATTACGACACAACCTAGAGTCAGATCATCAGACCTGTTGTCTCTTTTCATGTGATTAAATCGACCGGGCTGACGGTCTATAAATTTCCCCGCTATTTCGGATGTAGTTGTTTTAATGTTGAACAGCGCCATTACCTGAGATAACTGCAGTAATTACTGCAGCAGATTACTGCAGTAGATGACTGCAGTAGATGACTGCCTCTACTGCATTAGATGACTGCATTAGATGACTGCATTAGATGACTGCATTAGATGACTGCAGTGATAACTGCAGTGATGACTGCAGTAGATAACTGCAGTTGATAACTGCAGCAGATAACTGCAATAAAAAGGAAGTCCTTATATGACAGTTCATAGATGCCACATTACGAGATATGAAACAAGATGTCATTACATGACAGTGTTATATGTTACATAATGACTTTTTGAATTATGTCCGTTTCGGCGGTCATTCTTTGACAGTAAAATATTCTTTGTCTTTATGTGACGATGTTGAGACTATCACATTAGGACTTATGCAGTTGCATGTCATTATGTGACAATATTTTTGTACCTTCATAATGACTTAGGACTACATAATTTTGTACTGCATTTTTGTCCGTTTTGGTGTTCCATAGAAAATATGAAAAGTTGCTTTGTCTATACTGTGTATAGATTATAGTATGCACTATACAATATGATTTTTCTTTTCACCCACAATTCGGGTTGTTGCCGACATCACGGTCATGATTTCCGGCTTGAAATATTTGTTATGGTCTCATTCTCGGTATTGGACCTGGTAGTCTCAATCTCGGGCTCTGTGTTAACGACTAGAGTCCACCTCATGTATCTACAACATGTCATCTAAACTGGGTAATGGGACATTGGGCTTTTCAAGCACAAGCTCGGTCCATTGCCATGTCATTTAAAAACCTTTAGAGGCACTAGTACTACTGGGTTACCGCCACATTTCACATTATACGCTGATGATGACCCAAGGTTGAATAGTGGTCATGGGATGATGCGAGCAAATTATCATGCCGATCAGCCAATGGGCAGCCATCCTTGTCGAAGGCGAAAGGAATCCATGTGATCACGCCGGCTAGTTCATGTATAGTTGTGTGTATGCGTGTATGTGTGATGTATGTATGTGTGGGTGTGTGCATTCATGCATGTTTTTTGTGACGCTTATCTTGTAAACACGATATCTCAACTAAGCAATATTGGGTACTTGTTATACTTGACATATAGACTTATTATATTGAGAAAAAGAAATCTGTTGTTTTGGTGGAGTTTAAAGGTCATTTGAGGTGGCTAGAGGTCAAAAACCTTAGAACCTGTAAACACGATATCCCAAGATAGGAAGAACGTATACTGAGACACATAAGGAGAAAGATCTCTGTAGATTTAGATGAAAGTCTAAGATCATATAAGGAAACCGGTCTGCTCGTAATCACAGCATCTGAGGAATGGACAATGGAGTGTACCTCCGACTTGTGTCGTTTCATTACCAACGAAAAGGGATCTAGTGCTCGGCTTTCCAATTTATGGTACAGGGTTCGAATCCCATTTCAGTACTTATTTTTCTTGGATATAGACTTATGATATTGGGAGCAAGAACCCCATTGCTTTGCTGGAGGTCAGATGTCATGGTAAAAAAACTGAAAACCTCGAAATACTATTTCTTAAGCTCGGTTTCATAAATGTTTTTCATACTTGGTACGTGGATGCGCTATACTTAAAAAAATATCACTTTTACAGAGTTCATCTGAGTCACTGACTGTGAAACTGTACGATCCTTTTAAACTGAGGTATCTCATACTTTGGTGGAGGTGAAAGTTCATTCTAGCTCTTTAGAGGTCGTATAGTGAAAACCTCGTAAACAGGATAGATCATAAAGCGGAAACTTGGTGGATCTGGCCGCGTAGTTGGCCTCTAGATGCCTCATATTCCGTTCAATAAATTCAATTGTTTTTCGTGACGGTCTAACGTCATTCAAGGTTAAACTGTGAAAACCTGGGATGTTATTGTAAGGGATCCAATACGCAGCATTTGGACGGCCATGTTGTTTACAAGAATCCCATTGTTCTCTGTGGAGTTGACGTGTGAGGTTACCGGAGGTTAATCGTGAAAACATAGTAAAACATGATATCTCAAGCAGGATAAGTTTGAAGTATAAACGTCAGTGCGACAAAGCATTTCCTTTCGACAAGGAATCACAATGCCTTTGGTCTTTCTTCTTTAATGATCGAACTTTTCAGTCGATGTTGTTTTTATGGAACCATAAAGGATGTTGTTGTAGTTTTTACAGTTTACATAGGTTAACCACTGCCTGATGTCTGAGGATTTTTTGCTTCTTAGGGCGGTTGTATTGCCATATAAATGGCAAAATGGCAACAGCATGCAGATAATTTGTAGTTTGAATTCATACTTTTTTAAGCAGGTTGGTAACATGTTACCATATTTTCGTATAGTTATTGTTTAGCTAACCTCAAACCATTTAAATATTTAAGATATACTAGTATTCAAACCATCACATGTAAAAAATGTATTCAAGACAAATTTTTGAGACTTTGTATTAGCGTAAAGTAATTTGTATTGTATACAAATTCCATAGCATCTACAGTGTTTGAAAATGGGCCTCAATACATCGTTCATTTACGTACATATTCTTTTCAACTATAATGCCTTTCATTGAAGGCATAAAGCGTTCATGAATTTATTTGTTTATTAGAATAGCTTGTATTCATCATCGAAAATAGTTATTGATTTCTACTAGTACAAGTCACCTCTAATTAACACGCAAACATTGAAAACTTAACCTTTTAAACTATACTGTGTAGATGTTTCTGTTGTCATACTCACATTGCCCATAACCGATAATACGGCTATTCGATATTTATATTTTCAACATCGGCCGATACCGTTCGGATACCTATATTTTACAGATTAGCTGTTGACCACCTGTCGACTACCACCATGCCTAGGTGTCGTCTCATTTACATGCGGTAAAACATTGACATTTGTAATAGGCCTACATAAATACCTAACGCAACATTTTACTGAAGTATAGGCTGGAAAACATCGTTATGGAGGTATCGTCATTTTATGCCAAACATTTTCTTTGTGGTATAGGACGAAAATGAAGAGCATGTGTCGATGGCGATATTGAATAGCAAACTTAAGCCGAACACTATAAATTTATGTGCTGCAAATGCGTGACAATATCTTTGTCAGTATTGTCAAGTGTCATAAAACAAAACTTTACTTGTTGATGGTATAGAAGTTCACTCAGCCATTACAAGCTTCTTTCGTGTACACAAACTTAAGTTCAACACCTCATATAGCAGCGGTGGTCAAATGGTGGTCCAACTACTATATAGCATGTGCGAAGCTACCCAAAAAGACCGGCGAAGCTCAAAAAGTGTAAGGGTTGAAAAACCAAAATGGCTTCCATTTTAGTCTTATTAACCTGATACGTTTTACTAAAACGGATGATTTTTATATAATATGAAATGAAAAATACAATAATGTTTAACATTGTGATTTTCACTGCATTTCGTGGGCAACCATCCCGGATAGTTCTTTTATTATCAATTTTTTTGAGTGTCAATTGTTATTTCACTTGTGGGTACAAAACATTCAAAATTGAAAGATTTCGAATAACATCAATAGATTTATGTACATAAGAAACATGAAATCAGATAAGCTGAAAAACGTTTTTAGTCCGGCAAGATTGTAAAAAATGCAACAACTAAAAATGAGTATACAAAAAGGCAAAATTTTAATGGCTATACCTTTTATGAATGAAATTTGAACCATGGTGCTGGATTATGGCACAAGTAGAAACAGTGTTTGAAAAAGCATCTTGGGGTTTGTAATGCGCATACAAAATCACTCAAAGATAGTTAATTGCTATTCTAATTTTCACAGTTTTAGAAATGCACCAGAGCTTCGTGGGGTCTTGAAGCGGGTTCATTGATCCCAAATCCATTTTCCGAGGCTTTCAGGCGCGTTTGCCACCTTTGCTACCAATACCCTCGTGACAATCGTTGTTATTTACCTATTTTGGCCCTTGCAATTTTTTCAATGGAAAATATGACCTTTAATAGAAAATTATAAGCATTGTTAAAAGGTACCTTCTGTGCCATCATCCAGAGGAGACCAGAGTTCATTTGAAATAGAAATGTACCTGTATGAGAAAACTAAGATAGAACAACTTAAGAAACGTTTTATTTAGATAAAACTTCATTTTAGCTCAATTGTAACATATTTTTATGATAGTTTTCAGCTTTAGTGAATACTAACAAAACTAGACTTTTTATTTCCTCATTCTCTCTTTTTGGAGGTGAACTCATGTAAGCATGATTGGTGAACTGAATATGTGATGACTTCACAATAAGCAATATCAAACAAAAACATTTTAAGAGACTGGTAGTAAGAATTTAGAGTAATCCATCACACCATAATAATTTTAAATTCATCATCGCTAGGTAGGTTTGCAAGTTGTCTTAAATTGCATATTGGCGAAAATGGGCATGCCAAGATAATCCCACAGAACTGACGGTCGTAAGAGTTGGCAATGAATTGGGAAAGTCTGGCAACGAATTGGGAGATATGCCCTTCACTGTCACTTTATTTTATAGACTTCTCAAGGTTGACTGGTACTGGGTACATTATGACACAGGGATTTCTTCAAAAGAACACCTTTGCCAATATTATTATTGAAAAATTAGATTCTATGGAAAATTTACACCTTTCTCGATCTAAATTTTGTCAAATTCAAGCCCCAAAAACGTTATAAATAATAAAAGGAAAGTAAGCAATAAATCACAATAACTTAACACCTGTTCGACAGCTATTAAACTTACTCCCTGCGGGCAAGAGAGTTGGCACTACAGAATTCTGTGGTTGCAAACGACGTGGTAAATAAAATGGAATATTGAAAAACGATTTGCTAGGGCAATAAAACTCAAGTGAGGGAGTAGGTGCAGCTAGAGAACACTTCGTTCATGACCTCTGCTTTATGACTAGTTACATTTTAGGCTGACGGGTATTTTATTGGTTTGTACGACTGTGTCTTCTGTGGGATCAACTTCTCATGGGACTGAAAGTTGGGAGTGTCCGAAGCTGTGTCTGCAATTGCATTTAAATGAAAGGCAAAGACCAGTAACCATTATATTTCCTTGGAAACTTGCTTCATTTTCTTTGTTCAGCACATATTTCGTCCAGCATTGTCTCCACAAATCAGTTAAATCTTGCTTCATGCTTGTCACCATCTGCAACTTTGTTACTCCCTTCCAGCCTGTGTAGTCATTAGGGACGATGTTGTGACAGTGAAGATGGATATTTTTGTGCTTTGGCTGTGATTTATCATTGAATAACGTCTTAAGATAGTTCAGTTCAGCATGAGACTGTAATATCCATGTCCCAAGGCATAACTCAGGAAATGGTAGTCTAAAGCACAAGTAAGGAAACCAGTGCTGTCTAGGTAAGAGAAAAGGTCTACACACTGAATAAAATTTCATTCGGTTATTTGATAATCTTCAAGTGGAAGTAAATTGTCATGAAAACATTTTGTTTGCGAATGAAGTCTGGAAGACGTGAGAAGACTATCAACGATTTCAAAAAACAATTTAAAGAAAGATACTATGCGTTGTAGATAGAGAGAAGAACGAGATATAGATCCCATGGAAAAAACGGAAACACTTTCAGAGAAATCCTTGGAGTTGCAATATTTTTACCGCAGATATAAAAAACTTGATAATCGATACACCATCCAAATTATCACAGTTGACCAAAACTCTGAATGACGACCAGTCATTCTACTAGACGTATGATGGTGGCAAGGGAATGTACGGTGGTGGTGGTTCTGGTGTTCGTGGGTAATTGCAATGCGTCAATGGACCTGCCTGCTGAAGTGGCATTTGAGAGACGGAGTAGACCTGAAAAGAGTAAGGCGATGATACACTCATGGGTAATACAAAAACTTATGAAACTTTGCTTTTTCCTTTCAATGGCATAGTGGTAGTAACCAACCCATAGTGAAACGTCAACTAGACTATATATACGATACTGTTAGTGTGACGTCGTGACTTTTAGTGTATTGTTACGTCGTACAGAAGGAGTTTTAGTACTGACCAAGAGGGTCGCCACTTTGTGTGGACAATTCTACTACCTCCCTTTGTCGTTGATCTCTAGGTCCATTCCTTCCGGACGTTCATGAAGTACCCACGAAATATCTCCGACGTTGAGCAAGCACAGTTTCGGAGTTTTGCTTCCCAAACCCTTTATCTCCCTCTAATTGGTCCATTCCTTTATGGTTATACAGCACAGAACATACTAACCATGTACTAACCAGGAACTGACAAATTTTATCCCATAATAGTAGTTACTTCAAGAACCAATGCTTCCAGGCATCCTGATTGCAGGCTGTGAGAGACTAGACAGAAACACTTAATTAGGGCCCGCGGCATCTGCGGTCCGTTCAGACTAAAGGGAAATTTGTAAATGACTCAGTAAGAAATCGCATTTAAAAAAGGCTCTTTACATAATGGTAACTTTGTTTTTCAAATTCTCATGGTCAGCCTATTTGATTCAAGTGGTTTGTTTTCTGAACACCAGCAATCGTAAAAACGTGGAAAATCAAGACCAATTCTGTAACAATATTCTTCATGTACAGTTTTCAACAGAGCTCACTCACAAGCACTAGCCACTGCGACCTGCCCAACACAGTCTAACAGTATAAAGGATGGGAGTGATAAGTAGGGGATAGTCGCATGTTTTTGAAGATTGAAGGATTGACCTCCAACACTGGCAAATCTTTGCCTTGTTATGACAGACGAACGTACTATGTAAAGAAAACCTGAGCTCCGAGGAGGACCCGAGACGGCAACCTACGGCTCAGTGCACACTTATGCTTGTATTATATGCTGGAAATAAAGAAAAACATAAAAATTGTATTTCTGGGTTGCTAAACTTAAGGGTTAATTATCTAAATGTAAGTCAAAGATCAAATAAATCTTAGTTTTGCCGTAAAGTGCGTCGCAAACTCCTCCTAGACCGTAAGTCTGATCAAGTTCAAACTTGGTGCGTAGATACAATTTTGTTCATTCGTTATTGTAGCTATTAAAAATAATCTTTGATATATCTAAATAATGCTTTTTGCCATTTCTTGCCTATCAGTATGTTACAAAAAGTTATTAAACCAAATGACATGCTGAGAACATTTGGACAAATTTAAAATGGTTATGTTGGGTCGCTTAATGTAGGGGTCAAAGGGTAGAGCGTACAATGTTCATTTTAAGACTGAAGAGAGTGGGCTACAAGCCCATACGAAACAAATTTGTATCTTGAAAATGTCATAGAGTTTACTTATTATATGGATTTATACTCGCTCTCATCGGTTGAGCACTATCTCCAATATTGTTTCACAACTATGTATTCTATATATATATATATATATATATATATATATATATATATATATATATATACATACATATGCATTTATGTATGTATATATGTATGTATGTATGTTGGTTAGGTTAGATGAGGTTTAACGTCCCAGTTTCCAACCAATTGGTTCAAGTCGAGACAACCACGGCCTTTTTTCCAGTTGTGGCTCACTAGCTTGTTTTCCCTACTCCATTGTTTATGCTGAGCACCAAGCACAAAGGCATAAGGTTCCATTTTTAAAGTCTTTGGTATGACCCGGCCAGGATTCGAACTCTAGACCTTCCGGCTGCAAGTCGGATGCTCTAACCACTGTATGTGTGTATGTATGTATGTATGTATGTATGTATGTATGTATGTATGTATTGTTTATGTATGTACTATTTATGTATGTATTATATATGTATGTATGTGCGTACATACGCACGCACACACGCATGCATGTATTATGATGTATGTAAATACATACAATACATACAATCTTCCTTGGTCGAAATTTATTTAGTTATTTTCCACCTATTATATAAACATAATGTATACATGCATATTATTGGTAGAATATCATAGATCGACTAAGAACAGGTAGGTAAAAGGCTAATCTGATGCGATCATGTATTTATACATATTCAGCTCATTGTGTGTGCAAACACACCCAACCACACACACACGCATATATATATATATGTGTGTGTGTGTGTGAGTCACAGAGATTAGGAAGTCATTACTTTGTAGTCGTAATAGTAATTAGTGTAATTTCAATAATTATAGACCTCTTTTTCTTCTTCGGAAAGCTGGACGTTAACTCTGGATCATATATCCAAAGAATGCAAAACAATTTTTAACGAACTGGAATTCATTCTTCCTGCTTCACCTTTTTCAATAAAGGACAAATTAACTAACACTTTTACATATGTTACTTTAATATTAATTACAATGAACTTTGCTCTGTTCTGATACGTCAAAGTAGATTGATCTTGTTCAGTAAGCAACGCTCTTTGGTCAGCTCTTTGGTCCTAAAAATTCAAGCTGTAGAATTAAAGATCGGAAAGGAGTATAACTGCGTGACTGTCAGGTAGAGTTTGATGGACATAAAGTTTACTAGAAAGAAATATAAAATACTTTTTCTTACGGTTTGATGTGGAGTGTTCGTGTAACTAGTTGCACTACAGCAGAAAATTGCTCCGATGAGAGATGTCACCATATGTACAGCAAAAGCTATGGAAAGAACGCTGTACATTGCCAAATTGACGACGCGGTCATAATCTGGTAACGCTCTCTTTTAAAAACAAAACGTAATAAGTGAAGTAATGACTTTCACACATTTGTGAACTGGGCCCAAAATATGATAATGATAACGGTATTTATCACCAAAGATAATATTGTTGATAAAGATTGACAACTCCCAAATACTCAGGAACTTTTCATCACATTTACATGTTATTGGTGTTTTCCGACCAATATGTAACCGGTCGTTATTAAACATACTAGAGGTTGTACTTAAGCCAGCATCAAGATGAGTAAGATGTACGTTTCAAAGATTGTGTATGTCTAGGGTTTTTTTTTTTTTGAAAAGTGGGAACCTCAACGCATGGATTCATTAGGCCAGTTTTAACTTTATTTGTTACCATGAGTAAAAAGTGAAGCTAGATTAACCAAACCACTGAGCTATATAACTGGAGGACGCACGTCAATGCCGAATACCCCTCAAAATCGAGGCCGAATAAGGGGGTCACGTGATGTTGGTTACCTTACTCAAGTCGATTCCACTGCCGTAGAAACGCGTATGTAGAAGTGGAAGTAATGTAACTCAGAATTATCGATGTACACTCTAAAGCAATCCTCATTACGTCTCTAGTGTTTTTGTTGTAATTTACTAAACTGGGAATCTTTAAACTATGATTGCGTGATCAAGAGATTGCTTTTTACAAACTTTTCTTGATTTTGAGAGTGGTCCTGCCTATTCGAAGGACAGCGCATGTGACCGCATTTCGAATGGTGCGTCGAGACGCGATGCCTGTGAACATTAGATAGCACCATCACTGAAAAGTACAAAGAGTAGGCACCCTTGTTACTGACTGGCCATGCATGTATGCGCACAGATGTTTTCTACAAAGCATCAAACACGTCCTTTTACACACAAAAAGGACGCATGAAGGAAAGCTCGTTGACTTTTGCACGAGTGAAGTTTACCACCCTGGTTTTAGGCATGCAAAAGTCACCTAACGCAACCGCGTTCTGGAGGACAAGCAGCACACGCGGACGCTAGGTCATGTACCTGCGTGGCGTGGTGTCCTTCAAAACAACCAGCGCGTTCACTGAATTTGACCTTTTGAGTTTTGGTGCAAGCACCCTATTGTGATGTAGGACTTTTCATGAAGTTGCTAAGGCAACTTTACCTCGGCGCAGTGGCGTGCATACTAACGCATGATAGCGTGCAAATTAGCGTCCAAGATTCTAAAAGAGACGCTAAGGCTGGCTGCGTTAGCGTGTGCATCATTGCCTAGGTGTTTCAATTCTAGATACGCGTTTCTACGACGGTCGAATCGACTTGAGTAAGCTAACCTACATCACGTGACCGTTCATGATGGCTTCAAAGCATTATTGTGGAATGATCCTTCCTAGTATATTGTTCAGTGAACCAAGCAATGATGACGTGACCATATGCGAGCTGTAAAGAGCAACACTCGGGAAACTCGAAGTCACATTAAAGTATAGGACGTGGTGGTTGCAGTAAAATTGAAAGCTAACGTGAAACTCTTAGGTGATCAAAATATAAGATAGACTGTAAAAATGTAATGAAAAAATACGGTCAAGGGAACAACGACCTGGTGGCCTTATTGGTTTCACTAGCTCAAAGATTAAACGTGTTACATAAGCATGAAGTGGGTGTATATCAAACTGATGCATCTTCGGTGCAATGCATAAGTTTGACCTTATAGAAAACGCCCGTTTCACCTGAGTAAGCCTTCTAAAGATACAAATACAGAGCGGATTATCTAGTAGCGTAGCGCTAGCATAACGTCCAGTGTCATTCATAGAAAAACTGCACTTCACTGTACTACCTTTGAAAATATGGGACAATTTTCCCACTCTTGAGAGACACTTTAGGGACAAAAAGGCTAGTTTTGACAGTTTCATTTTATTTGTATTGCTTTCAAGCCCAAAGCCAAGGAGAGGGTCAATAGCGTCCACCTAGAATTCAACTAATAACAAATGACTAAATGCATTTTAGTATTTCTCGTCCCCCTAAAATATATTCTCCCCGAAGCTCTCTACTCTTTTTCAGTACCTTGCCTGGCTAGGGGTCTGATTTTTTAGACTTGACAGGTTTATAATGACAAAGACAAGTTAATGACTATAACAATAAAAAATTGTGCATCTGTTGTACTTGAGGGAAGCATATCAGATATTGAAAGCATTTTTTGAAAGCGTTATTCAAGCAGGATCTACTTGTGAAGTATGGGTTTAACGCGATTAAGAAATAAAAAAACACGTTTACCCGTTTGTGACAAAACACAGCAGCAAATTTTTATGATATGGGCAAATCAGTCTAAAGTTTCGACACCTCAAAATCCTTAAATGTTGTGTAAAAGAGAAGTTGCATTATGTTTAAAGTAACTAAATTTCTGCTTATGTCACAGGTACCTTGCACTCGGCCAACCCGCCCACTGCAAATTTGCCCCAAAGATTATACGCTATGAACTATTACGTCACCATTTCTAATATAGTTTTTTGCTTATTTTCTTGTAATCAACGTCTATTAAACATGCTCAAAATTCGTCATTACGCTTTTTTGGGTCATTTCTGTGGGTTTATTTTGTATTAAGTCACTTATTATGATTTAGTGATACTTGCAGACAACATCCTTTATTGGTCTATTCACTCTAGTTCAATTAGAAATATGAAGTAGTTATCCTGTGCCAAAACAAAGATTGCTCCCCTACCGGGTAGTAGTGGCTGATCGCCGACCAGATATATTATACTATTTGAAACTGAACAAAGTATTAGCTTGTAAAGAGAAATCTTGAGGTCATAAACCATGCAAGTACTACCTCGGAGGTACGTCTCTCAGCATGATGGCCATCCCTTACAGGGGGAAGGGGAAGGGAAAGCTGCCCTTTGAGATTTCAAAGCCATAAAGAAAGTTGGCCTATTTACAACAAAACAATTTGGAAAATGCAGAAATGTTCTTTGTCGCAATTAGGATTTTAAGGCCCTCAGAAGCTAGGAATCGCATTAAAGGGCTCTCTTTTTCCCAAATTTTCCCGGGATATGACAGGAACCCGCTATACATGCACTATTTGGTTGACTAGCCTCGACGAATGAATCTCTTCCATAAACATTGGATCCATCTATGTCCGGTGACGAATGTTGCTGTACTACCTACAACTAGGTAATGTAGAAAACATACTTGGGACCTTTAGTTTTAAGCTCTTAAGTAGGCATACTCTTTCTCTTTGCGCATGCCACAGAAAAGTTTTACAAAAAAGTCCAGATTACTGTCTTTTAGTTTAATGCTCAAATTCAATGAATTTGTAAAGTAACTTCAAGTCCTGTTGCCACTACAAAGGGATTTTCCTGAATAACTTTTCAAATTTGCCCTGTTAGGTTGAAATCTTAATTTCTAAAGCATGAAATCTCTAAATAAAGAATGTTTACATGCAAGTTATAAGGCATGGAAAATACTATTTCCAGCAATGTGGGAGACATTTTAAAAAAAACTTTTCTTGATAGGCTTACTAAACTCGACAACAAATTGAGGCCCTCAGCTAGAGCCATGCCATGAACCGACCGAAGAAAATCACAAAATACTAGGAATTTCTAAACATATAATAAGTTCAAAACTACAAGTGCTTCTTGCCCAATAGCACCATTTTGCATCGATACCATCATACCTATGCTAAATTTTCTCACAGTTTGCACCTTATGCAACACCCTAAGGCTTTTACATCCTTCCAAAAAATCGAAACATTTACTCAATAATAAAAAGTTTGAACCCTGTAATCAGTTCAAAGCTAGCTTTGACAAAGATGGCACCACTTTTATCGAAACAATCGTAAACAAAAAATCTCAAAGGGTAAGGGTGTCACCCTCTCCCCTAGGACAGTACCCCTTTCCTTTAGCTCAAGTCAAGTAATAGCCACTACACGATGAAAGTAAACATGTAATTAGTTCAAAAATTTCCAAGATGGCACCAGCTTGCTACTTCGCTTTCTTACGTAAATGTCCCTTCTCCTCTTAGATCCTCCCTTAGGGCGATTCCCTGAAGGTGTCAACTATCCTTGATATAGACTTAGAGAGTGCCATTAACTACCCCCTCCCCCTTGAAATTTGTGCAAGCTACGGTACTACTCTGATAGTGGAGTATCGTAAAATATGAAGGACAGTAAAAAAGCCTTTTTAGCAAGTACCGGTACTTAGCGGAATCTTTTGATATGTTGTTATAGAGAAGAGTCGGCTTAGGCTTCATTCCTGATTATAAACTTTGCGTAAACTGATTTCCGTTTCTGGAAAAACAACATCGGGGGTTTTGTACCAGCTGTCTTCCACTCGTAGCTCTTTTTGATTATTTTGGCAAACATAATTTTCATCGGAATTTTTCGTTGCCAAGGCAAATAGATCTTGAGTTTCGTGAAAATTTGTTTATGATCAAGATTTTTCCTCTAGTGAATACCCAACAAGTGATGTCGTTCTACTTACGTTTGCCCTAGAAATATGAAGCACTCCCCATATAAGACAGAAGACACTTGATACAGTAGCAATGATAGAGGTAAGCATATAGTAAACGACCTGTGAGTGAAATGTAGATATTAAACATATGTCAAGAATGATAAAAAGCCACAAATTACCAGTCTTGTACTGGTGAAAAAGAAAAACGAGAGAAAAAGGCTAGAGGAAGTAAAAATTTGGAGATGATATCTGTGGCAGTGTAAAAGAGATCCAACTATGTTGAGTCAGTGTATTTTGTGTTTACTTTTTCCCCCAAGACTAGTCATATAAACAGGAAAAATTTTATTTATATGATTAAAAATATGATTCATTTTGATTTACCTACACCATTGTCGAGAATATGATGCCAGCTGAGGGTCTCAGTCAGTTCGGTTGTAACTAAAGATACCGGAAAATGGTGTATCGAAAGATAAAGTCTATAGAGCAATGGTAACAGGGACTTGAGAAAATTACTTACCTAGTACCCATGCCACTCATACATGAGAATCGGAAATACCACAAACGAGACCCACTGGCGAACGGAAAATGGTAGTTAATTGACTCTGACAATGCTTTGTATTCCAAGGAAGAATTCAATTTATGGGGAATTAACCTTCCTAAAAACGTTGAAATGTTACTTCCCTGTCTTTTACATATGGGTTTACAGTATATTAAGCATTGATCTTCGAAGACTGTCGTTTGGTTGACACAAGCACCTTCCACATAAAAGCATTTGAGGGCCCCTTGCATTCGCAACTTCCTCGGGCTATGGGGTTATAAACACCATGCGCAATAGATAATGGAATGGTACGGTTTAGTGTAGTCAATACAACATATGTGGTGTCTGAATAGTTAAAAAAAATCTGCATTTTATATAACAAAGCAGGACCTTCTCGACAACTTGCATCATAGACCAGAACGTCTGTCCTATGATTCCTTGCAGAAAGAAGAAAAATATGTCAAGCTCTTTTACTTTACCTGGCTCTGGACGGTTTCGGACGGTGGCGGTCAGGGTCGGGCGTTACGAGAATGAAAGACCTTGACATGTACTCTTAATACTACATGAGATATGTATCATGCTTACAAGATTTAAACAGTTTGACCTCCAGTAACTTCAATTGACGGTTGATCTCCACCTCCACCATTCACAATAGGATTCTTTAACTTCATGCGGACCCTCTACATGCATACTATGAAATTCCTCCAATTGATTTTCTTGGGATACTATTATTTCGAGGTTCTCTCAATTTAAAGGGATTTGCCAGTAACAAAAATCAATGACTTCAAAGAAATGCAGAAAATGTTTCTCTTTTAGCAGGTGAAAACCACATCTCAATAGCTTAAACATTTGGAAGATACTAATTTTCAAAGAAATGCAATTTTTTCTCAAGATACAGTGCATTACGGGAAACCTGTTATGTCATTGCGGCACATAAATTTGACAAAGCATTGAATTTCTTTATGATATTGACCCTTTTGTAGGGGATATTTAGCAACTTTGTTTGTTATGCCGTGCAAATGGTGCAGATTTATGCTAAACCTACATGGGAAGATATTCAAACATTTCAAAAGTATCAAATTTCAAGGACAACAGGACATTCAATTATATAAAGGAAAACAAAAGAAATCTGAGGCAATGTGCCCACTTTACGTAACTTCTGTGACCTTGATGAGAACTGGATGTATTTTTGGACAAAACTAAGTAGTCTTTAATATTAGATATCTCGAGTTAGGAAAAGAATATTGCTACAGGGTTTAGAGGGTATAAACTGAAATTTTTCTCTTTCACATAAGAACTTTGTGAAAAGCCACTGAAAAATGCCTTTAAAATCTGTTGAACTAACATATCTTTCACTTCCCACCAAATTCCTTCTTGTGAACTCAATGTGGACCATTTGCAATCAAGGGAGATACGTACGTACGTATGTGTACGTATTTTACACAATCTGACTTCTGTTGACCACAAATGACCTTTAGCTTCCACCAGAAATAATGGGGCCTAACATTTGACGTAGAGTATCTCACTTGAAAAGCTTTAATTCCCTCAAGATTACCCCTCTTGAAATAGTGTTAAAGAGTTTTCACGATCTGACTTACAGTCCCCAGGCTCAAATGACATTTGCGCTCTACAAAAAGCAGGTTTGTTGAGCTTAAAGTGGAGAACCTACATGCTCACTACGAGATCAATTAAGATTTAGGTTCATGATATGTTGTAAATACGATTTCTTCAACGTTTGACCTTGATGATCTTATATGACCTCTGACCTCAACCAAATCAACCATTCTTGTACGCATGTGTAGATTGTTTCCTGCCCTGAAAGCTGGCGCCCTTTCGAATTAAGAAGTAGAAGTCCTCCCACGCTTCCACGGACGATGTCACATCCGGCCTGTCAGAGGCAGGTGTGTACGTGCTTGGGCGGATCACTGGTGGGTTAAAGCTGAAAGGATACGGACGGAGAACTGCGTGGTGCAAGATCGCTGAAAAGAATTAGCCAGAAACTTATGCGGTGGTGGAAGGAAAGAAAAGTGTGGTGATGAATTTGTGGTGTTAGACTAATGTAATAAAGATAAGGCAATGAGCCATTTCATTAGAATTTGTTAAAGGTGGAGAGAGCCATTGCTGTTCGCATGAAAATAACCCTTCACTGGCAGTGAGAGGTCCTAGGAAGCCTACTCTACAAGCTATTTAGTCATTCTGTAAGTGCTGAAGTGCAAGAAACGTTCCAGCATCCTCCTTTCCCATTTCCAGTCCAGGGCCGTAGCGAGCAGGGGGTGGGGGTGTCACACCTCCCTAAATTTGGTCGCCCGTCGGCAAATTTACGGTCTGTAGGCAAAAAGAGGAGAGGGAAAGGAAAAGAAGAGGAAAAGAGGAGAGGAGGAAGAAAAGAGAAGAAGGGAAAAGAAAGGGAAAGGAAGGGAGTGAAAGGGAAGACGGAGAACGAAAAGAAAAAAGAGAAAGAGAGAATGGGCCAGTCTGTTATCGGCTATTTCAATTTTCCGCTCTTTCGATTTTTGGCTCTTCATCTAATTGGCCCATTCAAGTTGAAATCCCGTCGGCAAATTGATTATGCACGTGACGGCCGTATCAACGGCCACGGTCGGTGTAATTGGACGAATCAATGCGTCCGTCGGCAACTCGGGAAAAGAAAGGGACTTAACGGCTTCCGTATTGGTGCACTATTTCGGGTCATATGACTTTCTTCGAAAAACACTTTCTGCACATTATTCCTCACTTTTATCATCACCATGGGGAGCAGCGCCCGATTACCCATGAGGAGGGTATCCTTAGCCCGTCTTCTAAACCCTAACCTTGACTTAAAACACATTTTGCAAACTTCTGAGGATCCGGTTTACCCACAAACATCCTGGGAAAGACTGCGTGCCGCGCATGTCTTCTCTTTACTGCATTCTCAGGCTTTTAACTATTGAACACCGAAATGAAACAGATACAGAACCCATCTTTAGATCTTGGCGTTCAAAGCATATTTTGAACGCTTGTGTTAAGATTCTGAACATTTTCTCTCACTTTTTGAACGCCGGACGCCTATCCACTTATCGTAGCGTCTAGTGTTCAAATGCTGAACACATAGTGTTCCAATTCTGAACGACAGGTTCAGCTCCTGAAGTATAGGGGCATGACGGGAGAAATAGCCTAACACATTAGAATTAACCGGAATCTTTGCATTGGATAATGCATTATGAACCAAAATATACCAATCCTGCATGAGACTCAATTTTGTACCGAGAAATTAAGCTAAAATCTCAGAGCTTCCGAGGGCGAAACCCCACGGACTCCCACCAGGGGCCCTTAAGCCGGCCCAGTGTTTTAGCCAGCCCCTATTTGTGCGACAACGTCGCATAACGAACGGCGACAAATGTCGCACAAAAAAAGATCTGACTAGCAAATTCTACCCGGGTGTAAATTTTTAGGTTCCTCATTACGGCAGAAATCCACTCAAATATTGCACCATTTGCGATGTAGGCACCCCCTCCCCTTAGACCCCTCCCCCAGGCCACAGATCAGTAAATGTCGCATTGAGAAAACGTCCCAGCTAAAGCACTGGCTGACATCTGGATCCCAACCGCTTAAAACTATAGCGGCCTGACGAGAGAAATAGCCTAATACATTAAAATTAGTGGGGATCTGGTTTGTATTTGACGATGCATTATAAACCAAAATATATCCATCTCGAGACTTAATTTTTCAACACGGTCCTTTGGCGGCGCCTGGACCCCACCCGCTAAAGCTCGTTTTCGCACTCCGCATACCCAGATCCGTCGGCAAAACATAATCTCCACACCCCCCAAAGATAACACCTTCGCTACGTCCCTGTTCCAGCCCTTTTCTCTCACTCGAACCTGAATAATATACCGTGATTTGAGCTAAAACTGGCTACTTAGATTGGAAGCTCTCCTGGGTCACCCAACTGTTCAAGAAAAGAAAAAGTTAAGACTAAGTTAAATGGCACTCGGTGGTTTTGGTTAGTCTGTAGACTATCATCCTGTAGAAACTTGAGTGTAAGCTGATGAGCCCCCCCCCCCCCAAGTTCTCCCCGTACATAGAGGTGACATTCCCTGGAACGCGCTGAGATTGGCAACTTACTGAAGGTTGGTGCTTTAGCTCTCTGGAAAGCCGTTCGGCTGAGGGTGTCAGCGCACTGAAGGTGGATGATTCAGCTCTATGAGGGATGGGCGTGCTGCCTGAGTTAACGGTTCTCAAAAAAAAAAAAAAAAAAAAAACAGTTAAGAGCCCAAACAACGAGAAGGATACATTCCAACTAATCATTTCAATCGTTTGTACATTTATCACTGTGGAATGTAATATACGCGAGTAGAGAGAAGCTGAAACCCTCCCCTCAGCTCTGTTAAGTATTCCTTCAGCACATAAGTCTATCCCCATGAACTCAACGCATGGCCCGCGTTACACACGCAATATACATTTACATTCTAAGTTTGAGATCTCTCAAGGTTACCCTTTTTGAGATAACGTGTTTTCCACTTATTATGACATCAGATGTATTTTGACTTTCGACACAATCAATAAGGTTCTTTCTTCTTTCTCTTAAAATGGAAGATCTATACACTGCATAAAAAGTTTCCATCCTATCTTGAAATTTCGTGTTACTAGGTTTACTATTTTTGATCTCTGATGACCTCACAAGACCTATCACCTCCGCCTAAAACAATAGGACGCTTTCTCTTAATACACATAACCTTTATACCGAGTATGAAAATTATCCATTATTGCTATTTTTAGATATGTTTACAAGCTAAGTGTCACAAACACTACCTTACATTCTCATAGCCAACCTGATTGCATAGATTCCTCTGCCTTCGGCAAGAAATCAGCTAGAAGCCAAAAAGCTTGGTGCTATTTTTTAAGTACTCTCACTTTCTGGGGTCTCAAATTTGACACAGGTTCTTCTAAACAAAAGCCCTGCTATCTACCTTCACAGCAGATAAACACCTGAAACTACTCCCAAGAAGAAGTTACAACCCTGAATTGACACAAGACTTAACACAGAGCTATCATAGAGCATTGCAATAACAATTAGAACAGGAACTAACTTGACAGATTTCAACAGAGTGCTATCAAAGCTTGTCTTGAACAGCTTCAACAAAAAGCAAGCGAAGTTAGCTATTGAACTGGCCCGCACAAAGGTGCTTCAAACAGGCTTCAAACCAACTTCATCAGCTGTGTAACTGATTTTGATGGTATACCACTAACAGGTGGGAGAAAAGCCAACTACAAGATCCATAAAGGTTACCCTTCATGAGATACCATGCTAATGAGGTTCCCGTTTGACCTATGGTGACCCCAATGATCTTAGACCTTCACCCCCCCCCCAAATAAGGGCTCTTTTACTCACTGTCGGGGCATGCATTTGCTAAGTAGGAGCTTCATCAATGTTACCCTTCTTGAGACATGTTTGTAAGCAGTTTGCAAGGTTTTCACCAATTGACCATAACGCATAGGCCTACATATGTCAATTCTGAAAAGATCTATGATTTCTATCTTGGAACATCACTTTTATAAGGTTTGGTTTTCCTATCATCACCTCAGTTGACCTCTGACCTCGTCCAAAAACAATAGATTGTGAAGTTTCTCTTAATATGGCAAAGGTATGAACCAAGTATGAAAACTATGCATCATCCCTAACTTGAGATACTTTATTTTTAAGCAATTTACACGGTTTTTCTTAGTTTCACCACCGGTGACTTCAGATAACCATTGACTCTACCAACACAATAGGTTTATTCAATGACCATAACGCATCGACATGCCAAATATGGTAAGCATCCATGCTCCCTTCCTTGAGATATCGTGTGTACAAGAATTTGGTTCTGGACTCTGGTGACCTCAAATGACCTCTGACCTCTACGAAAACAATAGGATTCTCAGTCCTCATAATATGATCGATCCACATACTAAGGATGAAAAGTATCCACTCTTCCTACCCTGAGACATGGTGTTTACAAGGTTTTCAATTCTTGACCTCTGGTGACCTCAAATGACCTCTTACCTCTATCAAAAGCAATAGGTTCTTCCATTCAATATGATAATTCAATAACCAAGAAAGAAAAGTTTCCCTTATTCCTATCTTGAAATATCGTGTTTAAAAGCGGGTTTTTAGATTTTCTAAGTTTCACCTCCGGTTACCTCAGATAGCTTTTGACCTCCAACAGAAAAGATTCATTTTGTGACTAAGTATGAAAAATATCCATCTCTCTTATTTTCGGATATCGTGTTTACAGGCAAAGAGTCACAAGCACACCCAAACATACACACCCACGCATACATGCACATGTCATCCAGTCATCGTGACTGCATATAGGTTCCTCTTGCCTTCGTTAAGGAATCAATTAAGAGAAAGCCAGATGTGCAATCGGTTGAAGTCCTGTTTTTATGAAGCGTATTTAACCTGTGTCTATCATTACTCAGTCTGCTGCATTAGTCTCAGAAGCCTTGAGTCGGTAGCTTTAAGTGCGTTTTGTCTGATTTAGGGCCCTCCTCACAGTGCTGCACAACGCAAAGTTAAGTTTTATTTTAGTGTTCGACCTACCGGGGTGATAAAATTGGTCGTAGGCTCAAGTGAAAACCGTTGCGTTTTTGGCTGAGTCCGACTAAAGGTGCGCTCACACCAAAACCGAAATCTACTGCGTTTTGCGGGCGGGACGCGAAATATTTTATCTCAGAACGAATGAGGAGATTTTCTAAATTTTCATTGAAATAATATTGCCCCTATCTGTCCTGGCAAAAAAAAAAATTCCGCGTCCCGCCCGCAAAACGCAGCAGATTTCGGTTTTGGTGTGAACGCACCTTAACGCAGGAATCGTAAGAAACACTTGCAGCGTGAAAAAGATTTTAAAGTCATTATTACATTATTAGGATTGAAAAGGTCTTTTCGATACGTAAGTAGCTATGGAACGTATCCACACCATTCTTATCATTCTTCCTTTTTTCTTAAGATGTTGCCAAGTAGCATCGGTGATTACGGTAAATACGGCAGGCCCTCAATAAAACATTGGCTACTTGTGTTGTCTCATTTACAGGTTTTACATATTTCTCTGTGTAATAATTGCAAACGCGTGGTAGTATTGATATAAAGTTTTACTCAACAAGTAGAATATTGGTAAATTTTGCTATTTCAAGTAAACAAAATGCACCTTATAACATGACAACCTGGCTTGGGCCAAAAGCGTAGGACTAGGAGATAACAACTTACCACGCTTTTATATCTCCTGCTGCAACAACCCAAAACTCCAGTAACAACTGCAAACTGAAAAGAGGATGGTAAAAGATTCTACAAAACTTCAGCTTAGAAATTTATCACAGCTAGGTTTATCTTCTTCACTGTTCATCTGTGTGAATATATTCCAGGGCCGTAGTCTGCGGGGGGGGGGCAGGGTTCTACTGCCCCCCTGAGATTTGTAAATCGTAAATGAAAGTTGGCCTACAGAAGCAGTGAAAATTGCATTGTCTAAATTATGATTTGAAGGCCCCAAAACCTGGGAAATCGCATATAAGGGTCCCTTTTTCCCAAAATTTTCCCGGGGTAGTCCCCGGACACCCCGCTTTAGACGCGTTCTTATGCCTACTGGTAACATTATTCTCAAAAGCCATTCATGAAATAGGATACCCGGGTGCACTATTCAAACTGGGGTGACTGCGTTTTCCCTTTAAATGTCATTTAAGTTTTCTTCTTGAAATCTAAATTTGTTTCTGAAATCTTAAAGTAAGAATGTTCAGAAGCAACTTCAAGATCTAAAGTGTGTCATTTCCCTTCATCTGGTGGACATTTTGACCGAACATTTTCTTGCAAGGCCTACGCTAAGGTTACGCGCCAACCGATGGTGGCTCCCCCAGTGGTGTACTAAGAGAATCCCGCACTGAGTAACCAGCCTTGTAAGGGTGCCATGCCACAGCCGAAAAATTTGGTAAATAATTAATTTTAGATCATGCTATCAGTCCAATGTTTATCAAAGATAACACCATTTTAGATCTAGGAAAACTTAGTACAAGAAAAATTTCTAAAAGAGTACAGGTGCCATCCCTCCCCTGAGGCAACATCCCCTTCCATTACACCCCATCAAAACAGGGAAAAATCACTAAATAATGAATATTCCCAAACGTATCATCAATTCAACGCTTTACGAAGCTTCACCAAAGATAGCACCATTTTACCTCCAAGCCACCTCACAAAGGCAAAATTTCTCAAACAGTATAGAGTGTCATCCCCTTCTCTTAAACAGAACCTCTTGACTTGTGTCCAGCCAAAAATAGGGAGAATATCACTAAATAATCAGATAATGACAATTTGTAAAGATATAATCAGTCCAAAGCTTTGTCAACGATAGCACAATTTTGCACCTAAGCCAGGCGTTACATGTACCCCTCCCCTTCAGCACCCTCTCCCAGGATGACACTCGATCACAGGTAAAAACAAAGGGTCTTCCCGGGTGTCAACTATCTGCATAGGCACACCACTTGGTGCTCCGCTTAGATGGTGTCATGAACTACCCCCTAGGGATTTCGCCCTGGCTACGGCCCTGTATTCTCGCTAACAATCGTCAAGACACTGTAATATTTTGGATACCTGCAGAAAATGACATAAAACACTGACCTGTGAGATAATTTTTCTATCATGATGTTTGCAATTATGTTATTAAACTCGATCATTCCAGTACCTTACATCTATATGAGGGTGACAATTTACCATTTAAATTTCAAACCATGAGACTACAAAAAGGTGATATTTTTCATACTACTCTTGAAGGAAAGTAGCTATATCAAGCACGTGATACTTTATAACCTTAAACGCCCATCAACTTTCTGACAACTCTTAAAGCATTTATAAAAATTAAATGTTTAAATTTGAAGTACCACTCCGTTCCATATTCCCCAACCAACGTTGTCACCGTTAGCATCCCTGGTGCCAAAAAGTAGTACAGAGTATCGTAGTGGTATGATTATGACAGCAATGCCAAAAGCAATTTCAAGTAAACCGCAAATGATTTGAATTCCTCCTGTGATGCTTCGAGCTTTATATCCCGACAACTTTTCTTTAGAAGGAGTCTGGATAATTGTTACCGAAGGCGTCACGACTAAATACGGTTGGCTTACAAACACTTGCCGGTTGGAAGGTTGCATCTGTGTAAAATAAATGTAATGTATAACCACTTATCTAAGCCATTAACATAACCATATATCATTAATTTAAGCTTTCACATTCAGACTAGACAAAGTTAAAAATATAGGGCGCATATTCATTAATACAATGAGATGAGCATTACACTAGAATCTATGTGATATTTCTGGGGTTGTTGCCCCCCACGGACTCAAATCGCCTGTCGGGGCCATTTTAGGTTTTACCGTACTTTAATCTTGCTACATTATTGGCATTGCTTATATAATAACATGATTTAATAGTGTTATTTTTAGGCCCAGATAACAAAATGCCCAAACAGCGGCCATTTCCTGTACTATATTGTAATGAGAAGGGTCATCTTCTGTGATTTAGGAGGTAGGTTTAGCCCAAACTTGTCTACACGCTATATTCGCACTAATATATATATATATATATATATATATATATATATATATATATATATATATATATATATATCTATATATGTATATGTATATATATGTATATGTATATGTATATGTAGTGGAGCTAATTTACTTGCCTTCTAACTGGACGTGATAATAACCTTACAAAATAGACGAAGTGACCTTTAATGAAAATGTTGAGGAGGAGGAAAAAATAATTGTTTCGAAAATAGTCCTGCTCTTGTTCGGCATGATTGTCAACATGAACAGTAAAAATAGTGTATGCAGATCCCAAAATAGCTCCAACAAACTGTTTCTCAAAATGTTTGAAAAAGAGCCTTGTGATTAAAGTAAAATGAAACCGTCCTGTCTTAATGGAAATGGCCATAGAGTACTGGACTCATATTTGATGAGCATCTCCCTTTTTGCTTTCCTTCAAGTGACCATTTTTAAGGGTACATGGGCATGATAACCGGCTCGCTTACTCCTTAAATGCAGAGAGGTCATCTTACGCTGTATGATAATGCCATAGATATGATCATGATGCTTTCTGTACTTTCTTGATTTTCAAATGCCAGCAAATCACATCTAATAAAGTTAACTTTCATTTTTTCATGGAAAAGGTACTCTAGAAGGCCACTTGTTACCCAACAGGCAGATCTCCCGTCTTGGCTATTTCCAAAAAGTACTTAATTACTGGCTATTGCAAAACTATAACATAATGATATATATGATGATATACGATTTTATAAAAGCCTATGGTTGTTTGTGTTCTTATCTTGATTTCCAGATCCCAAAAATTACATCTAACAGTCAGTGATTGATTTCCCAAATTTCGTTCCCCCCTTTAAAATTTCTTGCCTTCAACGGATTTAATCTTTATCCTCACAAATTCAACCTCTTTTTACATAAATCTTGAATCTAGACCTGACAAAAACATGAACATTAAGTGAAATATAATGGTCGCCTTTATACTATGTTACAGAAAGGGATTGAAAATGGAAGCATGTTTTAATAGAAATACTTGGAGAGGAGGAATGCGAAAGCAGTTTTCTTCCAGGTGGGAAAATCTCATAGAAAAGGTTGGAAGCCATGATTTAGATCGTGTAGTGTCATAGGGTATCTTATTATTTCAAAGCGTCCCTACTGGCCATTCTTGCCCCCTCTGACCGAATTTCAAAGATTAACCACCGATATATCGTCTAATAAAACGTACAGTCTCTATTTCCAAAGTCTGGGTCATTTTTTTTGCCTTACTTTCCAAGTTGGTACTTTGAAAAGTGGTTCTTGTTCCAGGCCGTGTCTTACTTTGCAGAGAGATACCGACCAAGTCCTTTTTTTTCCACGATTTGCAAAAAAAGAAGCCCTAGTACTGTATATGGGGGCGGTTCTGCGCCTCTTGAAATCATATCTAGGACTGAGCGATTTCCTGCAGTTTCATCATCAACAAATGAGAAAACAAGTAGTTACTAGTGCCACCCTAGTCATACTCGAAGCTCGCAGAAAAGTTCTGGTATTCAGTATTAAAAAATATGCGTACAAGTGCTTACATTCCTCATGAAGGTATATCGCCCCCTTTGTGGTCCCCGGTTCGGTGCTTGGCCTCACCTCTGTGAGCATCCAGGAGCACAAAGTTCTCCGTCCAAGTTTTAAAACATTAGGACTGTAGTGTTTAAAATTACGCACATTATGAGATGAAGTTTACTGAAGTATATCTAAATGTTGCTGAATGCACGTTGAAAAGGCAACAAAATCTTCAACAGTTTTCGAACGTGTAGAACTGGACTAACGGAAATTATTGGGAAAGTTATTGAATAGGGAACTCACAGCTTCAGTGGCAGGACTGTAACGTCCGAGTTTGGGTCGGACTCAATTCCGGACTCGAATTCGTTTTTCGTTGGACTCAAAATTGACCCGGAATGGGAGGTCCTGGAATGGGACTTGACCCGAAATGCGCTGCAGCTGGACTCAGACTCGTAGCCGAATCTACAAAATTTAAAGTCCAAGTATCATAATTGAAGATAGGCCTTCAGGATGTTTAATGGATCTAGTAAATGACATCTGACACAATCATTTAGCAAAATGAAAATTTTGACTAATTTTTCCTGGTTTTTGGGTGAACATGGATTTTCAGCTTTGTCGTAATTTGTCGTGCTTTTCCGGAAATAAAATCTGTGACATCATAAGTGGAGTAATTACACTCGTGCACAACCATATATTGTCTGCATCTGTACGCTGGTGCACATATACAAGCCAGCTGCCACCGACGGCCAGGAGTAAAGACAACTGCCGCTAGGGCAGTTGTACTAAGTGGTCGTATATCACGTTTGTAACAGTCATAAAATTTCACCTTGAGCATAAGCTTATTGTATTTTGGGGTTAAGAATCTACTATGCTCACTACATGAGCTGCAAGATTGCACCAGTAAGGCCTAGCATCTTCAATTTTAGCGAAGTATATTCCAAAAGTGAAATACAGACGTTCCTGTGTGATCGAACGTTCTGTTTACAATGAATAGGCTACGTTGTGCCATTTGTACAACACTAAGCGTAACGTTACTGTTATGCCTTTCAGCATGAACTGCTTGGAAGATAACCCTACCTTTTCTACAGTATTCTATTTCGCCTAACAATCACCTGTGTACTTACTTTGCTTGTAAAAATGTCCGCAGATAACTTTTTATTTATATCCAACAAATAATACATCCAGCGCTGGCGCGAACTTTTCAAAATCCTTCGATACTTTTCCTTACGTCATAACGGCACAGTTCCAACTCTACCTTGAGTACGTGCATACCTACATACGTAAGTACGTACGAAATGTAGTAACAGGTGTACTATGTGCGTGGCGTACGTACGTAGTAGCTGTGCACTGTAAGCCTGACTTGGCCAATCAGAACACTCTTACTAAGAAATACACACTAGTGAAAATGTGTGTGACAAGTTTGAAAGCAAACTTGTGATTGGTAGAGGTATCTTTCCATGCTATACTGTTTGTTTTCCACTCCCAAGCAAGTCCGTAATTTGTCCACTGATAATTCTAGCAATATTTTACGGCTTCTTACGACAGTTTGTTCTTTTTTCTGCCTATTGTGAACACTGAATATTCACGTTCTCATAGATATGAAGAAACTGTCTATGAAAACTTGGCATTCTGAAGCCATTAAGTGGGTTAAAACACTATGAAAAACTGGCTACTGCCACTCCGTTTAATGCGGTCCCAGTTTTTGTTTTGTGCTTTGTGTTCCATTCGTGTCCGTTTCCAAGCGCGTAAAAAGTACACTGTTTAATGCGTTGTACATAGTCTTCTTATAATAACAAGACCGTGGCGTTGTATTGCTGTGTACTGCCCGTGAGAAGCAACCGTCCACAACTCCAGTGATGACGTCATAAGTAGTTCGGCAATTCGTAGCTCTTCGGAACTGACCGTTAAATATCTTACCCCTTTTCGGTATCTACGGGAAAATTTGGCTTTTTCTTCAATTTTCCGTGTATTTATTGTGGAGGGATATTTAACCGCCAAGAAATTGGAAATATGAGACTTTTTAACCATTACTGGGTGATAAGCTTAGCTGTAATACTTGATCTTTAAGGTTACACAGGCCTATGTCACCTAGGTCAGAGCTACATTGCTATTGGTGCACAGTGCAACACATGAATGTTCACATGCAGTCAACTAAGTAACAGGGTAAGATGCCAGGATATGAAATTTACTCCTAAAAATAGCCGTTTTAACTGAGTGTACAAAAATAGTAAACAAAAAACATCTCTACGCTGTGCTACATTTTCACATGGCTAGACTAGGAACTGGGCCGAAAATAGGGAGCTGGATTTGGATTGACTCGGAATCGAAGCGTACTGGACTCGGAATTGGCCAAGAATGGTGGCCACTGGAATCGGAAATGGCCAGGAATCGGGTCAGCTGGATTCCTATGCAGTGGTCCCATAGCTCGTGAAAGTTAATGTTCAAACAATAGTTCTGGAATGTCTCCCATTAGCTATGTATGTTTTTCACAAAAGTAGATGCCCGCAAACCGGGCCACAAATAATTATATATATTTTTTGAAGACATTTTATGAAATGTAGGCTCAATGATTGACTGATAAAGTGACATTAGGTCCAAATCGATTTGTAAAGAAGCTTCTTTCATAGTCAAAAAGGAAAATTGATTTGCAAGTGATGGGCGCGCTCTCTTGTACTTGTATCAACATCTAGGCTATTAACAGCGATTTTTCTCAGTGGTGTTGTGAGCATTATCTGCAGAGGAAGTGCTTCAAAGGCATGTGACCATTTCCCCTCCCCCTTAACTCACACTAAATCTGGTATTTATGCAGGCTTCGTTTAGCAAGGCCAATGTTTGTTTTCTACTGACGAAAACAGCTTGTAATGCAGTATTGCGTTAGATTCTGGGTAACTAAAAATGTCTCAAATGCGATTTTTTTGCAGTCGCGCAGCTCGCGAAGCGCACCCATCAATGATACATATTAATCCTGTAATGATGGACATGTTGAGTGATATTATTGTATCAAAGCCCCATGCAATGACTACCATTATATTGCCACATTTGTGTTCCATGTAGTGCGCATCAAGTGTCATTTGGAGAAGGTTAAATGATTAATTGTAATTTCAACCATTTTAAGTACCCCCGAGCTTCCGAGAGGGATAACCCGGTCCCCAATGGACATGAGAGCATAGGTGTTTTCTCGTAGACCCAACGACCATTCAAGATGTATAGTACATATAGGTGTACATACGACTTTGTCACCCAAATTGCCTCTGTAATGAAGCTTTGGAAGTTACTCTTCAGATGTTGTGCCCCCCACTTTTTGACATGTTAGTACACCCTTTAAAATATACGATTTTTTCCCTCTGCAACATAGGGGCATATAAGGTGTCTAAGGGTGGCCACAGGGATAGCAGGGGGAATGTCGTCAAAATCTAAACATTTTCCGACTTAGTGATTCACAGAACACGTTCATAGAATCGGCTTACTTAAATTAGAGGTGGCCCCAGGATTTACTAGATGGGGAAGGGGTGAGGTGAAAGCACCCCGATAGGGACATTACATCAAAGTCCCGAAAATGGGACGAGTTGCCGGTAGGATGGTGAAAGTGCAATTAATTTTTCAGGATGCGCTTTGCGCCGAAAAATCGGGACGTTGCATAAAATTAAACAAATGAAGGTCTGCTGTTGTGATTGAAGGGAATTTGGAAATTTTGAGTTTTATCGTAGAAAATTAAAACATTGGAGGTGTGAATTGAATTACATTTTATGGAAGAATCTACCCTCCAAAAGAGCAAATATTAGTTAAACTGCGGGGGTGACTGGTCGCCGTCGGGAATAACATACCTAACCGTAACCGTTATGTCTCTCGATCCGAAGGTGAAAATTTTCCTTGGCAGGAGACCAGCCTTTCCCGAAGGGGGATGCCTCCTGTAACCTATCTGGCACCATCCTTGCCTTAAAGGAAGTCAAGGGATAACGACATGAAGCAGTACAGAATTCAATTTCATTTTGCTTTCACCTATTCCCTACTAATGACGTTGATTTTCATAAAAAGGAATTAACTGTGATGTTTAGAGCACAGATAACAAACTGTTCAAAGGGCGTTCACAATCGGCAAGTGGAAATCGTTTCCAGCTATCTAGTAGGCTGGCAGACATTCTGATCTTAAAATTTTCTAATCGTTACGCGCCCACCTGTGGTGGCGCTTAGCTTAGATCAGTGCATGATGCAGTTTTCAACCGGGTCCACGTAGACCCCCGGGGCACTTGCGATACCTGGGGTGAATCAAGAAGAAAGTGAAAATGCGAGTAGTTGGGAATGGCAAGATTACTGTTATCCGTTCTGATGAGCAGATTCGTGTTTTAGCCTATCTTGTTCATTTCAACAGTAACATGGCCATAATTTCTTGGTAGTGTGTTTGGAAATTAAAGAGTAGTCAAATGAAACTACATATTAATACACAATGCCATAAAAATTCTTCCTTTGAGCCAACCCTTTGCAATTGCACTTAAAACTTGTTAGTCAGTATTTTTCCGTCCTTGAGACTAAGAATTCATTTTACAAAATTTTGGTCGCCTAAATTTTGTTTTTGATAGCCAGTTTTGTAACGGTATAAAATGAAAAAAATCATTGTGAAACATCTAGGTCATTTCGAACGTTTGATCATGCCAGTGTTGCAGTGATCACATTGATGATGTCAAGTTTGCTTGTGTACAAGCCAGGAATTCGCATCTAAAAAGTCTTCTATTTCCAAAGTTTTCCCTGGTGGCGAGGCATTAAGTAACGACTTACTACAGAGTGCCCCTACGCATCCTTTCTCTCCTTTTGCAGACCCGTAGCCAGACAAGGTACTGAAGGGGGCGGGAAGGCTTCCAGAAGGCGAAGAAATTCCAGGCGGTGAGCTGTGTAAAAATGTGTTAAGCTAATGGTAACTTGAACTTTTCTATTGGGGCAAAAATTTTTTCTAGAGGTTTCGTCATCTTCCTCCTCCTTCCTCATAACTACGGACTTGCCCTTTTGACCAAATCACCCTGTTCTACCACTTCCCCTGCGTCAATGTCTCCTGCATTCTTAAAACCCTAACGTCACAATTACCCCCAACATAACCTGTAGGTTTGTTCTAGTGTTTTTCAAAATTCATTCTCTTTAAAATAAGCCTAAACTGTACTAGCATACATTTATATGAAATGCACAAAATCTGAAAACAATAAAACCTGATGAACAGAGCCTATGGAACCAATTTTCTCAATATCTAATACTGCGGAAGCTTTCGGTGTTTTCATCCCCGGGACCCGCCAAGAGACCTGCCGACGGCCCTTGACCCCATACGTGCAAACTTGCGATCGTCGGCCTCGTGGCGCAGCTTCCGTCCACTTGTGACACCCACACCCCTTGGACCGCCCCTCCATCTTGTGACGAAATTCTTCCAACGTACATTATATTGCTGTGTAATTTCACTATACTGCCTTAAAGAGCCGAGTTGACTCAGGAGATATACTTTCTCCAAAGAGCAATGCAGGTGGAATGTATAAATATTTACAAATGATTCACCAAACAGGTGTTTACAAATGACTCAGCAAACAGTGGTTTGGACAAGATGGGAATACTTCCATTTAAAGGGAAATATTGCGTTTGTCTGGCTTTTTTCTTGAATCTGTCCTCGTTTACTTGCGATCGGGTCCCGCTTGATGAAAGAGAGGTAACTAAGAAAAACATTCTACCCTCCGAGCACTAATGAACGAGTAATGAACCTTTCTGTAACAACTAATAGATTTGTTCACCCAAACAATTATGCATGCAAAACCACACCTTCATCACCCCTGATTTGAAATCCACCAATCAAATCATTTCTATCACCAAGTTATGTCAGACAATAACAAACGCCTTCTACAACATGTCCAAAAAGTTTGGAACATACGGACTAAGTACACTGAGTACAGTATTTTAGTGGGAATTATTACTACATTATGTCTGTATTACTGAACCAGGGAGTGTCTATTTGACAACCTAACGGACCAACCGTTACATTACAGTAGGTGGTCTTGTCACCTCCCTGGTATACTATACACAAAGTTCAGTTATTCCGTAATTCGAATTGCAGCCCTTGGGCCTTAGCAGGTTTGATTTACTTTTGAAACAGCCGGATGTAAAAGAGACTGTTGGTGCTTCGACAATGGTACAAAATGAAAATTTTACAAACCTGTGATGCCAGTGGTTGCCACTTGTCCAAAACAAAGAAATATGCAGGGCCTACAAGTCTTTTGCAGATAAATTAACACATTTGTAGCGACTCTCCTGTAACGACTGAATATAATGCACACTCACGGTGAACCAGGGAGATGACGCTGGTCTCCATGTGTGAGTTTTGAATTACAACCTACAGCACGGGGTGGTACAGAAACTGTGGTGGTACTTTGTTGTGAGCAGGGTCGTTGGAATTACTGTAAGCAAGGTCAACACGTATTGCGTAATGGGTGCATATATGTCCTGACGTGACCACTCTTCCTAAATGAATATGCGTTGCATAGTGTGGGCGAGGCTTATACTTATAAAATGAGCCCGTAGATACAAAAATTGTTGCTTCTTTCTTTCCATATTTCTTGAGATTAATGTTGATCTGCTGCAAGTTATTTGTGTTCCATGTTTGGAAAGGATAAAAGACCATAATGAGATTAATCAGAGTCATATCGTTGTATTTTTTCAAACGCAATATTTCCCTTTAAGGGCATTGTTTAGATGACCAGAGACAAAGAATGTTATCATTTAAGACCACCTCCGCTAGCTAGCAGTGAAAGAATATTTTACTATTGACCAAGGTTATTTCACAGAGAAGGAATTGTATCATTCATAGTAATTTGGTTAAATCGTAGAGAAAGAATTTTACCATTTATAGTATGCTCTGTCCAGTTCTTGAAGAGACAGAGGGAACCAGGATGGGAAAAATCTAGGGGGAAATTACAGAGAAGTCACTCAGGAAAGCAGATTGCTTTAGAGCTACATGAGGCGACTCTCAAAAAAGGTAGACCTTTTTACTTAGTCATTTTTGTGAGAAGTCGCTGAGACTTTGTTGTGCCTGTGAAGTTTGGTGTCGATTGAATTGAGGAAGTCTGACTTAGCCAAAATTTTGGGTTGCTAGACTCTGCAGTGTTAACTTGTCTGTCTTTAGCAACTTAAAAAGGATTCTCGTATCGACTGATTGAGATGAACTAATTGTAATCATCCATCCATCATATATTTTCATCGTTTTCACATCATTAATTTCTGTACAAATCTGCTAACTTGCAATAAGACAAACTGACTTTTACGAATAAATTTGGTTGGAGAATTCAATAACCGCTAAGTATATTCCATCCTTTTGTTATCCAACTACCGCTCGGCTATGAAACGTCATAATATCATTCGAGTTAATCACAAATCGTGCTTCCCCTACCTCCTAAACCATCCACACGCCACTGGGGCTATAGCTCTTCCTCTTTCTGCGAATTAACCTTTGATGGTGGCGGAAGTGTGGTAATAGAAGAGATATCTACTAGAGATGTCCTTATCATATATGTTGACTTTTTCGATTTTTATTTTTATGAAACTGACCTTTGACAGTTGAATAATATTCCCGATAAGGGGAGTTACAATGGACTTGACGCACACATAAAATACCCATTTCTGCTGTTGATCATTGCAAGTGTACTGAAACACTTCAGACTACTTTAATTTTAAAGACAGACAGTCATCACCCCAAAGTATATTTTTAGTGTAGGGGTATCAAAATTCTCAGTTGGTGACTACTCTTTGATTGACATCAAAGTTTGAAAATTTGAAAGATGCAGAGTAGCTCACATTCCACTCAAGGCAGAGAGAGTGCTTTTATTACATTTTATAGCCTTGTATGCACACCAGGACATTGCCTTAAGTAATAAAACAGGTTTATTCCTGCACAAGGACAAGCTTCATACAGTTATGGGAGGAGCTAGAAGTTGCATAGTTGGGACAATTGTACCTGTCTGGGATAATGAAAATTCCCCTTTAAGATTGCGAAGTGTTCGGTATCATTGGCTATATTTGTTCGCTAACTTCAAAATGATTCATATGTACAGGTATAAAAAGAAACACACTAAAGTATTTCGTACCACGCTGGCTTCGACTTCCATGCGCATAGTGCTTTATGTGCATGACCGTGTCCGTTCGCGTAATGGAAAAAAAATCAGCTGCTATCAAACAAAAATAAACTTACTGCATAAACCAGTTTTTCAATCCAACCCATCCCAACCCATACCTTAACATGCCAGAAAATAGACCAGGTCGGCACTGTAAATGTGTCAGAACAGCTGTGTCTATATTCAAGGCATTTCATTTCATCCTTTCATGTAAACACGCCTACAAATCAAATAAGCCCCGCCTTCTTTTTATTGTTCGAACTTCGTCATCTTTCAGATGTACCACCTACTAAGGAATGAGACGCGTACCTTGAATCTAACACATGCCGTGTCAAAATACAGAGGGTTGTCAGAAAATAGATCAGTTATAGCTTCCTGCAGTTATTGTAGTACGCCGTATATTACAGTCTTGTATGGCTTGTAACGCCTTCCTAGCTCCATGTCGCGAGTACCGTAACTTAGTTCTACAAATGTTCTTGCTTGACCTTCTAACAACACCAATAAGTCGATCTGTGGCCGTCATTAAATAATAACCCATGTAACAAAAGCAAATACCATGACTTCATGAAAGGTTCACGAGTTTACTCGATGAAACAGCTCTGCGGATAAATTCCTAGAAAACGCGATTAAATGTGATTAGGCCTTTTACCATTGAGGTGTAAAGTTTGTTTGATATTTCAATTATAGAAACCCTGCTTCTTAGTTGACATGCAACAAGACATGTATCATGCACTGCTCAAATGCGAATTGGCTTCATTGCACTGGATTTAGAGCGTTGTGCTGTATTCCTCTCACATTTTACTTCAATGGTGAGGACAGAAAGCATAACAGCAATATGAACAAAGTGACCACAACGTGTACGTAGTTACACAGAGTTGATCGCATCACGAGTGCCTACAGAATAACAATGTAACTATACAGGTCAATGCTTTGGTTGAATATGAACAGAGAACTATACATAACATAACAGTTATCTCGACGGAACTGTACAAGTGCCGTATTATAAATATTGTGGCCACAAGGTGTAGATAGTTACACAGAGTTGATCCGACCACGAGTTCCTACAAATGAAAATGTGACTATGCCGGCAGGTCAATGCTTTGGTTGAAAATGAGTTTATTAAGCCCTTCAAAAAAAAAAAAAACAGATTTTTGCAAACCTTTCTTGAACTTGGTAGTGAAAAATATTTGTTGTTAGTGGATAGGGAATAAACAAAAGCCGTGCCAAATCCACATCAAAACTGGCTTACTTCAAACTGCAAGGACTTGCCTAACACGGACTACAAATCTGCGTATTTGCAAGAAAATGCTGTTTTAGTTTATTTTTCGGAGCGCAATTTCGCTCCAATTCCATTTCAAGACTGAAAACAACTACCGTTTTGGGGTTGTTTGCCAGTGTTGGAAAAAGGATAAAATTCTGTATCTAATTTTGCTATTCCATACATTTGAAGTAGCAGCTCGATCCTTAAATCTCACCTGATCGATCAGTTTCGTTGGGGTAATGGCCACTATATTTGACTATTGAAAGAGAGGGAAATGTTTCATTACGGATTCGCCTCCAAAAATGGCTGACTGTTATTTTTGTGTCATTATGCATGGGTGGACATTCAGGTGTAGTTGTAAACTTGAAAACAAGAGTGACTGACACAGCTATTTCAGGGCTCCTTAAATTAGTGCAACAGCCTTAGACTAACCAGGATGGTAACCCAATGTACCCACTTAGATAATACAATAGAGGGGGTTGTGAAATCACCTTGCAAATGTCAATGCTGCATGTGAATTCAACCTCTTTCTAACAGGTGTGCGGATGTCAGAAATAAGGTCACACCCCAAAATGCTAATTTAACTATGCGATTTGTCGGTGAATTGCAGGGAGTTGTTATTTGGAAGGAGATACAACGGAAAGTTTTCATTTGTGCTAAAACCCTAAGACCCACTACATCCTGAGAAGATTATCAATGATAAGCTATGCATTCGGCTAAAGGGATTTTTTTTCTTTTATTCGTTGGCTTCAATTTGATATCAATACGCTAGCAACATCATTCACGTCTAGTAGTCCTGTCACAATTGACCTTCTCAGAACAATGCTTTGAAATCGCAAAAATTTAGGGGCAGGTGCTTCCATACTAGAAACGACTGGTTAATTGAAATAAGCCAATGAGGTTTGCCCCTTCCCATAGAATGAACCACATACAAATGAGCTGCAGAGGGAGAAGTCTAATTTTGTCACAACAATCTTGAAAGTTTCCCACAGTTTCCGGAAATAGCAGGTATAGAATCATGTTCACATTTATACATAAAACCTCACTGGTATACTCTCATCTGCGTCAAAGAGCGTCCAAACATGCAATATTTTTTTAATTTCCTAGCGACTGGTAATGCTGTGGCAGTGGCGAAAAACCCACATTCTTACAGTAGACTTGTAGCAGACGACAAATGTCTATTGTATGAACTACCAAATTTAGTGTATGCCCTATAGAAATGCCAAGAAAGATACAAGAGACAGATTACTATGTGACCTTGGCGGTATCAAACCTCGCTTCACGGCGATGCATCTCCTTCAAAATAACAACTTCCCGATTGTATTATGTTTATTCGTTTCTCCAGGGAACTGTAAGAATGCCCCCTGGTTTCTCCGGATCAATTTTATGGTCTTTTTACAAATTGAGTCGTCATACAAAAGATTTTAGAAAGGAAGTCATGTGCTAACGGGCCTTTGATTACATCAAACAGACAAAACTGGAAATGGCTCTGAAAAAGATTTAGTTATAGTTATGCTTGACTTCAGTAAAGGAGTCGCAAAATTTAACAAAAAAACTTGACCTCCTTCATTTGAGTCAGGTTTGTTACTATCTAGCTCACGATGTTCTACCTTATGGTGGAAAGGCTGCTAGACATGTTCAAACACAAAATAACAACCGTTGTTATGCAATGGACTCAGTCACTGATTTTCTTGCTCAAAACAAATACTGCCAAAATGACATTCCATATGATACCAGACTTTTATTGAACAGGCTATTTCTAAATATAATGCAGACTTGTTGCATATTCTATCTGAATATATATATATATATATGTGTGTGTGTGTGCGTATGTAAAAGATGTAAATCGGGGACATGAGCGTTTTTTTCCCCGGGCAAGTGTGGACACACCTGCAAGTGGGGATATCCCCAATTCCCGAATGCAAAATTTACCATGAAATTGGATTTTCCACCTTTCAAAGATGTGTCTCAGTAAGTTTGAGCATTTTTGGCGTTTTCCCCATTTTACATGTTGTGAACCTATCATTAGGAAACACAACATGTATTGATGCTTGAGTGTGTGTGTATGCGTGTAGTACATGTAAATCGGGGACATGAGCGTTTTTATCCCTAGTCAAGTGTGGATACACCCCAAGTGGGGATATCCACATTTTCACTGTTAAAAACATATGTCCCCGATTAACACCTTTTACATGTATTGGTCGGTCCGTACGTGATCGAGTCATGCTCACTGAGTAACCAGGAATCGACCCTGGATTACCGATTTGATAAGACCTTTATTCATACCTAAAAAATACATGGTCTCTAGCTTCTTAGTATTAGCTGTGATATATGTGATTTCTGGCATGGATAAAAATCGTTTTCCCAACTAAGAATAAATTGTCAAGTTGAAAACAAATCATTAAAAACGTGTCGAAAATCTTCTTTGTGCCTGCTTCTCAATCAATCCTCGTCAAGCAGTTTTATAGATATAAACGTAAGCCGCTTTAAAAAGTGTCATATGGAGACTGCTCATTTATGTACTTAAATGCTTGGATTCAGTTTGGAACTATTAGGGTGGAGTGTTGGCAGAATTTGTTCCTTGTCTGCAATATTCTGTGTCCGATGTGCTTCGATTAATTTGAATTGGTTAGTAACAAAACCTGTAAACACTTTTCAAAATTGGTTTGAGCAGGCTTTGACTTTTGTTTTGTGTTTCAAGCTGAGTAATTCTGTATAACTAAAACTCCAAGATAAGAATAGCGTATACAATATTGACGCTGTGCCCTGTTGATACGTTTAACAGGGTGGGAAAGCCGAGATCAGAAATAAAGACTAATGCATAGTTTCAAGGCTGTCGAATTCCTTTGAGGTCAACATATTTTGGTCCACATCAAATGCATATATATATATATATATATATATATATATATATATTATATATATATATATATATATATATATATATATATATATATAATATATATATATATATATATATATATATAATATATATATATATATATATACATAAATATATATATATATATCTTTTACATAGTGTGTAATCCGTTTAATTACTACAGATGTTGAGTATTTTTCCATTTTATCCATTGTCTCTATAGATTAAGAGCAAATTGTACAGCAGAGATAAGTAATGATTCTTTAAGTACTAAGTTAAATTGTTACACGCCGGTGCTTTTTTACCCTACAAACAGCTAGACGAGCGGCTTCATTTAGGTAGTTGAAAGCCATTCTCCCTTATTTCAATTTCCATGGTGTAACAAGTTACATTTTGTGTTAGTTCCCATATAACGGAAAATGTTCGATCCGCTTAGAAAATAGTTTTTCATTACCCTTACTGAAGTACTGTAGAGTTTCTATTGTTCAAGCACGGTGGCTTCTGTTACAACCTTTTTCCTCTGAGTACATCCCAAGGATGCTGTGATCAATTCCGTATGCAATGTTTTATTTTGAGTTTTTAGGGGGAATCATGTACTGTCTATAGCCATCTCGAGATTCTGCAAATATTTTCGAACACTCGCCGAAAATTTTCTGCGCATTTCGCGGGCTGTAAAAATAGATTAGTTTGCTTCCATGGTCTGGATTCATATGGCTCAATAGAGAACCAATGGTCAAGTAACCATCACATACGTAGCCATTGTACTTTCTGCAAAAGTCTGAATTTTCATCTTTAATTACTTATAGTCGTTCGTTTTTATTGTACCGTGTTATGGTATACCAAACTGCATATTTGATCATCTCGTCGGCAGACAATTAATTAATACCCTAATATTCAAAGTTCCAAACACTACCTGTAAACAGGAATTAACAAGTTACTCTGAGTATCTCTGTTGTGCCATACACAGTTCCACTAAATTAGGCTGTTGTATCAGAGTTGCCTTCTCATTATTCCCATCACTTTCTTGCCCCTCTCCGACCACATAAATTTGTACCAAATCTAAGAAGCGCTGGTGCCCCTCAAAGTCCCACCGTTGGCGAGATCCTGCCCCCACCTGCCAATGACTTGGTGCCCAATATTTTTTTTTGGGGGGGGGCGTGGCAGGGTTTCTGCATTCCTTCATGTTCTGTCTTGCTGCGTTATATGGGCAGAACGTGCTGTTTATAAGACATGAAAAGATCTAAAGGAATTCTGGCTTTAACGATAGCCGATGGTTTCTTAAGTAAATCCAGCACAAAACAGTTCAGACGGTTACTTTCTGTTGTCATTATATTGAGTTACTTTGGCCAAAAGTATATGGATATCGGACATGATATTTTTGGTGTACTCTGTGACTTTCCTCCTGTCATATCAGGTGGCTTTATTTGCGCCAACGTCTCGCTTGTAACATAGAGTACATGCAAAGAAAATTTCTTTGCAGTCCTTTTGTTTTTGCTTGACATTTAACCAATGATTTACGGCGGCACCGCCCCCCTCAACTCCCTAATTTTCTTTTCTTTTTTTGTACTTGTCCCCCACCAAATCTGGTAAATATGCAGCTCTAGGCCAATCGTTTGTATTAGAAACAGCCTCGAATGCAATATATTTGACTCATGATTACCCAAATTTCTTAAAACCTGCATTTGTTGTCGAGCCTTGCCCGCGGCATCCATCTCTTTTACTTGATATAATGACACCTACTTACCGTAGGGCAGCTTGAGTGATATAACTCTTAAAACCCCCACACAATCCCTACCATCCCTATCGTGACCCCATTCACAATTCTCCATCATAAACTAGACCGACTGATAGTGTGAGTCAAGCTAGCATTACAAAGTGTTTAGATTTTGGTTTTGATGGTGACTTTAATGCTCGACAAACGCAATTTGAAGATACGTTATTTCTTCATTCTAATATCTATAAAGTTGAAAGAAGCTCAGAGCTTCCGTGGAGCATGACCTGGTCCCCTACAGGGAAGTTATCTGGACCCCACACCTATGTGGGAATTGTTTAGCATTCTCCGGTGCCGTTGGGTTACTCCTTGTTCATTCTCCCTTATAATTTCTTGTCCACTATTTACCCCCACTTTTAAAACGCTGGTGCCGCCACTGCATATGATGTCTCTGGGACGAAGAGTATAATATTAGGTACATTTTGTCCGGTTTCTCCAAACCCTCGTCGATGTATTGTGGGGAATTATACAGACACCCTGTGCCTTAATACGTTAGCTGGCACACTGGGAATGGCATTTGGCAAAATTGGATCGCACACCCTCTTGAAAAAGTAGTCTAGCTACGTCCTTGGTTATGGAGCAAGTAACTAATTACAATTCTACTTAAAAATAGCTGATTAGCATTAAATTTTGGTCTCGTTACTCTGTCATTGCAAATTATTACAATGATCACACTTTGCATTTCTTTGGGCAAGTAAGAATGTTGATGGCACTGAGATAATAATATCACACTCCGTGTAATTATTTATTACTCATCTGTGTTATAGTCGTAATCATCCCCACCATTATCAAATTTCCGTCACGATTTCAACTCGTTCTTTTTCAAAAAGTTATATGTGAAGGTAAGCACGGTCATTTAGCTTGTCACTAGTGAAGCTCTTTTGTGTGGCATGTCGTTTGTTAAGCAAAACCACGATTACTGTTGTTAGAGCTAAAAAACGATCCTCTGCGTAATCTTTTCCCTTAATAAGTTAGAAATATAAGTTAAACTTACAAACACTGAACCTGATAAGCTTTATCTAACCTTAAACACAGTGGGAACAATGCACTATGCCGCAAGGCAAACAGGATACGGGGGGGGGGGGGCGAGATATCTTTGGAGTAAAATACTGACATATTTTAAGCAACATTATTTTTTTCTCAATATTTTGTAGGTGCCGAAGATTTTTCGAGGGGGCTCTGTCTGTTTTTCCTCCCCTTTGACTGTAGGCCTGTAGTGAGGGTAAGGAAATGTTCGCCTTCACACAGACAGTACCAAGCAATAAATTTACCTATTTCGATGATTGCCTTTTGAGACTTTAGGACTGTACCCGAGTTCTCTTAATCTGACTTAACGACAAAATCGATTATTGTTGCCCAATTTCGAGTCCCCCCAAGTCCCACGAAGTCTGATTCCCCTGGCACCATTTCCGAGCTTTATTAATTTGACGAAGCATATCATATCGTGCATGATTTAAGTCCTTATTATATGTGCATCGTAAGAACGGTGTCATAAGTGAAAGTCAGTTTCATCGCCTGGCCTATTCAGTATTCAACCCCAGGTCATGTAAGACGGAAACGTGTCCGGAGTTGAGTTAAGAGTCCAAGGTCTGGCATTACATCACTGTTTATTATACGGTATAAAAGCCTCAATGACCATGCGTTCATTTATGCATTAACTTCCATGTGTATGACTCTAGTCTAAAAGGGACAGCAGAACATCAAGGTGATCAAACGGGCGTTATGACTATACTAAGGAAACTAATTGAAGAAAGACAAAAGCAAAGGAGCGTCATATGTAAATTATTCTGTCTCATAAGCATTGACTTAGACAACATAAAGTTTTTGGCTGAGAAAAGTCACTTAGTCCTACTTTATATCATCGTATGACAATTTAAAATTTGATCGTTTGAAATTAAAGTCCTCATTGTAACCATCTTACATATGCTCCTCCAGAGACCTGACCTGTCTTAACATAATAACACCGGACATTTTTCTTCTTAAATATCCACCAACGTCTTTCAATAATGTAATAAGACTTTTAAGATTCCCACATCCAAAGCACACTTTAAAAACGTCCGGTTTAAATATGAACTGATTCGGATCAAACGGGCACTGAACAGAAATCTGGTTAAATATTTGACTAAATTTGGTTCATGTTGAACCAAAAAAGGTTAGTTTTCAACCGAAACTAGTCATATATTTGATGATTTTGCGGTTTGTTGCCCATTTGATCCCTTTTGGCTCAATTTGAACCGGACGTTATAAGAGTGCAGTACTTTTATGATTGGAATTTTTTTATTGAAACCAAACCTTGTTCAACAAGCAGTTGTAATAAGCTCCACAATATTCTGATTCATTGCTGCATTTTGAGCGTTACGAGCCTGTGCCTGGATCTCAAGTAAAGATCAGCAAGGATCATTGTCTCTCTTTGTGTTCCTAACCATCCCGTCCCTTCTATCTTATTAAACCTCCCCCTATCTCCCATGACATAAAGTATATTCAAGTTGAAGGATCCAGTTTCTTTCCATTTTAGTCAGTTATTTTCCTGTAAAAGAAACTATAACTTGTGACCTATTCAACACTGTAATAGCAGAAACTTTAACGAGTCACAATTTTATTGATATAACTGTAGTTATCACGATTTTCTTTCAAAGAGTAACCACAACAATAAGATTTTAGGGAAGAGTGATAGGTACATTAATTAAACAGTAAATAGTCCCCCTAAGTTTACATTCTTTTCCCTTTCTACAGTTTGGGGAATTCCCCTTTTGGAAAATCTAGATTTCCCCAAATCAGAAGAAAACTTGGTTATGCTCGCCATTTTGTCTATTTTACCCACAATTTCAGGTTTGAGTGTGTACATTTTTAGTGGCCACCGTTTTTGAGAAAATCGCAAGTTTGTGACTGGCATTCGTTCTTAATTAATCGTGTCTACATTAGGCTAGCAAGCCTATATATCGTGTTGCATAAGTTTCCCTCATTCGGGGAAGTTTGGTTTTCCCATACAGGAAAATCTCATGGGCTGTTCTATGGCGTTATAGAGTAAACTTCTTAATCAATCCAGTAATAATAGTTTTGATGTAAGATCTTTGTAGTTAATATCGGTATTTGCAGCGGTAAGTTTACCTTTGTTTGGAATCTGAGATCGTCGAAGGAAGAAAGTTTCCACCATTAAAGTTGAAGATCGATAAGAACCTGCTATAAGGAGAGTTTACGAGCCTTATCCACACTATTTAAGTACCGAACATTGGTAAAGCAGTAAGAAACTAAACAAGGAAAGACTGTAATATGGCAAGCTGCCACTACAGTGCGTTGTAGGTATTACTTTACGTTATTGGAAATTCTCACAGCCTTTGTAGAAAGACGTAAGCTGTGTCAGGAACAGACTGCACTTGCGTGACAAACAAAAATAGAAAGATTTGTAATTCAGTATTGGTAGCAAAAATGAGAAAGGTTATCAATAATGCTCTTTTGTGTATAGCAGTTCTCACCAATGGCGAACGATCGTCTGTACTAGTACGTAGTAACAAGTAATTAGCTTTACACTATAGTCACATTGACTATGTTGACGGGTTCAGCAATCGTAAAGAAATTTGTTAAGCGTATACTAGCTTGGTAAGAGACATATCCTTTCAAACCAATAAACCCCTCTCTTTCAAGTATCAAACTTGATTGACAGGTCCTCTTTTATTACTTAGTCACTGGTGACTAAACATACTTAACGAGAAAATGTAATCACTCCAATTTTGTTTTATGTACTAGGGTATCCTATTTCATGAACAGCTCTTGAGATTCATGCAAAAATATTTTTTACTCAATAAAGTAAGAATTTTACGCAATAACCTTGAATTACCTTGAAAATGCAATATTTATGCCATGAACTGACATAAAAGTAACTTGGAAGGGAAATAAGGGAATATTTGTGAGATTCATCTTTTGTTTCAAAATAAGTTTGGGGAGATTGCTTATTCCCTTTAATGATGATCTACTTTCATCTCCAAGTAATCCTGAAACAAAGGCCATCGTTTAGCCCGTCTTGATGTACTAAGGTTCGTTCCCCACAACGGCCAAGTGTTTATTAAGATTTCTTGTTAAACGACTGGCAATAAACGTTTAAATATGTTCTCCCCTCTTTGTTTTCCTAGGATTTTGATGCATCGTCTGCTCGAAACATTGTTCAAGCCCAAGGCTATCTCTTAACTCTGACAAATTTTCGCTTCCTCAGGAATGTACTCGAAATGTTAGTTTTGAGGAAATTCTTCAATGACGTTTACTGAAAAGTGATTAATTGTGACGAACGATGACGAATGTTTCGAATTTCTTATTTTCTTTTCACGACTGGCAATGAAAAGTTAACCTGTTATAGGAAATTAAGTTTTGAAATGTAGCCTAGTTACTTTTCAGTCATAAATAACTGAAAGTATTTACTTCTTCAACATTGCAACTAAAATCAAAAACCGAAATTTCAGGAAAATTAGAAAAGCATACGTGCTCAAGAAAGCACGACACTTGGAAGATTCCATAAGACATGCAAATTATGTTAAATTCTAGCCATGTGGATGTCAATCCCTGTGCAGTACAGTGTAGGCGCACATTGAAGTGGTCTCGAACACTCGACTTCTAGTGGCTTAGTGAAACAAAAAGTGTCAATTAAAGCATCAACTGTGCCTTTTAAAAAATGATTTGAAATTATTTTCACCGTACAAGTACTTTACTGTACAAGATTAAGGGATACTCGTACATCTTTCATTAATATTTGTTGGATAAGTGTTATTTTCTAACATGATGTTGGTCATGAAGAGACGGGGCGATAGGTGACATCAGTGACTGTCTGTACTTCTTACACTGCTTAAATAGTTGTTGACTGTGTTGGCCATATATAACACGAGAGAGTATTAAAAGCTGGGACTCGCCTCATGAACTAATGATTAAACAACTTTTAATGAAACTTAGATACCACGATGCAGTGTTGTAACGAGTCACTCCATTTTGCAGTCGAGTCGAATCGTTTACAACTTTCAGTGTGACTCGAGTCTAGTCAGTGACTCGAGTCATTGTATTATTACTTTGAGGAAAATTATGATGCAAATGCTCGAGTCATTTCCCTTTCAGAAATTGGTGACTCGAGTCATGACTCGTTACAACACTGCCAAGATGACTGGAGAACAATACAAAGTCAGTGTTTGTATTTGTGATATAACTTTGGCAACTGCTTCATTTATGATGTTCAGAAATTTAAAAGACTGGATCGTCATTTTGCAACATATTACAACTGCTTAATTGCCCTTCATATCTTAATGTACACATCACACTCCTTGAAAAAAGTGGGACTTTTTGTATTTATATTCGAATTGCACAAAAATGGTGGGTCCTCGAATCGTAATTTACCGTAATAAATAATACAGAAATATGTTAATTTTAATTGCACTTGTTTAGTGTGGTAAAGTGTTGTAGCCTCTTTGTACACGTTACAGTACAATAGCGCTGTACACGCCACTTGTGAAACTTTGGTAAAGGTTGATGAATTTAAGTACAACATTAAAATGTATTCCATTACACTGATGCAGGCCATATAAGTGTCTTTGTATAGAGGGCAATGAATTTCATCCTTTGTATGTAAATGACTGTGACTATAACACCGGAGTTACTGTCAATGTGTGGTAGGAACAACCCTGCTAGTTACCGGTGACCAAATTAACCACTATGTTAGAATCCCAAAAATTGTTTGTTGCGGCCACGAAATTAAGAGATGTCGGACTAAAAAGGAACACTAATTTTACATGCAATTAAAAAGAGGTTACAGCTTAACACAGATGTCGGACTTTGTGGCAACTTTCGCTTTTTTCACAATTTGCAGAAGGTGTTACTATGCTGAAAATTTTACATAGAGTAATAGTGGTATCCTGTTGTAAGCGATGAAACGCTTGAAAAAAGAAGAAAGTTAAAATCAAATCACTTACAATGGGGCGAAATCCTCCAACCTGCTCCCTAAGACAAAACAGACGGCTTTAAAGTATTACTAAGACTATAGTGCTTAACACAATTTAGGTTTAATAAACACTGAAGTTCAGTGCCAAAGGGGATAAATGGCCTTCCCTGTTTGTACGAGTATGGCCCTGGGTGTTTCGCCTTCAGATAGTTATTTAATAGTTCTTCATGTCCAAGTGGCAACTATTGCTAACAAAGTGCCTAATAAACTGAAAATTTGGTAAACCGACGGATCCAAGTTGTGTCTCGATCGATCATCTGGGTTTTAATCGTCGAAAATCATCTTACATTGTTTTCAGCCGCTAAAGTTCCTAACTACAAGATTTTTTGCATAACTTTAATAAACTTCTATTTTCATAAAAAATTTTTGGACTTTTGGTTGATGCTCCAAGTTCTATTCCATAAACTGGTTCATTGGAGGAGAGATCAGATCATTATCGACATCACAGTACTTCGAAACACTTGCTTCCAGCTAGATAATCCTACATTCTTAATTCATTTGCGATAATCAAGTTTTCGGTTGATAATCTGAGTTTATTGCCAAGTTACACCATTATCGATAACAAAAGAACATAGTTTATCATCAATATCACCAATATTCGAAGTTAATCGTCGACAATCCAGGATTCTAGAAAATATGGACCCACAATAAAAAAAATAATTCACGATTAGCACCAACTACAACAAAATGTCTACGTTTCTGATAGTTTCCAATACCTACGCAAAGGGTTCTTCACACGAATGTACCTCATAAGGCTAACCATATGTTGGCAGACAACGTACGTACTGTGTAGATTTTGATGATCATGGCATATCAACCTATACTACAGGATTATCGATCAAAAACCTGGGTTGTTGTCAATAATCGTTGATTGTTAGGTGGGTAGTCCATGTTCACGGAATATAATGTTTTTAAACCATGTTTATCGATAGAAAACACTAAAGTTTCAGTGACTTTTTAACGTTTTCGACAATAAGTATTTCTTTTAACCAGTTCGAGAGGTTCCCCCTTTCGGAAGAATCTAGATTTTCCCCGATCGGGAAGGAAACTGCTTATGGACCCCGCCATATCACATATTTTATTCACAATTCCACCCATTATTTGTGTACATTGTCAGTGGCGAATGGGTTTGGAACCCCCTTGCAAAAAGTTGTCGGTCTAATGTAATGAGATTAAATGTATCTTCGGTAGGTGTATTGTCTCAGCTACCAAAAAGCCACGTTCTAATCGTGGTTCATCTCGCCGTTTTTGAGAAAAACTGAAAGATTTTGAGTGGTCTCCTTTCTTGCTAAGCTTTGTCTTTGTTAGGCTAGGACGCCGTAACAATATATTGCGTAATTCCCCCCCCCCCATTCCGGAGAATTTCTTTTTCCCCAGAACGGGAGAATCTCTCGGACTTTTAACCGATATGCAAATCCTTGCTGATAATCAGTTGATTAACCAGTTTTAGCGGAACCAATTAAATTTCCAAAGAATATCGTGTAAAACTCTTGGATTGTCAAGTCATGTTTCAGGTTATTTTGGGGCTGGCGAGGGGGATAATCTAGTTTTGTCAGTCAGGAATGAAAGCTTTTTGTTGATAGTCCAGGATTATTAACCAATAAATGTGGATTCTAGACTAGTCTGATAAACCTGCATTATCATGCAATAAGGTCATACTGGTCAACTCTACCGATTTGGGTGGTAGAATACCGCTTTTTAGAGATTTGAACCGGCTACCGATTTTTTAATCTAATCTAAGATTTTGGCAGATTTGGCAAACCTGCCGTACAATTTATTGAAAGTATGATTTAAGTTACACTTCGCTTTTTCATACGTGTGTACTGTGTTCTGCTGTAGTAACGTAAAGTACCCATAGAAATAAAAGTAAGGGAGAACGCTAACACAATGCATCCATGCATGATTAACCGGTGAAGCCACGAAAATTGTGAGGGCGCTTTCGTTGTACGTCAAAAGACCGGTTGATTGATGCCTCTCCGTACGTACAGTGTGCATTCTGCTGCAGAAGTTATAGCTTATTTTATGCGTTTTTCGAAGGATTTGGAATTATTTTCACAACAGAATTAAGTCATGGTGCCTTAAGTATTTTGTTTTATACTCCTAACTTGAAAACTTGTAGTTTCTTTGCCAATACTTGGGGCAAAAGCAATGACGTGATATTTGTATTACGGGCAGGTGCTCTGTTGCCGTACAAACTGGCCAAATCAATGGCTTCAGTCCAGATCGGCTGACGTCATTCTCCCTTACTTTTATTTCTATGAAAGTACCACACCTCCCGGTCTGACAATAATCCTATCACCTACACATAGACTTCCATAGAAATATCGATCTGGAGGCAGCGCAGCTATACAGTCTTTGTATGCATGTGTGTATTGATTTCTATATTGTTATTCCTAAAAATAGTTCGTAAGATACATAATATGCCTCCTTATGCATACAAAATAAATTATTAAAGAAAGTATGCACCAAATCACATATTTTCACATTAAAAAACAAAAAAGCCTCACAACGTGGGAGGGGGACACCCGTTCCATCCCCCCTCGCGCGCAAGAGGGCTCGGTCGCTTCCTTTCCTCGCAAAATCTACCGCTTTGCCACTTTCAAATGTTGGCAAGTATGTAAGGTAGGTTTTTGAAATTGTAGTTATTTGCCTTACCATACGCATTTCTGGTTTATATTCCAGATGAGGGATCCCATCGGAAGAGCATCAAAGACATTGTCAAGTTGTTCTTGGATGAAGCCGACATTTCAAAAAACGTTGGGAGGGCAGATCGCTGACGGTAGTTTGCACAAAGAACTAATGCTGCTTTAGAGAACATTATTTCAACTCCCAAATCAACTGGAGGTGGTGAATTGCCCGACAGTAATACTTTGCAAATGGTTAGTACCATTAGGTAGAGGAAAAATGATAGGTAAGAGTGTTTTGTCAGTGCGCTGGACGCCCATCCATGATTAATATGTATGCGTACTGATCTAAAATTTTAAACAATTCTCCACAACCAAGGCAGAAAAATTGCAAATCACATCGAATTTTTTGGCTTCTTTTAAAATCAATCCGCAGTTTGTGACATCGACAAAAAATTCCGTAGCACATTATGAGGAGAGTCTTTGTATTTGTCAAGTCACGCAAAAACAATACGACCGTGATCACATCTTTAAAAGTGCATTAGCGTAAGAATGGTATCTGAGTAGTACGAGCTTGACATGACATTAATGCGCTATCTACTATTCCAAATTAAGAGGATAAACTTCAACATTCCATATCTTAGCATACGCATGTCCTATAAGGATGAGAGTATTTCCATTATAACTGTGAAACAAGGAAGCTTTTTAATCATTTTCATGGATTTGCCATGATAGGCTTGTTACTGGAAATTCGGACACATACCGATGAATCGTTTCGGGATAACGTTGTCTGTAATCCAACATTTCCTCAAGACACTGGAGTGCGACGGGGTCATATTTATAATAAAATTTATTGGCAAAAAGATGTGGCTGTGATACCAGGTAATTTAGATAGCGGATACGAAACACACAAATATCCCTAACATATTTTCCGATGCATTCGGGATATATCGGAACTGTACGCCACTTGATAAATCTTACATAACAGTCATCATAGGACTCATTAACGCCCCCGGGAACTCCTGGATAGCGTTGAAGAGTCGCATAATAGTGTTCGTCGGAATCCTTAGTGTCTTCTGACCATTCCAGTAAGTCAATGGCTATTTTCTCATTGATGACGTAATCTGCAAATGCGCGCGTTGCTGCAATGTAAACGATGCCTTTGTAAAGAGTTAAGTTGTGGGGAGGTGGCGTCTTCAACACATTGTTCTTCGAAGTTTACCTCTTTTCACTTCGTAGTGATAGAGAGTTCTGTCCGAGAAGCGGCTTGGAGTCGGTTCTCCCGAAATGGCGTTGAGGCCTTTGTACATCTTAAGTTGCTGAACAATCTCCAGATTGGTCTTCAAGGGGAAATCTTGCCCACAGAGGTTCAACACGTACTTCCACTGAACCGGTTTCTGAAGAAGATCTGCCATGCAATTAATAACTGCTTGAAGTCGCGAGAAGCCTTCATACTGGACAGTCTTTACTTTAGACTGAGGGAATGAATACATTATCGAAGCAGGCAACAAGACCTTTAACTGCTCGCTGATAATCTGCGGGGGATTTTTTGTCCGGGTGTATACAATAAATATTCTGAGGTTGATATATAGCTCTGAGAAGTCTTTCCACTTGAGCGACATGTTTATGTGTAACGATGATGTAAGCCAGGGGGAAATCCCTTTCCTCCCTCGAAAAAGGTTTCTCGGGATACTTGCGCAGTTGTCTGAAAGTAGAGCAGTTGTGGGTTAAGTTTGCCATATCTTTGTCTTTTAGAGCAAAGCAATTGGTTTCCTAGTACTGGTGATATGGAGATGCAAAACTTAAATTCTTGGTATAAGCCATGAAACTCGGCAGTGTTTTGAAGTGTTTTGAAATTTCATTTTCTATGGCCACAGTTGCAACCTCGGTGTCATTCAATCTGGTGTCAATACAGCTTTGTTGATCATGTCCATTCTGTCCCTTTAAATTGTTTCCATTCTTTCGTGTGGACTCAATAAAAACATGATGGATTGCAGTCTTATTTTCATAAAGTAATGATATGGAAGGGATTAACTCATTTATCCCGTATTAAACGAGGCAAGCACAAAGACAAGAAAGTTCTGTAATTTCGACATGTCTCTTCTTGTATCTGGAGCTCAGTGAGACAACATTACTTGTCTTCTCTCACGTCTGTGTTGCAAACTTGGCCAAGTATCTGTCAAACAGAAAGAAGAAAGGAATGACTTTTACTTGTTACGTCGTCTAAGATTTAGAATCAGGGTAGTATTCGTTGCGGTCTTGTGTTACGAACAGGCCTAGTTTTAGAATCAGGGTAGAATTCGTTGTGAGTTTACAGACAGGGTCCTATAACAAGTATTACAAAGAAGGCATCCCGTTTAGTCAGTCAATTCATTCTAAGCGTAAGCTCAATTGCCCGAGGATTATTAAACTTGAAGTATGATTTGAACAAGAGTATATTGTTCTTCGTTGTCGAAAGCTAGTTTAAGAAACAAGTCTCAGTATCTTCAAACACTAACTAATGTTTGGAGTACGTCTCACCAGGGACAAAATACCCCCGAGCCCGATAAAAAGTATAGTTGTCATCAACAGTTCAGCTTTTCCTGATCTACAAGTAGGTAACTTCTATTACAAAGCTTTAAAAGTAATTAAAAAGAAAAATCAAGCAGGGCCCCCAAGTTGGACCAACTGCTTTGGATAAGATGTTCTAAAAATAACTTGAGCTCCCCTGTCACGAGGAGTAGGAAGAAAGTCTGTAGTGTGAAAGGTTTTGGGGATGAGTAGTTGCGTGCACCCGCATAGGATTCGGAAAATTCGTGCTACTAGTTGGTAGATGGAGACAGCTGACATGTGAGCTACGTTCTGCCCACAAAGAGGGTTGACTCTTAGAAAACATTCCCAGGTACAAGCATTCAATGAGTCCGAACCCGCCAGCTTCTTATAGTACAGCGGCTGAGGGGAAAAATTGTGCACTTTTTGACAAAAGCATGAAAATTTGCTCATAGGTACTTTCAAGTACGCTGATTCATATTATGCTTTGTGCATAAATTTCTAGTATGTTAGAATCCATTTTTGTGACTTAAAATATCACCCGACGGTCGGAAGGAGATCAAACGGCCGCCATTTTGAAATCAAAATGGCCGCCATATATGTATTTCATTCGGCTAAGGGAAAAATTGTGAACTCTTTGACTAAATCATGAAAATTTGCTCATAGGTACTTTCAAGTATGCTGATTAATATTATACTTGGTACCAGTCGCTACCATTACGTGACTGGCAGCCATTTTGAATTTAAAAATGGCCGTCATGAATCTCTCAACTAGGGTATCTCAGAGTTAAGAAAACAGATACATGTGATTGAAATGTCGATACCTACATTTTTAGAGTGTGTAAATCTATTTTTGTGAATAAGAATATTACCCGACGGTCAGAAGGGGTCAAACGACGGCCATCTTAATTTCAAAATGACCGCCATACAACATGTATTTCATTCGGCTGAAGAAAAAATTGTTAATTTTTTTACTTGATCATGAAAGTTTGCTAATAAGTAGGATACTACTGAGTGCGTTGATTCAAATAAAGCAAAGTACCTTTTGCTGCCATCACATGACTGGCACATATTTTAAATTTTAAAATGGCCGCCATTAGAGTTAGAGAGTTAGATGAGGTTTTACGGCTCAGTTTCTAACCAACTGGTTTAAGTCGGGCCGGCCACGACCTTTTTTCCAGTTGTGGCTCACTGGCTTGTTTTCCCTACTCCATTGCTTATGCTGAGCACCAAGCACATTTGCAGTAGGTTCCATTTTTAAAGTCTTTGGTATGACCCGGCCAGGAGTCGAACCCCAGACCTTTCGATTGCAAGTCGGATGCTCTAACCGCCATGCAGCCGCCATTGGAATCTATTAACTAGGGTATCTCAGCTTCTAGACAACATGCACATGTAATTAAAATGTCAATATTTATAGAATATGAATCCATCTTTGTGATTAAGAATAATGTCCAACGGTTGGAACAGGGTCAAACGACGGCTATTTTAAATTCGGAATCGCCCTTCTACGTGTAATGTTTGTAACCATGATTGTGACAGCATTACAATGATTTGATCTGAAAAGGTTATTGTTCAAAATTATACTAGATCAAACGGTCATTTCCTAAGATGAAATAAATTCTATCACTAAGTCACCACATTTTAGTTCAGGATTGCCGTCATAAGCTAGCCATAGCATACCCTAATAAAGTCAATAAAGTCAAGCTTGAAACTCTAAATCCCAAAAGTTAAGTGGCCTTTGCAACTTTGTGGAAGTTTTCGTCAGAAACAAACAGTCCTCTCCCAAGACGGACAACAAGTTTGCCATATCGCGGCAGTTCAATTTATCATACAATGACCGAGACCTTTTTCTAGATAGAGCACAAACTTTTCTTATCCTTGATCAGGTCTCATCACTTAATCAAAGCTTTATATTCTGCCGCTAACTTCTAAACATATAATTTCTTCAAAATTGCTTCGACTGACTTCATTTTTGCAACGATGCCTCATTTATCCTTCCTGTATATTAACATTACAAAAGATTTCTCTTTTGGTAACATTCCTAAACATTTTCCAAATGTGTCTTCTTGTGGAAAATTATGGAACACAAGTTAATGCAATAATAATTTCCATACTGCTTCTGCGCTGCCAGTGCACTAATTAGGGTATTAATGGCGTTGTATGTATTAAATAATTTCTTTTACTATGACGAATGACCGGTCAGTACTCCCAAATGATGAAAATAATGTTGCGTAAAGCCTGCAACTTTAACAGTTGAACGGAACCCATGTGTTACAACCGATAATGTAAAAATCAACCGATAATGTAAAAACGACCGATAATGTAAAAACAACCGATAATGTAAAAAATCTTTGAACCCATAATGTAAAAAAAATACCGATAATGTAAAAACTGTTCTAAAGACGTTTTCATAGGGAATTGGAAATGTTGAATTTTATCAAAAAACTCAAATGTTAATTCAAAAAGGTCGTAAGTCATACCCCAGGGGAAAGGGCTCGAACCCCTACTTTACAACGCCCTCTTGAAGGTATATTTCCCTTAAAAGGTACATTCAGAGACAGCAGAAGAATTAAAGGTCACTTTCTTCTCAATTGTCTAGGCCAAATACAAAAAGTTGTCATATTTCTCCTTCATATACTTAGAGCGCCCTCACTCCCCTGTTGTTCTGCAAGCTCACCAAAAAGAACACATCTACGATAAAAGAAATCATGAAAGTACTGCAACATATTTTATTGGATAAATGTGGTCCATATTGATGGCACAGCTTATTTGCATAGGTCTATGGCCCAATAGAGGGCGCCCTCTAATAAAAACTACATATTTCAAAAACTAAAGGACTGAAAATTATATTTTTGAGAAATGAGCCTGTCCGAAAACCCAGGAGTGTTACTATCGTTACTCTGAAGCTGAAGAAAGGTTATTCCCTCTCACCCGTTCCCCACCCCAGGGGAAGAAGGGGATGAAATCGAAGCTACTCACGCTTGATAGGAATTACGTCCTAGAGGTTATCGACCACGCTGATCACAGATCCGAAGTCAATCATCCCGTCTCTCGGTCGTAGTGGGATGTGCGGGCCGTCAAAAAGCGTACTTTTGGGGTCATTGTCCCCAAGAGCAGATTTTAGGCATTTCAAAACACCCAGTTTTCATACTAGATGGATATTAATTAAAATTTAGGAATAATAAAATAGTAGGAACTTCTGGAGCATTTTTGAACGATTTCAGTTTCACGTTATTCCTCAAAGAAGAATGACTCCAAGAGTAGGCCACTAGATATCACCAGGGCTTGCACCTTGAAGAACCTGGATGGAAGCACCATACTGGGAAAGCTTTGTCTTCACTTGCCAAATACGGAACCACTGGCCCGCAAGTGGCATTATGACTATCAACATGACCCTTCAGAGGAAAATAATTCCCTAGTCATGCATTGGATGACGTAACTGCTGGAGTGAACTCCACATTGTATCATAGGCGTCAATCCTGGGGGGACGGAGGACAAGTCCCCCCCCCACATTTCGATTGGTGGGGGACACAATACCAAATGCCCCCCCCCCCCATATTTGCGTAAAAGAGTAGTGTCGTAGCTCTATGTTGACTAGCTTTTTGAGTGGCATGTAGGTTTTTGGGGCAATTGTTAAGTGTCTCGATGCAGATTCTGAATGTAGATTTCGTCATGGAAATCTTATTTAATGACAAAATTTCGGCTCGCTTCGCGCGCATGCGTCACGGTTTGCACTCCTCATTGTTGTGTTGTTGGACCAATATAATAACGACAAGAACATCATCTATTCAGGATTCAACTGGATTTATTCTATGGCTTGATTTGTAAGTAGGTATGATGAATGGCGGCCATATTGCAAGTATTGTGATGGCGCTCTTTAACAGTCATGAACTATTAGGGTGCACTTAACATAAAAAGCTTCCAATCATTACATCTTCCTTCTTTCGAGTTGAATACAAGATTGGATAAAATGTGTATGATTAAACAACCCAGGTCTACTCAAGTGAAGCGTAAAGAACTAAGTGGGCTTCACTTAGCATGTTAACTTCTGTAATTATATACATAATATTTACATTGACTCTATGAGTCTCTCAGGGGGTTTTACTTGTCTTGAAGAGCGTCTAAGCTCTTTCTGACTAGAATCAGGTTTAGCCGTTTCTTCAGAAGTAGTTACTTCTGGAAACTCATGTTCCCTCATATAGTCATCTACTGAAACACTCCCTGAATGCTCTTCTAACTTAACTTTCCTTAGATCCTTTCTATTTCTCCTTAGGAGAGACCCTTCATCTGTTTTCACCAGAATGATCTTGGTGCAACCTGCTCTTGGACCTGGCCTTTTGTTTGCCACTTTTCTTCTCTCTCTTCTCTCACCCTATCACCAGTTTCCAGTTTTGGCAGTTCTTTTGATTTTTTGTCAAAATACATTTTCTGCTTTTGCTTCTGATACCGTTTTGTTTTAATCACTTTATGATCTACAGGACCTAGAAGATCATTGTGAATCGGTAAACCTGAACGTAGTCTTCTCCCAAACAGAAGTTGTGCTGGTGATTTACCACACTCTAAGGGTGTACTTCTATATACTAGAAGCCCTTTGTACACGTCCTGACGACTTTCCTTTGTCTTTGTAAAGATTTTCTTTACAGTTTGCACAGACCTCTCAATGAGGCCGTTGGCTTGGGGATAGAAGTGCAGTGCGTGAAGTCCCAAGTTTCATTAAAATTTTGAAACTCTTCACTACTGAACTGTGGTCCATTGTCGCTGAACACTTGTTCTGGTATCCCTTGCCTAGAGAATATACTTTAAAGTTTCCCAATAACTGCCTGACTGGTAGTTGACGTTAAGTGAGCTACCTCTGGGTAGTTGGAATAATAGTCTGTTGCTAAAAGATACTGTTTGTTATCCCAGCTAAATAGGTCCACCCCAACTTTTTGCCATGGTCTTTGTTACCTGATGGGGCTGCAGTGATTCTGACTGATTTTTTGCCTGATGGATTTGGCATATTTCACATTTTGTAACAAGTGTAGTAATATCTTGATTCATGCCAGGCCAATACCTCACGGGCTCTTTGTTTGCATTTTTCTATACCCAAATGGCCCTCATGAATCTTTAACAACATTTCTGCCCTAAGTGACTGTGACACAACTACTTTCTTTTCTTTGAAAATAACTCCATCTACTATGGTAAGTTCTTCCTTAACATTCCAATATTTCTGTATCATAATAGGACATTGCTGTTTTTGAGCTGGCCAGACATAGACAATAGTCTGACCTAAAACTTGCATTGACTCATCATTGCCTGTTTCTTGCTTAATTTGATCTAGTTTCTTAGATGATACTGGTATGGTTGTTGTAACCATCCTAACATACTTCTCAATTTCTTGTTCAGTATTATCTGACTTTGCAGTAGGATCTACTGCCCTGGATAGTGCATCTGCTGCAAACATGTACTTGCCAGGGGTATGAAATATCTGTATGTCATACCTTTGTAACCTGATCATTAACCTTTGTATTCTTAATGGACAATCACTTAAAGACTTTTTGAAAATAGCTACTAATGGTTTGTGATCGGTTTCCACTTCGAAAGCCTGTCCATAAACATACTGGTTGAACCTCTCACAAGCATATGTAATGGCCAGTAGTTCTTTTTTCAATTTGTGCATACCTGGTCTCTGCCTGTGTTAAAGCTCTTCATGCATAGCAACTGGAACCCAGTTCTCATCATCATTTTGAAGCAGGACGGCACCTATGCCTGTCAATGATGCGTCAGCCGAAATACGCACCTTTTTGCTTGGATCATAGACAGCTAATATGGGTTGAGTTGACAGTAGATTTTTCAACTCATTCCAAGCTGTTTCTTGTTGGTCTGACCACTGCCATTCTATGTTTTGGTCCAACAAAATTCTCAAGGGGGCTGTGGTGGTGGAAAAGTCGGGTATGAATTTGGCTAAATAATTTACCATGCCTAAAAATCTCTGCAAGTCTTTCTTGCAGCTTGGACGCTGATAATTCATGATGGCTGAAACTTTCTGTGGATCAGTTTTTACCCCACTGGCTGAAATTACATCACCTATGAACGTTAACTCGTTAACACCTAGCTGGCACTTATCTTTATTCAGCTTTAAGTTTGCCTTACGTGTAGCATCCAACACTTGTCTGAGCCTCGCATCATGTTCAGTTTTGGTTCTACCCCAGACAATTATATCATCCATTGAAGTGTTAACCCCTACAATATCTTGAAATAGGGCATTGATTGTTCTGTGGTAAACCTCTGGTGCAGATACAATACCAAAGGGTAAACGTAGGAACCTATACCTCCCAAAAGGGGTAATAAATGTACAAAGTTTCGAGCTTGTGTCATCTAACCTCATTTGCCAAAACCCTGATGATGCGTCTAGCTTGCTGAAATACTTGCATCAGCAAACTCTGCCATGATCTCTTCCCTACTGGGTAATTTGAAGTGTTCCCTTTTAATGGCCTTGTTTAGATCCTTTGGATCTAAGCAAACTCTTAGTTTTCCATTTTTCTTATCAACAATGACAAGAGAGCTTACCCATTCCGTTGGTTCATTGACCTTTGAAATAACTCCCATATTTTCCATCCGATCAAGTTCCCCTTTTAACTTGTCTCTCACCCGAAATGGTACCTTTCTACAGGCATGAATAACTGGTCTGACATTCTCATCCACCGTAATTTTGTGTTCCCCAGGTAGACATCCTAACCCTTGAAATACATGATTGTTCTCATACAATAGCTGAGCATACGTTTGATCAATAAGTTGCTCTTCTGTTTCTACTGTACATACTCTTTGAATTAAGTTTAATTTTTCACATGCTTGTAGGCCTAAAATAGGTTGATCCCTTTCAGCAACAATCATGAATGCTAGCTCATACTTTGACCCTCTATGGCTTACAGTTGCTCTACACTTTCCCAAGACAGGTATTTTAGCACCACCATAACTCTTAACTGTTGCTTGAACTTTATGCAACTTTGGCTTAGGTTTAAGAGTCTGATAGTCCTTTTCTGGCATCAAATTCACGTCGGCTCCCGTATCTAATTTGAACGGAATGATTGACCCATTAACTGCAAGAGGTAAAAGCCATGTTGAATCAACATCCTTGCTGGTAATATTATCTACAAAGAACTCCTCTGTAGGTAAAGTGTGGCTAGTTTCCTGAACCATGTCAACTTTCTTTGGCACATTTCGTGTAAGGCAACATTTCGCGCATTTCTTGCCAGTTGCGGGGCATTCTCCTGGACCATGCTTTCTTCCGCGTCTACCACAGTTGTATTTGGGTTTGTTTTGCTGCTGAGATGTCACCTCACTCTGACCTTTACTTTGGTTCTGCCGTGCTTTTGCTGCTGAGCGGCATGAACAGCATGTACTGAGCCTACATCATCTGACTGCAATTCCTTCACCTGACTTCTCGTTGTTTCTGCAGCCCGACACATTTGCACTGCCACAGATGATCCTGTCCCTAATTAATGAATCAGCTAGGTCTCCAAAGTCACAAGACTTAGAGATTGTTCTTAGTTCCGTTAAATAATGGTCGATACTCTCACCAGGCCATGCCCCCCCCCCTCACTGATGCCTTTTTTGTTTAATTCCTAAAAAACGTAAATTTTTAACACAAATTTTACTTCAAAAGGTAACATGTGTGGCACCAGATTGCATGTGAGGACACCTAATTTTTCAAAAAAATTCAAAAGGGAGGGGGAACCCCTTCCCCTTAGACCCCTCCCCCAGGCCAGCGGTCACACAACATACTGCATGCCCCCCTTGAGAGAAATTCTGGGTACGCCACTACACTCAGTCTAATCTGTAGCATGATGTGGAAGGTTGAAAGTAGACTGTTGCTGTTAAACACTTTTCAAAAAATTTTACCGAGCGCTTCGCCGAAGCCATTATCGGTATAGATGGTGATTGTTAATACACTTACGACTACAACGCATTCTGAAAAAACGCCCTTGCTTATTCTTCACACCTTTGCTATACTACGATCAGCTCCAAAAACTTCCCAAAGATAGCACCATTTTGCATCTAAGCAACCTTAAATTAGCAAAAATTTCTCAAAGGGGAGGCTACACCCACCCCCCTTAGAACCCTCCCCCAGGATGACACCTTTATATAGTAACAAAGAAAGGATCCCCACTGCAGTATACAAATACAGGGTGAATAAAAAAGGTGCAATTTAAGCGCCGCCACTCAGTTAGTAAAAACATCCAGCCAGTCGGAAAAAATATAATTCACTAAAGTATGGACATTTTCCAGCCATGTACGATCAGCTCCAAACATATCCCAAAGATAGCACAGTTTTGCACCTAAGCAGCCTTAAATTAACAAAAAATTCTCAAAGGGCCCCTCCCCTTAGACCCCTCCCCAAAACGACACATTTATGAAGTGACAAAGGAAGGATCCCCACTGCTGTATACAAAACGCAGAGTGCATAATATAACAAAGTGCAATTTAAACGCCTCTACTCAGCTGGAAAAAACATCCAGCCGGTCGGAATTTGGGACCTTCACACCCCAAAATATATCACCCTAGCAACCGGCCGGGTCGGGTCCATGATCTCCGACAATGATCCACGCTGCGAAGCGTTGTTTCAGCTATTTTGGGACATGATGAAAAAACACATCTTGAAGTAATTCCTTGAACTCCGTGTATTTCACCTTGCAGACCATCTATGATGGTCATGTTAACTTTGAAGTGATAATTCTTATCAGAACAGGACAACGTCAAGTCATCATAAGGGGGGGGTGGGTGGGTGGGAGGAAAGCGCCTATAGGAAGACGCCCCCTCTTCAAAACCAAAGGGACGGTTTGTGGTCATGTATGTCCCCCGTCCCCCCACCCCCTACATTTGAATACGGATTGACGCCCCTGCATTGTATCTCTCTGGTACGACATCCAAGAACTAAGAGTCCCTTTCTGACCATGTTCTAGACATCTCCAAACACTCCCATTTTTCTTCAATGTGAGGCAATTGATCTGGGAAACATCAAGCACAGAGCCAGCTACCTGGCTAGCTATGGGACTATTGCCTTTCCAAAAATAGTACTTGTAAACCTGAATATTTTGAAAACCAGTGAAGTTATGCTACTTATTTCGCAGAACTACTATCCATAGGAAAGCTTCTTGCTGTAATTTTACACGGCAATATGCAATTAAATTTAACACTGGAATTGTTCTGATGGAGGAAAATATTTTCTAACTTCTAGATTTTGTAAAGTCAAAGCAATATGACATGTTGCGATTTGTAGGCTATGTTTATAGTTATAAGAGTAAGGCCCCTCTGTTTGAATTGATACTTCGTTGTCCAGCAGAATATTCCAAGCATGTTGCAGTGTTGTAACGAGTCACTCGAGTCAAGTCATTTACTACTTTCAATGTGACTCGAGTCGAGTCAGTGGGTCGAGTCATTGTATTATTTCTATAAGGAAAATTATGACGCAATTGCTCTAGTCATTTTCCTTTTGAAAATTAGTGACTCAAGTCATGACTCGTTACAACACTGACATGCTGTTCCCTATCCAGACAAGGCGGCTGTCTAGCTAAGCACCTGTTGTGGGCTAAGCCACTCTCCTATGCAAATCCAAATTGAAATTACGTAAATACGCATGAAACGGTACATTCTTATGATATATGTGACGATGTATTTTAAGCTTGCATGAATACTCCATGTAGAATAACGAGATTGCAGTCTGGACCCCCATAGGACAACGTTGGTGTCTGGTTCTCTTTGACCCCCTTTTCAGGGGTGGGAACTCAAACCTCCTAGTTGTTCGTTTCTACAGATCCTTGGTACTTCCATAGACAAAATAGCTCTCTTTTTATTGAAATGAAGATTGTAACCGCGCAGGTTCTCTTTTCTACAAAGCCCCATGGTAGTCTGTTCTTATTGTCAGCCCTACTCCATACCTGCTTAAGGAAGCTCCCTAAGTAAAACATATGAACTAATTACATAGTGACGCAGTAAGAGGTGGGGTTGTACCTAGCCTTATCCCTTGGTCACTCCGGACCCTTCCTTTAAATTAGTGGTAATGTACACCAACCAAGATAACCATGGAAAAGAGCCACAAAATGAACATGGTCAAACCTTGGTTAAGTCATAATGCACAAAAGCTGAGATTACCTGATTACTGAATTCAAATGGCAGCCATTTTTCATTTGGAATGTCGGCCGGTCCCGTGATGGTAGCGGTGGGTTCTTCACTCTATTTGAATCAACGCCCTCAATAATATCCTACCTGTTAGCAAACTTTCATGATTTTGTCAAAAAATTCACAATTTTTCTCTCAGCCGAATAAAATACATGTTGTATGGCGGCCATTTCGAAATCAAAATGGCCGTTTAATGATCCCCTTCTGACCGTCGAGTAATATTCTTAATCACAAAATAATATTCACGCAATCTAAAAATGTAGGTATCGACATTTCAATCACATGTGTCTGTTGTCTGAACGCTGAGATACCCTAGTTGAGAGATTTATGGCGGCCATTTTTAAAATTCAAATGGTTGCCAGTCACGTGATTACAGCGATGGGTACCAAGTATAATATGAATCAGCATACTTGAAAGTACCTATGAGCAAACATTCATGATTTAGTCAAAAAGTTCACAATTTTTCCCTCAGCAGAATGAAATATATATGTATGGCGGCCATTTTGATTTCAAAATGGTGGCCATTTGATCACCTTCCGACCGTCGGGTGATATTTTAAGTCGCAAAAACGGATTCTCACATACTACAAATATAGGTATTGACATTTAAATCACATTTGTTTCTTGTCTAGACGGTGAGAAATCGTAGTTAATAGATTCCAAAGGCTGCCATTTTTAAATTCAAAATGGCGGCCGGCCACGTAATGGTAGCGATGGGTACCAAGCATAATATGAATCAGCGTACTTGAAAGTATCTATGAGCAAATTTTAATGCTTTTGTCAAAAAGTGAACAATTCACCCAGATTTGTCTCTTAGCCCCTGTACTATTAGGCCTTTTATGGTTCTTTACATCTTGTTGCATGCATCAAGCACAATTAAACCCTCTCCTGCAGGCATTTACCCAAGAATTTCCGGGGGAGGGAGGGGGGCTACAAAACCTAAAAAGTATATTATGCAGAAAAATGACGATGCAAATTTACGTAGTGCAAGTAACCTCGTGGTCATTTTAAGTTTCCGTAGAATGATGAAGTGTCGCGATGTGTAGGGTTAATATGCTCTCACGAGACTCTTGAAACCAGGATTCACCACAGTTCTCACTATATTGTTAAAGATATTTTTTCAACTTAACAGTGTAAACCACGCCCGGCTCCGGGAGGATGGGGGCTGTCGAGCCATATGGTTTTTGGATTTTTCTTTTCTTTTTTTCTTTAAGGAGTTCTCTTCTGTATAGCGTGTAAGTGCTTGAATGTTATGTTATCGTTTTCTATTGCAAATCTTTTAACAACTTGCCACAGTTCTCTCAGGAGACTGATACCAAACTCCGTCATGAGGGTGTGGGTGAATTTTTGCAGCACTGATACAAGCTCTTATTCCATGACTTTCCTCGCTTTTACATTATATTGTTGAAGACCATGCATCTGCTGAAGAGTAGTATTTTTAGGTCAATCTTTCACTTTCAGGTGTCTCGAAAACACAGACCCCAGACCTCAGACTTCGAAAACACAGACCTTTGTAGGCCCACCTCTGTATCTGACGCCAAACAGGCGTGAGGCGTAAGCTGCCCTCATATTAAATGACAACTCGCCCAGATAACGGGATGTGAATCTTATGCTTCTATTGGCAATGTACGTTAGAGTATCTGACTGGCAATAGGCATAATTTTTACTCACATCTTCAGAAAATTATTAAGGCTTATCAGCTAACTACACCTTCGTTAGCAATGTAATATAATGCTGGGTAAACATGTTGTGCATCGATTGACAGCGGGTTCGTCCTCAATGAAAGGTCTGTGTTTTCGAGATCTGTCTTTTGGAGGTCTGGGGTCTGTGTTTTCGAGACACCCTTTCACTTTCCCTTTGTCTCATATGTCTTTGAAAACGTAGGCAATAGTGGAACTCCTACTGAAACCACAAGTTTGACGGTCAAGCTTCATTTTGACGAGGAGACTGCGAGTGTAGGTGGCTTTTTGATTTAAGAAACAACATCTGAGGATATTCTAATAAGAGAAAAATGTGAACGCGGATTACGGACGCAGAGCAGGTGCAGGGTATTAATTGGTCAAATGCTTCTGTGACCATGTGTAAAGCAGAAAGGACGAGACCGTTCAAAAAGTCCATATTCGCTGCCTCTTATTTCTTATAGCCTAATAGTCCAGGCTGAAATGTAGCCTTTTGGGGTTTGCATTTTTTTTTTTTTTTTTTTTGCTATGTTTGGTAAAAGTTTGATAAGATATAGAGTAGACATCAGACAATCAGAAAAGTATGTGCTCCATTTTTTTCATGTGCACGGGGGGTAGCCAGACATTTCAATATGGCCGCCATTTTGATCATTTTGGCTGATTCAGCCCAGGAAAGGCTCCTTTGCGTCAATATTTGGGGTCTAAAACTTTTTTGGAGTAAAAGTGGTAAAATTAACACAGTCTCCCACAATACACTAAAAGTTTTCCTCCAAAATATTGATCCGTTTTTTTTTTCGACATTTTCGACAGTGACCTGTTGAATATGGCTCTTTTCGCCAAAACCGGCAATTTTGGCAATTTTACCGCCTGTAGACAAATTTGAGTACCAAATTCTCTTAAAGTGTATATTCAAACAAGTTTTGGCACTACAAAACAAGTTTGAGCATAATGGTGATCTCTTTCAGAGCCACAAAAGATTTTCCACATTCTCAAAATTGGTACTCAAGTGCCTCAGTAGTACACAGAGAAGTATAACTTGGCAAATGACAACGGAATATTGAATAAGGAACCCAAATATTGAAATTTTGTCATTTTCTACCTAAAAATATGGGTAAAAGGGCATTTTCGAACAGTAATATCTCTAATACTTATCTTATATAAGTACTTAACAATACATTAAGCGGCAAGTAATCACTAAGCCGTTTGGTTTTCTGGAAAATTGTCATCTCTGTTACAACAACGCATAGAGCTGGACAGTAATAACCCTTTTAATGTCATAAAATACAATACATTATACATTCAGTGGCGGCACCAGGATTTTTAAAGTGGGGGCAAATGGAGGGCAAAAGAAAATGTCAGGGGCAAAAAATTTTCGAGCGTAGCGCGAAATCGAGCGCGAAGCGCGAGCCTTTGCGGGTGGGGTCCAGAGGCCCGCCCTACGGCCCCTGGTGGGGTCCATGGGACAAAGCCCCGGTGGGAGCCCAGGCAACGAAGCCTCTGGAAGCTCTGAGGTTTTAGCATATCTCTGGGTGAAAAATTATGTCTCAGAATGGATATAGTTTGTTCACAATGCATCATCAAATGGAAAGATTCCAAATGGTTTTAATGTTCTAGGCTATTCTTTCCGCCTGACCACTATCCTTTAAGTAGTTGGGGTCCAGGTGCCCACCTTTGAGCCCCTGGTGGGGTCCAGAGGGCAAAGCTCCGGAAGCTGTGAGGTTTTAGCATATCTCTTGGTAAAAAATTAAGCCTCAGGACAGGTATATTTTGGTTTGTAATAGATCATCCAATGCAAAGATTCAAAATAATTTCAATGTGTTAGGCTATTCCTCGCGTCAGGCCACTTTACTTCAGGAGCTGAGTGGGAGGTCATCTGGGGGCAGAGCTTCTGACGGGGGCAAATGCCCCCCATGCCCCCTGGGTGCCGGGCCTGTATACATTGTATAGAGACAATGGAATTGACACTAAGTACTAATAGGAAAATGCGTTTACCTCTTTGTGTCTTGTAATTGCACACTTACGTACAACAAAGTTTCCATGCAATCTTCTTTCTAATAGTTATAGACTACGATGCAAGTAATTAAAGACAAAATAAGGAGTAAACACTGTTGTGTTAGTGTTTTTTATAATGTAAGTTTTACATAAGTTTTTGGCCTCTGATAACCCAAATTGTCCTTCCACCTCCCCTAGAAGTAATAGGTCTTAACCTCTTATTATGTCAAATTTTTACACCGAGTGTGAAAAGTATTACTTATTACTAACTTGATATACGTGTTATCAAGCTTATATACACATGTGATTGCACAGATTCCTTACGACCTCTGCAAGTTGTAAAAATGAAAATCAAATTGAACACTGCTCTTACATAGTTTGCATTGTCCAAGATACACCTGATATTCAAATTGAGTGTTCTTACTCCATCTCTGGCGCAGATCCAGAGAGGAAATTTTCCGGCTTCAGTCTAGCCCTCTCCACTCCCCTTTTTTCGGCATCACTTTTTTTTTTGAAACGGTTCCAAAGCTGCAAGTCAAACTTTTTGTATACCAATTTGGATTGCGAGATGACATGAAGTACCATTGAACAGTGTCGTATTTAATTTTTTCCCAGAACTACCCTGGCTCCCATCGAGGCTTCATACAATTGGCGCTCGTAGCTTCAAATTTTACCCTCAGCTTATGAAATCAGCAATCAATCAATCAGTCAGTCCATGGGCATCTTCAATCAAGTTATTTCCTCAAAGGGAGATTTGCTTCTCTCTTCTTAAAATTACCCTAGTCGGGCGATAGGTGTCCTTTTTTACAAACAAAATATTTCAACCCTATGCTCAACATCGTGCAGTCGTTCATTGAGTTCCAACTCTAAATTATTTTTAACAGTGTTGAACACTGTAGTTCAAATTTTTCCGACACCCCATGACTTGGCTATTTCGCTTTCGGCGATGGAAGACTCATGATTTGCTCTCTGGCACAAAGGTAAATTGTTATCTTTGTGAAACCCTGGACACGAGCAGGATCCACTTCTCAGATCATCCAAATATGCTATCAAATTACCTTTCTTGTTGAACCACCTAGGCACTTTGTCAAACTAGTTTTAAAATTCTTTATGATTTACTGTAAGGAGACTTTCCGGTTTGTCGGTACACTTACAATATTCTGTGGTACAATCGCTTACTTTTGCTCTTTGCCCTCTCAATTATGCTACCCCATCTAACCTACTAATTTGAACTTTTTTATTTGTTCCTTCATATCTATCAGTTTATGATAATCTTCAATGCCCTGTCATCGTGATAAAAACGAATAAAGCAGCAGCCTACTCTGCGATTTGTTGGGAAGTGTGGATGTCTGAAACATGAAATTTTAAAAATGAATAGTGTCTAGATGGAACTTACAAGGCTTTGTAAGTGGTATTTCCTACAATCTAGAATTTATTTTTGTCACCCTTTTCAGCCGCAAGGACGTAAGTCTTTGGGGCCAAGCATTGCCATTCTGTACTTGAAAATTCTTTAGAATAATGCCCTGGCTATGGGGGGGGGGGGGGTATTTGGAAATCGTACTACTATCTGTTACGCACATATGTTCATAGCTTGGAAGTGGTTTTTACTGCCACATCCCATTTACATTTTAGGACGACTTTTAAATCTCCCCCTGTCAACTTTCGACTGATGGGTCCTGCACAATTTTAGACCCTTGTAATTCATGAAACCCCTGTGTGCTCCTACACTCAGTTATGGCGACCTCGCGCATTTAGGCACCAAGTCCTTAACTAATACTAGTATAGTACCTGACAATTTGCAAAAGTAATTCCAGGAGCTACAACAAAATAGTATAATAGTATTGTAGTAGCGCTATCATTTCAATCATTCAATAGTATGTTGTGGGTGTTTAATTTTACAGGGCTACATTTCCAATAATTAGGGTGTCGTTTGGTGTGTAGCCAGGCATTCAATGAAAGGTATATGCCTTTTCAATTTTTCACAAATTTAACGACCTAGACAATTGATAGCATAATTGTGGGCATACCACGAAAGTTTAATTTATTGTCTACAGGTTAAACTAAGCACATATTTGTCAGGATCGTCACTTCATTTAGTGGCCGTTATGACGTCACGCCAGACACACACACAAAAAAAACTTGTATACGCCATTCGTTGGTTAATGATTAAAAAAATCTGGTTTATTTCATGACTCTGTACCCGTCAGATGAGGGTTCACATCGGCAGTCTTGGCTCGTGTCCAGGCACCAGGCCATAAACAACAGAACATCTTAAAATAAGCATAAAACAAAAATGCTAGTCTTAATCTTTTCAGAATTTTGCATGATACATAGGTAACTTAAAACGCTTCACCTTCAATTTAAACTTTTCCTTAAGCACGGAGCCTGAGTAATATCCCTTAAACCGTTTTACACGTTGCAGCACATAACCCGCTTTGATGTCACTAAAATATGAGGCTCCACTTTCATACAAACTCCATGTTACACATTTCATTCGATAACATTACTTTGCTTGCCTTCAACCTACTCCACCTCCCTTTGTGGCTAACCCTAGTGATATTTACATGAAATTTTCATACTCTATATATACATATTTACACATACCCATTAACACCGCCATATTTACAGCACCATATTTACACATATTTACACCACCTACCATCGCAAAACTTCCGCCATTTGCACTTTCGTTTGCGACATCACCTAATCAATTAACAATTCCTGTCTTTCGAAAGTTACTAATTTCGTATTATACTAGCGGTACTAACATCCCTTTAACGCCTCAACGGGGGGTGGGTGTGTCTTACGACGTAGTCCCACTTCCCCAAAGGGTAAACGTTCCAAACATAGAGTTCAACTTACGGCACAGGAATATAATTGTAGCAATTATAGCAATGCAGTAGAATTCTGCTCCTTTGGCTATATCCGCAGTCGAATTCAGCTCCGTTGGCTGTCTATCAGAATTCCGCTGTTTATATCCTCCTTTTGCGTGATAGAAATCAAAGTTTCTTTTTCCCGCCTGACAGGTAGGCGTTTACAGCAAGAAAGCATGGCATGTAATGCCAAACGTGTTACTCGCAAGCGTCGAAGCTTTTTCGTGTTACTACTACCATTTCACTTAATTTGCATAATATGCCTAACTGCATGCTTATTCCCTTTGTTGACAAGCCCCTGCACATGCCTTTCTTTTAATCAATAGACGGATTATCCCCATCCCGTACCACGGCCTGTTAGTAGTAGAATAAAATACGTCATTACACATGACAATATTATTGCATCAAATGTCATAAGTTAATACAGTTAACATCAGGAATTTCTGTGGTAGATACGTGACAATTCACCAAAGAGATAGATGTGCAATTGTCATATTATGATGTCGCTCCTTATAGGGTTACCTCTTTGGTGATGTGTTCTTACTGAAACCTTAACTGTTCCTCAGCTGGGAGGCAAACATAATTATGTTTGCCATGATTTTTGCCTTAGTTGGACAAACAGATTTCAATTTTTTATGTTTGAAGAAAATTATCATTTCACCTCCAATTTTATTAAATTCTACCTCCACAAGGACTTTTGTTTTTTTAATGTACACTCTTAGATGCGATACCCTATCATCTTGAAATCAAGACACTAACGGGTCGAAAAGGAGGGCGACTGGGGATCGGCACACAATATCTGGAGTTGAACGTTGCAGCTTGCCCAGCAAATTGACATCCAAGAACCCACTTTTGACCGCTATCATGCGGTGCGTGCAAACACAGAAGTAGGGAGCGATATCAGAGTCCCCACCCCGCAAAAAATCGAAGTAAAATCGGGAAGGGTGGAAAAAGCAACAAAGAAGGAAAAGAGTAATGAAAAGGAGAGGAAGTTAAAAAGAGACAAAAGGAAAAAAGAAGGAAAGAAAGAAAGAGCCTAGATAAAAGACAAGACAGACACAATAAAAATGGAATTATTAATGAAGGGAGGAAAGGAGGGAGAGAGAAAAATGCGTTCGATGAAGGAAGGAAGTTTCGATGGGACTGGCACTGCCAGAAAAAAAGTGGAGGAGCCTGGGAGAAGGCCCGAACCATTTTGGAAGGATGAAGTAAGAAAGCCTTGCAAGAGAGGGAAAAATAAGAAAGGATTAGGAGACTATGGAATGGGATAGAGCATTCGAAGGTCAACGGTAGGAAAGGACCGATCTGGAACGAATGAAAGAGGCAGAAAGAGTGTAGGAAGGACGGAAAAGACAGAGGGGAAGGGCAAAGTTTTTCACAGAATGAAACAAATTTATTTGTAGCTCGAGGACAATTTTTTTGCCCAAACTTTAAAAAAATTCAAAATATTGTAACTGTTGTGATGCATAACAGTTTGGCCAGGTAAAGCTATCGCTTGGGTTAGCGTTTAATACTGTTTGTGGATTCTTTCTTTGTATACCGTGTGCATTGAAAAGGCAACATTTCCCTTAAAAGCTGGTGATATTGTGATCATTGTGACCCTCTGCTTTGAAGATGTTTTCATGCTTCGTGCCCATAGTTTGTGAAAGTGCTCTTGACTTCCGAGGCTCCTACATCAGCCCACAATGCTACTTGAGCTGGTGACTTTATTAATTCGTAAGTTTATATTAAAGCATTTAGTAAACTCAAAGGGCGTGTGTTCGACCGAGACCAGATGGAAATAAGAGTGGGAAAGTGCCTGGTTACTTTAGTGGAGAGAACAACAGGCCGTACCCGTCTTTTCAAAAAAACAAAAATGGTTTCATTCATTCGTACTTGGAAAGTGTAATTTTGCTTTTCGTATGCCCTCCTTGGAGTTTGTGTTGAAAGAGTGTCAGTCAATAATTTTTCAAACTAGAAAAATCTGTTTGTGGAAAATGTATTGTAATCCACTGGCTGGTCTCCGAGTTTTGACTGACTGACTATCGCAAGGATCTAAGTGCTCTCTTAATTACTCTTTGGTAAAGTCTTGCAAGCTAGCACACTGCACTGACTCTTTTAAGCTCACTGTTTTACATAGCTTACATTTCTTGTGCTATTCTGCGGTACTATCATATGACCAGTCCTGATACTCAGTTTTTATCTACTCTCAATGATCCTTCTCGAGATGCAGTCCATAAAATAGAAATGCCTACACAGCATGTAGTAATACTTGAGCTACTTGCACCTTGTGTTACACTAAAATGTAGGTTTTAAGGAAATCTTCCTGTTGTATATCTGCGTGCAGTTGCAAGGTGTTGATAGGTAGTTGCATTATTCTGGAAATAAAAATGGATTTTTGACAGTAGTTTGCGTCAGGTCGATAGTTTTTGTATACTTTAACTGTATGATATTTCGTTGCGACTGTCATTAACTGACGTTCTGGACATTTGTTGTGAGGTAGATGGGAGGAAGAAAGCTGTTCTTTTTACTAGATTATTCCCTCATCAGGTTTACCAATGCTTGAGAGAAGAACATTGATCACAAGTGCTCGCGATACGAAGCAAAATTACTTTCAAACAAATTTGTATAATTTATACTGAGCGGCCGCAGCCCTTCGAAATGATTTAAAGACGTAGCTGAAGCCTTTCGTGATATCAATTGAACATGGTATGCATCTTATACTGATGAAGTCATATATTGACAAAATCATTGTCTTAACCCGTGGAGTGCTTTTTACTTCCTCCTTTCCCTTTGGCTACGTTGCTGAACACATATCGGAGTGTAAAGCTTAGTTAACAGAAAAAGCTCTCTCAGAACTGTTCAGCGTAAACCAAAGGTACCAAAGAAATGAACTTCAATAAATTTTCAAGGGGAAGAAATTTTTTCAAGGACCCCTGGCCTCCCCACTCCGTTGGCTTCGGGCTTGATATACAGAGAATGTGGTAATGTAGTCCGAAAACAATTTGTGAAGGCCTATTGTATGTTTGTGTAACTTGCTTATTTTGTTGCATGTTGTTTCTGCATGTCACTATACTTAGTTTCCAATGGTATTTTGTTTAAGTTCAATTTCAGTTTCAAACTTACAGCATATGTGCACTAAGATTGAAACTGAAAGTCAAAAATATTTTCAACACATACGGCCCGTTTACTGCAGTTTTAAAGATTTTGGAAAGGTTAAGGAAATCTGTGTGGAGAAATCACCTTTGGAGGACGAAATCACCAGCAGTTAACTAAAGAGACGTCCTTTTCAGAATAAAAGTTCTTTATTATTCCGAGCTATAGGTGGTCACGTCCTTACCCCCAGCTAAACACCAGGTTAATTATCTACAATATTACATTATTGTTGAGCAGGAAATTGAGGCATGTTTGAATTAAATTATGTTTTCAAATGAGACCTAATTATCAATTGAAAGATTAGAACCTTTGGATTTCGTATGACGTCACCATTTATATGCAAACTTTTGCTCATTAATATTCAGATTTATTCGGGTGACGTCATTTCTTATGTATTTTATTAATATTTTGGGGATTAAGGAGGTATGATATGATTTTTTATCATATTTTTCACGCAATTCTTTTTTCATTGATATCAAATTTGTCCCAATCGGACTTAAAATGAACGAGAAAGACTCTATTTGGTTCCGCCCCTAAGTCTCTCTGTAATTTCTATTGACACATACACGAACACGAACAGTTATGCAAATGACCCCTGACCAACACTTTTTACATCTCCACACAAAGCCTGCACCGTCACTTCTACCAATACGACGGTGGCACAGAATGTTAGGTACACTATAGGTATAGGGTTCGGTGAACCTTAACATCGTCACACCTCACTGAACCCATAAAGTTAGTGCACCTAACATTCTGTGCCATCGTCAACCTCCTAAAAATAGCTCTAAACCTTGACTGAATGCCATGACGTTGCAACTCGCGCAATGCTGTAATTCCCTGTGAATAGAGCATTGCGAAGAATGCTTGACTGCTTTGAGTTAGAATCAAGGGCAGTATACATCTTTAAAAATGAAACAAGAAAATTTGAGTGTAAATTTTGACGTTTTGTGAAGACAAAACTTGCAATAGCATGGAGAATCATCAAACTATAGCCCCAAGCTTTAACAATGTTTAAAGAGATATTCGGAATAGGAAAATGTTGTTTTTGGTTAGTTAGGGCATAGCGAGTGTCTACAGGGCATTTTTATTCCGGGCTAAGGATTTGGTCAAAATTTGTCAAATTTGAATGTAAAAAAGATTTCCCCATTTTTGACAGTATTGTAACGAGTCATGACTCGAGTCACTAATTGTCAAACACTCAAACAATTGTATCATAATTTTCTCATAAAAATAATACAATAACTCGAGTCACATTAAAAGTAGAAAATGACTCGACTTGACTGCAAAATTGAAAGACTCGCTACAACAGTGATTTTTTTAATAAACCCCTAGAAAAAGTATCATTAAAAAGATCTTTTTCTTTTTTTTTTTTTGGTGTTTGGTTTGGTATTTAAACAAAGCCGGTACCGTGGTGCAAAAGGAAAGATAAAAATGTTTGAAGTTAATGCCACGGTTGGGTCCCAGTTGAGACCCATGTGCGTCAAACTGTTTACAAAAAGGCAACTTAAAAAGTTCGAAGAAACAAAGAAAAACAGAAAAGGGAATTTGAGTAGCACAAGAATGACATCACAAATTATTGCGAAATCTACTTTTTTAAATTGAGTATATAAGCTTTAACATTTATATCTCGGCTTAGAAATGTTCTGTGAACATGGAAGTTGTACCATTTGGATGCATTTTTCAAGCTTAGTAACATATATTTTTGAAATGTTCGACTTTAGGTACATTTTAAATGTATGTATCAATACAAAACGACTTTAATTCATGTATATAGACCAGCATATGAAGTGAACAATTACTAATTTCGTAATACCGTATATTTTGTAAAGGGGGAAAGCCTGGTGTTCATTATTGTAAGGGGAGAATAGGATAAAATGATTTACAAACTATTGATATAGTGTGAAGCTACGGTAGTCGGATCCTTAACTTCATGACAATACTTACCAAAATATAAAATGAAAATCAAGTATTTTCACCCAACGTTATTTACCTACTTAATACAAATAATGCTTTAAAAGTCTCTCGACATAAGTTGATGCCTTGAAACATTTCCATCGAAGCTTCCAAAAATAACAAAAGATACATAATTAAAGAAAAATAGAAAAACATTTAAAAATAATATTCATACCAATGAAATAAAAATCAGAGATCATCTGCGCTAATTAAGTTCGTTTTGTAAGTTTATATGTACGTAAGAAGGAAACCTATGGAGTGGGGGCAGGGCTGGTGAAAGTGACCACAACCTTTGCCCTCCTTTCATGACTTCCGCCACTGTCGTCTTGTGGAGAATTATAGTCGAAGGGGCCCCACATTAGTTTGTGTCCAGGGCCCCTGCAAAGGTAAACCCGGACCAGGTACAGGCCTAATGTTAGTTCTCTAGTTGGTTTATAATTAACACCATGCGTACTTGATAAATTTTAACTGGTAGCCCACACTGGACGCCCATTTTCTCTCGAGTGATTATTATTTAATATAAATGTCAGGCTCGTGGCCAAACAAGGTTCTGAAACGAGTGATATAGCTTCCAGGGGAGGTATAAAAATCGTAGGGGTGGGGGTATATGTCAAAAAGCATTACGCTAATAGCAACTTTTATTTTCAGAGGAGCGAAGGAAATTTTTGTAAGAGGCTCCGCCTTGATCCCCCCCCCCCCCCCTGCGATGGGCCTGAATATAATATAACATTCCTAATTCATCATTAACTTTATCCTGATTCAGAAAACATAACAGCTTAACAAATGACACAAACTGCTGACTGGGTTGTGGAGAAATTGAACCATGTACTTAATAAGATTTCAATTCTCTTTTTGTGTTCTGTTGAAAAACTTATTTCAAGAACGAAAAGACAATAGCTTGCTTCAGACTGGTTTCTGTTAGGCCTGCATGAAATAAAAAGTAGCATTCTCATTTCAAAATTTTAGATTAATCCATTTTAATACTGTCACAGGCCACAAGTTTAGCTTATAATTATTCATTAGTTGAGGGTTCGGTACAGGTTTTTGGCAACTCTGCGTTATTATTTTCATGACAGTCAGGGTTCGAGAATTACCGTCTTTTGTATATAGACCTAAGCTCTTTGCTGAGAGAAGTGAACGCTTGACTGGCCTGTACAAGGAATAAATGTATTGTTTGTGCACGATGACTGTGGCTTCATGTGATCGAGTCGTATGGCTGGAAATTTAAAATTTGCCTATGATTAGTTTAATTTGAATGTATTTGCTTATGTAAAGGACAGCAAAGGGGTAAGCGTGGTATTCTGGGAGCAACAAAATACCAAGAGCTGGTAGGGAGAAACTAACAGGCTACACGGAGTTCTGAGGTGGTGTGAAATGTTTTTTTTTTTTTCAAAAAAGGGCAATTTTGGCAGTGAGAACATAACGATGTGAATATTTAAGTCTAATGGCGAGCTGGACTGCCTTAAAACTAAACCACGGGGACGACAGGGCCTCATCAGTAATGTTTTACAGGTATGGACTTACCTTAAAATACTGAGGTTTTCAGAGGTATTTGGAGACATTATGCTTGGCAGTACACCTTGTAAATGTAAGCAGTGTGCCAGCTACCGCTGGGTTCCATTCGTAAAGTGAGGGGCTGTGCAGTTTTCACATGCCGTAGTGCTTACAGGGAACGTTTTGGAAAATGTGCCGTTTTTCACTTTCTCCTTTTTAATGGAACCTTAAAGGAGTGTGCCGTTTTTCACATTCTCCTATTTAATGGAATCTTTAAGGAGTGTGCCGTTTTTCACATTCTCCTAATTAATGGAACCTTAAAGGAGTGTGCTGTTTTCACATTTTCCTAATTAATGGAACCAAAGAGGAGTAGGCCAACGCGTTTTCACATTCTCCTAACTCATGGAACTTTCAGGAAATGTGCCGTCTTTCACATTTTCCTAAATACTGTGACTTAAAGAGATGTGCCGTTTTCACATGCCTCCGCCAGAAATGCGAAGCATTCACTGAAAACTCTTCTGGTTTAGCCCAGTACAAGATATACTATGCCGATTCTCCATATCTCCTTGCCTCCTTGTTGTGACAAGTCCTACCCGCGACAGAAAGACTTCGCTGGACCCGCACCTCAAAGTCCCACCAACCAAGTGTGTAATACTAGTAATTGATTGTAAACTAAGTTAAGATAAGATGTCATCTATTAAAAATTAAGAATTGTAATTCTGTAATCATACTACCAGAAGGAAAATCTGGGGTTCTCGCAAATGATGTAATGTAAATAATAATTTTCTTTCTAGGATAGATCGTTCGTGTTGATTTGTATCTGCTTTTCAGTACTGCAGTAATTTCGTCTCAAATTAACGCTGAATTTCCTTCCATTTGAACCTTGTGACAAATACCCATAAACTTTCTGTTTTCATAGAATTCTACAAAAGTTGTCGGCATGTGACTTCTCAGTGGTTGACGAGTTTAAACAAAATAGTCAATATAATCTTAAATTAGAAAACTAGTGTTACTAAAGATTTAGGAGGTTGTACACATGTCAGAATATTGGGCAGGGTGCTTTTGTTGGAACATGTTGGGTACATGACTACATGATTTTTAGTTAATGTTAAGGAACTCACCTTAGCCTAGTATTGTCTATTCCACCATTTACCAACAAAATAGGTTCCCTCGTTGCCCCACGTTAGGCCATTTTTCCTTTTTACCAACTGCATACAGAACAAATTGGACCCATCTATCATTTGCCAACTTCAAAATATCTAAACTAGTGTTCTTCAACCCAACCGGGTGCCAATGTTTGTCAAAGTAAGGGTACTCTTTGGTTCTTGGAATTAGTTCTTAGTTGTCTACTTTGAGAAGTAGCAAGAATTTTGCCATGAATCAATTACTACGCAATTTCGCATACAGAAAAGATTTTTCATGAGACTCATTTTTATTGATGTTAAATTTATAATTTCTTTAAGTTGGGAAATACCCTTTATAGGTTACAACGGTATGTAGAATCTCATTTTTTCATAAAGCCCGAGGCCCTTTTATACGAAGGGTGAAATGTTTTGACATTTTATCTTCTGACCGAATGAAATTGATACTAAGAGCTATCTGAGTAAACAACAAAGTGTGTGTTGTTGTTGCATTGGTCAGAAAACAGAAAATTGCGTCTGACAGTGTTTGGTTAATAAAGTGTGGGGAAGCCCTGGACTCTTGCGCCTGTTAACAAGGAAACAGGTTTTTACTGGCTAGCCTACACCGAAATTGCATTGATCACAGCGTCGAACAATGCATAATGTTACTTTGTATGGGTTACGTATACTTACCATGATTTCCAGATGCTAAGAAATCACATCTAATAGTGTTCAGTTTATTTTTTGAGTTTTTCCTGGGAAGACGTCACCATGCCATGGCCATGTTACATTATCATTTCTGTTTGTACTATTCCGAAATCGAACAGTGGTCACACTGAGTAATAACACGAGTTCGATTTCATAAAAAAACTGTTTGCATTTATGTCATTTTAGGCCAGTATCGTCAGAGAGCCTTACAGGTTATCATGAGGTATGGTCTCCTTAACACTACCAAAAACCTCTTTCCCCTTCTCCATTACACCCATCGTCTCAAAGATGGACGTTGCCATTGTCCAGATCATGACATGTGATACAGCTTATTGGAAAGAGATAATTAACTGGCTCGGAAATGGAGATAGCCTTGGGCGTTAGAATGTGACATATAATACTTCCCTCCGAAAGTCCAATTTTTGGGGGTCGGAAGCTAACATTTTTAACCCTTTCAATACGGCATGTGAAAAAGAATATAATCTCGACGACGACCATGCAGTCGCCGGACAGTTTACTCGGTTTCACCCTCGTGGAGAACAGATTAAGACCTAAAACCTCAAAATTTAGAAATCTTAGCCAACAAAAGCTTCAAATTCCAGATTTTCTTACACAAACGCCTATATCATTTTCGAATGTCACCAAAACCCGACAGGTTGCATTTAGAAAACCTAACGGGTTTGTGTCGTCGGATTGCTGCCTCCTCCCCCTCCCAACCTCACCCCGTTTAGGCAGGTTGACCCTCCGTTTTACAAATCCTACCGTCACGATTAAATGAAATAAATGTTTGTAATGCATCTTTGTATGCAACTGGAAATTTTTCAACTATAAGGTCCCAAAATAAACGTGTGTAAGTACCGTTTTAAAAATAAACCAGGAAAGTGCCATTTCCTGCTATTTTCGGGGTCAATTTTGGCAGAAAAATATTTATGGGTGGTTTAAGTAATGTCATATTCTTTTAGAGAATTCTGTTAAGTCCGGAAAACTGGACCTGATCCATTAGAAAGATTCTGGTCCCCCATCTTACTTTTTGAAGCCTCACCCTCCTCCCACTTTTCGAATCATGACTCCACCCTGGTTCTACTTTCAGCAAATGTATGAAAGTGAAGGAAATTGCTAAAAGTTGTCAAGGTTTTGCCATGGTAAGCTCACAACTGGAAATTCGGGTACGAATTGATGAATCGATTTTGGATAACGTTGCCTGTAATCTAGCATTTCTTCGAGACACTGCAATGTGACTGGATCATTGTCATAGTAAAATTTGTTAGCAAAAAGGTGTGGTTGTGATAAAAGATAATTGAGATAACCGATTCCAAAAACACAAACTTTCCTCACATATTGGCCAATACACTCAAGGTATTTGTTATCATCCAACCACTTGATGAATCTTACGTTAACTTCACCGAAAGACCCACTGACGCCCCCAGGAACTCCTGGATATCGTTGAAGAGTCACATAGTAATGCTCCTCGGGATCCTGGGTGTCCTCTGACCATTTCAAGAGATCAATGGCCCTTTGATCGTTTATTATGTAGTTAGTAAAGGCACGCGTTGCTGCAATGTAAGCGTTGCCGTGGTAAAGGGTAAAATTATGGGGAGGCGGCGTCTTTTTCTCGTCTGTTCTATGCAGTGCACCATTTTCGAGAGTTATGTGGTGATAAAGAGCCCTATTTTTGAAGCGTTTTACTGGAAGTACTCCTGAAATAGCGTTAAGGCCTTTGAACGCCTTTAACTGCTGAACAATCTCAAGGTTGGTCTTCAAGGGAAAGTCTTGCCCACAGAGGTTTAACACATACTTCCATTGGACCGGTTTCTCAAGCAGATCGGCCATGCAATTAATATCAGCTTGAACCCGTGTGATTCCATGATACTGGACAGCTTCTACTTTCGAAGGGATAAATACATTTTCAAAGCAGTTAACAAGGCTTCGTAACGCTCCCTGGTAATCTGCACTAGACTTTTTATCTGGATGTATGCAATAAATATTCTGAGGTTGATATATAGCTCTGAGGAGTCTTTCCACTTGAGCGACATCTTTATGTGTTAGGATAATGTAGGCCAGGGAAAAGTTCCTTTCTTCCTCCGAACGGGGTTTTGTGGGATATTTGCGGATATGTTTGAAAGTAGAGCAATCTTGAGTGAAGTTTGCCATATCTTTGTCGGAGGGCATCAGAATATTACCAGCAAGACGAGCTTCATCTACTTCTAAGTTTGTTTTGTTAATAACGGAGTGCTGCATTTCAAACACAGCCGAGCAGTTAGTTTTCCAGTATCGATGATATGGCGATACCAAATCCAGATCTCCAGCATACTCGCTAAAGAAAGGCACATGTCTTTCCGCTAAAGGAACATTTCTACTTTCTGTAGTATTCAGTCCTTTGGCATTTCCTTCGTCTGGTTCATGTAATACTTCAATTGGACTTTGCTTGAATTGGAGTTTGCTTGAATTGGTCTTGCCTTTTAACGCTTTTAACGTTGGCTTAGGTTGAGTCATATATTTGTAAACTGGTACAGACAGAACAAACAAAGCTATCTGGAAAGTAACGATCGCTAACATGGTAAAAGGGGAACATCTGGTAGCTGACATGTCTCCTTATGTATATTCCGATGGTGAGCTCAGTAAAACATAAGAGCAAGTAATCCGAACCCTTCGCATTAGTGTCTAAATGTTGGCTCCGTATCCACCTACCAGGAAAGAATTAAAAACTACAGTTTATGTCATGAAAAAGTTCACGACCAGTAAACAATTTGCAGTTAGTTAAACGTAAAATTATTTTCGTTTCTGATATCCATTACTCCCATACTAAGGCAAGGAAAGGTAGCACGATGATAATAATAAGACAAGCCTTGACTGAGCAGTTGTTTTACGACGCTAATCAACCACAAATATGGGAGAAGCCTATATAGCTTATGAATTACAACTTCACGTAGAGTGGCTGACCAACTCAACAATTTAGATAAAATTTGCTTTCTTTTGAAGTGCCAATTCAGATGGGAAAACCGTCGATTTCTCTTGGATGAAAAACCGACCTTACTTTGACCCGGCTGGGGATCAAAACCGAACTTTCCGTTGCCAAGCTTATTCACTTGAAATACCAGCGCCTTTGTCCACTCGGCCACAGCACCGGTTTATGTCCGGCGAATACAATCTTACAAACAAACATTCCTTCAATTAAATAGGCTCTGATACCTAATGAAGCTTATATGAGTCAACTTGTTCACAGTGCGAAGACGTGCATTTTTAAAAATTACTTTCTTGAATCCAGCATCTCTTGAAAATGGACAGAGAGACGTTGCCTTTGTCACTATTTATTCTCAATCATTTTCAAAAGTAACTTTAACTAAACAACCTACTCTCTGTCTCCATTTATCAATTTTTTCTGTGTATGTCTGACACATTGAACACATGAACCACTGGTGGAACTTAACCATTATGTTTACCCTATAGTTGCTTGGAAGCACCAGCATATGAAAGAACGAACTAATATAATACTGTGCCCAGGCAGAAGGTTACTTTTTTGTTTTTTGTTCTTAAATTCCTGTTATAAAGCTCTCGATCACTGCCAAGTATGCGTTACATGTATACGTTATATACCATCCACCCTAATGAAATAATGCTAGTTAGTACTTTCAGAGTGTTTAAAACAGTAACTTTAAATCCACTAAACCTATTTCCTATCTTTTCTATTCATTTCATTTGTAAATTGCTTAACTTTTTCTTACTGAAATTGCTATTTGCGGGTGAAATACTTTCCTTTTACGTTACTTTTAATAGAAACTACTCAAGTTAATATTCGTCAACATCATAGAAAAAACCAGCTGTTGGGAAAACGAAGCTTATAGGGTTTTTCCTAAATCTATTCCATGAGTAACAACGTTTTCATAAGCTTCCTAGAGAGTTTCCAAGTGCTACCACTTTTTCAAACTTACGATATCAACTATGTACTTTTGTTTCACTTAAATACACTAGCTCAGCCAATGTGGGATAGGGGATAAGCACCCCCTCCCATGTTTTTGCCCTAGAAGATTTGTCACGCATTCTCTGATTTTGTCAGTACATTTGCTTGACAAGTACTTTAGAGATAAACGCCATATTTTCACTACATATATAAGCTAGCTAAGTGGTTAAGTCGACTACGAAAGGATTTTAATGGCTTAAAATTGGTCTGAGTGGTTTTCTTTGGGGGCGGGTTCTCTGCAGGTGTGCCTTTGATCGCAACATAACATGAATTTTTTAAAAGAGTAGTTTAAACAAAGTTGTGATTGTGAATGGAATTTGTCACAACAGTAATCATAAATTTCCACCCACAACTTAAGAGGTATTTCGAGTCTGAAAAGCCTTGGAGACAAATGCAACAAGACATGAGGTCTGAGGGGAGACATTGATCTTTCCGTGACCCACTGTATCATATTTTTTTGAAGTACAGTTAAAACTTCATGAACTTGGTTACTTCGCATTCTTATGGAAACCTCGAACACCGTGTAATCATTCTTTGAGAACCGGAATGTATCAAGAGTACCTACCCCTCTTATTCTTGAATCCTAGATATCTTAACTTGGCTACTTCATAGCCTTATATCATCGTATACCTATCATTAGTGTCGGATGACAGCAAATTGCACCTGGCAGCATTTAAGATCTTAGGAGAGGACCACCAAACTCCCATGAAGTTGGCCATTTGTATTCTGTTGTACATGAAATTCTTGCAGCTTTCGGAGAAGGTTTGCTTCACGTCTATACGTTTTTCCCGATTAACCGTTTTCATGTTTATTCGAGACACTAATTTAGACGACGGTTTAATTTAGGCAAAATTTTAGGTCGAAACGTCAGTCCAGATCAAAAACACACATGTTGGTGTTATTCAGATTGCCCTGAGTGCAAACTGCATCACGGGTACTACATTAGACTCTATCATAAATCCAAAGCAACCAAACTTGACAAAGTTTCCAATTTTTTTTTATTTAGAACACAGTATGTTGTGGAAATACCAGAAGAATGTGAATGACACATAACAGATCACGAATTCAAACCAAAGTTGCAACAATATCAATATTGGGGGCCTATATATATATATATATATATATATATATATATCAGAAAAGTTAAGTTCCACGTATACTCCAGAATTAAAACGCTGCCAAATCTGCAGATATATCACACAAGAGAGCGGGTCACCATCCCTAACATAAAATTTCCGTTAACCCCCCCCCCCCCCATCCTCAATTGCGATTCTTGTAAGGTTGTTTACATATTTCATTGTAATCTGTGTTAACACGGACTCTATGTCGGAGAAACCGGAACTTCCTTCCGTCTTAGGTTTAATAACCACCAAAAGTCTATTCGTGACAATGCTATTGGATTCCCAGTAGCAGAACACTTTAATCTCACTTCAATCTCCCCGGCCATGCCCTTGATAATCTAAAAGTAACTCTCATAGCTAGTAACTTTGTTTGCACAGAAAACCGTAAACGTACGGAACTAATTTGGATAATGAAGCTTCAATGACATCTCACTGGACTTAACAAAGACCTCGGTCTTCTTAATCAATAGAACTTCCATCAAACACTTTAATCCTATTATGTTTATTTATCAAACTTCCAGCGCATTGTTCGTTCGTTGCTTGTTATTTTCTTGATTAAGTTTCTCACTTCGCTGTAAGATTTTGCTGAAGAAGGCGGAGGGGGAACGAAATTTCGAAATAATTTGTTGATTTTGTACTCCTATAATCAACCAGTTATTCTCTTTATTGCATTCGTTCTCATATTCTGGGATAGTCATTCCATAGAAAAATAACCTGCCTTCGTAAACGACCAAAATAAGGCATGATTGAAAGGACAAAACTCAGAAAGCCAGAAGAAACATTGTTCGAATTCAACCTCAAAATCACGGGAATTTTTGGCCTAAATAGCTATTCGCAAATTAGTGTTGTATACATACTAAATCATATTTCTCTGTAGCATCTTATCTGGGCAAATTCGTTATAAAGATGGGTGGGCAAGCAAAACCACTGGAAGGATACAATACGCTTCAACAACTTTCTGTTTACCATATTTTAAGCTCATTATCCAGATACTTATAGGTAAGTACACTCTCCACCACAGAAATATCCCCGAAAACTACAGTGGTTAATGGTGGCATGGCTATATATCACATTATGATGCCACATTTGCTACGTTACACTTTCAGAACCTTGTGATTGCTACATATGTACACTATAAAAACGTCCCATTCAAATTTTGTTCGTTGTGAATCAAAAATGGCTAATTTTGAACCAAAGCTAGTCTAATATTTAATCAATTTTCAGTTCAGTGTCAATTTGATTAGTTCTAGTTCTCTTTGAACAGAACGTTTTTAGAGTGTTATAAAGGTTTCCAGTGTGTTATTTGAAGCGATGTGAATATAAACCATGTTGTGATTAACTGCTACATGTAATACGTTTCTTGTGCCAGCAAAAATGATTCCAGTTGTTGCCTGTGCATCCCAAAGCTGTCTCAGATTATTCGCACTACGGTCCGTAACAATTGTCAGCAAATAAACCTTTTGGTGAATAGTGCAAGGAAGGTTAAGTTGAAAGGCTTAAAACTTTTGAAGCTTGCGTTCACTACCCCTTAAACAGGTCTGTATGATTACATAACAACTCCTTCATGCGAGGGCTTTCCCTGTCCGTAGCTAGAAAAGGTACTGAAGGGGGCGCGAAGTTTTCCGGGGGGGGGGCGAGATACACTAAAATGCATTAAGGCAATGGTATGATTTTTTAATCTTCTGGGGCAAAAATTTTTCAGGGGGCTTCATCCCAACCGCCCTCCCCTCCAACTTGACTACAGGCTTGGAACTATCTCTGACAGAAGAGGGGAGGAACCCCTGCACCCTTTTTGTAATTGGCATAGGGTTGCCATCTTTTCTCAGAGAATGTTGAAAACTTTTGACAACACGTGTATTTTTGGTACGTACCATTGCCACATAATTGCAGTGTACGACGGTAATTGAGCACACGTTTCAGTGTACCATAAATATATGTAATGCATATTATAGCCTAAGGGTAACCCTTGGGCTATAATATGCATTACATATATTTATGGTACACTGAAACGTGTGCTCAATTACCGTCGTACACTGCAATTATGTGTCAATGGTACGTACATGTTCCTCATTTCGTTTTGAACCTTCTTCCTCTCATAACAAATCCTGGATGCATGAAATTAGAGTGATTACTTACGGCTCTCCAGCAAAACAATTATTACAGAACTGGTTCCAAATCGTACAGTTCAGGGGTAGAGATAGTACTTAACAATAGCCTTATCAAGTCAAACATCAGAAATTTACATTCGTTTTCTATGTAATTCCTAACAACCATTAGGGTTCTTATTAGAACTTATTTTGCCATACAGATGAGGATTTTTTCTCAGTTTCGACTATCAAATATTGAACTCTCCTACATCCTTCTTAGTCATCATGCTCTGCAGTTCACACTGCAAAATAATAAAAAAGCCATACACCTGTGTGCAAATAACCCTACTGAATGACGAACTGCCACTGTTCTCCAAAGAAAAATCGCACGGTTCTCGCTTTGAAATCAGTAAGAGATCGATTGATGCGGGAGTGCTGTGTTTCCCGCAAACGTTTTTCACAACGCGGTTTCAGTGTGAACGGTGCCATGGAAATACGTACAAGCCATTTGCTTTGCAGCTACCGCCACGCAAAACGCAGTAGATTTCGATTTTGGTGTGAACTCACCCTGCACCTTTATATCAAGTTTACATCAGAATGCAGGTCCCACGGTCTAAGCCTGTTCTATTTCCTTGTGCTTTTCCAATAATACAAAGAACGAAAAACATTTATCTTTAAGCTGTTTGTTGCAAAAGTGATGGCAAGAGTAACAAGTGCAACAATGTTGCCGAAGCTCAGCTTTTCCTGTTGACCTAAAAGTCAGCAGTCAATATTTTGGTTGGGTCTGTAACTCATGCTGTTCATACGTACGTTAGAAAACAAAGAGACAAAAATATAAACTGAATGCAACGAAATATGTATTGAAATCCCGAAGTCTCTGAAAGACTAAATCTGGTACACAAAGATATTTTGCCCCAAAGATATGCCTTGAATTTATCCAGGGACAAAAGTTCAAATACGTGTTGCCACTATGATTTGGAAAAACCAAAACTGACTGCTCAATTACTCAATGTAAAGGGATAATTTCTAAATTAAATTCTTTACGCGCCTAATTCTAAGTACTCTTTAGTCCCGTTTTCCCCTACAAAATTATTTTACTGCATAACATTTTTATGATTGGGATCTACCAGGTATAAATCGTCGATCGCTTTTATGACCGGTGAATGTGTCGCAACAGGCCGGAGGGTAACTACAGTTCGTAGAGAGCGTTGGGAAAATATGCACACTTATACTAAGTCTAAGGCTATTGAAATATCATCCCCCATGGCTTCCCCTTAACAACTTTGGTGGGGCTTTCGGTAACGGAGAACAAGACTGGGGCGGTTCCCGCAGTGTCGACGCCCATGTGACTGCACCAGGCTCGTAGCCTGACAAGGTACTGAATGGGGGCGAAATGGCTTCCAGGGGCTAACAAATTTTTAAGGGGGCCAACTGTATACGAATGCCATTAAGCCAGTGGCAACTTGAAAACTTGCTAGGGGGCGAACAAATTTCAAAAGGGATTCGCCCCCTTGGCCCGCTTGACTGGAAGCCTGAGCTGCACAATTCCTGCAGGCACCGAGACTGACATATGGCACAAGCCCTCAAAAAGCACGTTTTCCTTTTCACTGAACCGACAATTGTTTTTGGATTGTTAGCACAACCGTCAAGCTTAAACCATATGAAGCACTGTATTTTCAATCAACGTGCTATGTTCTTTGTTTAAAAGAAAGGGGTGGTTTCCTCTTTCCTCTTACGACATTTCCTAGACAACATTCACCTTAAACTGAAGTAGTGTACCCCGCACCGGCATCCCAATTCACGCGGCGAGTCGCTTCTTTCCTTCATGTGACAATATAAACTAATGGGATCAAGGATAAGTCATTTGTTTACCTTTCATACTAAATAGTTTTTGTCCAGAAATGTTAAGAAAAACGTTTGTAAAGGAGGTACAGGAAGATTTAAAAGATTAAGGTAATGTTTACAAATAACTTGAAACTTGAGGCGACTGGATATATTCTCTTTAAACTTTAAGCCAAAATAGGCTTAAACCATTCAGACATCAGGCTAAGTTGAATACTTGTTTCTGCCTCAACACAAAAATGTGTAGGCCTATCTTATACCACTGTTTCGCACAAGGCCACATATTCGCAAGAACTTGCACAACTTTCAAACGTCCGGTATTTCTTTTCGAGTAGGCCTAACCATCCAACCAATTTAGCTAGTCTATTACTCAAACGCCTGAATGAGATCAGCGCCACATGTTCACGTAACGCCTCCATAGTAGGCTGTACGGTATATTCCTTATTCAGGTCATATCCCTGGTTTGGAAAGCAAAGAGCTGAGCAAACATAGTCTGACATAGTGTGGTAGCCCACGTACGGTATTCAAAAATCGATACACTGCACTTTGCGTAAACACTTCCACACGATTAAGCACGAGACGTCCTGTACATTTATATATGTTCAGTATACTTTTGTACCTCGTTTCGTTGTAGTCTCTCAAATGATAACAACTGGGATTGTCGATGTATTCCCGAACATGAGGACTTCACCAGAATTTGTTTCAAAAAGTGATGTTTTCATGCCTTTAATGATTGCAGAAACGAAAAAAAATTTAACTTTTGTTCAGCACAAATTGAACTATCTATATGAAACATATTATCAAGATTGGTGCAAAACTGAAAGACAAGTAGGGAATTTTACGTTTTCAAACAAAGCCCCCTCCCGAGGTCAAATAGCGGTCAAATTAATCGAAAAGAGTCGCAGCATACAGATATCACTTCCGCTAACATCTCTACTAAATTTCAGCCAAATCTAACAAAAACAGCGAAATGTCAGGCACTTAAACGCAAATGTTATGGTGACAGACGTTTGCCGTGCACGACAGCAATAGCTCAGCTGGCCATCTGTTGAAACCAATTTTTCATGGTTGTCATTCAAAATGCGTTGGCTAACGCTGACCACCAAGCAATTTCAGATCTGTGTTGAAGACCTCGATGAGCCATTTCGAGCTAATCGCAACTTCATTCGATAACATCCAGTAGTTGACTTGAGAATATATAGTGAAGCCAGTTCTAAAACATATTAAAAACATCGCAAAATGTGACACAAGAGTTCGGGGGAGGGGCCTAACATAACTTCGCAGAGAAAAATTGCCCTTGTAAAAATTTTATAAAGCTATCCCATTTTTTTTTTTCAGAGTCAAGCCTGTACAAAAGCAAATGCAGTTTATTGTGGTGCGCAGAATCAAAAACGTTATACAGTATACACGCTTCAGAGGCATTTATCCATGCATGCATCATTTTATTGCCTAAGTGGGGATGCCATCACATGTTACCATCCTTACAAAAAACCCATGCAATCCCACGGGAAGTGAACACAAACAGTGCATGGATGATGTAAGGTGAGAGCAGGGCCGTAGCGAGCGGGAGGTGTGGGGGGTGTCACACCCCCTATATCTGGTCGCCCGTCGGCAAATTTTCCGTCTGTCGGCAAAAAGAGGAGAGGGAAAGAAAAAGAAGAGGAAAAGAGGAGAGGAGGAAAAGAAGAGAGAAGAAGGGAAAAGAAAGGGAAAGGAAGGGAGTGAAAGGGAAGACGGAGAATGAAAAGAAAAAAGAGAAAGAGAGAACGGGCCAGTCTGTTATCGTCTATTTCGATTTTCGGCTCTTCATCTAATTGGCCCATTCACGTTGAAGACCCGTCGGAAAATTGATTATGCATGTGACGGCCGTCGGTGTACTTGGACGAGTGACTGAGTCCGTCGGAAACTCGGGAAAAGAAAGGGAATTAACGGCTTCCGTATAGGTGCACTATTTCGGGTCATATGACATTCTTGAAAACCACTTTCTGCACATTATTCCTCACTTTTATCATCACCATGGGGAGCAGCACCCGATTACCTATGGAGAGGGTATCCTTAGCCCGTCTTCTAAACCCTAACCTTGACTTCAAACACATTTTGCAAACTTCTGAGGATCCGGTTTACCCACAAACATTCTGGGAAAAAATAATGCGTACCGCATGTCTTCCCTTCACTGCAATCTCAGGCTTATAACTTTTGAACACCGAAATGAAACAGATACAGAACCCATCTTCAGATCCTGGCTTTCAAAGCATATTTTGAACACTTGTGTTAAGATTCTGAACACTTTTTCTCCCTTTTTGAACGCCGAACGCCTATCCACTTATCGTATTTGAACGCATGACACGTCTAGTGTTCAAATGCTGAACACATAGAGTTCCAGTTCTGAAAGACAGGTTCAGCTCCTGAAGTTTAGTGGCATGACGGGAGGAGTAGCCTAACACATTAGAATTAACCGGAATCTTTGCATTGGATAATGCATTATGAACCAAAATATACCAATCCTGCATGAGACTTAATTTTTTATCGAGAGATTAGGTTAAACCTCAGAGCTTCTGGAAGCCCCCCGGAACCCACCAGGGACCCTAAGCCCGGCCCAATGTTTTAGCCAGCCCCTATTTGTGGGACAATGTCGCATAAACGGCGACAAATGTCGCACAAAAAAGTGACACGCAAATTCTACCCTCAGTGGTGTAAATTTTGAGGATCCTCATTAGGGCAGATATCCACTCAAATATTGCACCATTTGCGATCTAGGCATCTACAAATTCGAAAAAATTCTAAAGGGGAGGGGGACACCTCCTCCCCTTAGACCCCTCCCCCAGGCCACAGATCAGTAAATGTTGCATTGAGAAAACGTCCAGGCTAAAACACTGGCGGGCCTCTGGATCCCAACCGCTCAAAACTATGGCGGCCTGACGAGAGGAATAGCCTAATACATTAAAATTAATGGGAACCTTTGCATTTGATGATGCATTATGAACAAACCTGAGACTTAATTTTTCGCCCAGAGATACTTAAACCTCAGAGCTTCCGGGGGCTTCGTCCTCCGGAATCCACAAGGGGTTCTTAGGCGGGCCCAGTGTTTTAGCCAGCCCCTATTTGTGCGACAATGTCGCATAAACGGCGACAAATGTCGCACAAAAAAATCTGACAAGCAAATTCTACCCGGGTGTAAATTTTGAGGTTCCTCATTAGGGCAGAAATCCACTCAAATGTTGCACCATTTGCGATCTAGGCACCTTACAAATTCTAAAAATTTCCAGGCCACAGATCAGTAAATGTTGCATTGAGAAAACGTCCTAGCTAAAGCACTGGCGGACCTCTGGATCCCAACCATAGCGGCCTGACGAGAGGAATAGCCTAATACATTAAATTGAGGATCTAGTTTGTATTTGATGATGCATTATGAACAAAAATATATCCATCTTGAGACTTAATTTTTCACCCAGAGATAAATTTAAACCTCAGAGCTTCCGGAGCTGCGCCCCTTGGACCCCAGCAAGGGTCCATAGGCGGGGCCCTGGACCCCACCCGCTAAAGCTCGTTTTCGCACTACGCATTACCAGATCTGTCGCCAAAACATAATCTCCACCCCCCCCCCCCCCCCAAAGATAACACCTTCGCTACGCCCCTGGGTGAGAGTGAATACAGCAAGAACTTGAAGCAAAATGGGGCCACTGATCTCGCTTGATCCAAACAGAGAAGAGTGCGGTAATCGCGGTAATCCGGCTATCACGCTACTTATGTTAACATTGGCCGACACGACAGTTACAAGGTATGACTATGACACAGTACCTCAGCTATTCCAAATCTCATTGACATTTGCGGGATAATGACAATTGGTTGACTCCTTCAGTGTCTCTTCCTCAGGCTCTCCTTTTCAAATTAAAAGTCTTTGATCCTTAGTACATCCTGACTTACAATTGTGAACCGAGGAGATAATTAGTTCCCCCATGATGAATGCCAGTATACTAACCGTTCATTAATTCCAGTTGTTGTAGATGGCTTCAAGGAATACATCGTACACCCATGTGAAATTGTATGTCCCTACAATTAAATTCAGTGATAGGGTCTACTTTCAACAATATTCATAATTCACAATACTGGCATGCAATCTCTCATGTATTTTTGTACTGCTATTTAGTAACTAGAATATTTTACCCTGTTATATTATTATGTACATAATGACTGATGATTCACTTCTACTGTATATCTTCTACACAGGATTCCTAACTACGACCATGCAATTTAGTACACTTTATCAGTCTTCTAAATTTCATTTAGCACCTTATAGTATTTTACACAGCACTTTGCCTATAGGGCCTAGAATTACTGCTATGCAGTAGGGCTACAATATACTGTTGTTAAATTACAGTGTATTTGATGCACCCTCTGAAGAAGCTCATTGTGATTGGTTGATGAGATGTATGCAGAGGGTTTTTCAAATAAACGCCATTGTTTGGGCTGCACATAAATGTACTGGTGGAAGGCACAGCTAACATTTACTGGCAGTGCTGTACTATTAGGTTGAATTGTGTGTAGCTGAAGCTTACAGGAAAATATCAGTTGGTACAGTAGCACATACAACCAGGGAAGAAGTTGTGCATTCACTCATGGAAGTATGGTGAAATGTTGCATGCTGTTGCTTTGAGTATCTAATTAGACTTAAAGAGAGTGCCAGGAATCTGTTTAAAAGTTAATATACTGTACTGAAGAATTAGACATGTGATAGACCTAATTTTCACCAAGTTTCAGTGCTTGCAAACGTCATGTGACTATGTAAAAACATAGTGTGACTACATAAAAGCAGCTTGTGACTACATAAAAACATGGTGTGACTACGTAAAAATATGGTGTGACTATGTAAAAACATGGTGTGAGTACATGAAAACACGGTGTGACTACGCAAAAAAATCACGGTGTGACTACATAAAAGCACGGTGTGATAACATATAAGCACGGTGTGATAACATAAAAACACAGTGTGACTACATAAAAACATGGTGTGACTACATAAAACACGATGTGATTACGTAAAAACATGGTGTGACTACATAAAAACATGGTGTGACTACATAAAAACATGGTGTGGCTACATAAAAGCTTAAAAATATGGTGTGACTACGTGAAAATGCATATGAGGCGATGTCAACTGTATGTGACTAGGTAAACTGTGGGTGTGATGAGAATTCGGTACGTGACTGCATAAAATGAGGGTGTGATGAGAAATGAGGGTGTGATGATCGGATATAGTGCATTGAACTTTTCCCTAGTGTATGGAATGCTTTTGGGTCAAGTCGGCCCCAAACCAGCTCGAAACCCAACCAACTCGGCCCCAAACCCACTCGGCCCAAGCCAAGTCATCCCATACTAACTCGACTCCATACCAACTCGGCCCCAAGACAAGTCGGCCCAAGCCAAGTCGTTCCCATACCAACTCGGCCCCAAGCAAGTCGGACTCAAGCCAAGTCGTCCCCATACCAACTCGGCCCCATACCAACTCGCCCCAAGCCAAGTCGGCCCAAACCAAGTCGTCCCCATTCAAACTTTTGTTGAAGTTTGTTGTAGCCTATTCTGAGGATACCCTTACAAAAAATTGTGTGGCGAAAGTTCCAATACCATACGTGAATTACTCTGTCGAACTGTGCAAAAACATGGTGGGGTGTGGAGAGGCGTGAAATTTCTGTGAATTCTTGCATGACAATGTGTGTCATTAATAAACAGGTGACACACTTTTCCAAAGTGCCATGCATTTACCAGCATTTTCACAGTTTGGACTTGACGTAATGTGTGGAAAACCGAAAATCACGCTTTGACACATGTAACAGGAGGCAAATTGGGGTAAAGTAGGCAAAGTGTGGAGATGTGTGGAGAAGTGTGGTGCTGAGTAAAGTAAATTCAATGGTTCGATTTCGTTCACTGGCCTAGTTTACCACAGTTTCCTGTGTGTCAGATTGGTTCCAATACCACATGTCTCACCACGCATAACCACACTTTTTTCCTTATGTATTTTCATATCCTCTGCCACAAGTGATTACGTGTGTTCACATGTGGCATGCCACACTTTTTTGAAGGGTATCGAGATGTACGTGACTACGCACAACAACCATCATCTGACGTCACGTGACAGCCGTCGAAACTCACATTTTTAGGAAACGCTCGAATCTATCATGTGACTCATGCGAAAGAAATATAGGCTATATGAATTTTGCCGGGGTTTGTAAGACAAAATAACTCCACTATGGTTCTTTAGGACTGGTGGAGAACAAACAAGACTTCGAGAATAAATTTCTTCTTGCTAAAATATAGCTTTCGTTGCTTATTTCTAAGTCAACATTTTAGACTTTGATATCAATTAAGGGGAACTTTTCCGTGGTACCCTAGACTCTAAATTCTTAACTAGATCCACAGAAACCTACCCACAAGACCCGCGTAACTGAACAGAACTGCCAACTCAATTCTCAAAGAGAAAGGCACTCTATTAACTACGATCGACCGAGACAATGTTTTTAAAAATTATGAATATCCCTAACCTACGAAATTTGAAAGGTTGCTACTGATGAAGCTCCCCTGTAATAACGCATGAGAGCAGAAACCGGTCTAGCTTTGTTCATAAGAATCAAATTAATTTTCTTAACCCAGCTACCCCCACATGATAATAGAGCGCTTAAAACTCCACCAGTCCTAAAGAACCATAGTGGAGTTAATTTGTCTTACAACCCCCGGCAAAATTCATAAAGCCTATATTTCTTTCGCATGTGTCACATTATAGACTCGGGCGTTTCCTTAAAAATGTGAGTTTCGACGGCAGTCACGTGACGTCAGATGGTGGTACCACCTACCGTTACTTTGTTGTATGGAGTCACGTACAACATCTCAATATCCCCAGAATAGGCTACAACACACTTCAACAAAAAGTTCACTTAAAGCCAGGGTCTCTCAGTTGTCTCCTGAAGTGCAGTTGATATTACCGTATTATGCATAAATACACGCAGAACAGTGTAATAAAACAGTGTATACAAAATGACAGCTCCTTGGTTAAAAGTTTGGCGCTGAAAAAAAATCGGGGTCTTATCTGCCCTCGTTCACCAGTTTAATCGTTATTGCTAGTACAGTTACTGCTAACCTTCAGTCGGTTACCGCTACAGTTGGTTGGTTGCCGCTGGCCTTCAGTCAGTTACCGACATCCTACAAACAGATTAATATACCCTTGCAATAATATCTATTACTCTTACTGCCCTCTGAAAGCATAAGCAATATTAAGGATTTCTCTGGAATTCATTAAATGGATAACTAAGATGGGTTGTGCAACATTTATAACATTTGCAACGGCATAATTTTCAACCGCATTCTTTACCGTATGACCCCTTTAATACATGCACAGTTTTCGTGAGAAATTCTCCCTTCAACTATTTGCACATGGTGAAATATAAATACAGAACTATAAATTCAATTGAACTTCGGCACACATATCCTTAAGACTATTACTGTCTTAAAACATATTAACCATCTCATATTTACTATCACATTATATTACTGAATTGCCAGTGGTGTACAGAGGAGGGAGGCCATTGGGCCATACCCCTCACGGAAGCCAATTTTTTTAGTTCCTAAAAAACGTTAATTTTTTAACACAAAGTTTACTTCAAAAGGTGGCATATGTGGCACCAGATTGCATGAAAGGACACATAATTTTTCAAAAATTTTCAAAGGGGAGGGGGACACCCCTCCCCCAGGCCGGCCATCACACAACATACTGCATGGCCCTCTTGAGAGAAATCCTGGGTACGCCACTGGAGATTTCTCAAAATTGTAATAACTATAACTCACCATAGCAAAACTGGGTCGGACCGACGACGGACCGCTGTGGGCCACTCCGACAGTCCGCCAGAGAATTGTCCGGTGGTTCAACGACGGTCCGCCGATGGCGGCGACGCTGACTGGTTAAATAGCTGTATGACATCATGCAAGTTTCCATCCAGCCAGCGGACCTCCGATGGCCCTCCGTCGGTCTTTTGGCCACAGAAGGACCACCGGATCTGTCTCTCAGGGCCGGGAGGTGGCGACGAAGTCTCACCGACCCTCGTCGGTGTATCGAGAGCACCCTCGTATATAGGTCGTGGAAGAAAACGTCCCTTCTCTGAGTTTAGCAAATACACTTAACATTTACGACGCCACAATGCTCGCATGATGTGTATGAACAGAAACTCACGGCGAAGGCCACGCCTAAAAACCACAATTAAGGACTGGCTGTCCCGATACTGCCACCTCCCTTAACAATGATGTTTTTGTGTCGTGATGAAACAAGTTGTCAGTTCATTCCAGGGCCTTTTGTTACTATGCGCGAGGAATAATGCACAGATAATTCCTTCCAGCCATTGCCATTCATCGCAATGTCACGGAATTTAGGCCGGCCTACCTACAATCTGAGACTTACTATTACAGTATTCATATTGGACACTTGGGATACCACCGTGAATTCCACTTGTTTCTTTAGTAGAACCTGTGTGGAAGAGATAATATAACGCAAGTCACTTTTTCCATAATTATAAGTACTCTAGCCTATCGAAAATCAAACACTTCTGTCATGATTTTTCATATTGAGGCCGAGTTGGTATGGGGCTGACTTGGCGTGGAGCCCAGTTGGTATCCATACACTACGAAAAGGTTCAATACACTATATCCGATCATCACACCCTCATTTCTCATCACACCCTCATTTTATGCAGTCACGTACCGAATTCTCATCACACCCACAGTTTACATAGTCACATACAGTTGACATCGCCTCATATGCATTTTCCCTTAGTCACACCATATTTTTAAGCTTTTATGTAGTCACACCATGTTTTTAAGCTTTTAATGTAGTCACACCATGTTTTACGTAGTCACACCATGTTTTTCCGTAGTCACACCATGTTTTATGTAGTCACACCATGTTTTTACGTAGTCACATCGTGTTTTATGAAGTCACAGCATGTTTATATGTAGTCACACCATGTTTTTATGTAGTCACACCATGTTTTTATGTTATCAAACCGTGCTTTTGTGTAGTCACATATGTTTTATGTAGTCACACCGTGATTTTTGCGTAGTCACACCGTGTTTCATGTAGTCACACCATGTTTTTACATAGTCACACCATGTTTTTACATAGTCACATGATATAGTCACATGATGTTTGCAGATTTCGCGTTCCATATACAACAGGTACCGTAGGGTACTTAGCATTGCAGATAACATTATATTACAGTTATCGCTTCCATTTTACTACAGTTATCGGAACTTATCGCTTCGGCCTTATTTCATTTAAACACGTTCATTTGCATTGTTAGCGCCGCAAGGTGCACGTGAATAACAGTTAAGTCATCGCGTGTGTATAGGCGTAACGTACACCATCCTAACAAGTAACTTACTGTAGGATTTACTCGTTAACCACATAGGCTAGCTTATCAGCTTAATATCTGGACCTAGGCCTAGCCCTGCAGCATCACAGATTGCAGTAATCTCTGGTAGGCAATTCACTTCAACGGTTGCAGCATTTACAACTGCCACGGTCAGCTCAGTATTGGGGTGCAGCTTATACCGGCAGTGCAACCTCGGGCAATGCATTACCGGCAGCATTTCACTTCTGCCAGAGTAGCAAACTTAAGGCGGTCAATTCAACTTACTGGCAGAACCGAACTCACTCATTTTCGATTGCCTCTACTCAACAGCCTACTTCAACTTAGGGACCGATATTACTAGGATTGGCTGACTCACTAGCCACCACATTCACGGTCGGTCTTGGTGTAGACTTAGGTGTAGGTCATTACGTATAATAACTAGCCCAACATAAATAAATCTCAGCACCTGTGCATATCATCCTAGCCACAACTGCATGCTAACCGGTTTATGTTTTGCTTAACTTTACAGATCTGCCAAGGGACACGACGGGCACAACAGGGAGGATATTGAACACTGGGACTGGAAACCCAACCACGACCAGTCATAACTTACTGGCTACAACCTTCTGTATTAAAGTATATCATTTATTAAAAATCTCCAAAAGTCTCTAGCAACTCCCTGGTTCACGTAAGACTATGCTTTTCAGTAAATATTTTGTTGTTTGCCTCCAGGAAATTAAAATTATGTGAAAAGGACAAAGGAGTATGACCATTTATGTTCTTCAACTGCTAGTTATACATGCAGTATTGGAATCATTTAAAGGCCACACTATCCACAGGCAGAATATATATATCCAGCATTACAATGGTAGTGTTCATTATGAATATAAGACATTTTTCCATGATTTGCCTATGGATATTGAAAAATATGATATTTTATGAGTAAAACTCCTCTCATGACGAATCCCCATGGCAAAAATTTCCCATGGGGAGTATTCCCCGTAAGAACCCGTGGGCAGCGTTCCCTGAGGGATTTTGGCCCACTATGGGGCTTTATAAATATGTTTGGAATGACTCAAGCAGTGCCTTTAACAAGACAACAGAATCTTGGGAGCGTTCACATTCATAACTTCATTCCAATGTTACAAATACTATCAAGAAATACATTTGAATGGAAAAGTGACCCTCCCCGTTAGACAACCTGGTTACGGGATTGACGTATGGAATGAGTGTATGTCATTGGTGTCATGATAGGACGTCACTTCTAATTGAAGTTGAATCTTAGTTTTCTCGCAATGATTTTTCTTACCTACCTTCATAATATGCTTCATTGCAATTATAGTAGCTAGCACACAAAAACGATAACTTCCTACAGTGATGTATGCTTTTGTAACGACAATGCAGTGACAAACTCGTGATTTAGGTTCCCATCATAACGATCATGATTACTTCTTTCACAAAGGAAAGAAGGCATAAACTTCGGTTTTGAATGAACTGTTAGAGCAGATAACAATTTCAAGTATGGGACAGAGCAAGTTGACCTTAGTTATCCGTTTTGGTAAAGCAGTGGCGCCGCTAGATTTGGTGATTGGGGGGAACCACAGATGACGTCGTGATGCCACCTCAGATAACCCCCCAAGTCTGCGTAAATGGTACCTCCTTATGCGCCCTGTGATTTTATGCAGTAGTGGGGGGTCCTTTCTTTGTCTCTACGTAAAGGTGCTGTCTTGGGGAGGGGTCTAAAGGGTTCCCCCTCCCCTCTGAGAAATTTTGGAAAATTAAGGTGGCTCAGATGCAAAATGATGCTTTCTTTGGGATATTCTTGGAACTGATCACAGATGGCTGGAAAGTGTCCATAGTTTAGTGAATTATAATTTTTGGCTAGGTGAAAGAGGAGAGTATGTTGTCTAAGTGAGAGGTATGTTGTCAAAAAAGGCCTGAAGCCTCCCTTTTGGCTACTTTACAGCCTTCTCTTCGGGGAAAGGTTTCACGCAAAGATACGGGCGTGGAGTCCACAGAAACATTCTTTGACTATTGCGAAAATTTTGCTTTGCTTCATTGTGCATCATAAAAGGGTATCTATGGATGGCGGACACGGTATACGGCCTCCTGGAAGTTCTGAATTAATTATACAAAATGGAGAACTGACGTGATGCTTGCTACCTGACATCGAGTATGACGTTGTGCACTTTACAAATATCGTAATTTTACTAACTTTGAAAGAAAATCCAGACGAACAGCTTCCAGCAGTGGGAAATGGGAGGGAGGGAGAGTATAGGTGCAAAAAGGTGATATTAGACCTCCCTGATAGTTATAGCGAAAGTGGTGAAGGACTAACAAGAGCGTTTCAGAATGCTTTTTCGTCCTAGGTACTAGTGCATTGACAATCATCATATATATCGATAATGGCTGCGCCCGAAGCGCTGGGTAAAATTTTTGACAAATGTATAACGGCAAATACATACTTTCAACCTTTCACATCATGCTGCAAATTAGATTGAAAGATGCTGCAAATTAGATTGAAAGATCCCATATTGATACGAAGCCCCTAGAGAGGTTGGAAATGTACCTTTGCTTTTTGTAAAAGTGTTGTGATCAGAATAGTTACATGTATTATTACCTTAAAAGAAGGGGCTAAGCTCAAATCTAGTTTTAATTTGTTAAAGGGATGCTTATTTTAAGCATTCTGGTGAAATTTTCATTGAAATCCGATGTGTGGTTCTCAAGATATTAGCAGTTAAAGTGTCGCATTTTCAACACAAAGTGAACCTGAAGTAAGCACATATGACATCATATAGCCAGTAATGAACAGTCTTTGTTTTCCTTTAAACTTTACAACCAACTTTCTGCTCCACAATCCCATGTTATAGGAATGTGAATGCATGAGAGGCATGGGAATTTTGCAAGCTTTACATTCCCCATGGGGAGGTCCTATCCCTATTAACTTCAAGGTCAACAAAACGGACTGAAAAAAAAACAAAGGAAACAAAGAATTTCTCGTCAATGTGAGAAAGTGATTTAACCCTGATTGTCTCAAGCTCATGTGGGGTCAAAAATGTAGTAACTGCATTTGCTGTTATCTCGAGTACTACATGTCCGATTTGAATGAAAGTTTCACCAAATTGCCTAGATTTAGTTCCTCTTTCACATATGAAAATGAATATATTGTTTAACCACCTTTAATAATGGTCATGAGATGGAGTGCAAACCGTGACGAATGCACGCGAAGCGCGCCGAAATTTTCCATGAAATCAAATTTCCATGACAAAACATGCATTCAGGCTCTACCTTGAGACACTTTAAATTCCAATTTCTTAACAACCTATATGCCAATCACAAAGTCAGTCTTTTAACTGAGAATTCGTAAACAGCTTTCAACTTTTGCTCCCGTGCTTCTCCGGGAGTTGCTACCGGAAGATATTGATAATAAGAACAATATTGAGGTAAGGTTTGAAGCGCGCAAAAATTTTGGTAGTTTGCCAATGATTTGGGGAAATTCTGATAGTTTGAGAGCCATTTGTGATAGAAAATAATTACAATAAATCCATCACTTTGTCGAAAACACACCTCACCCTACCCCCTACAGAAGTATATAGCTTAAACTCTTTTGGGGATCATTTTAAAATTTCAAAAAAAAAAATACTGAAACCGATTGGGGAACACGCGCCGCCCCATGTCCTCCCGTGTCGGCGCAACTGTGGTAAAGAGCCAATCACCAAAGTCCATACAATTGGTAAAGTTTCAGCAAAAAAATTCACAGTGCATACAGTTCATACCAGCTGTGACCTCATTCAATTCTGTCTACTTTCCTTAATATTTCTGAAAATTTACAAAGTTATTTTGGCAAAACTGCCACATTATTTCTTCAGTAATGTTACCCAAGAACGTCAATTACATCCCGCAAATGTTTTCCTATTGTCGCTCTGAAGGGTATTTAAAGTAATATATCCAGAAATAATTATTGAAAACCGCGTTTTCGGGTACCAAGACTCCTGCGACCCGTGATCTACGAATTGCCAGCGATGTATTTCAAAAGACTATAGAGAATAGTGGACTTATTACACCCTGTCCCTTCGCCATAGTGATATGTGCTCCAGTTTACAAAGTAACACGAGAATAAGTATGTATACTGCATTCAAAGCTCTAAAATCCATCTACCTGCATGTTAAGAAAACTACTATCAAATACCTTAGTTAGCCTTCTTCATTTACCAGAAGGGATGCATCTTAGCAAATTTTTATGCCTACAGTTTATGTATTTAAGACAGTATAGCTTAGAAACTATATAAAAGCAATTGTAAGTGCATATAATACGTTTTGTTGTTCAAATGCAATTAGAGACAACAATGGTTATAGAGAATGTGAACTACTCAGCTGCATGAACAATTCAATGTTATTTTCAGAGCTTTTGTGCGGTGAGAATTCCTTACATGCGGTCGTGTTGCATGATACAGTTCAACAAATTCCTGAAGGAAACTGTTCAGTTTGTGGCATAAAGCTATGAGTCAGTGCTAACACTTATTAGACTTGACGAAAATGACCGCCATTTGCAAATAGATAACATACTGCAAAGAACTACTAGTACATTACAACAACGTTAGCACAGGTATGAGATGAAACAGGTGACATACTAAAGGCTACGTAGCCTTTTATCTGTCACCCTTTTCATCTCCTACGTATGATGTCATACCCTGAAAGCTCCTTCCGGGGCATCAGGTAGCTTCCATCAACTGCTATAAGGAACTCAAGGCAAACATCTAAAACGGCCGTAATATTGAATTGACTTAGAGACTTTTATTGCGATGGGCAATCCTCAATTATGACAGATAATCCATCCACTGAAGCAAATGAGAAGTACAAAAAATTTCCATAATCGTTTATCATAGATGACATCTAGTCCAATTGGCATGACTTGCTTGGCAATTTTTTTCAAAACTAAGGTTTCCTTGACACGGAATACAACGCGTAAAGAGTAGCGAAAAGGGGTTATAGTAGCGAAAATGGGTTTTGACTTCACTAGGAAACTTTGTGACCTTTTGTTAATGATACCGTTAATTGTTCCTATGAAGGAATTTTTTATCAAGAACTGCCTGACGAATTCCTTTCACTGTTTCGAGAAGTCTACGATTGTATCCAAGCCATAACGTAAAAAAGGCTTTGATATTAAAACAATTGTGTTAATGTTTGTATTTATATGTATATACCACATTGTTAGAGACGCAAACATAAGAAATCCGATATGACCATCGATAATGACAACTGTTTCGGATGTGTGGCCAGAAGTGGCTCTAGCATGTTTCATGTAATATCTAACAGACCAGTACATGTGCAGAACATGTTAAGTCAAAACCTAATTCAAGAACCCAGTTAAATCGTTGGTGGGGGAAGGCCGACAACGTCAAATTTGATTTTCTGTGCTGCAATTAGCATATATTCTTGTATTTCTTAGTTGAAGTATTTTTAATACAGCGTCAGGCTTAATATTTGCTATTGCATTGTTTTATTACTTATTGAGGCAAACCTGACCTGAAAAGTAAGTTCAAAGATCAACGACTCAGTTTCACCAAGAGCCACACACTAACGCATTGCAACTACAAGATTTAATTCCCTTGACTAAAGGTTTTTATATGGATAATGAATGAAGCAATGAATGCACTACATTGCAAAGTTTTTTAAAAATTTTAGTCACGACAAAGTGCATGCTATAACAAGCAGTAGACCGGATTTCTATTTATCTTTTCCGATAACACTCAGGAATTGCAGGTACAGTGAGTGAATCCTAGCGATGACTGTGTTTATCAAGGAAGATTCGAAACAAGAAAGTGAGTACATAGAAAATGCATAATTGATAGGAGTACTACATACCTTAGTTAGGTCATTAAAGTCGTCGAAAAGAGTTTTATCTTTACAACACCAGCGGTCTATCGATTAGCAATTTACAACAGTAAAGCAGGAACCGTAAAGCAAAAAAGAAAACTCTTTCAGCCTTTGCGTGCACAGACTAGGCCTATATTATAATGCAATACCAGTATGAAACAGTAAGATTCAAGAAATGGGAAACTGCTCAACTGAAACGACAATCTGTTGCTGGCGCTGGCAAGTTTCAAAAGCCTATCAATGAAAACAATTCGTTCTGACAACCACAAGCTCGTTTAATGCTGCCACAGTGGCGATGGATATACTTCCACCCATTAGTCTAAATGAACATCCCCCCTGTTACAACCAATAATGTAAAAATCAACCGATAATGTAAAAGAAATTAACCGATAACGTAAAAAACTCTTTGAACCGATAATGTAAAAAAATTTACCGATAATGTAAAAACGCTCGTCTACCGATAATGCAAAAAAAATTTACCGATAATGTAAAATCTGTTCTAACGACGTTTTCATATGGAATTGGAAACGTGGAATTTTATCAAAAAAGTCATACGTTAATTCAGATGGGTCGTAGGTCATACCCCATTTTACAGGGCCCTCTTGCAGGTATATTTCCCTTAAAAAGATACATTGAAAGACAGCAGAACAATTAAAGGTCACTTTTTCTCAATTGTCTAGGCCAAATACATAATGGTATCATGATTTTCTCATCCTCTTCATATTACCCTATTAAAGCAAATCCTCACTCCCCTGTCTGATGTTCCGCAAGCCCACCAACAAGACCATATCTCCGATAAAAAAATATCATGACAAGGGCAGTGCAACAATATTTTATTAGATAAAGGTGGGTCATAGTGATGGACACAGCTTATTGCATAGTAGGCCTATGGCCCAATAGGAGGGCGCCTTCTCATGATAAAACCAAGATATTTCAAAAACTAAAGGACTGCAAAAATTATATTTTTGAAAAATGAGCATGTCCGAAAAAAACCCAAGAAATAATAATTATTATCGATATTCTGAAGCTGAAGAAAGGTTATTCCCTCTCACCCGTTCCACTCCAAGAAAAATTAAAAAACCTCCTCCAACGGGAGGAAGAAGGGGATGAAATCGAAGCTACTCACGCTTGATAAGAATGCGGTCCTAGAGGTTATTAGAGACCACGCTGATCACAGATCCGAAGTCAGTCATCCCGTCTCTCGTCGAAGTGGGATGTGCGGGAAGTCAAAAGGCCCACTTTTAGGGGTCAGTATCCCCAAGAGCAGATTTTAGGGCATTTCAAAACACCCAGTTTTCATACTAGATGGTTACACAATTAAAATTTTAGTGTTTTCGATTTTTGCACACTTATTATAATAGTGGAGTGAAAGGTTTCCCTTCCATACATGGCTTCATCGATATGTGGGCGAATTGCGCCTTACCTCCGGAGAAGGCTCCTATCTCCGAGATAGATGATAGTGGGAATTAGGGGATTACCCCGTCAAAAGGTCATGCACTACATTGGCCTACCGTTCCTGTGAGTCACAAGCCTGTTCTTTCTCTTACTTGCTACGCTCGTTTTAGCCATTAAGTTGAAAAAAAAACGCATCAGTTTTTCCTTATATGCAGCACTAATTTGTCGTCTGCATAAATAAAAATTCGAATAAGGGGAACACCGTGTATCAACTTTTGTGCAAAATTGTCCCCATAGTAAAATGTTGACAAACAACTCGTTATGGCAACGTATGGGCCTACAAAGGGGTACCCTGGGGCAGGGGGTGTGAAACCTGCGGCACGCGGGGTCAAATGCGGCCCGCGACTTTCCCTCCTGTGCGGCCCGCCAAAACCAATTTCGATTTGCCTAATTTTTGGCACCCCTTATAACGTCTGTTATTGACCCACACTTAAACTTGACGTATAAGTACAGCATATCATGCGAAAACCAAAGAAAAAAAAACCCCGGGATCACTTTCCTTTGATGTAAGGTGGATATTCTCGACCATTCATGTTGTTTTGATAAACCGAAGAATTCACTTGCTAAAACGCATTATAAATCTGAATTAATATATTTGTCGAAAACAAAATAGAGATGCAACACACGGGACAGTAAGTTTCGCCAACAATTAGTAGGCCCATACTATATTATGTATTCAAGTGCATGTGGGTCTGCTCTTAGATGTCAGCACATTGGTCACTAACGGGGAAGGGGGAAGGGGGGCGGAAGGATGATGGGAAGGGTGAGGGTGAGACGCCATCAACCCTCGTATACACATCTCTGTTCCACTAGCGACCCCCAGATGGTCACGCGCAACATGACTTTGGCGCCCCGATGTTCGAAATGGTTGCACACCCTGCCCTAGGGTTTAACTAGGGTAACGGAAAGATTAGGGTTAGCCACTATTTTTGCTTTACTTGCAAAGATATGGACCCGAAAATTCAGGAGGTTAATGTTCCCAATGTAGGCGCTTCGCTACTTCAAATTTGGCTTCTTTTACCATTTCAGCGCGTTTTGACCTCTAGTTGACCTTTAACCTGACCCCGGACTGATGCTAACAACTAACATACAGACGGAGGTGTAAATTTCTCTCCCCGAAATTTAGAATCGTGACATTATTCTTTTCATAATCAGCGTTATGCAAATCACTATTGGGGCAAAACGAAGGGTGCGTTAGGTGACCCTTTCGTTTGAAACCAAAAGCCAGTAAGAAGGTCTAATATGTATGTGTGTATATATATATATATATATATATAAACGGTAAATCATAAAACAGGAAACAAATAAATGCATTACTAGTTGACTTAAAGAGAACAAAATAATCCAAGATTTAATTCGAAATTTTCGGTTCCCCTGGAACCTTCATCGGCGAAGTTGATATGTTAAGTAAATTTCCTTTAAAACCATCTTACTACCACCGCTATATTGATGACATCTTTTTTATTTGGACACATGGCAAGGAAGCTCTTGAACGTTTTAAGGATCATGTTAATTCTTTTCATTCTAGTGTTAAGTTCACTTTTTAAGTTTCAAGTACCCAAATTCCGTTTCTCGATGTACTAGTTAAATTGAAGGATGGCACCCTCTCTACTTCCCTATACTGCAAACCTACTGACAAACACCTCTTGCTTCATTTTGATAGTGTCCACCCCTACAAACTTAAAAAGTCAATTGTGTATAGCCAAATGTCTTCGCATTAAACGCATTTGTTCCGACCTTATCGACTACGAACGCTTATTTTCTTCTCTCACCGGGCATTTTCTTACAAATGGCTACCCAATCCATATTATTAAACAGGGTGTACTTAAAGCTGCCGCCCTCCACGTCATGATCTTTTGTCCTACAAAGTTAAGACCCCAGTAAACGCATCCCTCTCGTTTTCAATTTTCATCCTCTAATCCCGCGATTGCTCGTACCTTGAAACAAACTTTTGCCACCCTTACAGACGAACCCACTCTCCCGACTATCTTTTCCAACCCTCCCCTCCTTGCCTTTCGTCAACCCCCTAATCTCAGAAGACTCCTTACTTCCGCCAAATTACCGAACCCTGGTCAAACCATTAAGGGCAATGCTGGCTGCAACAAAAAGCGCTGCCAGATCTGCAAACACATCACCCTTTGAGAACATGTCAACATCCCCAGTGTAACATTTGCCATGAATCCCCCTAATCTAAATTGTGACTCTTGTAAGGTTGTTTACATTTTTCACTGCAATTTATGCAATGAGGGCCTTTACGTAGGTGAAACCAACACTTCCTTTCGCTTTAGGTTTAACAACCATAAAAAGTCTATTCGCTGAATCTGATCTCGCTGATGAAGGTTCCCGGGCAACCGAGAATTTCGAATTAAATCTTGGATTATTTTGTACTCTTTAAGTCAACTTGTGATGCATTTATTTGTTTCCTGTTTTACGATTTATTTTCTCGGAGTACACGAGCAACTCTCCTATTTAATTATATATATAATATATATATATCTATATCATATATATATACTATATATATATATATAATATATATTATACTAATATATATATATGATATATAGTAGCAGTAATTTTCTAACACCCCAGGGAACTTTTCCATGCAACCGTGGGAGATGCAATACTTGCCCGGTGGTCAGTTATGACCAACAAAATCCTTTCCATTGTAGGTCCCCAACAACAACCGGTTTAACATTCATCAGCATTTTTACGTGTACTTCAGCCAATGTTGTTTACGTTTCTCGTATGTAAACGCTATGTAAATATACTGTACGTGGGAGAAACAAAACGTCGCTCTTGCTGACCGAGTCGCACTGAGCACCTGAGGTCAATCAATCCCCCGTCAACATGCTCAATCCGTGACCTTGATGGTTTCGGCGGCCATTCTTCGCTGTCAATGTTTCCGATCATGACCGCCCTAGCTGCCCCGAAAAAACTGGTCTTAAATCACTGCATGAAACTTGGAACCCTAGTCCCCACATGGTCTGAACGATTAGACTTAAACTGTTTATAAACTCAGCAATCCTTCATTGTTTTACCTGTGGTAAACCACTTTAAAACTGTCTGTTTTCCTAGCGGTTTCCGTGCCCAATTTTTGTGTATTTTTTAAATTGTACGTTTTGGTTCTTCGCGTCAACGATACCCAGTTGCATTTTTGCCACCTGTATGAAAGGGATTCCTTTTAAAACCCGAAACTTCGTGGAATGTTTTTCACAATCCCCCCTTTTAGCACTATTTACTACTTCTTATTTACTATACCCTACCTCTCATAAGTGTGCTACGCCCAGTACTTTGACACCTTATATATATATATATAGATAATTATAGATATATATAGATATAGCACGTATATAGATTCAGGGATTATATATATATATATATATATATTAGATATATATATATATATATATATATATCTATATATATATATATATATAATCTATATATATAATATATATATATACTATATATATATATACTTTAAACTAATAAAAACTAGAACAGCAACTGTACACACAAAGATAAAAAGACACCCTGCATCGAGAGCTTTCGGGCTGTTTATTCAGCCTTCATTAGCTCCGAATTCTTCTGTTTTTTACTCGCAGACCGTAATACTCTATGGCCCGTTCAAAAGTGTCCTACCTATTAAAATTCTAAAAGACCCTTTTCTTCTTTCCCCTTGCACAATACATAAAAAGAATAAAAGCAGCCAGCACAAACTTAGTGCAGCATGTTTACAGCTGGTTTTAAGAATCTGTTTTTTCTCTTTCTTTTGCTATTTATCCACCCAGTAATTTTAAGCTTTATTTCTTACTGTCCTAAGTTTGGCTGGCTGCTTTTATTCTTTGTATGTATTTGCAAGTCTTTTAGAATTTTATAGCTACGTATAGTTATGTTGAGTATAGGGGGTTAGGGACCCCACCTCTTTATTTTGTTGTTTTACAATCACAAATACACTGTTACTTTTGTGCCCCATTTAAATACACTCAAAATTTCACTTAGACGGCATGCGCTCATACGCATAAACGCACAAACCTACCTATCTCCCCCCCCCCCCCCCGCCTGTCCGCCTGTAGGACGGAAAGCCTGCCGGTCGACCTACCTACCTACATACACACATACAAACACACAAGTACGTAGGACCGTAGGATAATGACGTTATAAGAACTTTTGCATTATCGATAAAAAGTTTGCTACCTACCTGCATACACGCCTACCTAAGTCTTGGAGCTAATACCTGGTCCAAGTATTAGCTCCATGCTTAAGTACACACAGACATACACACATGTACGTAGGACCATACAGAATCGTCGTCAGAACAGTTTTTACATTATCCAATGTAGTGCATGACCTTTTGACGGGGTAATCCCCTAATTCCCACTATCATCTATCTCGGAGATAGGAGCCTTCTCCGGAGGTAAGGCGCAATTCGCCCACATATCGATGAAGCCATGTATGGAAGGGAAAACTTTCACTCCACATTTAATAAGTGCAATCGAAAACCTAAATTTTAATTGGTAACCATCTAGTATGAAAACTGGGTGTTTTGAAATGCCTAAAATCTGCTCTTGGGGATACTGACCCTAAAAGTGGGCCTTTTGACTTCCCGCACATCCCACTTCGACCGAGAGACGGGATGACTGACTTCGGATCTGTGATCAGCGTGGTCAATAACCTCTAGGACGCAATTCTTATCAAGCGTGAGTAGCTTCGATTTCATCCCCTTCTTCCCCTTGGAGTGTGGAACGGGTGAGAGGGAATAACCTTTCTTCAGCTTCAGAATAACGATAATAACATTCTTGGGTTTTCGGACATGCTCATTTCAAAAATATAATTTTCAGTCCTTTAGTTTTTGAAATATCTGGTTTTACTAGAAGGCGCCCTCTATTGGGCCATAGGCCTATGCAAATAAGCTGTGCCATCACTATGACCCACCTTTATCTAATAAAATATGTTGCACTCCCTTTCATGATATTTTTTATCGTAGATATGTTCTTTTTGGTGAGCTTGCGGAACAACAGGGGAGTGAGGGCGCTTTAAGTATATGAGTGCAAAGATATTATAAGCATAGATTCCAAACTCCTATACCTACACTATAACGCTCAGTGACTCCTCATGGAGACGCATATATCGGGGCGGAAGTGTTAGTTTGACATGCGCGCCGTTCTATTCCGCGATCTGCGTACAAAAATAAGAACGCGTCACAGAAAACTTCATTGTTAAAAGAGGTTAGCGTGCGTGCACTATTACAACGCGTTATATACGCGCAGAATACACTTCTCTGTGAATTATCCGGAATACTTGACGCACAGTTCTGCGCGCTCTGGAAACAAACATTAGGAACTCTCCTCCTTAAAAATCTGAACTTTCTGACCAGACTTCACAAAGGGGAGGTCGGGTGTAATAAAATCCTACTCATCTGATTATTTCTTTGTTGTAAGAAACCATAATCACTTCTCGGATTATACTTAATCCCTGGCCAGTGAGGAACGTTGTCTAGTTGGTTGCACAAAATATGAACTGCTGACATTTCCTTCATATTGCACAGTTAAATCTTTAATGTGTGGTAATCACAGGAAGTCCAAGACCGAGTGAAATTAGATTAGGTACAAGATAAACAGTTAAAATGGTTACAAAATAGGGTCTGAATCTTTAAGGAGAGGAGTTCCTAATGAACGCGCTAGTTGCTTTCCCGTTGTGAGCGCGTAATTGAACTCGCATATAAAAGTGCGTCACTTGAAGATACCATAGAAACTGACCAATGAATGTCCATAAACTTGCAAAACCAGTCATTGTGCGTTCATGTTCAAGTGTAAATACGTGGAATGCCGCGTTGAAGAAATAAGTTATTCTGGTTCAAGTGGAATTTATTGAGGCGTAGTACTTCTTCAGTCAACAACATTCCGACTCAATATCGTCAAGTATTAATAATTTTGGTAAGACATCCAGATTTGCCTTGTTTGTTGTCAAACGGAGGCGATCATACAATCTCATCCGAAACCAAACGACCTGAGCAGTGGATGTACAGCACTACTCCGCCTCCGAGTGTTTAGGCTCTTCCATAGAGAGGGAGTCAACGCGCCATTTTAAGTTTGGAATCTATGCTTGTAATATCTTTGTATGAGTGAGAAATATGATACCATTATGTATTTGGCCTAGACAATTGAGAAAAAAGTGACCTTTAATTGTTCTGCTGTCTTTCAATGTACCTTTTTAAGGGAAATATACCTGCAATTGAATGCAGACGTACGCCCATGATGTGTAAAATAGGGGCGAGAGCCCCTTCCCCTGCGGGCTTCAGACCTACGACCTTTCTGAATTAACGTATGACTTTTTTGATAAAATTCCACGCTTCCAATTCCATATGAAAACGTCGTTAGAACAGTTTTTACATTATCGGTAATTTTTTTTTTACATTATCGGTAGACGAGCGTTTTCACATTATTGGTAATTTTTTTTTACATTATCGGTTCAAAGAGTGTTTTACGTTATCGGTTAATTTTTTTTTTTTTACATTATCGGTCGTTTTTACATTATCGGTTGATTTTTACATTATCGGTTGTAACACCCCCCTCTTCTCGAGACATTTAGGTATTTGCGTGTAGTAACAAAAGAAGAAGTCAAATTCCCTTTATCAGTCAAACCTAAAGAGGGATGGTTTTTACAGGGACGATGGCTTGTCCATTATGAGAAAACACTCCGGCAGCCAGGCAGACCGACGAAATCAGAAAGAAACTTATAAAACCTTTCCAGTCATTTGACCATAAGATTAATGTGAAAACCAACTTAAAAGCAGTAACCTACCTCGATGTCAACCTCAACCTGGTCACAGGCGTCTACAAAACCCACAAAAGGCGAGCAATGCACCAGTTTACATCAACGCTCAATGAAATTATCCCACACTTAAGTAATAATACAACATATCGCCGTGTCCATCAACTTAGTGACATTTATTTTAATCAATAAACACGATGTACATTTTCATTAAAAGTAAATATACTGGGGGAAAATCATAAAAAGCAATAGCTGCTTGTGGAAATGAGTCATCTTTAACCCCCCCCCCCCCCAAAAAAAAAAACAACAACAAGTACACAAGTACCTCGAAGAAAAGCTTAGACGATTAAGAAAAAAATTATATAGAATAACCGCTATTCAAAACAATGACACTTAAATGGAAAGTAAACGTAGTCAGGTGGCTTTAGCAAATTTAACGTAACCAGCCGGACAAAAGTACCAAATTTGGCATGGAGTTTCTTTTAGACCTATCTATTGATTTTATCCGTGGAACCCACTTGATCGGCTCCGATTTTCCCAAATCCAAGATGGCCGCCAGAGAAAAAGGAAATGTTATATATCTGCCTGTAAAAATCGGAGATGAACAAATGAGGGGTCAATTCAGGTGTTTCCGGGGTCACTAAAACAGAAGCTGGTCATTGCATGTTGCTCGGGTAACCCACTTTCAAACTGGCGGTCAGAATTCAAGGTGGCACTCAAGCTGAATGAAATATTTCCAAAAATTGTGTAAAACATTGCAAATTTCACACAATTCCGAATCATAATGGTGTAAATTAATGTTTTATAATTAAAAATTAACTGTACAATTCTTGACATAACAGTACTTGACAGCCAATATGGCGGATAAGCACGGAAAAAGTAAAAAAATACAGTAAAAATCCCCTCAAAAAAATACAGAAAAATCTCACAAAATAATCATAAAAAATATATTTCGATGAAAAACTCTAAATATCTTTGCAGCAGATTGTACATAAAATTCAAAGTATGATTTTTAATATTTTATGCTGGACCCCAAACGAATCAAGATGGCGGAAACAACAAAAATGGCCGCCAATATAACCATCACAATATATAAAAGTAATATGAGAAATAATCATTAAAAATGCTTTTGACACAGTTGCCCTCAATATCTGGCCATATTTCATGACAAATAATCCGAAATGATATTTTAAAGTGCTTCTTTTGGATTCACGTCAAGCGATATGGCGGAAAAAGCAGAATGGCCGCCTATGCAATAATTATGTCAATATATTATAATAATAATAGGAAAAATAATCATTAAAAATACTTTTGATACTGGTAGACCTAATCTGTGCCCATATTATATTGTATATATTTTAAAAGTATTTTTCTGGACATTTCTTGCAACATCTGGGTCAATCAAGATGGCAGAAATAGCAAAATGGCCGCCCATGTAATTATCATGAAATATATATAACAATTACATGGGCGGCCATTTTGCTATTTCTGCCATCTTGGTTGACCTGAATTGCAGCAAAAATGTTTTGAGGAATGTTTGATACATATGGCTCAAAATTGGCCAAATATAAAGAGCAACTGTCACAAATATATTTTGTAAGGATTATTTTCCCTATTATTATAATTTATTGAAATTTTCATATTAGCAGCCATTTTGCTATTTGTGGCTCCCCGCTGTTGAGTTTTTAGCGTAATGGTGTCTTGATCACCATCCTTAATTAAAGTCGGCCGTATTTAAGTGTAGAGTGTATATGAAAGCCAGGAGAAATACATGCGTAGATATTGCGCCTCAAAAAGACCAGGCAAAGAAATACCGTCACTTTAATAGTTTTTATGTTTATATTATGCAGGCTATCTTTCATCAACTACAAAATTCAGATGTTTTCTGTTAAATATTTGTTCATACAGTCTGATTATTTTACATTTATAACAGGGTGTTTAGTTTGATGCAATAAACTTATAAGCTGAAGTGAAGTTACGTCGTGTTGTCTAGTCTTTCGTCCGGTCGTGTTTGCTTTACCCTACCCGTAACAGTAAGTTTGCCACATTTGTATCCACTTAAGTCTTAAAAAGGTAGGCTTAAAACAAACGGTATCAAGAATTTTCCTGTTTCTCAAAAAGACTTTAAGGTTAGAATTCCATAGAATTCTATTGACCTGTGATAGAGTCATCGTCGAAATTGTAGAAGGATGGGTAGTAGTAGCCATTCCGACTCTAAAGTACAACAGCGTCACGCTAATAACAACGAAAAACGCTCTCAATTTCATCGTACTCTCCTTGATTAAATTTTCGATCTAACCTCGATCATCTTCAGTTAAAGACTACAATACAGAATTGTATACAATGTTGCACTAACAGAAGGTAAGTATAAAACAGCACTGAAAAGAAAAGAAAGGAAAGCTGGTAGCACAAACGCCCTGGTCAAGGGTGACCAAATTTTTCTATCAGTAGACAGTACTGGGAACAGAACAGTAACAGAGAGGACCACTGGGATAAAACTACGGTTGAGCAGTTCTATTCATAAGAAGTCTACCAGTGGCCCCACTCTTCCTTCGATTCAGCTTAGGGGTACCCCCCCCCCCTATGAAATTCACTGATGCAAACAGCTTAAGAAACTTGTCTACGCAGTAGGGTCGCCAATCATGGGTGTTAAGGACCGGCAACGGCTGTAATTGGAAATCCAGCCCATTGTGGCATTCAGTTTTATGGGCTATAGAGAACTGATTGCTTGTCATTCTTATGAGCTAAATGCTCATCGAATCTTTGCCCCCAGGCTTCTTGAAATTTCTCCAATATATTTAAAGTTATTTCCACAATCTATACATTCAAATGCAAAAACCATCTCCCTTTTCTTACATAACCCAGTGATTTTATGTTTACACAAATTACAAACTGTGGAATCAAAACACCCCTCTCTTATCAAATGGGGTTGGACTTACAAAGTAACAGTTTTTCAATCGAGTGCCAGACCTTTCCACAAACCTTTACTTTAAGTTCAGTATCATTAATAATTCTCTCAATATTTTTGTGCAGCACACTGCTGTTAGGAGTGGCTTCAACAAACAAAGAACGGTTTCAAGTTATTTTGTGATCCTTAAACCAGGTATATTTTTGAGGGACTTTTCCATTAGCACGGTTTCTTCCTGTATTCCATGATTTAGGTCTGAACAAGGGTAACTACTCCATTTTTGTTCCATCTTTCAATCATTTTATCTAATCTTCTTCTTTTGCCTGGAATATACTCAAAACGCTCATACCTAGAATAAAACACCACTACATTGCATACGATTTTATAAAACTTTGCACAGCCGTAAACTCTTTCATGTTCAGGTAAGCTGAGAGACACATTTTCTCATAATTCTGCCGAGATCATTAGTTAGAATGTACATTTTAGTTTCATGTTTAAGGCACCATTTTTATGGTATGACATGATTACTACTCATGGGGTTTAGCATAATATGTATGTGGAATATCGTGCATCGAAGGTTTCATGTACAATATCTAAAGGCCAAACTTTTTAGGTCTAAAACTGGCATTCTACCGTCAGCATTGAGATTTGGGGCAATCATATGTCACCTGTATGCTTGGGTGGATAGCGTTAGCTAGCACACAAAGTTTAGCCATTGTTTCCTACATCTGAACAACTTTCGCTCCCCGGTACTCTCAACAACAGCAATATGTCGTCAACATACCTTGCATACATAGGCAATTAATACCTTCTGCAGCAAGCTTCATCTTAAACTCCCGGTCCCACCATATCATAAAACACTTGAGCCACCGTCCCCAGCATAATAAACACCGATTGCGCCCCCACTTTTTTGTTTGTATAGTTTCGTTGTTGTTAAATTGGCACACATGGTCTTCATTACAAAATTTCATGGTGTATTCTAGGCATACACGACCATTTTCTTTTAGCGTTTCACAGCTAGGATATAAAGTGGTTTGATCCAATAACTCCACCTTGTCTCCCCCCCCCCCCCCCCCCCCCGGTCAAGTGTTGGAGCTGGACACGTTACCAGTAACAGTGGGTTTTCTTCCTCTATTAGTAGATCGTACAGGACAGAATGGTAGTATGTACTCAGGCAGTTTTTGACCTGTTTCGATTTCGATCACCTTTAGAAAGAGGCCAAGTTCGTGGGGGTTTATCCCTTCAAAATTAATACTACTATTTGATAACAGATCAGAACATTAAAAGACTTTTCCTTTCCTTGTAAAATTAACTATTTCTAAGGAGTCAGACGTGAGTAGCTCTTTAAGTTCCGTGAAGAATTTAAAATGCATCCCTGCAGGTAGTTGCAATGTGTTTCAATGACTAAACTATTAATGTACTGAATTAGTGGTCGCAGTGTCATTTAGATAAAACAGTTACACTCAAACTGAGCTTGTTCTAATAGTCTGGACAATCACAATAACTTTGAATTTAAATTATTGAGTCTAGTAGCTTATTATCTTCTCATTAAGCTCAAACAAGTAGACGTAAAGGTTACCTTCACCATTCCATGTTTTAATTGACCACGTTGGACTCAGAATGAACTTATCTATAACTCAAATTGATCGGCGGTATACCAATCATCGTTAACGTAAAGGAAATAAGACGTCTCCCAACTTTATTGTGAAACATCACTTATATCTTGCAAACCTCAAATTCTTCGGACAACTAATTATGATGCTACAGAACAAAATTAGTCCACATCGCATCAAAGTTATATTAAGGTATCTTTCTGCATGAGTTGACCAATGAAGAGACAAAAAATATTGTCACACGATTAAAAAGAGTCATGCGTGAATTAGAATACAAGGCTACAGATTCATATTAGGTTGACTGAATTTACCCTCTGTGTGCTTCAGATATCACGGACGCTGTTTACGTTAAAGCTTGTTTTCAAAAAAATGGCAACAGTTTACTTCCTTCATAAAAACAAATTACTCACTTTTGATACAATTAAATTTATCTACTCTAAAAGCTGGATTCTTCCTGATGACATTTTTTGTATTGTCAGGTACTTGAAATAGGCATTAAAAGTATGTTTAAAAGGGATTTGTAAAATGTATATAGTGTGCACATCGTCCTGTGTGTATATCTTCCTTACTACTGTACAGTGATAAAGACCACGACAGAGACGTTAGTTACATACACTCTAAAAAATCATTGCCCAAGCTGGGCAAAAGTTTACCCAGCCGTTGGTTCCGTATGCCTCCTAAACGGAATTGGGTATAATATTGCCCAACTTAGTTGGTTAAGGGTTTTATGATTAGTTGGACAAAAAATTGCCCAACATTTTGCCCACCTTTTAGGCAAAACATTTAACCAACCAAGTTGGGTAATTTATTACCCAATTCGGGTTAGGAGGTATACGGAACCAACGGTTGGGTAAAACAAGGGATTAGAACATCTCAGAGAAGTTACATTCTACAAGTTTTAAAAGCTACCGGCATTGCTAATGCTAGCCACTTTCAAAAGTAGCAGGATTTTAATTGGGAATTCATATATAAATGAATGGTATGGTCTGGCTATTATATATATTCAGTGAGGCTTGTTTTTTATTATTAACGATTAATAATACAATTTTCTTCACGATATTTCAATTTCTCTTTTTTATGTTGTATTGTACAACTGAGAAACATAATTTTCTGTAAGAATTCACCATTGCCAGCTTCAATTTATTTCAATTAAACCTTCAATAAAGACTAAACACAAATTTCCTTTGAAAAATTCGGAATGCTCCATTCAAAGGATAGGTATATAAACATTTCACAGCATTTTAAACTTGCACTTTTCTCAAATTGTTGTAGCAAAAATTCTCACAGTGTAAGTAAACGTTTTGCAAAATGTTAATTGTGAATGTAAAAATTTAGAAATAGGTGTTATTAAAAGAATTAATTGGCGGTATGTTTAACCAGTGTTGGGTAAAGAAATTCACTTAAACCATTTCACCAATGGCTGGTCAATAGGTTTTTCGGTTCTTTTGCCCAACAGTGTGAAAAATTTAACCAACTCTGCATTGCCCACAACATTTTACCCAACTTTTTTACAGTGTGTTTGAGGATAGGGGTTCTCTTGAATTCCTGTAATTGTTCAGCCTACTAATTCACCCATTAGCTGGCCTTTCTCTAAAATTATAGTCTCACGTACACCTGTCACTCGATGTTACCTTGAAATTATACGAAGGCAAAGCTGCAAGTTGAAACAGTGACTTCCATCGTGTTATCAAATACCCGGGGTTCAGTTGATTCGGTTGTGCTGCCACACAAAGAGGTCAAATATTTTCGTTGGAATTTTCTCGTGGTTATCTCCAAATTGTTAGCAAAGGTCAATCGTTCATTCCAGGCAACAGAAAAGAAATGTGGACTTTTTCTGCATCGGTGATACGTGGATGTACACGCCATGGAAGACTTTGCTGACTACTCTTTTTAAGTCAGATTTCTAACGCTCAGCCTGGAAAAGAACCATTTTAGTACTAAAACATTTGAAGATGATCTGGGCAAAAGTTCAGTCACGTTCAGCTATGATAGCAACGTTTTATTTATCTGATACGATGGCTCTCGCAATCAATTCTTTCATAATTTCGTTGCTTCCACCGTAAATTGTATGTACTCTACTGTCGGCGAAAGCCTTAGCAATGGGAAATTCCCACATATAGCCCCATCCTCCATGAAGCTGGACACACTCAGAACTTAGTTTGATACACATATCAGTCGCCCTGAGGGAAAACATGAAAGAATTATTGCATCGTCGTTCTTCTTAAATAAAACTGCGGAGAATTCTTGAGAGACCTAATAAGGAAATAATATTGAATGTGTATAGTCTATAGCGGCTAATGCCTGTTTAGTCCCCTAGTAAGGGAAACGGAAACAAGTTTTCAAGGTCTTATCCGTTATCTTTAATGATGGGCGAGGAACTTCAGGAATCATTAATGCTATTCAAAAATGAGATCAAATAAAATGAATTCATAGAAGATGAAGACAGTGGTGAGAGTGTACAAGAGAAAATATCTTGTTACGGCCATACCATACAGTTTTCTGTACAATGGAGTCATAAAGCTTAAAGAAAAGTTTAAAGCAATGGAAATGTTTTATAAATACCGGTATGCTTATTTAAGAGTAAAATGATAAGTAAGCGTTGTATCCGACACCCTTGTCGTCCACAAAGAAAAAAAAATTATAAACTTAAGGGCTCTTATGCTTTCCCCCGTGAGAATGTTTTGTATGAAACAGATAGTTTCATATAACTATCTGAATTTACCATCGGTTACCTGCCTTTAACTTACCTCAAAATGGGAAAACGCAAGCTATGTCCTTCAAATGAGGGCCTGTCTGATTAGTCAAAGGTTTGAGAATGTAAAGAATGGTGGGTACTGCACACAGAGAAGCCTCTCAGTGTTCCCAAATTACAAGATGTAGTAAATTTGACACTCTAGTGTCTTCGGCAGAACTGGCATTAGACTATTAAGCCATAGACAGATATATAGGTGGTTCCAAACCCACCACTGGCCCCCGTCGTCGTTGTCGTCATCATTACATCATCATTGGAGAAGGGAATTAAAGTAACTATGAAGAGGAAAATTTGTAGTGCCAGGACGATACAAAAGGGCCTGTAAAGCTTTACCTTCATTAAAGTTGACAGATTTGCAGCCAAGCAAGACATACAGTTGTCACGTGACTTTAACTTTTAAGAACTATAACAGATGCTGAGGGTCCAATGATTATGTAAAATACAAACCACAACTTGCACATGGATGCAGAGGAAGAATCTAATTTTCCTTCTTCTTGCAATAGTATACACTGATCGACAAATGCGCGGGAGACGCATAGTTCAGTCTTCATCTGTGCCAATCGATGTTGTATGGTCTATAAACGATTTTAGAATAAATATGAAATAAAATTAACGATAGGTTTAAAGTTCAATTATTTAAGAGTACGTTATTGCATGAGAATTTTTTGAAGCTCTACATTAGTAAAACTGATTCGTTTTCAATTTTGCAATGATTTCATTTTAAGGAATTTTCTGTATAATTATCATGTTTCACTTTTAATTTTTTCCCCACAACAGGCCTACGTTTTTTACAGTTTCAGACAGGCAATGCAACAATACTTTTGTACTACCTGCAAATTCGATAACTTCTTCCCAAAGGCCTTCCGTTTGCACACGTAATCCAGTGTAATTTCAAACATAGCTTCCGCGTGTGCCTGAGCCATGACACCAACGATTAATCTTTCCCTCGGTAACTGTTGCATCATCATGTAGAAACCTTTACCGAGATTTGCTTCTCCCCCTATTAATGATGACGCTGGTAAACGAACATTATCAAAAAACAATTCGGCAATGTCCTGTGTGTAAATAATAAAAAGCAGAAATAAAGAGCACAAGCTTAGTGTCACCAGGGAGCTGCTACTTGGACAGGAGAAGAAACTTCCACTCCAATTAGTCCCAGACATGCTTAAGGGGATAATCCTGTAAGGATCGATAATTAGACCTAAGGCTATTCAGTTCTTTTGTCTGGCACTTACAATTCGCACTTGTTATCCTTATGTCATTCAATTTCACCCAATATCATTCAATTTCAATTTCATTGTCTCTTTCTACCTTAACAAATGGATTAAACAAAACAATCATTTATGTCGAAGAGATTACCGACAGCTTAATAAGGAATTCAGGCTAATAATTCAAAACGACTGGTTAGTGCTTTGTAAGAGTAGATGCTGGTGCTATACAGCTAGAGTTAGATGAGGTTTTACGGCTCAGTTTCTAACCAATTGGTTTTAGTCGGGCCACATACGGCCTTTTTTCCAGTGGTGGCTTACTGGCTTGTTTTCCCTACTCCATTGCTTATGCTGAACACCAAGCACAATGGCAGTAGGTTCCATTTTTTAAACTCTTCGGTATGACCCGGCCAGGAGTCGAACCCCACACTTCCGGCTGCAAGTCGGATGCTCTAACCACGTGACCATGCAGCGTTACGTACCACATGCAAATGGCAGACTAGTTACAAGTCTATACTTTGCAGTTGAATCTTGATCAATTTCTCTATTATTTCGCATATTGCAAAGGGTATGTACATATTCGGCGTTCTGCAAGTAATCAAAGCAACCTTTATTTACTACCCGACAGACGAGCGACTGGCAATGGTTAAGTGATAGGCAAAAATTCTTCAAGATGTAGCAGACGACATGTTCCCATTGTGCTTAGTTCCTAGCACCTTTTAAGCTTATTGAATCTTCAATGAAGTACAAAAGGAGAGGGACTGATGTTGTTAACTAGTTTTATGAGTTTGCCCTCCGCGGCATGATCGTCGTCATCAAAGGGATATGTGATGTTTCTTCTCCTGTCCAAGTAGCAGCTCCCTGGTGTCACAAACAAACATACTAACACACGTAAATGCTCATAAACACGTGCTCGCACACACACCATCGTCAGTGCATAGGTTTATCCTATTCTTGAAACCAAAAATATTGATCCAGTATTAATCTCTGTACCTCAAGCAGCACGCCTAATACACCAAATCTGTTTTGAAAATGAAATATATTAGCTCATCATTTAAAGTTTTATTTTCATCTCCTGGTCGCCCTTCTCAGTCGCCTCGTCTCCTCCTATTCTCATCGCCATCTTTCCAGCATTCTCAGATCTGGAGAAATGATATCAAACAAATATTTGCCCAAGAAAAGTTCGTACATTCAAGTTCCGTCTACTCCCCAAGTTCCGGCTACGCTTCTGATCCTTCTACTTGTCCTGCAGACTACGCTGAATATTGGAACCATATAGGCAGTGTTGTAACAATTCAAGTCACTGACTCGGACTCGAGTCGACTCGCATATTTGACTTGACTTGGTCATCAGTCATAATGACTTTACTTGACTCGAGTTTGGAACCCTAAATGACTTGACTTGACTCGAGTCACCACCTAAAATGACTTGACTCGGACTCGACCATAGCATGACTCGAGTCCAGTTGCAGAATCGAGTCAGGGAAAATGACTCGAGTCTCCTGCTGCGACTCGAGTCCTATGATGCGACTTTGTACACGTACGCAATTCTGATCTGTGCACGTCCATATCGCCAAGTAGACGCGGCTGCAACACACGGCGCGTGTGTGTAATCAATACCAGCACTGTATGCCTATAGAGCTTATGCACGTGACGTCAGCGCGTTTCAATTTGGCTTACTGGATAGAACTGCCATACGTAGTAGGTGTGTTAAAGATACGCGCTTACGACAGCACCTTAGTAACAATTGTTGCACAATGTACGCCTGGATGGAAAAATAGAGAAACGCGACGTAGGTGCATAGGCTCTATAGTATAGTTGCCACTTGACAAACGCACTCACTACTGTGGAAGTATGTGACATCCGACTATGTACACAGTATGCCAGGACTGGACCATTACGATCACAGATCTCGGTGGTTTCGATCAAAAAGCAACATGTTGCACAAACATGCCATCTGGATGGTTCTTGGTCAGTCTTATTTCAGGGACTTCAGGGGCAATTTTTCCACTAAAATTTTGTGTTGATCGATAGTTATATAAAGTCGTTAGAGCTTCTTTGAATTTGTTTGGCAATAAAACCTATCATCTTATGGGGATTTTGACTTATGGGCCCGAAACTTTGCACAATTGTTTGCGGGTTTTCAATGCTCAAAGCTTGTACAGGAATAATAAAAATGATGAAAGACGATGTTTTTAGGGGATAAGTTTTCTTTGAAAATTGACAGTTCCGCGTTGGGAGAATTTACTCCTGATTGTAGCAAAAAGTAAAAAAATAACTGATCTCAGTTGCTTTTAAATCTTAACAGTAATCTTTTCTGTGAATTTCATTTCATTTCATCGGCGTTTGTGGGAGAAAATTCGAAATAAAGTTACCTTCTTTTCGTCTGAAGCAATCAATTCTGCCCAGAGCGAACATCTGTTTGGCGTACCAGGTGCAAGTCAAGAAAATTTTAGGAAAACGCCACCTGAAATCATTTGGCATTCAGTTTTGTTGTGTATTTCGTACACAAATTGGCCAAACGAACAATTTCGCTTCCAATGTACCCACGATCATGAAAACAAAGGGCTCGTTGTAGTCAGGGAGTTGTCAGGGCATTGTTTTCACTTGTTCGCAACACCGTTTACATAAAGCGAAGTGTCAGTCAGTCAGTGGCGCCGGCACGGGGGCATGGGTCGAGTGCCCCCAATCGATTTCTGAAAAACATTTAGAAAATTTTAAAATGATTCCAAAGAGCGTTTAAGCTATAGAATTCTGGAGGCGGTAGGGTGAGGTGTGTTTTGGACCGAATGACAAGGACAAAGCCAGGGGGAGCAGAGGGAGGGACCGCTCCCCCTTTCAGTGTCGAAAAAAATGTTTAAACTGTGATGTTTTTGCAGGGTATTTTGTCAGTGCTCTTTTGATCTTAAATTCTCGACAGCTCTGTTAACTCCATCATAATAGTAGTAACATTCAGGCCTCCTGACTGAGCTACTTTACATAATGCGTCACACTATCTAAAAGGATCACAACACACATGTTCGTATGATTCCTTGTTAATGAAGCTAAGCTAGCGCGCGTCGGTATAGCAGTCGTACATGATACGCGCTTCTTCTGAATGATTATTATACTACTATCACACTGCGATAACAGTATTTTTTAGGCCACTACACATCTGGCTGCACATTTGGCTTTCTAACCGAGTGAGTGCCAGTGGTATATCTTACATCAACATCATCTACAGGAGATTTAATCAGATATTTTAGTTATTTACTGAATACTGGATCGGAGGAGGAAGTACAGACAATGGGTGATGAAATGGAAAATATGAGTTTCTGATAGAGTGCACACTGATCTCATGTCTGCAATACAACACTGTGATGTTGGCATACTTCCTTGCATTTATGCCATTCTCACAATTGCCATCATCTTGCCTGTCTCCACGGCAACTGTTGAGCGATCCTATTCAACCCTCAGTCTACGAAAAACGTACCTTCGTAACAACCCACGCTGGTTATTATTGTTATTATCATCATCATCGTCATCGTCATCGTCATCGTCATCGTCATTATTATCATCATCATCATCATCATCATCATCATCATCATCATCATCATCATCATCATCATCATCATCATCATTATTATTATCATTATTACTACTACTTACGGCTGGTGGCAAATGGTGGGCAACTGGGCATTATAACATACAGACATGTTTAATACTCGATCATGATGTGATAGTGATGATAGACGAAATAAAAAAAATATTAACGCCAACTAGCACTTTGGGGGATTTTTTTCTTTTGGAGTACCTCCCATGTAACGATGGGTTTTCGCTTTACATGCACCAACAAATACCTCTGTTAATGTGTTATATTTGTTATTCTTCTTTATAATGGGGCTGACCGTACATATATGGGCAATTGTTTTCAATAAATACTCCCAACGTTTTCTAATCCTATCCAGATGTCTGACAATCAGTAACGATCAGGTCCAACTCCATCCCACTTTGAAGGAGCTCGGCAAGTTTATTCTCTTATCAAATTATCGACTTCTCCCCAATCTACTCTATTGTGGTTAACACTAAGTACTTTGTAAACATGGGTTGCCTCAACTTGTCCAGATGGTAACATTAGTCTTCCTTAGTCAGGGAATTTCAAACACAAAAGAACATGTAAAATTGCAATTGTTTGCCAGTTTCATCATTATCATGTGATATCATATTACCAAGCAGATTTTTTCCTGTTTGAAATTTTTAACATGTTCTTAATTCAAACAGGGAAAAAATCTGCTCATAATATGATATACGATAATGATGAAACTGGCAAAAATTGCACCAGATTGCATCTAAGGACCTTCAATTGTTCAAAAATTTCGCAAAGGGGGGACACCCCCTCCCCCATATCAGTTACAAATGACCTCCTCCGTGCAAATTCCTGGCTACGTCGCTTTCGAGTGATGGATCTACTCTTATCATTTCCTGTCACAAATGGTGCTGGAACTATAAAAAATTTTCGCAAATCCTTCGAAAACTATCAAAATTTTCGCGCGCTCCACGCACTTTAAACCTTACCTCAATATTCTTCTTATTATCAATATCTTCCGATTGCAACTTCTAGAGAAGCACAGCAGCAAAACATAAAAGCTCTTTACGAAGAAGTCCCAGGAAAAGACTGTTTTTTTGGATTGGCAGATAGGTTTTGTTGGAGAATTAAAAGTTTCTCGATGCAGAGCCTGAATACAGGTCTTGTCATGGAAATCTTGTTTAATGAAAATTTTGGCGCGCTTCGCGCTCGTTCGTTATGGTTTGCACTCCATCTTATGATCATTATTAAGGTCATAATACATGGAACTATTCTGATAACAAAACTTTTCCGAAAAACAGAGGTATATCTCCAACCGCTCTAGGGGCCTCGCATCACTATGGGATCTTTCAGTCTAATTTGTGAAAGGATGAAAATACGTATTTGCTGTTGCATATTTTTCTAAAAAAATTACCAAGGGCTTCGCGCGCAGCCATTATCGGTATAGATGGTGATTGTAAATACACTTACGACGGCAAAGCATTCTGAAACCGGCTTGTTGAGTCCTTCACCCATTTTGCTATACTTATTAGGGAGCTCTTATATCACCTCCCTGCACCTATTGTTACAAGACGACCCGTCAGGAACACCGGATTGAATCCATCGACGAGCGAATGGAAAGTCCAGAGAATTCAACTTCACCGCAGCCTTTCTAGAATTTTCTCGAAGGAACTGTTTACGTACTGCGACACTTCTAAGAAATATTGGCATTGTTTGTTTACAACTACTGTTCTCGTAATTGCTCGACTGTGTACACTAGAAGTTTCTGTTAAATTCTGGAGAGTTCTCGATTAAAAGCCTAGCATATAAAAGGCAGTTCAACAATTGTTGTGGGGAGAGATATCATAAAACATCATCGAGACCAGACGCTGTTGAGAAGTTATTGTCCGACAGAATCACCTAAGCCAGCCACTGACACTGTACACTTGTGATAAATTGCCTTACGCCGTTTCTACGCTGTGTATTGAGATTGTTATCATCCATCATCGCCTAGCCTTGTCATTATTCGCTCGTGGAACCAGTTCCTACGCTACAGCACGCTGCAGGTCTACTACTGTACCATCGTCGACGAGCATGCACTACCAGCCCTTGGATCAGACCAGAATAACATTAAGTAAAGGATTGTGAGTAAATCTAATTAATTATTGTAAATTTAAGTAAGATAAGGAGATTGTAAATAATCATTAAGTTGTTGAATTTTAATCTCGTTCTTCTGTGATCTTTCGCTGTTATTGGTTTGACATGCGACCACAAGCCGTAACAGAATTGGTGGCCTAACATCCGGGAACGAAAAGCACTAGAAAATTCGAGAAATTCTGTTGTAGATCGTTAGCAACTGTGTTTTTCCAGACTTGTTAGTTGTTTGTGGAGTGCCTGATAAAACTTCAAAATGCCATTCAACTTAGATAAATTCGTGGCTAGTCCCTCAGTCGAGGAACTAGATTCATTAAAGAAGTCTGAGATTGTAAAGGTCGCAAAACATTATGGCATTGAATTTCAGCCCTTAATGCGGAAGGACGAGATTAAAAGATATGTTCTAGAATATCTAGTGGATGAAAGTATCCTGCCTAGTACAGTATTGGAAACAGCTATCACTGTGCCAACTGACAACACATTTGAATTGAAAAGGCTTGAAATGGAAATGAATAAGGAAATTAGATTAAAAGAAATGGAAAGAGAAAGGGAAAGAGAGGAAAGAGAAAGGGAAAGAGAGGAAAGAGAAAGGGAAAGAGAGGAAAGAGAAATGCAAAAGGAAAAAGAGGAAAGAGAAATGCAAATGCAAAAGGAAAAAGAGGAAAAAGAAATGCAAATGCAAAGGGAAAAAGAGGAAAGAGAAGAAAGAGAAAGAAGGGAGGAAAAGGCAAGAGAACATGAATTTAGGTTGAAGCAACTAGAGTTAGGGGTCATAAAAGGCTCAGACCCTAAAATAGGCTTGGATACTGGGTATTCGATGTTTCTAAGCACGTAAAATTTGTCCCCAAATTTCAGGAGGATAATGTGGAGAAATTCTTTAACCACTTCGAAAAGCTGGGTGAGCAACCAAAGTGGCCAAGAGATAAATGGTCCACACTCACCTCCAGAGTAATTTCACAGGCAAGGCTCAAGAAGTGTATTCCGCTCTGTCAATAGAGGACAGCATGGATTATGATAAGGTTACAAAGGCCATATTACAAGCCTATGAATTGGTGCCTGAAGCTTATCGCCAAAAATTTAGAAAGTATCGTAAGGCGGATACACAAACATACGTAGAGTTTGCTTATCAAAAAGAAAGGCATTTCGACAGATGGCGTGCTTCCAAAAGGGTCTCCACATCTGACACTTTAAGACAACTGATGCTGGTCGAGGAATTCAAACGGTGTGTGAATGATGACATTAAGACTCACCTTGAGGAAAATAAGGCTGACAAATTGAAGGAAGTGGCAAATTTGGCTGATCAGTATGCACTTACCCATAAATTCGGTAAAGTGGGTCAGACTCAAAACAAGGGTAAGTTTAGTAGGCCAAATAAGAAATATGGCAATAGTAGTGGCACAACAGGTAACAGTGGATCTCAGTCTGGTTCTATCTCTCCAACAAATTCTGGTAAGAAACAACCAGATTCAAGTCGTCAAAAGAACGACCAGGTCAGCTCAAACAAAGCTGCCTTTAAGGACATAAGTTGTGGTTTCTGTCACAAAAAGGGCCACACAATGGCAAATTGCTTTAAATTGGCAGAATTAAAGGAGACTGAAACAGCCTCCAATGCCTTAGCCAATGTAGAGAACTCTTCTGAGGTAGTCGTGACTTTACGGCCTAATTCTAACGACAAAATTAAGGAAGAATACCTTCCATTCTTGTCTGAGGGGTTTATTTCCCTAGATGGGAATTCGGCTCATCCACCCGTCAAAATTAAAATTTTATTGGTAAACAGGCGCAACTCAGTCGTTGCTTCTTGATGGAGTTTCGCCATTATCGGGCTCTACTTCCACAGGGGCAAATGTACTAATCAGGGGGTTGAGTGTGGATTTATTTCTGTCCCTCCCCACAAAATTAATTTGAAGTCAGATTTAGTTTCTGGGTCGGTCATAGTAGGGGTCAGACCTACTCTACCTGTAAAGGGGGTATCTCTGTTGCTAGGCAATGACCTAGCTGGTGGAAAGGTAGTAGCCAATGCAATTTTGACATTTAAACCATGTGACTATAACAACACAGAGCAATTAGAAAAGGAATTTCCAAATTTATTCCCTGCCTGTGCTGTCACTAGAGCTATGTCACAAAAGCTCGCCATGGATGATAATCTTAAACATCCACCCTCCAAAAGTGAGGATACAGTTCCCAAAAGTGGAACAAGTAGGGAATCATGTAAGGATGATAATCTTAAACATCCACTCTCTAAAAATGAGGGTATGATTTCTGAAAATAAGGATGATAAACTTAATCATCCGCCCTCTAAAACTGAGGAATTAGTTCCTAAAAATGGAACAACACTCCCAAAGGAGGAGTCAGAGTCTGGAAAAGATTCTAGTAAAAATATTCATGAAAGTGAAGATTCTTGGTATGATCTCAGCCAATCTTTTATGACTAATTTTAATGATAGTCAGGATTGTGAGTCTGCTGGCCCCACACATAGTGAGGGGGTAGAACAGGAAAAATCAAAAATGTTTGACACACTCCAAAGAGACCAGTTGTCAGTCCAACAACAGCATGATGAAGAGCTTCAGCCATTAATAGCTGGTGCACTCACTGAGGATGAATCGAAAGACGTCCCAGTCTGTTTTTATATTAAAAACAATATTTTGATGCGTAAATGGCGACCACCTGATGCACCATTAGATGAAGAGTGGAGAATTTACCATCAAATTGTGGTACCTAGGACTTATAGAAGAGAAATACTGAGTATTGCTCATGAAATGCCATTTGCAGGGCACCTAGGAGTCAATAAGACTTACCACAGAATTTTAAATCACTTTTATTGGCCAAAGCTTAAAAGTGATGTGGCCAAATTTTGTAAGACCTGTCACTCATGTCAAATGGTTGGGAAGCCGAATCAGAATATTCCGGCTGCACCCTTAAAGCCAATTCCTGCTTTTGAAGAGCCGTTTAATAGAGTCATCATTGATTGTGTAGGTCCCCTACCTAAGAGTAGGGTAGGGCATCAGTATATATATTAACCATTATGTGTGCCTCTACAAGGTTTCCAGAGGCAATACCTCTGAGGAATATTAAGGCTCGGACAGTCTTTTACAAGCTTTACTTAAATTTTTCACATTGTTTGGGTTGCCAAAAGAGATCCTATCAGATCAAGGGTCTAATTTCATGTCAACTGTATTCCAACAGATGTTGTATGAGTTAGGCATAGACCAAATTAAGTCTTCGGCTTATCATCCTGAAAGCCAAGGAGCTTTAGAAAGGTTTCACCAAACATTGAAGAATATGTTAAAGACACATTGTCATGATAATGAGAGAGATTGGGATGAAGGCATTCCATTTGTAATGTTTGCTGCCAGGGAGTCTATACAAGAGTCACTTGGGTTCAGTCCATTTGAACTTGTCTTTGGACACACAGTTCGTGGACCATTGAAATTGTTGAAGGAGAAGTGGTTATCAGATCCAGGTGAAGACATACATCTACTTGATTATGTATCCCGCTTTAAAGATCGTCTTCATGGAGCATGTGAACTTGCTCAGGAAAATCTGAGGCACTCTCAGAAGAAAATGAAAGCGTGGTATGACAAGACTACTGTGAAAAGAGAGTTTAAGCCTGGTGATAAGGTGCTAGTGTTTTTGCCTGTTTCTGGTCAGCCACTTCAAGCTCGCTTTCAAGGACCTTATGCCATTGAGAGAAAAGTTAGTGACACAGATTACGTCATTTTGACACCTGACAAGAGTATGTCATATTAATATGATGAAGAGATATTATGAAAGAGAAGATTGTGATATTTCTAAGGATGAAAGTGTACATGATGTAAATAGTAACACTAATGATACAGGTGATCAAGTGTGTATTATCAATGCTGATCATGAACTCAGTAATGATGAGATCAAGGCTAATAATGTTCCTGAAATGTGTATTAAGTTACAAAATTCTGATGTGTTGAAAAATCTTGACCAGAAATTAAGTCACCTGGATCACAAAGAAAAGTCAGAAATGAAATCATTAATCTATGAATATGCATGCTTGTTCTCAGATGATCCTACTAGGACAAATTTGATTGAACATGATGTTGATGTGGGAGATGCCACACCAATCAAGCAGCATCCTTACCGAGTTAACCCTCGAAAACGACAACATCTCAGGGATGAGGTTCGGTACATGTTAGACCGTGACATTATAGAACCTAGTAATAGTGAATGGTCTTCCCCTTGTATATTGGTCCCCAAGCCAGACGGTGGGTACAGATTTTGTACTGATTACCGAAAGGTGAATGCGGTCACGAGAACGGATTCCTATCCGATACCCCGTATCGATGATTGTACTGATAGGATTGGGAAAGCTACGTATGTATCAAAGTTTGATTTACTAAAGGGGTACTGGGAGATACCACTCACTGAGAGGGCTCGGAAAATCTCGGCATTCGTGACGCCAGATGGGTTATTTCAGTATAAGGTTATGCCGTTTGGTATGAAAAATTCACCGATGACCTTTAAACGCTTAGTAAATAACCTTACGTCAGACTTAGAAAATTGTGAAGTATATGTTGATGACCTTATTGTGTACAGCAACTCATGGGATGAACAGGTACAACATGTTAAGGCATTATTTGACAAGCTTGCCAAAGCTAATTTGACTGTCAATTTGGTTCAAAAGTGAGATTGCTTGTGCCCAGGTGATATACTTAGGGCATGTGGTTGGTCAGGGTAAAGTTAGACCAATTAAGGCCAAAGTTGAGGGCATTGACAAATTCCCTGCCCCAACTGATAAAAGGCAGCTCATGCACTTCCTAGGCATGGCTGGTTACTACAGACGTTTTTGTCCAAATTTCTCTGACATTGCTGCACCATTGACAAAATTATTAAAGAAAAATGAAAAGTTTGATTGGACAGATGCATTTGAATCATTGAAAAAGGCACTAATGAGTTCACCAGTGTTGATTGCTCCAGATTTTGAAAAACAATTTAAGTTGGCAGTAGATGCCAGTGACAATGGCATAGGAGCAGTTTTGCTTCAAGCTGTTGAGCATGGGGTTGATCACCCTGTTTGTTATTACTCTAAGAAATTTGACAAACACCAGAAAAATTATTCAACAATTGAAAAAGAAACATTAGCTTTGATACTTGGTCTTCAACACTTTGATGTTTATTTGGGAACTACTAGTTTCCCTATCACTGTATACACTGATCATAACCCTTTGACATTTTTATCTAAGATGAAGAATAAGAATCAAAGATTGATGAGGTGGAGTTTATTTCTGCAATCATATAATGTAGATATTAAGCACATTAAAGGGAAAGACAATGTTGTACCAGACTCATTGTCAAGAATTTGATCTGATGCAGTATGTTGAAAATCTCACTGTGAGTTTTGAAATTTTGTGTTAACTATGGCACAGTGTATATTGATGATGTTACTGTATTCATGTATCATCACCTTGATAGACAAGTTATATGTTATGATTATACCTTCCATTGAATATTGGACTACATACTGTATATACTGTAGTTATTACTGTAAAGTTATACATTGTAAACATTGTAACTTAAGTTTTGTCAGAGACGTCCAAAACTTTTTCAAGGGGGGGGGGGGAGTGATACAAGACGACCCGTCAGGAACACCGGATTGAATCCATCGACGAGCGAATGGAAAGTCCAGAGAATTCAACTTCACCGCAGCCTTTCTAGAATTTTCTCGAAGGAACTGTTTACGTACTGCGACACTTCTAAGAAATATTGGCATTGTTTGTTTACAACTACTGTTCTCGTAATTGCTCGACTGTGTACACTAGAAGTTTCTGTTAAATTCTGGAGAGTTCTCGATTAAAAGCCTAGCATATAAAAGGCAGTTCAACAATTGTTGTGGGGAGAGATATCATAAAACATCATCGAGACCAGACGCTGTTGAGAAGTTATTGTCCGACAGAATCACCTAAGGCCAGCCACTGACACTGTACACTTGTGATAAATTGCCTTACGCCGTTTCTACGCTGTGTATTGAGATTGTTATCATCCATCATCGCCTAGCCTTGTCATTATTCGCTCGTGGAACCAGTTCCTACGCTACAGCACGCTGCAGGTCTACTACTGTACCATCGTCGACGAGCATGCACTACCAGCCCTTGGATCAGACCAGAATAACATTAAGTAAAGGATTGTGAGTAAATCTAATTAATTATTGTAAATTTAAGTAAGATAAGGAGATTGTAAATAATCATTAAGTTGTTGAATTTTAATCTCGTTCTTCTGTGATCTTTCGCTGTTATTGGTTTGACATGCGACCACAAGCAGGAACACTATTCTCTCCCTCCCTCCTATTCCCCTTTGCTAAAAGCGGTTTTTCTTAATTTTTTTCGAAGTTAACAAAGGTACGGTAGTTGTAAAGTGCTCGGCGTCATACTCTGTAGTATTATTTGAATGTCAAGTAATAAGCATCACATTTCAGTGTCCCATATTATATAAGTAATCCAGATCTTCTAGAAGGTCCTACAGCGGTGTCTGCCAACCTTAAATGCCATTGTATAATGCACAATGAAGCAAAGGAAAATGTTCGTAATAGTCCAAAAATGTTTCTGTGGACCCTCGAATGTATTTTGTGCAAAAACCATACCCGAAAAGAAGGCAGTAAAGTAGCCGGGGGGGGGGGGGGGCTTCACGAAGTTTGTTGACGACGTACCTTTCTCTTAAACAACATACTCTCCTCTTTCACCTAACCAGAAATAAGAATTTAGTAAACTATGGAAATTTTCCAACCATATATGATCAGTTCCAAAAATATCCCAAAGATAGCACCATTTGCATCTAAGCAACCTTAAATTAACAAAAAATTTTCAAAGGAGAGGGGGACATCCTCCCCTTAGACCCCTGAACGACACCTGAATTTAGTGACAAAGGAAGTATCCCCCACTGCTGTATACAACGGCAGGGACGCACTGGAAGAGTTGGGTGTTGATCAAACCTACACAAGGCTACGCATTTTTTGAAGTTTCGCTAGTATTCGCACACGGTAATCCAAGCCATGAAAATAGTCCCACGGAGCGGACTCTGTTCATCCCCTCTTTGAACCTTCCCAAACATATGACTGAACAAGGAATATTCCCCGTACAGCCTGCTACGTAGGCGGTGACTATAACTGACAGTGGAGGGAGCATATTTCGTTGTCCCGGTTGCTTAAGACGATTCAATTTCCTTTCTTAAATTTGTCTTTGCTTTAAAATGCTGTATCAATTCAAAGAACTGACAAGATTTTTACCACAATTGCGTGTAATTTTTCATTCAGGATACAAACCAGAAGTTGTTCTCGACTACCTCCTGAAAAATCACTACCCAAAGTTTAATCTTTTTTTTTGTGTTTTTAAATGAGCTTCAATGAGATGCCATTGAAAGGCATGCAGTAAATGGCTGTTGACAAGTTGTGTTTTCCCATTTAGGCCTTTCTATTGTACAAGCGAAAGTTTCTGAGGTGAGAATTGTCCTGTCTTCAAATCTCACCAAGTTAGAATTGTCCAGATGTTCACCAATCGCCTTCAAATATATCTTTAACGTACATTCACCGAAACTGCACTACACTGAGACGCAGATTCAGAGGGGGCTTTCTAGGCTGTAGCCCTCTTTTTCGACACCACCTTTTAGAAGGTCCCAAAAGCTTCTTTACAATATGTGTTATTTTAATTGCTTGATGTCAGAAATACCATTCAAGTGGAAAAATTTCAAGTCTTTGCCTCAGACCCCCACCCTTAGACCAACCCCACCCCCACCCTCTTCCGAGGATTCTCACAATTGGCGTCCGTAAGTGCGAAGTTTGCCCATATGGATTTTAGTCCACCTTCGTCCCTTTCGTTCGTGAATTCCTGGATGCGCCGAAGTCGAAGTTTTCACCATTGGTGGTCTATTTTACATTCAGACTGATTTTGATAGTATGCAACTATGCACTCAAACTTAGATAAGTGTAATACAAAAAATGTCTGACTTGACTTGGCCTTTGTCTGGACTTGACTTGAAAATTTGCATGATTTGACTTGACCTGAGAACGTGACGAATGACTAGACTTGACTTGTGACTCGACCACAGTTGGCTTAACTTAACTTGTGACTCGACCTAAGGGTGACTCGTGACAACACTGCATATAGGTCTTAAAAAATTTAAATTGTTATTCGTTGGATCGTATCCAAATGTGATTTCCCTCATGTGGAACAAGTGCAGTAGAATGAATGAAGCAAAACCCTATTTACCCCTACAAAAGAGTTTTACTGATAGTATTAATTTTTGAATGGAGTCGTCTATTTATGAAAGCTTTTACTGATCCTTTCATCACATATTCAAGTTCCGGACTTTCCTTCAATGTTTTGATGTCAACTAAAAGCCTTCGTGGTGAGTCCAAGCAAAAGCCACGTTAAGAATAGTTCGCGACCCTTCAGTACCTAGACCGATGGATCGTACAATGGACACTTGTTTTGTTTGGTGGCATGCCATAAACATTGTTCAAATACCTTTATATGCATTTTTACAATCCATTCATTTACTTTTTGGTCGTATATACTATAATCTTGTTTCTTTTTCCATTACGTCCATTTTAACACTTTTTTAGATTGCCTTAGGTGTTTTGCTACCACTCTTAAACTGTGAAGTCGTTGATGAGTTGTGTTTGTCCTCATACTAGTTTTTGTCATTTGTTAGCTTAAGTCTTCCTTATTGTACACGATCTGTTTATTTTTACTGGTAATCTTGCTATTTTAATAAATATTCTATGTTGCAAAGTGCTTTGATATTCACTGCTTTGAATAAGCTGAATAAGCGCTTCATAAACTCCGTCGTAGGCGTCGTCGTTATTGTAATATAGCTAAAACAACTGAATTGTTTTGCCAGTCATAGAAAAAATTCAACAATAAACCATCCCTTGGGACTACTTCAAGATATGATACTATTCTCAAGATTTACTTTTTAAAAGTTTAACTCATTGTCTCTGAGGTTTCTGATATTCTATGAGAAAAAGAATGATGAAGACTAAATTAGGAAAGTTGCACTCTTTTGGTTTTCTTTCTTAACGCTATACCAGTTATCCACTACTTAATCGCCATGGAGTGATTGTAACATTTACAACTTCATCTTCAAAGTAAGTCTCTCGGGACGGGACATATCAAGGTTACAACTATTCCTAAAGTGATGATTCAAAACAAAGGGTAACGTTAGAATTATTATGTTGGTTTCACCTTTTACGAATGCAATTAGCATACTTAATTTTATCTTTATTCCTGATACGAACAAACAAAATAGAAGTTGACCAGTAAAATGGTCAATGTGTGATGGGTTTGGAAGAGAACTTAATTTAATTCGTGGTTTCTTACTGCTTTTTTCATCAAACAGCCACCTCTGTCCTTTTGTGGCATGTTTAGAAACAAAATTAAGGTACCTTTTGTTCATGGAAATCAAAATTTTTATTTTCACCTCTATCCGAATGGTAAACACACGAGAGGATAATTTCTTGTGATATCTTCAGACGCTTCCAACTCGTTTGACATTTATATCTCTTAGAAGAAACTGCATATAAAAATACTCGGAAATGTAAAATATATTGAGAATGGGTCTTACAATGCTTTTTTGACCAATTTTCTCCAACGGCCGTCCTTTGCTAAAGCCAGGCATTCCATCCTGTACTAAAAATAATGACATCCCATGCGCTTTCGTTTTTGCGTCGAGGTCTGTTATAGCGACTACGATGACTGTGTCTGCCAAGTATCCGTTGCTAATGAAAGTCTAGAAATGTTTCCAAAAGAGTTACGAAAAAGATAAGATTTCTGTTTTTATCGTCTAATTTACAATGGTTTCTATTTTAAAATGGTAATAACTTACTTTTTTAACCATTATTTAGTGATTTCGATTCATTCATCATTTTCCTCAATTGCTCTTACATAACTACATGACAATGAATTGTAAAAATTCAATAAAAGTGATGGTTCTTAGATAAGCCACTCATCACAAAGTGGATTGTGTGAAGCTTCTTTCCTTTCTTTATTATGATTTGTTACAATACATCTTGCAATGGGCTATTAAGATCAGATAACCAATTAATTTGATTCTCTTCAGTTATCAGATTAGTGTAATGCTATATTCGTAGTCAAACATCTTATTGTGAAGAATATTTAACCAAAATTGATACCCTTGCAGTAAATGGATTTGCACAATTGTAACACTACGTAAGTTGAGTCAGCTGGTTTCGAGCTTATTACTCATCTGTCTTTGCTACAGGAAAACTCCCGCAGTATAGGCCACATCCTCCGTCAGTGAACAACTATCTTTATAACAGAAGGCCTTAATAAAGAATTCCTGTAGAACCTGCTACTTTTAACCAAGTCTAACCCATTAAGCTAAGTAAAATGGTGACAAGGAGCGGTGTAAAAATTTACAAATCAAACTGTATATAAGTATGTTGCATATTATCAGATTTTGTGTTGAGGTGGTGGTAAAGTGGAAAATTCGTTTATCGACACGAAAATGTAAACCACTGAACTAACGAAAAGTAACATTATCAACCATGTGAATCAAGTCACCCTTGCAACTTCAGTTTAGCCTTCAATTAAGAGGTAAGAAGAGGAAAGGGGTGACAGGCTCCGACAAAATCATTAGTATTTCCTCAGTAGCTTCAACAGCTATATTTACAACAAAATTCTGACCGTATTTTTCATGATTGGCATTATCAGTGCGGGAGATTCCCCCTTTAGGAGAATCTCATTCTCTCCTGTTTGGAAGAAATATTGAAAATTGGAGAATGCCATTTTGTTTTCCACCCACAATCCGAAGCGTTTTGTGCCTACCTTTTCATTGGTGACTGGTTTTGAAATCCCCTTGAAAAGTTTATCGGTCTAGTGTAATGGAATTAAATGCATATTTGCTATGTGTAATGCCAAAGCTACCAAAAAGATACGTCCCAATTGTTCGTGCATCACGCAGTTATCGAGAAAACAAAAGCAATGGAATGGTATTCGTTCTTACTGAACCTATATTAGGGTAGCCAGCATATCCATGATATCTTTATTCATTTGCAAAAAGGGAGGTATTCGCATACTTTTTCCCCCATTTGGGGAAATTTTGTTTTCCTCGTGAATTAGGGAATCTACCGGAATGATTATGATTCTCGTTATGTCAACGATACCTATTTTTGTGTTGATAAACTGGTAATGGAAAGATTTTGCAGGAATGTAAATGGCTCTACGACTAAAGTAAACTGAGGGTCTATCAGACCCATTTAAAACGTAGAGACAATGGTGTTCTACCATAGAGTGAAAATTGAGTATAACGTGGAAGCCGCCAAGCCTAAGCAAAATAAAGCTTATATAACATCTAAAATCGTTAACACGTTACTTTGTGACTTTGAAGGAATGACAGGTTTTACACCATCATCTCACCTACCTTACTTCCATTCAGAATCCAGTCATCACCGTCCCTCTTGGCATATGTCTTTACGCCTTGAAGGTCACTTTACAATGAAACGAAATTACGTATCTTTGTCTATAGCAGTTACTTGTCAATGCTAAATTTTAAGATTATTTCACATTTTAGTAGTTTTCGTGCTATATGAAAAAATGCCTAAGTGGATTTTGTGTTTGTAACATTCAGTAAGCTATCCTTACATATTCATTTCACAGTTATCTCATAGTACAGACTGTAGCATGGTAAGCTTACAAACAAATGCATGGCCGGCCTTACAGGAAATTGCTCCAGGGCTATGACGATCTGTTTGCAATGCCGACATTACGAAAAGTTTGTCTATAGCTTGAGCCAGTGGCGCTGCAATGAGTTTTTGATTGGTGATAGGGAATAAAACATCGTAAAAGGGCGATGCTGAGAATTTCTTCCTTCTTCTACATGCAGAGTCGAAAAAGCCTCACCAAATTAGGAATAAAGACATTATGATTACTCTTCGTTACATCATACACCATTGGAGCCTGAAAGACTTCCCACAACGATGTAGGTCCAGTGAGAGAAGCCTTCGGCAAGTTCGGTTAGTTAGACCATACATACACTTGTGGTGAGCCTTTAATTGTCCTGCAAATGACGCTGAACGCACACCAAGCACATTAATCCGGTACTAACAAAAGACTACTTTCTATTGACTTTGAGCACGAAAGTAAACGAATAGTAGGGGAGGAGATGTACCCGAAAGGACTATTAAATTTTCTTTGGAATGCCTATTTTCTCCTTACGCATGCTGCGACAACTTATTTGAGGCAATATACTCCTCTTATTCTTCCTAGTCACTGGGTACCATTATCCGCCACCATAAAAAGAATATGTGTAAAACTGTGAACAAAAAAGTGTTTTTCATAGAATGCAAATGGCACTGAACGATGAGCACAATATGATGTTGCATAATCACTTACTTGCATTTTACCCCCTTTTTGTAAGTTACCATCCTAACAGCCAGCTCATTTGGGAGCGTGGAAAACGGATGAATGCTGATGATCGTAAGTGTACTATTTAGTTTAAGGCAAGCAGTTTCTCAGCAATAATTCCGTGTGCAATACCCTTGCAATCGACACAATTGTAGTGTAGACGATTGCATAGGAAGCTTTTGAAAAATAATGCATTTCAAACGATTTTTGAGACAAAATTAGCATGAAATATCTTTAAGTAATAATACTTTTAATGTTAAATTTTCTATGCAAAATATGTTTGAAAAAAGTTTATCTGGATAAAAAACTCGATTAAAGGCTAAAACGTTCAATCTTCTCTTTTGAACAGTATAGTCAGGCTCTAAATTGAGGTAAGTGTCACCTGGAATGCCACCATGTTTTTTTTGATCTCCCGACGTGTCTATGAAAAGAAAAATTCAGGTATATGAGTATCTTAGGGTAGGTTGGGGAAATATAGCAGGGTGTCTGTCCAAAGGTCAAGGTGCTGTTAAACAAAAAATAGGGGCGGCAGAATAAAATGTGGGGTAAGGGGAATGAAAAGGCTATTATTTTACAACCAGAAACGCGAGAGTAACAAAGGACCCTTCAAATTATTTGCTGGTTCATATACAGATTTTGTATATCAAGTGACTGATAACGTCAGTAGAGGCCAAAAAGCGATGAAAATTTGACCTTAGACCATAATCTTGACAATGTCATTTCAGAATGTAATTGTGGACAGTCAACTGATTTATTTGTCCTATTCTGACCTAAAATAATTTTACTTCTCTCTCTAGACAATTGAAGGCCACTAATGTTCCAAGACTTTTACTTATGAAACACCATCGTCAAATGAAGAATCAACTAATGAAAAATTGTTAGAAAACCCTACTTTTACACCTTGGAAATAGCAATCTATCCGTTTTTAATACTGATTTCACGCATTGCATCATCTCGGGTCCATTTTAATATCTATAAAAACATCCCCGCTTATCGCAAGTTAATTGCATGTTTGCATGTACATATCGATACCCTCGAACCTTCTTTATCCCTAACAAGCACAATGAAATATTTGTATATATAGCGTCATATTGAACATCAAATTGAGGTTAGTGCCCCTGGAATGGCATTAATGATATTGTGTTTTTTCGGATCCGTCACATTTGCATGAACGGAAAATATCAGGTGTACACAAATCTTCGGGTGGGTTAGTAAAATATACAAAAGGTATTTGCTTATGTTAACCAGTGTTGACAAATCACACATGTAAGGGGTAGGGGAAAGTTAAATGGCTTTAAATGTATATCCCATAGTCCTGGAGTAGTGAACGGCCCCCTCAATTATTGCTTTAGGAAAGCTCTTTAAGTATGGACAAATTTTACTAATTATGGGATGAATAAGGTTTGGCAGATGCCCTGCTATATTTCCCCAACAAATATACCCATATATCTGGTTTTTTTTTCACAGACAAGCTAGGGAATCGACAGAACATGGTGGCATTAAAGACCATTCCATGTGGCACTTTCCTCAGTCTGAAGCCGGAATAGTATGCCTTTCCGAGGTGAAGGGGTTAGTGGACTCTTTCCTCGCTTCCTGGCAATCCTGTGATCGTCCAAAATTCTACGTATGGACCCAAGCAATTAGTATGGATCTGCGACCAACTTTGCTGGTGTTCGAACGATTCGTAGAAGTAAAGACTATATCAAATGTCTATATTTCTTTCAATAAACAATTCACCCACCGCTTAAATAAATTTATAGATGTGTTTAAAATCATGTTAATATTTGGAAGCAAATCACTGGCGGCACACACCTCATCCCCCTCGTGACAGTGTTATCATTTTTTAGCTTGAAAACAATTAATTATTCAAAATATCTGAAAACTTTGGGACAAGTGAGCTCCATTTACTTCTTGTAAGAACGTAACCAGGAGCAAAGTCAAACTTTAAACTACCTGCCGGCATTCGGTTCTGTCATTGCTATAGCACCAATGTTTGTTCCTGCCGTCATTGCAGGGATGAATTGATCGATTTGGGTTCTTGTACCATAGTCAGCAATGTAAGGCATAACAATGTCACTGTGTACTAGCCAAGCAGTACCTACACCATTCGCATAAAACCTGCAACATCAAAATATTAGAGAAACGTTTTTTACTTCATTCGTCGTTTTGGAGACCCGACGAATCGAGATCGTTTGACAGTCTACATTTTGGACAAAATTTCAACTCAATCATTACAAACAGATAATTATTCTAAAATGTGGGTTCGACATTCACATTAAAAGCACTGTATATATATTTGCAGAATGAAAAGTGGAAAGAGACTCTATCTTGGCACATTAATTAGACCAGAAACAGCGAACTTAAGAGTTGATTTTAAGCTTTTATAGGTAAACGGGTATGGAGATTTAAAAATATACTGAAATTATCGTTCAAGTAGCCCTGACTTTCCTATTTTACGACCTTTGTGTGAATTAAATCCCATTTAAAAATTGGCCTTCGTGAAAAGACAAAATTCAGAAAACTATGTTTGCAATGTTGAACTCAGCAAACGAAAACTATGTTTGCCGTTTGTGGTTCGTTCTACACTCTTCTCCGAGATATTGATTTAACCGGCTTAAGGAGTTGACGTTCATCTTATGTCTAATAATTATTAAGAACAATTGCATAATAAATAGAAAAATTCCACAATCAATCATCATATTCTTGCCACATAATCAGCATTTTCTTTTATTCAGAATCCTACACAGGATTTAGAGCATTTGAGGAGATGGAATCTAAATACCCAATGAAACACATTAAGCTTAGATCTATCTAGTTATACGTCTTCATTCAGATAATAACAAAATGAGGTACGTCGAAACTGAGGGACTGGGTGAGGGGTGCATCCCTTACTCATTTGCGGTCTGTTCTCTACAATCACGTATACAGTCATCCATAAAAACAATTAGGGGAAGAAATTTTATAATTGAGTAATTCAGACAACTCACATATTTGCAAATCGTAAGGTGAAAATGTAAAATAAAAATTAATATAATATATTACATGGTGATGCATGCATTCACGAGAGGAATCTCAGGATACAAAATAAGTTTCGTGATACATAAAAAGGTGCCGGGTTGGCTATAGCTGCATTTCTATATGACCATGTAAAATTACTGTCTGTTCAATATTCTCCAGCAAACAAAGTTTAAGGTATATTTCTACCTGATCTCATGCTAACAGCATGCTCTGGGTGAACAGTATTTCTCAGGTTTAACACGGATTTAATTGGAAGTCAAACCCGATACCCTGCGCAAGCCTTTGAAAACCAGCATGTCAACCCCCCAAAAACAAAATAAACAAAAAAATCCTCCTCACGGCATGAGTCTGTAATTTGCTGCCGAAATTATTCCTTGTTGCAATGGCAACATCACGACTTCTTTTATGTCTCTCAATTTGTTTGTATGCTGCCATTAAGTTTCCTAACATGACTATTCCGATTCTATCTGATAATCTATGTTCCTGTTGAAATCAACAGCGGAAGGCGGAGGGCAAGGGGACTCGAAAATCACTCCGAATTATATTTTCGGGTAAAGAATCTGCAAAATTTCAGGTAAGCAACACAAAAAACTTCAAACAGAGAATATGTAACAAGTGGATGTCGTATTCGAACACCTCAATGTCCATTTTTTTTTCGTCCGGATTTATTTTCCCAATATTTTGGCACACTTCGCGCGGATTGCACTTTTGTTTTCTCCACTGTAAGTGAAGATAACTTCGAACAAACTTTCGAACTTTAGACAAAACTATTTTTGTGCTTTTGAGAAAGATCCCATACTTCAACTGAACGAATGACTTAAATCAATAAAGTTCAAAATGCTATATCTTAGTAATGGAACAAGCTATGGAAATACAACGTGTTCGTCATAGTTTATATGTATTTAAAATGGTAAAAGTTCGAAAATGGTGTCACCCCCCGGGGCTGTTTTGAGACTTCTAGCAGAATTTCGCTTTAAGAGTTTAAATTACACATCTTTTTTGGACAAAAGTATTACGTATCATTAAATCCTTTCAAAACTCAATCAAGAAGGATCTAATCTATCAAGTACCGTAAATTTTACATTGAATGGCATACTATGCTTCACTTAATATTATACTTCTTCTAACTACGGCTATCTAGTATTCCAATTTCGCCATAAAATGTATCACACAAAAATGTTCCTAACTTCTTAAGTAAATGCACAATCTTGTCAGTAGGCAATAACAGCATTCAAGTATTTCCATCCTCAAGTACACTCCCCAGACCATGATCTTTAAAATGCATATTCACTACCTTCTTCTTCAGATAAAAACTGTATAACAAATAACTCACTGTTCCTCTAACACAATCATAGATGCCCTGAAGTCTCCCCCAACGCCTCCCTTCTCCTCTGCTATGTTAACTGCAAGCAAACCAGCTGATCCCATCTTCTTCCATATTCCTCGATCCACGTGTCTTTGTTTCTCCCATCTGTGTGTATGGGCGTAAAGTTTAAGGTAAACTTATCACTTTGAGTCAAAGTGAGGAAATGATGGTAAAGGAGTCATCATAATCTTCAACAAAGGAAACACCTTTCAAGTTCAGATCCATTGAAAGTATATTCACACAAAACAATACTTAAATCACAACAATGATCAAATAAGAACGATCTTTACAGTGGTTACTGCGCCTCTCTTTCCTGCCAACGTTTATCAAGATGTCACGCTGCTATTTAAACTTAAACTCTGTTAACGACATATTTTCGATTGGGCAATTCCGTAAACGAGCAAACCTTAAGCAAAATAACATTATTGGCCCTTAACACTTATTCATATTATATTATTGGCAAACACATAAAGATATTTATCTCTACAAGATCTCCCATTTGTTACAGTCATTTGTATGAATGTGATCTTAATGTGCTGGAATGATACAGTGTTGTGTTTATATTTGACCTTGGGAATTTTTAGAAATTTGCTTTTTGGCATCTGGTGATATCACCATGAGAAGTTGATCCCACAGAAGACACAGTCGTACAATCCCATAAAATGCCCGTCATCCTAAAATCTATCTAGTCATAAAGCAGAGCTCATAAACTAGGTGTTCCCTAGCTGCACCCACTCCCTCTTTTGACTGAGTTTTATTGACCTTGCAGATCGTTTTATACAAATATTCCATTTTACCAAGTCGTTGCCAACCACAGAATTCTTTGGTGCTAACTCTCTTGACGGCAGGGAGTAAGTTTAATAGCTGTCGAACAGCTGTCGCTCGGCTGTCAAGCTATTGTGATTTATTGCTTATTTTTCTTCTATCATTTTTAACGTTCTGGGGGCTTGAATTTGACAAAAATTACATCGAGGAAGGCGTAAATCTCCCATAGAATCTGATTTTTAGAATAATATTATTGACAAATGTGTACTTTTGAAGAAAACCCTGTGTCATAATATAGCCACTACCAGTCAACCTTGAGAAAGTCCATAAAATAAAGTGGTATTGAAGGGCATGTCTCCCAATTCGTTGCCAAACTTTCCCTATTCATTGCCAACTCTCACGACTGTCAGTTCTGTGGAATCATCTTGGCATGCCTCTCAGGCTGACATCCGACAAAACTGGTATGCGTTTTCTGTCGGATTAAATGCAACACCATGTGAAGTATAACATCTATCCAAGCTGCCTGCATTGATATTGAGAGGTTTTCAGCTTTTGACCTCCAGTGACCCCAGATGACCTTTGATCTCTACCAAAAATACAAGTATTTTTCTCACCATAAGGCATCCACATACTAAACATGAAATCTATCCAAGCTTCCCAACTTGAAATATTGTGTTAACAACAAAGTTTTCCCTGACCCTGATGACCTTGACCTCCACCAAAGCAATAAGATCAATCTTCTTACCATAACACATCCACATGCTAAGTACTAAATCTATCCATGCTTCCTACATTGAGATACTGTGTTAAGAAGGTTTTCAGTGTTTGACCCAATGACCCCAGATGACCTTTGGCCTCCACCGAAACCAATAGGGCACACTGTCTTACTATGGTGGATCTATATACTAAGTATGAAATCTATCCAAGCTTCCTACATTGAGTTATTGTGTTTACAACGTTTTCAGTGTTTGACCCTTTGTGACCTCAGACAATACGATTCATTTTCCCATCATAACCCATCCACGTACTAAGTATGAAATCTATCCAGGCTTCCTACCTTCAGATATCATGTTAACAAGGTTTGCACTCTTTGACCTTGGTGACCCCGGATGACCTTTGACCTCCACCAAAAGTGATAACATTCATTTTCTTACCATAACGCTTCCACATACTAAGTATAAAATCTATCCAAGCTTCCTACCTTGAGATATTGTATTAACAAGGTTTTCAGTGTTGACCCAGGTGACCCAGATGACCTTTGATCTCCACCAAAAAATAGGGTACATCTCCTTACTATGATGGATCTACATACCAAGTTTAAGCTTAGTCCAGGTTTCCCTTGTTGAGTTACAGCGTACCCAAGCGTGTGTCACAGACACACACATACACACAAGCCAACCTGACTACACAGATTCCTTTGCTGAAAGAAAGAACCAAAAAGACACAGCCAAATGGCTATCACTTTTCATTAGTTTTGGAGGGCAACATAGTTATTGTAAAAGGCACTACGGCCAAATATAATACAGAAATGGGCACCCATAGCCAATTGTATTTTCAAATCAAACTTCCCAAGAAAATTTTAACAGTGCCAGTTTTTGCGAGATACCCAAACGTTCTACCGCAAGATGTGAGTTGGGTAGGACATGTTTATAAGCACTAGTAACACGTACCAACATGACCACTAGATGACAACAACTTTAACTTTCCAACACCCTTAAGGAAGCAGTTACCAAAGTTATATCACAATGATTAACACCCAAGGCTGTCACTGCATACACCCCTTGGGAAAAAGACATTTTTCCAATTTATAAAATGACCTCAAAATGACCCCTAGATGACCTTTGACTCCAATTAACCACCACTGATAACCCATTATCAAAAATATTGAGTCCAAGTTTGATTAAAATTTGTTAAAGGATGTGCTCATGGGGTAACACTTGATTTTTTATACTCTGTCGTAACACTATTATGTATGGCCAATAAAACGAAAACTAATACAAGAAACTTAGACGAGCAACAATGAAATCGTATCATTCATTAGACTTTGTGTCCATAATAAAATTTCGAAGAACAAATATGCCAAAGAAAATGCAAGAATCAAAGTTGAAAGGTTTCAAGAATGGCCGTTTTGCACCAGGAGTAGACCTTGCACAGTAAATGAATTTCCCATGTGTAGGCCAGGTTCTAGGTGTCATATGTACTACATGTTAGGCAATGACAAAAGTGCCAAGTCCCTGTGGAGAAAGTTGCCCGGCTGAGAAAGACCTTCGCACTGAAGCTTGCGAAAATATTTCAGATTGTTATTTGTGACTCTGGTCCATCTTTAGACCATATTTTTGACTAGTTACATTATTTTGGATCTTACGATGTTCAGTCCTATAATTGAGTAACTGACACAGTAAAGTGTGCAGACTTTTATGAACAAAGCTGAACGTACATTTGCAGCCCAATCATGAATTTCTGCCTTTTGGAAGCCAAAATTAATGTTTGTATAATTTACAGATTACCAAATCTAACACTGCTAGAATTTTTAACGTCTCACAATTTTTCAATCCATTTTGAAGTAATATGGTTTTGATTGAGACTGCGGGTTTCAGTTAGTAACAAAGTTAAATGTTTAAACTATGTGTACTGCAATTGGGCCAGTAGTCAACTCTGCCCATTAGAGACACACTTGCATTATATCTGAGTAAATATATCTTAGATGCACATGAAACAAAATGTTTAATGGTCCTTCAATCGTTTAAAATTATGTAAAGAACACTACGGTATTTCTAATCTCTTTGAATTTCTGGACACTATATTTTGCAAAAACCTGAAGAATTTACAGAAAAATCAGCAAAATTGTATTCTTCATCTAAGAAGGACACCGACAGCCATGCACACAAGAGCACTGGCCCCGCTAACACAAAACGTTTTTAAAACGTGTAAAGTGGTGTTATAAAACGTTTTATAACACCACTGGCACGTTTTTAAAACGTTTTGTGCTAGCAGGGGGGGGGGGGCAGTTTTGGCTGCCACTGAAGGTTAATGTACAAGCGGCAGCGAGGCCATTGGCAAGGCGCGATAGCCATTGCCTTCGGTGCGTCGGTTATTTCAAGTCCTGTGCTAGATATAACAATATCCATACATCTTGCATGGTTACCGTTACTGTCTAGGACTCTAGGTCAACGTTTGGCATATAGGCTAGGACTTAATTCTAGGCCCTATACTAACTTTATACTATGTCACTATGTGCTCAGACGCAAGTTTTAAAGAAGCACCTGTTGCACAAAAGACGGAAACGACACAAAACCATACAACGGCTCTTTGTAACAGAAACTCACCTCGATCGCAATTCTTTGTGGGGCTAAAAAAAAAATCTGTCACCTTCAAGGATCTTTAAACTTCAACAAAGAACGTTCTCAAACAAGTAAGCCTAGGTTTTTTTAACTACAAGCTGTAGGAGAAATGCAGAATTTCTGCATGTCTTGAGTCTTGTGGACGAAGTTAATGTACGTACGTACAAACGTCGCGCCCATCGTGCAATTTCCCGAAGCTTATACAGCTTTCCATTGGGTCGGTGATCACGGTGTTCACGAGCATTATTTTTGTATGCAGCGCAGATAAGCAAACAAAAATTTGAACTATGTGTTCTGCAGAAAAAATGCGGTGCACACCGACCCAAAGATGGTGTGCAATGCAATCACTAAGTTCGTACTTCAATTTCAATGTGTACAATGCATTCAGTATAACATGCGCACGTACACTGACCACTGCACGAGGTGGGGTCTAGACAATATCCCTCGACTAAGCAACGGATAATGTAATGAAACCATGATCAAGCACTAGGTCACTAACGATTCAAATACATTTGCCGAGTAAAATGGCAACCACATAGCGACACTTTCTTCACTTTACCAGCCCTCCCGTATTTTAGTTCAGTGGTCTAGCCTTATGTCGTAATTGAACTTTACAATACGGATACCAATGGGGTACGATCAAGTTTTACATCCCGTGTAGTAACCAAATGTAGATGTTATGACATCATTGGATCTGGATGGTCGATCTAGGCTACCGTAGAATGACCTTCAAAGAAAATGCCAATTTTGACCTCAAACGACTTTTTATCTCCACGAAATTTTATGACATATATGTACTGAATAAAAGCAAGTTATACAGCAAGTTTCAAGTTTAACTAACTTTTACATTCACAGATATTGTGCTTAGAATATTTTAGATTTTTGACCTCTGTTGACTCCAATGACCTTTGACCTCTACCAAAAACAATAGGGATCATCTTTTTAATATGGGTCATGCACATGTCAAGTATGAGATTCCTTGAAGTTACACATCTTGAGATAGAGTGTTTACAAAATATTTCCAAGGTATTTACCATTTGACCTCTGGTGACCCCCAAATGACCTTTGATCTTCACCAAAAACAATAGGGGTCATCTACTTAACGGGTATCTTCATGCCAAGTATAAGATCCCTAGAGGTTACCCTTCTTGAGGTAGTGTTTACAAGCTGTGTCACATACATGCATACACACACCCACGGCATCACCATCGCATAGATTCCTCCGACTACGTCAAGGAATCAAAAATTTGAGAAAAAACCCATTTAGTCGGACGTCCATTTCCTAGAAATGAAGAAAATGGCCCACTGTAACATTCGAGCCAACTTATTTGAAAGAACGCCACCACTCGGGAGTTACGACCAAGAATGATTGACAGGAGCTGCCGGGGGGGGGGGTGGTTCTTGGAAAGTTTCCTATTTGTTGCCAGCAAATGGACCAAAGGAAACAGTTATGTAACAGACGGATGACTTCATGAGAAAATCGAATCTTTGGAAGAATCACTTTGACATTCAAGGAAAGCAGATCTATTCTGACATAGCTGGAGACATTTATTAATTAATTTTGGTTTAGAGGGAAATGGTGAAGGTTTTTATGATAAAGTGAAAAGGCAGATCAGAATTTTGGACAGAGATACGTAGTCACGTGCGCCGAATTTAATTTATTAAAGACCACTTTGTTTCGTCATCTGTTCAGGGGCGTAAATCCGTATTCAAATGTGGGGGGACATACACGACTTAGCACAAACCAATCCCTTTGGTTTTGAAGAGGGGGTGTCTTCCTATAGGCCCTTTCCGCCTCCCCCCCCCCCCTCTTATGATGACTGACGCCCTATTCTAATAAGAATTATCATTTCAAAGTTGACTTGACCATCATAGATGATCTGCCAGGTGAAATACACGGAGTCCACGGAATTACTTCAAGATGTTATTTTCACCATGTCCCAAAATAGCTGAAACCACGCTTTGCGGCGTGGATCATTGTCGGAGATCATGGACCCGACCAGGCCCGTTGCTAGGGTGGCATGTTTGGGGGTGTGAAGGTCCCAAATCCAGACTGGGTGGATGTTTTTCCAACTGCAGTGGCGGCGCGTAAATTGCACTTTTCTTTATGCACCCTGCGTTTGTATACAGCAGTGGGGAACCTTCCTTTGTCACTATATAAATGTGTCATCCTGGGGGAGGGGTCTAAGGGGAGGGGACTTAGGGGGCGTCCCCCTCCCCTTTGAGAAATTTTTGTTAATTTGAGGTTGCTTAGATGCAAAATGGTGCTATCTTTGGGATATTTTTGGAGCTGATCGTAATATAGCAAAGGTGTGAAGGACTAGCGAGGGCTTTTTCAGAATGCTTTTTAGTCTTAAGTGTATTAACAATCACCATCTATACCAAACGCATGTGACGAAGCGCGTCGAAATTTTGTCATTAAATAAGATTTCCCTGACGAAATCTGCATTCAGAATCTGCATCGAGATACTTAACAGTTGCCTAACAAACCTACATGCCACTCAAAAAGCCAGTCAAAATAGAACCACGACACTACTCTCTTACGCAAATGTGGGGGACATTTGGTATTGTGTCCCCCACCCATCGAAATGTGGGGGGACTTGTCCCCCGTCCCCCCTCCCCCCCAGGATTGGCCCCCATGCATCTGGTTGACAAAGACAGAAGTACCGTACTCTGATACTCCAGGCTGTATGGTGACAACGACGGTACTAAAGAATGCGAACACCAGGATTCGAGTATCAGGCGTATCAGGACAAGAGGGAAAAGAAACAGAAAAGGGCCCACGGGTCGCGTAAGCGATGACTGTTAAGTTAAAAGAGGGTTAATTAATTCACCGGTGTATTAGGCCTACAGGACATTAGGTAACGTTCTATGCCGTAAATTGAAATTCTTTGATAATCATTATCTGAGAGAGAGAGAGATAACCAAGAATCATCAATAATCATTGTTGAAAACTGAGAGCTCTTCTCATGAGAATTTTTCTGACCTTCATTTTGTATGTCAAAAAACGTATGCCACAACTTCGCTGACAGGGGAAGACAACACGAGGTCGCAACGGGGAGAGTGAAATTCGGCTAAGCTGTGACACCGACTTTGAAACAATTCAAACTTGTTACTTTGGATTTTTAAACTAGTCGAAAGTTTTTGTTTTGTATAAAGGTAAACCTTGTTTTACAGAATTCATTACGATGTGATGGCTTTCATTTTTTATAACACAGCGCATTAATTTGTGAAGTACATATTGACTGCAAATCTGTTATAAAAAGTAAGTTTATTACATGGCAAACTAAACTTTTCTTGGGCTTAATAGTAAAGACTGTTTTCCCTGTTAACTATAGCTCTCTGTCTTGTATTCAACAAACTTGCTAGTTTCATTTTTCTTCCCCTAAACACCAAAAGTAGAATTTTCTGAAACCGTTACCCTGAGGATTTCATTTTTTGTCTAGTTCCGTAACATTATGTTTTTGTGATATTTCAACTGTGCCAGAAAGATACTGACAAAAGGAGTTTCACAGCATATTAGCAGAAGACAAGCTACACACTATGCTCAAATAAACAATAACTTGAAAGGTTTGTTATTGGGATACAAACTCACGACGTGTCCGAAATGTGCGTCCGACTTAACGGAACAGCCTTGTTCAATTGTAAATCATGATTAAGGCTAGATTGCTATAAGAACAAAGTGATACCTTTGGTATTGTTTAAGTCCAAACAGATGATGATTATCATCAGAAATCCGAAAGACACTTTAAAGACAGGTGAGGTTGTGCAATAAGGCAATGTGTTCCTTGTAGTGTCAGACAAACATTTACAATTAAGCAAACTGAACTGCGAAACCCTGAGATGCCTTAAATGATAAAAATATACCTTTCTTGCTGAGGAACAACCTCGTTTCTGAAAAACCTGCGTACATGCTCACGAAACACGTCATGTTCTTCTGTGAAGATGCTTCGAGTTCCTGTATCTGTCAAGCATTTCGACTGTCCTATCGTGGGTCTTCTGTGAACATGAATTCAACTTAATATTATCGTAGTAAGACGAAAGAAACAAGCTACTACATGTTCATGTCGTAAACAGTATTAAAAAAGTAACTGCTGCACAATATGGTAAATTTGAAAAATCTCTACTACTGTCAGTATATGGAATTTCATTTTTTATAGATTTTGTGAAGTACAATTTAAAGCTTTGCAAACTGTTATTTCGTTTGTGACACAGAATTGAGTAGGTTTGAGGTTTTGAAATCATAACGCATTTTTGGCATTTTTCCTTTTTTTAATTTTTTTTCTCTTATTTTTACAAATTCAACCAAAATTTTGGTAATTATTATCAATGTAACCCTATTCCCTGCCAACAAACCATTATAAAATTGTTAAGAACTATTTGTTAGCTTTACTTTGGTGGTTAAATAAAGGCTGAAGAGTGTATGATCACAAAGTTATGATAATTTTTAAATTTCTGTAGTTTGGGGTCGCTGGCGATCCGGGCGCATTATTTTGTTTCCCAGGACGAACGTGGGCAAATCGAATTTTCAAAAAAGTTTGAATCTGTTTCAAAATGAAGGTTAGGGTTGGAATTAGGGTTAGGGTTACGTGGTTGGGGTTATTTGGCCGGCTCGCTCTTTCATAATCCGGCATCAGAATTACAAAAAAGGGTCGAAAAGCTTTCATTTTGGAATTAGAGGTGCGGCCTGTTGCCAAGAAGCTGATTGTTCCATTGGCCAGATTTGGCCTGACTCGCCCTGGGAAAAAAACTACGCGACCCGGGCGTATGGAATCGGTTTTTTCTCAAGTAGTGTGATTCTGATATAGAAGGTAATTTACTGCATTTTAATTTTTCAAATGATACATAATTCATCTTCCTCGTATTATGTTATATTTGTAGCACTACAGTTAGCCAAGCCTTTGTTTTTGAGGCTAAATATTTTAATACGCTATGCTGAAACACTCTTTTTCTTGTTTGCGCCATGTTAATGGCTATGCTACTTCAAAGTTCAGTGTGAAACATTGTATTCTTTTCCGAACTCCTGGATATCTTTTTCTGGACTTCTTTACCAATAACATATTTTATTGTTCTTTAATTACCTTTTGATACTTTTTCCATCCTCCGCTGAAATCGTGGCTTCTGAGGATCTGGAAAATCATGGAAATTTGAATTTGATTACTACTTTCACTCACGTTTAGATTCTCACAGGGCTTTAACTAAGAGAAAGGGGGCCATATTAACCGTTACAGAATCTACAGTAGGGCTGATTCCTACAAAATTGTTTGTACAGGACTATAAAATGGTCATGCATGGACAACTGGAAGCATGTGCTGAAAATCCTACAAAACTATTATTCTTATTACTCTCTGATCTAATAGAGTCATGTATATCTAAGAGTATTTATTGATTAGAGACCAAGGTCAAAATGGCGGATTGTCCCACCCATGGAGGCAAAGTTAGGTCCAAACTTGTAGTTTCTCGACCAACCAGTCGTTTTTTCCTTGCGTGTAGTTCCTCTAACATTAAGCTATTCATACAGCTTGCCTGCGTAAGTATGGTGTGCGTAGAACCGCAGGTAATTCTAACGTTATTTAGTGCATACATATATACCCATATGTATAATAAGAAAAGTTTACGCACTTCCATTACACGACACCACTGTACGTTTAGGTATACGTACTACATATCCATAACGTACGTTAGAACTGCCTAGCCTGTGAACAGAATTGAACTAGCCACAACGTACGCCGTAGGCCTATCGCGGTTCATAATCCTAAAGAGGTAAATTGTGTACGTTTGGCGTTTAAGATGCCTAGATTTTGTTGTACAGGGAACCACAGTAAGGAAAGTACCTATTATCTATTGTGAGTGTATATCTATGTTGGACAACGAAAGCCTCCATTCGTAATCGTCGTAGCATGTATTGTAGTGAATCCTGTTGCTAAAGCACCATAACGTTTTGTCACCTTAGCGTTACTTTACGTTGTACATATGCTTTTAGTAATGTCTGAAACGTAGACAGTAGGCCTATAAACTGCACTGTATATGCGTAAGCAAGGCAGCAAAGTAGGCAACTTAGTATCTCTTACCTTCGCTTTGAGGCTCTGAAAGAAGAAAGTAAATCTCAGATATAGGCGACAAGCCACCATTTTGTAGCGCCAACCTTACCATAATCGAACTAAAGGTAAAATAGTGTTCCTTCAGTGACAAAAGTACTGTTGTTCCTTAACTCTTGAAGAAATATGAGGGAGAATATACCTCTTCGTAAGTTACAAATAGCACCAAAATGTTGTCGCCATTTTGTACACTCGATGCATACAGGGCCACGACTGAACGTCGGAGATTAAACCATTTTGGACCTAACTCTTGCTTTCAAATTGGCCAAAATTTTGTACAGGGCATGTATTAGACCTTGGTCTCTAGTCAATAAATACTCTTAGATGTATATAAAGAAGAGCACCATCACAAATCCTTATCATGCACAACTTGGAAGAGAAAAACTATTTCAAAATAATGATGCAATCAAAATGATAAAAAAGAATATAGTATGAAAGCTGCAGCAGAGTAATCCAGTAGCCAAGAACCCCTTTTCGCTTGAACCTTGTTATACCGTCTAAAGTTTTTATCTCATCGCTCAGTGAGGAGGATGAGATATTGTAGTCACTTGGCCTGTTGGGCTATATACGGCAATACCAGCTAAAATAGCAACGGTTGCCATGGTAACAGTTAATTTTCCCAAGTTACTAGTCTAAGGGGCTAACCCATGGTGAGGTACCCCAGGGTGACCAGAAGTCCATAACTGAAGGAGGGGTCAAAACGTGTCCGTGTGTGTGTGTGTGTGTCCAATTTTGTTTTGTTAATATCTCCTAAACGGTGAAGCCGATTTTCTTCAAACTTGGTGGAAAGGTGCCCTAGGTAGAACCCCGGTACTACAATGACATCCGGAAGTAAAGGTCAAGGGTCAGAGGTTAAAGGTTAAATTATGTGAAAATCACCTTTTTACAATAACTCCAAGAGGAAACATCCCATTGCCATGAAATTTCACATACATGATAAACTTACCTAGTACTACCAAAACATGTGGTTGCCATGGCAACCAAGGTCAAAGGTTAGGTGATGGAAGGGAAAATACCTATTTTTAAGCCAAAAAAGTGTGACATGAACTACTCCTTGTGGGCCAGACCGGCTCTTTTCAAACTTGGTGGGAAGGTACCCCAGGGTAGAAACTTGTGTCTCACAGACCCTCGGAAGTAAAGGTCAAAGGTCAGAGGTCAAAGGTCAAATTTGGTGAAAAATTCAAAAGTCACTCTTTTAGTATTATTTCAAAAAGAAACATCCCACTCAATTGAAACTACACACATATATTAAATGTGTCTAGTACCATACAAATATATGGTTGCCATGGCAACCAAGGTCAAAGGTCACGTAACAGACGGTCAAATGTACATTTTCTTATTTTGTTACTGCTACTCAACGACTACACCGGCTTACTTCAAACTTGGTGGGAAGGTACCCCAGTGTAAGAACTTTTGTCTTTCAGACCCTCGGAAGTGAAGGTCAAAGGTCAGACTTCACAGGTCAAATTTTGTGAAAAATCACAATTTTTAGTATTTTTGGTATAATTTCAAAAGAAAATATCACACTTATTTGAAACTTCACACACATATTAAACGTATCTACTACTAACAAAGTATATGGTTGCCATGGCAACCAAGGTCTAAGGTCACGTGACAGAAGGTCAAATTTACATCTTCTTATTTTGAAAACTACTACCAAACGGCTGGACCGATTCTCTTCAAACTTGGTGGGAATGTACCCGAGGGTGGAAAAATATGTCTCACCCAGCCCAGAAACAGAGGTCAAGAGTCAGAGGTAAATAATAGCTTTGTGGGCCTGCTCTTGGTATACAAACAGAATGCATTTTTCTGTGTATCAATCTTAAATATACTTGACGCGCACCCTAGCGCGTGTTAATAGAAACAAATGCAGGAATTGTTTCCCCGCAGTAAGCGTGTAAGATACTAACGCGACCTTTTCGAGTTGTCCAGTATTTTTATTGTAAGGCGTGTGACTGCACACTAAACAGAGGCTCGGTACGCGATGGCTTCTGATAACACTGATGATAGCAACATAAATGAACAGTACACAGTATAGGCCTGCCTTTACGGTACCGCCTGTCCATTCAATGATGCACATGCTAACGCGCGCTAGTATTCACATGATATTATGTGCACAGATTTTCAGTATACGTTACAGGGATTTCATGTGACGCCACACGAGTGGACGTCTCAGGCACTGAAGGACAAAACACACGCACAGTAAAGAACCTACAGCACTAGAGCAAGACATTACCATTGATAATACTCGACACAATGAACGCGTACCCTTCAAAACCAAAGAGACGCGTCACATGACGTTCTGAAACCTTTCTATAGCGCACTGAAAGCGTACTTTTTGCGCAACAAAAGGACGCACATTGGGAATAGTTAACACGCGCGCAGAAGCCTCCAACATTGTCCCACTGATCCATATATGTAGGTTCTACACATCAAAGATACTGTAGGTCTTAGCATAGATACCAAACTACTATACCTAAACTGTTACGAAAAATGATCGACTCTTCATGGAAACGCAAATATCGGGGCAGAAGTGTAAATTTGGTATGCGCGCCGTTCTAATCGGAATCTGCGTACGATACTTAGACCGCGTCACAGAAAATTCCATCGTTTAAAGCGGTTAGCGTGCGTGCACTTTTTCAACGCGTTCCATTTTTATTTTTATCCGCCGAGATACTTGACGCAAACTTCTGCGAACATGGAGAGCGAACCTGCTAGTTGCGCGTGAGAACTCAAACGTGCATATAAAAGTGCGAAACTTGAAGATGCCATAGAAATTACTGGCCTATGATAAGTCTATAAACTTCAAACCAGTCATTGTGCGTTCATATTCAAGGGCACTTATGTGTAATGCTACTAGAAGGAGATAAACTGCAGTATTCATATAAACGCCAGTAATTAATAAGCTTCTTTTGAAAACATTCATTTGTCTGTTTATTTTTCAAATTACTGAACTGTCATCAGCATTTCCGCCCCGATATTGTAGCCTCCATGAGTCACCACCATGGCCGTACGGGCCAGGGGTGCTGGGGGCAGCGGTCCCCCAAATGTCAGAAACCTGACTAAATCGGGCAAATATTTTGTCTCAGCCGGGTGGAAAATTGGACAGTTAAATTAGGTCTGGAGTCGGGCAAAAATCACCGCCCTCCCTGAGAAAAACAGTCCCTTACGGCCATGACCACACGCCATTTTCAGTTGGAAATCTATGCTTACATCCATAAGTTTGTAGGCCAATGGAGTTTTAGATTAGTATTCTTCGGGTTGGATTGACTTGTGCTGTAAACACAAAGGTAACGATCATTTGTGCTTTCGTTGATGTCATATATTGGTGTCATTTGCGCCACATACTGTGATGTAGCCACTTCATTAATTTGCTAAGGTAATTGCATGTACTAGACTTAGTGCAAATATGTAATGATATTCACTTGCGCTAACGCTTAATATCGCCAATTAACGCATTAGAGACCGAACAGGCTTAAAGGCACTCTAAAGGTGTAGGGCGCCCTGATTCCAAAGATATTATGATCATAGATACCAAACTCTTGTACGTACACTGTTACCGAAATTTACTTTTTTTAAAATATCAGTGCGGAAATGTGGACTTGATATGCTCACAGAATACAGTTCCAGGTATACCCAGAATATATTACTTGACGTTCACTTTTACGTTATCAGAAAACGAACGTAGTTGCTTTCATTTTATGAGCGCGTGAGAAACTGAAAGGCCGATATAAAAGTGCGTAGCCCAGGTTTGAAGATACCATCGAAACTGACCTTTGAATAATCTTGAACTTCAAAATAGTAATTTTGCGTTCATATTCAAGTGTACTTATGTGTAATGCCACGAACAAGAGATAAAGTTCTTCATGTAAGGGGTTTACTGAGAAGTGATATTTCTTAGGTTAACAATGTTCGGTGTATTAATTTTCAAAACGACTGAGCTCTGATTAGCAGTTCCACCCAGATATTTTTGCTCAATGAAAAGTCGACACGCTGTTTTATGTTTGAAATCTATGCTGACCCACAACGCCTCAGCGTTATATTATTTCCAAAGGTAACCTACATCACGTGTCCCTCAAATCGGCTTCAGTTTCTTCGTATATTCCACACTTACGAGAGCAGGATATTGCGCTATGATTACACATTGAAGTGCGTACTTAAGTTTATTTGGTATGGCTCAGTGCGTGTGCCAGGGCCATGAGATAAGCAACTCCGTGGATTGCCCTCTTGTATTGTAATTTTCGTCACTTTTGTTGTGTGTGTGACCAGTTTTGTTTGTTCATAACTCCTAGGTGTAACAGCCGATTTTCTTCAAACTTGGTGGAAAGATGCCCTAGGTAGAATCCCGGACTACACCAATTTCCGGAAGTAAACGTCAAATGCCAGGGGTCAAAGGTCAAATTATGTGAAAATGACTATGTTTACACTAACTCCAAGAGGAAACATCCCATTGACATGAAACTTCACATACATAATAAAAGTAGCTAGTGCGACCAAAATGTGATTACCATGGCAATCAAGTTTAAAGGTCACATGATGGAAGGGAAAATACATATTTTAAGCGAATATCTGTGACATGTACTCCTTGTGAGGGCAACAGATTCTTTTGAAACTTGGTGGGTAGGTACCGCACTGTATGAACTTGTGTCTCGGCAGAAAAGGTAGAAAGTCAAAGGTCAAAGGTCAAATTTTGTGAAAATTCACAGTTTTTGGTATTTTTAGGTTAATTCCAGAAGGAAACATCCCACTACCATGAAACTTCACATATTTAGTAAACGTCCCTCGTACTACCAAAATATATGGTTGCCATGGCAACTTATGTCAATGGTCACGTGAAAAAAGTCAAAACTACATTTTCTTATTTTGAGAACCCCTGCTGGACCGATTCCCTTCAAACTTAGTTGGGAGGTACCCTAGTGTGTCAACTTTTGTCTCCCCGACCCCCGGAAGTGAAGGTCAGAGGTCAAAGGTCAAATTTTGTTAAAAAAATTAGATTTTTTAATATATTTAGTATTATTCCAAAAGCAAATATTCCACTTATATGAAACTGCACACACCTGATAAACGTATTAAGTACTAACAAAATACAAGGTTGCCATGGCAACCAAGGTCAAAGGTCATGTGAAAGAAGGTCAAATGTACATTTTCTTATTTTGATAACTACTGCGAAACGGCTGAGCCGATTCTCTTCAAACTTGGTGGGAAGGTACCCAAGGGTAAGAAAATATGTCTCACTCAGTCGGGAAGTAAAGGTTAAAGGTCAGAGGTAAAAAATAGCTGGTGTGCCTACGCGTGGTAAACACACCGAATACATTTTTCTGTGTATGAATCTTAAATATACTTGACACGAACTATACCTCGCGTTAAAAAAACGAATTCACAAATTGCTTCCCCGTAGAAAACGCGTAAATAGGGAGCTGTAGATTGCACGACGCGGACGTCGGCTACGACGTAATGACGTCATGTTGTAACTATGCGCATGCGTCTACGTGAACTTCACGTTGTCGGTGTAATGGGGCTGCCCAGCCGAGTAAAACTTAACAGAGGGCGCTCTCATATGGTTCCTACCAGTTGCGCGAAACGTAAGCGCGACCGCGAAGTTTGTAAACAAAACATCTCTCATTACGTCTAGGCCTACGTACTCTCTCATAAGTTGCTTTTGAAGCTGAATATTAAAGAGCTCCCCTGTTTTAGTACGCCGCGAGGCATTGTTCCTGGGCAGTATCCAGAGGTAAACAAAGAATTATCAGGAGTGTTAACATACCCAGAAGAATAGAAAACTACATCCCTAATATGGACCTATCAGTACCGGGCTAGTAGCCAACTCACTGCAGCCCGAGTCAAAGATAGGTCGCTCAGCTATAGCCCGGTAGTTGTACTAAGAAGCATCATTCCTCAATAAATTCCACTTTCATGGAACACTTTTCTCTTCTTCCAGGCTTTCCACATAAGTACATTTGAATATGAACGCACAGTGACTGGTTTGAAGTTCATGGACCAACTGATTGGTCTGTTTCTATGGTATGTTCACTAGCGCACTTTAAAATACATGCATTTAAATTCTTACGCGCTAACAACGAAAAATCAACCAAAGCGTTCGTTTTCCAAGAGCGCAGTAGTGTGAGACAATTATTCCGGACAATACACAGATAAATGTATTATGCGCGTATAGAACGCAATGTTAATGTGAACGAACTTCAACTCTTTTAATAATGGAATTTTCTTTAACGCGTCCTTAGATTTGTACGCAGATCACCGAATAGAACGACGCACTTATCAAATCCACACTTTCGCCCCGGTATTTGAACCTCCATGCAGAGTCAGGGGCGTCTTACAGTGTAGGTATAGGAGTTTAATATGGTTTCCATGCACCAAATCCTTACGTTTTGTGCCGGTTTTAAACAAATTCGCGTCTCGAGACTTGCATCTCATGCATAATATAACTTTTTTTACATGATATACTGTCCGGATTGGGTGATTTATGTTTGTAATATCTTTGTAGGAACTAGGGTTCCTATATAGTATATCGTATAAAGGGACTCTAGTAGGAACCCAAAGATATTATAAGCATAGATTCCAAACTCCTATACCTACAATGTTACGCTCAGTGACTCCTCAAGGAGACGCATATATCGGGGCGGAAGTGTGAATTTGACATGCGCGCCGTTATATTCCGCGATCTGCGTACAAAAATAAGAACGCGTTCCGGAAAATTCATTGTTAAAAGAGGTTAGCGTGCGTGCACTTTTACAACGCGTTCTATACGCGCAGAATACATTTCTCTGTGTATTATCCGGAATACTTGACGCACAGTTCTGCGCGCTCTGGAAACAAACGCGCTAGTTGCTTTCCCGTTGTGAGCGCGTAAGTAACTGAACGCGCATATAAAAGTGCGTCACTTGAAGATACCATAGAAACTGACCAATGAATGTCCATGAACTTGCAATACCAGTCATTGTGCGTTCATGTTGAAGTGTAAATACGTGGAATGCCGCGTTGAAGAAATAAGTTATTCTTGCTTAAGTGGAATTTAGTTAGGGGATAAATGCGAGGGTCCCCGGTCTTAAATGTGATTTAAGACCGACGATGACGTCATCACAGAGGTTGAGCGGACCGAGGCGACAGCCGAGGTCCGCTGCCTCTGTGATGACGTCATCGTCGGTCTTAAATCACATTTAAGACCGGGGCACCCTGCTTTTATCCCCATTCATAAACACTCAACATTAAAATGCTGTTAACCGACAGAAACATTAAATTTTCGACAAAATTTTACAGATCACATTTTAATTCTCCCAGCTAACTATGGGCTCCATTATAACGTCATGTTTAGTTTCTTACGATAGCAGCGAACAACTCCAAGCCAAAAGAAAGTGGACAACCACGCAAATATTTTCACTTCTTTAAAACAAGTTCATTTAAAATTCAATCGTTTGAACAAAATCTAATTCGATTGACATAACAAATACGATATCTTTGTTGAATATGCTTTCTTTTGTCTTATATCACTTACCTTAAGGGTCAAATTGATGCGGGTTAGTACCAGGCAGTAAGCGGCGTAAACATACACAGGACACAACTGCACAATATATACAATACCCAGTAACACAGTAGTTGGCTACACACACAGTGGCAGGTGTGAGTTGTGAGGGACGCGTTCGCTTTCACGATGTAGCGCGTTCGTTTTCAGTAGTACGCGTACTCCGAAAAAACATAGGGAAATGTATTACACGCTCAAACCATGCGCACGTAAACCACGGCATTTTAATTCTCCTAACTGTCAGCAAACCGGTCTTAAATCGCATTTAAGACCGGTCTCAAATGGTTTTCAGCCAATCAGAATGCAGGAAACCAATAAAAGTGTTTATGAATGAGGCGTAGTACTTCTTCAGTCAACAACATTCCGAAGTAACAAGTATTAATACTTTTGTAAGACATTCATTTGCCTGTTTGTTTTCAAAACGACTGAGCAGTGATCAGCACTTCCGCCCCGATATTTTGGCCTCCATGAGGAGTCAATGCGCCATTTTAAGTTTGGAATCTATGCTTGTAATATCTTTGTAGGAACCATATGAGAACGCCCTCTGTCGGTAAGACGAAAACTCCGGGCAGCCCCATTCTACACCGGGAGTCACTCGTTTTGGCGTTGTGGCTAGAACGGCAACGAGAGGCAGCATATGACGTCATATAATTTTGTTGCCATGCCGATCGTTGCATCAGAAACTTAAAATACGCGTTGCACACATATCATAAATTCATCGTCGTCCATTATATCAGTTAAATAACCATAGCAATTGCTTCACGAACTCGATGAAGGTTTGCCACTCTCCAACTTAGGCCTACATAAGGAGTAAGTTTGACTAATACTTCCCGCTAAATACTGTTACCATTAACAGATCGGTTTGCGCGTCTGCTACTCACACGAAGTTCGAATATCACCACGCGACTTTCATGCCACGTCGTAGAAATCTAAAGCGCATTAGTTCCAGCGCGCGGACGTCAGCTCCACGACGTCAACTGTAGGTTAAAACGCCGCGTCGCCCTGCCCACGTCGTGTAATCTTAAGCTACGTGCACACTTGTCCGGCAACGGTAACGGCAACGGCAACGGCAAACGCTGCGGCAACGGCAACGGTAACGACAATCCGGTATAACTGTTCACATTGATACGGCAAAAAGTGATTGCCGCACGGACGGTATAATGTGCATCTGTCAGTGCATCAGTACACTTTCTACTGTGAGGGCCAAGCATAAGCGTGGGGGGGGGGGGTAAGTTCGGAGTGTCAAGGGAATGCGCAAGGATGTCGCTATGAGGGAATGGGGCGTCTCATAAGGATTAATTTAGTGTCCAGTTATTGCATAGGTATAATGGAATGATTTCACTGAATCCGATTAAATTCATAGGCGCGCGAAGAGAGGCTGGGGCCTGCAGCCAGCTCCTCCCCATTTGGGCAGAAATGTTATTTTCGAGCAAAATAGACCTGTGTGTTAACTTTTGACAAGGTCGAATTAAATTTTTTGGTAAAAGTGCTGCAGCCCTCAAAAGGAAATAGTCTCGTTCATTTGTTGAATATTCTAACGTTATTTGTTCAAAAAATTACAGCTAATACTTTCTCATTTAAATACCAATTTGACCAGCGTTTTGACCAGCTCAATTAGCTGCGATACTAGATAAATTACTTCCTTTTCACTCCAAGTCTTAGTAAGATTGAAGATCTTACTGAAAAATCAGTAGGTCAGTCGGAATTTTCAACTGCCTCACATCTCTAGGCCACTCTGTTATTTTACTATAGCCTCAGCAAAATAGGATTCTTTGAGTGGGTCAGTGAAATTAAAATTTAAGGCACCCATGCACAACCCTTTATATCACGTACAACGGTTTATTTTTTTCCAAATTTACGTGACGAGGGCCAGGATTGACCGCTATAGATTCACCTTTGATTCGATGCTGTAATGTGAGGTTTCCCATTTTTGTTATACCTGGAGATAGTTAAATGCTTCAATTCTGTGGGTCACAATTTTGTTAATACCCGAAAACCGGCTTGCCTTCTCCCCAAATTCCACACGGGAGAAGCCCTATGGTGGGCCCCTAGAGCCCAACACGTGGACCGCCTCGCATCACAAGGATGCCTTTAGCACCGCTTAGTCCTTCATGTTGGTGTTCCCCTCTGGCGAAGCGTCCCCACCCCCTAGTGCACTCTCACTTCGAAATCCTGACATCGCCACTTCTGGCAGTTAGGCTATGCGATATTTGTTTGCCATATCCTACGAAGAATTCTTTGTGATGATGTACCAGATGTCTGGAATTGTACTGCTCTTTGTTTTACTTTTCATTTCGGAGCCGTGGACGAGTGGATAAAGGCGGTGGCATTTGAACCGATGAAGCTTGGCAACCGTGAGGTACGGGGTTCGATCCCCGGCCGGGGTCAAAGTAAGGTTGGTTTTTCATCCAAGAGCAATCTACGCGGGTTTTCCCATCTGACCTGGCTTTTCAAAAGAAACGAAATTTGATCTTAATTGTTAATCTGGTTATCCACCGGACGTGAAGTTGCAATTCATAAGCCATATAGGCTTCTCCCACATTTGTGGTCGCTCAGTGTGGTAAAACATCTGCCATTTTAAGGCCTGAATTACTATTTTGAAACAGGTTGGAATTTATCAAATAGTTGGGAAATCAAAGTAGCCTATGCGGAGTCTGGGATCTTCCGACAAGATTCACACTTTGGGCTGGTGTGGAATGAGGAGTCAACTCGAACTGCCGATAGACATCTTCAAATTATTTTCATCACTAATCCCATAAAAGAGACTATGCCACGAAAAGTTCAACGAATCAAGAGTACCTTTTTTAATAAGCAAACCGATGTTCAAAACTATTCTCATTAACCACATGGCTTAAACCATTGTGGAGTACTTGGGATTTTAAAATTCGCGCCCGGAAGTCGCCAACTCAAAAATAAGGGTTTCACATCAACTACATGACGTCACTTTAGGAACACCTTCAGTGACCCGACCGGCAACTTGCGCAATTCATACACAAAACCAAAATCAATCGCATAACCAGGGTAAGGTGCGGATTCAGGTTGGGGCTGGAGAACCCTTTCCTCTGTTTTTTGCAGCTTGCTGTTGTTTGCAGTGATTGCTAGTGAAAATGCTTAAAATTTTAGTCCTAATCATAACTTAAGTTCCTCTCAATGAACCCGGGAAATCGCATGGTTTTTCACATTATCCCTAGTGGGCAAAATGCTCCCCCAATCATATATGGGCCTATGTCGTTGATGTATTATGTTGTACTAGTTTTTTCAACTACGCATGAGTTGGTGTATGGGGGGGGGGGGTTAAGGTTCTGAACCCAAACCTCAGTAGATAAACGCCATTATAGGAGTTTCCAAGGGGCTGTCATATTAACAATTGGGCATAGGAATGATTTCAAAGGTCAAGCAAGGTTTGGAAGCTCCACTTTACTTTTGTTTAATTTTTTCCTTCCTTTCATTTTTGTGTCCTTGTCTTTGAACAATTTCTCCCATTTGAGTGGTTTCACTAAATTATTAAAAATCAATTGGGCCATGCCTTGGTCTGTAGAACAAAAGGATACACTTTACGTCTGCAAGGAGATATGTTTTCATATGTGTATTCAATAAAGAGACTAATCATATTTAACAAATGAATGGTATTTATTCTGAACCACTTTTACATTTGAATGCCTTTATTAATATTGGCCTGTTACGATTTGTGAGCACAGCCAGTTACGAACCCTTCATTAAGGTACCGTATACGCCTACATAGAAAGAGGCATTGAAAAGTAATTCATAATCGATTATAGATACAGATATACAGAATCGGCTATCACTGAACTTGCCTTAAAAGAGTCTTAAATTTGCTATTGCTCAAGAAGTTAAGAAATTAGGATATCTGGTTCCTATGACTCTCTGCTAACAGAGACGTCACTATACCGTGGGGTGTGGGGTTGCTACACCCCCAGAAATTTTTGAAGAGCCGCCTGTCGGGAAAATTTTGCGGTCCGTAGGGAAAAATGGCCGCTGTCTTTTGCAATTAATTTAATTTGTCAGAAAATCTTTTATTTGGAGCAACAGAAAAGTCGGGAAATTTTTATAAATCCAGGCTGTCGGGAAAATGGTATAGTGCCTGTAATGCATAATAGTCTGCCATGAAATAGACACCATGTCCGACACTGTGAAATAAAAGTCTTGGAATGTGATGCAACTCAACCAGCTGTTCGTGGGGGGTGTCACTTGTAGGTGTTCGTTTTCAGTTGCGTCGGGTCGCACTCGGATTAATTGTAGGTTAAATGCGCAACACACTGTCGGCATTGATATGAGTCTATCTACTGTTCATCAATCACATATGAGGGCGAGCACACTGCCTTTCTACAACGTCGTCTGGTTTCGTACCCCCATCTTTGTTGGGCAATTCATTAAAAAAAAAATGGGTGTCAGTTGGGTCATAGGCGTAGGAAGCTTTTCGAGACTGGGAGGGGGGCTGAACCTTGTTTCGAATCGCCAGTCTGGAGAGGGGCCCAAGGGGAGGGGTGTTCCTCACTCCCTTTGATATTTTTGGGTATTTTAGGGTCCTCAGATGCAATTTGGTGCAACATTTTGGACAAATTTTAAGGAAAATTACTGCAAATTTTTGACATTTCTTACAGAAGAGACAAATAAGAGGTTTTTGGCCTTGGATCTTGGGGGGCACCTCCCACATTTTTGACTGCCCCCCAGCCCCCCTCTTCCTACGCCTATGAGTTGGGTTGATGACAGCTGCACACTACAACGACTTTACTCAACTGCCACGCGACTCCCACTCCCTTCCCCGACTCCACTATAGTGACTCTACGAGTATCAAACAGGTTGATATTTCCGATGTAGTCATGGAGTAGACAGCTGGATCGCAATCGGGACCGAAAGTCGGGTAGCGAACAAAATTTGAAACACTCTTAACCTTCCCGGCTTGTTAACCGCACCCATCCCCTCTCCCCCCTTATCGATCCTTAGGGACCCCCCTGTTTGTAGAAATTACCACATGAGCCTCCATGTATTTCGTTGGATCACTAGGGAAAAGAGAGGGATGAGGGGAAAACAGGAGCGTAGCTCCGGGGGAGGCCTGGCCCCAAGATGTTTGTGAGGCCCCCCAAATTGTTTGTGTCCTAATAATATGTGTAAGAATTAAGAAAAACTAAATGTGTAATCATTTTGCACACGTATGAAATCAACAAATAATTCTGAACATAAATTCAGTTAAAACGATGAAAAATATAGCACCAGATTCCATCCAAGGACACCTTACCATTCAAAATTATCTCAAAGAGGACGGGGACACCCCTCCGTTTAGAACCCCAGGACTGCGATCAATGTAATTACCCCCTTTGATACCTAGCTCCCCTAAAAATTTCATCCTGGCTATGCCCGTGGGGGAAAGGCAGTTAATAATGTGGGTGATAATGTACGCTCGTGAACCACACTTTTGACTTTTTAAGGATGGGTAGTGTGCTTTAGGTGCCTGTCAGGCCCCTGCGGCCTCCCCATCGCGACTACAAATCCTGATTTTATGCGCTTGCGAACTGTAGACCCATTTCCTTCTCGGGCAACGTTGGTGTATAGAGGTTTTCTCGAATGCGACCCTCACCCTCTGTCCTGCCTCTCTATTTCACTATTGCCCAGAAAAAAAAATAAGAATCACTGTGTTAAATTGGTATTCGTTGTAGCTCACGTTGATTTTGATATGGTAATAATTATGTAGCCTGTATCTGCTATAGTTGCGTGACAGGCCTACTTCTTTACTCACCGCAATTTGAATTCTCGCAAATAAACAGTAACGTTAACTTTCATTACATTGCAAACAAGTTGAATGCAAACGTTACAGACTCCCCGAAGAAATAACACGTACGCTACAACCGCGTTCAACATTCGTGTCCAGAAGCAAACGTTAGTCCAAAGAGGGTTGCATAGGCCACACAACAAACCTGGACAAGACGAGATCCAACAACCTGTATGTCAGCTTATTCTTTAAACTTTTTTTGCAAATACGTGGCTTTGAACTTACATTTGCCTTCCGTGGACCTATCGTAGATACCAGCACACATAGCAAAGTGGGGATAGTATATAGATAGCTAGTCTTCAACGTTAGGCCTAAGTAATGTTAGGCTCTAACGTTACAGATAGTTACAAAGTATAGGCCTACGTGTTACTAGTAAAGCAGGAGAGCTGCTTAGACCTCGATAAGGGTTGTGTACTACATTACATGGTCAAGGCACGTGATATTCCACTTCACAGGTTCATAGAGTACCCTATGTCTTGGCCACGAAGAATCACGTAACGTTAGGCATAATAAACATCACCTGTTTGAGGGTCAAGTTGCCAAACCCTTTTTACTAATGACAAGTTAACAAGCCTTGTCTAGGTCTACATTTAGGCTAAGTCCTCTTTGTTATATGAGCCAAGGCTACGTAACGTTTAAAGAATATGCCTAACGTTAGGCCTAGGTGCTATGAAGGCATGCATTAGGAAGTTACCTAGCTCTTGATCAACTGTTTATTATCCTACGTTTCATGGTAAAGGCAAAGCAACCGCCACTCCACAAGAAGAGTTTATATTTTGTCCTTTGGCAAATGATGCTTAGCCTAGGCCTACGTATGCACAGCTCTATTGGAGGACTATGTTGCCACGGTCTTAATTTTTAACTAACAAGCCGTAACGTTATACGATTTAAGCTTAGCTGCAAGCCTATAATATGCATGGGATCTCGGAGGGAATTTGGGCAAACGTTAGTGATCATTTTTATAGGGCCCACTAGTTTCTGCAACTTTAACCCTTAAGCTAGAATGACCCCTCGGTCAAAGGCCTGCATACAGTGTCTCAAAGCTTGTGTCGCTAAACTACCTCTAGTGCTGTCATAGGGAGCCCCACCAGAGGCCCGCTTCGATTCTTACCAACCATCTCAGATTTTCCAAAATCTTCGGAAATTCTGCGCCTTGTATATTTTGTTTTTTGTTTATCCTGGTAGTATAAATTCATTTGGATTATTCCAGCAGGATTCCTTCTTCACCAAACCACTGAATTTTCAATAACAGCACTTTATAACTCTGAGTTTCTAGGATTTTGTGTATACAAGAGTCGCGAAGACTTCGAGGTAACTTTGTTGCTAGGGATAATTTGCATGGATACCATCCGGCAACGGCAATGAATCGCTCCATGCACGATTTCAGTTTTGCCGGATGCGTGTTTCACCAAACGCCGGATAGCCGCATTCCCGTTACCGTGTCAGTGTGAACAAACCTTCATTTTTCTACAAGAGTAAAATTTTTGCCGTTGCCGCAACGTTTGCCGTTGCCGTTGCCGGACAAGTGTGCACGTAGCCTTAAGCTCCCTAATAAGACACCAACGCGACCTTTACGAGCCTGGTCACTGTGAATAGAGCCTCGCGATGACTGCTTAACACTGATGATAGCAACGTAAGTGAACAGCACACATTGTATGTGCGTTTGTTTTAAGTACTGGCTCTCCATTACAATAATGTGTATGCTAACACGCGCAAGTATGCATATCATATTATGTGCACAGATTTTCTGTATAGCGCACTGAATTCGTCCTTTTTGCACAGCAAAAGGGCGCATGGAGACGCAAATATCATGGCGGAAGTGCGGATTTGACATACGCGCCTTTCTATTCCGCGATGTGCGTATAATAGGCACGCATTACAGAAAACGCCACTGTTGGAACAGCGCAGTTTGCGTGGGTATTGTATACACGCAGAATATACTGTAGTTGGCCTGTCTTTTTTATCCAGAATACTTCACGCGTACTTCTGTGTTATCATCGACGAACGCGCTGGTAGTTGCTTTCACTTTGTGAGCGCGTGAAAAATTAAAGGATATAAAAGTGCGTAATTTGAAGATACCATAGAAACTGACATATGAATAGACCTTATGCATTGACATCACACACGTCATTTTGGGTGAAAACAATGAAGCACATGTGCACGAACTGCGTGGATTTCGCCGCACGTGTAGTAGACTTGCGCGCAAATACGAATGGTTGACAAATCAGCTGTCTGCATTTATTGGTGAAACTTGCAATGATACGCGCTTTTCCGCCATCTTCCTCCAAAGGAGGGCGCACTTTCTCCTTTGTGACATCATATGCATAAGGTCTATAGACTATGAGTTTCAATTCAAACCACTCATTGTGCGTTCATATTCAAGTGAACTTATTCGGAGACCGGGGAGCCAATTTTGAAGTGCGGGGGCTAATCATCGAAGCCGCCCAACATTTTCAATAAAAAAATGCAGTTTAATGCGGCCTAAAATGCAGTTAAAGGCATATGAAAGAGTAACACGGCAGAAAAAGTGAGTCTCCGCGGTCCCTGCAGTTATGTGTAGGCCTTATGCCACAAGGAAGAGAGAAAGTTCTCCGTGGATTGCCCTTTTGTGTTTTTTTTTTTTGTTTTTTTGTTTGTTTGTTTGTTTGTTTGTTTTTTTTTTGATTGATATTGCTTATCAAGGTATTCAACATAACAAAATTGCTGTTGAGACCCTAGCAGTGATGAGTGTTTTTGTAATTAGCATAAACAAACCGGCCGCCAAAATTGCGCAACAAAAATGGTGGTCACGTTCTCAATTAAAGTTTCAAAAGGTTTCAGAATGTTTTCTAGTGATTTCGAGGACGCTGAATCTAAACTTTTCGGTTAGAACTCTGAAACTTTAAATGGATTGTATGCACAGTGCGGTATTTTACAAAATAAAGGACGCTGTTGTAAGGAATAGACTTCGAGATGGTATGAGCTGATAGCTGATGAAAACTGCTTGGAAATATGTACTTTCTGGTTCATTTGAGGAAGCTGATTAATGGATCCACATTCCATGGAACAGGAGAAACTCCTCTAAAGGGTTTTTGTTTTTTAACATAGTCGAAAACTGCGACAGAATGACGGCTTCATCCTACTGGTTAGAAAGTTGTATAAAAACTAACATGGAAACTCCGAACCGTAGCGATACACTATACAATGATCATTGAAATCATATACGGCAAGACCTGAATTATCTGAAATATCAATCGGATTATACTGTTACTTTCAGTTAAATAGATCAAAGGTTGTTAACAGAACGAACAAAATCGTCGGAAATTCTAGGAGGGGCACTCAAGGGCACCCCCTTTTCTCAAAAGAGAGAGGGAGCCTTTTTATCCCCTTCTCCCTCTTTTCTTTTTTTTGGGAACTGAGCCTTCCGCCATGTTGGCGTCTGGATGACTTCCTTTACATTTTATTTCATTATGTTATGAAATAAATATATGAAATAAAATAAAATTGAATGGAAAATAAAATTTCCACATTCCCGGAATCGCTTGACATATTAATTTTTCAGGTGCGGATGCAGAGTTTTACAACTCACTTTGTTAGGGTAACGCCCGATCCCGTTGAAGCCGTAACAGGTGTGGGGTTCCTCTCCCACGTAAAGTTTGTTGCTGAAGCACTGTTAGATTTGTCACGACTTTAAAATTATTTTCAATTTATTGTACCATCGGGACCTTTTTCTTTTAGGGAGAATTGCTATAGTAAAGTCCTTTGGTCTTTCACAGTTTAGTATAATGTTTTAAATAATGCCTTATCCGAGTAATATGAAGTTTATTTAAGAAATCGAAAGTTGTGTTTCTTATATGATTAATAACTGGAATTTCTCCTATTCCTGAGGCTGGCCTGAATGTTACCCACATTCCAACTTTTATAAAGTTTGAAGTGTTCCTGGGTAAAGCGATACAAGGATGCCACCAAAGGCTCTTGGAAAATACTATTTCGATTTCCAGTAATAAGAAAGGTAAATCTTTCCTTTACAAGAGTATTTTTTATTCAAGCTACGTGATAATCAAAAATTAGTATAAAGGATGTTTATTTGCATGGTCTCAGTTTACAAGTATAAAGCCTCTCGATGATTTTGAAAGTAATATTATCTGGAATAATAAAAATGTCAGGATTTGTAATGTTTTTTGGAATATTTTTATAAAAAGTATATTTTATATTACAGCCTTTTCTCGACATAACTGAATTCTTTCGTACAGTCTTTTTATTAAGAGTTTTAATCTTACATGTCTATGTACCTTTAATTATAGAATTCTTAACGCAATATCGAGATATTACAAGCAACATGTTGTGGTTAGTGTAACTGCTGCTGAACCTAGAAAGATCTAAAACTTACTAAAAAAGCAGAAATCTCCCTCAAACATCTCAGGTAATTAATTAAGATGTGATAAAAAGGGCGTTTGTCCTCCAACGGCTGTGTAACCAGAAAACCCAAAAGCTTGAAACACGAGAAAACAAAGCACCCCTTTTCGGCAATGAATCTTTAAGCCTTTCGGCTTTCTGGTTAATCATTTGACAGTGTTTTATCCTCTGTTGTAAAATTTATGTAAAATAAATCCTTTGTTTACTTTCAGTATTTAATACGATGTTTGAAAACATCCAGAATAACATTTGAAAGGGGCATAAGAGGATATTTTTAAGTTTCACCTGATATTTCAAAATACATTTCGGCAACTGCTTATTTCCTTTATCTTTTTTAGCATTTTCCAGATGGTTTTGGTAAATACGCATCCAAATACCACTACTAAATGGATACGGTAGTTCTACAGACCAGTGGCGTAGCTAGAGGGGGGCAGGGGGCGGTCCCCCCCCCCCCCACAAGGCCTCTGTCGGAAATTTCTAGTCTCTGTCGGAAATAAATAAAAACAAGTCACTTGAAACACTTACAACACTTCTTATGCATTTAAGCAGAATTGCACACCGATATGTCAACGTGAAAATCAAAAGTCGGTCTCAAAACTGCCCGAAAAGCAAAAAAAAAGGTCCCCAGAATTTCGAACAACTATCAAGATAATAATCTGTCGGAATTTTTTGCTTTGCCCCCCCCCCCCACAAAAAATGTCTAGCTACGCCACTGCTACAGACACCAACATGCACTGTACACCGTGTTGGTACGCTTAAACTAGGTGCAGGCCCCTTTTGTTAAATCTCCCTCAGAATAACCGAAAATCTGTTTGTGGAAAATTATGTTACTTCAACTGGTTTTCGAAGATCAGAAACCATCTCCCTCCTTTGAATGGGTAGGAAATTTAGAGATTGGTTAATTTTACATCGAACGGTTAAAAGGATAAAATTTTTTCTCAAACGTTATTACGTTATTTCCTTGGGCCCACTTTTCGTAGATGCTCGTTTATTTTAATTTCATGGGTATTGAAAAGACGTGGTTAGATGGAGATCTGTATAGTCCTTTAAGACTCCCGTATCCAATGCCTTTAAAGGTAGTGGATGAAATGCTAAATCCAACAAATTTGTACATAATTCGGAGTTTGCGGGTTTCTTGCTCCCTGACGGCAACATTTCCCCTTAACTCACCAAGGCCAACTGAGGTCAAAAGAGGTCAAGAACTTAACACATTTTAGACACGATTCCTCCGGATGGAAAGTATGATTAATTTTAATTTTCGGTGTGCAAACTTTTCATATTGTGACAAAGCACCACATTGCGGTGAACGTCGAAGGTCATCTAACTTCAGAAGGCGAAAGGCGAAAGGCGGAACTAAGAAAAGATTAGTCAAATTGTGAAAAAAGTTAAAATGATCTCTCGAAAAGAGTTAAGTTGATTGATCTCTTACTGAGCATGAAGATGTTTCACATTCTCTTGGTGGAGCTCAAAGGTCATTTGAGTTCATCAGAGATCGAAATCGAAGACATAGCGAACACAATATTTCAAGAAGGATAACCATGACCCGATACTTTACTTCGCATGTTCACATTAGGTTCACGATCCTTTAAGTGATTGTTGCAACTTAAATGTCATTAGGGGTCACACTGGCGTATGTATAGGTGTGTGTATGTTTGTGTGAGTATAGGTGTTTGTGACACTTTGCTCGTGAATACCATACCCAAAGGTTGACAACCCCGAACCAAAAGTGGATTTAAAGGCAAAAACTGTTATTTTCAAGGAAAAATTCATATCATCACTGTTTTTAAGTTAAAGTGTCATATTTGTGACTATTATAAACTACATCTTAGTTTTTGAAATTCAGACTGTCAATTGGTGAGTGACCCTGCGAGACTTATACGTTCTGTCGTCGCGCCGTTGTGTGAGCTCGAGATCGAGCAGATCTTTTCCTACATTTTTTCTTTACCTAAGATCCCCTAAGGCCACTAAATCTGTTTTTTTTTTAAATTCGAGCTAGTCTAATACTTTATATCAGAAAGGGCCTCCTTCGATTCGCAATCCAGTCCAGTTAATATTACCCTGTATTACCAACATATCTTTCCGGTTCATGTTTTGGCGTGCTTCACGAGCACCGGCCACGGGCGCCGCTGGTATACTTGTTCTGTTACTGCTTCCTTCCCAGCTTGACTGGATGGAATTACTATTCCGAATCTGCATTTAACGACACTACCATCTGTGTTCCCCATGGAACCCCCAGTGTTCCCCGGGCCCCTCTGTTCTCTGCGCAGTAGAGTTACTGTTTGTATGATATCCCTGGCCCCCAGTCCCCCACTTTCGGAGCAATGGTGCAACGATGGCCCGTGAAAAGTTCTAACAAGTCCTGCCGTACATAAGCCTAACACATATACAAATAGCCAGTCAGTCATCCAATCTCTAGAAATATGACCCAACGGCCTTCCAAATGTACTGGTAGGTGGTACGTTACGAAGCGTAATATAAGGAAGTGTAATTCTCGTACCAAACATGATAAAACTGACCACAGATAACTATGTTAAAACATCACACATTGCTATACATACGGTGTCTTAACGTCTGCAGAAAGGTAAGACGGCAAGTTGAGGAACTTGTCATTTGGGAATCTTGTTCCTCAAATTAGCCATGGAACGAAGAATTTTGTTCATATCTAGCAGGCAAATTCTAAATCGCCCTTACAGAAGCAAAATATGTTCATTGAATTAGTCCTGTGACCTTACTGTCTTCCTTACTAAAGCTTTCATTAAATTTCATTATTTCTAGTACCGAGATAAATTTTTACAAAAGGAAAGAAGTAATTCTTACTTGTGAATGACCTGTAAAGAAAAACAGTGTGGCCACTGCTGTCGCAGAAACTGGGGAATACTTTTCCAAAGTGATAAACAAGCAGAAGAAAAGGCTGCCATACTGAAGCCGAGCAAGGAAACACGGATTCACGCGCTTAAGCTTAGTAACGAATACAAGTTCCAAATACGCTGACAGCTCTATCTATTCTATGTAGTGTCTTTAGGGTAAAAATGTAGGCCAGCATCCAGAGCATTTTAATGCCGGTATCAGAGTTCATCTCAAATGCACCGCGATATCTAGCCCAGGTTTATAATTAACCATCCGATTCCAATTGATTATATTCAGTATTGCATGTTTGTAATGCCCTTGTGTGGCTGCATAGTCTAGTGCTTCATATCAACGAGGTGTCATGCAGGTCAGGAGTGAAATGTTGACACTGAACTTGTACAGTTGCTGGTCGTCGCCGGTACACTGCTAACCAAATAAATTAAGTACCTTGCATGCACCTCTAAGACCTGCATCTGGACCCTGTTTCATACAGTTCTTTGGTACTTTTTTCGAAGTCTCCTCGACTCTTGACTTTGGCAAGGTGGAGAAGGGCGAAAACCAAAGCGCAAAAGAGCTACGTCTCCAGGGGGCACTAAGACTCAAGATGACTAACCCCTTGAACTTCAGACCTCTACATCATGGGTCTGTCTTGCATGGCCCCGTTCTAGACTGGCTAAAAGAACAGATATAGTACCGATCTCAGCCGACAGGCCAAGAAACGATGTATCAGTTTAAGCCCTGAGCTCATGAACACAAGATGCAAACTTCTAATTGTAGGAGTGAAGGATAAATGTCTTTAAATCTGTCAGAGAAATAGAAAACATCTCAAATGACGATGTCTCAAGAACAATACACTAGTTGGTTCCTAAGGAAAACTTTCCCTGGCAACAAAAGTGTAAGCACAGAATAAATACAAAGTTTAAACTTCAGATTGTGCAAACAGGTGTTTCAGGAGAAAAAAGTAAAATTTTATTAATTTTTCAGGAGGCATCAGCCAAAATGGTGAGGATCCAAAGGAAACTCAATGTTTTGGTTGTTGGGGATTATTTTCCATAGAATCAGAAGTTAAAGTACATGGACAAAAACGAATTGCGACAGAAGTTTGACAAATAATGTAATTTCCCCTTCACTAAACAAATGACCGTAGGGAAATACAAATGTAACCAATAATCACTGAACAACACTGTTTTATATCAGTTATCTATATGGCATTTCAGTAGCCTCCTGAAACGTCCTCCTTAAAGTGGCCATAAGACGCCAATTGAAGTAACAAGAGAGCTATATGGCTTGAAAGAACACAAAAAGCTATTTCCAAAACTGTTTTCGTCACCCTCAAAGTCTCAGGCATTAATAAGAAATTAATGTTTTTAAAAGTCGCGTCAGAAGAAGACTGCTGAAAGTGAGATTTCATGATGCCAACTTGAACACAATAATGTCGTCATAATAGGAACACCAACTTCCGCACACCGAACTTGGCGTACAGCAAAGGCCTACAAACACTGCTATGAGGTAGTAACCATCGTAATTCACGGCATGTCTAGAAGTAACTTTATTCAGAATGTTGGAAAAATCGAGAGTGATGTCGATCTGTTATGTTTTTGCTGCTGCAGTATTGATAAATATTCTTGATTGATAACCGAGGGACGAAAAACTCGGCAGTTGTTCCAAGTTCGGTTCTGTCCGAAATAATGCGTACAGTGAGTGGAATGGCAGACACCGAAGTAATATGCATACTCATAGGCTAGTTACACGAATTCCACTGACACTTACACAGCAGTAGCATAATATTTTCATTGCCTGCATTAGCTCTCAAGTCACTTTCAATCGTTCCATATGGTTCTTTTGTTCGAATTACTGTAGAGCTGTGGTTTCGGCTCATCTGACAGGCTCATATCGATATCAGTGGCGTAACAAGGGGGCAGGGAGAGAAAGCCGCCCCTCCCTACACGCGCCAGGGGGGCGCAAACTGAAGGAGGGCGAAAAAAGAAAATAGAGAAAAAGATAGGGTGACAACGAATGCGAAAAAAGAGGGAAAAAGCAGGAAAATGAAAATGAAAACTAGTGTACTTTTAGCCTCCCTCCATCTCCGGTAGATAATGCACTAGCTGTCTTTAAGTCCATAATTATCGCAGGCCTATGTATGAGCTCTTTGCTAAATACTGTATGTTCACAACTAATGGTGATGTTGCCCATATTCAGCCTTTACAATTCAAGCAAATATTTCAGTCGTTATACTCCACGCATACTGTGGTGGATTCGAATTTAGCTCGCGAGTTTGAAGCTGAAACTAATTTGGGCCGTATATTTCTTGCTCCTATATATGTTAAAGGCCATGTAAGCTCACCCCAGACAGTCACAACCTCTTGTGGGCTGGGGATTACAGAATATGCCCAAGGTATTTCCCGCCTGTCGTTAGAGGCGACTAAAGGGAAGGACTTGCACTGTATTTGAGCTATATTTGAAACCAAACTTGAACTTGAACTTGAACCGTAACTGAAACCGTCTTTAAATTTTACCGTTTTATCTAGTTGACACTACATAACACATTCGTGTTGGTGTGTCGTTAAATCTCATCTAACTAACCCAGACATCAACAATGCTCCCAACTAACCTAACTTCTAGCCCCGTTTCCAATTTAAACACACACAACTGTATATAGTAGAACACCTCCTAGACAGAGCCACAGTAGGATGCCTTGAGTTTCAATTGCTCGAGGCAATATTGAAAAACAACCTGTGTGTGTCTTAAAGCCTAATTACACAACTGACTGTCCAAGTCATCATACTAGTCAGGGTGTTGTTATTGCTCGAATGAAGCCACAGTAGCCTGCCCTGAGTTTCAATTGCTCGAGGCCTTATTGAAAAACAACCTGTGTGTGTCTTAAAGCCTAATTACACAACTGACTGTCCAAGTCATCATACTAGTCAGGGTGTTATTATTGCTTGGATGAATGCCAATCAAGGAACAATCACCAACTGGATATAGAACTAGGCTATGGGGATGATATGTCTAAATATATTTAGGGGATGCCATAGCTTCTTTAATCCTAAATGCAAAAATGTACTATTGTCGCAACAGAATCACCCACAGCTGAGTCTTTAATAAGAGTCTTGCTGAGTTCCCACGTAGGATGATCGAATCATCGAACCAGTGGCCTCGGCACGGGGGGTATGAGGCGAGTGCCCGAATTGACTTCTAATTTTTATTTGGAAAATTTTTAAAATGATCCCAAAAGGTATTTAAGCTAAAGATTTCTGTAGGGGTAGGGTGAGGTGTGTTTTCGACCGAATGTTTTAATAATTTTCAATCGCAAATGGTTCCCAAACTATCAGAATTTTTGCAAATTTTTTGCAAACTATCACTACTTTCATACGCTTCTTGCTCTTTAAGCCTCTAATCAATGCTGTGCTTATTATCAATACCTTCCGATAACCATTCCCGGAGAAGCAAAGCAGCAAGCGTTGAAAACTTTTGACGAATTTGAAAGTGGAAAACTCACTTTCTGATTGGCAGATAGGTTTGAAGGGGAAATGACAGTGTCTCGATGCAGAGCCTGAATGCATTCGTGGAAATTATATTTAATGCATAATTTCGGAGTGCTTATAGCGCACTCATCACGGTCTGTACTCCATCTCATGACCATTATCAAAGTAATGATAAAGGAATTATTCTGATCTCAACAATTTTCAAAAAGTTTTCAAAAAAGATGCATCTTTAATCACTGTCAGTCTGTAGGAGTCTCGCATCAATATGAGAACTTTGACTAATCTAGTTTGTCGCATGATGTAAAACTGAAGAATAGAAGTACTATTTTGCGGTTCTACACTTTTGTAAAAACAAGTTTACCGTGCGCTTTGCCCGCACTTATTACAGATGGTGAATGGCAATGCATTTATCAAACGCGTTCTGAGATATGCTTGTTAGTCCTCCACCCCTTTTACTATACCTATCAGGGAGTTGATATATCCTGTACCTGTACTCTCCCTTTCGCTCATTCTCCTTTGCTGGAATCTAATACTGGTTCACAATTAGTAAAGTAAGGTCGTTGTAAAATTGCTTGGCGTCATATACTCTATAGTGTCATCTGGATTTCAGGTAATAAGCATCATGTTGGTGCCCCCTTTCCTTTGTGTAATCAATTCAAAGCTTCCAGGAGGCCCTACAGTGGTCTCTACCACCCTTGGATATCTATTTATAATGTACAATGAAGCAAAGGAGAAATCAGGAATGTTTCTGTGGACTCCTCGCAGCCTATATTTGAGTGAGAATTGTCCCGGATAGAAGGCAGTAAAGAAGTCAGGGGGTGAAAGCTTGACGAGATTTTTTGACAACATGCCCTTCTCTTAGACAATATACCCTCCTATTCCACCTGACTAAAAATTAGAATTCACTGACTATGGGCATTTTTCATACTTACCATCAGTGCCAAAAATTTCCACAAAATAGCATCGTTTTGCATCTAAGCCACCTTTAATTGACAAAATTTCTCAAAGGGGAGCTGGAACCCGTCCCCTTAAATCCCTCACCCAGAACGGGGTATAAAATCGCATTAACATATAAAACGGCACAATTTACGCAGACTTGGGGGACTGAGGTTGCATTACAACATCATCTGTGGTGCCCCCGAATCATGCACGCTAACTCCTGGCGGCGCCACTGGACCGAACAAAATAGGTAGCTCGGGCCCCTGGCTCTGGGGTCGTGCCTCGAATCACTTGCCCTCCTCTGCAACAACCCTTGTGACGCCACTGATCGATACGGTTCTATGCGTTACATTTTATACTAACCCCAGCTTCACCACTGACGTCTTATTCAGTATCGCCTTCAAGTTTTGCTCCGAGATCCGAGAAAGCTCATCTTACTGACAGTCCAACATATTTTCCCGATGAAGAACCTCTTTCCCTTCAACCTGCACAAGTGTGATGCTGGCTCAGATCTGCCATTCCAAAGGATGTGTTAAACCTAATTTCACATGGCAGGTCTACGAAACAATGCTGGCGATACATTGTGTAGTATGTTGTGTACTCATACTGTTGAGATGTACATGCTTGTACAGGTAATCATGGCAAAGAGACAAAAAATGTGTGAAATCCATTTAATTGAGTCAAATAACTGGTTAGCACGAGTGGGGAGATAACAATTCCAAAAGTTACGACTTTTCACCCTTACTCGAAATCCAGATATGGGCCAGATATGAAATTTCATATATAAGCCAGATATGGATTTCATATCTGGCCCATATCTGCTGCAGATATTACATTGTATCGACTTGGTCATCAATGGAATGCAAACACTTGTTACGGCTTGTGGTCGCGAGTCAAACCAATAACAGCGAAAGATCACAGAAGAACGAGATTAAAATTCAACAACTTAATGATTATTTACGATCTCCTTATCTTACTTAAATTTACAATAATTAATTAGAATTACTCACAATCCTTTACTTAATATTTGCCTGGTCTGGTCCAAGGGCTGGTAGTGCATGCACGTTGACGATGGTACAGTAGTAGACCTGCAGCGTGCTGTAGCGTAGGAACTGGTTCCACGAGCGAATAACGACAAGGCTAGGCGATGATGGATGATAACAATATCAATGCACAGTGTAGAAACGGCGTAAGGCAATTTATCACAAGTGTTCAGTGTCAGTGGCTGGCTTATGATATCTCAGCAGTGTCTGGGCTTGATGAAGTTTTATGATATATCTCTAGTGTGACAGTCTGGTCTCGTTGATGTCTCTCCTCCATAACAGTTGTTGAACTGCTTTTTATACGCCAGGCTTTTAATCGAGAACTCTCCAGAATTTAACCGAAACTTCTAGTGCACACAGTCCAGCAATTACGATAACGTTCCTTGTATGCACCGTAGTAAACATGCAATTGCAGTTTCTTAGAAGTGTTGCCAGGTCACTGCTATAATTGGGACATAACGCAAACAGTTCTCACTTCTAGACAGTTCTAGAAAGGCTGCGTTGAAGTTGGACGTCTCTGGAACTTTCCACTCGCTCGTCGATGGATTCAATCCGGTGTTCCTGACGGGTCGTCTTGTAACACACTGTATCGAGTGTCTCGAGGATACCAAGGCAAAAGCGAGCAGTTCCTTAGGTGACGTCACATGACGTAACAAGATTTTGAAAGTTTTCGGGTATACTAACTTTTCATGGTTGGAGGAGGGTTTAATCTTTTTCAGTTTTCGAGCAGAAAACAAATTGTGTTAAACGGTTCATACCGTTGAAGTAAACGTGTAATAGCCACTTTAATGAAATGATGATGCTTGAAAATCTTTCAGACAAACAGATTGAACCTTGGTTGTAACCTTCCATTTCCATTTTGTACATTAAGTGTAGAGGGCCTAATGTCAAAAGGACCTAAATATGCTTATACCCCCACCCCACTTCCATTCTCTCACAATATAACCGTTTTTTCCACAGTGGTTTCTTCGGAGGCTGCCTACATCCATCCTAACGATGACCCTACTTAAAACATGATCTTTCACAGGCAGAAAGGACAGCACACTTAGGATTACCGCGAAAATTGGTTAAGTACTATCTGGATTACTCAGTACTCCTACAGACGTCAAGCCTAAATCAGCTCCACACATCTTTTACTCATAAAAGAACTGTCTATGTTCATCCCTTACATACATTGAATACGGTAATGTAAATATAACAAAGGAACAATTCTTATACATCCAAAAGAATTCAAGGTTGATAGAGTGCCTTTTAAACAAGATCACATAACTATGGATTGTTGATAGTTGCCTAATATTTTCCAGTCCAGTAAAGGTTGCTGAAAAGTAATCTCTTGTTTTGTGCGAACTGCAGTTTTTTACCAGATATATGCGTACCTGTAAGCGCCAGTTTGTGGTAGTTGGTGGATGTTTGAAGTACATCTCATCAATTGAGATGTACCACCAATCTCGAATAGGCTTTTATTGTTCCTTGCACTGGTTCATATTTCATAACAGAAAGCATCACAGCTTCACATCATCTACAGAGGTATATGAATATAAAATGGCACCCTTAAGTCCCCAGGGTCCCCTTATTTGAAGAAAAGTTGTTCCTCTTCAAATGTTAAAGTGGATAGATACAAAAGGATAAAATATTGGAGTATTTCAATAAATCATGACTAGCACGCCTTTCTTTAACTTTTCGCGGGTTGCTCACTTGCTACACTAGGCATTTCTTCCCGCAGATGTCTCAGCTTCTGAAGCTGCAATTATAAAACTATCAAAGGTCAATTTCCAAACTACAGTTAGTACTTGTAGGCAAAACTTGCTTTTATGTATACTGGTTCTGAATATCAACATCAAAAGGAATCTACAGCTTTACAGCTTTAAGGAATTGTTTCAATCACAGGCATATGAGACGTGAAGAAGGGGGGGGGGCACTGTGTTCCCAAAATTCAGGTAGACTTCGGGCAAAATTCTTAAAAGGCCCAGAGATCCAGGCAAAAGAAACTGGGCCTCACCCAACCAAATGGTTTCAAAAGCTTATGGTTACAATTTGTCTGTCGCTTGATATACCACATTTCTTCTAGGAACTGCAACAGTTAAAAGAACACCCATTTGAACTGGTATCCGACAGAAAAGCAGCTGCAGGCTTCAACCAGGTACACAGCAAAGGGGGTTGTGACCCCATAAGTCTTGTGCCCTTCCCACAATGAACCTCCCAAATGGAAAATTCAACAGTGAACCAAAAAATATTCTGTATTTGAAGCCCAGTGAAATGTTGGAAATCTCCCCACCACCATCCCCATGAAAGTTGTCTGACAACGATGCTAGGCCTATTTTCGATTGTTCATAGATGCATGAAAACAGTCGAGGCCTAGTTTTCATACTCTGCTTTATACTCTGCTTAAATGGTATAGGCTTACGAATCCATGTAACACATCAATATAACTTGCAAGCAAAGTTTAGCATAACTGATTAATGTTTACTTTGACCTATCTCATATACCCCAATAAAAGACTTTAACAAACATTTTGTTTGATAATTGCCATCATGCTATAAATAATTTGAAATAAACAATCGTAATTAGTTATAAACTGTGCGATGCAGCGCTGAATTAGAAGTCGGTCTTTCAGAAAGCCTAGTCTTTATGCACTTTTAAATGCAATGTTTAACACACTTAATCACATTTTCATGGAGTTACTGTACTTGAACAAGGTCTGTCTAAGGCAAGTAATAGGCTGATGGTGCATGATCTCCCCTCAGCCTACACAAAAACACTGCATAGTGGCAATTCAGACATTACATGTACCACCTTGAGGAATGATAAGTTTACCTCAACAACTTGAAAAATAAAATGGTTGTAAAGAAAAATGATGCTAAACATCTGAATTTTCCTATTTGTATCCTTACTGCGTGTATCCACGTAGCCTCGGAAAAACAGCCTTAATTTTTACTGGATATCTTTGTAGCTTATCAAAGACAAGTAAAACATCATAGGCCAGACAATAGGAATATGCCTCGAAATTTGGATTGCGTTATCCCTTTATCCTCTTGAAAATATGTCACAATGAGGGGAATTGAATATTTACTGAGTGTCCTTGTAGCTTCATGCCCCCAAAATTTAATACTGACCGTGTATCCTAGTAGCTTCTTGAAGTAAGTTACTCAGATGCCTCATTCATAGCCAAAGAATAGTGGTATATTCATAGGTGAGTCGTTCTCAAATGACACATAAAAAATATTGAACCACTAATTGTGACTTCACGCCTTCCAACCGATGGAGACCTCCCTTTAAGCTTAACTTCTAAAGGAAGTATTAGCAGTGTTTACTCTTTTTGACAGCTTAGGTTAACCACATTAAGTGGGAGATTGATGAAATAACAAAATATTATCTCTTTTACAGATTTCACGTTTTAATTTATTCCCAGTTAGTGTTTGGGTAACGTGGACCCCATTATTACTTTAAACTTTTCATTTAAACAACTAATTAAGGAAACGCTAACATGCTTCCTGGAATGCAAACAATAGCTCATGTCGTAGTTAGCATGATCATGGTGACACTACAATTTTATTTGTCAACCGTCATGTAAGATTAACCAGGACATTTGTTTGTTGTTTGATATTATGTGGTTAGCAAGCACCCACACGTTTGGGAACAGCCCGATATTCATAAGGTTTTTTTTTCTTAAGATTCATTGTTCATAAGGATCGTTATTCATAACATGACAAACGGCAAAAATAGAGTTCGTTGTTCATAAGGTTCGTTATTTATAAAAATAAATGATAAAAAGGTTCATTATTTAAAAGGTTCGCTACTCATAATCGAGAATAAGGTTAGTTGTTCATAATCGAGAAAAAGGTCCAATGTTCATAATAAAAAAGGGTTCGTTATTCATAATAAAAAGGGTTCACTATTAATAATTGAAAAAGGGTACGCTATTCATAATGGAAAAAGGGGTTTTCATTGTTCATAATTGAGAATAATAAGGTTTTCTATTCATAATGAAAAACAATTCGACTATAATCTCTTTGAAAACGAACCTTTTTTCTATTATGAATAACGAAACTAATGAACAACGAACCTTTTTTACGATTATGAATAACGACCCTTATGAATAATAAACCTTATAACTAAAGAACCTTATGACCATTGACCCTTATGAGTAAAAAAAAACCTTGTTTGCACCACGGGAAGATGTCACTGCTTCAACAGAATACTCAATGGTAGGCTTACAGTGCGGTACCTAGTAGCTATCATATAAATTTCTTACAATCATAAAGATAACTCACAGGATAGTTTCAACCGCTGACTAGATAAATGCATGAAAAAGGTTGCATAGGACAAATTTTTGTGACTTCTTAAAGTGTACACATCATTAAGGCAGCACTGGATTGTATTAGGCATTTGTACGAGGTGTCTACAAAACTAGGACCTAAGATCTAAGACCCACTGCAAAACTAAGACCCCACCAACTGCAGAACTAAGACCCTACTGCAAAACTAAGACCCCGCCAGCTGCAAAACTAAGACCTCACAAGCTGCAAAAATAAGACCCTACAGCAAAACTATGACCCCACCAACTGCAAAACTAAGACCCACATAAAATGAACAGGTACTTTCAGGCATCAATTAGGAAGGGTTAATGATGTGTTTGCAACTATTTTTGTTGACAAGAATTTTTTTGTTGTATTACGATCTTCTTGTTACGGTGGCCGAGAGGGAACATTAAAAAAAAATTGTGGATATTTTTTTTTGGTTCGCATCTTAATTATCTCAGAATTCTGACTTAGTATCTCGGATTTCTGAGATAGTATCTCAGAATTCTGAGATAGTAACTCGGAATTCTGAGATACTATATCAGAATTCTGAGATAGTAACTCGGAATTCTGAGATACTATCTCAGAATTCTGAGATAGTATCTCGGAATTCTGAGATACTAAGTCAGAATTCCGAGATACTAAGTCAGAATTCTGAGATAGTAAGTCAGAATTGTGAGATACTAAGTCAGAATTGTGAGATAATTAAGATGCAAACCAAAAAAATATCCACAATTTTTTTTTGATGTCCCCTCTTGGCCACCGTATCTTGTAGATGGAAGCTGCCTCAAAGTAGAAAAAGTTTGATTTGGTGCCATCGCGGTGCATAATATTTGCACTGTTAACTTATTAAACGTTTGCAATTGACTATTTGAGTTGTTATGATGTGACCTCGACATATTGCGACAGAGAGGAAGGATGGACCCGTTTTTAGTTGTTGGATGAGTAGTGCACATTCTGATTAAAAAGAACTTCGCAAGTTTTCAGGTATCAGCAATTCAGCAGACATGTAGAAACTAGTCCAGTAGGTTCGGGGGCGGGGCAAGCAAACTCGAGATGATTGTCCCTTGTTAATATTTTTCAAAGTAAGTTGTGGATGCATGGCTCCAACACACTCAGGGCAGCATTCTGTGGGGCCCTGGAGTAGGCCTATAGTTACACAATTGTGAGCATCTCCCTTCAATGGCCTAATTTAAACAGGCACGATGATTACAATGTACTTTTTATAATAATCTAATTCGTACCAGGGAGGGGCTATTAGACTTTCCTCCTCGGACTTAAAGGAAAACATATTTCGTCCAGGGACAGTAAAAATTCTCCCTTCCAAGTTCACTTCTAGCCCCTCCTACAATTTTAAAAAACTACACCTGTCTATAGAGGGATTTCATGTGACGTCACGCAAAATGGATTCCCAGGCACTGAAGGGCAAAACACACACGCAGTAAGCGTATTTACAGCACACGCTCATAGAATAACCATAGATACTTCTGTGACACAATGGACGCGTGCCCGTCAAAAACAAAAAAGACGCGCGATCTTGCCCTTCAAACTTGCGTCTAGTTGGTTAAAGTCACGTGACTGAAATCCCTCTATTGCAGTCAGTGGCATAGTCAGACATCATTTTTTGCGCTTGGCAAAGATCAAAATGCTTCGACAGATTACTGTTATTGAAATAATAATTTGGCTGATAATTTTGTGGTTACAAGGCCGTCAATATTACTTTGAAAGGGTGCATTTAGCTCGACCCTTAAAGTTCTGGTGACATGTCACCAAAAAGAGCTGTTTCACTTGTCAGTTAAAGAATTAAATCCCCCAATGAAAGATCCGTTGGAATTATTTCAATATCGTGTACCGTTCTTAAGATATATGTCTTCAAAGTTTGATGTTTTCTGAAATAACTCCTTGCCTATGCAAGAATAATGATGTGTAGTGTTTAACAGTGTAAAGATTTCTTTTGTTAACCCTGGATAAGTTATCTCTTATTAATTACTGATCAAAAAAGTTTTCAGTTCGGTGAGTGATATCAATATTTCCCAAGGACACAATTTTAACTTTCACAATAAACCCCTCAAGGGACACCAATGCTACCAGTGTCCTTGAAATGAAGGTTGCAAAAACAAGGCTAACACTGGCCGTATATGGTATGTCCCTTTGTCACATATTCGCATGTTTAGCTCATGTTTATTGATGATACAAGTGTGAAACAGAAATTACCCTCTGTAAAATGGTCAATATTTGATGGATTTTAATAAAAAATTGCGGCTGTTTTCTGGTTTTTTAATGATTTGTACGTCAAATATCCAACTATGTTATTTTCATGTCACCAGACCTTTAAATGCTGTCATAAGAAAGGTGAGCCTTTCGACTTTGGAAAATTCACGAAAGTTCTGGTGCAAAATAGTGTTGTATTTTTAATATTTAAGGGTGTTATGAATAATTCAAAACAACCTATTTTTATTATTGTGGAAATGATATTGCAGTTTCGGTTATATAAGTAACTGTATTACTACTCTATGACATACTATTACTTGTACAAATAAAGTCTTTGCAGTTGAAGGCCTGGTCTAGGGTAGTTTAAACCTACGATTAAGAAGGTGTGAAGCCTTTATCGGGATCAGGGGTTGAGGAAAAATCTTAAAAGAGGGGAAGATTTGGGGTATTCCACATTGTGTGAAGCATTTCCAGGGCAGCGAGTCAAGAGGCCGGGGCCCCTTATGATGCAATGTCCCAATGCATTGCAAAAGTTGTTTGTAATTTTTCAATTATCTACAGTTTTGAATAATGTCAGTATGTTTTTCTATAAACAGCAAGGCAAGAATTACGTTGGACATAAAAGTCGCAGGACAATTTTGATCCATGGACCCTATAGCACCCGCTTCCGCCCCACCAATTAAGGTATGGGGTCCTCACAAGGAGAATTTGGAAATTCAGCACTAGTAGATACCATTTCCTAGCATCTAGCAGGTAAGATAATTCACCAACTTTGTAGTAAACCTCTCCATATATAAAATATGGACAGATTTTAAGAATAACTGTGTCAAACATATTTTTCATGAATATTTTTCTCATTATTTGAAGATATTATGATTAATTATGTGGGCGGTTATTCTGTTATTTTCGCCATCTTGGTCGACCTGGATCCTGAAAAAATGTCCAGAGCAACAGGCCTTAAATATTTGAAACAGAATTTTTGGAGAGATGTTAGGTTTAACTGTGTCAAAAGTACTTTAAATGAATACTTTTCCTTATAACTGTTACATATTGACGTCTTTATTGCATTAATGACCATTTTGATTTTCACACCATCTGGGTTGACCTGAATCCAACAAAAATGTTCTGAAAAATACGTTTCGTTTATTTATCCTAAAATATGGCCAGATATTAAGGGCAAGTATGTCAAAAGTCTTTTTAATGATAGCATTATTTTTATTATTTTTATATACTATATAATTATCATACTAGAGGCCATTTGGTTGTTTTCGTCATCTTGGTTAGGCTGGGTCCCTGCATGAAGCATCCGAAATCATGCTTTCATCTGTACAATTTTCTTGAAAGAAATTAAAAGACTTTGATTAAAATATACTTTTATAATTATTTTCTTTGATTTTTTTGATTGTTTGTAATCATTTCCTGCTTTTTGTGGGGAATTTTTACGGTATTGTCTTCTCGGAAGTATTTACTTCTACGGTGCTTTCCGGCATATTGGCTGACACGTACTCATGGGCCAAGGTTTTTAAAATCCAGCTTTGGTTGTAAAACGTTAAATTACATCTTTACAAGTGGAGAATGTAGCATTTTGCAATGTTTTTACACAATTTTTGAAAATTCCTTCAGTAGGATTTTAAAGACAGCTTTTGAACCGCTCTGTCAATAAAGCATGACCACGGACCTGTCTTCTAATTTTCTCTACCCAATCTGCAAGTATCATTCATTCTTGTGAAACACTGTATTTTTGGCGAGTCCTACGTTTGGCCTCTTGATAAGGCTGCATGTCTTTAAATTTAACCAAGTTTTAGAGATGATTTTCAAATTCCTAATCGTACCTCAGGTATCAGACAGTCGCTCAGTGTAAATCCATTCCTATACTGGCAAAACTGTGGTTATTCACATGTTTGTTGACAATTAAACAGCCTACCAGTTAGTTAATATTTTAGCGTTAGCATTAAAGGTTAAAATACTAACGAGTTAACGAAAAGAAACTTTGGCGGCTTGGACACCTCTAAAGGAAAGTAACAAACTTGAAACAACATTCTCCCACACCTCTTCTTAGCTCTCCTTCAAATTTGAAAAGTTTGTTGCCAACCTGGTTAGGGAACCAAGGTTCATCCCCCAGTCTCGAAAAGTTACCTACGCCTGTACCCTATTGTGCTTTATATTGGTGTTGTCTCGACTGAGTAATCCATAGAAAACGAATTTTCAATAGTAGGTGCATGGCCGTACACAACACATTCATTACTGTATGAAGAAATCTTGAGTCAATCAGAAAAAGAGCAAAGAAAAACAGGGCGATGCCACATGGGGCAGGGGGCAACCGCCTCCTATCATTTGCAAAAACAGGGGAAAGAGAGAAGGAAAAGAACAGGAAAAAAGAAAAGGAGAAAACGAAAGAGAAGAAGGGGAAGTGAAGGAGAAAGAACAAAGGAGGAGGGTGGGGTAGGCATTTATTTGATCCATATAATTAGTCCAGAGCTTCCAGGAGGCCCTATTCCGGTGTCTGCCAGCCTTTAGATACTTTGTATAATGCATATATGAAGCAACGAAAACATTCGTAATAGTTCGTGTTTGTGTCGACTCAACGCACGTATTTTTGAGTGAAAACATACCCATACATAAAGGGGGGGGTGGCTTCAGGAGGTTTGTTGACTACATACCCTTCTATTAGACAACAAAGGCTACTCTCCTCTTTCACTAAACCAAAACTTAAAAAATTCAGTAAAATTATTAACACTTTTCAGCCATATATAATAGCTCAAAAAATACCAAAGACATCACCATTTTGCATCTAAACAATCTTAAATGGATAAAAATTTCTCAAAGGGGAGGGGACATCCCTCCCCTTGGACCCCTCCCCAGAAAAGCATCTTTCCCCCAAGCAAAAATTAAAATTCAATAAATTATGAACACTTTCTTACATATATGATCAGTTCTAAAATATACCAAAGTTATCACCAATCTTAAATTAATAAAAAATTTCTCAAAGGGGAGGGGACACCCCTCCCCAGAAAAGCATCTTTCCCAAAACAAAAATTAAAATTACTAAATTATAAACTTTCCAGCCATATATGATCAGTTCAAAATATGTACCGAAGACATCATCATTTTGCATCTGAGCAACCTTAAATTAACAAAAAATTTCCCAGTGGGGAGGGGGACACCCTCCCCTTAGACCCCTCCCCCAGGAAGGCGATCACTTATCTCACGCTCCCCCCCCCCCCCCATCGAAATACCCTGGCGCGGCCCCTGGGCACAGAAGTGCTTAATAGTACAAAAATCTACCTCCAAATATTATAAAAATCTTCCTCTTGCCCTCCGTGGTGATTGTCAACAAAACTGATATCGAACCACCGCCCGTGGACTGTATTTGTAGCGACCGTTTCAAACAGAGACCCCCCCCCCCTCTTCCGTAAGAAAAGACATTTGTACCATGCTCTAGGCACTTTGTCATGCGAAATGCAAGTTGTGCTTCATAAGATGCTTCCTGCTTCGGAGGTTGCTGAAAACTAGTTTGTATTCTCCCGAATGCAAAGTTCACATCTGTTAATTTGTCCCCAATTCTAAATTTCACTGTACGTACTGGCAATTTGCTAATGAAAGTTACCGGCGTAATCACAGACAGTAATAACCCTACCAGTATATTTTTCAAGTACGGCAACCACAAGGACTTTTCCGATCACATTATAAGAATGTTACTACTACGTTAACATGCCAACACGTTCAAAACCACTAATCTGATTGGATACTCTATAAATTACTTTGAAGTTGGTCTATTTAAATATAAGTCCCAAACGTAACCACTGGGAACAGTGATATCACGCTCAGGCATGGGTCACTATATGCATCATTTAAAAAGGTTTTTACACCAACCGAGCCTATGATTTCAAACAATTTCTCTTTTTGCAAACCGAGAACAAACTTTGTTAAGAAAAGAATCAAACACGAAATAAAAAAATGCCTTTAAATGGCCAAAATGATAAAAACCACGAATCTGGGTGGATTTTCCGTAAATTATCTGCATCTCTCTTTATATATATATATGTCCCGCACACAACCACAGGGAACAGTTACATCACGCTCAGGCAGTGGTCGACATGTCCCAATGTAACAGGTTGTCACCCCAGCTGAACCTATGCTTTCCAAACACTGCACGCTAAGGGTAAACTGTCAAAACAAAACAATACCCACCATGACGAATGGTCGCCTTAAATTAAGTTCTTCCCTCCCTAGTTTTGCCTATGGAAACTAGTTCAGTTGAAGGAGTTTTGAAAACAATTTTTTGCCACAAACATCTTCCACAGTACTGCATTTCAGAACTCCTTGCATTTCCCACAGCCTTAGGCGATGGGGTGGAAAACAATGACAAGACAGTTTTGGTGTGGTCAATGCATCATGAAGGACTTGACCAAAAAAAAAAACTATAAGAAGTACTATTTTCAACAATAATACAAACGTGAATGGCGGTATTACTAAAGGACGTTATCTGTCTACCTATCGGTTGAAACATTAGGGTGTACATTTCCAGAGAGTTCTTGGCATTTGTTGAAACGGGATGAAAAGTGAAAAGGGTAGCAATTCTATTGGGGCTCATTTTTCATGTTTGCCATTCAATTAGTTGAATGATGCTGACCACGAAATATAATCCACCCTCAACACACACATACATCCTGAAACCGGTGTTGAAGACCTCCATGAGTCATTTTGCGGTACTTTTAGTTTGATTCGATAATACACACTTATCGAGTGCAATATGTGGCATAACTAATTATAGAAAGGCTCAAAAAATCTTAACATGGGACAAGAGTCTCCGGGACAGGGGGTATAAAGATAACCTCTCAGAGAAAAATTATCCTAGTAAAACTTTGTTAAAAATGTACAACTTTTTTCAGCCTGTGAAAGCCTGTGAAACTGCACAAGCAGTTTATTCTTCTACGAGAGCAAAGTTGTGCAGCATACCCTTTTTCTGCAACATTTTAAAAAATGAGGAAGTTGCTAGAGATCTCTCTGATACTCCCCCTTTAAACAGTCTGCTTCGTCCTATGTATTTTACGAGGCAGAGAGAAATAGTCGACTTACCACTCAGAGGTATTGCTGTTTATGTAGACTTTTCATAAAATGAAAGAATACAATATAATTGACAGCGTTTCACCTTACAGTGCACATATCGCCTCTCAAAATGGAACCCGTGTATTGTCATGTCACAATCTTACATGCCTGTCAGTGTTTGCAGACTTCAAGGATAAATACACAGAGAGGAGTAAACTTGGACTTTGGCAACATTTTAAACACAGTCAAATTGCAGTACTTCATTTCAGGAAGTGGCTGTTGTTTGTGTACGGCCTACGTGGGACTGGTACAGCCCACGAGACCGAAGGTCCGCGAGACCGAAAATGAAACAGGGTCCACGAGACCGAAGGTCCGCGAGACCGAAGGTCCGCGAGACCGAAAATGAAATAGGGTTCACGAGACCGAAGGTCTGCGAGACAGAAAATTAAATAAGGTCCGCGAGACCGAAAATAAAATAGGGTCCGCGAGACCGAAAATGAAATAGGGTCCGCGAGACCGAAAATGAAACAGGGTTCACGAGACCGAAATTCAAAATCTGCCCGCGAGACCGGAACGTTCACAACAGAAGGGTGGTGTTGCAAGGGCAACGCAATAGTTTGCAAAATGTAAATACTACAGGGTGCCAGTATTAACTTTGAGCGGAGCGTAGCAGTACGGCGGACTGACACTTCTGTCGGTCTCGCGGGCCCTTTCTCATTTTCGGTCTCGCGGACCTTTTTTCATTTTCGGTCTCGGGGACCTTTTCTTATTTTCGGTCTCGCGAACCTTTTCTCATTTTCGGTCTTGCGGACCCTTTCTCATTTTCGGTCTCGCGAACCTTTTTTCATTTCCGGTATCGTGGACCCTTTTTGTTTTTGATTTTCGGTCTCGTGGGATGCCCCCGTGGGACTATGAAATATATATTACCATGCAGGAGAAAAACATGCATTAGGTAGATCCATACTTCTTCGTGGAACTCACTCATATTCGCCAAGTGTTGTCAGCGCAGAGTTTGTCAATCGTTCATACTTACCCGCTTTGCGTGTAATAGTCTCCGAGTGTAAAACGGACACTTTCCACACCCGCATCCTCCGTTTCAATTTATACTCTGCCGCCGATCCTATGATGAGGATGTTTCTATCCCACGTTTAGATGAATCGCAGAAAGAAGAGAAAGACAACAAGGCGGTGGTACGCAATGCCACTAATTATTTCCCGGACGTACACGGAGGCGGATTTAACTCCCCATAGGTGATACACCCAGTCATCATAATGACTCACTTCACAAAAGATAGTTTCGAATGAGCCGGGGGGTTAGTCAGGAATCACCCCCAGAAAATTCCAAATTACCATTTCCTAATGCATTCTTGTATGTCCCGCTCCGAGAAAACGTCTACCCCTGTAAGCTTTTTGGCACCTTTAGTGCCTTGTTTGGCTACGGAAGGTTCGAAGGAGGGGTGTTTTGAATTGCATATTTCAGGGTCTTTCAGTAGGTGGTCAATAGTGTAATATGTTCCACAGTTTTGCCCTACAGTTTTATTAATTTCTCTACGTGTTTAACTCCTGTGATTGAAAAAATGGGAAGGTTTGCGCCCACTTATGCCACCTTCCTCATGATTGCTAAGGAGCGTCGCTTCATCGTGGCTTATCTTTCGTGAAAAGATCTCTCAATTATTTCCACCTATTTTTCTGTTTTCTCCACATCTGGTCAATCGTAGGCGAAGAAGCAGCATAGGGGGCTGCTGAAAAGCCCCAATCACAAACCATGTAGCTTAATTTAAATGTACTTCTGCCACTACTTATAGCATGAAATTGGGTTTAAGGACCCTCACATGCTAAAAAGTTCCTTCCCTTATAGACACCTCCAAAAGACGACAGTTTAAAACGTTCAGCTCTCTTCCAGCCGAGAACAGTCTATGCCGTCAGTCACGGTGTACAAGTGGCTTATGGCAAGCCACCACTGTTCACTCCTTTTGAGGTTTCAGCTATATTCAGTCAAGCTACAATTGTAAACACAAATTCGCATACTCCCCCATTTCTTAGATCAATTGCCCATCCTAAATACATTCTTCCTGGCAGAGGCCATTTTCTATGGAACCAGTGTATAGGCTACTGTTTATTACAATTTAGAAACCCTTGTCAACCCGTTTCCCAGTGGACGCGCAAAGGATAAAAAGATTCATCTCGAACGGATTGGGGACGGATTTTACGGCGCGCGAACAGTGAAAACGGGTTGTAACGGTCTGTTTCACTGAATGCGGATCCTACGTGCACAATTGCACTTTGTTGACCCTACTCGCAGCAACTGTTGCGGACAAAGCCTAGTTCATACTTACTCGGCGACCTCAATACGGAAAGGAAATTTTGTCCGCAGCTTGTGCGGCGAGTACGGTTAACAAAGTTCATCTGCGAACTTAAGATCCGCTTTGAGTGCGGAAGCCTAGAACAACCCTTTTCCAGTTTACGCGTGTACAATCTATCCACGATCCTTTCGCGATGAACTGATTTTATCTTTTTCCCCTTTGCGCTTCCCATGCGGAATGGATTGACTCAGTGTTTCTATATTGCAATAAACAGCAGACCACAGTGGATAATGCACTGGTTCAAGAAACAATTGCGTCTGCCAAGATGAAGGCATTTCCTCACAGGAGGATGAGCAATTGATCGAAGAAATAAGAGAATATGTACATAGGCGTAGGAGCCCAAGTTGATTGGGGGAGGGGGGCTGAAACGACTTGCCCGAAAATAAAACCCAAATTTACGCGCTCTCCACGCGCGCTCAACATATTAATGCACATATCATATAGACAAACATCGGTTATCACACCTTCCATAATGATTAGAATTTTGGGGGGAGTGGCGTAGCCTGGATTTCCCCCATGGGGGTGGGAACATGCATTATGTTGTGTGATCGCCGGCCTGGGAGAGGGGTCTAAGGGGATGGGGTGTCCCCTTCCCTTTGAAAATTTTTGATTAGATGCAATCTGGTGCCATTTATGCTAGCTTTAAAGTAAAATTTGTGTTAAAAATTTACGTATTTTAGGTACCAAAAAATTGGCATCAGTGTGATCATACAAAAGCTACCAGGGGGATTTTTGTGGGGAGAGACATACTAAAATGCATTAAGGGAATGGTAATTTTGAATTTTCTGGGAGTCCTATAACTCCCCCTCCCCACACACACACCTTTGGCTATGGACTTGATCTGATAAATGACCAACAAAGAGATGCTGGTAAAACTGGTCAAATACGGTTGGGCTCATTTGAAAGTATCTGAAGTGAATTGAGTCACTATGAAGCCTGGACGTATCAGCGAAGGTAGAGTGAAATTAGTCTCCTTGTACGTCCGGAAAATATTTATTTGCATTATGTACCACCTCGTTGTCGTTTTTTCTCTTTACCTTGCGAATCTTCTAAACGTAGGATAGAAACATCCTCATTAGACCCATCTTGGATCTACTTGTGCAGAACCGGTTTACGCGACTTGGCTGCAAAGTATGAATTGAATCACGGGTGTGCGGGTGTGAAAATTATCCGTTTTACACTCGGCGAATAGAACGCGGAAAGCGGGTAAGTATGAACGATAGACAAACTCTGCGCCGACAACACTCGGAGATTGTGCATTGAGTGAGATCGGCACAGAAATATGATCCCAGCTTAAACTGTAAACGCTCTTACAGTTGTTTCTCTTCAGTTCAATTTATATCTTGTTTTCGCTCAGTGTAGGTGTAAGAGAAACACATCAATAAAACAAAAAGGTTACACTCATACAAGAGATAAATTACATAAAACAGTAAATGATATGAGATTACAAAAAGTAAAAGTACTGAAATGGTGACAGATGTACCGTAAGTGCTGGAGCACTAAATTGCCATCATTGGTTTGAGTACCTTGAAAAGTACTGCAAGATGGAACTAGACCACCAATGGTGGAAACTTCGACTTCGGCGGATTCAGGATTTCAAGCACGGAAGGGACAGAGGGGACTAACTCCATAAGGGCAAATTCTACAGCTACGAGCACCAATTGTACGAAGCCTCGAAAGAGGGAATGGGGTGGTCTAAGGAAAAAACTTGAAATTTATGCACTTGAAAAAAAGTAGTATTTCTGACATCTGGCAATAAAACTAAACACCACATATTGTCAAGCAGCTTTAGGACCGTCTGAAAAGGTGGTGTCGAAAAAGGGGCTCGCTACAGCCCGGAAAGCCCCCTCTGGAACTGCGTCTCAGTTTAAGTGCATTTTTGGTAAATAAACATATTGGAAGGTGACTGGACAACATCTGGACAATTCTAACTTCGTGACATCGAAAACTGGACAATATATTCTCAACGCGGAATTTTTTGCTTGGACAATCCACCCAATATACCTACATGTGAAAACACTACTTGTCAACAGACATTTCCTGCCCTTCAATGGCATCTTATTCAAGCCGATTTCTTAACAAGAGAAGGGTTCATCTTTGGGTACGTAGTAATTTTTCAGACAGTCCAAATCCTGGGTTAATTAAAAATATGTGTATCTTTTGTAATTCCTGATTCGATTGTATAAATTACACACTGAAAGAAAAATTACACGCAAATGTCGTAAAAATCCTATATTTTAAATCGATACAGCCAACATTCGAAAGGAAATTGAATCGGATGTAGCAACCGGGGCAACGAAATAGCTCCCTTCATTATCACTATTGTCATTGCCTACCTAGCAGGTTGCACCGCACATTCGTTGTCCAGTCATAACCATGTTTGGGAAGCCCCAAAGAGGATATAAGCAAACAGAATACGCTTCGTGGGGTACTATTTTCAGTGTTCGAACAGGAAGCTGCTACTCTGTGGCAGCTCCCTGGTTCGAATTATCCTGTGCAGGGAGTTGTTACGTAACAACTCCTTGCCTTGTGCAAGCACTAGGGAAATTGCAAACAATGCATAGCTTTGTGTAGCCTTGCTTTGTATGTAAACAGATGGATTACTCCAGCGAGTCCTGTGTTTTTATCATGGGTACATTGGCAGAGAAGATGTTCATTTGGCCAATTCGTGCGCAAAATATACAGCGAAACTGAATGCCAAATGATTTCACTTGGCGTTGTCTTGGCGGTCTTGGCTTCAAAACGCCAAACAAGTGTTTGTACTTAGCAGAATCGATTGCTTTGAACGAAAATAAGACAAATTCATTTCGGATTTTCTCCGATATACTTCCATGAAATGAAATGAAATTTGCAGAGAAGATTACTGACAAGATTTTAAAGCAACTGGCACCAGTTAATTTTTTATTTTTTGTTCCAATCAGGAGTAAATCCTGCCAACGCGGAACGGTCAATTTTCAATCCAAAATTGCCCCCTAAAAATATCGTTTCTCGTGAAATCGATTATTCCTGAACAAGATATGAAAATGGGCGACCCATGAACAAGTGTGCAAACTTTCGGGCACAAATATCGAAATCCCTAGAGGAAGATAGGTTTTATGGCCAAACATTGAAAACAACCTCTAGAGACGTCAGATAACCATCGATCAACATACAATTTTAGTGGTAAAATTTACGTATCACGTTAAACATCCTCTCTAAATTTCAGATCCATAGCTTACAAAACGGCTAAGAAAACGCAATTCAAAGACAAATCTCTAAATGCCTCGCCAAAAACGCCTGTGGCGTTCGCATTACTTCGACTAGAAGTCTTCTAGTCGAAGTAAAAATGACTTGAAGAATGCAGCAAGATACTGCAAGACATGGGCGTAGGAGCCCAAGTTGATTGGGGGCTGTAACGACTTGCCCGAAAAATGAAACCAAAAATTTCCGCGTCCTCCACTCGCATTCAACATGTTAATGTACATATCATATTGGCATATGTCGTTTATCACACTGTACGCCAATTACATACAATCATTTGAAAGGGGAGGGGTCTAAGAGGAGGGTGTTCCCCTTCCCTTTGAATTTTTTTGAAAAATTAGGTATCCTTACATGCAATCTGGTGCCACATATGCTACCTTTAAAGTAAAATTTGTTTTAAAAAAAGTTACGTATTTTAGGTACTAAAAATTACAAAAAAAATCGGCATCAGTGAGGGGGGGCATTGCCCAGTGGCCCCCTAAATAAACCACTGATAATCCTAATATAATTTTAACCATTAAAAACACACTGTTGAATTAATACCGAATATATAGGTGCTGGTGCAATTCAAATCAGAACTTTATTTAAATTACTGTGGAAGTTTTTCAAACTAATAATAACCTTTAGCTACATCATTGCATTATTTTCCTTTCAGTAGGTGCCCGAAAAATTGTCAGCATATTGCATGAATTTTCACAAAAATATTTGGTTGGGGCTTCAGCCCCCCCCCCCTCCCACCCGCCTCCTACGCCTATGCTGCAAGATGGAAACATAACAAAGACAAAGACAAAGTCGGACCACGAGATACCGGTAGTAATTTTCCATGGAGCAATTTCATCTTTCTTTTTAATTTTTTTTTAATGATAGCATTCAATTTTATATTACGTGTGTTTTGACCATTAAAACAAATATCCATTGTTTTTCTTGGTATAAATGTATATGTGTTGAGAATAAAAGAGATGAATTTATATTTGTTTACCTGTACAGTTCTGAGAACTTTACTGTTATTTTAAAGAAGACGGAATTTTCCCCCATGGGCAGTTACATACCAGCCTCAATTAAGAAAACAACATTCAACATCCACAGATTAAGGAGATTTAAATCACCACCGAAAGTATCACTTACAGCTACAACTGTGATCAAATATGACTTTTACAATAAACGATAAAACTAACCAGAAATGCCAAAGGCTCAGTGATTCCTTGTCGAAAGGAAATGCTTTGTCGCACTGACGTTCACCCCTCAAAGCTATACTTCTCGAAATACCAGGTATTAAATCGCAAATTTTTAAAATATGACCTCTGGTGACCTCACATGACGTTGATCCTCCAGCAAAGGCCATGGGGTTCTTGGAGATAACTGTGTTGTTTACATGTTACAAATTAGATATCTCAAATGTACAAACGAGGTTCTCACAGTTTAACCTATTCGACGTTAAATGAACTTTGCCCGCCACTGAAAACAATTGCTTCATTGAAAGCAATAAGGGCTCATCCACATGACAAGGCTATGAGATCCAACAAGATTACCCTTTGTGATATATCCTGTATTCAAGACCTTTAATGACTCTAAATGAAATTTGAACTTTTAATCAGTATTGGATATCCACATGTTAAAGGTTGTGTGACATGAAAATAACATAGTTGGATATTCGATGTAAAAAGCATTAAAAATCCAGAAAATAGTCGCAATTTCCATTAAAATCCATCAAATATTGACCATTTTATAGGGAAATTTCTATTTCACACTTGTATCATGAATAAACATGAGCTAAATATGCAAATATGTGACATCGAAAGAGGGACATACCATATATGGCACATGTTAGCCTTTGTTTTTTCAACCTTTATTTCAAGGACACTGGTAGCATTGTTATTCCCTGAGGGATTTATAATAAAAGTTAAATTTTTTTCCTTGAAAAATATTGATATCACTTACCAAACTCTAATCTATATGATCGGTAATTAAGAGATAATTTATATAGGGTTAACAAAAGAAAGCATAACACTGTGCAACACTACACATCATTATTTTATCACAGGCAATTAGTTTCTTCAGAAACCATCAAACTTTGAAGACGTATATTTTGAGAACGGTAAAAGATATTGAAATAATTCCAACGGATCTTTAACTGGAGGACTTAATTCTTCAACTGACAAGTGAAACAGCTCTTTTGGCGGCATGTCACACGACCTTTAAGTATAACATACCTCAATGGTACCCATCTTTAAATACCATGTTTACAAGCAGTTTGCAAGGTTTTGGAGGTTTACCGCCGTTGGCCGCCAATGACCTTTGAATTCTACCGAAAATAACAGACCTTTATTTAATTATTCCGCATCCACATGCCAAGTTTGAAAAGCATTCATTATTTCTAACTTGAGATACCGTGGTTACGAGTTTTCTTTGTAGTTTTAGACCTCTGCTGAATTTAAATGGCCTCTTACCTCTACCAAAATATAAGGGTTTTTTCTTTCAATTTGACAAATTTATTTCCAAAATATGAAAAGAGTCTAGCATTCGTAGCGTAGATAAGGTGATTACAAGCACTCAGCAAGGTCTTCGTAGTTCTCCGGAGACATCAAGTAACCTTTGCCCTTACCCAAGCACAAACTTGCATATACAGTTGCAAACGTGGTAGCATATTTCTTTCGCCGGCAAAGAATAAAAATGTAAGAATTTTGCTATAGGTTACATCTTTATATATTGAACTTTTGTGTAGTTTTGTGGGTCATCGCTTAGTTTGTGATCATAGAACTAGCAACAGGCCGTGTCAGTTAAGACGTCGTATAGTTTAAGTTGAGATTCAAGTACACCAGAAAGTTACTCAATGCTTTACTGAATTATTCAGTTTACAGCTCTGACTTTGTTTAACATGTAGGTACGATTGAGGGGCAACGTCTGAGCATATTGGGTACAAAGGCTTTGGCAATTGCAAGTGTATTTGTATGTTGTAGTATTATCTCTACCAGATGCAGCAGTATTAAACGGTCTGAAGTGTTTGTAATCTGATTAGAGTAAAGATCTTGCTGACAAGAATGCTTAGATATTATTATACCTCTTTTATACCAATCATAAAATTTCAAGAGCTTCGTACTTGCCCTAAAGACCAGATAACACTTTGGAAGTGGCAAAATGTCATGGTGGTACCACTTTCGTAAAGGGTAAGTTTTAGCCTTGGGTCTCTTAAATGTTGAACAGCATGAAAGGAAGTTCAGATGAGAAAATCGAGCCAGAACCCTAATTGGATCTGTAATATTTCATCAGAAGATGAACCGTAGAAATAAAGAAAGTAGGTAACATTCCATACCCCATTTTCACACCCTACACTTGTAGCAAACCATAGCCACTACTCCCTTCAGGAACCTGTCTGCTTTCAATTTTAGTCCTACGTCTTTCAGTGCCAGACTCCCTTACGCTATTTTTTGACTTAAGGAAATGTTGAAGATCTAATATCTACCCTCAACGCATGAATCCCCTATTAGTTATTGGTGTAATGGGAATCCTCTCTTTTACTTTCAACCTAACCAAGCATACAACAAATTGATCAAAATTTTATCACCCGTATAATAAGAGAATAAATAATGTGGTTGAAAAGTGTTGTAAATCTGAGTGATCCCTCAGTGCATTACTTATGCTTGCTGTTAAGAATGAATGGAACTTGCGAACAGACTAAGTCTAAAACTCTTCAACATGCAAATTACATCAGTGCAGCCAACTTGTACTTTCGCTATTTCCTAATTATAAAGTGTTACAAGAAAATTCAACTAGTTTCGAAAGTTTTGTCAACAGGGCTAAAGTAGGTTTTTAAATAACGGGGTGTTTTTGGTTTCGATGAAAAGACAAACGTATGTTTGTGACACTTTGCTTGTTTACACGATATCTCAAGAAGAGAAACTCTGACTGTTCTCAAACTTGGTACGTAGCTGCCCCATATTAGGAGGAAGAACCATACTTTGGGAATAGAGGACAGAGATCATCTGGGGTCACGGAGTCAAACTCTACTTTGACCAGTTGCTTACCTTGTTTTTTCTGATTTGGGTAAGGCCTACAAGTGATACCTTTGGAATCGAGTCATCTATAACGAGACAATAGCCCGGTCCCTTAAGGGTCCCACTTTAGAAGAAAAGGAAACGATTTTTTAAACTCCTTCATGTGCCTTGCATATTCCCAGTCAACTGACAGTGTGGAAGCTTAAAATGTTTAAGCCGTTCCTAGGTTAATTTCAGACCAAACTTTCATAGCATTGTGTAGGGTGATTAAGTCAACAAGTTGGACTCAAGTTCGATTTTGTGCATTTCGTTCTATTGACGTATTTATCTTTGAATTCCTTTTCGGCATTTTAGTTCTGAAAGCTCTCGAGCTTTCACCTGCCTTTTTTTCTTATTTCATATTTCAGTCGAAGTATATACCTTGTCTTACCTTGTTAATAGCCAGTGAGCCGCAGCTGGAAAAAAGGCCGTGGTCGGCCCGACTTAAACCAATTGGTTAGAAACTGAGCCGTAAAACCTCAACTTACTCTAACTCTAACCTTGTAATATCACTATAAACTGATGAAAGTTCATGCCCTCTTTTTTCACATGAAAATCGTCAGATTTGTCAGCTAACATACGTTGTGGTTTTTGTCTTGATTTAGTTCCCCATGCAAACGCCCATCTTCGTTTAAAGTAATCGGTATTTCGATGCACTGACAATATTTTGAAGCTGTTTGACGAGGCTGAATTGTACCAAATGATAACATAGGAAGCCACACATCATTACGTCTTTCCATAGCTCGACAGCTCGAAATACCTCTTGCCCTTATTTACAGAAAAAGTTTATTACCATTTATTCTCATCCACTATTCTGAAATTAAATCTTCCTATAACAGATTATTTAAGCGACACTGTAATAAGGATAAAAGATTTTGCACATAGTTAAATTTTATGCTAAAAAAATATAATGGATACCTCTTGCAATGATAAATTAAGTAAAACAGTTGTAAACTGCATTCACAAAAAATCTTTGCCAGATACAGTAGGTGATAGTTGTGTCATTCGGTTGAACAGATACAGGACAGCTGCAGGGACTTGTTGTTCCAAAGCTTTACAAAATGTAGATCAATACCAGTCCTCCCACTTGCTAGCGCTCTGACTCATCAAATCTATAGGCAACCTGTCCCAGTCAACATATGGTACAAACAATTGTTAAAATTGTAATTTTTGTAGTGTTGTTTGGCTGATCCAAGCTATAAAGATAACAACCATTCTGTGGTACTAACAATTACAAACAATTCTGTTCATACGCCAAATAGTTGGGGTCTTCCCCTCCTCTTGTACTCCCATTCGCCTAGACTAACCTAATTTGTGCCCTGCCTCTTCAAAGAGCACTTATCGTTCCCACGGCTTTTTAATGGCCTTTCTCATCCTTCGCTGTACTTGTGTTCGACTCCTAATTAACTGTGCCATATCTTGGAGCTGCTACGAATGGAGTTGAAGCAAAGTAGTTGTTACTTGATATAATTGAACATCCACACTTGTTACCCTTTAATCACTTCCTCACTTCCTTTACAAATTCAAAAGTTACTAATTACTTTTTCGCGTAATTCCACGTTATCCCTTTGAACTTCTATCATATGTTCCCACAAACATGATACATGAAACCTGAAAAGTATTTCCCCTTTAATTCGTTCGAATAAAAATAGTACTGACGGCAGTTGTATTCACGAATGCCGCATGCGTAGGCTACAGAGCTACGACGCCCAAGGATGACGTATAGTCAGCGCAAACAAATGGGTATACTTGTTTTTACACCTTTGTGTTAACATATGGGGAAGTTCGTGTACTGACAAGACTGGCATTGCATATTTGTCTCTGTATCTTCACGTACTCCCAAAGCTCTTCCGGACCATTGTCTGCAAGATCCATTTTTGAAAGTTACCACTTTCTCATTCGGACTTTAGTTCATGTAAAAAGGTATTTACGGCTTTACTTCTTGCTTAAATTCGAATATAGTTGGTTACATGCAATCAGTTCACTCACATAGAACCACAGTTCCAAGCGGACTGTTAAAACGCCATATGGTGTAGGTTTAGCTGGCCTTAACAGGAGTTTCTATGTAGACACATTTCGAAGGGAAATGATGGTGACATTAGTTTTTGTCAAATTATGCTTCAATCTAATAAAGCACTGTAAATGGCGAAAGCTTTCTTATTGTCTCAAATCGTACACGTACATAACAGTTTACGAATCATGTGCATCGTTCTGAACTTAAGCGAACGCTGGTAACATTGTTTCTCTGTGTTTCACAATCTGGACATTCAGGGTGACTTTTATTATTTTTGTGGCCTCATAATTACGTAATCTTACCGTTACTTTCATTGGTATGACAGATTTTTCGGTTTGCTTACATGATGACGTTTCTCTAAATGTAAACGAGTGAATTCACTCTTGAACAATTGACTATAGTGATTACTCTTCTAATCGGATCGAATTAGACTGAAATTCCACTCTGCTTCAAGTATTAGTATAACTGAAATAAAGTGAAAATGTCACTAGAGGAAAAGTGGATTGTCTCTCGAAACATAGAGAGGTAACTGTAGTCATTCTTTTTGGTAGACATTCACTCTTTTACATAGACGTAACATCATAAGAGAGGTTAAGCCTATTGCAAACTCAGCAAGTATACTCTCTACAATGACCATGGCCTACCTCTACCAGGACTCATTTTTGTACCCATGGAATCATAATTTCAAGTTTCTGAAGAAATGTTCAGAAATGTTAAAAAGATCACAGAAGTGAACTTATTAAATCTGAAAGTGTGCTTTTCAAATTCAAGTGAAATCCATAATCAAGCATCGTCCTGAATTCTTCAGGGTAGCCATATTTCCGAGATATTTTATCCTCATACCCTAGCTTTTTAATTTTGTACGATCCGCTTTTAGCATAAGTGTGCCCATAGTTAACCATCCAGCGTAGCAACTTCCTGGTATCGTTATGGAGTATTTTCATCATGGTACCGGCAGTATTATACATTAAACTACAACTTGGCCTATATCCTTTTACAGTTGCAATGTTGTACGGAAGCGTTGTTGTTTGCTACTTTGTTCTGGAAAGTGTTGACCTTGCCTAACGTGTTCTTCAAAACGTCTAGGCTATTGTTCGACGGCTACTAGCATAGCCTACGAGTTCTTCGAAGCGTATCTCATGGCTTAGTGGTTACAAGACATCTTCACGGGCCATGTGTACTTAACGTTGAATAGATAGCCTATTTGTTTATAAAAATGTATCCTACGGTTCTAGTCACTCTTGGTAGTAATAGCGCCAGCTAAAACAAACAATATTAAATGGTGACATGAGTAAAGAAAAAGCAAATAATTTTGTTAAAAAAAATAATTGAAATGAAACCTGTGGAGTCGAATCGAAAGTAAAGACACAAGTTGGGTGATGTCATACACTTCTTTAAATAGCTTAGTCAAGCCTTAGACAAGCTAGAGTTGGAAAAAAATGATCACTTCAGGTCAATCTACCGTATATTAATCTATTCAAGTAGATTTCATCATCTCAATACATTTTGCATTACCGGAGTATTTGAAGTCGTTACTGGTGGTTAAACTTTGATTCAATTGACTGAGATGTACAAATGTTCAAGATTATTCTCTGCATTCTGAACGGTGCACAACAAATTCTGATATATGTCTTACTTTTATTGTCTTATTCCTGTCATTTTTCTCTTTCAAAAGACATCTCTTTTGGCACAGAATTTTGTTACAGAGGGCTTGTATAATCAATGTAAACTCATTCAATGACAAAACAATCGCGATCACATTTTGGAATTAGAATAAGTGGCTCCGGGAAATACAAGGACAGTAGTCACTACTAGGATGACATTACAAATTTTTGTCCGATGTCCTTTCTTAATGAAGTAACTACGTAACTAAGTCCACCAAAGAATGCATCTTTGAGGTGAAAATTGAACCAATGATATTCAACTTCTGTTGTATTGACAATATATATATATATATATATGTATTATATACATATATATATATGTGTGTGTGTGTGTGTTTGTATGTGCATATTATATATATATATATATGAGTGTGCGTGTGTCTGTAGAGGAGGTGGGTGGGTTGTCGTGTTTCTGGGATCAAACTCCACATAATACAACTTAAAGGGGTTAGAATTTTGAGGCCCTCCCTCTTATGTATGTATGAATGTACACAAGTATGTATGTATGTATGTATGTATGTATGTATGTATGTATGTATGTATGTATGTATGTATGTATGTATGTATGTATGTATGTATGTATGTATGTATGTATGTATGTATGTATGTATGTATGTAGGTATGTATGTATGTATGTATGTATGTATGTATGCATGCATGTATGTATGAATGTACGTACATACATGTATGTATGTATTCATGCATGTTTGAATGTATGTCTATTAGTCTTAAGGCTACGACCGCCGCCGTAATATGAAAGTGAGATTAGTCATATTAGGATGTGGCTGTGTTGTTGAAAAGCTATTTGAGTTCGTTGATGACTGCCCCCTCCCCCTTCACGCCCGTGGTGCAGGTGCTCCCGTCATGGGTTCATGACACTAAGCATATTCTCAATATTATAGAGGCTATTGATTAAAAGGCCAGTCTTGCTTTTAATGTATGATGAAATGTCACTTATTTACTTCAACTGAGTGTTTTCTTAAAGGGGAATTTTCATCATCCCAGACAGTTCCAATACTCCCAACTATGCAACTTCTAGCTCCTCCCATAACTGTATGAAGCTACTCCTTGTGCAGGAATAAACCTGTTTTATTGCTTAAGGCCATGTCCTGGTGAGCATTCAAGGCTATAAAATGTAATGAAAGCACTCTCTCTGCCTTGTGTGGAATGTGAGCCACTCTGCATCTTTTAAATTTTCAAACTTTGATGTCAATCAAAGAGCAAACACCAACTGAGAATTTTCATACCCCTACACTAAAAATATACTTGGGTGATGACTGTCTGTCTTTAAGTTTCTAGTTTTTGTTGAATTTGTCCTCCTTTGAATGGATTTTTTTAGACGAAGTGCCTGAAAAAATCAGTTATTTTCAATCTCACGGGACCAAGCAGTGAATGTTTGCCTTGGAGTAGGTCTTTGTGGAGAAATGTTACAAACGGAACTCCGAAAAACATTTCATTTGGAAAAGGTGTATCGATCACATCTGAGGTGTGTGGGACAAACGGGAACATAATTGTTGGACCTTCACAAGCCAGTTGAATTCAGTGTATCCCAATGAATAGTGTTTCCCTCGGTTCAATAAATCCAAAGTGGTTTATTTACATTTGGAAATAGCCCTTAAAGGTAGTCACATTTATACTACCCAGCTTTCCAAACCCTCGGGCAATGGAAATGTAACGTAGGCCGCTTTTTCGAGTTCAGTCTTCTCGTTGCCCTTAGGTACCATTATACATTGTTGTCAAGACAGCAAAATATAGGCACACGGCATTATCAAAAATTTTCACCTTCTTTTATTCTGTATCCCTTGATTTTCAGCATTCAATCACGAATGTGGAGCATTGCTAACAACTGACCAGTGATCTGATTAAATCCCATATAGGCTATGTTAAATAACTTAATACATTAGCACTGATCTCGTGAGTAATGATTTACTAACAGTTTTCAAGCATATAACTTATACATAAATCTATGCCTAAAGGTAGTACTTAAGTCAAGATCTACTCAAGGTAAAGACGGAAAAAACTTGACCTAAAATTCACTAAATCCTGAGCCGAGACTGACTCAGAGTAAAATTGAACATAAAGTGAGTATGGAACGCGAAAAGGGCACGGATATTTTGTTGTCTAAACTTAGGTTGTTGTCTAAATTCACATTGTCTAAACTTATTTCGCTGTCTAAATTTAAGTTATTGTCCAAACTCACGTTGTATTTCAGTTCGTATTTCAGTTCGCATTTCAGTTGTGCATATCATGTTTGTAATTAACCCTTGCAAACACATGCCATATCCTCATGTATTTTGGGGGGATAGGGGGAGATGAAGGAGATTAGAGGTGGGTGCATTGTTGGTGGCAGTGCTTCAATAATACTTTGTTTGAGAATACTTTAGTATTGTTACATGTAGATACATGTAAAATGAAGTCTCAAAGGAATATGCTCACTCTATTCAAAAACACAAACCTTGGTAGTACAGTAGGTGAAAGGTGTTTGTGTGTGCATGTGTGTGTGCACTCACCAACGTGGCCTTAGCGGGTACCGGGGCAGCCGGCGGGGGCTCCGTTTTTGCACGTCCTTCCTAGCTCACGCGCGGCTCGAAACTGGCGTAGCTGCCCGAAAATTCGGTCACTGCAAAGAGAAGTCACGCTCGGCTGCACATGTATGCCTTAGAGCGCAGCCCGCCCTCAGCATGTCCGTCTACTCAGTTCCTTCGCGGGCAGCAGCGCTGCTGGGAAATTCCCTTACATTCCCTATGGGGTCCTTTGCCGGTACCCCGTAAGGCATCGAGTGTGCGTACGTGTGTGTGTGGAAGGGGGTGGTGAGAGGGGGTTGGGAGGTGCGTGATTAGATGCGGGAAAGGATAGTTAATGGAGAACAAAAGGTTTACATTTTCATAATATAATCCAAGGTTTATTCTAAACACTTTACCACATATTAAATATTCCTGCCGTATTTAAATGACAAGACAATCAGAATTTTTACAATTCAAAATGACCTGGCTTTTCAAGACAAATTGAAATGTAGTAAGTCTATTCTTGTACTTCATGTTTTTTAATTGCAGGGATCTGTAATATTTCCCCCTCCACCAGAAGATGACATGCGTTTGCAAGGGATAATTCCAAACATGATATACACAAATAAAAATACGAACTGAAATACGAACTGAAATAAGAACTGAAATAAGAACTGAAATACGAACTGAAATACGAACTGAAATACGAACTGAAATGCGAACTGAAATGCGAAATGAAATGCAAAATGAATATACGAAATGAAATAGAATTTAGACAACAAAATATCAGTGCCCTTTGGGCGTTCCATAAGTGAGAAGTTTGTGACTCATTGTGTCACTTATGACGTTACTCAGTCATAATATGGTGATACGTAAATTAAAGAGAGACTGCCCAACAGTTATCAAAATTGCCCCCTAATTGTTAAAACTTGGCGACAAGGTACGTCAACCAAGGCCGGACAGATCCAGGCATATGTGAAGGTGGCACGTCCCCTATTTTCGGCAAAGCAATGAATTTTGAAAGCAGACTTTTACATCTCCAAGCCCATAAAAAAGGTATGACTAGCACTGCAGACGGTTACGCGCCTCCCCCCCCCCCCCCCTTCCCGATTTCTCATATTCCTGGATACAGCCCTGTCAAAGCCAAAAAATAAAATACAACTCTAATTAAAAAAGCGTTACTCCTGTGGAAGTCAACAGTCACTTGTAGCTCAAATAAGAGTATTTCCTAGTTCAAAAAACTAGTTTTAATTTCATTCCACAAATAAATTGTTTACATTATTTTCTTCTATATCTTACATCCTCTGTCGGCAACAGAGCTCCGGGCTAATGGAAATTCCCATTCTGCTTACAATATTTCAATTTCTACATTATCAATTGCAATGTATGGAGGAAACAAATATGTGGGTGCGACGGAAGGCCAGTTACAACTACATTAGCGGAAATTGAAAGAATCGAACACTCCCCTGAGTGAGCAAATATTTTAACATTGTAATCATTCAAGTTTAATGGCTTCTCAGCATACTGAAGGCCTTAACAATACCCAGAAAATACGAAACATGTATTTGCATACACCAACTTAACACCTTTGCATGGAAAAGGGTAGAAATTTGTAAAAAGCAACAGACCATAACTCAGAATCTATATTGAACCTCTTAAGAATCGTCACCTCGTGTTAACTTGTGTATTAAAGCTTACCAGGGAGTTACTATTTGGATACATCGCTTTGAAGTGAAGTCTGCGCAGCCAAGGTCACACAGTATTCTGCCTCTTGTATCTTTTTCAGCATTTCTATAAGATTAACACTGGATTAGGTAGTTAATACAAAAGGGATTTGTCGTCTGCTACATCTACAGTAAGACTGGGGGTTTGTTGCTACTGCCATAGCATTGCCAGTCGCTGGAAAATTAAAAATATTGCATCTTTGGACGCTCGGTGACGCGGATGAGAGTAAATCAATAAGGGTTTATGTAAAAATATGAACATGATTCTATACCTGGACATTTCAGGAAACTTCAGGAAACCGTCCGAATTGTTGTGACAAAAATTAGACTTCTGTCTCTGCAGCTCATTTGCAAGACGTTCGTTTTATAAGAAGGAGAAGACCTCATTGATTTATGTCAATGAAACATTCGTTTCGACTTTTGAAGCAACTGCCCCTAAAGTGGGGGCGACGTAAACCTTCTCATCAAAGCATTGTCCTAAGTAAGCCAATTGTGATAGGATTACGAGACCTAAATCATGTGGGCCAATGCGCACTGTCTAAGATGAATTTTTACGACTGGCTAACACTAGCCCTCATCCCTAACTAATCCATAACCTTAACAAAGGATAAAATCGATACAATACAATACCATCAGCCAATCAAAAAACACATTCTTAGACAGTGCGCATCAGCTGAATGATGTTGCTAACATATCGATATCAAATTTAAGCCAACAAACAAAAGAAAGAATCCCCATTAATGGAATAAGTTGCTTGCGTTTGATAATCTCCTTAGAATTTAGTGGGTCCTTGAGTATTAGTATAAATTAAACTTTTCGTTAAATCTCCTTCCGAATAACAACTTCCTGGTATAACTATGTAGGCTCTCGTTTTAGAAACACGAATAGAGCTCGATGTTGCAAGGTTTGATTTTATCTCTTGAACATCTGTAAAATCCTTTATAAGCATTCCAACCTTAAGTTTTCTGGGCTAGAAACACAGACATGGAGATCAACTTTACAATATTCTGCATACAATTGTTGCTACAGAATCCCACATCGAATTTCTTAGGACCTGTGTCTGTGAAGTAAGTTGGTCAGTAATGACTGCAAGATCAAATGAAGTCATTCTTTTCAATCTCACATAAACAGGATTCACATACGGGAGGAGGTAGATTTCTTTTCAACTTTTTGGGGATGGGGTGAATTATCGCAAATGTAGAAAATGTATGCGCGAAGCGTTCCCGGAGAGCGCAAAGCCCATGACGGATGGGGTCCAGGGGCCGCCTTAGGGTCCCTGATGGGGATCCAGGGGGGACGTCCCTGGGATTTAATGTTTCAGAAGTGCCAGAAAGACTGTTTCAGGGGTAAATTTCAGAGGTAAATGTTCTTGGGTACTGGTATATTTATACATTTAGGAAATGCTATTTTGAGCACTAAACTCATTGATAAGCTGCACTGGATTGAAACTGCACAAGAGCAACAATGTCCCGATAAGCTTAAAAAGGCAGAGATCAACTTACAGGGTCACCCCAGACAACTAGATTTTGAATTCCTAGATCATTGCAAGACCTGCAACTTGGCTTGAGATCAGTGGCGCCACCAGATTTTTTGTGATTGGGGACACCATAGATGATAACGTAATAATACCTCAGTTCCCCCGAGTCAGCGTAAATTGCACCTTTATTTCTTATGCGTCCATGCATTTTTATACAGCAGGTTTGATCTTTCGTTTGTAACTACATACAGGTGCCGTCCTGGGGAAGGGTCCCCCTCCCCTGAATGCTAATTTTTGGTAAGGTAAAAGAGGAAAATATGTTGCCTATTAAGAGAAAGATACGTTGTTAACAAACCTCCTGAAGCCTTCTCCCTTTTGTCTATTTTACTGCCTTCTACTTGGGGAAAGTTTTTCCATAAAACTACGTGGGTGGAGTTCACAGAAGCATTCTTGGACTATTGCGAAATATTTCCTCTCCTTCGTTGTACATCATGAAAGGGCATGTGAGGCTAACAGATACCTGTATAGGACCTCCTGAAAGCTCTGCATTAATCATATTAAATGGAGGCAATGACATAATGCGTACTACCTGACATCCAATGATAATATAGAGTATGACGCAGAACACTTTACAACTACCGTATTTTTACTAATTTTGAACGAAAATCCAGACGAACAGCTTCCAGCAATGGGGAATGAGAGTGAGGGAGAGTATAGGTGCAGGGAGGTGATATTAGACCTCCCTGATAGGGTTGCAAGAATAATAAGCGCGTTTCAGAATGCTGTTTTCGTCGTAAGTGTGTTAACAATCACCGTCTATACCGATAATAGCTGCGCGTGAAGCGTAAAAGTATTTGAAAAATGTATAACGGCAGATACGTGCTTTGAACCTTCCACATCATGCTGCATATTAGATTGAAAGATCCCATATTGATCCAAGGTCCCCAAAGATGTTTGGAGATGTATCTCTGTTCTTCGGAAAGTGTTGTGATCAGAATAGTTTCATGTATTCTTACCTTAACAATGGTCATGACATGGAGTGCAAATCGTGATGAATGCGCGAGAACTGCGTCAAAATTTTCCATTCAATAAGATTTTCATGACAAAAACCGGCATTCAGGCTCTGCATCAAGACACGTTCAATTGCCCAACAAACCAACAAGCCACTGCCATAAGCGGGTCTTTTACCTGTTATTTCGTAAACTTTCAACTTTTATTTGCTGCGCTTCTCCGAAAGGTGCTATCGGAAGATACTGATAGTAAGAATAAGACTGACGTAAAGTTTGAAGCGCGCGGGGTGCAAAAATTTGGATAGTTTGCGAAGGATTTGCTAAAATTCTGATAGTTTGAGAAACATTTGTGATAGAAAATGAAGCAGAAAATGAAGAATATCTTACAAAAATGAAGAATAAAATGTACTTTCCAGCATACACGTATCTGTAGACTGTAACATTTGGGCCCAGATGATTAGATGGGCCATCCCCCCTAGTCAATGTTGGGAGGGGGGATATATCCCCATCCCACATCCCACTGGGATCTACGCCCATGCAATCCGGGAAAATTCGTTACAGAATACGTCTCTTATGTTATAAGAACAAACGACCAGTTTACGTAAAACAAAACTTTCATCTTTGAAAGAAAACCTTCAAACTTTTGAAAAGGGATCCGAGGTGTAAGGAGGATATCGAATCACTTAAAACGAAACTGGATAGACACGGTTCCAATCGATTGTGAGAGTTTTCTTAAGAAGAACGAAAAAACACGCTTTAAGTAAGGGCCAGTCCAGAGAATTTCGTGTGGCACCTTTGAAAGGTTGAAAACGTAGGTCCAAAGAAACAGTTTCATTCATTCATTCATTCATTCATTCATTCATTCATTCATTCATTCATTCATCCATTCATCCATTCATCCATCCATTCTGTCTTCACAAATACAGATACAATATAAACATACAGAATAAGTATAAACAGGATAGTAGAACATGGAAACTAACGAGCTAGTAATCTTACGGAAGAAACCAGTATGCCAGTAGACAACTCTCGTCAAATTTGTTCCATTTGGCCCAAATGAGTCCAGTACGTTTATGGGCCTTGTAAGGGTATGATGGATTTGATTTTCTGCTATCCATCAGGTGAACTTAATTTCATATCAAAATATTATTAATCACCCTAAGCTTTATTTTGGAATTACGTTTTCACTTAGATGCAACCTTCCGGTCAGCAGCAAGCCTTGTGGGGCAACCATGGATATCCAGTTGTGTCTCCCGTACCACCTACAACCCGGAGTTCTTCTGATGGAAACCTGTGGGGATCAAGTGTTCGAAGAGCTATGGGAATCATTCAAATTATTTCTGGTGTCATTGAATTTGCCTTAGGCATTGCTCTCGTCTCCCTTCCACTGAGATACTTCTACCACGACAACGTAGCTTGGGGGATCTGGAACGGAGTGGTAATTATTATTTACAACAAACATCCTTTCTTCATTTCTTTCAAATTGAGCGAATTGTTACTTACAAAACGAAACAACGTTGATAAAAGTGAGCTTATGATTTTTTGTATGCTTGTTTTACTTCATTTTTGACAATTTGAACTACAATCAGGAATGCAAATTCACCAGAATGCTTGGATGAAGTATTCCTTTTACAGATCATAACTAAATTTTCGCCTGTAAGACCCTCTTTAACTTAACGGTGTCAGCTTTTCCTGTTTCCTCGTTAAGATACCAAGAAAAGATACAACAAAATTGCTTTAAATATTGCAATTTCCCTATATTCCCCGTCCAGCAAAGATATCCGTAGGAAAACTTAATAGTTTGAGCCTTTCTTAGAGTCTTTTAATTCAATATTCCCTTCCTTCTTTCTTAGTTTGCAGTCGTTACTGGATGTATCGGTGTATACAGCAAACGTAGTAAGTGCATGGTAAGTGGTGCCAGGGAGAAGTTACTTTGATGTTAATATCGAAGGTTCAGTTGCAACAAAATACATGTTTATATACTTCTCGTGGGTTCAATGAAACTATGTGTGACTAAGTTATTCATACATGTTCTCAAGTGTAGCTGAACCTGAAAGAAACTCGCTAAATATTTTATGGGGAAGGGGGTCTTGTGATTTGCCATGCAGGTTATTTTTATATTCAACATAGTTTCAATCAGAAGCATGTGCCCTCTGTTTACTGTAAAGGCAAAGGGCTGCATTTGAGAAAAGCATAGATCACATTCTTGAAAACGACGTAGACACAAATTCATTTTGATGAATGTTTTTGGTTAAATATTAAACTTTCACTGCAATGGACCATATCTGGCTTGAAAGGGGTTCTTTTTGATATTGCTTTCTAGAGGTTTAATTAATTTAGGTCAGAGTCCCGGAATATGGAATACTTGTAACATCAATATCTCAAGATATTCAACTTACACACAGGACTAACATGTTGTAAGTACATACATCTACTTCATTGTCTGATCGAACTAGACAATCCTGACTTTAACAGAGTGGCCATATATGTTAAGATAAGCAGTAATGACGGGTAAGTCTGTCTATAAGCATAACAATTTCATGTGGCACAAGCCTATCACCTTAAAGACGATATTGCTAGCGGAATGAATTTGAAGTGTCTTACTTATTTGTTTTGTTTGTTCTCCCTAGGTTATCGCCTACATGGTATTGTCAATCATAGCCGCTGTAATGAGCGGTGCTTGCTGCATCTCTACATCTTCAGTCACCCCATACCTTGGTTACCAGCACAACAGCCAAAAGGTAAGCATCAGTGGCGCCGCCAGGCTTTGATGATTGGGGGGGGGGGGCACAACAGATGATGTCGTAATGGCACTTCAGTTAACTTCCCAAGTCTGCGCAAAATGCGTTTTCTTCGTGTGCTCCCTGCTTTCGTATACACAGTGGGGATCCTTCCTTTGTTAGGTGTCACTGCACTAAGGTACCGTCCTGGGGAAGGGGTCTAAGGGGAGGGGGACACCCCCCTCCCCTTTGAGAAATTTTTGTTTATTTAAAGTTGCTTAGATAAAAAATGGTGCCATCTTTATGATACTTTTGGAGCTGATCACATACCTGTATGGCTGGAAAATGTCCATAGTTTAGTGCATTATAATTTTTCCGACTGGCTGGATGTTTTTTCCAACAGAGTGGCAACACTTAAATATTCCTTTTTCATGCCCCTGCGTTTTGAATACAGCAGTAAGGATCTTTCCTTTGTCACTATATGAAGGTGCCGTCCTGAGGGAGGGGTTTAAGGGGAGGGGTGTCCCCCTCCCCTTTGAGAAATTTTTGCTTATTTAAGGTTTCTTAGATGCAAAATGGTGCTATCTTTTGGAATATTTTTGAAGCTGATCATATATGGCTGGGAAATGTCCATAATCTAGTGAATTCTAATTTTTGGTTAGGTGAAAAAGGAGAGCATATTGTCTGCGAGAAGAATACGTTGTAAACAAAACTTCTGAAGACTCCCTTTTGGCTACTTAACCGCCTTCTATTGGCAAAGTTTTTACCCAAAAATACGTGCGTGGAGTCCACAGAAACATTGTTGGACTATAACGAAAGTTTTCCTCCCCTTCATTGTGCATTATAAAAAAGGCATCTATGGCTGACAGATACTTGTATAGGGCCTTCCGGAAGCTCTGAATAAAGTACATAAAATGGAGCAATGACATAATGCTTATTACTTGACATCCAAATGATAACATAGGGTAGAGCACTTTATAACTATCGTATTTTTACTAATTCTGAACGAAAATCCAGATAAACAGCTTCCAGCAATGGGGAACGGGCGGGAGGGAGACTATTGTTGCAGGAAGGTGATATTAGACCTCCCTGATAGGTAAAGCAAAAGGGGTGAAGGACTAACAAAGGCTTTTTTCAGAATGCTTGTTTATCGTAAGTGTATTAAAAATCACCATCTATCAAGGGCGTAGCCAGGAATTTGTCAAGGGGACGAAGCCCATAGACAGACTCTCGGAGCTTTGCGCCACCATGAGTTGGCGCAAAGCGCAAGAAAATTTTGGCCCAAAGTGCCTCCCAGATCGCTGGAAATGGCACTTCCCAAGCCTATTTTACCGCATATAAGTAGGGGGAACACTAGCAATATTGTAAAAAAAATTAAAAAATACCAAAAATATCCTAAAGGGTGTGGCTGCCCCCTTCACCCCCTTGGCTACGTGTCTGCCATCTATACCGATAATGTCTGGTAAAGGTTTTTGGAAAATATATAACGGCCAATACGTAATTTCAACTTTCCAAATCATGCTACAACAACTTAGATTGAAAGATCGCATATTGATGCAAGGCCCCTACAGATGTTGTGATTATAGTTCCATGTATTATTATATTAATAATGGTCATGAGATGGAGTGCAAACCGTAAAGCATGCGCGCAAAGCGAGATTTCCATGACAAAACCTGCATTCAGAATCTGCATCGAGACACTTTCACTTGCCCAACAAACCTACATGCCAATTAAAAAGCCAGTCTTTTACCTGTTAATTCGTGAAAAGCTTTCAACTTGTGCTGCTGTGCTTCTCCGGGAGTTGCTATCAGAAGATACATTGATAATAAGAACACTGTGGTAAGGATTGAAGCGCGCGGAGCGCGCGAAAGTTTTGATAGCTTGCGAAGGATTTGCGAAAATTCTGATAGTTTGAGAAACATTTATCATAGAAAATGATTAAATAGATCTATCACTCTGTTGAAGGACACCTCACCCTACCCCCTACAGAAATCTATAGCTTAATCGCCTTTTGGGATCATTTTAAAATTTTCAAAATAATTTCATAGGGGGCGTGCCCCCCATGCCCCCCTCCCGTGCCGGCGCCACTGGTAAGCATACTTTGTGTTCTCTCTCTCGATCGATCGATCGATCGATTCCCTTTACAAGGTCGCCTTTGTATGACATGTTTTCCTCTTGAAATTCACACATTGACCGAAGGATCTAAAAAAGATCACTATCAAGACTCAGGAGTCTGGGTACGTAGGTCGGTGAGTAGCTGAAAGGCAGAGTAAGTGTGTTTGTTCTAGAGGCAGCTCTCTAGTTTGTGCTAGTGACAGCTAAACGATTTTTGCTAGTGGCAGCAGCTCCTTGGTTTGTGTGCATGGGTGTGTAAACATAATGTGTTTTGCAAACTTCTTCTAAATCGTTCTTCCGATTTAGTCCAAATTTGGTAGGTGGGGCCTTGACCATGCAAATTTTACACGTTTATTGATGATGTTATGGGTCAAACATCAAAAAACGTTATAAATCGCTTTCGCAATTATTTGTTATACAGATGTCATTTAACCACAAGATATTTCGAGAGTGATAAGACAAATATTGAACTTGTTCCTTGTAGGTGCTAAGAGCCAAGGTCAAAAGTCAAAATAGGTCAAAAGAAAGACTGGGCTGAAGAACTGGGCTGAAAGACTGGGAAAAGTGTGTCATGAGCTCAGATCCCAAACGGCAAGTACGATCAAGTTCAAACTTGATCGTAGAGTTCTCACTTAAACTTTTGCAAGCCTAGGGTCATTCATGACGTAAGAGGTCAAAATGTAAATTTGCTTAAATTTGGTTTGAGCTTTATTAAATTGTAAGGGTTTTCTAGAGAGACAGAGAAGAAGAGAGAGGGGGGGGGAGAGAATGAAAGGAAGAAAGAAAAACTTGTTTGATTCCGTTTTGAAGTCTAATATATGGTATGTAGAGATTGATGAAAATTCTGTCACTTTTCAAAAGATTGTTTGTGGTTGTTAATGGTATATGTCAAAGATCAAGTATTAGTCCAGTTCAAATTGGCCTAAATTTGCAAAACAGTTTAGCGAACTTCTTCTAAACTTTTAAGTTGAAATAATTTCACACTCTACCTGTATGTATCTAACTATGTAATCTTGCGTATTCGAATTAATGACGTCATACATTAACGGTCAAAGGGCACTTGATAAGCCTTCAAACTGAATTTTAAGGTCGATATCAAACCTAATTGTAGGTTAGTTGTGAAATATGTCTAAAGTTTGCCCAAAAGACCAGTCAAGTACAATCAAGATCAGTTTTAATGGATACATGCAAAAATGAAACCTGGGTATGTTTATTAATTAGATCATACAAAGTTGGAGGAAATTAATAGGTTTTTGTTAAGATAGCTCGTCAGTACGTTGCAAACTTTATTAGATTTTAGAGACAGACACTCATCACCCAAGTACATTTCTGGTTGGGGAAAAACAAACTTCTTAACTGCTCTTTGATTGACATCAAATTCAAAAGCTGGAGAGTAGCTTATATTACGCAGTATGTACAGAGAGTGTTCACTGAACTCTATTAGGCCTTGCACACTCACCAGGATATGGTCATAAGCAATGCAATAGACTGGTTTTTTCTGCAAAGGGGGAGGCTTGAGGCAGTTTGGGGAGGGGTTAGAAGTAACTAAATGGGGAGAATTGGAAGTGTCTGGGGTGAGGAGACGTGTCCTTTAAGACAAGTTCAGAAAGTGAGGGGAAAAATTGGAAACGTCTCATTTGAAAAGGCGCCCTATCGTCAGACTGCAGTAACTTTGGCGCCAGTGCCGTTGAGACCACATCTGAAGGTGTCTTTTTGGAAACGTTAGGTGGAATATCAGGTCATCAATGCTCTCATAATTTTCTTTACTGTAACTGGTTGGGCAGAGGCACTTGTGACGTAACAGTTGTCATAAATGATATATGTGTTACGTTAATCCATTTAACTATGCGCTACGATTGAGAGGAGCCTTATCAGAAGTAATCATATCATATTTATTATTTTAAAAGCCTCTTAACCCGGTCATGCATCTTTCCCCTCTGACATTCAAATCAACCGGATTTTAGTTTCATACTCCTCGTATCTAAACTTTCACTGCCTAAGTAATTTAACAGTGAATCAGATAGCAGAAAATCTGACCCCGGAAAGCAAATTATGAGAGCAGAGCTTCCATAAAGTAAGAGGGGCGGTTACCCCAACGAAGTCAAATCGACTGTTGGAGTCCAGTTCGGGTTTTTGCCATAGTTTCACCCTAGTCGCTGTTAATATCATTGTTTTCAATCAACATGATTTATTCGTGTGATTTTTAGCAAATGCTCATTGACAAAACTTGATTTCACTATAAGCAGGGTCGCTTTAAAAAGGTAGGCATAGGAAGTATCTTTGTCAAAATATTTTAAACGTTACTCATTTTTCCTGGTGAATCTTCGCTGATCATTGCTTTTCGACCAGTAGGCGATCATGCAAACACCATGAGAATTTAATTGGAAAACCTGTGGTGAATTGCCCAGAAAGATCATCGACTGACTGATAATTGCGTAGTTGCTTACATCGACTTGTAAATGCTTGAGGTGTCCAGGGATTGAAAAGTCGCCATTGTTTTTAGTAGGGAATTACTACCAGTATTTCTTGGGTATTTTCACCTTGTACATGAAGCCGTAAAAGGTTCAATTGTACATGTGCCATCGGTCTTTTGCTTTCTTACACCAATTTTTTATTACATTTATTCAAGGCAGCCCCGGCAAACACAATATGAGCAGTGTACTATATCAACTATTAAATATTAGTAACAACTGGATTCCCTGTGAGGTTGCCCAATGTGTAGACTGTTTCATCACGCCCTTACCTTCATCTGTGTAAACTGTTTCCTAGCACCCTTACCTTCATAAACGACCGCTTGCGATATGTGTATGTGATGTTCGTTTTTACACTATTTTGTAAGAGAAAATGGTTGAAAAAATACATGGCGGGTAGCGCAGGAAGGGAAAACAGTTCCGACCCAGGTGAATCTCAACCAAAAATCGGAGAGTACTGGCTTTGGGAGGTACTAGCTAAGGCAGTGTCGTGGGTATCCAACTACAACATGGTGGCCTTAAATACAGTTCTCGCCCTAGCTGTCATCATTTTTCATCGAACTTTTGGGGAAAATGCTAAGACGTTTTTGGTATGAAAACAACCGATACAGTCATTTGTGTGAGAGTTATGTTAAATGTATCAGCATCGAAATCAACTTTCTATATTTTAATGCAGTATTCAGACTACTGGTACTACGGCTGGCGTTATGATTATGACAGAGGTTATATGTATGCGACAGCTCATTACGCCATTTACATCGTCCTGGATATTGTATTCGCCCTTCAAATGCTGATCTCCATCATTGGGGCCTCTTTCACTTGTGGTGCTCTCTACTCTAGTAGCAACCAGCAGCAAGTTGTAAGTTTATACCAATTGAGCTATGTTAAACTGATGCAAACTTCTCTTTAACTACAAACATACACAAATATTACAGGTTGGTAAGCTATTTTCGTTCGTGGGTGTAAACAATCTGTCAGTTTACATTTCAACCTTGTAAATAGTAAATATTTATGTAAACACTATTAGAACATTCAAACGTTCGATCTTGGTCTACAATCCTGGCCAAAATTATCTGGGACAAATCCCCCGCGCCCCACCTCAATGTTGGTTTTGAAGGTGAATTATAGTTGAGCACTGAAGAAAAGAGCGCGCTTTTCGTTTTCTCAACATTGAACAAGGGATGGAGGGGAAGGTCCGGAAGTGTCCCAATAATTTTGTACAGGATTGTAGACTCGATAATTCCCACAAGGAGGGGCTGTCCGCATTCAAAAGTTGGAGGAATATATTAGGCAGGGAGCGCTTTTTGACGACAAACGGTCCAGGGAGCCAGCCATGGGGCCTCTGGTGAGTTCAATGAAAATGCGAAGGTGGGGGACGCGTTCCGAAACACAAAGGGGCTTCGGGTCATTTCCAGCTTTGTTATCATCAGATGCTCACTAAACAGACCGCAAAATATCACAATTTGACAATTTACAACTAATGAGGGTTGGATTGTGGTTCGCGTTCGATCCTTCCTATATTGGCAAAAAGCCCTTACTTTTGACTTCCTAGGCTACAGGGACCTTACAAATATAGTCAAACGTCAAAAAATATCGCTTATCTAGGTATTAAGCCCGACCTGGATTCAGGACAGTATTATCAGTATTGGCACAGTAGATAAGGTACCTACCTTATACCTGCTTAAAATACTAATTATGGGGTCTAAAAAAATGCCCTTAGGTACTATCGAGGAAGTCTACTTACAAACAGCTGTGTGCAGGCTGGGCAAGGCATATGAAATTCTTAAAGCGGGCCTGCATGGATCGTTACCTGTGTAGTGTAATATGTCTTAGCGTACAGTGTATTTTGTACTAGATATAATGGTCTTCCGTGTCCTTGCTGAGGGATGAGTAACTTCATTACATCATGTACTTCCTCTTCGTATCTGGGAACACGGATTTGCAACAGCCACAACAGCACGTACTCTGTCATTACTTCCTTTCAGCAACAGTCTCATGGTGACTGAAACCAAAAGACATTGAAGGGAGGGGACCTATACATCGCAATAGCTTCCAGGCCTCCCCTGATAATGAGAAAACGTTATCATGGATGCTCGTGAAGCTCATCGAAAAAGTAATATGTTTAACACTTGTTAGTGCTGTTTAATTTCATTTTCTATCGCCTTCAACACGAAAAACCCAAAGGCTTAGTGATTACATCAAAAAAGGAAATGCTTTTTGAGATATCATATTTTAGAGCGTATCACAAAATTTGACCACTCTTGACCTCACGTCCTGACTTCCACCAAAAACGATGGCGTCCTTGTTAACGCCATTGGCCATCCACCTGCAGTGCATTTGATCCTTCACAGTTACATACCAGGTTTCACACTTTCACCTCTTCTGACCTCAATTGACATCTACCAGAAATATAAAGCTTTCCCTCTCAGTATATTAACAATCTGTATCCCAAGTATGATAAGTAACAGAAGGCAAACACTGATGAACAAAAGGTGGTAAAAAGGCTGATTGTACTTTAGAAATCATGTTCACGAGCAGTTAACATTTTCAACGTCAGATGACCTTGGAACTCCACCAAAACTACTAGAGATTTTTTTCTCATTATGCCAAACCTATATACCAAGTCTGAAGAGTATCCATCATTCATAAATCGAAACAGCTTATTTACAGCTTTTTCGGTGTTTGGCCAATATGGTGAACCCAATGACCTCTGACCTCCGTAACAACAATAGGAACCTTTTCCGCAGTAATCTGTATCAGTGTGAATATAAAAAGGATTCATCATTGACATCTTGAGATGCCGTGTTTACAAGCTATGCAACGCAAGCACAAATACATACGTAAAACTTCCACACTCACATACACTCGTACACGCATACACTCGCCAGCGTAACTGCATAAATTCCTTTTGCCTTCGGCAAGTAATAAAAAAGAAACGCCTTTCGGTTAACTGTCAGTCTACTATGGGGAATAAACAACACAATTTCCATCATCATATTTCAAGGGGATGTACACCTCCATTACTCAGTGTCACCACCCCACACTGGTAGTGAGAGGCATAACAAGTAGTTATTAGTAACACCTCGTGCTCCCAGTATAGCTTGTAGATATAACACATGTCTAACCCACACGTTCCGGATACTACCCAAGATCCCCCGTTTTCCTATGAAGAGGCCCACTGTTTCTGCTGTTGTCAGCAGGTTAAGCTTCATGACGTTTAGTAGTATTTGCACACTAAACACCAAAGCCATGGGGTAACCTTTATCATACCACATGTCCTTTGAAGGGCGCACGTCTGTTCTGATTAGTCTTCCACTTTGGAAACTAACCATTTTTCAAGGTTTGTGAATCTAACAGTTATAGTTGTAAGTGGTTTACGTTCCATAATCCATATTCCACTCTCTCTCCTGTGCCACGTGAGCATTGCCCTTGTGGTGGCAAATCACGTTCTCCTGAGGAGACATACCATTTAGCAATTTACAACACCTAGATGCAAAGTTACTTGTTATAATTTTATAATAACTACTTTTGCAATAATTTTGCACAACTATAATATGCAAGCTTGATGTTTGGTGCCTAGATCATCTTTTGTACAAATTTCTATCTTTACTTTGTAATTGTAATTTAAAATGAGTTGGCAGTTAGTAGGTATGACGCCTACAAGCTTGAAGGAGGTGCTTGAAGGAGGTGCTTGAAGAAGGTGCTTTGAAGTCAGTTAATGTAAAGTTCAATAAGCGAGTTCTGCATTAAAAACTTACAAAGCATGCCTGGTTGGTAAACACACATACGGTTTCTACAATGCTCATTCAAACATACGATTCATTTGGCCACTTTTGTTTTTGTGTAAGTCAGCGTTACCCATTGCATCTTTGCAGTTAAAAAATTTTTCTTCAGTGCAATCACTTTATTCCACAATTGATGTCCAAAATTATGATTGCAGCAAGAAGATTGAGTGCACTAATACGGAATCCAATAGGTAATCTCTGTTGTTGGCAAAACAAAGGTGCAATCCTTCCCTGCATGCATTGTTATTTTGTAATGTCAAAGGGGCTAGTTCAAATATAGGTTTTTCAGATTTTCCATTTCCTTGGCCACATGTTATGCCTGAATTAAATCGATATGTTGAAGAAAGAAAATCACACGTCTTTATCCGACACCATGCCTACCTTCGGCCAACACATGGAGTTTGATTAACTGCTAACCATTTGCTTAAAGAAGGAAACGTGAGTTCTTCATTTAAGGTTCCATTGATCGTATTCGTTGAAGGAATCATTTCATTATCTGAACATTGATTACGATATTTTTATTTCAAGATGTTTCAAATCAACCCCCAAGTGGCCAGTCAACCATTTGGACCAGCACCCCCTTACACTTCCGTTGCCACCCAAAGTCAACCGCCAACCGTATCCTTCAACAGCTTGCAACAACCTGCTTTTCATCAAACGGGAATGATAGGAACCACTTCAAACCCAACCAACCAGGCACAAACCAATACAATGGGAGTCATCGCCACAAACAAAGCACCAAACTGAATTTCATAAATCAAAATATGTTAAAGGCTTTCTTTAGGAATTAACACTTAAGTTTAAGTACAGTCACTTGTTAACTTCCATTTCCTTAGCTTGTAGTCCGTTTTTCTCGTTTGTAAAAAACGCGTTAATGTAGCATTTGTCATACAACTGACGTCAAGATGATTGACTGTAGACTGCGTATCTTTGATTGTAGGAAAAGCTTGGAATTTTCTTTTACATAATTCTTTTGGTCAGCATGAAAGAGTCTTGAACATTTATGAACAAAGACATTGAAAGCATCCTTGGCCAAAGCCATAACTCCCAGCATATAAGAGATAAATATTCTGGTACTTTGCATGTTTACTTAATGTGTTACTAGAACCGTAGAAGGAAATTTATGATGCTGAAGAATTCGGTACATAACCACTTCGGATGTGCAAAAGTCCCCATTTATGGAAAGTTTCACAAATTAACAAAAGTAACTTAATTGAATGGCTATTTTTCAGAACTAAATGGAGAAAGGCTTGGCATTTGTTCTTAAGCCATCAAAACTGTTGGGGTCTCTTAAGTGTTCCATATTTGCCACACAGTTTATTTGCTTTGTTGCCACACAGTTCATTTTGCTTTGTCGAGATATTCGAAGTAGCAACAAAATTCTCAAATAGTTTTTCACAACCCAGCCTATTTTTTCCTTCATTTCTTTCTTAAAATAATGGTAATTACACAGAATTTCACCACTGAGTAGCAACTTGTAAATATGATCAAGGTAGCGTAAGACTTCGGGTACGTTTTTATACAAAGAAAGATGTATGAACTAATTCTGCTTGTTTAGTTTGGAAGTAAATTTAAATAATAATCTAAACTGTAAACGTTTTAAACATTTACTGGAAATTCTTGTTTTATAACGCATTTAACATTTTTTAAGATTTGAATACCTTTTGTTGACTAAATGGAAATAATAATAGTACTCGGGATATTTTAATGGTTAGAACAATCTTCACCTTCTTTCTCTAGTACGTGCACTTTGTTAACAATTCGACACTCTGTTACCTTTGCTGTTGATGCCACTTCTGCTAAAAAGGTTCTAAATAAATAGGCTTCTGAGACAAGGATATCTTTGTAGTTATTCAATGAAAACCTCGCAAATTTGCCTTTATGTTTCTAAAAAGAATCTCTGTAATTCATGCTTAAAGATCTATTTTTTCTAAGGTAAATGCTAGCTGTTAATTTGAGCCAAGGTAGTTGGGAAGTTGCAAATCGTGAGCCAGGTTACAAGTTTCAGATGAATAGCTGTTTGGTATTAAGCAAGCTAATTCAAGGAGGTAATACAGTATCTCTACTTTGACTGCGCTTGCAGTCACTGTTACATTGAAGAGTACTGATAGACGAAACCAGTTTTTGAAGTTCTGAAAGATACTACTAGGGGGACTAAGCTCTCTCATAAGACGGTAACACTTTGCATATGCACCTATCAAATGGATCAGACCTACCTATCACTGCAACCTTTGGCCTATTTAGTAGAACATGTAACAACTCCAAAAATCATAGCAAAAAGATTGGGGAGAAAATAAAATTTACCTGGTAAAAGCATTTTTAAAAGCACATGCCTCCACACAATAGGTTAGATGCCCAGGACAGGAGTGGTTCCCTTCAGTACGGAAGCCAAATTGAGCCAGCAAAGATTTCATTAATATTTTCAACTCTGTATGACGGTTAAGTCATGTAAGATATTAGGCTATTTCTCCTTGAAACCTTTAGCAAACACATCAAATGTAAAAGCATAGGTGGAAAGGAAGACTTTTCACAAGAAGGCAGAAGTCCTGGACCTGAAGTTTACTTTAAACAGAAAAATCATGACTTGAGAAACGGCAATTTTTACCCTAAAATCGGCATTATTTTGCTGGAGGTCTACCAATCTCTAGACCCATCTTCTACGCATTTGCATAAAATATACTTCAAAGTAAGGTATTTAATACAGATATTTAACCCGTTAAAACGACAACTTGAAAGTAACAAAAAACTACACAAACAGTTAAGAAGGAAAATAGACGTAGTAAAAATTGACTCTGCGTTATAAGATGTAATCTTTAGGACAAAAGGCCCTCTATAGGTGTGGAACAACTTACAAGGCAAAGATAGTCACGGTAGTATTTCTAAGTAAGAGCTTTAAAGTGGGAAAATTAAAGAAACAATTACAAGTCAAATTCGTTTAAACGATGACAAAATAGTAGCATACACATTTATGCAAACATTGGTAGAAGAGATAAAATAAAGTAGTATATAAATGAAAATTATGAAACATTATTAAAAAGCGTTTAAAGTATGCAATAATTTGGTGTTTTCACTTTCTAGTGAAACTGAGCTAATTTACTACAAGAAACACGAAAATCCAACTTATCTGAATTTAAAGTACATTTTGGTTTCAAAAAAGTATCCCTTAAATACTGGGAAAGGGAGATAAAAGATTTCTAGTCTGTGCATCGTATTTATTGCTTTGCAGCACACCACAGAATAAGTCGAGCTTCCTCGAACTCTTGTAATTTTTCTAACCACCAGTTGCTCTTATGAGCTGACCACGTGTAATACATTCTGATTCTAGTTTTTTTTTAAGATCACACATTTGAGTGACCAGCTTGTTTGCCTCTTACGTAACATATATCTCGTTCACGGCTCATTAGACTTAGCTTAGCAGAATTGTGACCAAGTGTCATCTTTCTCGCCGAGTTAGACACATTGATTTAATTGACAATAGGAGATAGGTAGATTTAATCACTCTAAAAAAAAGGAAGTAGACTTTTGCTGCATAGTGGGAAGGTTTTGTACACACTATCTTGAAGACGGTTTTCAGTACGCAGGTATACTTGTTATGAAATTGCCAGATATCAACTCTTGAAAAACATGAAGTTTCTCTCAAGATGACATGTGCCTTGGCACTGCACTCACCGCACTTTCTCTCACACTATCTCTCACAATACCTAACCCTTAGACCCTCTTTCTCACTAGAATGAGTTTTAACTATAATTTCCATTTCAACTATGATGGTCGAAGGAGATGCTTTAGCAGAAATCTGAATCATAAGTCACAGTTTTATTAAGATGATTTCTGTTTAATCATTTCTGTTAGCACAACATCAATTAGTCCTCCAATGAATCACACGTCACTAAATTTGGTCTGCCTCAGGCCTTTAAATTCTTTGAAGAGTTTTAAACGGGTGAAATCGAAAGCTGCTCGTAAAAGCAAATAAGTACGTATCGTTTAACATGCTTTGTGCAAATTTCTAAAAACTTAATAAGGATACAATAATCGATTGATGTGAACGCGTTATACACAGGACCATACCCTGCGGGGGCATAGGGCAACGGCCCTGTGCACCTGACATTTCCAAACCGTAAATGAAAGTTGGTCTACTTTAGAGAAAATATTGAATTACTGAAAATTCACTGTCCAAATTATGATTTCAAGGCCACAAAACCTGGGAAATTGTATATATATGTTCCTTTTTTCATTGCAATTTCCCAGGGAATCGGTCCCCGACATGGAAACGTTCTCTGCCTGATAAATAAACCATCTTCCTTAACTCCTACAAGATATACCGTTTGAATACACCAGTACACATGTATATGTATATAAATACATCTACATATATACATATATATGTATATACTGGCTACAGATAAAATAGTCTAAATATAGTTTATGATTACCTTTAATTATTAAATAAACTCAGTGAGCTTGTACAGTAACATAAAGGGCACAAACAGTCGCCTCAAACTTATTTTGGAGCAATAGCTAAATTTGACAAATATCCTATCATTTCCCTCCAAGTAGGCCTATCTGTCATGTTATGTTAGAACGTTATATTGCATACTCAAGGTAAACCAGGTAGTTACTCTATACGTGAATCTGATAACTGTGAGAAACATTGCAACATGATTCTCAAAGGCAATTCATGAAACAGGATAAACGCGTATACATATTCCAACTGGGGTGACTGAAGTTTCCCTTTGAATCAAATCGAACTTTTCTTCCTGAAATCTAAATTTATTTCTAAAGCACGTAATCTAAAAATAAAGAATGTTTAGATGTCTTAAATGTATAATTTCCCTTATCTGGGAGACATTTTGACCAAACATTTCTGCAAGGCCTACGCTACGGCTATTTCCCAACCGATAGTGGCTCCACCAGTGACGTACTAAGAGCGTTAGGAAGAATCCCGCAACTGGTGTCAGTCTTGAAGGGTGGCCATGCATACACCGCCGAAAATTTCAGTGAATAATTAGTAAAGTTTAGATCATGTTATCAGTCCAAAAGCTTTACCAAAGATAAAACCATTTGGAATCTACGAAAACTTAAAACAAGAATAATTTCCCAAAAAATAGAGGTGCCCTTACTCACTTAAGGCAACATCCCCTTCAATTGTACCCTACCAAAACAGAAAATAACACTAAATAATGAAGATTCCAAAACATATCAATTCAACCCTTTACGAGGCTTTACCAAAGATACCACCATTTTTCATCCAAGCCACCTCACATAGTTCTCAAAGAGTATAGCATCCCCTTCTCTTAGACAGCATCTCTTACCTTACTCCCAGCCAAAAAATGGGAAGATTATCCCAAAATAATATCAATTTGTAAAGATATAATCAGTTCAAAACCTTGCCAATGATAGAAAAATTTTGCACCTAAGACAGGCCTATATGAACCCCTCCCCTAAGCACCGTCCCCGAGGATGACACCCATGTAATGGTGCAAAAGGAAGGGTACGCCCCGGTATTGACTGTCTGTTGGCACGTCACTTGGTGCTCTGCTTAGATAGTGTCATGAACTGCCCTCTAGAGATATCACCCAGGCTACGGGTCTGATGCATTGCGGTCTTTGAAATAAAATACGGGTATATTCATTTGTTGTTAGTCGATGGCATGCTACCTTAGATGAAATGCACAGAAACAACTATCCTACGGTGAGAGGATCGAAGCACTACCTCGAAGTAGTTTAATGTCGGTCTTCTCCTGCATGGAAAATTCAAACGTAACAAGACATATTCTATTATTGAACCGGATCCCGAGCATGAAATTATTTTAAAGAAAGATCAATTTAGAATTATTTCTACAGGGAACAGTGCCGCTGTTTGTGCAAAGTTGCAGCAGCGTTTTGTGTTGTAACCTACGGCTTCTAACTTCCTAGCAACCAGGACCGCATTAAGTTCTCGAGAGGAACAGTGTTTGCCGTAAGGAAGAATAACAAAACGTTACGGTATTTTTCAGATTTTCTTTTTGAAAAAGCGTGCTATGCCATATCGGAATTGCATTTTATCTGATACTAACATTTTTTTTTTGCATATTTGCTGTAACTTTCTTTTCTGCTGTGTTATGGTGATACCCATAAGCTTAGGCTGAGAGACACATACATCCGGCATATTGCCAATAAGCTACTTGCACCTCGTCACTCAATCATAACTTCGATCAGTATAAACTTGAATTATAAAATTGAAGTATAGTAGCCTAATAATAGAACGTAACTCTTCGTCGGAAATGAGCGAACGGGCGTCTATGAGTGTTTGTGATCATGCCAATGACTATTTTAAGTTTCGACTGTATTATATGTAAAACATTTTGTGGGGCAAGATGATTGAATAGCCCAGTTTTTTCCCTTGAAGTGAGTAGAATTCATACTTCATTTTAAGTCTTTCTCATGCAGGAAATGCACTCACTGTGAGGGTTTAGTCCGCGTTAACCACCAGGGTCGGGATTTGATGTCTGAAAGTTGGGGGCAAAGCCAGGTGGACTGTCAAACGGCGCGAAAGGCGCCGCTTGAGCGCGAAGCGCTCCTCCTGACGGCGTGGGGTCCAGGGGCCCGCCTCAGGGCCCCTGGCGGGATCCAGGGGCAGAGCCCCGTGGGGTTCCAGGAGGCAAAGCCCGGAAGCTCTGGGGTATTTACGAAATTGTAGGCATTAAAATGATGCATTTTTCATCTTCAAATGACGTAAAGATGGGTTATTAACATACCACAAAAATCACAATTTGCTTTTTTTCAAGTATATTCTTACCCCATGTGACTAACACTCAGATGGGATCGAAAATGCTGAGGGCTTGGGGAAGTAGGGGAGAATGGATTATTTTGAGGGTTTCCCGGGGCTTTGGAACAAAAATTTTAAGAATGGGAGATCTAGCATTGAGAATGGGTGCGCGCGAAGCGCGCCGAAAAAATCGCGTTTTTCATACTTTTTAGTGATATGATTAATAGAATGCTAAGTAAGAAAATTATCCTCAAGGAGAAGCCTTTTGCCCCCTTTCTTCGCCAAGCGCCTGTCTCTTATTATGGTACCGGAAATGACACTTTCCGTGCCTGAAAACTTACATCTAAACAATCTTTAAAGAGTCTGTAATTACACAGATGGTGATAAAAATTTTGTTTCGAAAATTTCTGGAGGAGGGGGAACTTCCCCTAGGATGCGCACGGCCATAGGGGTATTTGTGGTTTCAATGATAATAGAAGAGTTTGTACAAAACAATGATAGCAGGATGTTCTACAGGAAGTAACCCCGAAGTAATATTTATATCGGGTGCGCACGAAGCGGTGCGCAGAAGAAAACAGCGTTGAGATAGTGTTTGAGACATTTTATTGTATCCTATTGTTTTTATTTAGTTCAATTAAATGCAGTATTTTTATTGCATAAAATATTTTCCTACTTTCCCCAAGTGCCTGTTCCTTCCATAGATATGGGAACCTATTTCCTGCTCCTTGGTACCCCGCGGAGCGGAAGTTTTTTCGTTCAGCTAATCGCTGCGAAAAAACCAAGGGACAGCTGCCTGAGGGGGGGGGGGCGGACGGCAGCCACAGAGGCGCTACGCAGGCTAGCTCCTTGCAGGATTTCTTTCATGTTTCATTTTGTCGATGGTCTGGGAAAAATGCCCCTCAGATATTTTATTAGTGTGAAAAATTAGGTAGTGTCGATTTTGAAGGTTATAGAATAAGTGATACTAAAGAGGTCAATGAAATCTTTTATGGGTAGTTTTTACATGGACATTGTCAGGGGCATCGGCATCGAAAGTTGTGACCGATGAAGCCTTTAACCGCAATCGCCGAAAGCGCGAGGAGGCTGGGGACTGAGGGTCCTTCCCAAGAAATCTCTCTAAAATTTGACGGCTTTTACTCCCATTCTAGACCATTTTATGAGAAAATCCTGCTTCCACCAGGTGTAATTTGAAGTGCTAATGAAACAGATTTCATAGGATGATCGCAAATTCAAGCTAGTAACCGTCAGTCAATTAGCTGAGGATGGCGGTAGTTGGTGAGGAAAGTGAACAGCGAGAGGTGTAGCGAGGGCTTTGGAAATGGTAATTTAGTCAAGCTGTCCTACAGGAAGTAATAACGAGGCAATTCCACCAAAGTTTACCTACGCACAGCAGTACTAATGAGACATCGATTTATATAAGGGTCATGCGAAGCAGGCCGATTTTTTCTTTTTTTTTCAAAAATTACGGTTCCGTATACATGGGTAGGGTTTGGGACTTTGTTTGCAGGAACCATATGGTGCATTTTATGACCTACATTAGTACTTTCAGTGACCCGTATTTCAGAGCTTTAAGTCACAATAGTGTGGCGCGTAGGACGAAAGACACTTTACGGTGCCAGACAAAAATTTTCAATTGTATTAGTCGGTTCTCTGTGAAGTTGCGCGAGAAGTGCGCTGAGAAAAATTTTCCTAGCAATTTTTGGGTTATTAATATTTTCCTTCATTAAACATTGCAAAATTTAATCATAATAGGTTATTGAAAGTTCTTTTATAATTTCTCTGGTCTCACTTACTCTCGCTCATTTTTTATTATTTTTATTTTTTAAGCTCTGGAAAAAGTGGGGGGGGGGGGCAAGTGCCCCCGCTTGCCCCTAGGTAATGCCGCATATGTTAACCACTAAAAATGCGCACGATCACCACATTCAAATTCAAATTACTTCAAAAACCAAGGTGCAACGTCTAAAACGTTTATTATGCAAGATGAATGCTATATTGATTATTCACTCAGGTGCCACACTTGAACGGTACGCCCGTTCCAGTAGGAAGATTATTACTGGTACGAGTATCGCGTTTAAACGCTTTATGCCGCGATCTATACTGAGAGAACGTGGATTACGCACCAAGGCAACGGGTTCCTGATGTGATACCAATACAGCTCTCCCCAACCATTTTTGACAGAAAAATACTTGAGAGCTCTATTGTTATTTCCTATCTGCTCGTTCCCAGCTTGGCTTTATGGCAAAAGGTATTTATGATTTTTTTTTTCTTTTTTGGCTTTTTGAAGGGTAAAACTAAGTTAGTTGCACCTATAATAGTACCGTTGCATTTGAAATCTAGTAGGTCTATCTTGCTAAGTTATCTAGGAACAGGCACCATAGGTCTTCTGTGAAGTTACTGTCGTAGTGTCATGTTTAATATGGAATGATACTCATATTAAAATACAATGGGTTTTGGTAACTAGTACGCGGTGCGTTTGGTTGTGGTCCCATTTTCTAATAACCTGAATAAAGTTACACGCTATATTTTAAAATTTTCTGTAATGAGAGAAGTGAATGTCCCTTTTCGAGGTACATGTAACTGGTTTGAGTTTATGTTTTGTACTATTTTTGTGCGACCATCTTTTGAGATAGAAGCTGGCGTAAGGGATAATGTACAAAATGAATGGGGTGGTTGGAAACGAGCTTACTGAAAAACGCAACTTTGAAAGCATTGACCAATACTGCGACCATGCTCTGGTTGCTAGAAACACCTGCTTCTTTATCAAACGGTCCGCGCCAAAAGTGCCTTGATGAAAAGATTTGAACAGCTTGTTCTGGCCATCACAGCGCAAACCCAACACAAATCCTAACGTGAACCTTATTCCTAATGCTAGGACTCACAAGAGACATCGCAAGCCTAATGACTAGCCAGTTTACCCTCACCATCTATCCAACCACCTCCATCCATTAAAAAAAAACACACTCACTTTCATGCTTTGTGCCCAAAAGCCCTAAAAAGTGAGGGTCATGTGAGTAGGTCCTTACAAATACAAATTAGACGTAAATTCCGAAAGTACGAGGCCAATTTTTTAAGTGCTAGCGGGGTAAGAAGACAGGCAGATACGTTGGTGGGTTGACAGTCAAATAATCTTTGACTTCCATAAACATAAATTGTTCCTGAGCGTAACAGTGGAGAATTTAAATGCAAAATCAGAGATCCTTCAAACTTGATCTTCTTAAAATATTGTGTGTATACGAGACTTTCTCAATTTGACCTCTGGTGACCTCAGAGGTCTTTGACGGTCAACAAACAGAAGCCCTCTTAAGATCAGTGTGGAGCATCTACGTACTAAGAGAGAGTTCCCTCATAATTACACTTTTTGAGACATCACAATTACAAGGTTTTCCCAGTTGGATTTCCCGTGACCTCAAATGACCTTCGAACCTCACTAAAACAATACCTTTCTTGAACTCAGTGTGTACGGTATCCTTTACAAACTAAAGATGACATCCCTCACCATTACCATTCTTGAGATATCGTATTTACCAGCAGTTTGAGGTCTTCGGAGTTTAACGGCTGATGAACTCAGGTGACCTTGCCCTATATTAAAAGCAATGGGATCTTTCTTTCTAGGTGACAAATCCATTTAACCAGTATAGGAAACACCCATTATTTTTTATCTTGTAATAGTATGTTTACAAGGCTTTCGGTTTTTTACTTTTTTATGATTTCAGATGATCTCTACATTCAACCAAAACTAGCAAGGTTCTTTCTCTTAATGTGATTCATCGAAACACTAGATTTATTTATCATTCCACTATTGAGATATCATCTTTATAAGCAGTTTATGATATTTTCATATTTTCACCTGTGGCTCTTATTACTTGGGAAGACCCCATAGGTTTCGTTGGCATGTCCAGTGCTCGCGGTGAAAGCTTATCGATCGTAGCTCATGAGGATGTACCGCTGTGCAAACAAAAAACCTTTTGCTGCTACCGTTTTTTATGCTAGCGGCTATCATCATTCCTATGTTCTAAATATCCATAACCACATTTCATTGGTTTTCGAAAACAACTGACCTCAAACCTTGCTCGTCCTTTCAAAAATATAATGTACCATACACTTTCGAAACTGCATTATTAACATTTTCACAGTAATTTTAGCACCTTGCTTTGAAAGATTCATTAATGCCCTAAAAATTGAAACATATTGCACTACTTTTCATCTAAGTGTTTCTTTTTTCATATTTTTCCAAGAGTGGGCACATCATTGGACCTTTCCATTTTACGGGAAAGCACTTAATTTTTAAGCTGAAAGGCCATTCACACTTTCAAAACAAAATTGATTCCCATAATCTTTCGGAAAATCGTGGCATTTGGCACTCTACAGAAAATGTTTTGCTGCCTTCGTCACTCATGGGACCCACAACCATCCAATACTATCTCTTAAGCCACATTCAGTTTAACTGCAAGTCGATCCACCAGTGGTCTTTTACCAAGAGAAATGAAGTATCGCGTCATTTTGTCTCAGTGAAGTTAGAGAAGTATCACAATATTGCAAAGTTCGGTCATTTAGTCAAGTCACTTCGAGTAAGTTGAATATATAGTTTGTCTACACTACACAATATGTCGTTGATAACATTTTGGAACAAGGCATTGAGGTGCAAGGTAAAACGAAAGGAAGAAAAAACCTTGACATGAGATGCACAAGAAAAACATTACAAATTGTTGCTCATTCCGTCTCCAAAAGTTAAGAAGTTTCAGTTTGCCATATATCTCTTGGGCGATATGAGTCATTTGAATATTCTCATTCAACCCGCCGTAATAACATTTTGAAAACTTCGTCGATGGTGTAAGCGAATAATGCAGGGGACTCTGGAATAAATGGTCTTGATGGCAAGAGAGTGGTATTGTAAGTGTGATATGATTCCATACATGAAAATGAGTCAGTTATTCAATTCTGAGAATGCCATTCCAAGGGTTGCCCGACCTCCCGTCGGGGAAGTTTTTCAGTTTCTTGGTGACTCTTAATGGGTACGATGAAGTATGAAATCCCCTTCGGAGAACATCCGTCCCGACAGTTTGGTCGATTTTGCTCTCAAGGTGGGCAAATCATTCAATTCTCTTTCGATAAAAGCACTAATTTTCTTCAATGAGAACCCAGAATTTTCTTCAATACAAAACTTGAAAATTTCCTGCGCCCTGAGCAGATCGAAGCTATTCTAAATGCTGCTGGCTTTCAAAAAAATGGTGTAAGTTTGCTAACCTTTCGGCAAACCGTTATCTTTGTCAGAGCTTCAAGCTGCTTCTCCGTCTGACAAATTCTGGGACCACTCTTTACTGTGATAGTAGTGAAAGTTTTCTGCAAGCTATGATATCCTACTGAAAAAGTAGTCTTTGCCAAGTTTTTCATTCTTTATGTGCGGACAGTGTTGGGCGGTGCCGGATGGTGTTGCTCTCTGACAAGCAGTGCAGGGTGTCCATCATTCCTTCTTGAAATATCATATTAAAAGGGTTGTCAGATTTTTACCTCTGAAGACCTCAAAATCACCTTGACCTTCACCGAAATCAATAGGAACATTCCTATCAGTACGGCAAATTTCTGTCCTAAGTATGGTACGTAATAGAAGACAAAAATTGTAAAACAAAACCTGAACAAGTAAGTTTTTGGAAAGGATTGGATCCCGAGCCGTCAGAATGAGAAACAGCGCATTTTCCAGTGCACCATTAACATTCACATTGAGCAGAAGGTACTTCTAATCATATTACAGCCATAGAATCTTCCGCACCTGTTCACACTTAGATAATTAAAATTAGAATTACTAATTAATGTACCTGAGTTATGTTTGTGAAAAGATATTTGTTGTTCTCTATAATTTAATCTTTGAAATGACGCAAAAATTCAGCCGTCTCTTTTCCTTGGTCACGAAACGACACAAGTTGGAGGTAGGTTCACTGTCTGTTCAGTTAATGATCGTTCCTTCAACCTCTCATGAGCTAAGATGAGCTTTGACCTTCACCAGGAACCTTAGGGCTTTTTCTCTGAATATGACAAATGTACATACCAAGTATGAAAAGTATCTATCATCCCTGTCTTGAAATAACGTGTTTACAAGGTTTTTCGGTTTTTTAACCTTTGCTTACCTCAAATAACCTTTGACTGTCACCAAAAAGAATGGGGTCCTTTTCTTAACATGATAAGATTATATGTGCCAGGCATGAAAGTGTCCTTCATTCCTATATTGAAACAGTCGTATTTACAAGCAAATTTCACGGTTCTCACGTTTTTACCACCAGTGACCCCAGATAACCTTTCATCTCTAAGAAAAACAATACGGTTCATTTCCTGACTATAACGCATCTGCATGCCAAGTGTGAAAAGTACCCATGCTTCCTATCTTGACATAGCGAGTTTACAAGGTTTTCGATTTTGGCCTCTGATTACTTTACATGATTAATCCATACACTAAGTTTGAGAAGTATCCATCATTGTTATCTTGAGATATCGTGTTTAAGAGCTAAGCGTCACAAGCACACAAGAACACAGACACAAGCATATACACATACATACATTCTCGAGTGGTTGCATAGATTCGGCAAGTAATCAACACGTAGCAGTAGCGTATCTGAAGGGGGCAGGGGGCGGGCGCTCCCCCCCCCCCCACTTGTCGTCCTGGGATGGTCTGTCGGTACATTCGCTGATCTTGTCGGTACATCCGCCCGGTGTGGACGGTTTACCTGTTTTGGCTCTCAAGGGGACAATTTCTCTAGAAAAAACCCCAAATTTCCCGCGTGCTGTAGAGTCACTCCAGTTTCTCCAATATTTCCATTCTACATAGCTAAATAGCATAAGTCCTGTCCACGTAACATGTAGGCAGGGTGTACAATTTATGTAGAGGTGGTAAATTTCATCCCATATCGCAAAGCCTAGTTACTGTTCTCATGTATGTGTGTCAAGCCGGTAGGGTCAGTTGGTGAGGGACTCACGGAGCAAAGTTTTGGGTATTTCAGAGGGTAGTCCAGGTGGTTTCGATACAATGTGTGTTATCCCCGATACGGTCTACAGCCCTACAGTTTTTTTTCTTTCTGTTCTTAATGGTTGCGTACGTTTTTAGTGTAAGCCTACTAAAAATTTTCGCGCCCTTGGAGCGCTTTGCAATTTTCGGTACGCTTTATCCACCCTTCCTCAGTTCCATTACTTATAGCTAAATTTAGCACAAACCCTTTTCATCTTTTCAAGTAACTTAATAAGTAGAATACATGGATTTATGCAAATATCGGGAATTTCATCTCCGCTAAACTTAGTAAATGTTCTCTTGTGTCTGTCGTGCGATACGGCTAGTGACTCGAGGAGGAAAGTAGGCTACAGTGTAAATTGTGCCCACAAGGGCCCAACTGCAAGGACAATTGACCTATAATCGTTTAATCGTTTAATCTTTAATCGTTGAAGACTTTCTTCGCATATGGGTTTCAAACACAACATGGGGAATAACTTGAAACATTGCACTTATCGTGGTACTTGAGACAAAGGAAACAAATGGTTCCCAAGAGAAAACAGCCTTGTTCATTCTAGTCCGTACCTTTCTACCGTTGTTAGAATGTGCTTCTTCCTCTCTAGTTCCCCGTCATTACTGGATACTTCGGTGTGAACGGCAAACGTAACCGGTGCATGGTAAGATGAAATCTTTGAATTTTCCATTCTCCTTAAAACTTAAAATTCACTCCTGACTTTTTAACCAAGAAAAAATTTCGTTTTTCTTGGTATAGTAAACTTCTCAATCTTAACACAAGGGAGGTAAGGAAAAAAGCTTGTTCGGCATATTTATTCTGCATGTAGTGGTCTTTTTATGGGTTACATAGCCTACATCAAAAGCAATCAGTCTGTCGTTACCGATAAGGAAAAAGGGCGTTTGACGAAGGCACACAACAGAATGTGAAAATAACATACATACGAATATATTTCTGGGAGTTTGGTTTGAATGAACTCTATACTTAAAATGTTTACGATCCGTATCAGGTGCGGGATGTCCCTTTTGGCCAAGTGGAAATCAAAGTTAAGTCAGCGAAACAAAAGGTGAAATACATGTAGCATCAAGTTGAATTGTTAAATAGGCTGGGAATAGGTTCAAAGGTACTGGACGCGCCCACGATTAATACTTATTGTTTTAAGATTACTAACATATACTTTATTGCTAGTATCGTCCTGCAGAAAAAATAGTGATGTGAGTTACGTTTGTCTAAGCAACGCATTTCAAGTTTGCGCAGACCTATCACACTGAAGTCACTAATAGCGGAATGATTCTTTTGCATTCTGGATAAAACAAGCACGTCTTGATTTTGTTTGCTAATAGGTCATCTCCTATTTGGTCTTGTCTATCATAGCAGCTTTGATAAGCGGTATTTGTTGTATTTTTACCGCTTTGGTTACCCCAACCTTGCATTATATCAGCAAATATGTAAGTATATTAAATTTACCTTTTTTCAAGCGCTAAACATGTAAAGGTTTCGTTAAATATAACATGATTTTGTTGTAATCTGAAGACCTCAAAGTGATTTAAGGATACTAATAGAAGGAAACTTATATTCGAGTGGGCGAAGAAATCTTGTTGCAACTGTACATCCTCTATCACTTCCGGAAAATGCCCTAAATCGAATGTCAACATTTAAAGAACAATCACGCTTTGAGGTCAGTTTTTCATATTATTATACCGACTGATTAAACAGCAATTGGGACCTGTGCCGGGAAAGGGGAATAGGCTGGGGGTCCCCCTTTGGGGGAGAGATACCATATAAAACACCAAAATCACCAATCCCACTTCACTGTTGCTTAGAAGAGTCCATTAAACGAATACAAGTGCTCAACAAGCATTTACCTTATGGCAAAGTTTTAAACATCTATGTACATCTGTAAAAAATAATATTTTTGGTGCACATCCATTTTTAGGGAATGTCTGGTAACCTTAGTTTGGTATCCAAAAAGCATTTATGATTTCAAAATCCTTTACACGAGCCTGAGATACCTTCTGCCACGCTTTACCGACTTATTCTTTTAAATCGGAGAAGTTTACATTAGGATACTTAAGCATTCTTTTAACGTCAGAGATAAGGGAGCTTAGCCCCTCTAGCTTCTTAAAAACCCTTGCCTTAGTATGGAGAGCTTGCACCAAAGGTCAAAAGGTCAAATTCAGTGGACGCACTAGTTGTTCTGAAGGACACTGGGCCATGCCTCACATTACTGTAGTTCATGACCTAGCTTCCACGTGTGTTGTTTGTCCTCCAGAAGACCAGAACGTCAGAACCAAAGGTATTTTAAGCATAGATTCCAAACTTAAAATGGAGTTTTGACTCCCCATGGAGCCTAAAATATCGGAGCGGAAGTGCTGATCACTGTTCAGTCGTTTTGGAAACATAGGAAAATGATTGTCTTACAAAAGTATTAATACTTGATATTTCGATACATTGTAAATGTAAGAAGTATCACTCTCTCAATACTAAATACCATTTACAAGAAGTTTATTTCTTGCTCACGGCATTACAAATAAGTACAATTGAACATGAACGCACAATGACTGGTTTAAAGTCCATAGACTTATACGTCTATATGCATTCATTGGTCAGTTTTTATCAGTGTTGTATCCGAGGCCGGCTTATCCGAGACCGAGACACGACTATCCGAGACCGAGACCTGCTAACCGTTTGTATTCACGTTAGTAGTCTAGCAGTGCTACACCTTCCCTTGTATGTACAGTACATATACCGGTACGTACGTTACAGTCGACGTGAGTCAACGTTAAGTCCAGATATATATATAAATATATATATATATATATATATATATATATATATATATATATATATATATATATATATATATATATATATATAAATCAGCAACGTCACTACTCCACCCTTGCCCACAAATCTCCAATTTCTATCTGCTTCCCAAAATCCACAAGGCTAACAACCCTGGTAGACCCATCGTTTCTTCCCACAGTTGCCCCACCGTTCTTATTTCTGAGTTTTTGGACTCTGTTCTCTTCCCGTTGGTATCAGCGTTACCGTCTTTTGTTCAAGACACTCCTCATTTCTTGAGACTTATTCAAGACTTTGAGTTTCCCGAAAATTGCGGTGAACGTCTGCTATTCACCATGGACGTATCTAGTCTCTACACATCCATCCCCCACCATGCTGCCTTGTCGGCTATCCGCCATTACCTGGACCAACGACAAGACCCCCAAATTCCTACAACTACTTTCCTTCGCTTGACGGAACTTGTTCTCACCCAAAACTGTTTCCAGTTTAATGGGCGCTTTTTCCGTCAGGTTAAAGGAGTAGCCATGGGAACCAAAATGGGTCCTTCTGTTGCTTGCCTAACCATGGGTCACTTTGAAGAACAACTTTTTTCGCAGTACACCGGTTCTCACCCTTTCCTTTACAAAAGGTATATTGACGATATTGTGGGAGTGGCAACAGGGACCCGTCAAGATCTGGAATCTTTCATTCAATTTGTAGGATCTTTCTGTCCATTTTTGAAATTCACACATTGTATTTCTGACACTTCAGTGGTTTTCCTCGACCTTCAATTGTCAATTTGCGACCGTAAAATCAAGTCAAACCTACATTTTAAACCCACCGATTCCCATAACTACCTTTTGTACCCATCCAACCATCCCAAATCCTGTACCAAATCCATCCCGTACTCACAACTTTTAAGGGCCAGAAGGATTTGCTCAGAAGATTCTGATTTTTCAGCCGCTTCAAAAAGTATACTATCATTCTTTGAGAAGCGTCAGTATCCCACCAAAGTCCTTACCGGTGCTCTACATAGAATCCAAGGAATCGACAGAGCGGAGGCTTTGAGTAAGAAGTCTAACACGTCTACTAATCTACGAATTCCTTTGGTAATTTCCCATCACCCATCGGTACGCCCCATCATTCGTGCCATTTACAGGAATATAGAGACTCTTCGAAAAGACCCTTCAACCCGTGACCTTTTCCCTGAACCCCCCATTACGGCCTTCAGAGTTGAAAAGAACATTTCCAAGCACTTAGTTCGGGCTTCCCACCCACAACAACCAACTGACAGCACCCCAGGTACATTTCCCTGTGGTCGTAGTAGGTGCAACACATGCCCAGTGGTTGGCAAGAACACACTTATCAATATTTTGGGTTCTAACGGCAACAGATTTAGTGTGAACCAACACTTCACCTGCACTTCCACAAACTTGGTTTACATTTTAGTTTGTGGACGTTGCAATTGCCTGTATGTGGGAGAAACCAAACGCCGCCTGGCTGACCGAATCACTGAACACCTCAGGTCCATCAAACAAAACCTTCAAGGTTATCCGGTCGCCACTCATTTCAACCCCCCATCACCGTGCTCAATTAAAGACTTGGCCGTTACTGCAGCCTTAATGTGCAGAGGTTCTGACCGTGATCGTCAGACCGCCGAAAACCGGCTTATCATGAAACTCAGGACCCTCTCCCCACACGGTCTTAACATTAGAATGGAATTTTTTTAACCTGTTCCCCTTTTCATTACTTTTTACCAGTTTTTTTTTTCAGCCTTCTTTCGCTTTTTTACACCGTGTTCGTTCTGTGCGACCGGTTTGTTCGTGCCTTTCTTCAATGTGTTTCTTCTCTATTTCTACTTCTTTGTTATTCAGTTGCATTTCTTTGCCACCTGATGAAGAGTCTATACTCGAAACGTCGTGGAATTTTCCGCAAACTTTAAGCACTTTTTACAACCTTTATCGACCTATATATATATATATATATATATATATATATATATATATATATATATATATATATATATATATATATATATATATATATATATATATATATATAACGGTCGAAAGTGTAAATAGTACGTTCCATCTTGAATTTCATACCAATGTATTACTATTTACACTTTCGACCTACATGCTAACTTCGATCTACCAACCTCGACTTTTACTCTATATATATATATATATATATATATATATATATATATATATGAGATCTAACAAGATCGAAAGTTCTTTCTGCAGATTGAGTTTATATATATATATACATATATATATATATATATATATATATATATATATATATATATATATATATATATATATATATATATTATATATATATATATATGTAGACAGGCAGACAGATAGGTAGATAAATAGGAACTTTTAATTCAACGCTGAAGATCCTTTGGAATTATTTCAGTATCTTTTACCGTTCTCAAAACATACGTCTTCAAAGTTTGATGGTTTCTGAAGTAACTCATTGCCTATGCAAAAATAATGATGTGGAGGGTTGCACAGTGCTAAAATTTCTTTTGTTAGCACTATATAAATTATCTCTTAATTGCTGATCAGATAGTTTACAGTTTTGATATCAATTTTTCTAAAGGAAACAATTTTAACTTTCATAATAAACCCTTCAGGGTATAGCAATTCTTCCAGTGTCCTAGAAATCACGGTTGAAAAAAACAAAGGCTAATATTAGCCATATATGGTATGTCCATCTTTCGATGTCACATATTTGCAAATTTATCTCATGTTTATTCATGGTACAAGTGTGAAACTGAAATTACCTTGTAAAACAGTCAATATTTGACGGATTTCAATGGAAATTGTGGTTATTTTCTGCATATTTAATGCCTTTTACATCACATATCCAATTCTGTAATTTTTATGTGAAGAGACCTTTAAGAGTATGGGTTAGAGAACAAACAAAAGCTCTCCGAGTAAGGAGATTATTGCAGAGACGTGTGTGTAGGTAAAGCTAGTATCTCACTGGGCTGCGACTGTTGGCGACAAATTGCGAACGGGTTTCGCGAGGGAGTTTCCAAAATGTCTCGAAACGTTCGCAAGAGTTCTCAATATCCTCGCATGAGTCGCAGGGCCTCGCGATCGTTTTGCGCAATTTTTGAAATGTTTAAAAAATATGTGCGACAAATTTTCTCTCAAAATAGTCACAGAGTGGTCGCGGGTGTCTCAAACCTGTCTTGAACCCTTCTCAATTTAGTTTTCCGTCTCAGGAAATGCGAGAAATGTGAGATAACTTTGTGAGGGGTTTGCGACCTATGAAACTCAATTGTGACTGATTGGAGACAAAATGAGAATAACCCGAGACAGGTGCAACAAAACTGCGAATAAATTGAAAATAAATTAGGAACAAATTGCGACATAATTAAGACACTTTATGACTTAATTGCGCCCCAAAAATTGCCCTACAGGGGTCAGGTTTTCCCAGGGGCGGCGCCACGGTATTTCGGTAGGGGGAAAAACATGAGATGAGTTATCGCCGTCCTGGGGGAGGGGGTGTCCCCTTGGATGTTGTTGCCTTGGATGTTGGGGACAGAAGCATGCTTCAGCCCCCCATATTTTGACTCCGGGGTTTACTTTAGCCCCCAGTCCCACGCTTCCCACGCTTATGCAATAAGGGAGACATAACATTACTTCAAAGTTTAATTCATTTTATTAAATGTTTCTTATATTTTTATTGTCAAAATGTTCGTTAAGTGATTGACTCATGATACCCCGGTCCAATATATATGTTCACGTTCTAAACTTTAAATGGTCACATGCTGGGAATGGAGAGACAGTAAATATTTGAGATTGCCAGACATTGCATAATCCGGACAGGGGGGAAATACCCATAGACGGAAGGGTCACTTGGTCGAAGGTTCACTAAAGACCGAAGATTCCCCAGGACGAAAATATATTCCGAGTTACGGGTAGGGTTGGGGTTTTGGTTAGCAGTGGCGCCGCCAGGCTTTGGTGATGGGGGGGGGGGCACAACAGATGATCTCGTAATGGCACTTCAGTCAACCTCCCAAGTCTGCACAAAATGCGTTTTTTTTTCGTGTGCTCCCTACGTTCGTATACACAGTAGGGATCCTTCCTTTGTCAGGTGTCACTGCACTAAGGTGCCGTCCTGGGGGAGGGTTCTAAGGGGAGGGGGTGTCCCTCTCCCCTTTGAGAATTTTTTGTTTATTTTAAGTTGCTTAGATGCAAAATGGTGCTATCTTTATGATATTTTTGGAGCTGATCACATACCTGTATGGCTGGAAAATGTCCATAGTTTAAAGAATTCTAATTTTTCCGACTGGCTGGATCTTTTTCCAACTGAGTGGTGACGCTTAAATATTCGTTTTTTTATGCGCCCTGCGTTTTGAATACAGCAGTGAGGAACTTCCCTTTGTCACTACATAAAGGTGCTGTCCTGGGGGAGGGGTCTAAGGGGAGGGGGGAGAAATTTTTGCTTATTTACGGTTTCTTAGATGCAATATGGTGCTATCTTTTGGAATATTTTTGGAGCTGATCATATGTAGCTGGAAAATGTCCACAATCTAGTGAATTCTAATTTTTGGTTAGGTGAAAAAGGAGAGCATGTTGTCTAAGAGAGAATACGTTGTCAACAAACCTCCTGCTGAAGACTCCTTTTTGGCTACTTTACCGCCTTCTATTGGCAACGGTTTTGTCCAAAAATACGTGCGTGGAGTCCATAGAAACATTGTTGGACTATAACGAAGTTTTTCCTCCCCTTCACTGTGTATTATAAGGAAGCATCTAAGGCTGGCAGATACCTGTATATAGGGCCTTCCGGAAGCTCTGGATAAAGTACATAAAACGGAGTAATGACATAATGCTTATTACGTGACATCCAAATGATAATATAGAGTAGAGCACTTTACAACTATCGTATTTTTACTAATTTTGAACGAAAATCCAGATGAACAGCTTCCAGCAATGGGGAACGGGCGGGAGGGAGACTATTGGTGCAGGAAGGTGATATTAGACCTCCCTGATAGGTATAGCAAAAGGGGTGAAGGACTAACAAAGGCGTTTTCAGAATGCTTTTTTTGTCGTAAGTGTATTAAAAATCACCATCTATCAAGGGCGTAACCAGGAATTTGTCGAGGGGGGCGATGCCCATAGACAGATTCTCAGCGCTTTGCGCCACCATGGGTTGGCGCAAAGCGCAAGAAAATTTTGGCCCAAAGTGCCTCCCAGATCGCTGGAAATGGCACTTGCCAAGCCTATTTTACAGCATATAAATAGGAGAAACACTAGCAATATTGTAAAAAAACATTAAAAAAAAAAACAAAAATAAGCTCAAGGGGGCGGCTGCCCACTTCACCCCCTTGGCCACGTGTCTACCATCTATACCGATAATAGCTGCGCGCAAAGCGCAAGGTAAAATTTTGTGGAATATATATAACGGCAAATACGTAATTTCAACTTTCCAAATCATGCTACAACTTAGATCGAAAGATCGCATTTTGATGCTATAGGCCCCTACAAATGTTGTGATTATAGTTCCATGTATTATTATGTTAATAATGGTCATGAGATGGAGTGCAAACCGTAAAGCATGCGCGCAAAGCGCGCGAAATTTTTCATTAAATGAGATTTCCATGACAAAACCTGCATTCAGAATCTGCATCGAGACACTTTCAATTGCCCAACAAACCTACATGCCACTCAAAAAGCCAGTCTTTTACCTGTTAATTCGTGAACAGCTTTCAACTTTTGCTGCTTTACTTCTCCGGGAGTTGCTATCAGAAGATAATGATAATAAGAACACAGTGGTAAGGTTTGAAGCGCGCGGAGCGCGCGAAATTTTTGATAGTTTGCAAAGGATTTGCGAAAATTCTGATAGTTTGAGAAACATTTGTGATAGAAAATGATTAAATAGATCTATGACTCGGTTGAAGCACACCTCACCCTACCCCTTACAGAAGTCTATAGCTTAATCGCCTTTTGGGATCATTTTAAAATTTTCAAAAAATTTTCATTGGGGGGCACGCGCCCCCATGCCCCCCCGTGCCGGCGCCACTGTTGGTTAGAGATTCATGGATCAGGCGTATCCCCTGATGAACAAATTAGCTGTCTGTATTTTTTTTTTTTTGGTGTAACTTGCAAATGATACACACCTTTTTCCAAGAGAGGGGGAACTTTTTGCTCTTTGACACCATATGTGTAAGGTCTCACAATAACTTGGCGTTAGGGTATACTTCTGTATTGTTTTAGCTTTACTCTCGGTTCCTGTGCTCTTTTTGTTTGCGCGTTATGTATAATGGCCTTAGTGTTTATGTAATACTAAACCTGCATTCATGTAAACAATGGAGAAAACAGAAAACGTTATGCGTGCGTGCGGGGATTGCGAGTTTCAGGTATTTTGTAACGAACAATTTCACTAATATTGTGATAGATGGGTGACATACTGTAACACCTCACCCCACCCCCTACAAAATTGAGTGTCTTAAAACGTTTTTTAGACGATTTTATTTTTTGGGTGAAAAACCATAGAGGGGCAAATGCCTGCCCTGCCCCCTGTGGCGCCGCCCCTGGGTCTTCCACCATTTGTTGAACATCTCTGGGTCCATTCTGACAAAGTTCCTGAAGGACTTGACATCCTCCTCACTGAGGTGCTTCATGAGCTGCTCATACATGTCATACTCGTGTCTCTTCAAGAGCCATTCTCTCACCCACACACTCATCCTTTTTCTTTCTCTTCTGACCCTTCTCTCCCTGGCTTTGGCCTTGGCCTTCTTGACCGCAGCAGCAAGGGGACATGCTGCAGCCTTCAGCATGTCAGCCTGGTCCTCATTCAGCAGCTTCTGCACTTCTTCTTTGAGATCCATCATGCACGCTTGACGTCTGATGACAAAATGATTGCTGGACTGGAGAGAGGTTCCGTGTTTGTAAGGTCCATATGGCCCAGATTTCTCAATTGTCACACATACATGTCGCTCGAGTGTTGCACGACATTCGCGCGAATGTCGCGCAACACTCGCAAGTGCAAAAGACTTCTCAATTTTGTTGCGCAAATGTCGCGCGACATTCGCGCGACAGGTATGCAAACTCCCAGGGAATTTGGGCCACAATTTCGCCGGGAGCTCGTGCAACATTCGCGAACGTGTCGTAAGTACCGATTCAGTGTGATTGCAAGTGAAAATTGTCGCTCTTTTCTCGCAAATGTGTGTCTCCAAGTTCTAACTAGAACTGCATTTGCTTGCAAATACGCAGAATTGTAGTGCATGTTAGACAAGTCCTTGCAGTTTGGAGTAGGCCAGATTTAATGTGTGTTTGATACGGCGTTTATTTAATCAAATATTTTTCACTACCTTCAGAAACGTTTGCAAAAATCTTTGCATACATAGTACATTCAAGACATAAGAAACGACTGGCACAAGGCTAACAAGGTGATTTTATTGCGCAATCATGTTTTTCTAACGAACTTCCGAACGGCTCTGACGTTGCAGAAAATCATCTTATTTTCAAGCTAGGTAGTGTTATTTTGTGTTTTTGTATAATTTTGCTAGTTTTGTGAAAAGGTAAAACACATTGTAGGCCTAAGAATTTCTGATTTGATTCCGATTTGAAGTAAATATCTTGAATTTTGGGGTTTTCGTCTTATAGGTACCTGTAACACTACTATTGAGAGGAATTTCGGTTGAGCCCTGTACTGTGCACATTGAAGGTGACGCATACAGTATACCATATACTGTGCACAGTATACCATATACTGTGCACATTGAAGGTGACGCCGCCTGTACATATCCAGCTCCCATAACATTAAATTTTACGATAAATTCATCCGCTGATTACTTCGTTTGCGAATTTCAAGTTATGTAGGCAAGTTGTGTTAATGAGAAAGCAAGCGCAAATTCAACTGATTTTTTTCTGAAATAAAGACTCGGCATTTCATCAGTTAGTAACATTTCACTCTACCTTACAAGCTGTTTCTGTTTATGAACGAGTCCAAGCTTTGTCGGGACTAATTTAGAATGTGTGCAAGAAAGCGGTAAAAAATCATGGACAAACTTAACATTAACTGCCTGCACATTGATAGTACCGATAGTAAAAACGGACCGAAACCGTGTGGAACTTCCAGTCTAAACGTTCAGTCATGCAGGTACGCCTAGCTTGTCGTGCAACGCCAAGATTGTAGAGCGCACGCGCACTACAATAACTAGTCGCCAGCCGTCGCAGCCCAGTGAGATACTAGCTTTAGGTTCTCAGCGTACATATGTTCTACACGTTAGCCAATCACAACACAGCCAGGGCATTCTGAAGGAAATTATATCGTAGAGAAAAAATATCAACCTTAAGCTAGCAAATGTATAGCAAATTGTGTATGAGGGTCTTTTGCGCATGCCTTGTAAATGTTTTGACGTTCTTAGCCACGTGGTGTATTGTGGAAGCTTTTTTATTATCGATCCTGCGACGTGGAAGGAAAGTAATTTACTGGTATGCAGATAGCAGTACTAGCTCACTTGTTTATCAAACCAGGGAGCTGTTAGGCTCCCTGATCAAACCATGCATTTCGGGCTGAAATTTTTTCCGTTGGGGAGTTAGTAACTTTGTGTAGGCCTATGTAATCTTTGTTAATGCCAAGAACTCTCATAGCATATCATCAGTTTTTATACCTTTTTTGTCAGTCATCTTAAAACTGATATGGTGAACATTTTGATCGAGATTCTGATCGGGCTTAACGAAACCATATCGCGTACACCAAGGGTGGGAAACTTTTTCCTCTGACGGGCCGTTTTGATAGTCATAACCCACTCGTGGGCCGCAGATAGCGAGGGCGCAAAAAGCTTTTTTCCATAGGATGCAGGCCAAGGGGGCCCATCAGGTCTGTTGTGGTCTAAGGGAAGCCCAGGTAAGGAACTGCGGCCAAGCCCCCGGAAGGTATGGAGTTTAATTGTACAAACTTCGTAGGCAATAGAATGTTTATCCAGTATATTTAAATGACATTGAATGTGCAAGGATACCCGGACCAGGAGCATCACAATGTGATCATTTGTCTTTTTATTTATGTATGATGTAACAATGGAAGAAAAGTACTCGCAAAACCGCTTTTTTTAAACCAACGTTATTTTTTCTTCACTTTTAATTGCAAAAACCAATTATCAACTTTTTAGGGTTTAATTCACTCTTTGGAGGGACAGTTCTACCCCCCCCCCCCGAATATACCGGAATAAGTAGAGTAACCTCTGAGTTTCGTACTGTAATAGATAGACCTACACGTGTGATAATGCAATTCTGTTTAGTGCCATGTAGCCTTACACGCAAAGCATCCGTTACCACTAGAAGTACAAGAATTCTGCACCTTGTTGATGTCAAAGGGAACAGTGGGCATGTTATGTTGTGCATACTGGTGTTTTCGTTGTATACCATGGTTGTGTTTCGTACGGTAGTTAAACAGAAATATTCGGTATGTGGTATGGCAGAATAAACGTTCGGCACCTTGGGCTAAAAGATTATTATCAATTACTTTTCAAGTGATTCTGAATTTGCATTTATGAATTGCCTTGAGGGCTGGATTAAATTCTCGGGGCCGCATATGGCCCGCTGGCCGGAGGTTCCCCTCCCCTGGCGTACACAGTGCTGTACGTAAAGTCCAACGTATCAGCCAGTTACAGTTGGTGTTATTTTTACTATAGCGTTTTGATGGTCACTAAGTAAAAAAAAAAACTTGGTTGCAAGTTCGCATTGCAAAATGAAATAGTTTCTGCAAGAACATAGTGATTAGAGTGCTCGTAAAATCATTAGTCTTCAGCAAAAAGTTAGACGAGGACGGAGACCTTGTGTGCGTGATCACTAAACGTGTATAAACGTCCTGCTAGTTATGCATGTAATTTGCAACTCCTTGACTACAAACATCTCACAAAAAGAGACAAAATAGTTAAAGCAAACCAACCCCGTTAAAGGAAGTTTTAAGACCTGTCAAGTGTCAACATGTGATAGACATATCCTTTAGGTTTAAGAGAGCTGCGACAGTTGTGACAGGGACAAGTTATGTTGCTAGAAATGTTACAGAGGAATATGAAAAAAGAAAGTGTCGGGTCAATCCATGTAACGTTTGGCACCTCGTGGGCTTACAGAGTCCCTGTTGTCAAACCTCAACTTAAAGTTGAGGAAGATGTTAGCATTGTCTTTTTTACTATTTTTTACTTCCTTCTTCGTCCGTCAATTCGTTCCTCTACAGCATTCCATCTTACCCAAGCTTTCAAATAACAAGGAAGGGAATATTAATGAAAAGGGGAAAACAACCATAACGTCCCCAGCGCCCCCACATATTCAAACAATTCCCACTTTGATGGTATTTCAGCCTTTTATCAATTCAGCCTTTAAACTACTCATTGGAGATGTATTCAGTCATTCTTTTTGTCTTTATCTAGCTTTATCTATCTTAACTCTTTATTACTTTCCAAACGCTTTCATAGCATGACATTCAATGTTTAGCCCGTAATGTAACATACTTGGTTTCAGGAGAGGCGTCAGGTGGGGGAAGTGGCCATGGCCCCACCTCGGAGGCAGGTGTCTCCCTCCCCCACCCCCGTCGGGGAAATTTTCAATTTCGCTGGAGAGCCTTGATGGGTATAACCAAGCTTGTAATCCTCGACGGAGAACAGTCACCCCGACTGTTTAAATGATTTTGTTCTCAAGACAGGGCGGGTTCTTTAATAACAATCCAAAATTTTCAATACAATAAAAAGTATAAATTGGCTATTTTACACAACAAACCCCAAAATTTTCCTCAGCAAAGTCCGAGCTTTTTCAATTTTTTCCTAAGAAAAACCTAAAATATTCGGCGGGCCGGAACTGTTTGCTTTTGTCATCCTTCCTGCAATCCTTCCGGTTGCTGCCCAGGCGGGTAGCTTGTCCCCGTCTGGAAAATTCCAGCGCCACCCTGCCCTGCTTAGCTTATTAGACACGTGACATGTTCAAAATCTGAATACACCTCTGTTGAGGGAATGTTTACATAACAGCACTTAGGTTATTTTACTTTTAGGAAAAAACCTCAACTTTGTTTTCTTACTCTTGGCGTATCTTGATTTTAATTTCGACTCTCTGTACCTGTCTCTCTTCACCTTCGAATGTTTCTCGGCTTAAAAGAACCTTCAGGAGACAATGGCAATCTTTTAATAAGTCAATAACATGTCAGGATAGGCCTAAGTTAAAGCAAGGATTTAAGCAAAAAGTATTTTTCATATGTGAAAGCGGAACTAAATCGAAGCAATTTGGTGAAACTGTCATTCAAATCGGACATGTAGTATTCGAGATATCAGCAATGAAGTTACTACATTTGTGATCTGAAGTGATTTTGAGGCAAGTAGGGGTTAAATCACTTCCTCACATTGATGAGAAATGCTTTGTTTCCTTTGTTTTTTCAGTCTGTTGTGCTGACTTTGAAATTAATAGGGACAGGGGACCTCCTCATGTGGAATGTGAAGTTTGTAAAATTCTTATGCCTCTCATGCAACCACACTCCAATAACATAAGATTGTGGAGGAGAAAATTGGTTGTAAAGTTTAAAGAAAATCAAAATACTGCTTATTAGTGTGAGGCAATAACATCATATGTGCTTGCTTCAAGTTTACTTTGAGTTGAAAATGTACAGGGTCGTTTCCCGTTACACTTTGAAAGCGACTCGTTATAGTTACAGTCATTTCCATAAAATTGTAACTCGTTACATATACTAGTTACGACGCTGAAAAATTAACTAGTTACAGTTACTTTTGACTGAAAAGTAACTAGCTACATTTTAAAAGTAACTAGTTGCTTCAACGTGAATATAAGGTACCTCGTCTGAATAGGGCGGGGGGGGGGGGGTAATGAGAGGACTGACGCTTCATTTGTGCCGGTTAGTCTGAGGTGTTCCCAAAGAAAGACAATGATTCCAGCTGATCTTCACTGAGGATCAAGGCCGAGGTTCTTAACGCTTATCATGTGGCAGCGATTCAAAATACTTTGTAGGAGCTAAAGCAAACCACTTAATAGACAAATTTTGGTTATATCTTGTTTCAGTTAAGACAGTACATTTTGAAGATGGAAATCTGTAGAATCCCATCGCATAGTAGGCTAATTAGTAAGTGATAAGTTTTACTTTGTGTCGATATAAAACAATGAATAAAAATTAGTTTGCACATGCAGACTATGTGTCCATAATGTTCATTTTCCCTTAGCAAGTGAAACTTTAAGTCGGACACTTCTCTCCTCTTTCAGTTAGCTTTGTTACGATACTTTTAACGCTACTTGGCATTTCAATATTCTGCTGTTCCAGGCTTAGACTAAATTTACTAGGCCTATTGTTCCAGTGTTAGGAGTTACCGACATTAAAAAGAATGTGAAAAGCTCCCCACCCCGTCCCCCCCCCCCCCCCCCCCGTCAGAAATGTGGCGAGGCAGGATTCAAGGACGAAAAACCCAGTGTTTGTTTTCTCTTTAAAAGAGTCAAAATTTGCCCATGTAATTTTCTTTAAAACTTGTCCAATAATTTTACACCAAATGGCATCTGTAAGGACCCTCAAATATTCATGCCCTACCTTTAGACCCCCGGCCCTGGACGGCGGTCCAAAACAACGTTTAACCCCCAGTCAAAAACAGCTTCCTACGCCTATGTTACGTTGTACACTGACGTTCGGCACCATATCATAAAATGTACTCCAATGAACACACGGACCCCGCGGACTCAATGCCCGTCTCGAGTGCGTTTTACTGGACAAGGAATCGGCCCGGAATAGAAGGTTCCGGAATCGGAATTATTCTGGAGTGTGATGTAACTTGTTTTGGACTCGGAGTTCATTACGGCCGAGTTCTCAGATATGAAATGTACATTTAAAGTGTCAAAGTTCGCATTGTTATTTGAACAATGCACAGATGTAAAGTATTGTCACACACAATCAAATAAATAACTAAGGAGGCCAGACTATGAAAGTGAGTCCAAACGCTGACCTTATTAATGGTGACCATGAACAATAGAATTAAAAACATACGTATGTATGATATGCTCTACATTGACAAATAGATTGGTCTCGGATTCGGTGTCACTGGGAATAGAACTGACTGGAACATGAGGGGCAAGACTCGGAACTTGCCCAAAATTCGGGCATCTGGAATTGGAGTTGGCTCCGACTCTGATAGGGTGGATTTGGGTCCTGCCCTAAAGTCTCAAAAGGCAATGATTTTAAACATGCAAAGTTAGCCTATAGTGTCTGGCTGACTGTAAGCCAAACCATTTCTTAGATGCACTATCGCCACTGTGTCCGTTAAAGGAAAAAATATACTTCATAAAATTCAGTTTTGTCAATTAATCTTATAGTTTACTCACTGACTCGGCTAAAAGTTTGCCTGAGTACCGTTCAGTATTTTTCAATAAATCTCACGAAGTCTCAAGTCTCATGGATAATAAGCATTCATCTGTTAAATAAATGATTTGACACACAAATCAAGTTTTTAACTTAGTTACAAGACTGATTATGGAGTATGAACGACAAACGCACCTGTAAAATACCTCTCCAAATCGACCTGCAAGTCTGCAGCATGTACATCTATTATCACCTTTTGATTCTAATAGTGGGTAAAATGTAATGTTGATGAGAACGACAACGATAACAGAGATGATTGGTAAGTATATCGAAAATATTTGTATGACCAAAGGGCCATCAATTTGAAAACGATTGTAACTAGTTCAAGGAAAATGCAATTTGTGGTCATTTTGTAACGGGAAAGTAACAAAGACCAAATGTAACGCCATTACAGTTACTTCAACGCTGAATTGTTACTAGTTACTTGTTCCGTTACTGAAATGCAAATGTAACTCGTTACATGGTTCCGTCACACAAAATGTAACTCGTTACATTAACGGCGTTACTTGTAACTCGTTATTTCCCAACCCTGAAAATGTAACACCTTTAACTGCTAATATTGTAATTGCTTTTCCAAGTTGTTTTTAACTGCATATTTATGTTAATCATCAATATTCATCATGGCAAGCTCATCAATGAATACTGATGAGCAGCTGACCACTAAATTGTCAGCTGGAAAATTCCACTGTTTTTGTGTGCCTCCCAATGCACCTGTCTGCAATTAGCAGAACACATGGTCTTGACATCTCTGAGGCTGCAGACAGGAGTGCTGGTCAGGAGAGTACTGAGAAATTGTATATATCTAAAGTCATCAACAATTAAGTATTTTTGGAGTAATTATTTGTACAGTAATATATCCACCTACATTAGAAATTAAAATTAAACTGGTCTTAGGTCACCTATTACTAGTGAGCTCACCAGTAGGTATAAAGGTAGACTTAGGCCTACTAGAGCCTAGCTTGTTTGTATAGGACCTTGTAAATATTGCAAGCATAGGCCAAACTCAAATTGCTCCGGCAGAAGCGGAGCCTATACAGTACTCGCGCCTGGTCCAGGCACCACTCAAGAGCTCAGGACACAGACCCCTCCACCCAGTCCCTCAGCTAGGGCGAGTCATTGGCAGTGTTTGCTCCATAACTCCGCCCTTAGCCTGGGAGACTGGCTTGTTTGGATTTGGTCCTGCTGCTAGCAAGCACTAGGCACCTGGCTTCTGAACTCAGGGTAAGTTCCCATTTATTATTTTATCACTTACTCTAAAATATCTTGAGAACTACACATGGGGTTTCAACGCAAATTTTACCAGAATGCTTAGAGTTAAGCACCCCTCTAACATATCAAAACTTGATTCAAGGTTAGACCCTTCTTTTAATGGAAACATCTTCTTTTTTTTTGATTCCTTGACGTAGTCACAGGAATCTATGAGATGGTGATGCCGTGTGGGTATGGGTGAGCCCGTGGTGTGTACAGTCTTATGTGTATGTGTGAGCCCGTGGTGTGTACAGTCATGATATGTGTATGGGTGAGCCCGTATATGTGTTTGTGACACTTTGCTTGTAAACACTCTGTCTCAAGAAGGGTAGCCCCAAGGGATCTCATACTTGGCATATAGATACCCCTTATTGAGTAGATGATCCCTATATTGTTTTTGGTTTAGGTCAAAGGTCATTTGGGGTCACCAGAGGTCGAATAGTGAAACCTGGAAAACTGCTTGTAAACACAATATCTCAAGAAGAATAAATGTGAGGGATCTCATGCTTACCATGTGGATTGTCCATATTAGGAAGATGATCCCTATTGTTTTGGTAGAGGTCAGAGGTCATTTGGGATCCCCAGAGGTCAAAAGGTTAAACGTTATAAACACTATATCTCAAGAAGGATAATTGTGAGGATCTCATTCCTAGCATATGAATTGGTCATATTTAGTAGGTGATCCCTATTGTTTTTGGCGGAGGTCACAAGTCATTTGGGGTCACCAGAGGTCAAATGGACAAAACTTTGTAAACATTATATCTCAAGAAGGGTTACTGGGAGGGAACTCTCCTCAGCATGTGGATTGCCCATATTGGGTAGATGATTTATATTCTTTTTGGTGGAGGTCAAAGGTCATTTGGGGTCACCAGAGGTCAAAAGGTCAAAATCTTCTAAACACAATATCTCCAGAAGGATAGCTGTGAGGGATCTTACACTAGTATGTGGATTGCCCATATTGAGTAGATGATCCCTATTGTTTGGCTGGAGGTCAAAGGTCATTTCGAGTCACCAGAGGCCAAAAGGTCAAAACCATGTAAACACTTAATCTCAAGAAGGATCACTTTGAGGGATCTCACACTTGACATGTGGATTGAGGAGATACTTCCAATTGGTTTTGGTGGAGGTCAATGTCATTAGGGGTCACTAGAGGTCAAAAGGTCAAAATCTTGTAAACCCAATATCTGAAGAGGGATAACTGAGAAATCTCATACGTAGCGTGTGAATTGCTTATATTGAGTGGATGATCCCTTTCATTTTTCGTGGAGTTCAAAGGTCATTTGGGGTCACAAAAGGTCAAAACCTTGTAAACATGATATTTTAAGGAGGATAACTGTGAGGGATCTCCTACTTGGCCTGTGGATTGTTCATGTAATATTGTTCATATTTAGCATGTAGATGGCCATACAGGGTAGGTGATCCCTATTGTTTTAATTGGAGGTGAAAGGTCAGTTTGGGTAACAAGATTTCAAAAGTTCAAAACCTTATTAACATGATATATCAAGTAGCATAACCCTTTGAGGATCTTATGCCTGTCATGTGGGTATTCATGTTTGTTAAAATACATCGGTCATACGGCAAGGGATCACTAAGCCTTTTGATTTTCTGGTTTTAAGGTGTATCAACTCAACCTCAAATATCCAGTCAACCTTTTGGGCCGGCGCCCCCTTCCACAGCCGTTGTCACCCACCTTTAACGCCACAGGTCAACACACAACCAGTGAAGTAACAACTCCCTGATACAACCTTTCCTCTCATCAACCAGAAAACCATGCAAGGGGTTGTTATTGAAGAGACCGTAGTGATTGAAACGAGTGCAAATCAAACCAATGCAACAGAAACCATTGAAAATGGAACCAACATGAAGGGAGCTGTTGCCTACAACAAAAAGGAAAGCAGGACGTGAAACAAACTGATTTCATCTTTAGGTATTGAACATCTAGCTAAAGTTACTGTCTTAACCTCAAACTGACATTTTATAACAGAATTACGTTAATGAATCTTTTGTGGTTCATTGGTGATCCCTTCCAACTGATGAAATAACTTCCCTGCCTTTTGGCTCATCATGTGTAGTATCTTTTCTTTAGCCTAGACATATATGCGACGGACCCATGATGTAGAGGTCTAAGGGTCAAGAGGTTGGTCATGTCAAGTCTTTGTGTCCCATTTGGGGACGTAGCTCCTTTGAGTAGCAGAACCTGAGGAGGGGGCTGATGTTTGGTTTTCGGTTTCCGGCATGCAGCCGAAGGAACTTTTAAGAATAAAACGTAATTTCTAGATTCTCTACCATCCCACGGTTGGAAAATTTAGGCATCATGTTGACAAGAACAATACCTTTCTCCTAAATAGGATTGGACAGTCTTGAACATTGACGTAAAAACACACTGGATGTTCATCGTAGGCCAAAATTTAACACCAGTCAGGACGTTGTATTATTAAGGGAAACTTTCCATGTGAAACGTCTTGGACCTGGGCAGTGCGTTTGGCAAATCTAGTGGAATTATTCTTATGTTCACTCTTTTTCGATGTAGATAGACATACCACAGGGGCGAACATAAGAGGAAGGGAGCGATACCCCACTTTTCAAAACTCAAAATTCGACCTTCAAGTGATCCTCTTTCGATGGTAATGAAAATGAAATCAGGGAAATTTGAAGGCAGTTTAAATAAATTTGAAAAATATTTCCAGTTGAAGAAAAACGTATTAAAGGTGCTACTATTTTCCGCGCTCTTGTCATCCACTCCTCTTGGATACTTATCGCGATACTACTTCTTGCAGACAGGCGCGTAGCCAAGGGGGGGGAGGGGGCAGTTCCCCCACCCTCGTCCAAGCATATTTTTGGTATTTTTTAATGTTTATTTTTACAATATTGCTAGTGTTTTCCCTATTTATATGCGGTAAATAGGCCTGGGAAGTGCCATTTCCAGCGATCTGGGAGGCATTTTGGGCCAAAATTTTCTTGCGCTTTGCCCCAACCCATGGCGCAGAGCGCTGAAAGTCTGTCTATGGGCTTCACCCCCCCCCCCTCTACAAATTCCTGGCTACGCCGCTGCTCTGCAGCTTGAGTGGCGTTGTCGCTGAAAGTTTCTATGCAACTTACACCATTCTTCATATTGCTGCCAATAAGTTTCTTTCTTTATAAAGTTGACTAGAATTTATTCCTACTAAGACCAAATGATTAAAATGCCTTTCGTCAAAACAAAAGTCAAAGCTTGATTTTTCTTTCCCCGCTAGTGGCACTGATTTGAAGCTAGTTAAATGTTTCAATTTAATGCCCACAATTTGTAATTATCTCAGATAAATTTTAAATTTTGTAAAACGACGGTCAATATATCTTATGATTTACAAGGACTCTTCCATATTACACGCAGAAATGTATTATTTTGTGTTCCTTTAGAAATGAAAGTAGTAGACCTTTTCTATCGGGAGCATACACCGCTAGATAACCTAGCGGATTGTTTGGGGTGCTAAATTTTTCTAAGGAGCATCACAGAGTAAGACTCCTCGACTTGAAGTTTACCAGACTTTGCTATCCTGCACAGTTTTCTTGTAGTACACTGTATGGATACAATGCTAAGCATTTTATCCGCTACAGGGATCAGCCACTCTAGAGTTGTTCACAAGGAGTTCGGATTCTTCACAGAAGGCTTAAACAATTTTGGCGTTCTTGGCGCTAAGCAATTCTACAAGACACCACCGGGAAAACTCCACTGGTAAAACAATTTAATCTCGGTGAAGAAAGTATGTAGCTTGCCAGTAGCGGCACCAAGAGGGGCTAGGCATTTGTCCCCCAGCCAGAAGCTCTTTCCCCAGATTACCCCCACTCAGCTCCTGAAGTAAAGTGGCCTGACGGGAGGAATAGCCTAATACATTGAAAATATTTGGAATCTTTGCACTGGATAATATATTATTAATCAAAATATACCTATCCTGAGGCTTAATTTTCTACCAAGAGATACCCTAAAACCTCAGAGCCTCCGGGGGCTTCCCCCTGGACCCCCACCAGGGGCTCTAAGAAAGGCCCTGAACCCAACCGCTTAAAGGTATAGTGGTCTGGAGGGAAGAATAGCCTAAAACATTAAACCTATTTGGAATCTTTGCATATGATAATGCATTATGACATATCCATCCTGAGACTTAAATGCCCACCCACCAGGGGCCCTAAGGTGGGCCCCTGGACCCGATCCGCTTAAAGGTACTGTAGCCTGACAGGAAGAATAGCCTAATACATTAAAATTATTTGCAATCCTTGCATATGATGATGCATTGGGCCCCACCAGGGGCACTAGGCCAGTGGATCCCCGCTAAGGCTGGCGCTTCGCGTTCGATTTCGCGCTACGCGCGAAAAATTTTTTGCCCCATCAACATTTTCTTTTACCCTCCATTTGTCCCCCCCCCCCCACTTTTAAAGTCCTGGTGCCGTCACTGTAGATTGCACCAAATCTCGTGGATGACATGGAAAGGTATTGTATCAAGTGTGCTTTGCATCCCCTATTCCCCGTAACCATTACCACACACACACACACCCACACACACACACATACACACACACGCACACCCATACCTTCCGTTGATCATTTTGAGGCTTCGGGTTGGTAGCCCTCATCGAATACCTTGGCGTGCTATCTGGCTCCACACCATGCCTATAGCCAAGGGAACCAGAGGCGGTGCCCCCTAGAAAACTTTTCGTTCCTAGAAAGTAAAAATTACCGTTGACTAAATATATATTTTAGAATATGTGGTCCAAGAGAAATATTTCGACGCCTTCCCAAAGCTATCTTGGCCCCCATCTGTTCATTGTCTGGCTAGGATTTGTCCCACACCTGAAATCCCCCTTTACTTGTGGCCTACGCATGATAGACGTAGACTTTGGGTGAAAAATTGTCATAGATAGAGCGAGTTTCTTCACTTTTGCGGTAGATCAGATCCGTAAGTTGAATTGTTCTCATACTGGCAACTCGTGCCACTAATTAAAGACGTAGTACCGTAGTATCATGCTGTTGGAAGGGTAAAGAGATTACCATGAAGAACTGCACGGGTTTCAGTGAAATAACCGTGTCTGTAAAATGGTCCCATTGTGAATATGACATACCCATTCGATCCACTGGTAGTGACTTTCAATTATTTCAAAAAAGTTAGCCTGAGGATCTTCATTTAGATCAGTGGTTCCCAACCGGGGCGTTATTATTGTTCAAGTCAGGGGGCGATGAGCGCTAGGGGGAGGCAGGGGGCGTTTTGAAAAATGAGAAACTCAAATTTAAACCAAGGCTTTACAAGATTCCAAAAGCTTTTTTCTAGCTGAACTCTCAAATTGGTTCCCTCAAAAAGGAGATGAATGGGGTCAACAAGTTGAGAAGGTCTAATATTCCGTTCCCAGAGGCCACAAAATCGCATCTACTGTAACAGTATTTAATTTCAATTTTTCCTGCAAGGACCCTCATATTCCCATCAGTGACAGTGAAAGCGGTGACCGAAGGGGTCATAGCTAAAAATCGTCCTGCAAATGTTAACCTTGAATGTAATTTTCTTCCTTGCAATCCACGAACATGACACACTGACAGAAGTGGCAATTGTAGGTAACTGAACAAAATAGATAACTTTGGCAATGTACTATGAAGCAAAACTTTAAAATGTTTTCAAAAATGCAGTTTTCAAACATGCAGTTTTTCGATGCGCCAATTTTCTGCTTTCTCTTTGTTTCTACCTGTCGGACAGCTTGATTGGCACAAGGCTTTTAACTCCCCATGCCAACCCTACCATCCTTCCCCCACCCCCGTGACAGGACAAGCCCTTTCAGCATCAAAGGGAACTCCCTTTATTTATTATTAAAATACAGACTGGACTAATGCTGATTTTGCAATCTTTTTAGTTTGTATTTAAGGTTATTAGGTAATCGGAAGATAGCCAAAATTTGACTGACGGTACGTCATTCTCGTGTCAACAACAGGGGCGGATCTACGGGGGGCCGACCCGGCCCCGCCCCCCCCCCTTTTTGAAAATGCAAAAACAAATAAAAGAGAAGAAAGAGAGAAAAACGGAAAGGAGAAGAGCTAGAGAGAAGGACAAAGAGTGGAGTGATAGAGAATGAAGCTGCAATTAGCAACCTCGAAGCATAGGAGTCATAGCGCACAGCAGATCAGTTTGAACGTCGATTGGGACGTTCACACGCATGCTATCTTACTACACATGATTAGATACAATCAATACGATACAATACCGATACAATACCATCAGCCAATCGAAAAATACCTTACGAGACAGTGCGCATCAGATGGGATGGGCTGCTGGCAAGTGCCATTTCCGGCCATCTGAGATGTATTAAAACTTCAAATTTTCTTGGAACGCTCTGCGCCAACCTATGGTGGCGCTCCGCTTAGATACTAAACGCAGTGGCGTACACTGGGGGGAGGCCATTGGGCCATGCCCTCCCCACTAATGCCAATTTTTTTTTTAGTTCCTAAAATACGTAAAATTTTTAACACAAATTTTTACTTCAAAAGGTAGCATATGTGGCACCAGATTGCATGTAAAGACACCTAATTTTTCAAAAATTTTCAAAGGACCTTAGACCCCTCCCCCAGGCCGGCGATCACACAACACACTGTATGCCCCCGTGAGAGACATTCTGGGTACGCCACTGAGTAAAACGGGATTCAAACGTGCAAAACTTGGACTAAAAGTCACACCAGCTGAGGTAATCCGTCCTCACAGAAATGTGTGATAAAATAAAATCAGGCTTTACATTTTGTTCACAAAAATTGATCTTCTTGATGGCTGCTATCAAGCCTAACAAGTGCTATTTCCGGCGATCTGGGATGTATTAAAATCTCAAATTTTCTTGGTACGCTCCGCGCCAACTCATGGTGGCGCTCCGCTTAGATAGTGACGGGAGCCCCACCCCCGCCCCAAACAAAAAATCCTAGCTACGCCACTGCAAGATAATTAAAATGGAAAATCATGCGAAATCTGGGATGTGCTTTTACCCAAATTTTCTGTTATGCTACGCATAGGCGGCGGAAAGCGGGGGAACGGGGGGAGGACACGTCCCTCCCTAAAATTTTCATTCCGGGGACGTCCCTCCATAAATAAAATCCTAAGGAGAAAAATGAGGAATTATAAATGAAATAAAAATCAGCAATCAACAAGAATAACCATAATCAATGACAAACTAAATGGCCAAATGCTGTTTTGTCAGTTAATTAATCCCTCGATTTTTCTCTGAAAGACGTTAAGATTGGCCTACAGTGCAGGTCACCAACAAAATTTTATTTAGAAATACAGTGGTCGGAATCATTACAACTCGGTCATTCAGTTTTGATACTATGTAAGGCCCACAATTATACCATGATTACACTGCCTGGACGTACCCCTAAAACAATGGCAGGGCTGCCAAGTCTCGTGCATTTTGGGTCGTTTTTCCTTTCTCATGAGTCCACGCAAAAGAAGAAATTAGGCAGAGGGGAACATGCGCGTGATAAAACGTACATTTACGCCCACATGTCAATGCAAGGTATCTGGGTCCAGGCAGCAAGTCGAACCAAGATATGGGTCACAAATTTCTCAAGGAAGTCCCTCAATATTCACCAAGTTAGAACATGACTACTAAAGATCTGATTAGACGCATTGAACAGGATGCATTGTAGTAAGGCACTGTGCCTATGATAACTGTCTTCTGTTAATAACTTGTGGAAAAATTAATGTGTTGAGAGTTGAGACATGAAATTATATGAAGCAGAAAATGCAAAAATAAGACATGGGAAGTGCTATTTCCGGCGATCTGGGAGGTCTATTTTGTCAAAAATTTTCTTGTACGCTCCGCGCCAACTGATGGTGGCGCTCCGCTTAGATGGTATAGTGCCCTCAATCACAGGTCGAACAACTTCGCCCCCCCCCCCATTTTCAGAAATCCTGGATCCGCCCCTGAACAATATCGTAAATACTTCACAACTTCCGGGGGCGAATCCGCCAGTCGCCCACTGGGATGTTGACCTTTGTCCTCATTTTGGAAACAGTCCACAACTCGATGGGGCCCTGGCAAAGTCAGTTAAATACCAAAGACGTTTCTCCTCTCTTGACCGTGATAGAGCCTTCCAGCTTTTGTAAATCGTGGGTTAAAGAGTCGCAATCTCAAAAGGGTGTCAGTTTTGACTGAAGTCCCGCATTGCTGTTTTGTTACCCTGTATTGAACCCACACGTAAAAACGATGTATGTCACGATAGGTCTACCCTTTTATTTTAGCATGGTTTGTATTATCAGGGAGCTGTTATTTGGAACTAACAGCTCCCTGGTTTTATTATCGTCGTTTCATCCACAGTAAGCTATAGACAAGGAGGGTCTTTGCCCATCCTCATTTGGTGAAAGGGGGCGTTTAGATGGAAAAGGTTGGGAACCACTGATTTAGATAATCAACAAACCTTGCAAGTAGATAACGGTGACAGATATTAAGTCCAGTTGATTGGTCAAACGTACTCTCCATGGACGTTTTATCTTCTGGTAAAAGTTATTAGCTCCTCGTGTAAGAAGCTACCCAAGCCCGTAGCCAGACAAGGTACCAATGGGGGCGAGACAGCTTTGAAGGGGGTCGAGATATGTTCTTAGCGGGAACGAAATACACTTAAATGCATTAAGACAATGGTGGTGTTTACGTTTTAGGGGGCGGGCTTAAAATTACCCTCGGGCCACGTCGGAAAAGTCCTGTCGCTACCTTTGTCATGTAGCTATCGTATGTAACACAAACTGGAATAGTTAGGCCAGGAGCGGATCCAAGGGGGGGTTTTAGGGGTTTAAACCCCCCACCCTTTGGTTTTCGAGGATTTTTTTTTTTTCATTTTGTACAATATATTATTTATTTTCCCCGGTATGTTTTGAAGGTTATTTTCAGTTACAACAATGCAATTAACATGCCATAATTATAAGTTTGCTGCACAGCGTATTTTTCCTTCTATCGTCCCGATTCTCTCTCATTCAAAATCCTTATAGAGTCAGTGAGTCCTTCAAGAGGAGGTCCAGCTCTAATCTTGGTTCCGATATGCAATGAAATCGCATCCAGTCGTGCCTAACTCTGTTTTAAAAATGGGAACACGACTCCAGATTTTCGCTTGTACTCTCGCTGAAAAATTCAAATATTGTGTTGACTGAAAGTGATTGTCTTTGAATTGGAATCACTTAATATAATCAGAAATCGAGAAGGCTAATCATACTTTGGACATCCGTTGGATGTAAAGACGTTCAGGGAAAATTAGACTGTTCAGTTGGAACAGTTCTTTAGTACATCTAAAGAAGTTACCATTGTTCTGGAAGGTATTATAATCCAAAATTCGCTTATATAAAGAATCCCTTTCATTTGTTACACAAGATATATTCCTTTTTTATCCAAGAGTACGTTATGACCAAGATCACGTTTAAACATTATTCCATGCAAAAGAGTGGTGTTTGCCTGGAGTTTTTTGCACATGGGAAGTGCCAGTGACCTGTAGGCGGTATTTTAGCATATTTTCCTTCGTGCCTCTAGACGACATGGTTGTATGTACAGCAAGGGAGGGTATCAAAAAAACGTAATGTTTCCATGGAAATGACAAGCATACAATACATGAAACATGAAGATGGCATAAGTATAGATTGTAAGGTCTGAGAAGGGTCAATTTTTCTTGGTTCACGCCGCGCACTGATGGCGCCAGGTGGGGGACAGGGGGGCCATGGCCCCCGTCGGGGAAGTTTTACAGTTTTTTTTACAGTTTTTTACAGTCGGGGAGTCTTAGTCGATACGTAAAGTGTGTAGTCCCCAACGGCGACAAGTCGCCCCGACGGTTTACCTGTTTTTTGCTCTCAAGAGCAGTGGCGCCGGCACGGGGGCATGGGGGCGCGTGCCCCGCAATCGATTTCAGAAAAAAATTTTTGAAAATTTTAAAATGATCTCAAGAGGCGTTTAAGCTATAGATTTCCATAGGGGTTAGGTACGTGAGGTGTGTTTTCAGCCGAGTGATGGATCTGTGGTTATCATTTTCAATCACAAATGGTTCTCAAACTATCAGAATTATCCCAAATCTTTCACAAGCTATCAAAATTTTCGCGCGCTTCACGCGCTCCAAACCTTACCTCAGTGATATCCTTATTGTCAATAATTTCCGGTAGCAACTCCCGTAGAAGCATGTACAGTAACAAAAGTTGAAGGCTGTTTACGAATTCTCAGTAAAAGATTAGCTTTGTGATTGGCATATAGGTTTGTTGAGGCATTGAAAGTGTTTCGATGCAGAGGATCATGAATGCAGGTATTGTCATTGTAATCTTATTTAATGAAAAATTTCGGCGCGCTTCGCGCGCATTCGTCACAGTTTGCACCCCATCTTATGCCCATTATTAAGGTTATAATACATGCAACTATTCTGATCACACTTTTCCGAGAAACATAAGTACATCTCCAACCTCTGCAGGCCTATGGGATCTTTCAGTCTGATTTGTAGCATGATCTGGAAGGTTGAAAGTGCGTATTTGCCGTCGGTTATACATTTTTTCAAATGCAGCCATTACCGGTTGGCCGAAATATGGCGATTGTTAATGCACTTACGACGAAAAAGCATTTTGAAATACGCTTTTTAGTCCTACACCCCTTTTGCTAGAAGGTGTTCGTCTGGGTTTTCGTTCAAACTTAGTAAACATACGACAGTTGCAAAGTGCTCGGCATCATACTCTATAGTATCATTTGGATGTCAGGTAATAAGCATCATGTCAGTGCCCCATTTTATATAATTAATCCAGAGCTCCCAGGAGGCCCTATACCACTGTCTGCCAGCCTTAGAAATACCCTTTCATCATGCACAATGAAGCAGAGGAAAATTTTCGTAACAGTCCAAGAATGTTTCCGTGGACTCAACGCACGTATTTTTAAGTAAAAACTTTCCCCGAATAGAAGGCATTAATTAAAGTAACCAAAAGTGGGACTTCAGGAGGTTTGCTGACAACATACCCTTTTGTTGGACAACATACTCTCCTCTTTCACCTTACCAAAAATTAGAATTCACTAATGTCTGGATATTTTCCAGAAATACAGGGGCGGATCTAGGGTCTTTTCTGAGGGGGGGGGGGGTCCAACATAAAAAGGGCACATTCATTTTTTTTAAATTTTGGTTCCCATAAACGTCAGTGATTGTACAATTTACGGCATATTGACAAAGAAAGGATAAACCAAGAGACATGCAAAAACTGGAATCAAAACCTGGAATCTAAACGGTGAAAATGCAAAGCGCGCGAAGCGCGCGAAATTTTTTTGGGTATGCCTACACTTATAAGAATTTGTACTAATTTAAAGCTTATATAGAACAATTGTCCAAACAGTTAGGCCCTATCGGGCATAACTTTATTGTAATTCCCTCCTCGAGTCACTAGCCGTACCGTACGACAGACACAAGTGAACGTTAACCAGGTTTAACGAAATGCGATACAATTTCCGACATTTACATAAATCCATGTATACATAAATCCATGTATTTCTACTTGAAAAGGTGGAAAGGGTTTGTACTATATTTAGCTATAAGTATAACGGAACTGAGGAAGAGTGGACAAAGCGTACCGAAAATTTTGGGTTATATCCCAGAAATTACCCTTATGAAAGCCAAAATAAGTAAATCGACCATGTGTGGCGGCAGAATTTCCCCAACAGGAGGCCAAGCCATGTCAGCAACCCCAATTAGTTCCGACATTCCCTATTTCGAGGGGATGATGAGAAGGGCAAATGGAGGAGCCTCATTATCCTATGCCATTGCAGGCATATTTTGCATCATATCACTTAATACTTCAAGATCCGAGTTGCGCACTGATAGTGTTCTTTGAATCTGGATCGTGAAATTGAAAAGCGCGCGAAGCGGGGGAATATGTTTGATAGGCTAACACCTAAAACAAATGACGAAACGAAAAAAGAACTGTGGGCTTGTAGACCGTATCGGGTGTAACATACATTTGTATCGAAACCACCTGGACTATAAGATGAAATAGCCAAACTTTGCTCCGTAAGTCGCTCACCAACTGACTCTACGCATGACAAACACACAAGAGAACACCAACTAGGCTTTGCGATATGGGATGAAAGTTACGAACTTTACATGAACTATGTACTCTGCCTATTTGTTACTTGGTAAGGTGGAAAGGACTTGTGCTATCCTGCTTTGCGGAATGGAACTATTGAAGAAAATAGAGTGACTCTACAGCGCGCGTAGCGCGCCGAAAATTTTGGGTTCTTATTAGAGAAATTATCCTCTTGAGGGCAAAAAACAGGTAAGCCGTCGGGGCGACTTCGTACTTTCGAGTAGAACTCCCCGACAAACCTGTAAAACTTCCCCGATAGTTGGCCAGCCTTCCCCGACGGGGGCATGAACCTTTCCCCACCTGGCGCCACCGCTATCTCGACTGGGGGAGGGGGTTAAAATACTGTATGTTGTGTTCCCTGTATAGTTGCGGCGCGACTGTCAAAAATACTCTGTCAGAACAGATGACTGAAGTCGAATGTTTGCTTTTTATTTGCGACAGCAGACCGGTCATCGGTCCAAAGACGTCAAAAAAATTGAACCGACTAACATTGCGTTATTTGACCTGGTGGTGATTTTATATAGTATTTTTAGAATGAAACAAAGCCGATTCGTCCACTGCGACTTCTGGTCAACTCTTGGCTGTGGACTTTTAACTAAGATTGGCTTTTTATTCCCATCACTAGGGCAACACTAACAAATGAAGAGAGTAATTCCAGACCATGAATATCATATCGTGTTCATGAGAGGAGGGATACTAGCGGGTAGAGGGAAGGTTTCGTAGATGTAGCGTTTAGGGAGTGTGAACAGATCATTATTTTTTTAGACCAAAAGACTAGCAGTGACCTTGTGGAATCAATATTAAAACTCAGTAGTAATACTTGCATAAAGCGCTAGCTAGTGAGTATGACGTAATATCTGCGCGTTTTTCTGTATCACTTTGAAAGCCCAAGCACGCCACACGTGGTTCCAAGCGAAAAGTGATTAGAATGCCTGACTGTCACGCAGGCAGTGAGAATTAGAGTTAGATGAGGTTTTAAGGCTCAGTTTCTAACCAACTGGTTTAAGTCGGGCCGGCCGCGGCCTTTTTTGCAGTTGTGGCTCACTGGCATGTTTTTCCCTACTTCATTGCAATCAGTAAGACATACTGTAGTCACATTCTCTGTAAAACGATTGCGCTGTTCGTGTTTCAGGGTGGGCAATATAGGCTACCATAGTCAAATATATTGTTGAAAGTTTCTGCGATACATAGCTAGACTTTTACGGGTGAATTGATCGATATTGGATGGGGGTAACCAAAATCTCCTCGGAACTGGACAACTGTCATTACCTGTCAAACTGTCGTGGTTTTTGTTTTATTTTTTTTTTATTTTTCATTTTTTTAGGCTAGTGTTAAAAAAAAAATTTTGAAAAAGGGCAAATTAGGAAATTTGAGGGGGGGTCCGGACGTCGGCGACCCCCCCTGGATCCGCCACTGGAAATATATGATCAGTTCCAAACGTATCCCAAAGGTAGCACCATTTTGCATCTAAGCAATCTTAAATTAACAAAAATTTTCTCAAAGGGGAGGGGGACACCCTTTAGACCCCTCACCCAGGTCAGCACCTTTATGAAGTGACAAAGGAAAGATTATCACTACTGTATACTATCGCAGGGACGTATACTCTCCTCTTTCACCTAACCATACTCTCCTCTTTTGCTTAACCAAAACTTAGAGTTCATTTAAATTATGGATATTTTCCAGCCATGTATGATCAGTCCAAAAAATATCCCAAAGATAGCACCATTTTGCATCTAAGCAACCTTAAATTAACAAAATTTTCTCAAAGGGGAGGGGTGTACACCCCCTCCCCTTAGACCCCTCACCCTGGTCAGCACCTTTATGAAGAAACAAAGGAAAGATTATCACTGCTGTATACTATCGCAGGTGCCCATAAATAGGTACAATTTATGCAGACCTGGGGGAAAACTGAGGTGGCATTTGGACGTCATCTATGGTGCCTCCCCCCATCACCAAATCCTGGTGGCCCACTGCTCAAGAGGACAATTTCCTTTAAAAGAACCCAAAATTTTCGGCGCGGTAGAGTCACTCCAGTTTCTTCAGAACTTCCATTCTACATTGCTAGATAGCACAAGACCTGTCAAACTTAACAAGTAACATGTAGGTAGAGTACACAGTTTATGTAGAGATCGTTAATTCCATCCCATATCGCAAAGTCTACTTGCTGTTGTCTTGTGTGTGTCATGCGGTACGGTCAGTTGGTGAGCGACTCAAGGAGAAAAGTTTGGGTATTTCATAGGGTAGTCCAGGTGGTTTCGATAAAATGTATGTTATCCCTGATATGGTCTACAACCCCTACAGTTTTTCATTTTTCTTTTTGTTCTTAATGATAACATATATTTTTTGTGCAAAAAAAAAAACGAAAAAACAAAAATTTCGCGCGCTTCGCCCGCTTTGAAATTTTACGTTTCAGATTCAAAAGTAGACTATCAGTGCGCAACTCGGCTCATGAAGTATTCAGTGATATTATGCAAAATATGCCCTGCAATTTCTTGGAATATTTAGGCTCCTTCATATCCCCTCCTTACCACCCCTTCGACATAGGGGCTGTCGGAACTTCGGGTCACTGCATGATCCGGCCCCCTGTCGGGAAAATGCTGTCGGTACCGATCTGGTCGGTTTACTTATTTTGGCTTTCAAAAGGGTCATTTCTGCGATAAAATCCAAAATTTTTCGTCCACTTTGCCCACTCTTCCTCAGTTCCGTTACTAATAGCTAAATATAGTACAAACCCTTTTGCACCTTTTCAAGTAACTTAATAGAAGTAGAATACATGGATTTATGTAAATGTCGGTCATTTCATCTTATTTTGCTAAACCTAGTTAATGTTCTCTTGTGTCTGTCGTGCGGTACTGCTAGTGACTCGAGGAGGGAAGTTCAGCGCAGGTTATGCCCGATATGGCCCTACTGCCTTGGCAATTGACCCATATATATATGCTTCAAATAGGTACAGATTCTTTTTAGTGTAGGCCTATCCAAAAAATTTCGCGCGCTTCGCGCGCTTTAAAATTTCACAGTTCAGATTCTAGGAAAAACGATAAATCAGGGCGGAAATATATATCTCTAGTATATACAAATATTATGAAATATATGCCCCTCAATGTTATAATCTAATACACAAGTTTTCTTCAAATCCTTCCTCACCAGTTCATCGACGACAGTCATGGCTGTCGGGGCTTCGGGTCGCTGGCCCGCCGTCGGGCAAATCCTGCCCCCCCCCCCGTCGGGCAAATCCTGGCACCACCCCTGGCGCCGCGCCAACCGATGGTCGCGCTCCGCTAAGATAACGAGACAACCTAAAATCTCATGCATGCAATTAAGCCTACCAGTTTAATTTTAAGGACCCACACCAAAATACTTTCAGAAGATTTCAAAAAGAGAAACCAAGTTTTCTTTATTGAGCACAAGAGAGCAACTTTGAGTGAGTCACTGTGAGTGCCTAGAGAGAGCACAACAAATGACTGAATGCTCCGAACTCCTGACGCCTAAGATCGTTATCGGGCTGTATAGCATGCATCTCTCACAAGGAGGGAGACAGCTTTCTGGTACGACATTTATCATAAAATTTCTGACACAGGGAATTTCAATGAAAGCTTGTTTTTATACGGATCAAAGAGCCTAGGAAACGCGTGGGAAATGCCATTTCCTGCAATCTGGGTGTCTTCTGGACCAAAAATTTTCTCTGTACGCTTCGCACCAACACATGGTGGCGCTCCGCTTAGATAGTAACTATATCGCAACCCCCCCCCCCCCCCCCCTTTAGTCAAAACCTGCATCCGCCCCTGTAGGCTTATGGGTTTTTCTGTTTTTTGCTTGTTTGTTTGTTTGTTTTCTTTTCTGCAGGCTTTAAGATGTCGGTAAACGACTACTTGGCCTTGGCCTTGGAAGGTGTGGCGCGGAGTCCTCGGGACAAGGAGACTCGACTTCAAGACCTAAGTTCGTTGAACACAAAACCTCAGGACCTAGGTTCGCTGAACACAAAAAACCATGCACTCAGCACAGAGGTCACGTTGTTCACATGTCGCTTGACGTCTTTTCGTATGTGAATTCTGGCTAGTTTCTATGTAATTAAGCTTGATCTCTTTGGAGTGCTCAAAATTTGAAAGCAAAGGACACCACTGTATAAGACATTGCATAATCAAGCCATGCATGCATGTATGTAACCGATTCTATCTTGTGTACGGAAAGTATATTAGTAAAATTTGAGAGTTTTCATTGAAAAAACCCTCCACTTCAAATCCATCCAGGTCCCTAAAAAATTTACATTAAAGATTTAATTACTTTTATTCAGAAACTCTGACTTCACAGAACACGGTACCCAATGAATACTATAATACGTTTGCTAAGAAAGGAGCCAGGCAGTTGGGAAGTTCATAACTGTATTGCTTCCCATTGAAAGCATTTTTCGTGGTTCCCAGCGTAACATAAGATATATATATATATAACTGAGTAATAATTTGATATGCAAGCAGTAACTATTCACTCATGCGCACAAATGCAACCATATTCATGCATTACGCATTCATAAGTGCATGATTGCACTCGGCAGTTTTAATGACGTAGAATTCAATTGCCATACACTAGCCGACAGTATACAACTAAATTGTTTCACCACAGCTTGCTCAATGATCAGTAAAAGCTGAGTGTTTTATTACCTCTTGTTCGAGAACTTGATCATCGAAAAAGGTATTTTTACAGTTCTTCGTTTTCTTTCACAACATCTGTAAGTAGTTAACACTCGTTTAATAATCTTACAAACCCGAAACACTTCATTAGGAAGTTGCATTTTTGATACGATTGCAAGCGAACTAGGAACATGAGGCATACGTTAAAGTAACGTCTTGTACATACCCCCTTTGAAACAATTTTGGTGTTTTTGTCGGAAATGGTTAAACTTTACTTGTAGTAAGCAATAGAAGGCCTGTATGTAATCTAGTGAATCAAGTGTAAGTAAAATTTAAAGCATAGAATTTACAACGGATTGTACCGTATAGCTTTACTAATCGCAGGGAGTTGTTACGGAACAGCTCCCTCCTTATAGGTAGCTTTCGAAAACAGTGTTGTCGCTTGTAACACACCATACATATGAAATACCGCTAGTGTAGGCCTGCCATTTTAAAATGCACCACTATTCAAAGCCATCGAAGCATATTCTATTTTTATGTAAGGTCAGTTTATTGATGACGTTATGTTTAACAAAGATAGGCTATTGTAAGCGAAGCATAGACTCCAAATTCCTACACCTACGCCACTAAGGAAAGTGATCTCTAACTGGATGCCAGTATCGGTTGCGTAGACGGATACAGGGGAGAGATCCAGGGGGTCTGTGGACCCCCTTTTTTCATGAGCGAAAAAAATCATGTCGGGCTGTCCGGAAAGTACATTGTACCAGGGAGTTGCCTGTCTCCCTGATTGCACCGCAAAGGGATTTCCAACCAACATATTTTGAGTGATACAGGTATGCGTATAGGCTATAAATTGTTGAAGAGGGTGGGGTAATTTTTTTTTTTTTAGACTGACTTATGTAAGTATTGTATTTTGTATCACCCACAAGTCGGAATTTGCCAATTTTTTCACGCGCTTCACTCGTTTTCACCTCCAAGTGTAACCTTTCTAAGCAGTAGGCCTACACCCTCGTAAATAATGATACCACTATAAAACGTAAGAATTTGCACAATAATTTTGGGAAAGGTGCGTAGGCAGGATTACAAATTATTACATCATTTCTAGAAATGCCAGAATAGGCAGTCCTCCCCTTCCACTTTGCCTCACTTTCTGGTCGGCACGGAATACTTTAGAGTGATTGAAACTTTTAGTGAGTATTCTTGCTCCAAGCTTTTTGGCATACTTGTTTAAATGGGGAAATTGAATGTCTGTGTATAGAGGCTACCGACAAGCACGCTACCTGGCACACAAAGGACAGATATACATGGAATTTTGCTTGAAAAAACCTTTTCCCGAAAACTGATTCCCTGGCACACCCCAATATTCATCAATGTTTCCCTGTCTTTCCATAACCATTCAAACATTAGAATGATTTCCTAGGGGGAAATTCGGTAATTTCATACTTGACTTACAGTTTAGAGAGATGAACATGATTTGAGGGATTACAATTTTACATAAAAAAGTTTCGACGCGCTTCGCGCGCACCTTTTGTCATTGCATGACAGATGTGTAGGCCTGTTCAAAGATGAAGATTCAAACAAGCATAAACGTTAAGCATTACCTAAACTGCTAATCTTTTTCCTTTGATACAGTATATCTTCCCCTCTCACTCTTTCTCAGTCGCATTCAACTCACCTGATTTCCTGGTTGAAGTAAGCAGAAGTATTACCTTACTGTGAGCTGCTTGGTGTGGTGATATTGTTATCTAGAGGAGAGCTAAAGTCTCTGTAACAGTGTCACATTTTATCACTATTTAGAAATTCCGAGGAATTCTAGCCTGGACCTCAAGCTGAGTGGATTCCACGCTTCAAAGATGTTCCCTGTAAAAAAGACATCACGACCCCCCCCCCCCATTTGTGGGGACTTTTAGCCCTCTGAAAGAGTGAGGGGTAAAAACCACCAGGGGAGGGAAAATGTTTCGCTTTCTAAGCTTGAATAGGCTATGTAGGTTAAACATGCTATTTAATTCGCGATCTAGAGTGGAGTCTTTGACATCACACTTTGTAATGCTCCCATTTATCAATTCCTGATGGCGCCACTGACCACGAGAAGGCAGAGGCATATGTACAGAGTTGCGACAACTTGATACCCAGCAAACACACGTCACGTGATATATGGGTGCCATTTGGGCCAACAACGAATTCTCGCAACTCGTACATCTTTGCACACTTTAGTCAGGTAAATTATGATTTGGTGCATATTTTAGCTCTTATTGCTAAAAATTGATGTGATGTAGATAAGATATCAGACGATCAGAAAAGTATGTGTAACATTTTTTTATGTGCAAGGGGGCAGCCAGCCACTTCAAAATAGCCGCCATTCTGATCATTTTGGCTGATTTAGCTCAAGAAAGTCTCTTTTGCTCCTAAATATGGGGTCTAAAACTGTTTTACAAGTAGGAGTTGTAAAATTAACAAAGTCTTCCCCAATATTCTGAAAATTTTTCCCAAAATAATGTTTCGTTTTTTGTAGTGACCTGTCGAATGTGGCCCTTTTCACCGAAAACGGCAATTTTGGCAATTTTAGCGCCTAGGCCAATTTTGAGTACCACATGTTTTTAAATTACGTATCCCCATAACCTTGCATTTTGTTTATAGGTAGCCCGATAACCAGGTAATCGGTAATACGTGGGGAAAATTTCGACTTCCCTCATCTAAAATTACATGAAATGAGTGGTACTGAAAATTTACAATTTGTTTTTCGTTGAAAATTTTGGCATCCGACAGTGTGCGTGCTGGTCTGGGATTGTTTTTTTAGTGAAAAATATGGATTTAAGGGCATTTTTGAGCAGTAAGATCTCTAGCCTGTGCCACAAGTTGCTCCCAGCTTTATGGAAATCTGCAGCCATCAAATCAGACAGTCAGAATGTGGAGCATGAAATTACGGACCCCCAACTGCCCAAATATTGCGATTTCTTCATTTTTCCGAGTAAAATATGGGTTAAGGGGCATTTCAGAGACGTAGTTTCTCTATAAGTATCATACAAGATTCTCTCATGTTTATGAAGTGGACAGCTTAGTACCTTAGTAGGGCACAGAAACAATTTTGGCTTTCAAATGGGTATGAAATTATGGAAACCCAGATATTGCAATTTCTTCATTTTTTCTTAAAAATATGGGTTTAGGGACACTTTTGGGTATTAATATCAACATTAGTGTTACAAGACGACTCGTCAGGAACACTAGATTGAATCCGTCGACGAGCGAATGGAAAGCTCCAGAGAATTAGAACCGCTACAACAACAATGTCACCTTCAACGCAGCCTTTCCAGAATTCTGTAGAAGGAGAACTGTTGTGCCAATTATAGCAGCGGCCTGGCGACACTTCTAAGCTTAAGAAACATTGCCATTGTTTACTACTACTGTGCACACAAGGAACATTCTTGTGATTGCTCGACTTTGTGCACTGGAAGTTTCTGTTCAATTCCGGAGATGTCTCGATTGAAAGCCTAGGATATAAAAACAATTCAACGACTGTTGTATGGGAGAGAGATATCATAATACTTCATCGAGACCAGACGCTGTCATACTGCTGTGTTATCATTGTCCGTTTGTTGAGAAGTTATTCTCTGACCGAATCACCTGAAGCCAGCCACTGACACTGCACACTTGTGATAAATTGCCCTACGCCGTTTCTACACTGTGTATTGAGATCGTTATCATCCATCATCGCCTAGCCTTGTCATTATTCGCTCGTGGAACCAGTTCCTACGCTACAGCACGCTGCAGGTCTACTACTGCACCATCGTCGACGTGCATGCACTACCAACCCTTGGACCAGACCAGAATAATATTAAGTAAAGGATTGTGAGTAAAACTTATTAATTATTGTAAATTTAAGTAAGATAAGGAGATCGTAAATAGTAATTAAGTTGTTGAATTTTAATCTCGTTCTTCTGTGATCTTTCGCTGTTATTGGTTTGACTTGCGACCAAGCCGTAACAATTAGTGTCATACCAGATGCTTTCTTCTTCAAGAAATCTGTAGTCTAGTACCCCAGTAGTACACAGAAAAGGATTTAGACTCACACCTGACAACGGGCATGAAATACAGGAAACCCAAATTCTGCGATTTCCTCATTTGTCCTTGAATATATGGGTTTAGGGGCACTTTGGGCCATAATATCTCTTTATGTACCATGCAATATGCTCTCATCTTCATGGTGTTGGTAACCTAGTACCTTAATTTGTATTACACAGAAAGAATTTTGACTCTCAAATGGGAATGGGCATGTAATTACGGAAACCTAAATATTGTAATTTTTTCAATTTTCCTTAAAAAATATGGGTTTAGGAGCACTTTTGAGCCGCAATATCTCTATATGTACCAAAAAGATGCTCTGCCCTTCATGGTGTGGGTAGCCTAGTGCCTTTGTAGTACAGAGAAAGACTTTTACCTTCAAATGAGCATAGGCATAAAATTACATTGTAGCTCAGTGTAGCCTAACATTTCACAGACTTGTAATTTAACTCAGATCTGAGTCCTCTACCTTAACCTAGTCTAGTATAGTCAGAGGGGGAGGGGCAGTGTTCTCCGTGTAGAGTAGACTTACTATGCCCTTCTCTTTATTTGATCAATCAATTGCCAGAGACTTATGAATAATTTACCCGTATTAAAAAATGCCCCCCCCTTTGAAGACATGTAGCTTTCATATCAGGATTTCAAGCTACATGTCTGTCTCCCCCTCCCCTTGGACACACAAAAGCAGAACTCTAGTCGTGTAATTGCTTCTTGATATTTTCTCATGACTTTATAAGACATGTTTCATATTATTCCATCCGTTGTCATGCTCTCTGAGTTACGAAATTAGAGAAAAAATGTTCAGATCTTTTCACTAAATTACCGCAAAAACAATGATCGCAAATCTCCTCCCCCTCCAACCTTCCCCTCAAATCTTTCCCTCCCTCCCCTCCCTTTATTACGTGTTCGTGTTACACGGGAATGGTATTTTTCAATCAATGCACCACGGTCAAGCTCTTAGACCTCCCAGGATCAAAAGTCAAATCGAGAGCACCGTGGACTCTGCACAATGAACATAACGCACAGTCTGTACCACAGAGTATCATTTGCCCCAAAATGGCGGCCAAATTTCATTTGTCGCAAAAGTCTCTGTATACATAGATAGCTGTGCGAGAAGGTTCTGTGACAGAAGTTTACTTAGCCATTGTCTTGGGATGGAAAATTTTACTTACATAATTGATCGAGTTTGTGACACAGGGTGTGCAAGGCAGAGAGATTACTGCACACCCTTGTTTTGACGATGCCATACACTGCATGTAAACTTGCCCAAGAAGACATAGACCTATACTGTAAGCATTAACTTAGTAAAGGAAGCGTCAGTTAAAGTCTTACGTCGGTTTATTACGTCATAACATTTTCGAGTGCAGTGGTCTCTAAAACATATGGTTAGGAGAGGTTGCTTAATACTAGGCCTACATATTTCTTATTATTTACTTTTGTTTTGTTTAGAGTGTAATTGTATTCTTTTCTTGTCTGGAATTAAGCCTAAAAATGTCACCAAATTGCTATATTGTGAGATTCCAAGTGAAACACCCCCTGTTATTGGCCCTCCGTGCTTCACTCTTCCTTTCTCAAACTCCTGCATCCAACCCTGGGGTGGGAAGTTGCGGTGAATCTGGGATGTCCGGTGTTTTATTCAAAGGTATGCATACAAAATTAGGCACTCATTACAACAAATACTATGACAAGCTTGACTTGCGTGATACGTGCACATTATCCCGAATAGGCTACTTGGCGTGACTACTAGCAGCTCAGAAAACGAACGGGCTTATTGCTTCTCGCTTTTAAGAGTGGATCAATGCAATTATAAAACTGCTTTATTTGTAGATGCATTGGTAACTGGCCTGTAAGTGCTGGGTTTACGAACTTAATATCAGTCGCAGTGCGTTCATGAATAGCTGTTTATGTGCAAAGCCAAGCTGAACAAATAAGCTTCTTCTTGTAAATGAAACATTTTGAAGTTAATGCCAATTCTTAGATTTAACAATGCTCTGTAGTAGTAAAACTTGTGTAAGTCATTAACTTTCCTGTTGTTGTCAAAACGGCTATTCGGTGATCAACATTTCAATTTTCAATGCCTAGTACATTACAAACGTTATCTATTATGTTACAGTTATCTACTATTTGCACTCCCGGCGTCAGTATGTCATGTCTATGCACAGCAAGGAAAAACTACATTCAAGGTAAAAGTGGGAGAGGGAATTTTTAGCCATAGCCCCTTTGCTCACCGCTTTCACTGCTACTGATGGGAATATGAGGGTCCTTGCCAGGAAAATCTTGAAATTAAACACTGTAAGAAGGGATTGCCCGGTGCACTTTGCAGTGCACCTGAAAAGGGAATGTTAGACCTACTCGACTTGTTGACGTCATTTATCTCCTCTTTATTCGAACCAGTTTGAGAGCTCAGCTAGAGGAAACCTCTCGGAATCTTGTAAGGCAGCGTTTTAATTTAGTATGTCATTTTTTTTTCAAAATGACAAAATGACCCCTGTATCCCCCTTAGCGCTCATCGCCCCCTGAATTGCGCAAACGCCGGCCCTGTTGGGAACGCTGCTATACAGCATTTGATAGGCTACGTTGATAGTGTAAGTCTAGCATTCTTAGCAGTTTAGTAAGCACAAAAACTAGCTTCTCACGTGACCACTTGAAATTTTAGGGAAATTTGATGAAATTTTCAAACATTCCAACCGTATCACATTTCAAAGACAAACAGGACACTCAATTAAAAAGAAAAAGCAGAAGGAATCTGAGGCAAAGTGCCCACTTTACAGTACATTCTGTGACCTTGATGAAAACTGAAGATATTTCTTTACAAAAGTAACCAATTATTAGAATAAGATATCATGAATTAGGAATAGAGTTTTGCTACAGGATTTGGAGGACTTGAATTGGAACCTTTTTCTCCTTCGCATGAGACACTTGTGAAATGCCATTGGAATATCTCTTTAACCAAACCATCTGACCCAACATTTTTGAGAACGAAATTAAGTGGTAGCAATAAATAATTTTGGTCTCGCTAATCCAAAATTGCTGCTGAAAGCAAAACGACGGTCAATATTATAATAACTTAACAAAAATGGAGTTGAAAAATTTTGACACAGTTGCTTTTCCTCACCAGATTGTATGATGAATATTAAAAAGTAACTTAATAATTCAAACTTTCTGTCAGGATCCAGATCGGCCAAGATGACCGAAAAATAGAATGGCCGCTAAAATAATGAAATATCTTCTAAAAATTATTTTGCAAATTAGGAAAAACACACCTTAGTTAGTGATTTTATGATTATTTATCCACACTAACTTTAACATAGCTTCATACAAGAGTCTTGTTATCCAAAGTAGTGAACACCTTTACAGCTGTCCCAACAGCAAATTTAAAATTTAAATAATAGTCCGAGAAATAACGGAAAATAATCTGGAAAATTACATCCGAACAAAAGCTATTTATCGTTTTTATAGTAGTAGGCAGTACTTAATGATCCAAACATGACCATCAATATTTTTAAGTAGGAATCGAGACCAACCATCGATGGTAGGACCAACAAAGTGGCTGCCAAAACAGAATACACAAATATTCGTTAAAGTAATGTGTTTACAAGTTAAAGGAGCTGAGTAGTGGCGTACTTCCAGAATAAATACATCATACCAAACGAGATGATTACCCTCTGTGCGGGGCTAATTTTAAAAATATTAATCCTAATATTTTTTATATTCTCATTTAAAATAATCTTGCAAAGTAATTTTGCAATAACGTTCCTATACTATTTCTTGGGTTATTTGATTTTATACTTGCAAGATATTTTACAATTTGTTTTTTTGAATTTGTGGTTCGATACTTTTTCTTCTGGCACCGGCAATTTTGAATCGTTTCCACTTGTATCGGTTCTGATCGATGGATCTACCCAGGTATGTAGTAGGCCTACACACAAATCACAACCTGCGTAAGTATGTAGTATATTAGCGTTACTAGTGGCAAGGCACACGCCTATTTCGCGCATCATCTGCAGGAGGTTCATGAACAACACTGTGGATTTTGCAAGTATTGAAACTGTTTTTTTTTTTCGATCAATGATTTCGTTTTTCGTGGTAGACCTAGGCCCTAACGCTAGCCTAAGTTAGGCTAACGTTAGTACTGTTAACGACAGTAACAAGTGTACTGTTACACCAGACACACTGCATACATGGCTTTGATAAGTATCGGTATCGGATCGAATCGATAAACCAAGAAGCATAACCGGATGTGACGTAACGAAGTCGGCGGGTCCGAGAATTTATTCTACTTTGGCGGCTACTGAGCTCCTTTAAGCGTCACAAACACAAATAAACATCACGCACATACATACACTCTCCTGTGTGATTTAATAGATTTCTTTTGCCTTCAGCAAGGAATCAAAATAGTTCCTTTAGTAGAACGAGGGCCATTAGCGATAAATATCAGCTTTTCTTTGTGCCTCATGAGGTGCCATATCCACTCAAGAAAAGCAAAGGCTTAAATATACTTTGTTCATTACTGCAATGTCGACCTCGTCGAGTTACACAAATCAGGGAGCTGTTAGGAAGGAGACACAACTTTCTATAGCACTGTGAAGCAATGTTTGTTCCCGATGGTAATATTGCTTTTATCCTCAAAATTCCTGTTGCAATTAACAGGATCAACTAGGATTAAGGGACCTTTTGTTACAATGACAATGCATACTTCTACTCCTTACATTGAACAGTTAACTTTTCGTTGCCAGCCGTCACAAAAGTATGTGAAATTTTACACTTTTGTCGTTATTGGTCGCAATAAATGTCATTTCTGTTAGCTTTACTGAAGACCTCCAAGACAACTTACATTTCGACTGTGTTTCGAAGTGATGAGGAAATAGGCCAAAATTGGGAAAAATGAATTAGGCTTGAACAATGTTCGAAGCAGACGACGCATCAAATTCGTCGGGACGTAAAGGAAGAACACTATTTAAACTTTCATTGCCAGTCGTTTAGTGAAAAAATCTTGATTACAGCATAGCCCCGTCGGTAACAAACCTCAGATCAAAGCATGTTTTTACAAAGGTAATTGTTACAGGATTACTTGGGTGTGAAAGGGGCAGATATTTATTAGGAAGGGTAAAGTCAACAAGGCTAGATAATAGTTACAAAGAGAACTGTCAATCAAATTTCGATACCTGAATGGGATTAGATCATTTTCAAGTACTTTTTGTCTGTCAGGTCTGGTTGTTGTGTCTCCTTCCTAACAGCTCCCTGCACAAAGCGAAAGGTTTTTTCTCTTGTTTTCTTCAAATAACTTTATTACTCCAAACTTAAACAGATCATTACGATTCATTTGTGAGTCTAAATACAGCAGCACTGGTTTTTAATGTACTCATATGTTCTTGCACATACAAGTAATGACTCAAATCTGTCGCCCATTACGAAATGTTCTCAGAGTTCTCTCCATGTAGCTTCTCTACACAAGTGACATGGAACAGTAAGCAGGGAGCTGTCTCTCACAGCACCCTGAAGTAGGTAAGTTACTACTTAGGAGATTTACATGGAACAATGATGCACGTTCGCATTTGGGAGCCCCCATTGATTTATTTTAAATATTTTCTATAACAAACTGTTTGTGAACTTGAAAAACTTTAGCAATTTCTTTGCAACCTATTAACATTTTCCGCTCCCCGGGCTTTTTAGCCCCATTGCTGTACTTCTTAGGTATTTTTTAGGCATTATTCATCGGTGAGGCTCTTCAGAGAAGCCAATTATTCGTGGGAATAGACGTGACCTTCTCGGCGTCCCTCTTTCATAGGGTGACAAAGGAAGGATTCGCTTGGATGATGACCATCTTTGACACGCCACTAGGAGCTCCGGTTAGAAAGTGCCATGAACCGCCCCTCTGGGGATTTCGTCCAGGCTTCGGCCGTGCTTTGGATTAAGTTAAGGGGGCGAGGCAGCCGGGCTTCCTCCATTGTAGATATATACTCGCCGGGCCCGAAAAAAAACTTTTCTGAGCATAACGCTCACTGTTCCCGTTATTTTGATTCTTGTCAGATGCAATTTGGTGCAACATTTTGGACAAATTTTGAGGAAAATTACTGCAAATTTTTTACATTTCTTACAGAAGAGACAAATGAGGGGTTTTTGGCCTTGGACTTGGGGGCGGAAGCATTCTTCATCCCCCACATTTTTGACTGGGGGTAAAGCCCCCAGCCCCCCGCTTCCTACGCCTATGTATTTTTTGCTCTCAATCAGTTCAGGTTGTTTCATGGTACACGTTTCTGTATCAGTATGTTTGGCTTAACAGTTTCGTTTTGGATAGCAACGTTGTTAGAAATCGATAAAAAAAACAAGGATATATTCTTACTGGAAGTTTAAAGAAGGCGAAATTTAATCAAAAATTGAGTAAATTGCCCTTTTGGTGAATTTATGATAATTGTATGTGATTTTTTGTCTGTGCCTGATATTTTGGGAAGGTTTCAGACGTGGATACCAAGCTGCCAAGGCAGACTTTTACGAACAATAAGAGTTGTGGGCATCAGATTATGCCTATACTTCGCGCGTGTGCTCTACCAGATGCAAAATTATGCAATGAAAAGTGTTCTCTTTGTAACATCTATGATGCACATCAAGTAAGAACATACTGCGAATCTGAGTTCTGTGGTAATTTTTTTTAAGAAGTATAACTCAGTCAAAGGTATCGACTATCATGTAACAGCGCATATAAAACACAGCACAAAAATGGTTACGCTAAAAAGCAGTGAGTTAATTCTCTTCAAAGTCCATTTCTCAAGCTAAAAACAACTTCATAATTCCGCCCCATGCAAGCACTTATTTTACAGTTTGTGTTATTCAGTTTTTGTTTCCTGTTACTTACCATACTTAGGATATAGATTTTGATATTGAGAGGAAGAATCCTATTGTTTTGGTGAAGGTCAGAGGTGATTTGAGGTCACCAGAGGTCAAAACTAGAAACCTCTGAAACACCATATCTTAAGTTAGGAATCATGAATGCCTTTTATACTTAGAATGTGGCTGCATTCTACTTAGAAAAATATCCCTGTTGCCTTCGATAGAGTTCAAAGGTCATCTGATGTCACTGGCGGTGAAATTACGAAAACCTAAACTGAGGTATCTCATATTTGGATGCCGCATAATAATTACAAAAAACCCTCACGTGTTTGTGGAGGTGAAATTTCATTTGAAGTCACAAGAGGTCCTATGGTGAAAACCTCGTAAACACGATAGATAGATCATAAATTGTTATCTTGACGGACCTCATAGTTGGTATGTGGATGCTCCCATGTTGTGTTAAATCGTTCAAATGTTTTCTGTGGCGGTCAAAGGGCGTTTGAGGTTAGAAGAGGTCAAACTGTGAAAACCTGGTACGTAACTGCGATGGATCTAATACATAGCAGGTGTATGAAACCCTGTTGTTTACAAGAACCACATTGTTTTGGTTTAAGTCGAAGGACATGTGAGGTCATTGGAGGTCATATTGTGAAAACATCATAAAACATGACATCCCAAGAAGGACAGCTTTGAGAGATAAACTTCAGTGCGACAAAGCATTTCTTTCAGGTAATGAATCACTAAGCCATTGGGCTTCCGCTTTGTGGTTCAAACTAATCCTTTAATTCGTTACACAAAAAGAAATGTGCGCATTTGAACAGTGAAGTAGAAAACGAACGTTTTGGATAAGATAAGAGTCTTGGTGGAATTTCTTGTTGTTTCGGATTCTGATCACTTATTTGGATGTTATATTCCGTAAATGCGATTTGTGTTGTTTTTTTCCTATAGATGCAGCCTTCGAATCAACAACAGCAAGTCATGTGGGGAACCAACGCCTATCCGGTAGTGACTTCTGGCTCACTGGGGACGCAGAATTCTTCCAATGAAAACTTGTGGGGATCAAGCGTTCGACGCTCCATGGGGATTATTCAAATAATTTGTGGTATCATTGAATTTGCTTTGGGAGTCACTCTTTTGTGCCTTCCGCTGAATCGGTACTTTGCATTCCCCTACGTTGCTTGGGGGGTGTGGAACGGAATGGTAATTCTACTTCTTAGTGCAATTCACTTTTCATTTCCTGCAGAGGGTATCTTCTGTAGTATTAAGCTATTTACATTAACTAAGGCATTAATAATAATGCATATCTCTGCTACTCATTTGTGGAAAAATCGACGTTAAGATTAAATACAGAAGAGGAATTATCATTTCATTCTGATGAGTGTTCTTTTTTAGAAAATGTTTTTTCGTCAACAACACTTTTTGAGACATCTATCGTGCACTTTGTCGCGCATTACTCGAAAAACACAGTTTACCGAAATTGGAATTTCACATTTTCCTCTCATACTGTTGTGTTTCTCTTAACTAAAAGGAAACATGGCATTCACCTAAACCAGGAAGTTGCTAGCAACTCTCTGCCCATACATATTTAGGAATCGCTTTAGAGTTCTGAATACAGCTGACAACTGCACTTTGATTGACATTTATTCGAACAATACAGTTTACTGTAATTAGTCAACAATGACTTTTACAGTCAGTTGTGTTTCCCAGTTAACCTCACTTACACACACACACACACCCACACACACCCACACACACACACTGTTTTTGACAATATTGCCTCGGGCAACTGAAACTCAGTTCAGGCTACTTTGGTTCTGTCTTAGAGAGGTGTACTAAACATGAGGGTTGGTATAAACTGGAGGAGGTGCTAGGAGTTAACTTAGTAGGGAGAATTGTTACTGTTCGGGGTAAGATTACAGAGCTTTTAAGGCTCAAAAATTGTGAGATTTTTCATCCTTAGGAAATTACTACATCGGAAAACACTTTCCATTTATCTTCTTCCTTATCTATTTTATCATAGTTTGCTGTGACAACGGGGTTTCTAGGCGTGTATAGCAAACGCAGCAAAGGTATGGTAAGTACAGATATAACTTCTGCACATTTTCGCAAACAAAAGAAGTCAATACCCAATATAAGTTTCATTATTGACATTAATACTTTGCATCCAGAGATTGGTGAGCGTTTATTTGATAATTGTGCTTTATATTCGTCGGAACGTGTCAGTACAGACAATGTTGCCACTGAAACATTGTGGTCATTTAATCCATATTTACATTATGTCCACATTTGCAATACCCACAAGAATAAAAATTGTAACAAATTTGAATGTGAATAAATGAGTTATCTGAAGCAGTAAACTGTGCCTGTCAAAACCATTTGTCAAGTGTACAAATATGTTGTGATTAAATTTAAAAACATTTGCCATAAAAAGTTATCCTCCCCTATTTCTGTTCGATGTTCAACCTAGACACCTTACGGTAAATTGTGTAATAGGTGATTAAGTACCTGGCAATGTGTCCTGGCGGCAGTAGATGGTGGATTCGGTTTTCTCCATGACCTACGTTTCATTTGGAATGTTCGATGTCTTCGACATCTTTTTAATGCAGCAAGATTTGTTGCAGACAGCCCGAGTCCATGGTTCGGACTTGTTCTAAATGGCGAATTTCAATTTGTTTTGGACTGCATATGTCAAGCTTCCCTGTGAAGCGTTAAGCTAGTGACAAGTGTTATGCTTGGAGAGTATGTTATCTCTGACGACGTTGTTAACAGCAAATGTTGCTCATGACAAGTATTTTATCCGTAAAACCAGGCTCTCATATCACGTTTGTTTGCAACAGTTGTTATGCTGCCAAGTTTAACGTCCGTAAAAGGCTCTGGCTATTTACCTTGGTGTTTGAAGTGTGTGACTTTATTGTGCACTACACCTTTTGTAACAATTTAATTTATTTTTTTCTTTTAGTCTTATATTATTTAGCTTTTGTTAGTTTGCCGTGCTAGATTTTCTTGGGGGTCTCAAAAGTAAATACATGGGAGATATTTAAGAGATGAGGCTTCCATTATCGAGAAGATAGTACCATCTCCTTCACACTAAGCAGTTGACCTTCAGACCTCTACATCATGGGTCTCTCATGCGACCGCCCGTTCTAGACTGGCCAAAAAGAACAGATACAACACGAGATTTAGCCAAAAAGCAAAGAACTAGTACAACACTTTGTATATAATGGAACGGAGTCATTTTACCATGAACTCTCTCGGCTTCCTTGTATTCTTGTAATTATCTCATCTCCTTACATATATTGTATTGGGAGATAAGGCGTGACCTCTAACATAGAAATGTGAACATGCAGTGGCGTAGGAACCGGGGGGCCAAGGGGGCCATGGCCCCCCAATATGTTTTGAGGGGGGGCAAATGTCATTTTGCCCCCCCCCCCCCAATAATTGCGACAGTTTACAGTTTCGTTTTACCCATTTTTGCTCTTAAGAGGACAATTTCTCTAATAGAAACCTAAAATTTTCGGGGCGCTACGCGCGCAGGAGAGATATTCTGGTTTCTTCATTAGTTTCATTCTACATCACTAGATAGCGCAAGTCCTTTCCCCCTTACCATAACACGTAGGAAAAGTACACAGTTTATGTAGAGGTCGTAAATTTCGTCCCATATTGCAAAGCCTAACTTCTGTTCTCTGGTGTGTCATGAGGTACGGCCAGTTGGTGAAGGACTCACCGAGCAATATTTGGCTATTTCATCGGATAGTCAAGGTGTAGTTTCGACACAATGCATATTATCTCTTATACGGTCTAGAACCCCTACAGCTTTTCTTTCTTATTGTTTTTAATAATTACATAGGCCTAGGTTTTGACCCGAAAAATTTTCGCTCGCTTCGCGCGCTTTGCAGTTTTACAGTTTAGATTCCGGAAAAAACATTTAATCAACTCGGAACTTAGCTTCTCTAGTATATACAAATTTTATGCAATATATGACTCGAATGAAATGGAGGCTAATACACATGCTTTCTTCAAATCCCACCTCACCAATACTCGACGGCTTTGGGGCTGTCGGAGTTTCGGGTCGTTGGCCGTTCGTCGGGCAAATCGTGGGGCTACCTCTATTCAACTTAATATCAAGTTAAGACTCTGGCTGTAGAAAATCTCAGTTCCAACTAATCCACCGTAATCCATGGGGGATAACTCAACACTGAACAATTTTGAATGAAGTCGGATAGATTGTAACAGACTTAAAGTGTTAAATTCAAATCAAACTTTACAAAATTTGGACACATCTTGATGGCTTCAAAAATCCTGGCAAGCGCCACTTCCGGTGATTTGGGATGTATTAAGATCTCAGATTTTCTCGGTACGCTCCGTCCACGCAAACCTATGGTGGCGCTTTGCTTAGATAGTAAATGGGGTTCAAACTTCCAGTCCTCGGACCCCAAGTCCAGGCCAGCTCAACTAATCTGTCCTTACAGAAATGTGTCTTATAAAAAAAAATCAAATCAAGCTTTACATTTTTTCACAAAAATTGCACATCTTGGTGGCTGCTATCAAGCCTGACAAGTGCCATTTCCGGCGATCTGGGACGTATTCAAATCTAAAATTTTCTTGGTACGCTCCACGCCAACTATGGTGGCGCTACGTTTAGATAGTAAACGGGAGTCACCCCCACAAAATCTCCAGTCCTCCATAGCCTCCTAAACAAACTAGACCACCAATGGTGGAAACTTTGACTTCAGCGGATTCAGGATTTCAAGCACGGAAGGGACAGAGGGGACTTACTCCATAAGGGCAAATTCTACAGCTACGAGCACCAATTGTACGAAGCCTCGAAAGAGGGAATGGGGTGGTCTAAGGAAAAAACTTGAAATTTATGCGCTTGAAAAAAAGTAGTATTTCTGATATCTGGCAATAAAAATAAACACCACATATTGTCAAGCAGCTTTAGGACCGTCTGAAAAGGTGGTGTCGAAAAAGGGGCCCGCTAAAGCCCGGAAAGCTCCCTCTGGATCTGCGTCTCAGTTTAAGTGCATTTTTGGTAAATAAACATATTGGAAGGTGATTGGACAACATCTGGACAATTCTAACTTCGTGATATTCGAAAACGGGACAATATATTCTCAACGCGGAAACTTTTGCTTGGACAATCCACCCAATATACCTACATGTGAAAACACTACTTGTCAACACACATTTCCTGCCCTTCAATGGCATCTCATTCAAGCCGATTTCTTAACAAGAGAAGGGTTCATCTTTGGGTACGTAGTGATTTTTCAGACAGTCCAAACCCTGGGTTTATTAAAAATATGTGCATCTTTTGTAATTCTTGATTCGATTGTACAAATTACACACCGAAAGAAAAGTTACACGCAAATGTAAAAATCCTATATTTTAAATCGATATAGCCAATATTCGAAAGGAAATTGAATCGGATATAGCAACCGGGGCAACGAAATAGCTCCCTTCATTATCGACTATTGCCATTGCCTACGTAGCAGGCAGCACCGCATATTCGTTGTTCAGTCATAATCATGTTTGGGAAGCCCCAAAGAGGATATGAGCAAACAGAGTACGCTTCGTGGGGTACTATTTTCAGTGTTCTAACAGGGAGCTGCTACTGTGTGGCAGCTCCCTGTGCAGTAACAACTCCCTGCCTTGTGCAAACACTAGGGAAATTGCAAACAATGCATAGCTTTGTGTAGCTTTGCTTTGTATGTAAACAGATGGATTACTCCAGCGAGTCCTGTGTTTTTATCATGGGTACATTGGCAGAGAAGATGTTCATTTGGCCAATTCGTGCGCAAAATATACAGCGAAACTGAATGCCAAATGATTTCACTTGGCGTTGTCTTGGCGGTCTTGGCTTCAAAACGCCAAACAAGTGTTTGTACTTAGCAGAATCGATTGCTTTGGACGAAAATAAGACAAATTCATTTCGGATTTTTTCCGATATACTTCCATGAAATGAAATGAAATTTGCAGAGAAGATTACTGACAAGATTTTAAAGCAACTTGCACCAGTTAATTTTTTATTTTTTGTTCCAGTCAGGAGTAAATCCTGCTAACCCGGAACGGTCAATTTTCAATCCAAAATTGCCCCCTAAAAATATCGTTTCTCGTGAAATCGATTATTCCTGAACAAGATATGAAAATGGGCGACCCATGAACAAGTGTGCAAACTTTCGGGCACAAATATCGAAATCCCTAGAGGAAGATAGGTTTTATGGCCAAACATTGAAAACAACCTCTAGAGACGTCATATAACCATCGATCAACACAAAATTTTAGTAGTAAAATTTACGGAACACGTTACACATCCTCTCTAAATTTCAGATCCCTAGCTTACAAAACGGCTAAGAAAACGCAATTCAAAGACAAATCTTTAAACGCCTCGCCAAAAACGGCTCTGGCGTTCTCATTACTTCGACTAGAAGTCTTCTAGTCGAAGTAAAAATCACTCTTGCATGGTGTTGTTTGTGTTTCCTTTTGCTTTGAATATTTTTATTTTGCTCAAATTAAAATCGGAAGAATCACATTGAGCAAATGTGTTTTAGTGTGGGAAGGGGTTTCAAGGTCGAGAAGTCACATCTGGTCTGCCCCCCATGTCAAACATCTTCCTACGCCGCTGACATGTGTGTGAGTGTTTGGATGTATATGAACAAAAAGTGTCGCCTTAAGTCCTATGCATTAAGCCAAACTTGATAGGTGCGGCAGGTATCTGACCATGAAAACTTGTGCATATGACGTCATAGTCAAATGTCAGAGGTCAAACGTCAACTAAACTAAAAATTTTTAGCCATTTTGTGCCTATCAGTCATGATGATGAAACGGTCATTAAACCACAAAATATGTCAGGCATGAGCTACATGAGCCTATTTTCGGCAGTTAAACGATCACGGTCAGAGTTATAGTTATATGAGGTTTTACGGCTCAGTTTCTAACCAATTGGTTTAAGTCGGGCCGGCCACGGCCTTTTTTCCAGTTGTGGCTCACTGGCTTGTTTTCCCTACTCCATTGCTTATGCTGAGCACCAAGCACAATGGCAGTAGGTTCCATTTTTAAAGTCTTTGGTATGACCCGGCCAGCAGTCGAACTCCAGACCTTCCGGCTGCAAGTCGGATGCTCTACCCACTTGACCATGCAGTCGGTCACGGTCAGACCTGCAGCACATGATCGCTGTTGTAACGACTAAGTCATGTATCGAACAAGGGAACGGGTATTGAAATGAAAGACGGCGGGGTACCCTTGAAGGTTTGGGGTGATGGAGCTGAGGTGTTTGGTGACTCGATCTGCGAGTCGACGATTGGTTTCTCCCACATATAATAGGTTACAGCGTCTACAAACTAAATCCTCATTCATGCCCAAAAGTCTCAGTCTCACACATGTACACGCACACGTACACATACGCACAGGTCTACGGACGCGCACAGCCACAAACACAGACACACTGCATTATGACATAGACATAGATACAGTCTACAGATGTATGTCTTCAACCTTTACAACTCCCTGAACGTGGTCTATTGGGGGCGATCGAACATTTCACAAGAACAATGCCTTTCACAAGGACGCCACCAACATGAATAAATCATGTTTTCTTCAATGAATTCCCGATTTCGCCTAGGTTTTTGTCTTTTCTTGCCACGTTAGAATTCTCAGAGTAAATTTCCGTTTAATGAATTCTGGGGGGTAACTCGTGCTCTCCATATAAATATTTCTATCGAAAGAAAGTTAAATTTGTGTCTTTTATGTTTTGAAAAGGTCATCACTTACATGATCATGTCTATCATTGCTGCTGTATTGAGTGCCGTCTGTTGTGCTTGCACTGCTGCTTTCACTCCTACCGTTGCTTACTACAGGAGAGTAAGTATGCAAGATCTTGTCATTATGAGCTATATTTTATGAGCCGTACCATAAATTAATTTTATTTTCCACAACATAGTGTAACTTAGTCACAAAATTAACAGTAGACAGATATATGCCAACAATGCATCATCCTAGATTCATGATCGAGTTTCGGTAGTACCATTTACAGCCAAAAATGTAATGATTCATGATGCTTTTCTTTAAAAGTAGTCAAGTTTGTAAATTACTCATCAATTTTATCGAACATTTGTTCTACCTTGAATATTGGGTTTTACAAGAGGGAATAAGTCCGTATTATGTCATAAGCAAAGACTCTTACGTTGAAGATGACCGTCATCAATACAAAGCTGAAGGATATGAGCAAGTACTGAAGAGATTCAAGAGAATGAAATCCATGAAAGGATCTGATCAAAGGGGCATCGAACTGGAATCTGGTTAAATATGTTTCTATATATTGTTCAAAAAATATTTAAATCGGGTCATTTTGAAACATACCCAGTCAACTAATTGATTAGATTGTGGTTAACTCAGTGTCCAGTCAGCTGATCAGATTCTAATCAAATCTGGACAAAATTGAGTGATCAAAAATTTAAGCGTTCATGTCTGTTTGTTATGTGCATTCCGGTACATATCAGCAGGGTTGTAACTTAGTAAACTTAGAGATATGAAGTGCAGGTTTTAATTTTCAAACGTAAACTTCTGAAAATGAACTGACTCTAGCATGTAGGAAATAAAATACACACATTTTCTGTAGCTGAAAGGTGCCGAGGGTGTTTCCATCGACCTGGGAGAAAGGATACTTTCGTTAGAACGTAATTGAGGTCAGAGGTTTGGGAATGTGATAAAAGTGATGTTTTATCAGTATTCAGTTTTCTTTGTTTTCTCCTCTAGGCCAACTAGAAATCAGATTAACGCCGGACATGACTATACAACGGGGAAGGCACACTCACGTATATTCATGAAAGAAACATTAGCCTGTTTCTAGCGGGTTTCCATTTACGACTTATGTGTTTTGAAAGAAAATCTGTTTGGTAAATATCTTTGATGAATATGTTTTACTTATACTTTCTTTGTCCAATACAGAGCTCATATTACGACTACGGTGGGTACTACGGTGGGTACTACGGTGACTACCGATATTATAACGACCACCGATACAAGTATGCAAACGCCCATTTTGCCATCTACATCACCCTGTCTATAATATTCGCTCTACAAATGCTGTTTTCCATCCTTGGAGCTTCCTTCACTTGTGGTGCCCTTACTTCTAAAAACAATCGGCAGCAAACTGTAAGCATCAACGAAACCTTTATATCTCTAACAAATTATTGCGCATGGCTGAAAATTGTAGGATTATTTTTTGCGCTTGGAGGAATGGGATATTCTTGTTGTCCGTACCTATTCTTTAATAAAGTAATAATACCTCATACAAGTACGTGCCCTTCTGTTTTCCTAAGCTCAAAACTCATAGGCCAATAAGGATAAGACAATTGTGTGCACTGGACTCGGACAACACTGCAGCAATGCCATGACTAGGCCTACGAAAGAATTTGTGCAGGCAAACGTCTAAGTTGTGGCTCGTAATTATAGATCAGTGTTCAGAGTTCAAACGTCACTTTCAACCTTACAAAATTTGGCTAAAATTCATTTAAACCACTAAATGTAAAGATACGTACAATTATGATTCAAAAGTGATGTTTAAAGGGTAAACTATGAGAGATTGAAGTACATGAATGTCAAATATTCAACGGTTGAAACTGTCCCACAAAGGATGTGGCTATAATTTTTTTAATCAGTAGGTCAAAATGCACATCCTTGAATGCCCTTTTTTGCACATGTTTCAACGTTACAAAATATGAAAATGGGTGTTTAGGCTTTAACAGCTTGTTAATTGTAAGAAAGACTGGAAAGTAATTAATTTTCCATAATAATTATAGTTTGGGATAGAAACTAGAGGATTAAGCCCTAAAATCAAAAGTCAAACTGGTCGGAAGATTTGAGAAACGGCCGGCCTGTTACAGACTTCTCCTGGACACTTCCCGACCAGGAAAAGTAAGGCATATTCAGATAATCTTTCAAAGGTTACGAAAAATTATTTGACTATTTATACGTAGGGAATGATACGTATAATATGCTCAGGTTTCCCGATAAGTAGTGAGGACAACGGTCAAATATACTTACATTTGTGCACAAAAATGGTTGTGTACTCTCAAAGAAGAGATCTGAAATTACTAATAATATGCTAAGTATAAAGTAACAGGAACAAGGTATGTTTTATACTTATTTCACAGAATCGAAGAGCTCTTGATATCTTTGATTTTTATATTGTTTTCTCTAATTTGTAATTTCTTTACTAACAACGTGCGCATGCTATAAGTAGGTATTAAATCTTCCTCGTTTGAAATTACCTATTACCTTGTGCTGCTGCTGCTTCTCCTCCTCCCCTTTTCCTCCCTCTTCCCTCTCCTCCTCCTAGTCCTCCTCCCGCTTCTCCCCTCCCCTCCTCCTCCCCCTTCTCTTTCTCCTCAAAGTATGTGGTATGAAATGTGCATGTTTGAACTATGTACGAAACATATGTTATGAGTTGCTGAGAAAGTTAAACATTCTTGCCATATCGAATTTTTTTATTTTTGTCTGGCCTATGTTGTCCTTTTCCGTTCATTTTTAAGTTTCGTTTTAGAGTGCTTTAGAATGGTGAAAAATGATACTTTTACCAACGTTTTACCGCTGAGACATTTCTTTTTGCAAGGCGTACCAAATCAACGTTCAACCGCCCAGTCAACCGTTTGGCCCAGCACCACCATACACCGCCTTGGCGACCCAGCCTCAGCCTCTCAACGCAGCTTACACCAACCCTTTGTTACATGCTCCTGGGACCTTTGTGACAGGAACCACTGCAATCCCAAGCAATGCATCAGGAACCTCGGGGAATAGGGCCATCACAATGGGGGCCAATCCCTACTATGTGGTACAGAAATAAAAGTGAAAAACATTTGTGGAATTTGTGATATTGGTATTTTAAGCCGTATTTTAGACAATGTAATTGTGAAATTTACCTATTATATAGTTTTTGCTGTTTTCATATGTAAGATGTTAATGTAACCGGATGCTACAGATATAGATGAAAAAGTGTTGTGGATACTGCAGGTTTTGTTTTCCGTCAAACCAGGACATTTTGAAATGCAAAAAATATCTTGCATAGCATTTAGAAGGTAAGTACAAAGTTACTCAATTTTTGTGTAGGTTGCACTGAAAACCGCATGCAAAAACTGATACTTACTCAAGAACTTAGATACTTTTCATTTTAAATGCCCTTTCTTAGAAACAGTATCAGTTTATGAGCCAAAAGTTGCAAACGGGAAAACTTGGACGTTTGCGCCTACTCCGAAATAATCCGTCAGTTGAAAAGAAATCAACCGGTTTTAGACCCTTAAAAAGGGTATTATTTGACCCTCCATAGATTCGGAGAACATGACTTCATGACTTCTTCAAGTTGTTTTGAGCTCCTTCTTCATAAGGATGGGGTGACTCCTCAGAGAAATTATGAAGCAACTTTTTAATGTTTAGTCTGAAATGTTGCTATATAGGAAACAAGCAGATCAATCAGTATTGCGGGTAAATTGTAAACAAAGAAGGACAATGTTGGGAAAACGTTTCATTTTCCGAGACTTCCTCATGTGGCAGCCGTTCACCTCATCATCCCCCCCCCAAAAAGCAATACCATAATCAATCTAAATATTTCTTTTCTTTAAACGTCAGACAATAGCCTTAAATAAACATCCATGCTCACGCCTCTATTTTAAACGGTCAGGTAATCTCGAGATGTATTTGACAAGAATGGAGTTTCGAAAAGTTTTTCGCATCTTCCATACAATCCTCTAATATTAAAGAAAGTAACTGAAGTCCACCACCCCTATTTGAATAAGTGTACCCCGTCATCCTCATTTAGCCTGAATGGCTCCTTTCAATCATGTGACAATATTTTTGTTACATATTTGTTAAATTCATAGAGAATAACTCCTTGGTTTACTTTCATTATTTAATGTTTTTATAAAGAGACATAATGAAAAATACTTATGAGCGAAATAAGCTTAGATATGTAAGAATAAAAATAAGTTAAGATAAAAATAAGAATTTTGAAAATTAAATTGAAGCGACTACTTTCTGCCTTAAGTTCTTACTATCTTTTACCTTGTAACGAAAGGATTACGGTTTTATGGACACTTACACATCAAGACACTAAGTTTAAAGGTACCCTGTTCAGTTTACAGTGGAAGTGGAGTTTTCATTACTTTCTTTATCCTTCGCATCACATAAATTAAGTTTATAACTTTTTGTACATTGGTACATGGTCTTATGAGCGATTTGCATAAATTGGTATACATAAATATAATTGTTTTTTATCATACTTGGCGTACACAATAAAATTGCTTGGGTATATGGCATAGAAGTCTCAAAGTTTATGCAAGGTCTTTGTAAACAAAGTCTAAGAAATAGATGTATTAACGGTTTCACGGTGGCAGTAAAGAAAAACTGTTTTGTCTTTTTTGGAGTATAGTCGTGCGCAATACCTTTTTCCGATTTTTGAAAGTACTCTATCGTATTGTACCGACAACATTCCCAACACACTCTTAAATATTCATGACAGTACATGATCACAGTAATACTGTGCGGTGGAAGGGCTCAGCTTGTAGTTGGCTCTTTAAGTCCTACTAGTCGATTAAATACATTCAGCACAAATTTCAAAGGTAATGTCAGCAGTAGCTTCGCTAGACATTTCTAAGTGGTGGGCACTAGGGACACAACGTTCCGTCGGAGAGGCACTCCTAACTGAAAGACTGAGTGGCGTCAAGGGTATCTTTAGCCCCCTCCCCTTCCGTCTCCAGCTTCCTAAGCTTATGAAGTACCCTCATATGTCATTTCTTTCAAGGTAAAAGTGGCAACAAAATGGCATTCAAAATAGTTTAGGAAAGTAGAATTGGACTTAAAGATCATCAATGTGATGATTGTATTGAATGGGGAGGACTAACCTCCGCAGGAGCATAGAAACTTTGAAAATGGATGTTGGAATAAGAACTGTGAAACAGAATACTTCTCAGTATTGATGCAATGCTGTACAGAACAGAATGGGGGAGCCAGGCAAGAATCTAGCAATTTTAGGTTCCTGATTGACTGATAAAGTAGCGGTGGATCCTTGTGTCCAAATCGATATATAAAACAGTGCGTACGTGCAAAGATTTTTAATACCCAACATTTTACTCGGGGACACATTTTCAATTCAATTCAAATTTATTTCTCATATGGAGAACAAAACACAGTAAAAAGTTACATAAATAAGTATAAAGGACATATGAAGGATACTATAGAAAAGCAGAAAACTGTCAACAAATCTAGTGACCATTGAATAGCACGAACCAAACTATAAACACAAAAAGGGAAGAAAACTGATCCCCCAAAGAATTTTACAAAAGAGAGGGCAAGAAAAGGAAAGAATGAAGAAAAGAGAGAAAGAACGAGAAAAGCTAAGAATTTTAAAAAAGAAGACGTAGGAGATTTAGAACAAATATAATAAATAGTGAATGTACGTGACATCTGGAATAAATTACACATAATTACTGATAAGTTCAGCTTTGACGCTTCCTAGGAATGAGTTACATTCTATCACTAGATTTTATGTTAGGGGGAGGGACTGCCAGATGCGATAAGAATAATTAGTTAAAATTAATTTTGCATGGTAACTTTTATGATACGTAACAGTAAAAAGATTGCTTAAACGAATACTTGATTGACAGTCAGATCTTGGTGGGCATATAGCATTAGAAATAATTTCAGGTAAGGTGTTTGTGAATCAAATCACAAATACAATAAAATTGAATATCTTTTATCATAAGGAGTTTATTCTCATTGTATAATAAGTGAGTTGAATAACGCTAGGTTCACCTGTAAGCACTTTAGGTAACTTATTCTGAAGGATCTGAAATGGCCTTAAGGCAGACTGTTTGGGTGAACAGTAAATCTCGATTGCGTATCTTAACTTAGACCAAATAAACGAGTATTATATCTGTAAAGCGGTGCTTTTCGGAAGAAAGATTCTTAAGTGGTGAGGATATACCAACATATTTTACCAAAGTGTTATGAAGATCATTGATATGAGTTTCCCAGGACAATCTCTCGTTTAATATTAAACCTAAATACTTAATACTAGAAGATTTTATGATAGTTGTACCGTTAAATACGATTTCATTACAACAAGACTGGGCTTTAGCAGAAGCATTAAAAATATTGAAATTAGTTTTACTAAGATGTAAGTTGAGCTTGTTGGCGTCGAACCATTCTTTAGGCAGGTGCAGAGTACAAATTCTCTTCTGAGCTAGAGTATTACAATCCTTATCATATATAAGGCACTAGTATCGTCGGCAAACATACGAACTGATTTATTCGGAACAGCTTTACTGAAATCATTAACATAAATTAAAATCAATAGAGGTCCTAAAAAGATTCTTGTGGAACACCCGTTCCGACGTGCAGTGAATGGGAGTATATGTCATTAACAAAAACTCTCTGCTTCCCGTTTAGTAAATAAGTTGACAAAGGTTTATGCGGGGTACCACGAATACCATAGTAATTACGTTTTCTTAGCAAAATTGTATGGTCAGCCGTATCAAATGCCATCCTGAGGTCAAGATAGAGTCCTAGAAGATTGTTTCCTATTTCCTAAACCCAAAGTGATAGTCATAAAAAAATTTCTGTCAAGGAAATTACTCAATTCTATTTCGATAACAGTTTCGAGCAATTGATTAAAACAAGGTAACAAACTGAAGGGTCTTAAATTCTAAGGCAGTTCACTTTTACCTTTCTTGAACAGCGGGATCATTTTGTCTATTTTGAGGGCCTCCAGGTAAGAGCCAGTTCTCGGAAAACAACATTAAAAATATGAACAAGCACAGGTGCTATCACGTGACTTGCACATTTTACAAGCTTGAAGGGAATTCCATCACTACCAGGGCCTTGTTTGACTTCAAAGCAGCAATATATTTTAAAATTTTGGTTACACAGACGGGTGAAAAGAAGATTGACTGACAAACAGGAGCATTAAGATGCTCCAAGGGATGAACAGCAGGATTAATGTTGGGACAAAGTTTCTTTCCTATTGTAGAAAAATGATCATTGAAAGCATTAGCAATACCCTTATCATCAGAAAAGACTTTATCATTGTACAGGACAGATGTAACTGGATGACACTGAGACTTATTTCTGCCTTTCACCAAGTTATAATAACTGCCAATGCATGCTTGCTTTGAGGAAGTTTGCCAAGAAGTTAAAATGTTTCTGTAGTAGGAAGATTGTGCTTGCCTAGTGGAAAAAGAGCGCCATGAACTAAATACAGACATTGTGACTGAGTCATGTCCTGTGTTGCCACTACACATAGGCTATACAGGGTTTCCCGTTACGTCATCATTGAGTCATCACGAGCAGATTCTACATTGATAAGTCCGTAATTATAAAGTTTTTCCTTCAGTCCGACGATTTTTTACCAGTCCTAGGAAATTGTATTTTACATATCTCAATAAAATTCCGAAGATAACCGTTCAAATGTTTGGCTAAAAAGTTTCATTTAAAAAGAAAAAATTCTTTTAACTCGCGCATTATACTGTCTCTTACGTTATCTTACATTTCTGAATTTGAAACGACTTTTAGTTGTGAACACTTTATGTGCTTAAAAGTAAAATAATCATGACACTGTTCAAAAACAAGCGGATATTGTGCTTAAATTACTGTGATTTGTTTTTTACCACGCTTACCCTATCAAAACGTTTTCATCCAGTCTTTTATATCCAAGGGCCATTTGGGGAGTTGTTCTCGTTCAATTTTTTCATAACGTCGTATACTAGCATGATTGAAGCCAAAACGTACGAAAGCTTTGCATCTGCAATCGTAACAAATGTCATTCTACACAAAGGTTTCTGTATTTGTTTTCAAGCTCACATTGTAAATATGACAGGATCTTGCACAGACTCATAAAGCACAACCCATTCTATCAAACTGAAGAAAAGCATGTTTATCCGCAGCTAGTAACTTTCACCTTGCAGCAATTTCGCCACAGTATGGGTTGTCAAGTCTGAAGAGGGCCTACATTTGCCGAGCCACGGTATGTAACCAACTTTCCTCAAGTTCCGACATTACTTCTTTCTCCGTCACACCATGGTTGACACAGGTAAAATAAACGACACAAGGTTCTTTTTCTTGTATGTCTTCACAGTTATATGTCCTTTATTCAGTCATGATTATTGGAATAATGTACAAAGTAGCATATGTGCACGGAGTGACCGCCGGAAAAGGTCGGTGCCCCCTCGTTCTTAGGTTTGAGCTCATTACGCTGGTAATGAAATCTAACCCTCCACAGCCTCAAAATATTATGTCACTGCAAGATTACAGTATGACCTCACTTGACATGACCACATTTAATTTGATATACTGTCGTATCCTTCTCATGCTACTGAAACACGATGAAGGCAACCAGCAGCTTTACAGAGTATGTATTTTATATTAAGACATATAGTTGTGAATTTAGGTCCTCAGTCTTCCTTTTATGTCCAATTTTTGAGGAAAATGTCAAGTCCTAACCAAAGACAAGTGAGACATGACTTCAGTTTCAACTTGTCCAGATCTGACTGCAGTGTGTACATTGAATTGTAAACACGTTATCTCTGACATTGTTTCAGCCATAATCCTTCGCTTGACTGTGCGTATAACTTTCAGAGTTAATGTTATCTCGAGATTTTACCGAAGCTTTACGTACACATGATTTTATTTTGTTGTATCAATGATTTACTGTTCAAGTTCGGTATGTTGAAGACGTACGGATCATCGATAGTACACATTTTAGAATGGGAATACAGTTTTCAGTCCATTATTGCACTACCATGCATGCAACATTAAGTAATGCAGAAAATTTGTACAATTGAGTCCATTTTTAGTATGTAGAACATTCATAGCACTACATAGTCTCCTTGGTGACCGCACACGAATTTGACTGGGTGATTCGTGATCATTGGCAACCTCTCTTCATCAAATTTTCGGAAGTACGGTGATTTTGTTATACGACAATTACATTTTTTCACACATGCAAAGTCCATGGATTTATCACCTCACCTTACGACTGATTTGAAATTTGCCCTGCTGTTTTCCTTTTAACTGAACAAAAATTGTCGTACTTTTATCACTTCAATCCCACAACTAACAAAGGCCTAATATACAATTTTATCAAGCCGAGTCCGGTTACATTTCGTTATTGGCACGAATCGGTGTTTGCCCTTAAGCTAAACTAAACAGAACCAGAAAGCCCAAAGGCTTAGTGATTCCTTGCCGAATGGGGATGCTTTGTTGCACTGAGGTTTATCCCTCAGATTTATCTTTCTTGACTATATCATTTTATGTTTTAACCATTTGAACTCTGCTGACCTCACAAGACCTTTGAACCCCACCAAATATAACAAACAACATTTTAAGAGTTTGACCCCTGGTGACTCCAGATCACCTTTGACCCACACCAAAAGCAATAGGGTTCTAAGTCTCACCAAAGTGCATCTGCATACTATATACGAAATTTATCCAAGCTTCCTAGCTCGAGATATCGTGTTAACAAGGTTTTCAGGGTTTGACCCCAGGTGACCCAGATGACGATTGAGCACCACCAAAAGCAATATGGTTCTTCCCCTTACCAACGCATCTACATACTAAGTATGAAATTTATCCAAGCTTCCTACCTTAAAATATCGTATTAACGAGGTTTTCAGGGTTTGACCCTCGGTGACCCCGATGACCTTTGACCTCCCACCAAAAACAATAGGGGTTTTTCTCTTACCATAAGGCATCTACATACCAAGTATGAAATTGATCCAAGCTTCCTACATCAAAATATTGAGTTAAAAAGGTTTTCAGAGTTTGACCCCTGCTGACCCCAAATGACTTTTGACCTCTACCAAAAACATCAGGGTTCTTTCTCTCACCATAAGGCATCTACATACTAAGTTTGAAATTTACCAAGGCTTCCTTCCTTAAGATATCTTGTTAACAAAGTTTTCAGTTTTCAGAGTTTGACCTCGGTGACCCCAGATGACCTTTGACCTCCACCACATCCAAGCTTCATACCTTGAGTTATCGTGTTAACAACGTTTCCAGGGTGTGACCCCACATGACCGTTGACCTCCACCAAAAGAACTAGAGTTCTTCTTTTTACCATGAGGTATCCACATACTATGTAGGAAATTTATCCAAGCTCCCAACATCAAGATATCGAGTTGACAAGGTTTTCAGTTTGACCCCTGGTGACCCCAAATGACCTTTGACCCCCACCAAAAACGATAGGATTGTTCCTCTCACCATAACGCACCTTCATACAAGTTTGAAATTCATCCAACCTTCCTTGAGAATTGTGTTAACAAGCTTTTCAAAGTTTGACTCCCGGTGACTCCAGATGACCTTTGACCTCCACCAAAAACAATGGGGGTCTTCTTCTCACCATAAGGCATCTACATAAGTATGAAATTTTCCCAAGCTTCCTTCCTTGAGATATTGGTGACCCCAGATGACCTCTGACCTCCGCCAAAACAATGGGGTTCTTTCCCTCACCATTACGTACCTTTATACTAAGTTTGTAATTCATCCAAGCTTCCTGTGCGGGCAGATTACACCTTTAAGTTGTGGCGTGCTTCATGTTATGAAATCCAGTCGACAGATTGTCAACTCATTGGTAACCCCGTCAGGCGTCAGCCCAATGTCGTAAGTTTATCCTTTGTTTTTGAAGATGAATCGCTAAAGATTGGGTTGTGTTTCTGTTGTATGATGATTGGCACATTATTCTTTTATGAATGAGTTCATTGGTTTAGTTTATGAATATTGTGATTGTGGGGATGTAAGCAAAAGGTGAATCTACCTTGAACATGTGATCGTATCGTTAGGCTGTCTGTGTGCAACCTATGTGTGTAGGATAACGCACATACGGTGAGGTATACTGTATTATTGTTACTTAGGTACAGGCCTAGCCTAGAGTTTCATTGTACTTATTACGTATATATATTTGTTGTTTCTTTCAGATCGAACCACACACCCACACATACACATACGCATACGGTAACACGCAGAGTGGCTCATACCTTTTAGTATGGTTGTTTATTGGGTAGTCACGTCACACGCATGTGTTTATAGCTTCAACCTTAAGTGGTGTTCTAAGTTACTGAACTGTCAATTGCCCAGCCTAGGACAGGAGGTGCACTTTGAGTTACTAGAGATGTGGAGATTTTACATGTGGCTACAGAGAAATCAGAATACATCGTACTTAACCTACTCTTATTGTTGGTGTCGTCATTCAATAGTGGCTAGTGTGCGTTCGGACAGAGGGCTCAAGCTTGGTCGACCAGCGTAGCTGGTGCAGAGAAAATATTTCGTCAATACTTCCTACCGTGAGATATCGTGTTAACATGGTTTTCAGAGTTTGGCCCAGGCTGACCCAGATGACCTTTGACCCCACCAAAAACAATAGGGTTCTTCCTCTTACCATAAGGCATCTACATACTAAGTATGAAATTTACCCAAGCTTTTTACCTTGAGATATCGTGTTAACAAGGTATTCAGAGTTTGACCCCTGGTGACCTTTGATTCACACCAAAAACAATACGGTTTTTCTCTTAATATGGAGCATCTATGTACCAAGTTTGAGAACTGCCAGAGTTTTTCTCCTTGAGATATCATGTTAACGACAGAAGTTTCACAAACACATACACACACGCACGTACATACACACACACCATCATGAATGCATAGATGACTTTGGCAAGGAATCAAAAATGATCATGTTTTTTAGTTTTCTATAATTCCAGTGTGAGCTTTACTCTATATAAATCCCCGTGTTTTCAGAAGCTACCTAACTTTCGCATTTATCATCCTTAAAGGGAAAATGCAGTCACCCCAACTAGAGTTAGTGTACTCCGTCATCCCAATACATGAGTAGATGTTTAGATCATGCGACAACATTTTTGTTACTGAATTGTAAAATTTATGGAGAATATAGCTCCTTGCTTTACCTTTTGTTTGTAATAGTTGTTCAAAAAATCTTCAGAGGTACTTGTAAAGCAAACAAAAGGAGCTTTGCAAGGGTTTGCTGATTTCCCTTGCTTGAGAAAGAATGGTGTTCTGTTGCCGATTGCGATTGATTTATTTCTGTTGACATGTTAACAATTTTCAGGACAAAATTGTCGGTTCTCAACAGCACAGTTTTAGTTTATTTCTTCCTCTTTTTACGATATGAGACTTCTAAAGAATGAGAGAATAACAAATCGTTAGTACATACATGAAATTACAAAAGGATGGAGTAAGAAGGTAAGAACAAAAACAATTCAAACAAAAACAGTCCAAACGCCTCGCCCTCCAAATGTTCCGTTCGTTGTCGCACCAAAGTCTATAATTATGGTGATCGTGTTGCGACCTATCATTCCAAACCCTCGCAAGCCGGCTTCCCACTTAGCGACCAGCGACTTGCATGCTCTTGCGATTCCTTGCGACCTTCTGCGACCTCTCGAAGGTCGCCCCGTGCAAGGGCGTGTCCTGGGTTGTATTTATGGGGGGGGGGGTTAAAATATGCCCCGATACTGTCTTCGCGGAGCGCCACCATGAGTTGACGCGGAGCGTACCGAGAAAATTTTGCCAAAAAATGCCTCCCGGATTGCAGGAGATGACACTTTCTGGGTATTTTAAGTTGCATTTAAACATTCCAAATTTTGATATCTCATGTTTTAGAAATTTACAAGTGAGAAAATTCTATACTATAAATTACATTTTTGAGAGAATAATTTGGATTTCAAATTCCTTTTCATGAGCTCTCTTTTGTTTTGTGTCAAAGACGTAGGAAGCTGTTTTCTCGACTGGGTAGGGGTTGAACGTTGTTTCGGACCGCCGTCCTGGGGAAGGGTGCAAGGGGTGGGTTCTAAGTGGAGGTGTCCCCCTCCCCCTTTGGAAAATTTTTGAATATTTGAGGGTCCTTAGACGCAATTTGGTGTAATATTTTGCAAATTTTAAGTATCTATTTTTGGTTCTTTTCATTTTTGCGATGATCCCTCCTGTTATATACATGTAGGCGGACAAGATGACTAACTTTTTCCATCTCGTTTCTTCAGTTTAATCACCTTGGAGAGAATGCACAAATTAATGAATGAATAGTTACGCATTTGTCTCATTAATTGAAAAAGTCAAATACTTGTTAGCTAAACAACTATCAACTGCCAGTTGTTAAAAGGAAATGTACACAACGTATCGTTGTCACTAAGAATGCTCAGAACACATGATAATGGACTGTAAAATACTCATTAAACAAGAAAACAATTATATTTCCAAAATGCAGACTTTATTACACTTGAATATGCAAGCAAGAAGATGCAACCTAGCCTCGCGGGATTGTCGATATTGTACCGTAAAAAACAGTGGCGACGGCAGAGGGTGGTGATGGTGGCACTACAGAAGATGATGCCTTAAACCCACCCCAGACAAACCCAGAAAGTCGGTGTAAATTGCGCATATTCGCATCGGTGGCAGTTTGTATTCGGGGTAAATCCAACCTTTGTCACCTTGTGCAGGTGATGTCTTGGGGGAGTTCTAAGGGGTCCCCTCCCCTTGCTCCTCCCCTTTGCGAAATTTTGCTCATTTACGATAGATTAGATACAAAATAATGCTATTCGTGACTAATATTTAATTGATTTATTGATTATGTATTGGAAAACTCACACTTTAGTAAATTCTTATTTTTGGTTGACTGCAAAGGAAAGGTGTGTTGTCTTAGTGGAGGGCTGATAACTCCTCCCCTTGACAAATTCTTGTTTAGATAAAGTGGCTTAGATGCAAAATAGTGGTATCTTTGGCTAATCTTTCAATTAAGTACGTGCTTAGACATTATTAATGATAATTTCTCTTTCTTTAGTGGCATTTTGGATCTGGCGTTGCACTCGTTATAAAAAGTGCAACGACATATACATGCTATGAATGCACCCGTATATGCTACTGTCACAGGGTGAGGGTCCAAGGACAGGCGTAAGCCCTAGGAGACAGCAGATCACGAGCTAGGCTCCCAAAAGTTGCAACACAGAGAAAGTAGATAACAACACCATACAACTGAGTCATTGTTTCAAGAAAATTATTATCTCTCTTAACAGCAGAACTTTGACATAAAATATGAGATAGAAATAGAGCAGACTTTTGCTATTAAAGGAGGTGAGTAGTCGCGTACTTCCGAAATGAAAACGCAATACCAAACGAGATGTTTACCCTCAGTGTGAGGCTAATATTGAAAATATTCCTCTTAATACGTTTTAAAGTCTTACTTAAAATAATTTTTGCAATGTAATTTAGAGATATCGTTCCTAGATGTTTTCTTAGATTTTTGATTTTCCACTTGCAAGATTTAAGACAATTTCTTTTTTGAGTTTCTAGTTTGTAACTTGTTCTTCTGGCACAGACACTTTTGAATCGTTTCCATTTGTAACGGTTCTGATCGATAACAGTGCTAACGTTAGCCTGAGTTAAGCCAGCTAAGTCTACCTCCTAAGCCAGCTCCTAAGTCTACCATGAAAAACAGACTCATTGATCAGAAAACCAGTTTCAATTACCTGCAAAATTGATAATGTTGTCCATGAACCTCCAGCAGATGATGAACGAAATATTCCTGTGTCTTAATTCCTCTTAAATTAAACTTATCTCACTGAAACACGCAACGCGAACATACTACACACGTACGTTGTGAGTTATGTACTGTGCTAAACACAATGCATGGATGGCTTGATCGGTTTCAGATCAAATCGATAAACCAAGAATCATAACCGGATGTGACGTAACGAAGTCGGCGGGTCCGAGAATTTATTCTGTTTTGGCGGCTACCCAGCTGTTTTAAATATGAACTTATACAGTTATAAATGTAGTAGACCAGGCCCGTCGGAACCGCTACGGTAAGTACGGTATTTACCGTACCACTTTTCAGCTGAGAGAGAGAGAGAGAGAGAGAGAGAGAGAGAGAGAGAGAGAAAAAAAAGAAAAGGGGTAGGGCAGTGTTGGGAGGGCAGTGGTGATTGTTAATACACTTACGACTAAAAAGCATTCTGAAAACGGCCTTGCTAGTCCTTCACACCTTTGCTATACTACGATCACCTCCAAAAATATCCCAAAGATAGCACCATTTTGCATCTAAGCAACCTTAAATTAACAAAAATTTCTCAAAGGTGAGGGGAACGCCCCCTCCCCTTAGACCCCTTTTTCAGGATGATACCTTTATATAGTGACAAAGGAAGGATCTCCACTGCTGTATACAAAAACGCAGGGTGCATAAAAAAGGTGCAATTTACGCGCCGCCACTGCAGTTAGTAAAAACATCAAGCCAGTGACTTAGAATTCACTAAATTATGGACATTTTCCAGCCATGTACGATCAGCTCCAAAAAAAAAATCCCAAATATAGCACCGTTCTACACCTAAGCAACCTTAAATTAACAAAAATTTCTCAAAGGAGAGGGGAACGCTCCCTCTCCTTAGACCCCTCCCCCAAGACGACACATTTATGTAGTGACAAAGGAAGGATCCCCACTTAAAATCAATATTCCACTTGTATTAACTTCCCATGGAAATACGCAATTTCATTTTTCAAAATCCAAAAGCTTCAAGGGGGCTTTGCTCCCTTGAACCCCCACGAGGGGCTCTGCCCCTTCGAACACCGAAAAATACCCCGAAAAATACCGTACCACTTTTAAATACCTTCCGACGGGCCTGTAGTAGACTTTTGCTATTAAATATGAAAAAAGAAAATACAAATAAACATCGTCACAGATAAGGAAACATTTCGTAGTCTGATCACTGAGATAACAGTTTCCAGTTTCGTTTAAATTTACTTCTTTCAATGGCACAAATTCAGAGATGAATGACATTAAGTGTGGTGTCCCACAAGGCTTCATACTAGGACCTCTTCTTTTCATTATTTACGTTAACGATCTGAATAATATTTGTCAGAATGCTTCACTTGTTCTGTTTGCAGACGACACGAATATTTTTTTCTGCGACGATAATCCACAGCGACTTGAAAAGGGCTGTCTGCCATGAACTCTCGATTTTCTGTGACTGGTTTGACTGTAACAAACTTTCACTCAATCTAGTTAAGACAAATTATATTGTATTTAATAATTCGACATGCATAAAAAATAAGAATTTTAATAGAGTGGTAAATGGACAAAAACTTCAACGGGTCAATAAAACTAAATTTTTAGGTGTAATTATTAACTCGAAACTAAGTAATTGGGTAGACCATATTTCTTACATCTCGTCACAAGTCGCTAAGGGCGTTGGTATCTTGGCGGACTGAAGTATATTGTCCCTAAGAATGTTTTGAGAATGATTAATCTATCTTTAATTTATCCTCACTCAACTTATTGCTCATCAATTTGGTCTGGTGCTAGCTCCTCTCATGTAGAAAGTTTGTTTATTTTGCAGAAGAGAGCCGTTAGGCACGTTTCTATGGCTGGATCAAGAGATCTAATCAGCCTTATTTTTAAGTCCTTGCACCTTTTGAAATTGCATGATATAGTAAATCTCCCGGTTTCGTGCTTTACTTATAGGTTTCTGAACAATCTCTTACCGAGTAATTTTTCGTACCTTTTCGAGCAAAATAGTTTTAAACACGGATACGATAACCGTCATGCTCATTTGTTACAAAACCTTATCACCCTTTCTCGCTTTTCACCAAGTTCTTTACTTTACCGAGCAGTAAGGGCCTGGAACTCTTTACCAGACACTTTGATCTCTAGGCCAAGCATACACTCATTTAAGAAAAATCTCGTAAAATATTACATCAGCGTGTATTAGTTAAAGTTATACTGTATTATTCAACTATTTATTTATTACTTTAACTTGAAGGACGGTACCGTAATTTAACTTATGAAGAGGCATGTGTGCTACTGGAGGGAGGGGGATGGGGTGGGTGGGGAGCCTTTTGTGGGAAAGGGTTTGGCCGGTTTAAGGATGGTGTGAAATCACATGTTGAGTAAAACAAATAAATGAAACGAACGAAATAGTCGCACTCTCTTAATTTTATTTTAGTTCCTCAACCAGCTACACATGTAACCCTCGTCCACACTCAACGGTTGCTGGAAAAACCTGGCCCGTAACCGCCAAAGCGAGAATTGGACGACAAGACCAAAAAACCCTGAAAGTAAATTTCATAGGATGCGACTTAATAACGTCCCCAACATTATAATCATAACAAGTTGAAACAATAATTCACGTCCTCGTCAACCATACCTTATTTAAACAGAGTAGTTAGCATGCTTTGGCTTGAGCATTACCCTTTCAGCAGCTTTGCATCCCTTTTAAATATTTACAATCCTCTTAAGTTTTCTCTCAAAATATTAATTTGCCCAATTTCTTATTATTCTGTACGCTAAATACAAGAGCAAACATCCGTTCTAGTACTACCTTAACCCATAAAAAATAAAAACTCAACTTACAGGTTTGTCCTGGGTAAACTACGTTGTCTCGAGCACACAGCTCCGGAATTACACCTCACAGGTACAAAATATAAGCACACAGCTTCACTTTACTCAGCTGCCACAAAGGCACAAAAATGTTGAGCACACAGCTCTTAGGGTTACAGCCACGAAGGCCCCCAAAATGGCGAGCACACAGCTCTACAATTTAGCCACACAGGCCATCATTACGGGGGAGAGCACACAGCCCTATACCCTTTCCTGAGCCACAGAGGCGAACATTACATGCGAATGACGAGCACACAGCTCTTATCCAACACTACTCAATTCTTCCAGCATATGTTGTACGGTTCTTCCCAGTTAATTTTTCAGGCCCAAAAGCAGGCCTTCTCTAACACTGTAGGAAAAATTAATTTACTATTGTCCTTCTTGAAGGGTTACCCATGTCTTACATTCTTGTTAACGAATTCAAAGAGGTAAACAAGCTCATAGGCGAAGGAAGCTTTTCGAAACTGGGGGGCTGAACCTTGTTTCGGATCGCCGTCCTGGAGGAGGGGGTGTCCCCCTCCCCCTTTTGTGGAAAATTTTTGGGTATTTGGGGGTCCTCACATGCAATTTGGTGCAACATTTTGGACAAACTTTAAGGAAAATTACTGAAAATTTTTGACATTTCTTACAGAAGAGACAAATAAGGGGTTTTTGCCCTTGAATCTTGGGGGGCGGAAGCATACTTCCCCACATTTTTGACTGAGGCTAAGCCCTCCCCCGCTTCCTACGCCCTTGAAGACGCTAATCTAACTACACTAAGGCGGCTTACGCAAATGACAGGTATGCAACGTGCCTACGAGTATGATATCACGATAAGAGTCTCAATTAAATGACAGATGGGGGTGTTACGCAATCTTACTACTTGATACCAGCTTCTCTGTGACAGCTACTCATGTTATTAATCTAAGATAGTCTATTGATGCAGGGTCCCTGCAAGCAGGGGCGTCAATCCGTATTCAGATGTGGGGGGGGGGGACGGGGGACATACATGACTTAGCACAAACCAATCCCTTTGGTTTTGAAGAGGGGGCGTCTTCCTATAGGCCCTTTCCTCCCCCCCCCCCCCCGCCTTATGATGGCTGACGTTGTCCTATTCTAATAAGAATTATCATTTCAAAGTTAACATAACCATCATAGATGATCTGCCAGGTGAAATACACGGAGTCCACGGGATTACATCAAGATGTTATTTTCACCATGTCCCAAAATATCTGAAACAACGCTTCGCAGCGTGGATCATTGTCGGAGACCATGGACCCGACCAGGCCCGTTGCTAGGGTGATATATTTGGGGGTGTGAAGGTCCCAAATTCCGACCGGCTGGATGTATTTTCCAACTGAGTGGAGGCGTTTAAATTGCACTTTGTTATGCGCTCTGCGTTTTGTATACAGCAGTGGGGATCCTTCCTTTGTCACTACATAAATGAGTCGTCCTGGGGGAGGGGTCTAAGGGGAGGGGGAATCCCCATCCCCTTTGAAAATTTTTTGTTAATTTAAGGCGGCTTAGGTGCAAAACGGTGCTATCTTTGAGATATTTTTGGAGCTGATCGTGCATGGCTGGAAAATGTCCATAATGTAGTGAATTCTAATTTTCCGACTGGCTGGATTTTTTTACTAACTGCAGTGGCGGCGTGTAAATTGCACCTTTTTATTCACCCTGCGTTTGTATACACGTACAGCAGTGGGGATCCTTCCTTTGTCACTATATAAAGGTGTCATCCTGGGGGAGGGGTCTAAGGGAAGGGGGCGTAGCCCTCCCCTTTGAGAAATTTTTGTTAATTTAAGGTTGCTTAGATGCAAAATGGATATCTTTGGGATATTTTTGGAGCTGATCGTAGTATAGCAAAGGTGTGAAGGATTAGCAAGGGCTTTTTCAGAATACTTTGTAGTCGTAAGTGTATTAACAATCACCATCTGCAGGCGCGGATCCAGAAATTTTGAGGAGGGCCAAGATGGAAAATTTCATGTGCACCGAAGGTGCACCACGAGCGCAAAGCACGAGTTCCTATGCGTGGTGTCCAGGGGCCCGCGATAGGGCCCCTGCGGGGTCCAGGGGGCGAAGCCCCCGGAAGCTCTCGCAGTATTTTATTTTAAGAGCACAGAAATCGTGCTCCAGTTCTTATGTCAGTGAGATTTTATACCTTTTCATATTGCATGGAAATTGATGTGTATGGCTCAGTATAAGTTACTATATGTACCTGCAGAAGTTCCGAAGAATCTAAGTTATCTTAAAACTTACACGCCAACATTATGAACCCATGCAGGTAACTTGAAATGATTTTTGCCATAATGAGTGTTTTATTTTCGTTATACGGTATTCAGGTATAGGACGTCAGATCAAACAATTGCCCGTGAAAATTTGAATTTACTTTTAAAACCATTGCTATTACAAACGGTGTCAATTCCCTTTATGTGTGTCTATCAATTAGCAGGTGGCTTCGATACTAAGTTTTTAGTTCTCATAAGAAGAGGAGGGTGAAGAAATGAATATCAGTTGCTTTACATTCTTATTATACTCTGAAACTTTGAAATCACGTTTATGCACACAAATAATTGGCTTAAGGTAGAACCCCACCGATGAGTAATGCGAATACTTTTTGGTCCTTATTGATAGTAAAAGGAGCAATTCAAGGCTAAAACTGCGCAGATCAAGCGAAAATCAAGAAATATTGAGAAGACTTTGCAAAAATCGTGAAAGATTTCAAATGATTTTTGGTAAAAAGTGATAAAAATAAATCCATCACTCAATAAAAACGTACCTCTCTCAGTAAGCGTAAACAATTGCGCGCGAAGCGCGCCGAAAATTTTCGGTATAGAGCCTCCCGGGAGCTCTGCATTAATTGTACCCTGAAAAGGGGGACCAACAGGACTCTCACAACCTGACATCCATATCGGAGGAGAGATGATATATCACCTTGTCTTTTTAGGTATAGCAAGAAGGATGGTGGACAGGCAAAATTCGTTTCAGAAAAGATTTTCGTCGTTATTGAACGTCGCGGTAAAATGTTTGGAAAATAAGCAACGGCAATTACGTAATTTCAATCTTTCGACCATGTGCTAGACTAGATTAGTCAAAGATCCCATAATGATGAGAGCCATACAGAAAAGGAGAATGTACTTTTTAGAAAAATGTTTGCATTGGAATAATTTCTTGCGTCGTAGCTTTGTCAATGGTATATGAAATCGGGTGTAAACCCCGTCGTATGCGCGCGAAGCGCGCCGAAATTTTGAATAAAATATTAGTCCATGACAAAACCTGCATTCAGAACCTGCATCGGACACTGTCACTTTCCCACCAACCTATGCTATTCAGAAACGAATCTTCTGACTGAGAATTCTTAAAAAGCACTTTTGCTCCTTTGTTCCCCCGTGAGTAGTTACCGAAAGCTATTGATAATAAGGACAACTCTGACACAAGGCTTGACGCTAGCGGAGCGTGCAAAACTTTGGAATTTGTCAAGAATTTCCAAAACCTATGATAGTTTGAGAACAGTTTGTGAAAGAAAATGGTAAGAACAAGTAAACCAATCATCAAAACTACATCTCACCCTCCACCCTCCACAGAAATCTGTAGCTTATAAAACGACTTTGGGACCATTTTAAAAATTTTCAAGATTCGATGGGGGAGGGGGACACACGTCACCCATTGCCCACGGTGCCGACGCCACTGTCTGTAGCTTAAAAGCCTTTGAGTTCATTTTAAAACTTTTCAGACAGTTTCGAAATCGAATAGGGTATGTACGCCGCTACTTTGCCTGCAACAGCTGGTGCCACTGTACACAACAGCACGTCACCTGACAGCTTGTCTTTTGTATTCACTCTGCAAGTTCTTTGGCGAAATCTTTGCCTCTCAATCCCTCTAGATTACAAAAACTTTCACTCTTTAACACAAAATTGTCACTAATTTCAGTGCAGCTAGCAGGGCCCACACTGCATATGTCACGATGTTTACTTATCTAGATCTTAAGTCAAGGATCATTTCTCGGCTATCCACCTGTTTTCGAACATTGTAGCCTGGTATAGCTCTCCTTTCGTTGCCAACCACTGTGAAAGATATCTAAAGAGATAATCCAGCTATAGCTCCACCCAACCCCTACGTTCTTATAGACACTTTTATTAATTTTTTGCTCTTAATTTTTCTTTCTCCTTTTCTTTTTTTCTTCTTCTTCCTTTTTCTCCTTTCGTTTTTTTTTCGTGGCGAGGGGACGGGCCCCCAGGTCCCCCCTGGATTCGCGCCTGCACCATCTATACCGATAATGGCTTCGGCAAAGCGCTCGGGGAAATTTTTTGAAAAATGTTAAATGACAACAACATACTTTCAACCTTTCACAAGGGGGGCATGCAGTATGTTGTGTGACCGCTGGCCTGGGGAGGGGTTTAAGGGGAGGGGTGCCCCTCCCCTTTGAAATTTTTTGAAAAATTAGGTGTCCTTACATGCAATCTGGTGTCACATATGTTACCTTTTGAAGTAAAATTCGTGTTAAAAAATTTACGTATTTTAGGAACTAAAAAAATAGGCATCAGTGAGGGGGGCGTGGCCCAGTGGGATGTCCCCATCCCTTATGAAAATTTTGAAAAATTCGGTGTCCTTACATGCAATCTGGTGCCAAATATGCCACCTTTTGAAGTAAATTTGTGTTAAAAAATTTACGTATTTTTAGAAACTTAAAAAAAAATCGGAATCAGTGAGGGTGGGCATGGTCGAATGGCCCTCCCCACTAATTGAATGATCACATATTGATGCGAGGCCCCTACAGATGTTTGGAGATGTATGTCTGTTTTCGGAAAGGGTTGTGATCAGAAAAGTTCCATGTATAATTACCTTCTTAATGGTCATGAGAAGGAGTGCAAACCGTGACGCATGCGCGCGAAGCGCGCCGAAATTTTGCCATTAAATAAGATTTCCCTGACGAAATCTACATTCAGAATCCGCATCGAGGCACTTAACAATTGTCCAACAAACCTACATGTCATTCAAAAAGTCAGTCAAATAGAGCCACGACACTACTCTTTCACGCAAATGTGTGGGGGGGACATTTGATATTGTGTCCCCCACCCATCGAAATGTGGGGGGACGTGTCCCCCCGTCCCCCCCCCCCCCAGGATTGACGCCCATGCCTGCAAGGGTCGGAGATGTACTTTTTTCGAACAAGTGTTTTGGTCGAAGTAATTTGTTATTGCCCCAGTAATGGTTTCAAGATAGAAAAGTGTGTGCCGTGACGTGAGAGTGAAACGGGCCGAAGTTTTGCGTTAGAAATCATTTCCATAACAAAAGTTGCGTGCAGACTTTGCACTGCATGAGTCGTTTTAAATTCCTAGCAAAATGCATCCGCCAGTTAAAGGGCGGCGAGCCTTCTGCCTAGCAATTCGTATAAGCTTTCAATTTCATAAAATGTGTCTTCTCCTGAATTCCACTACTTTGCATTATTGAAATGCTGTGTTCCTCCATAATGACTTCTATGCACAAGAACAATCTATGTAATTGTAGAACCCCACCACTAAACAATACGCGTATGTTTGAGACGGTATTGATGGTAACACAGCCATGTGGTGAGGCTGTAAATGCGCGGAGCGCGCAAAACTTGTGGTACTTTGAGAAGGATTTTCGAGAATTGTGATAGTTTGAGAAGGACTTGTGGATAAAAAAAATGATTAAAATAGATTCATCAGTGAGTCAGAAACAGACCTCACCCTACCCCTTACAGAAATCTATAACTTAAACGCCTTTGTGGCTCACTTTAAAATTGTCGGGAAAATTTCGGAAATCAATTAGGGGTGCATATCCCCATGCCCCCCCCCCCCGCCGGCGCCACTGGTTACAAAACAGTAAAAGATAACCGGGCAAGGTGAAATCAGAAAGTTGCTATTTGACACAAAGTCCCTGATGACATCAGGGAGTTGGTGTTAGCTGGAGATACATCGGAAAAACTTTGATCCACTTCAGGGCGTGGGGAATATCCTATAATCAGGGACCATTGCAGTTAATGTTATTTACCTCTGTGTGGTACCTAGGCAACCTCACCCTTACCAAATGCATCCTAAGAAAGGGACTTGACAGGCAACAAAGCTTCCATGTCTAGTTGCCCACAGTGAGGAGCAAATTAATGTTCTTAAACACAAAACGACTGTTGCCTCATTTCGATCATATATATATATATATATATATATATATATATATATATATATATATATATATATATATATATATATATATATATATATATATATATATATATATAATATATATATATATATATATATTATTCTGTTTCTCTCCCCCTTTTTTCCCCTTTCTTCTTTTGGCCTCCCTTAGGTTCTATCAGTTGCTGGGTTCCCAGGCGCCTTCGTAGTTTTTATCCTTGTCTCCTGCGTTTTGTTGTTTAGGGCTTTTTTTATCCAGGTCTTAAGTTCTTGGGTGTTCCTTTGAGTTTTCTTGGTTTGCTTTGTCTGGTTTTGTGTCTTTTAGGATTAGCTTTTAACTTATCGTGTACTAGAGCATTCGTTTTTCTCTGTGTTTGTTTTTTCTCCGTCTTTAAATGCTTGTGCAGTTTTCTTGGTTTTATTGTATACTAGTACGTGGCCTGAAGAAGGACGCTCTGCCGTCCGAATATTTGTGAATAAACGTTTTAGTACTGCACTGTACTTCTTCTCTGGTTTATATTTGTGTCCTGTTGTGATGCCTGTTACGTTTATATATATATATATATATATATATATATATATATATATATATATATATATATATATATATATATATATATATATATATATATATATATATATATATACATATATATACATATATATATATATATGTATATACTATAAGATAATTTCTTAAGTTTCCTTTTTCTCTCGATCCCCCTTTTTTTTTTCTTTTCTCGTCCTTTTTCTTTTCTCTTTTCCTTTTTTCTCCCCTTTTTCGCATTTTTTATTTTTCCTCATTTTTCAATGGGGGCCATGGCCTGCTGGGTCCCCCTGGACACGCCAATGGCCCTAGTGTGAGGGGGTCAGTTTGCTAGAGGTCGCAAGAGCTTGCAAGAGGTCGTAGTTTGCAAGCCATGATCGCAAGATTTCGCAAAGTTTTAAACATGTTTGATTAAATATCTTGCGACCTCCGCAACAGATCTCAAGTGGTCGTAAGTCGATCACATAGTGATAACTTTCTCCTTATAATAAGCTGTAAAACTAGTTTCACGTCGCTTTCTGACGTGTTACTGTGGCCGAGAAATATCGGGGTTTTTTTTATTAATGTATGTTCATCTGTCCATTTAAAATGTACTTGAGCATTCACATAGGATCATTGATAGCATCACGCTCAGGGTTGTTTTCGTTACACTTTGAAAGTAACTCATTATAGTTACAGTTAATTCCATAAAATTGTAACTCGTTACAGTTACTAGTTGCAATGTTGAAAAAGTAACTAGTTACGGTTACTTTTGACTGAAAAGTAACTAGCTACATTTCAAAAGTAACTAGTTACTTCAAGGTAAATATACGGTACCTCGGTACCTGAAATGAAAGGGGGGCATAATTAGATAGTAAGAAGGGGCACATGAGAGGACCGACACCTCATTTAAACCGGAATCTTGTCAAATATTTGACAAGATTTGTTTCAAAATTGACTAGAAATGGTTCAAAAATGAAACTATTCGTTTCATTTATGAGCCGAATCTAATCAAAGATTTGACAAGATTCCGGTTCGTGCCCCTATTGATTAGATTCTATTCAAGTTTGACTAGGGCATTCTTAGAGTGTAGCTCCGATTCGGATAGGGTGGACTCGGGTCCAGCCCTAACGTCTCAAAAGGCAATGATTAAACTTTCAAAGTAAGCCTAGTATTTGAATGTCTATATGGGCCAACCTGTTTCTCACGGTGCACTATCTCCAGTGTGTCCTCTAAATGACAATATGAGTAAACTAAGGCCCAGCTGACTTCACTTAGTATATATAATAGGCTATATAAAGTCAGCTGGGCCTTAGTTTGCCAGAGGACCGTTCAGTATTTTTCAACTAATCGCACAAAGATTCGGTCAGTGGATAATAAGCATTGATCTGTCTAATAAGTAAATTGACACACACATCAAATTTTAAACTTAGTTTAATAGACAATCAAGTGACCCTGTAAGCGTGCAGCATGTGCATCTAATATCAACTGCTGATTCTAATCGTGAATAAAATTTGATGTCGGTGAGGGCAACGTCGATAATAGAGATGAATGATAAATATATCGAAACTAATTTTACTACCAAAGTGTCATCAATTTGAAAAATTTTTGTTACTACTTCGAGTAAAATGCAATTTGTGGTCATTTTGACTGTTTGTAACGGGAAAGTCATAACTGGACCCAAATGTAACGCCCTTACAGTTACTTTAACACAGAAGTGTAACTAGTTACTTGCTCCGTTACTGAAATGCAAATGTAACTCGTTACAGGGTTCCGTTACACAAAATGTAACTGGATACAGTAACGGCGTTACTTGTAACTCGTTACTTCCCAACCCTGATCACTCTAGGTGAGCATTCACGTATTGGTTTAAAGGGTTGCTACATGCAGGGCTGAGCTACAAGACTGCCAGCCCCCGGTTACATGTATAACTGCACTTCCTTCATTTATATTGACGTAGCACGTAAGACCTGATGAACAAATCCGGCTTCGAATTCAAAGTTGAACAGTAGAAACTTGTGGTTTGCACACAAGTTTTTAAATCAGGGAATTTTCTTTTTTCTTTCTATTTGTTTCTCTTTTTAACTCAGTAACTTCAAGTTTTCATATTCTCATAAAGGCACCATTAGCATTTCTTACTACATTCACTTGGAAGACCTATTTGGAGTGATAACTACCATTACGATGGAACCCTTCATTCGAAAAGTCAGGGAGGAAATATTGTGGTTTCTAAGGTTAAGGAAATATTATTTGAATGCGTGATTGATTTGGATGCAAAGATTAATTATCAATTTTATAACGAGGAAAATAAAGTCACTCCATTTCTTTGGGACAAAAACCTTCAAGATGGGCATGCGTTGCTTTTTGCTTATGAATCATATGCTGTCCCACATTCAAATACTCAAACGATGTCACATGACGTTAAATTACCCTTCCAACGTATACTTTTATTTTGTTTAATTGACTGATTTATTGATTGATTGAATTTTTGAGACTTCATCTCTAAGAAGTTTCTTGTGCTCCACGTTGATGCAATGTACGTACAATCATTGGATTTAAATGTCTTTGTGAGTTGTTTGACTGAAGGGGTGGGTTTCACGTTAGAGTGCATTGCCTTCTTTTGAAATTTGCTTCAAGTTCGTCTACTAAGAATAAAAACATATTTTACAAAAGTCACATAGGCTATGTTTACAGCAATCAGATATATTTTAGTAGGCTATTACATCAGATTCAAATGATGAAATTTCGTCAGGTATGTCCTATGGCGTGGTTAACCTCCCTCACTTTCATTCGTTTAGGAAATAGTGTCAAAAACACTGCCAAAAAGGTAAACCCAAAAGGTAACTATTATCCTTATGCAGGCAAATGAAGAAATCATTTAATTTCGAAAACTCAGATGAAATTTTATGTCAAATTGCCTTGAATGATTTCTCCAATCAAGATAAATGTGACTCAATTTATCATACAAAACTAGGATAATCGGTTGCATTGGGTTTTGAAGGTGACATTTGTTTATCTTTTTTTTTTCTTTAGCAGTCTGGAGAACATCGTAGACGAACCTCCACGGTAACGAAAAAAAATCTAGCAAGCCGAAGCGTCAACTTCATCAGAGAAATACTGGATTGGCAAACAAACCAAAAAATTCTCTCCAGTCTACGATTACAGACAACGAAGACGCCCAGGGAGGAAGCACTGACTTCCTCACCAATCAACAACCGTCTGTTTCCGATGCCGGAAAATTTGCCGATCCTGATCTCCATTTATCCTGATCCTGATCTCCAACTAAATATCTACAAAATGCGAACGGCTGTGTCTCTACAAAGCCCTCTTCAACAGTAACCTGGCAAGAGGAACCGGTCATCTGTCTGGTAAACGTTTTTTTGCCCAACCCGTTCGGACTTGAGGGGCATTGCGATACCCACGATTTAGACAAAGTGTACAAGAAACACTGGAGAGATATACGCACTAGATTCGAGGGGACGGCTGCGAAACACATACAACTTTCGCTCACATACGTTACAATAGAAGAAGTGATGAGCGCAGCGAAACAGATTTTCGAAAAGCAAGAGGCTGCTTTCAAGATGAACAATGCGCAATGTCGAAACCTGTTAGCTACAGTACTAATATCCTTCCAACAACACGCACATGCTTCCAGAGCCAATGTTGGTTACCGGTCAATCAAGTTTTACGAAGTTCTTGAACACGTTATCCTTTAAAATACTGCCGACCACGAGCACTTAGCCCGGCCCAACTCTGAATTGATCGTAGAAATGGTTACAAATGCTACATTTTACGTCTTGAAGTTATTGGGCCACTCGATTGGAGGTGCTATCAGATTACTGGAGTTTGTTACAAGCAATAAAACAGTCGTGAGCCTCGAGAGAGTTAGGAATAATAATCACAGTTACAAAGACAATCTCTGCCTCTTTAGGTATTTGGCGTTACACAAGGGGGCGTCGGTCAAATTTTACAAACAGATGTATACCGTCAAACCAAATACATATCAGGGCGTGCCATTATCAAATTACAAGACGTCGAAACTCTTTTCCAACTGAACGTATTCGTGTACGAGTTGATTCAGCCACGGGAAGATCCCGAGCGTGAGAACAGAACGAAGCAAGCTCGAGCTTTAAAGTTCGAGAAGAAGACTGATCATCCCAGTGTTTCATCCCGTCATCCGGACGGACAGCTAGCCTCATCCGCCGATCCATGAAACGCTACAATGACACCATGTGTCTGAATTTATGCCGTGACCATTTTTTCTACATTCGAGATGTCAATATGTACACGAAATCGTATAAATGTCAAAAATGTCAAAAACTGGAAAGTGATCGCTGGCATATGCAAAGGCATGAAGCGACGTGCGGAGGAGTGGGTGTTAGACATACCTTTCACGGCGGGGTTTACACTCATCCTAAGACAGTATTCAAACTACTTGAAGAAGAAGGTATTTACACTCCTCCTGACTATCGGTATTATCCTTATCGAGCCGTCTACTACTTTGAATGTTATTTCCAGACCGTGAAGGAGGGAACGCCATCGACGACCAAGTTGAAGTTGGAAGCGTTACACATACCCCTGAGTGCAAGCGTATGTAGTAATGTTCCTGAAAACGAAGAACCGATGTGCTTTATCTCAGAGGGAAACGCTGATGAATCACTCGAAAAAAATGCTCTCTTACTTGACGGAAGTATCAGAAAAAAAAAGCTTATTACTCCTGCAGGAAACCTACTAGCCTTTCATCCGAGAAATCGAGTCACGCATTGTCGCCGAGAAAGCTTTCCAAGAATTGCGAGAAAAGCGGGAGAAAAACGCGAGACCTTGTCAAAACTGCTTGCAGTCGTACGACAAACTGATAGCCTACTTACACAAACTATCTGTGTTTGGCTTTAATTCTGGTAAATATGACGCCAATTCGTTGAAATAGCATCTTGTCCATGGATGGCGGAAAACGATCCACTGAAATTTATCGTCAAGAGATGTAACAACTACATAGTCGTGAAATCCAAACACTTGCTGTTCCTCAACGTCGTCAATTTCATCGGCACGGGTTTCAGCTACGATGCCTTACTAAAAGCTTACGATTGCTCCTTGAGCAAAGGGCTTTTCCCGCGCGAATGGAGAAATTTTAACAATCTTGCAAATACATCGTTGCCACCGTAGGAAACTTTCTACAGCAACTTAAAAAATTTAACATCACATCAGACGAATACGCTTATTGTCAAAAAGTGTGGTAACAAGAAAATATGCAAACGATGAAAGACTTTCTGACCTGGTATAATAAACGTGACGTCGTCCCATATTTGGAGTCGCTAGCAAAGATGGCACAATTCTACAACGAAAGACTTATCGATGTTTTTAAAGATGGGATATCGATACCCGGCCTCACCATGAAGTACCTCTTTCAGAAGGCTGAGGGGGAACCATTCACTCTGTTTCACAGAAATGACCAGGATCTGTACTACACATTTAGAGCTAATCTCGTCGGAGGCCCATCCATCATTTTTTTTTTTCGTGATCAGGAAAAAGGCAAAACAAGCATTAGGATCACTGACAACGTGTGTCAAAAAATAGTCGGCTTTGACGCCAACGCCCTCCATCTACGGGCGATCATGTAGAACATGCCCACCGACCCTTATCTGAGACATCGAGAGGAGACCGGGTACAAGTTAGAAAAGAGTCGCCCTGTCAGTACTGAGTGGTTACAGCGGAAGGCGTACAAAGAAAACATTTTCATTCTACACCAAGCTAACGACACAGAAAAGTGAGTTGGGTTGCGGCGAATTCCCGTTGACGGAATTTTTCAAGAGACAAACACCGTTTACCAGTTTCACGGGTGTTATGTCCACGGCGACGACTACCTCACTCAAACCCAGAGTTATTCTATTGAAAAACAGCAGAAGTTCATCACGAAAAGAAAAAATACTGACAAAATCAGAGACTACATCACGTCTCACGGGTACAACTACGAAGAAATAAGACAATGCAAATTTTACCGAGAACAGGAGACGTTGCAATAACTTCAACACTTTCTTCACACTACGTTTAACACTTGCAAGAGTTCGCAAGTTAAGACCCCAGACAGCCAGAGGATTGCAAAAGCTATTCGAGATGACCTGACATTTGGAGCGATCGATTGTGACATTCACTTACCCGACGAACTGAAACCTACATTTACAGAGATGTATCCTATTTTCAAAAATTCGGACATATCGATCGACGACATCGGTGAGCACATGAAGAATTTTGCCTTGGAAGGAAACATCATGACGAAATCTCGAAAAGGTCTGATCGGTAGTATGTTTGGAGAAAAAAATTAAACTGGTGACGCCCTTGGTTAAGTGGTATCTCGACAAAGGCTTAAAAATCACTGGAATCTACCAAGTGATCGAATTTAAACCCAAAGCGTGCTTTAAAACGTTTGGTGATAACGTGTCCAACGCGAGAAGGGAAGGAGATCGAGATCCGTCGAAAGCTATCATTGTCTGTACCATGAAACTCGGAAATTCACCCAACAGCAAACGATTACCAACAAAGAATGGCATCACGATATCAGCATCGCACCAGAGGACAAAGCTTTCAGGCTCATTAATGAAACTGTCTTCGGAGATTTGAACAAAATTTGGACAGGTTGTTACGAAGTGGAGTCGGCAAAACGATCCATTGTCATGGAATTACCCATCCATATTGGGATCTTCGTCTACCAATATGCTAAACTCAGAACTCTGGAGTTCTATTCCGATTTCCTGGACAAGTACTTTGACCGTCAACGCTGGGAATACGTCGAAATGGATACAGATTCGGCCTATATCGCTATTGCCGCCGACGAACCAGACGATCTCGTCAAGCCAGAATTGCGCGAGGTTTATCAAAGGGAGAAACACCATTGGTTCCCCGTACAAACACGGAAGAGCACAAGCGCAACGATAAACGGACACCGGGTTATTCAAAGTGAGGTGAGAGGGTGACGGTATTGTAGCTCTCAATAGTAAAATGTGTTATTGTTTTGGTGGGAGTAAAGACAAATTTAGTTGTAGGGGGATTAATAAAAAACGCGGGTCGGAAAAGATATGTTTTTAAGGGTGCTGACCTCTAAGATATCGTTGACGAGTGAAAACAAGGGTTTTAAAGAAAAACACAATCGAGTTTTTACGTATTCACAAGTCAAGGCAGGATGTACCTATTTTTTCTCAAACGAGAAGTTTCGGAGAATCGTGTACAGAGCATTTACCTCGACATATAAACAGAAATTTTCCGTTTGGTGACATTTGCGTAAAGCCGGGAAAAAATCATGGTGTCATTCCTACAATGTTCGGTGTGGTGAGAGTGGACAGTATCTGAACTCTCAAGTTCGGCTTGGGTTAATTGGTACTTTCATTTGTTGTGTGAAACCCTTTGACAAAACGACCGTTATGAGTGTCTCATATCAAAGTGTACACTGTAATGTAAGTTTGGTTCATGGTCTCGGATATAATTCTCGTTGTTTTGATATAAGCATAACAAGCTTAAAGGAAACCAACAGTCAAATTTCAAATCAGTCGTAAGGTGAGGTGATAAGCCCGTTAATTTTGCATATGTTAAAAATGTAATTGTCTGTAACAAAATCACTGGAATAGATTGAGGAGAGGGAGAGGGAGGGCTGCCAATGATCACGAATCACGAATTACCTAGTCAAATTCGTCCACGGTCACCAAGAAAGCTATGTAATGCTATGAATGTTAGCCTGCATATTAAAAATGGACTCAATTGTTCAAGTTTTCTGCATTATTTAATGTAGTCTGCAAGATGGTGCAATAATGGACTGAAGACTGTAATTCCATTATAAAATGTGTACTATTGATGATCCGTATGTCTTCAACTTACCGAACCTGAATAGTAAATTGACACAACAATATAAAATCATGTGCACGTAAAGCTTCGGTAAAATCTCGAGAAACATTAACTCTGAAAGTTATGCGCACAGTCAAACGAAGCCTTATGACCTAACAACGTCACACACAACGTGTTTACAATTCAATGTATACACTGCACACTGCACAGTCAGGTCTGGATAAGTTGAAACTGAAGTCATGTCTCACTTATCTTTGGTTAGGACTAGTGGCATTTGCCTCAAAAGTTGGGCATAAATAAAGACTGAAAACCTAAATTAACAACTACAGGTCGTAATCTAAAATACATACTTTGTAATGCTACAGGTAGCCTACACGGTGTTTCAGTAGCATGAGAAGGATAAGACAGTATCTGAAATTGAATGAGGTCATGTAAACTTAGGTCATACTGTAATCTTTCAGTGACATAATATTTTGAGGCGGTGGAGGGATAGATTTCGTTACCAGCGCATGAGTTCGAACTTAAGAACGAGGGGGCCAACCTCTCATGCACGGCGGTCTCTCCGTGCACATATGCTACTTTGTGCATTATTCCAATAATCATGACTGAATAAAAGACATAGAACTGTTTAGACATACAAGAGAAAGAACCGTGTGTCGTTTATTTTACCTGTGTCAACCATGGTGCGACGGAGAAAGAAGTCGGAACTTGAGGAAAGTTGGTTACAATACCGTGGCTTGCTGCAAGTAAGGTGAAAGTTACTAGCTGCGGATAAACTTATGCTTTTCTTCAGTTTGATAGAATGGGTTGTACTTTATGAGTTTGTGCAAGATCCTGTCATATTTACAATGTGAGCTTGAAAACAAATACAGAAACCTTTGTGTAAGATGGCATTTGTTACGATTGCAGATGCTAGGCTTTCTTACGCTTTGGCTTCAATCATGTTTAGTATACGACGTTATAAAAAATGGAACGAGAACAACTCCCCAAATGGCCCTTGGATATAAAAGACTGGATGAAGACGTTCTTTCGTGGCTCCCAGTGTAACTTATAAGATGTATGTACAGAATTGAGTAACAAGTTGATATGCAAGCACTAAGTATTCACTCATGCGCACAAATGCCACCAAATTCATGTATTACGCATTCATAAGTGCATGATTGCACTCGGCAGTTTTAATGACGCAGATGTCAATTGTCATGCAAGCCGACAGTATTCAACTAAATTGTTTCACCACAGCTTGTTCAACGATCAGTAAAAGCTGAGTGTTTTATTACCTCTTGTTCGAAAACTTGATCATCGAAAAAGGTATTTTTATTGTTCTTCATTTTCTTTTACAACATCTGTAAGTAGTTAACACTCCTTTCATAATTTTACAAACCCGAAACACTTCGTTAGGAAGTTGCACTCTTGATACGATTGCAAGCGAACTAGGAACACGAGGCTTACTTTAAAGTAACGTCTGGTACATACTACCTTTCAAACAATTTTTTGAAGAATGGTTTAACTTTACTTGTAGTAAGCAATAGTAGGCCTGTATGTAACCTAGTGATTCAAGTGTAAGTAAACTTCAAAGCATGCAGTTTACAACGAATTCTACCATACAGTTGTAATAATAGGTTAGCTTGCGGAAACAGTGTTGCAGTTTATTACACAGCATGAAATATAGCTAGTGTAGGCCTGCCATTTTAAAATGAATCACTATTCAAAGCCATCGAAGCATATTTTTTATGCAAGGTCATTTTATTGGATGACGTAATGTACGTAAAAAGATAGGCAACTATAAGCGAAGCATAGACTCTCAAATTCCTACACCTACGCCATTAAGGAAAATGATTCCTCACTGGATGCCAATATCGGTTTCATTGGGTCCGAACCCCCTCTTTTTCATGAGTGAAAAATCCTGCCAGGCTGTCAGCAAAATACATTGTACCAGGGAGTTACCTCTAATGGGAACTTTCTGATTGCACCCCAAAGGGATTTCCAACCAAAATATTTTGAGCGATACAGTTATATGTATGACGATAGATTTTTGGAGAGGGTAGGGTGATGTTCCTTTTGCACTGACTTATGGAAGTAGCCTATTGCAATTTTATCACCAACAATTTGGAATTTGCCAAAGTTTTCCAGCGCTCCATGTCCTTTCATCTTCGAGTGTAACCTTTTTAATCAGTAGGCCTACCCTCGTAAATCTATCTCACTTATAATACGTAAGAATTTGAACAAAAATTTAGGACGGGTGGGAACGCAGGATTACGAATTATCACATCATTTCTAGGATACCAGCATAGGCAGTCCTCTCCCTTCCACTTTCCCCCACTTCGGGATGCCACGCAATACTTAAGAATAATTGAAACTTTTACTGAGTATTCTTGCCCCACAAGATTTTTGGCATACTTATTAAATTGGGAAATTGAATGTCTTTGTACAGAGTCTACCGACAAGCACGCTACCACTCACGCAAAGGACAGATATACATGAAATTTTGCTTGAGAAACCTTTTCCCGAAAACTGATTCCCTGGTACATCATCAATGGTATTCATCAATGTCTCCTTGTGATTTCATAACCACAACAGCTTTAAATAAGCATACAGGGGGGATGCGATCATTTTAAATCATGACTAACAGTTTGGAGAGATGAACATGATTTGAGTGACTACAATTTTACATAAAAAACTTTCGACGCACTTCACGAGCACCTTCTGGTATTGCATGGCGGATGTACATTCAAAGATGGAGATTCAAACATGTATAAAAAATAAAGCAATCCTCCAACTGCTAATCTTTTCCTTTGATAACGACAATTTTCCACCCTCTCACTCTTTTTCCGTGGCAACCTAGTCATCTGATTTCTTTTTAAAATCAGGAGAATTATGTCCTCACTGCTGAGGTGCTTGGTGTGTTCCCATCGTTATCTAGAGGTTAGCTAAAATCTCTCTAATAGTATCACATTTTGCAATTTTTTATAACTTCGGAGTAATTCTGGCCTGGACCCCACGTTGGGAGAACTCCACACTTCAAAGATGTCCCCTGCGAAAGAAAGGCATCACTATCTCCCCCACCCTCACCCTCATTTGTGGAGACTTTCGGGACTCTGAAAGAGGGAGGGGTTAAAAACCATCAGGGGAGGAAAAAGGTTTACTCGCTTGGCTCCCATATGTAGGCTAAACATGTTATTTAATTCCCAATCTAGAAAGAATTCTTTGACGTCACATTTTGTGATGCCCCATTGATCAACTCCTGGTGGCGCCACTGACCACGAGAAGTTTGTTCAACAGAAGTTTTCTCAGCCATTGCCTTAGGATGGAAAAAATTATTCACAGTAGATCAAGTTTGTGACACAAGATGATGTGCAACGCAGCAAGATCACTGTAGACTCGTTTTGACGATGCATGTAAACTTGCCAAAGAAGACATACCGTAAACATTACATCAGAAAGGAAGCGTCAGTTAAAAGTCTTGCCTTCGGTATAGTTCTTCATAACGTTTTTGTATGGTCTCTGTCATTACATCTCATTAGGGAAGGTTGCTTAATACCAAATTTTCTTATAATTTATCTTTTTAAAGTGTAATTGCATTCTTTCTTTGTCTGGAATCAAGCTAACAAATTGCTGAATTGTGAGATACCAAGTAAAATACACCCCCATTGGCCCTCCGTGCTTTACTTCTGCCTTCAAGGCACTCATTGGACCCCTCTTTTTTCAAAATCCTGCATCCGCCCCTGAGTTGGGAAGTGTCGGTAAATCTGGAATGCCGGCGTTTCATTCAAAAAAATGCCTACAAAAGTAATCACTCATTACGACGAATGCTTTGTCTTGAATAGCTTGAATTGCGTGAGCTTAGTATACCCGCATATTATCCCGGATAGGCTACTTGACGTGCACTACTACCAGCTCAGAAAACGAACGCGCTCATTGCTACTCGGTTATAAGCGTGGATGTCAGAAATCAATGCAACTAGAAGACTGCGTTATTTGAAGATACAAGGGTAACTGATCTGTTAGTGGATTTATGAACTTAATATTAGTCGTTGTGAGTTCATGTATAGGTGTTTGTGTGAAAAGCCACCCTGAACAAATAATCGTCTTCTTGTAAATGTTGCATATTATGGCCCATTCTTAGATTTAACAATGTTCCGTAGTAGTAAAACTTGTGTAAGACATTAATTTTCCTAATTGTGGTCAAAAACGGCTAAACAGTGATCAAATTTTTCGCCTTGGTAGTTTCGCGCCATGGAGAGTCAATTCTCCATTTTGATTTTTGGTATCTTCGATGGCATGCCGTATTGAACCCGTTAAAAATGTTAGATTTCCGACCCCAAAAATTGGACTTTCGTGGGGTAGGATTATATGTCACTTTCTAACGCCCGACGCTCTCTCCATCGCCGAGCCAATTAGTTATCTCTTTCCAACAAGCTGTATCACATGTCATGATCTGGACAATGGCACAAGTCCACTTCCAACACCTTTTATAACGTTCCCTGTAATTCTGAAAACATGTTTTCCTACTTCTCTCAAACCTCTCCTAGTAGTTAAAGTTGACCGAGGACAAAAATTGGCTGAGAGATTCAGGCTCCCAAGTGGGTCGTATGGCTCATAGGAAGGATTGTTGTTGTATGCCTCGCGCTACCATATGCTGTCATAAAATAAGTTTAAGCATGCTGAAAGGTTGCCGATTGTTAGTTTGAAGACTGTGTAACTAAGTTGTTATTGAAGAAAATATTCCTTAGGGCCAAAAACGCTGATCTTCTGTAACGTGTTTAGTCCACGTGTATTTTTTGTGATCATACTATGGAAGTGATGCAACTGCTTTGGTTGTCTGTGGAAGTTTTTGCCTTTTACAGTGAAACATTCATTTGAGGGTGCTTATGCATCAAATGAGGGGTGGGGGAATCGAGTTTCTTGATTGGCTGGATGGAAATGAAAAGGACACGTGACTTCTTCTGAAATTAGAGTAAGATTCTGTTACATGTCTTCTTGTTTCGTGGTCACACCTGAGGACGGCCATTCTTTCAACCAGGGTTTGAACTGTTAATCGTACTTTGTTTCATCAAAACCTGTATTGCCCACCCAAAGAAGACGGTAACACAAACCATTGTAGCAGTAGCCTAGCTGTTAATCCACAATGTTTCATATTAGGCTGGTGAGGTATCATAGGCGTAGGAATCGGGGGACTAAGGGGCTTTAGCCCCAGTCAAAAATGTGGTGGGGCGGAAGTATGCCTCCTCCCCCCTCAATCCAAGGATGAAAACCTCTTATTTGTTTCCTGTGTAAAAAATGTCAAAAATTTAATGGTCCAATATGTTGCACCAAATTGCATCTAAGGACCCTCAAATATTCGAAAATATCTCAAAGAGGAGGGAGAACCCCTTCCCCTTAGAACCCTCCTCCATGACAGCGGTCTGAAACAATTGATGTTCACCCCTCTTCGAACAGCTTCCGACGCCTATGTGGGGTATCTTAGGAAATATCTCGATAAGCCTGAGAAAGAGAATCTTGTTCGGGCTGTAATTTCAAGCCTTGCTTTGACAATGGTAATTCTCCTTTGTTTGGTTTAACTAAGTCCCAATTATCAAAATTAGAATCTAGAACATGGCTGTTTGAATAGTCCCTAGGGCGAATACGTTAAGTACCCATCACTCCTATATACTGGAAGAGCTAAACTGGTTAACTGTCAGACTGCATGTTGACTTCATAATTTTGATATGAAGTACAAAACTTGTAGGACACCACGCTCTACATGTATTTTACATAAACATAATAGAGGGAATACTGAAGTAACATTAAGCGTTACCTGGGCTCATAAAAGTTAGGAATATTCCTAAAATTAAAGTTCCTTAACTCTTTAGGAACGATTCGTCTGAAATCATTCCTTCCTTCAAATATTTAGGAATAAATCAAAAGTGACATTGTTTTTATCTGTAAATTTCCTGCCAAATCAATTAAGAACATCTCTAAATCTACCAAAGATCATTCCTAAGCCTAGGAACAACTTCAGCATGAAGATAGGAATGAATTCTTCCTAAGTCCAAGATAGGAATATTCCTAACTTTTATGAAATAGAGCCCAGTTTTGCTATGCAGGCTACACGTCTTCAAGTTCAGAGATTTTGACGTCACTTATCGATATACTCATTCAACAAAAAGGAACCAAGGCATTAAGCAAGGTTATGGACATTCCAAAAAGTGTAAGAGTAGAATTCAAAGTCCACGGTTCCGCTTCTGCCAGGAACGGGTTGTTAGAAATTATTAGGCAGACAGGTCCTTTGAGGAACCTTCGATCCATTTATCTAGCCCAAAACCACAATCCAAACCGAGAGTCCCTGATCCAAACAACAGTTCTGTCTAATACCTACTCTCTCCCATCAGTGAGCTGGAAGATTTTTTGCTTTAGCTAGCTCAAGCAAACAATTTCCTTGTCTTCGTTTATCTTTGGGGATCTGTTGCAACAGGTGGTAATTGATTCTGTTCAAGTGTACCCGTCCAAATCCCCGATTCGACGGGTATGTTGGGTTTCCCTTACACACACTCACCCATACCATACACACTCACCCACAGACACAATACTCTGTTCAAAGTCAGCAGGTTGTCCCTTGTTCCTGCCACGGATACCCATTATTTTGTAAAGAAACCTGTGTTTTCCTTGAACATTGGCACAGTTTCCCAACACCTAATGTTTTCAGTACGGAAGCTTAAAAGTGCCATCAAGATCACACGATCTTTTCCCATTAAAGTTGACATTTTTCAAAAAAATGTTCAGATCACAAGATAATATCTTTACAAAAAACAGAAAAATGGTGAATTGCATACTTCAAAAGATCTTGTGATTTCAACAATTTTCGTCAAAATGATGAATTGACTATTTCCAATATCTCGTGATTTCAACAATTTTCTGCAAAATGTTAACTTATTCAACTCTTCCCAAGTGAGCAATTCAACATTTTTCTGCAAAATGTTAACTTATTCATTCCTTTTCAAATGAGGAATTCAACAATTTTATGCAAAATATTAACTTATTCACTTCTTCTCAAGTGAGCAATTCAACAATTTTCTGCAAAATGTTAACTTATTCACTTCTTCGCAAGTGAGCAAATCAATAATTTTCCGTAAAATATCATCTTTTTCATTTCTTTTCAAGTGAACAATATAACAATTTTCTGCAAAATGTTAACTTATTTATTTCTTTTTAAATGAGGAATTCAACAATTTTCTGCAAAATGTTAACTTTTTCATTTCTTTTCAAGTAAGTTATTCAACAATTTCCTGCAAAATGTTAACTTATTAACTTCTTCTCAAGTGAGCAATTCAACAATTTTTGCAAAATGTTAACTTATTCACTTTTTCTCAACTGAGCAATTCAACAATTTTATGCAAAATGTTAATTTAGTGAGCAATTTAACACTACGGGAGCGTACGGGAGCGTACGGAAGCGTATAAGTGCCACGACAACACAAAGAAATGACCTAACAAGGCAAGGGCATGTCTAGACCTTCTTCCATAGTGGCCAAAGCTGTCCGAAAAAAAATACCTCACTATACCCTCCATGACATCTACATCCAGGGGCGGATTTAGGGGGGGGCCCAGGGGGCCCGGGCCCCCCCTTCCAGAAATTTCTGAAGTTTTTTTCAACTTCATAAAACAAGTGACTATACCCTATCCCAATTAAATAGGCCTTTGTGATGTGTCAGAGTGAAATTCAAATTTGTTCATTATTTAAATTTCTACCTCAGAAAATAAGTCTTATGTTAATAATTCTGTTACTGACCTCCGGCTGATAACATTTTGGCTTATATTGGTTACAGTAACTATTTCCGGGAATTGCAAGGGGTTACCCATGAGCGCTGTATTGGATTGCTAACTTCAGTCTATTACCGGCCGGGCCCACAGCATTGGGAACACTGCTTCTACTTTCAAGGGAATTTCAGAATGCTTTAATATTAAGAGGAATATTTTCAACAACCACAGGCTCTTAACTATAACTTGCTGCAACATTAGCGTCTTCTTTAAGCTTTGCAATTTACTTTAATGAAATGTACTTCGAATTTAGGGTAATATAAGGAAAAACAAGACTTCAATTCGGGAAACTGCCATCCTAATATGTGGACAAAAAGGCTACTCTCCTCTTTCATCCAACCAAAATTTAAATTTCACTAAATTATGAGCATTTTCCAGCCATATATGATCAGTGTCAAAAATATACTAAAGACATCACCATTTTGCATCTGAGCAATCTTAAATTAACAAAAATTTTCTTAAAGGGGAGGGGACACCCCTCCCCTTAGACCCCTCCCCAGAAAAGCATGTTCCACCCAACCAAAAATTAAAATTGACTGAATTATGAATACTTTCCAGCCATGTATGATCAGTTCAAAAATTATACCAAAGACATCACCATTTTGCATTTGAGCAATCTTAAATTAACAAAAATTTTCTTAAAGGGCAGGGGGACAACCCCCTCCCCTTAGACCCCTCCCCCAGGACGGCGATCACTCATCACATACTTTACCTCCTATCAAAATACCCTGCCACCACCCCTGGTGCACCGCCTCCCCCTTAGATCCCTCCCCCAGATCGGACTTTTATACAAACCACTATGACCTGGGCCCCCCCTTCTGCCAAATCCTGGATCCGCCACTGACATCGTTACTTATTTTTTATTTCCCCTCAGTTTCCATTGAAGAAAAAATTGATCCCAAAAGATACATCCCAGGCCAGTACCCAAGATTTTTCGTGGTGGGTGCGAAGCGACCAAATTTGAATAAAATATGAATACAGGACAGTACATGGCAGCAGGCCCTCTATCTAAGCGGAGCACCACCAATGGTTGGTGCGTTGCGCACACGAAAGTTTATCAAAAGATGTTTTCCACATCGTTGTATTTAGCTGTTTAAATCAATGGTGTGTCGAGGATTATTTTTTTGGGGGGGGGGGGGAGGGAATAGTGCCCCGACACTATCTAAGCGGAGCGGAGCGTACCCGTAAAATTTTCAAAAAGAATGCCTCCCAGGTTGCAGGAAATGGCACTTTTGGGTATTTTAAGTTGCATGTAAGTATTCCAAATTTAATATCTCATGTTGTAGATTTTTACAAGTGAGAAAATTTTATACTATAAGTTACATTTTTGAGAGAATAATTTTGATTCCAAATTTAAGGAACTCTTTTTGTATTTGTTTAAAAGACGTAGGAAGCTGTGTTTTCTCGACTGGGTGAGGGTTGAACCTTGTTTCGGACCGCCGTTTTGGGGGAGGGGTCTAAGGGGAGGGGTGTCCCCCGCCACTTTTGAAAAATTTTGAATTTTTGAGGGTCCTTATACGCTATTTGGTGTAATGTTTATCAAATTTTAATGACCTATTTTTGTTCTTTTCATTTTTGCGAAGATCCCTCCTGCTATACATGTAGGCGGACAAGATGACTAACTTTTTCCATCTCGTTTCTTTAGTTTAATTAGCATGAAGAGAATGCACAAATTTATGAATGAATGGTTACGCATTCGTCTCATAAATTAAAGAAGTCAAACACTTGTAAGCTATACAGCTATCAGTTGCCGGTAACGTATCGTTGCCACTAACAATGCTCAGAACATATGATAATGGGCTGAAAAAACAACACATTAAACAAGGAAACAATTGTTTCCAAAATGAAAACTTCTTTACACTTTAACCTGCAACCAAGAAGATGAAAACTAGCCTCGGAGGATTACCGATATTATACCGTAAAGAACAGTGGCGCCGGCAGGCTTTTGGTGTGTGTGTGGGGGGGCACAACATATGATGTCATAATGCCACCTCGGTTAATCCCCAAGTCTGCGTAAATTTGCAGTTTTTTTCATGCGCTTCTGCATTTGATTACTGTAATGGGGATATCCTTCCCTTGTCACTACTTAAAGGTGCCGTCCTGGGGGGAGGGGTCAAAGGGGAGGGGGTGTCCCCTCCCCTTTGAGAAATGTTTGATAATTTAAGGTCGCTTAGATACAAAATGGTGCGATCTTTGGGGTATTTTTGGAGCTGATTATATATGGCTGGAAATGTCCATACTTTAGTGAATTCTAATTTTTGTTTAGATGAAAGAGAAGAGTAGTACGGTGTCTACAGAAGGATACGTTGTCAGCAAACCTCCCGAAGACTCCTTTTGGCTATTTTACTGCCTTCTATTCGGGAAAAGTTTTTAATAAGGTAATATTGACGTTTTAGACGTTTAATTTGCTTATGTATTTCATTGTTTTTTCGGTTACATGAACGCCAAGACGCGTTTATTATCTGTTACAAAAAAGTGTTAATCACTTTTTACAGTGTAACATCTCTAGACCTAGCAACTTTAAAATGGAACAAACCGTGCAAAAGATTGCTGGACAACGAAGCCTACACATTGTTAACAAAGGCACTATCAACACCTTGATAGAGCCTCTGCCCTCTCACTCAAGTTTTTAAAGGGTTTGATATCATAGGAGATGTTCTTATATAATTGTGCTCGCATCAATAAACGGGAACTATTACGTGCCTAAAAATGTAATGTTTTCAAAGAAAAAAAATTACAAAACCGCAGAGAAAATCGCCTAAACTGTAAAGAAGATCCTTTTTCCTGGAGCGGCGAGGAGGCTCGGCCACGAGGACATTCATGCTCTCATTTTCAAAATCACGTAAACACACAGAGGTTAGGTTAGGTTAGATGAGGTTTAACGTCCCAGTTTCCAACCAATTGGTTCAAGTCGAGACGACCACGGCCTTTTTTCCAGTTGTGGCTCACTGGCTTGTTTTCCCTACTCCATTGTTTATGCTGAGCACCAAGCACAAAGGCAGTAGGTTCCATTTTTAAAGTCTTTGGTATGACCCGGCCAGGATTTGAACCGTAAACACACAGAGAAGAAATCTAATGGCTTAGGAAACGTAGGTAACCCATTCACATTTACCAAATCGTGGCTGTAATTTCTCCCAGACCACTGTTGTTAGCCTATATGAGACGACACGTATAGTTTAACGAGATAAATTTAAATTTTGGAATGTCATTGGGTTGGAAACAATGCACCAATCGAGGCTCCTTAGAGAAGAGATATCGCCTATAAATTTACCAAAAAAAAAAAAAGTTGAAGACCGACCAAGTTCCATTGCGACTAAGCTCAACTCCCTCTCATAAAAAGATAGCAGAAAAATGTGTGTTGAAACAAAACAAAACCGTACTTTGTCACTTTGTAGGGCTAAAATGTATTAGTTGCATGTCTTCCCGAGCAAAGACGCTTTCTGCCTTAATAAAATTTAACATCATGTTCGAAAACATTTAGACATACATTCACTGTTTTTTGTGGGATACTGCTACAATCTACCCCTTTTCGCTGATCTGGTTCATGTTGGCAAATAGTAATTGCAATGACAGAAATACCGTAATGTATTTAATAAAAAATTAAGTCAATTTAGTTAGGCTATGTGATTTCGCACATTTAATATGATCAATGCAATGGTTCCACACATCCAAACAACGGAAACAAATATTCAGATTTCTCTGATACAGCTACGAAAATAGCCTACATTACATGGTACGCCTATAAATATTTTCATTATATCCCAATTAATTTTAAGGATTGCACTCGGCAAGTTCTCATCATTGGCAGGGACGGAGGCCATAGCCCAAAACCAGGACAAAAGCGACCGATTACTGGAAGGATGGTGAATAAACTTTTCGGCGCTATTTGAGCTGCACAAATTTGGGGCTTTTAGTGGAGAAATTTCAATAATATGGTATTTTTACTGAAGTAAATTTAAAAATTCGCTTTTTTTATTGAAGTAAATGTAAACGGTGAGGTTTTCAATTTATTTTGAAAAATAACCCTCTTTGAGAGTAACTAAACTGTTGGGACGACCAGTTGCCGTCGAAGATTTAAAACATCATCGCACACACTCACTTTCCCTAAAAAGATTAGAAAATTTTCCCGACGAGGGCCTCAACCTTCCTCGAAGGGGCCATGGCCTCCTCACCCCACCGGGCCTCACCCTGATAAAGTTGCTTTAAAACATCTGAATAAATGTTGTTTGAAGTCATATGATTTTGTGAAGGGTTCTTATGCGGAAAAAAAGTAAAATGCAGATCAAGTTTAAAAAGTTCGACCTTCAATGACCTTTGACCTTAAAACTTTCTAGGCCTATGTTCGGAAACTGAAGAAACATTCAAAAGTTGTATTTTAAACATCACTTGTCCATAGTTTACACAACGCGTGGGATAGTTTCTGGACCAGGGGTGGCTCCAGGATTTGCTCGACGGGGGGGGGGTAAGCTCCCCGATGGGGGTGCCAGCAACTCGAAGCCTAGATGAGGGCGATATGGTGCCGAAACGATGTTTGAAGCAAAATTTTGGCGCGCAAAGCGCGTCGAAAATTTCGGACTCTTAATGAAAAAAAATTGAAAAGATGGGCTATTACCATAGAAAATTTGGGTTTTTACAAAGAAAATTTGAGAAAATTTGGGGGTTTATTTAAGAATCTGCCCAAATTTAGACGAAAATTAAGTAAATCGTCGGGCGACTGCCAGTTGCAAGTCGGGGACTAGCTCCCCTACGAAACCTGAAAATTTCCCCGACGGGGGGGTGGGAGGAGAAGCCTTCCCCGAAGGGGGGCATGGCTCCCCTTCCCCCACCTGGTGCCACCACTGTTCTGGTCGTTTTTCTTCTCTCTTCACCAATGGTCTAGAATTGAATTGAAAGGTGATGAAAACAGACCGTTCAACGTGTCCAAGTCCATTATTCAAATTTCTTTGTTAAGGCTACGAAAACACCCTATCAACAGATTATAATTCTTTTATTTTCCTTACATTTTGAGCACTTTAAGTCTCGGTGGCCCAGTTCTTTCATGATATTACATTGGGTCCGATACAATTCCGAATTAGGAGAAAAGTAGTGCGGCTCATCTCAGTTGGTTCGTGGATTCTGATGATGGTAAGGTTTATGAGGACCCCGAAATGTAAATGTTGCAGTCCAGTCGTCAACGGGCAATACTTGGTTGCTACGAAGGACCATCATTCTGCTTAATTTTCGAACATCATTAATTATGGTTATAAGTGTTTGATGTTATTTTTTAGTTTGGTTTGAATCGACATTTTTCCTCCTAAACTTTTAGGGGGTCCGTACTCTCACTGAAAAACTTAAGGGGGACGTGTCCCCCAGTCCCCGACCCCCGCTTCCGCCGCCTATGTGTATAATTGTCTGTCATGAAATAGCTACTCTGTCCGACACCGTGAAACAACAGCCTTTTTGAAATGTGACGTAACTCACCCTGAGTGTTCGAAGGGGATGAATTGACGGTATTAGTAGTCAGGTGCGTCGGGTTGCAGTCGGATTGTACGTTAAGCATACCCGCCACACACAGGCATACCAAGTCTCGCGCCTCCGGCGTGAGACAAGCCTCGGAACCACAACTCACGCTCAATTAACCCAATCTAACCCTAAGCTATCTTTGGAAAAAAAAAAAAGAAAACGGAGGTTCAAATTTTCCTGAAATTCCCGATGTAAAGTCCAATTTACGTAGCAAACAGGGGCGGCGCCACAGTGGGGCAGGGCAGGCATTTGCCCCCCCCCCATGGTTTTTCAACCCAAAAAAATAAAATCGTCTAAAAACGTTTTAAGATACATAATTTTGTAGGGGTGGGGTGAGGTGTTACAGTATGTCATCTATCTATCACAATATTAGTTAAATTGTTCGTTACAAAATACCTGAAACTTGCAATCCCCGCACGGATAACGTTTTCTGTTTTCTCCATTGTTTACGTGAATGCAGGTTTAGTATAACATAAACACTAAGGCCATTATACATAACGCGCAAACAAAAAGAGCACAGGAACTGAGAGTAAAGCTAAAACAATACAGTAGTATACCCTAACGCCAAGTTATTGTGAGACCTTACACATAATAATTATGTGACATCATATTATGGTGTCACAGAGCAAAAGCCCTCCCTCTCTTGGAGAAAAGGTGCGTATCATTGCAAGTTACACCAAAAAATACAGACAGCTAATTTGTGCATCAGGGGATACGCCTGATCCATGAATCTCTGTCTAACCAAAGCCCCAACCCTACCCGTACCTCGGAATATATTTTCGCCCGGGGGAATCTTTGGTCTTTAGTGAACCTTCGACTAAGTGAACCTTCCGTCTATGGGTATTCCCCCCTGTCCGGATTATGTAATGTTTGAAAATCTCAAACTTTTACTGTCTCTCCATTCCCAGCATGTCACCATTTAAGTTTAGAACATGAACATATATATTGTGGGTATCATGAGTCAATCACTTAACGAACATTTTGACAATAAAAATATAAAAAACATTTAATAAAATGAATTAAACTTTGAAGTAATATTAGATGTCTCCCTTATTGCATAAGCGTAGGAGTCAAAAATCTGGGAGGCTGAAGTATGCTTCTGCCCCCAACATCCAAGGCCAAAACCCCCTTATTTGTCTCTTCAGTAAAAAAAAATTGCAGTAATTTTCCTTAAAATTTGCCCAAAATGTTGCACCAAAATTGCATTTGAGGACCCTCAAATACCCAAAAAAATACCAAAGACATCACCATTTTGCATCTAAGCAATCTTAAATTGATAAAAATTTCTCAAAGGGGAGGGGACACCCCCTTACACCCCTCCTCAGAAAAGCATCTTTCCCCAAAGCAAAAATTAAAATTCAATAAACTATGAACACTTTCTTCCATATATGATCAGTTCAAAAAATATACAAAAGATGTCACCATTTTGCATCTAAGCAATCTTAAATTAATAAAAAAAAATTTCAAAGGGGAGGGGACACCCCTCCCCAGAAGAGCATCTTTCCCAAAACAAAAATTAAAATTCCTAAATTATAAGTTTTCCAGCCATATATGATCAGTTCAAAATATGTACTAAAAACATCATTATTTTGCATCTAATCTACCTTAAATTAACAAAAAAAATTCCAATTCCCCTTAGACCCCTCCCCCAGGACGGCGATCACTCATCTCATGCTTCTCCCCCTCCCCCATCAAAATACCCTGCCGCCGCTCTTGGTTGCAAAACTACAGCATGCATTCAAAGCTTGCACCGAGCTAAAGCGTTCGCGGTACCCTGTCACTGTAGTATACATTGACAGACACCGCGGAGCCAATTTTGAAGTGCGGGGGCTAATCATCGAAGCGGCCAAATATGTTCAATAAAATAAATGCAGTTTAATGCAGCCAAAAATGCACTTTTAGGCGGCTCAATATGCCCACGGCAGAAAAAGTGCGAGGACTAAAGTCCCCGTACCCCCCCCCCCCCCCGTCTCCGCGGTCCCTGCCTTTGTTACGATTTCTTTTGCCATTTTCGTACATTTTTGGTGCTCTCTGCAAACGGTTATCATGAGTCGCCTTACATCATCCCACGCCCAGCCACTCACTCACCTTGGCATATCTGAATACATTGACTAGGTGGATATACTCAAAAGGCTATCTCATGTTTTTAAGTTACATGTCACAAGGGGTCGAGAACAATGTGCCGTTGTCTGATTTTGCACACACCTACTGTAACCGAGCCGACTGGTTTTCACTGTCACGTAAAAGTCGGGTCGGTGCAGTAGGCGCTGGTTTTCCACTTACCAAAGTCAGGAGCGTTAGCGTTTGCTGTAAACTGGAAAGTGCGTACATTTTGAATTCCGATGGTTGCGAAAGGAATTCGCCCTTTCGACTCCTTCTGTAGATGCCATGTCTTAAAACATCAGCAAACGGTCTTTAAAAGTCTCTTTTTCGGCGCGCTTCGCGAGCATCCTTCATGTTCACTGTATTTCCAATTCTTATTTCAAGAAGGACTGCAGAACGTGCTACTTGCTATTTCAGTGTATTTGCTGATGACAATTGCTATGTTAAATGAAAGAAAACAACCAAACTATTCATAAGAGTGTTTTTTTTTTCAGACGCACATCACGCACAGTCCTCTTCTACCCTTATTGCCTTTTCACAACCTCACATCACCAGGTCTAATTATTGCAAAATTCCACAGAAATCTAGGCTACCACCTTTCCCTCCATCTTAAAGAAGTGGACTGGCGGTTAGTCCTAACACCTCCCTGGTCCAAATCGCGCTATTTTACAAAGACAGAGGTGGACTGAGATTTCCTTGTCCGTTAGTGCGTATTCAATGTTATTTACATACAGTGTAATTCTTCATTCTGGTGCACATTGTGTAAATGTTCCAGAGCTTCCAAGGGCTTCGCCACCTGAGGCCCTACAAAGGGACACTACTCAAATGGGCCCTAAGGAGGGCAACTGTGTTCCACGTTGAAGAGGAACTGATGCTCATCCCATAGAAAAACTGCCTCGGAGCTACTACTTCCATGTCGAATTCGACATTACTGTTGTAGCTGACAAATGAAAACGCTTATGTTGAGGTAAAATTGGCATTGCCAAACGTTAGACTGCGTTTTTCGGTAGCTTTCCTTTTCTTCTTTTTGCTCCCTTTGTCCACCTGTTATATTTATTTGTCATTGTGTAATTCTTTTGCAAAGATTGCCTTTGAACGAAGCTATGAGCAGTAGCCATGGCCCCTCACTGATGCTGATTTTTGCTTTATAGTACTTAAAATACGTAAACTTTCGAAAGCAAATTAAACTTCAAAAGCGTATGTAGCAGCAGATGGCATGTAAGGACACTTAATTTTTTCAAAAATTTTTCAAAGGAGGAGGGGTTCCCCCTCCCCTTGGAGCCTTCCCTAGGCTACTGATCACATAAAGTAACATACTGCACGCCAATCCCCGTGAGGGGATCCAGGTTGCGAAGCTGCAGGCTTAGGAGTTAATCTTTCTTGACACCTGCATTTGGGCATTTTTGTCGGGAAAGTAATCCATTTTGTTGGGAAAAATGTCCAGTGACCCCCCCCCCCCTTTCACTGATCGATCCTTAGGGACGTCCCTGGCCTTCAGTTGTCTCTCACATGGTGCCACTTAAACATTAAGTAAAAGAGACGAGTAATATGTGCTCAATGTAACGAATTATTGCAAATTGCTAGGTTATTTCTTTGTGATGTCGTGGCATTTATATGCTTCCGTACGCTTCCGTAGTGATAAATTGTTCACTTGAGAAAAAATGAATAAGTTAACATTTTGCAGAAAATTGTTGAATTGCTCAGTTGAGAAAAAGTGAATAAGTTAACATTTTGCAGAAAATTGTTGAATTGCTCACTTGAGAAGAAATGAATAAGTTAACATTTTGCAGAAAATTGTTGAATTATTCACTTGAGAAAAAACGAATAAGTTAACATTTTGCAGAAAACTGTTGAATTGCTCAGTTGAAAAGAAGTGAATAAGTTAACATTCTGCAGAAAATTGTTGAATTGCTCACTTGAGAAAAAGTGAATAAGTTAACATTTTGCAGAAAATTGTTGAATTCCTCATTTGTTAAGAAATGAATAAGTTAACATTTTACAGAAAAATGTTGAATTGCTCACTTGGTAAGAATTGAATAAGTTGACATTTTGCAGAAAATTGTTGAATTGCTCACTTGAGAAGAAATGAATAAGTTAACATTTTGTAGAAAATTTTTGAATTGCTCACTTAAGAAGAAATGAATAAGTTAACATTTTGCAGAAAATTGTTGAAATCACGAGATGGTGGAAACAGTCAATTCATCATTTTGACGAAAATTGTTAAAATCACAAGATCTTTTGAAGTATGCAATTCATCATTTTTCTGTTTTTTGTAAAGATATTATCTTGTGATCTGAACATTTTTTTGAAAAATGTCAACTTTAATGTGAAAAGATCGTGTGATCTTGATGGCACTTTTAAGCTTCCGTATTTCAGCCATGAAAATCTTGATTTCTTTTGTTTTTTGCACGTGACTCTGCGTGGTTACGGACACGGGTTGATACAGGCTTGGTATAGGGTGTTCAAGTTAGCACAGAAGTGAGTGCTCTGCCGTACGGAGTAACTTGCCGTGGTGTCAGTGAAACCGATGTATCCTCTAAGGATAGTTCCATTTCAACCGTGATGTGAACCCGTTGACTTTCCGGTTTTTTGCAGGAACATAGTATAGCCCAGGTGGAATTATGATTGCGAACTCAATGAAGGCTACATGTTGAACGTCATTTTGATCGATGCCTGTCTTCCTTAATGTTTGCAAGTAAAACCTGTAGGCCTATGGATGCAGCCTGGCCTCTCAACGTTCCTATCAGTTTGCAGTTTGCACGGCCGGGGCACCTAAGCATGACTAAATTTATGTTTTTTCGTCTGTTAAAGGGATTTTTAAACATTTAAGTTACCAGAAAGCCCAAAGGCTTGGTGATTCTTGCCAATAGGAAATGCTTTTTCGCACTCTCTTTTATCCGTCAAAGCTTTCCTTCGAGAGAAATCCTACTTTACGAGGTTTTACGATTTAACCTTTATTGACCTCATATGACCTTTGACCTCCTACCTTACATGACCTTAGAGCTCTCTGCATGGTTACTGACAAGGGGTGACAGTAAATAAAATGGTTCGTACACATGCCATGTAGGGAAACCCTTCACAATTACTTTAAAAGATTGCATAGTTTGACTCCTTTTGACCCCAAATGACAAATGACCTTTAATCGCCATCGCAACAATTTGCTTTTTGAACTTATGGAAGACCCACACGCTAAGTATAAGGCCCCTCAAGATAACCCTCTTGGAAATATCGCATTTGCAAAACCAGAAGCCTCTGGTGACCTCAAAATAATGACCTTTGACAGCCACTAAAACAATTGAATAATTGAAGGCATTAAGGGGGCATCCACATGCCAATTATGAGATCCATCAAGGACATCCTTTACAAGATATCGTATTTAAGAGGTTTCACCTTACGAACTCTAGTGGCCCCGAATGAACTTTGACATTCACCAAAAACAAAAGGGTATTTGTAATCAATTTGGTGTATCCACATTCTAGGATTTGAGATATCTCATTGTTTTCATTCTTGAAATATCATGTTTACAAGGTTTTCGTAGTTTTACGTGCCTTGACCTCAGATAACCTTCGAACTCTACCGAAACAATAGTAGCCTGGGTGCCAAACTTGGGGAAAATGTGTTTCATTTGAAATCATGCAAAATATTACTTTTTGGTTTCAATCGGAAGGTCTAGGTCTAAATAAGGGATTTCATCCAAGTGGACAACAATCAGTTCACTCGGGGGCCCATGGGGCCTCAGAGGGTAAGGGGCCCATTTTGTCCCATTTTGGGGTAAATTTTTCAAATTGGTGCACACAGCGCGTTGCCATTTCTGAATATCAATCAGTCTTATTTCACCTTGTTGATGTAAAATGTGTTAGGTGGTTTAATTCTACACTGGAACCATGTTGGGTTCATGTCATTCTAAAAATACCTCTACAGTACTGTAGTCATACTGTATCATATCAACACATATCCTACAAGCTCCCCAGATTTTCATTTAAATCTCTCAGAAAGAGGCATTAGAGATAAAAACAACTCACTGAAGTTATCAGCTTTATAGGGCCAACGGTTCGGAACTTAGTGCCCGAACGGTTAAGTTGACAACTAGCGTTTGGATGAGATCAGCAACTTTGTGGAATTTCCTATTTTCGGATTGTTATCTCTTATTCGGATTTTATTTTCCGTAAATGCAACTTGTGTTAACGTTTTTTATAGATGCAACCTTCGAATCAACAACAGCAAGTCATGTGGGGAAACCACGCCTGTCCGGTGGTGACTTCTGGCTCACTGGAGACGCAGAATTCTTCCAATGGGAACTTGTGGGGATCAAGCATTCGACGCTCCATGGGAAATATTCAAATAGCTTGTGGTATCATGGAATTTGCTTTGGGCATCACTCTTTTGGGTCTACCGCTGAGTCCATACCTTTTTTACCCCTACGTTGCTTGGGGGGTGTGGAACGGAGTGGTAATTTTACTTCTTAGTGAATTTCAATTTTCATTTCCTGCAGAGGGTACCTTCTGCAGTATAAAGCTTTTTTCCTTGACTTAGTAGGGATTAATAATAGTGCATATCTCTGCTACTCTTTTGTAGAGAAATCGACGTTAAGATTTAAAACAGAAGATGGATTTATATAATTTCATTCTGATGGGTGCTCTTTTTCAGAAAAATGGTATTTTGTCAACAATACTTTCAGATATCTATCGTGCACTTTGTTGCGCATTACTCAAAAAACACAGTCTTACCACAATTGGAATTTTACATTTTCCCATCATATTGCTGTGCATTGGCTCGTAACTACTTAAGTCTCAACAATTATGAGTTTTGTCACCCATAGGAAATTGCTTTATCGGAAAACGCTTTCCCTTTATCTTCTTCCTTATCTATTTTATCATAGTTTGCTGTGACAACGGGCTTTCTAGGACTGTATAGCAAACGCAGCAAAGGTATGGTAAGTATATATGTAACTATTCTGCTCGTTTTCGCAAAAAAGAAGTCAATACTCTGTAAGTTTCATTTATATGCATCCAAAGATTGGTGAGCGTTTGATTAATTTTTTGGTAATTGTGCTTTATATCCGTCGGAATGTGTCAGTACAGACAATGTTTGTCACTGAAACAATGTGGTCTTTACATCCATATTTACATTATGTCCACATTTGAAATGCCCACAAGATAAAAATTGAAAGAAATTTGAAAGTGAATAAAGGACTTATCTAAAACAGTAAACTGTGCCTATCAAAACCATTTGTGAAGGGTACAAATATGTTGTGATTAAATCGGGAGCAGCATCTTATTTTTGTGTGAGCAACAATTTAAAAACATTTGTCTTAAAAGGTAATCCTCCCCTTTTTTTTATTTGACATTTTGATTATCGTGCACACATGATGTTTTGAATAACCGGTACAGGCCTGTACTTCGTGTAAAATTACAAAGAATAGACTATATGTAAGGGTAACATGACCATAGTCTAGATGACCAGGCAGTTGGTCAGTTTATTTTTCGAGGCTCTTCAAGATACCAAACTGAATGGTAGGTAATGAGGTTGAACCCAGACACCTTACTGTAAATTGTGTAACAGGTGATTAGGTACCTTGCAATGTGTCCTGGTGGAAGTAGATGGTAAATGAAACGAACAGATACAACACAAGATCTTAGTCAAAAGGTGGAGAACTGGTGCAACGCTTTGTATATAAAGGAAGGGAGTCATTTTACCATGGGCTCACCCGGTTTCCTTGTCTTCTTGTAATTATCTCATCTCCTTACACGTAATATATAGGGAGATGAGGTATACCTCTAACATAGAAATGTGGAGATGTGTGTGACTGTTGAATGTGTGTATGTGAACAAAAAGTGTGTCGAGAACGCCTAACCCTTAAGTCCGATCAAGCCAAACTTGATAGGAGCGGCAGGTATCTGACCATGAAAACTTGTGCATATGACGTCATAGTCAAATATCAGAGGTCAAACGTCAAATAAACTAAAATTGTTTTTAGCTATTATTTGCCTATAAGTATGTTGAAACGGCGATATGACCACAAAATATCTAAGGAATGAGCTACATGAGCCAATTTTCGGCAGTTAAACGATCAAGGTCAGAACCTCGGCACTTTATCGCTGGGGCAACGACTAAGTCATGTATCGAGCAAGGAGACTGTGATTGAAATGAAAGGCTGTAGGGTATCCAAGGAGGTTTTGGTTTGATGGACCTGAGATGTTCAGTGCCTCGGTCTGCGAGTCGACGATTGGTTTCTCTCACATACAATAGGTTACAGCGTCCACAAACTAAATCCTCTTTCATTCATGTCCAAAAGTCTCAACGTCTCAGGTAAGAACACGCACACGCACACACAGACACACCACAGACACACTGCATCATGGCATAGACATAGATATAGATATACTTCGTCAACCTTGACAATTCCTTCAGCGTGGTACATTTCGGGGCCATAGATTGAACATTTCACAGGCACAATGCCCTTCACAAGGACGCCAATAACGGTACATAAATCTTGATGCTTTTCCCGATTTTGCCTGAGTTTTTCAATTAACTAGCCACGTTAGAGTTAGCCCAGTAAATTTCTGTTTAATGAATTCTGGGGAGTTACTCGTGCTCTCTATATAAACATTTCTGTCGAAAGAAAGTTTAATTTTGTGTCTTTTATGTTTTGAAAAGGTCATCACTTACATGATCATGTCTATCATTGCTGCTGTATTGAGTGCCATCTGTTGTGCTTTTACCGCTGCTTTCACTCCTTCCGTTGCATCCTATAGAAGAGTAAGTATGCACGATCTTGTCATTGCGAGCTATATTTTGTGAACCGTACCATAAATAAACTTTCTTTTCCATACCTTGGTGTAACTTAGTCACAAAACTATCAGTAGACAGATAGATGCCAACATTGCATCATCCTCGATTCATGATCGAGTTTTCGGCAGGAACATTAATAGAGAAAAAAGTAATGATTTATGATTCTTTTCTTCAAAAGTAGTCAAGTTTGTAAATCACTCATCAATGCTATCAGACATTTGTTCTTCCTTGAATATTGGGTTCTACAAGCGGGGGAATGCCGGAATTATGTTGTAAGAAAAGACTGTTACGTTGAAGATGAACTTCTTCAATGCAATGTAGAAGAATATGAGCAAGTACTGAGAAGATTCAAGAGAATGAAATCCATGAAAGGATCTGATTGAAGGGGCATAGAACTGGAATCTGGTTAAATATGTTTCTAGATATTGTTCATAAATTATTCAAATCGAGTCATTTTAAACCACATCCAGTCAACTAATTGATGAGGCTGCGGTTCGCGCAGTGTCCAGTCATTCGATCAGATTCTGGTCAAATCTGGACAAAATTTAGTAATCAAAAATTTTAGCGTTGTTATGTGCATTCCTGTACATATCAGCAGGGTTGTAACTTAATAAATTTAACGATATGAAAGGCAGGTTTTAATTGGCAAACGTACGTGTTTGAAAGTGAACTACTCTAACATGTTGGGAATAAAATACATAAATTATCTGGAGCTTAAAGGTGCCGAGGGTGTTGCCATCGACCTGAGAGAAAGGACACTGCCGTTAAAAAGTAACTGAGATTAGAGGTTTGGGGAATCTGATAAAAGTCATGTTTTATCAGTATTCAATTTTCTTTGTTTTCTCCTCTAGGCCTATTTGAAATCAGATTATATCTGCAGCAGGTATTATGATAACGACCGACATGACTATACAAGGGGGAAGGCACACTCCCGTATACACATGAAGGAAACATTAGAATTTTCTTGCGGGTTTCCATTTATGACCTATGTGTTTGAAAGAAAATCGGTTTGGTAATATGTTTTACCGTATATGTTCTTTGTCAAATACTTACAGAGCTCATATTACGGCTACCGTGGGTACCATGACGACCGATACAAGTATGCAAACGCCCATTTTGTCATCTACATCACCCTGTCTATAATATTTGCTCTACAAATGCTGTTTTCCATCCTTGGAGCTATCTTCACTTGTGGTGCCCTTACTTCTCAAAACAATCAGCGGCAAATTGTAAGCATCAACTAGACTTTGATGTCTCTAAGAAATTATTGCGCATGGCTGAAAATTGCAGGATTTTTCTTTTTTTTTTTTTTTTGGTATGGGATGTTCTTGTTTTCCGTACGCATTCTTTAATGCAGTAATTTTAGCCCATACAAGTACGTAACCTTCTGTTTTCCTAAGCTCAAAACTCATAGGCCAAAAAGGATAAGACAATTGTGTGCACTAGACAACAATCCGATGAATAGGCTACGAAAGAATATGTACAGGCTACAAACGTGTACTCAGTAGATGCATGTTGTGGCTAGTAATCATACGTCAGCGTTCAGAGTTCAAACGATACTTTCAACTTTACAAACTTTAGGTAAAATTCATTCAAACCACTGAATGTAAAGATACATACAATTATGATTCAAAAATGGGGTTTTAAGGGGAAACTATGACAAATTGAAGTCAATGAATGTCAAATGTTCAACGGTTGAAACTGTACCAAAAGGATGTGGCTAATTCCTTTAATTCGTAGGTCGAAATGCACATCCTTGAATGCTGGTTTCCTGACTGCGTTTCAACGTTGCAAAATATTAAAATGAGTGTTTACCAGCTTGTTAATTGTAAGAAAGACTGGAAAGTATTTTTCCATAATAAGTAGTATAGTCTGGGATGAAAACTAAATGATTAAGCCCTAAAGTCAAAGGTCAAATGTCAAACTGGTCGGAAGATTTGAGAAAGGGCCAGTTGCAAACTCCTCCTGAACACACCCCCCCCCCCCCGGACCAGAAATATAGGCGTATTTAGAAAATCGTTCAAAGGTAACAAAAATTATTTGACTATTTATACGGAGGGAAATATATGCATAATATGCTCAGGTTTCATGGTAAGTAGAGAGGACAACGGTCAAATATATTTACATTTTTGCACAAAAATGGCAGTGTACTCTTAAAGAAGAGATCTGAAATTACTAATTGTATGCTTAGTGTATAGCAACAGGCATAGGTGGGATTATTGGGGAAAGCGGGGGCACTTACACACCACCCACTTTTTTCCAGAGCTTAAAAACTAAAAATAATAATAAAAAATGAGCAAAAATAAGCGAGACCAGAGAATTGTAAGAGAAGTTTCAATAGCCTATTATGATTAAATTTTGCAATTTTTAATGAAGGAAAATAATAATATCAAAAACCATAAAACTGCTCCGAAAATTTTTCTCAGGCGCTTCGCGCGCACCTCCAGAGAAAACTAACTAATACAGTTGAAAATTTTGTCTGGCTCTGTAAAACTTCTTTCCTCCTACGCGCCACACTATTGCGACTTGAAGCTCTGAAATAAGGGTCACTGAAAGTACTAATATACGTCATAAAATGCACCATGGTCCTTGCAAACAAAGTCCCAAATCCTACTCATGTATAGGGAACCGCTATTCTCGAAAAAAAAAATGTACAAAAAAAAAATCGGCGTGCTTCGCATGAGCCTTATATAAATCGATGTCTCATTAGACTGCTGTGCGTAGGAAAACTTTATTGGAATTACCTCGTTATAACTTACTGTAGGACAGCTTGACTAAATTACCATTTCCAATGCTATGCCTCTCGCTGTTCATTTTCCTCACCAACTATCACCATCCTCAGCAAATTGACTGGCAGTTACTATCTAATTTGCGATCATCATATGAAACTATTTCATTAGCATTTCAAATTACACCTGAGGGAAGCAGGATTTTCTCAAGAAATGGTTCAAAATGTCCGCAAAAGCCGTCAAATTTAAGAAAGATTTCTCTGAGGGGGGTGGCGCAGTCCCCAGCCTCCGGCTTCGCTCCTTCGGCAAGCGCGGTTAAAGGTTTCGCGGGCCACAACTTCCCAAGATGGAGCCTCCAATAAAAAATACTTCCCTGGCGCTTTAACTGTCGATGCCCCTGACAATATCCATGTAAACACTTCCCACAAAAGATTTCATTGAATTCTTTAAGTATCACATAGTCTATAACCTTCAAATTCGACACTAACCTTATTTTTCACACTAAGAAAAGAATTGAAGGCACTTCTCCCAGACCATCCACAAATTAAACATGAAAGAGAGCCTTCATAGAGCAGGACATAGGTTCCCGTATCCTGCTCTATGGAAAGAGCATGCACCTGGGGAAAGTAGGAAACTTTTTTTGCAATAAGAATACTGCATTTAAAACTAAAGAAAAACAATAGGCTAAAATTAAATGTCCCAACGCTGTTTTCTTATGCGCGCTTGGTGCGCACCCGTTTTAAATATTGCTTTGGGGTTTCGGGGTTACTTCCTGTAGAACATCCTGCTTGTCATAGTTTCGTACAAACTCTTCTAGTACCATTGAAACCACCAATGCCCCATGGCCGTGAGCAGCGTATGGGAAGTTCTCCCTCACCAGAAATTTTTAAAGCAAAATTTTCATCACCATCGATCTGTGTAAATTCCCCACTCGTTAAAGATTGTTTAGATGCAAGTTGTATGGCACGGAAAGTGTCATTTTCGGTACCGTGATAAGAGACAGGAGCTTAGCGAGGGGGGGGGGGGGTGGGCAACAGCCTTTTCTTTCTTAGCATTTCTATTACTCGTATCACTAAAAAGTATGGAAAATGCGATTTTTTCAGCGCGATTTCGCGTGCACCCATTCTGACTACTAGATCTCTCATTCTTAAAGTTATTGCTCTAAAGCCCCGGTCCGTTCTCCCCTACTTCCCCAAGCCCTCAGCATTATCGCTCCATCTGACTGTTAGTCACATGGAGTAAGAATATAATTTAAAAAAGTCAAATTGTGATTTTTGTGGTATGTTCATTGCCCATCAGTATGTCATTTGAAGTTGAAGTTAAAATGCATCATTTTAGTGCCTAAATTACCTAAATACCCCAGAGCTTCCCGCCCCTGCTCCCCCACATGGGCTCTGCTCCTGGACTCCTCCAGAAGCTCTGAGACGTGACCCTGGACCCCACGTCGTTCGGGGGAGCGTTTTGCGCTCCCTCGGCGCCTTGGGCGCCGTTTGACAATCCGTCCGGGTTTGCCCCACACTTTCAGACATCAAATCCCGCCCCTGTCACCAGGGGCGGGATTTCTATGTTTATACTTATTTCACAGAATCAAAGATCTCTTGATATCTTTGATTTTTATATTGTTTACTTTAATTTGTGATTTCTTTACTAACAACGTGCGCTTGCTATAAGTAGATATAAATTTTTCCTAGTTTGAGATTACCTATTACCTTGTTCTGCTGCTGCTTCTCCCCCTTCTTCTCTTCCTCCTCCTTCTTCTCCTCCTCCTTCTCTTCCTCCTTCTTATCCTCCTCCCCTTCTCCCCCTCCTCCTTCTCATTCTCTTTCTTCTTCTTCTCCTTCTTCTCCTCCTCCTTCTTCTCCTCCTTCTTCTCCTCCTTCTTCTCCTTCTCCTTCTTCTCCTCCTCCTTCTTCTCCTTCTCCTTCTTCTCCTTCTCCTTCTTCTCCTTCTTCTCCTTCTCCTTCTTCTCCTTCTCCTTCTCTCGCTCTTCTCCTTCTTCTTCTCCTTCTCCTTCTTCTCCTCCTCCTTCTTCTCCTTCTCCTTCTTCTCCTTCTCCTTCTTCTCCTTCTTCTCCTTCTCCTTCTTCTCCTTCTCCTTCTTCTCCTTCTCCTTCTTCTCCTTCTCCTTCTTCTCCTTCTCCTTCTTCTCCTTCTCCTTCTTCTCCTTCTCCTTCTTCTCCTTCTCCTTCTTCTCCTTCTCCTTCTTCTCCTTCTCCTTCTTCTCCTTCTCCTTCTTCTCCTTCTCCTTCTTCTCCTTCTCCTTCTTCTCCTTCTCCTTCTTCTCCTTCTCCTTCCCAAAGTATGCGGTATAAAGTGTACATGTTTGAAACTATATGCAAACATATGTAATGAGCTGCTTAGAAAGTAAAAATTCTTGCCTTATCGAATAATTTCAAGGATACTGGTAGCATTGTTTTTCCTGAGGGGTTTATTATAAAAGTTAAAATTTTTTCCTTGAAAAATATTGATATCACTCACCAAACTGTAATCTATATGATCGGTAATTAAGAGATAATTTATTTTGGGTTAACAAAAGAAATCATAAAACTGTGCAACACTCCACATCATTATTTTTGCACAGGCAATTAGTTTCTTCAGAAACCATCAAACTTTGAAGATGTGTATTTTGAGAACGGTAAAAGATATTGAAATAATTCCAACAGATCTTTGAGTGGAGGACTTAATTCTTTAACTGACAAGTGAAACATCTCGTTTGGTGGCATGTCACACGACCTTTAAGTTTCGTTTTGATAAAAAATCAGATCCGACATGACACTGCGTTAGAATGGTGAAAAATGATACTTTTACCAGCGTTTTACCGCTGAGACATTTCTTTTTAAAAGGCATACCAAATCAACGCTCAACCGCCCAGTCAACCGTTTGGCCCAGTACCACCATACACCGCTTTGGCGATGCAGCCTCAGTCTTACAACTCAGCTGGCACCAACCCTTTGTTTCATGCACCTGGGACCTTCGTGACAGGAACCACCGCAAACCCAAGTAATGCAGCAGGAACCACGGGGAATGGTGCTATCACAATGGGGGCAAATCTCCCCTATGTGGTACCGAAATAAATATGAAAAGCATTTGTGAAATTTGTGATGTTGGTATTTTAAACCGTATTTTAGACAATGTAATTGTGAAATTAGCCTATAACATAGTTTTCGCTGTTTTTATAAGTAAGATATTAATGTAATCGGATGCTTACGGTATAGATGAAAAAAATGATTGTGGATACTGCAGCTTCCGCTTTCCGTCAAACCAGGACATTTTGAAAAACAAAAATCTTGCATAGTACTGAATTAGAAGGTAAGTACAAACTTATTCAGTGGTTGTGTAGGTTGCACTAAAACCCGCATGCAAAAACTGCTACTTACTCAGAAACTTGGATACATTTCAAAATACTCTTTCTTATAGAAACTATCAGTTTATGAGCAAAAATTTACAAACAGGGAAAAATTGGATAAAACTGACATCATTACCAACTTCAAAATAGTCCGTCGGTTGAAAAGAAATCGACCTGTTTTAGATAGACCCTTGAAAAGGGTATTAGTTCACTCTCCAAAGATTCGAAGCCTAGTTCTCTGCGCTTGGCTTCTTCAACTTGTTTTAAGCTCCTTGGTCATAAGAATTGGGTGACTCCGCAGAGAACTCATTCAGCAACTTTTTAATATTCAGTCTGAAATGTTGCCAGGAGACAAGGAGGTCAGTCAGTATTGCGGGTGAAATGTGAAGAAAGAAGGACAATGCTGGGAAAATGTTTCATTTTCCGATACTTTTCACACGTGACATCAGTTTACCTCATCACCCCACCCCACCCCCCAAAAAAGCAATACCATAATTAACCTAAATGTTTCTTTAATCCGTCAACCAAACAGCCTTAAGTAAACATCCACGCTCCCTTTCTAAATGGTCACACATCCTTGAGATAAGTTTGACAAGGATGAAATTTCCAACAGTTTTTCGCATCTTCCATACAATCCTCTTATTTTAAACGGAAACTGAAGTCCCCCCCCCCCCATTTGAAGTGTACCCAGGTACTGTAGCCTGACAGGAGGAATAGCCTAATACATTAAAATTATTTGGAATCCTTGCATTTGATGATGCATTGGGCCCCACTAGGCCCCTGGATCCCCGCTAAGGCTCGCGCTTCGCGTTCGATTTCGCGCTACGCGCGAAAAATTTTTTGCCCCATCACATTTTCTTTTACCCTCAATTTGTCCCCCCCCCCCCACACTTTTAAAGTCCTGGTGCCGTCACTGTAGATTGCACCAAATCATGGATGACATGGAATGGTATTGTATCAAGTGTGCTTTGCATCCCCTATTCCTCGTAACCATTACCCCCCCCCCCACACACACACACACGCACACACATACCTTCCTCATCGAATACCTTGGCGTACTATCTGGCTCCACACCATGCCTATAGCAAAGGGGAGCCAGAGGCGGTGTCCCCTAGAAAACCTTTCGTTCCTAGAAAATAAAAACTACCGTTGCCTAAATATATATTTTAGAATATGTGGTCCATGAAAAATATTTCGACCCCTTCCCAAAGCTATCTCGGCCCCCTTCTATTCATTGTCTGGCTAGGATTTGTCCCACACCTGAAATCCTCCTTTACTTGTGGCCTACGCATGATAGACGTAGACTTTGGGTGAAAAATTGTCATAGATAGAGCGAGTTTCTTCACTTTTGCGGGAGATCAGATCCGTAAGTTAAATTGTTCTCATACTGGCAACTCGTGCCACTAATTAAAGACGTAGTACCGTAGTATCATGCTGTTGGCAGGGTAAAGAGATTACCATGAAGAACTGCACGGGTTTCAGCAGAAATAACCGTGTCTGTAAAATGGTCCCATTGTGAATATGACATACCCATTCGATCCACTGGTAATGACTGTTTCAATTATTTCAGAAAAGTTAGCCTGAGGATCTTCATTTAGATCAGTGGTTCCCAACCGGGGGCGTTATTATTGTTCAAGTCAGGGAGGCGATGAGCGCTAGGGGGCGGCAGGGGGCGTTTTGAAAAATGAGATACTCAATATAAACCAAGGCTTTACAAGATTCCAAAAGCTTTTCTCTAGCTGAACTGTCAAATTGGTTCGCTCAAAAAGGAGATGAATGGAGTCAACAAGTTGAGTAGGTCTAATATTCCGTTCCCAGATGCCACAAAATCGCATCTACTGTAACAGTATTTAATTTCAATTTTTCCTGCAAGGACCCTCATATTCCCATCAGTGACAGTGAAAGCGGTGACCGAAGGGGTCATAGCTAAAAATCGTCCTGCAAATGTTAGCCTTGAATGCAATTTTCTTCCTTGCAATCCACGAACATGACATACTGACAGAAGCGGCAATTGTAGGTAACTGAACAAAATAGATAACTTTGGCAATGTACTATGAAGTAAAACTTGAAAATGTTTTCAAAAATGCAGTTTTCAAACATGCAGTTTTTCGATGCGCCAATTTTCTGCTTTCTCTTTGTTTCTACCTGTTGGACAGCTTGATTGGCACAAGGCCATGCCAACCGTACCATCCTTCCCCCTACCCACCGTGACAGGACAAGCCCTTTCAGCATCAAAGGGAACTCCCGTTATTTATTATTAAAATACAAACTGGACTAAGGCTGATTTTGCAATCTTTTTAGTTTGTATTTAAGGTTATTAGGTAATCGGAAGATAGCCAAAATTTGACTGACAGTACGTCATTCTCGTGTCAACAATATCGTAAATACTTCACAACTTCCGGGGGCGAATCCGCCAGTCGCCCACTGGGATGTTGACCTTTGTCCTCATTTTGGAAACAGTCCACAACTCGATGGGGCCCTGGCAAAGTCAGTTAAATACCAAAGACGTTTCTCCTCTCTTGACCGTGATAGAGCCTTCCAGCTTTTGTAAATCGTGGGTTAAAGAGTCGCCATCTCAAAAGGGTGTCAGTTTTGACTGAAGTCCCGCATTGCTGTTTTGTTACCCTGGATTGAACCCACACGTAAAAACGATGTATGTCACGGTAGGTCTACCCTTTTATTTTAGCATGGTTTGTATTATCAGGGAGCTGTTATTTGGAAATAACAGCTCCCTGGTTTTATTATCGTCGTTTCATCCACAGCAATAGTAAGCTATAGACAGGGGGGGGGGGCTTTGCCCATCCTCATTTGGTGAAAGGGGGCGTTTAGATGGAAAAGGTTGTGAACCACTGATTTAGATAATCAACAAACCATGGAAGTAGATAACGGTGACAGAAATTAAAGTTCCAGTACGACTTTGTATAAAGAAATACTTAAACCGCCAAAAATCGTCATAGCACGAGAGCCAAAGATATGAAGCTGGTAACAGTTTAAGAGGCTCTAACATACCTAGAAGAACAGTCTTAGCTTCTTTCGGGAGTAATCTTTGTTCGAAATGCAGATGTTGAATTCGGATTGCCAACTGAAATTCGAGTTCTCTCCTCGTAATCAGCCAATCAGTCAGGAGTATGAACCAATGAAAGTCTGTTTGTTTATGATTATTCATAGTAAACAACTATGGGTGCCTTGCCTACATGCTCAACTGTAGTGAAATGTACGCACGTAAACAGTGCAGAGCACTTGGTTGTATGTTCGACAGATGGACTACACAAACAGCCTAGGACTATAATACTCAGGTTAGTGTAGGCTTAGAATTGAATTGTAGTTAGAAATAATTACCCACACCAAGAAAATTGCAGCACAACTAACATGAAAAACGAGGAAAACCTCACCTGAAATCCTAAGCAAGATAACGTTGCCTGGCATAGCGCAGTCCGGCCGCCAGTGTCACGCAAGTTGACTGCTTGTGTGTTACGGCCCTATTAGCTACATTCTTCGTGTATCAAGCACATCGTAGCCTAGTATTGGTCGTTGATTAGTGCACAATGAAAATACGGTTAGCGAGTGCGTATGCAGTAGATGTACAGTGGCTGCGTCGTGCAGCGCGTGCAGGACAGTCGTCGACATGATGTGATCTCGAAGCAGCTGAGTAATGAATATTCATAATGATCTAGAACTTCCCACCGTGATGAACCTTGTGCATATTGAAACAGCCGTTACATTTACAGTCACGATTTGTTTAAAACAACCTTTCACTTTCGTAGATGTCTTTTTTGTCCAACAAATCACTTTTCTGGTTATGTTTGGGTTTAAGTAACCTTAAGCACCACTCATTTTTCTTATCCAAATTCGTATATAAAGTCGTATTGGGACTTTAAGTTCAGTTGATTGGTCAAACGTACTCTCCATGGACGTTTCATCTTCTGGTAAAAGTTATTAGCTCCTCGTGTAAGAAGCTACCCAAGCCCGTAGCCAGATAAGGTACTGATGGGGGCGAGATAGCTTCGAAGGGGTCGAGATATGTTCTTAGCGGGAACGAAATACACTTAAATGCATTAAGGCAATGGTGGTGTTTAAGTTTTAGGGGGTGGGCTTGAAATTACCCTCGGGCCACGTCGGAAAAGTCCTGTCGCTACCTTTGTCATGTAGCTATCGTATGTAACACAAACTGGAATAGTTAGGCTTATGGGTTTTTCTGTTTTTTGCTTGTTTGTTTGTTTGTTTTCTTTTTTGCAGGCTTTAAGATGTCGGTAAACGACTACTTGGCCTTGGCTTGAAAGGTGTGGCGCGGAGTCCTCGGGACAAGGAGACTCGACTTCAAGACCTAAGTTCGTTGAACACAAAACCTCAGGACCTAGGTTCGCTGAACACAAAAAACCATGCACTCAGCACAGAGGTCACGTTGTTCACATGTCGCTTGACGTCTTTTCGTATGTGAATTCTGGCTAGTGTCTATGTAATTAAGCTTGATCTCTTTGGAGTGCTCAAAATTTGAAAGCAAAGGACACCACTGTATAAGACATTGCATAATCAAGCCATACATGCATGTATGTAACCGATTTTATCTTGTGTACGGAAAGTATATTAGTCAAATTTGAGAGTTTTCATTGAAAAAACCCTCCACTTCAAATCCATCCAGGTCCCTAAAAAATTTACATTAAAGATTTAATCCTTTTATTCAGAAACTCTGACTTCACAGAACACAGTACCCAATGAATACTATAATACGTTTGCTAAGCAAGGAGCCAGGCAGTTGGGAAGTTCATAACTGTATTGCTTCCCATTGAAAGCATTTTCCGTGGTTCCCAGCGTAACATAAGATGTATATATAGAACTGAGTAACAATTTGATATGCAAGCAGTAACTATTCACTCATGCGCACAAATGCAACCATATTCATGCATTACGCATTCATAAGTGCATGATTGCACTCGGCAGTTTTAATGACGCAGAATTCAATTGCCATACACTAGCCGACAGTATACAACTAAATTGTTTCACCACAGCTTGCTCAATGATCAGTAAAAGCTGAGTGTTTCATTACCTCTTGTTCGAGAACTTGATCATCGAAAAAGGTATTTTTACAGTTCTTCGTTTTCTTTCACAACATCTGTAAGTAGTTAACACTCGTTTAATAATCTTACAAACCCGAAACACTTCATTAGGAAGTTGCACTTTTGGTACGATTGCAAGCGAACTAGGAACATGAGGCATACGTTAAAGTAACGTCTTGTACATACCCCTTTTGAAACAATTTTGGTGTTTTTGTCGGAAATGGTTAAACTTTACTTGTAGTAAGCAATAGAAGGCCTGTATGTAATCTAGTGAATCAAGTGTAAGTAAAACTTAAAGCATAGAATTTACAACGGATTGTACCGTATAGCTTTACTAATCGCAGGGAGTTGTTACGGAACAGCTCCCTCCTTATAGGTAGCTTTCGAAAACAGTGTTGTCGCTTGTAACACACCATACATATAAAATACCGCTAGTGTAGGCCTGCCATTTTAAAATGCACCACTATTCAAAGCCATCGAAGCATATTCTATTCTTTATGTAAGGTCAGTTTATTGATGACGTTATTTTTAACAAAGATAGGCTATTATAAGCGAAGCATAGACTCCAAATTCCTTCACCTACGCCACTAAGAAAAGTGATCTCTAACTGGATGCCAGTATCGGTTGCGTAGACGGATACAGGGGAGAGATCCAGGGGGTCTGTGGACCCCCTTTTTTCATGAGCGAAAAAATCATGTCGGGCTGTCCGGAAAGTACATTGTACCAGGGAGTTGCCTGTCTCCCTGATTGCACCTCCAAGGGATTTCCAACCAAAATATTTTGAGTGATACAGGTATGCGTATAGGATATAAATTGTTGAAGAGGGTGGGGTAATGTTTTTTTTTTCTTATGGAAGTATTGTATTTTGTATCACCCACAAGTCGGAATTTGCCAATTTTTTCACGCGCTTCACTCGCTTTCACCTACAAGTGTAACCTTTCTAAGCAGTAGGCCTACACCCTCGTAAATAATGATCCCACTATAATACGTAAGAATTTGCACAATAATTTTGGGAAAGGTGCGTAGGCAGGATTACAAATTATTACATCATTTCTAGAAATGCCAGAATAGGCAGTCCTCCCCTTCCACTTTGCCTCACTTTTGGGTCGGCACGGAATACTTTAGAGTGATTGAAACTTTTAGTGAGTATTCTTGCTCCAAGCTTTTTGGCATACTTGTTTAAATGGGGAAATTGAATGTCTGTGTATAGAGCCTACCGACAAGCACGCTACCTGGCACACAAAGAACAGATATACATGGAATTTTGCTTGAAAAAACCTTTTCCCGAAAACTTGTTCCCTGGCACACCCAATATTTATCAATGTTTCCCTGCCTTTCCATAACCATTCAAACATTAGAATGATTTACTAGGGGGAAATTCGGTAATTTCATACTTGACTTACAGTTTAGAGAGATGAACATGATTTGAGGGATTACAATTTTACATAAAAAGTTTCGACGCGCTTCGGGCGCACCTTTTGTCATTGCATGACAGATGTGTAGGCCTGTTCAAAGATGAAGATTCAAACAAGCATAAACGTAAAGCATTACCTAAACTGCTAATCTTTTTCCTTTGATACAGTATATCTTCCCCTCTCACTCTTTCTCAGTGGCATTCAACTCACCTGATTTCCTGGTTGAAGTAAGCAGAAGTATTACCTTACTGTGAGCTGCTTGGTGTGGTGATATTGTTATCTAGAGGAGAGCTAAAGTCTCTGTAACAGTGTCACATTTTATCACTATTTAGAACTTCCGAGGAATTCTAGCCTGGACCTCAAGCTGAGTGGATTCCACGCTTCAAAGATGTTCCCTGTAAAAAGACATCACGACCCCCCCCCCCCATTTGTGGGGACTTTTAGCCCTCTGAAAGAGTGAGGGGTAAAAACCACCAGGGCAGGGAAAATGTTTCGCCTTCTAAGCTTGAATAGGCTATGTAAGTTAAACATGTTATTTAATTCGCGATCTAGAGTGGAGTCTTTGACATCACACTTTGTAATGCTCCCAATGATCAATTCCTGATGGCGCCACTGGCCACGAGAAGGCAGAGGCATATATACAGAGTTGCGACAACTTGATACCCAGCAAACACACGTCACGTGATATATGGGTGCCATTTTGGGCCAACACCGAATTCTCGCAACTCGTACATCTTTGCACACTTCAGTCAGGTAAATTATGATTTGGTGCATATTTTAGCTCTTTTTGCTAAAAATTGATGTGATGTAGATAAGATATCAGACGATCAGAAAAGTATGTGTAACATTCTTTTATGTGCAAGGGGGCAGCCAGCCACTTCAAAATAGCCGCCATTCTGATCATTTTGGCTGATTTAGCTCAAGAAAGTCTCTTTTGCTCCTAAATATGGGGTCTAAAACTGTTTTACAAGTAGAAGTTGTAAAATTAACAAAGTCTTCCCCAATATTCTGAAAATTTTTCCCAAAATAGTGTTTCGTTTTTTGTAGTGACCTTTCGAATGTGGCCCTTTTCACCGAAAACGGCAATTTGGCAATTTTAGCGCCTGGGCCAATTTTGAGTACCAGATGTTTTTAAATTACGTATCCCCACAACCTTGCATTTTGTTGATGGGTAGCCCGATAACCAGGTAATCGGTAATACGTGGGGAAAATTTCGACTTCCCACATCTAAAATTACATGAAATGAGTGGTACTGAAAATTTACAATTTGTTTGTTTTTCGTTGAAAATTTTGGCATCCGACAGTAAACGTGCTGGTCTGGGATTGTTTTTTTGGTAAAAAATATGGATTTTAGGGCATTTTTGAGCAGTAATATCTCTAGCCTGTGCCGCAAGATACTCCCAGCTTTATGGAAATTTGCAGCCATCAAATCAAATCAGACAATCAGAATGCGGAGCATGAAATTACGGACCCCCAACTGCCCAAATATTGCGGTTTCTTCATTTTTTCCGAGTAAAATATGGGTTAAGGGGCATTTCAGAGACTTAGTTTCTCTATAAGTATCATACAAGTTGCTCTCATGTTTATGGAGTGGGCAGCTTAGTGCCTTAGTTGTGCAAAGAAAAAATTTTGGCTTTCAAATGGGTATGAAATTATGGAAACCCAGATATTGCAATTTCTTCATTTTCCTTAAAAATATGGGTTTAGGGACTTTAGAGTCTTGTTATCCAAAGTTGTGAACATCTTTACAGCTGTCCCAACAGCAAATTTAAAATTTAAATAATAGTCCGAAAAATAACGGGAAATAATCTGTAAAATTACATCCTAACAAAAGCTATTTATCGTTTTTATAGTAGTAGGCAGTACTTAATAATCCAAACATCACCATCAATATTTTAAGTAGGAATCGAGACCAACCATCGATGATAGGACCAACAAAGTGGCTGCCAAAACAGAATACAAAAATATTCGGTAAAACAATGTGTCTACAAGCTAAGCGTCACAAACACAAATAAACATCACGCACATATATACACTCGCTTGCATGACATCATAAATATCTTTTGCCTTCAGCAAGGAATCAAAATAGTTCCTTCAATACAACGAGGGCCATTACGATAAATATCAGCTTTTCTTTGTGCCTAACAAGGTGCCATATCCACTCAAGAAAAGCGAAGGCTTAAATATACTTTGTTCATTACTGCAATGTCAACCTCGTCTAGTAACACAAAGCGAAAGGTTTTTTCTCTTGTTTTCTTCAAATAACTTTATTACTCCAAACTTAAACAGATCATTACGATTGATTTGTGGGTCTTAATACAGCAGCACTGGTTTTTAATATACTCATATGTTCTTTCACATACAAGTAATGACTCAAATCTGTCGCCCATTACGAAATGTTCTCAGGGTTCTCTCCATGTAGCTTCTCTATACAACTGACATGGAACAGTAAGCAGGGAGCTGTCTCTCACAGCACCTTGAAGTAGGTAAGTTACTACTTGGGAGCTTTACATGGAATAATGATGCACGTCCGGATTTGGGGGCCCCTATTGATATATTTTAATCATTTTCTGTCACAAACTGTTTGCGAACTTGAAAAATTTTAGCAATTTCTTTGCAACCTATTAATATTTTGCGCTCTCGGGCTTTTTTAGCCCCATTGCTGTACTTCTTAGGCATATTTAGGTATTATTCATTGGTGAGGTTCTTCAAAGAAGCCAATTGTTCGTGGGAATAGACGTGACCTTCTGGGCGTCCCCCTTGCATAGGGTGACAAAGGAAGGATTTGCTTGGATGATGACCATCTTTGACACGCCACTAGGAGCTCCGGTTAGAAAGTGCCATGAACCGCCCTCTGGAGATTTCGTCCAGGCTTCGGCCGTACTTTGGAATAAGTTAAGGGGGCGAGGCAACCGGGCTTCCTCCATTTTAGATATATACTCGACGAGCCCGACAAAAACTTCTATGAGCATAAAGCCCACTGTTTCCGTTATTTTGATTCTTGTCAGATGCAATTTGGTACAACATTTTGGACAAATTTTTAGGAAAATTACTGCAAATTTTTGACATTTCTTACAGAAGAGACAAATAAGGGGTTTTGGGCCTTGGATCTTGGGGGTAGAAGCATACTTCATCCCCCACATTTTTGACTGGGGAGGGGGGTAAGGCCCCAGCCCTTATGCCTATACTTCGCGCGTGTGCTCTACCAGATGCAAAATTATGCAATGAAAAGTGTTCGCTTTGTAACATCTATGATGCATATCAAGTAAGAACATATTGCGAATCGGAGTTCTGTGGTAATTTTTTAAAAAAAAAAATATATAACTCGGCCAAAGGTATCGACTATCATGTAACAGGGCATATACAACACAGCACAAAAATGGTTACGCTAAAAAGCAGTGGGTTGATTCTCGTCAAAGTTCATTTCTCAAGCTAAAAACAACTTCATAATTCCGCCCCATGCAAGCACTTATTTTACAGTTTGTGTGATTCAGTTTTTGCTTCCTGTTACTTACCATACTTAGGATATAGATTTTGATATTGAGAGGAAGAATCCTATTGTTTTGGTGAAGGTCAGAGGTGATTTGAGGTCACCAGAGGTCAAAACAGAAAACCTCCGAAACACCGTATTTTAAGTTAGGAATTATGAATGCTTTTTATACTTGGAATGTGGCTGCATTATACTTAGAAAAATATCCCTGTTGCCTTCAATAGAGTTCAAAGGTCATCTGAAGTCACTGGCGGTGAAATAACGAAACCTTAACTGAGGTATTTGGATGCCGTATAATAATTACAAGAACCCTCATTTGTTTGTGGAGGTGAAATTTCATTTGAAGTCACGAGAGATCCTATGGTGAAAACCTCGTAAACACGATAGATAATAAAGTGTTATCCTGACGGATCTCATAGTTGGTATGTGGATGCTCCCATGTTGTGTTAAATCGTTCAATTGTTTTCTGTGGCGGTCAACGGGCATTTGAGGTTAGAAGAGGTCAAACTGTGAAAACCTGGTACGTAACTGCGACGGATCTAATACATAGCAGGTGTATGAAACCCTGTTGTTTACAAGAACCCCATTGTTTTGGTTTAAGTCGAAGGACATGTGAGGTCATTAGAGGTCATATTGTGAAAACATCATAAAAAATAATATCCCAAGAAGGACAGCTTTGAGAGATAAACTTCAGTGCGACAAAATATTTCTTTCAGGTAATGAATCACTAAGCCATTGGGCTTTGTGGTTCAAACTAATTCTTTCTTTACACAAAAAGAAATGTGCGCATTCGAACAGTAAAGTAGAAAACGACCGTTTTGGATAAGATAAGCAACTTGGTGGAATTTCCTCTTGTTTCGGATTCTGATCACTTATTTGGATGTTATATTCCGTAAATGCGACTTGTGTTGTTTTTTTCCTATAGATGCAGCCTTCGAATCAACAACAGCAAGTCATGTGGGGAACCAATGCCTATCCGGTGGTGACTTCTGGCTCACTGGGGACGCAAAATTCTTCCAATGAAAACTTGTGGGGATCAAGCGTTCGACGCTCCATGGGCATTATTCAAATATTTTGTGGTATCATTGAATTTGCTTTGGGTGTCACTCTTATGTGCATTCCCCTGGACCGGTACTTTACATTCCCCTACGTTGCTTGGGGGGTGTGGAACGGAGTGGTAAGTTTACTTCTTAGTGCAATTTCCTTTTCATTTCCTGCAGAGAGTATCTTCTGTAGTATCAAGGTATTTACCTTAACTTAGGGATTAATAGTAATGAATGTCTTTGCGACTCTTTTGTGGAAAAATGGACGTTAAGATTAAATACAGAAAATGAATTATCATTCCATTCTGATGGCTGTTCTTTTTCAGAAAAATGGTGTATTATCAACAATACTTTTTCAGATATCTATCGTACACTTTGTTGCGCATTACTCGAAAACAAAACATAGTTTTACCAAAATTGGACTTTTACATTTTCCTATCATATTGTTGTGTGGGCTCGTAACTAAAAGGGGATATAGCATTCCCCTAAACCAGAGAGTTGCTAGCAATCTTTGGCCGTGCATATTTAGGAAAAGCCCTAGAGTTCTGAATACAGTTGATAACTGCACTTTGATTGACATTTATTCAAACAATACAGTGTACAATAACTTGTACAGTCAGTTGTGTTCCTAATTAACCTCACACACACACACACACACACACACACACACACACACAAACCAAAACACACTGTTTTTGACAATATTGCCTCGAACAATTTAACTCAGTGTAGGCTACTGTGGCTCTGTCCAAGAGTTGTACTAGAAAGGAGGGTTGGTTTAAATTGGAGGAGGGGCTAGGAGCTTAGTAGGGGGAATTGGTACTGTTTGGGGTGAGTTATAGGGCCTTTAAGGCTCAAAAATTGTGACTTTGTTCATCCTTAGAAAATTAATATATTGGAAAACACTTTCCATTTATCTTCTTCCTTATCTATTTTATCATAGTTTGCGGTGACAACGGGATTTCTAGGCGTGTATAGCAAACGCAGCAAAGGTATGGTAAGTATACCTGTAACTATTCTGCTCGTTTTTGCAAACAAAAGAAGTCAATGCTCAATATCAGTTTCATTTATGTGCATCCAAAGGTTAGGTGAGCGTTTGATTTACTTGATAATTGTGCTTTAGTATATTCGTTGGACCGTCAGTACAATGTTTTCACTGAAACAATGTGGTCATTACATCCATATTTACATTATGTCCACATTTGAAATACCCACAAGAATAAAAATTGTAACAAATCTGAATTTGGATAAAGGATTTATCTAAAACAGTAAACTGTGCCTATCAAAACCATTTGTCAAGGGTGAACATATGTTGTGATTAAATCGAGAGCAGCATCATATTTTTGCGTGAGCAACAATTTAAAACATTTGTTTTAAAAAGTAATCCTCCCCTATTTTTATTTGATCTTTTTGATAGTCATGCATGTATTTTGAATAACTTAAATTTTGTCAAGAAGCACACTAGCGCAGGCCTATACTAGGTGTACAATTATAAAGAATAGACTAAATATGTAGGGGTAACATGACCATAGTCTAGATGACCAAGCAGTTGGTCAGTTTATTTTTTCGAGGCTCTTCAAGATACCAAGCTGAATGGTAGCTAATGAGTTTCAACCTAGACACCTTACTGTAAATTGTGTAACGGGTGATTAAGTACCTGGCAATGTGTTCTGGTGGCAGTAGATGGTAGATTCGGTTTTCTCTATGAACTGTGTTTCCCTTGGAATGTTCGATGTCTTCGACATTTTTTTAAGGTAGCAAGATTTGTTGTCGACAGCTCGAGTACCTGTTTAGGACTGTTCTAAATGGCAAATTTCAATTTTTTGGACTGCCAAGTTTCCATGTGAAGCGTTACGCCAGTGACAAGTGATATGCCTCTAGAGTATGTTATCTCTGACGACGTTGTTTACAGCAAATGTTGCTCATGACAAGTATTTTATCCGTAAAACTAAGCTTTCATATCACGTGTTTTCCAACAGTGGTCATGGTGCCAAGTTTAACGTCCGTAAAAGGCTCTGGCTATTTGCCTTAGTGTTTTGAAGTGTGTGACTTTATTGTGCACTACACCTTTTGTAACAATTTTATGTATTCTTTTATTTTAGTCTTTTATTATATCATCGCTCCGTGAGGAGGATGAGATATTGAAATCACTTTGCCAGTTGAGCTATATTTGGCAATGCCAGCTGAAATTGGCACCGTTGCCATGGTATGAAAACTTTTGTCTCCCAGACCCTCGGAAGTGAAGGTCAAAGGTCAGGGGCCAAAGGTAAAATTTTGTGAAAAATAACAATTTTTAGCATTTTTAGTATAATTTTCTAAAGGAAACATTCTACTTACCTGAAACTTCACATACACAGTGAACGTATCTGCTACTAACAAAATATATGGTTGCCATGGCAACCAAATTCAGATGACAGAAGGTCAAATTTACATTTTCTTATTTTGAAAACTGCTTCTAAACGGCTGGACCGATATTCTTCAAACTTGGTGGGAATGTACCCAAGGGTGGGAAATATGTCTCACCCAGCCCGAAAGTAGAGGTCAAAGGTCAGAGGTAAAGAATAGCTTTGTGGGCCTGCTGTTGGTACACAGGCAGAATATATTTCTCTGTGTATCAATCTTAAATATACTTGACGCGCACCCTAGCGCGCGTTAAAGACACCGTGCAGGAATTGCTTCACCACAGTAAGATACCAACGCGATCTTTACGAGTGGGCCAGTATCAGGGGCGTAGCGAAGGTGTTATCTTTGGGGGGTGTGTGGGGGGTGTGGAGATTATGTTTTGCCGACGGATCTGGTAATGCGTAGTGCGAAAACGAGCTTTGGCGGGTGGGGTCCAGGGCCCGCCTGGGTCCAGGCAGTCCCGGAAGCTCTGAGGTTTAAGTGTATCTCTGGGTGAAAAATTAAGTCTCAGGATGGGTATATTTTTGTTCATAATGCATCATCAAATACAAACTAGATCCCCACTAATTTTAATGTATTAGGCCATCCTCTCGCCAGGCCGCTATAGTTTGAAGCGGTTGGGATCCAGAAGTCCGCTAGTGTTTTAGCTAGGACGTTTTCTCACTGCGACATTTACTGATCTGTGACCTGGGGGAGGGGTGTAAGGGAAGGGGGTGTCCCCCTCCCCTTTGGAAATTTTTGGAATTTGTAAGGTGTCTAAATCGCAAATGGTGCAATATTTGAGTGGATTTCTGCCCTAATGAGGAACCTCAAAATTTACACCCGGGTAGAATTTGCTTGTCAAATTTTTTTGTGCGACATTTGTTGCCGTTTATGTGACATTGTCCCACAAGCAGGGGCTGGCTAAAATACTGGGCCGGCTTAAGGGCCCCTGGTGGGAGTCCATGGGGCTTCGCCGCCGGAAGCTCTGATATTATATCTTAATCTCTCGGTAAAAATTAAGTCTCATGCAGGACTGGTATATTTTGGTTCATAATGCATCATCCAATGCAAAGATTCCGATTAATTTTAATATATTAGGCTATTCCTCTCGTCATGCCACAATACTTCAGGAGCTGAACCTGTCGTTCAGAACTGGAACACTATGTGTTCAGCATTTGAACACTAGACGCTACGATAAGTGGATAGGCGTCCGGCGTTCAAAAAGGGAGAGAAAGTTTTCAGAATCTTAACACAAGTGTTCAAAATATGCTTTGAATCTGAAGATGGGTTTTGTATCTGTTTCATTTCGGTGTTCAAAAGTTAAAAGCCTGAGATTGCAGTGAAGGGAAGACAAGCGCGCGGCACGCATCATTTTCCCCAGGATGTTTGTGGCTAGACCGGATCCTCAGAAGTTTGCAAAATGTGTTTTGAGTCAAAGTTAGGGTTTAGAAGACGGGCTAAGGATACCCTCTCGATGGGTAATCGGTTGCTGCTCCCCATGGTGATGATAAAAGTGAGGAATAATATGCAGAAAGTGTTTTTTTTTTTTTCAAGAATGTCATATGACCCGAAATAGTACACCTATGCGGACGTCGTTAAGTCCCTTTCTTTTCCCGAGTTGCCGACGGACTCAGTCACTCGTCCAATTACACCGACGGCCGTTGATACGGCATAATCAATTTGCCGACGGGTCTTCAACTTGAATGGGCAATTAGATGAAGAGCCGAAAATCGAAATAGCCGATAACAGACTGGCCCGTTCTCTCTTTTCCTTTTTTCTTTTCATTCTCCGTCTTCCCTTTCACTCCCTTCCTTTCACTTTCTTTTCCCCTCTTTTCTTCTCTTCTTTTCCTCCTCTTCCCTTTTCCTCTTCTTTTCCTTTCCCTCTCCTCTTTTTGCCGACAGACCGCAAATTTGCCGACGGGTGACCAAATATTGGGGGTATGACACCCCCCCCCCCCGCTCGCTACGGTACGCGATGGCTACTTAACACTGATGATAGCAACATAAATGAACAGTACACAGTGTAGGTGTGCCTGCACGGTACTGCCTGTCCATTCCAACGAACTGCATGCTAACGCGCGCTACAATCCTGGACAAAAATACATGGGACAGTACCCCCACTCCCCCGTTCAATGTTGAATTTCTTTAAATTCGGAATATCTTTGGGTTGGGACAACATTGATCAAGGGGGGGGGGATTTTTGAAGACCGCGAACTTGTCGAAGTATTTTGCTACATTTGTGCCAAAGTGTCCCATCATTTTTGTCCAGGATTGTCTGAGCTACCATACACGTCCATAGGAGTATTGGTCAGTTATATTTAGGGTACATGAACACAGGTGAGATTCGATTTTTTTGTAGCGGTGTGCACATCCCCGAATTTAAGATGATAGTTGGAAACGGAATGTGACTTCTTTAATTGAGAATAACATAATATCATACCGAGCCGGATTTAAGTATGGGCCAGTGGGGCATGTGCCCAGGGGCCCGACAAAAGGGTCCCCACAAAATTATGTTATTGTATTTTTGGGGTAGGACCACAACCTTTGCCTTCCTTTCATGACTTGCGCCCTTGTAGTCTTGAGGAGAATTATAGTCGAAGGAGCCCCCACAATATTTTGTGCCCAGGGCCCCCACAAAGTTAAACCCGGCCCTGATATCATATTACAAACAGTGTAAAAGAATATACAACGTACACAAAGCCCGTTTTCATTTTCAAAGGACTGTCACTTGTACACCCCTTGGCGCGGCTAATAATTTGATATAGCGACATCATTTCGGACGGTCTACCATTGACCTGACGACGGTCTACCGTTGACCTACACACTGTTTTAATGGGACTGACGGTCGACCGCACTCTTTTGGGAAGGGGCTCAATGCAAAAGAAATATTTACAGCAATTTTACGGTTGACCGTGGCAAATAACGAGTAAACTACATTTTAAGAATTACTTTATACCCATAAAAAAGTACAGTGATATCATCTATACATACTCCATCTTTGCATGTTTATGACGTCATCCTTAGAGATAAAATATGCTGTAAGATAAGGTAGATCATGTGGTTTACCATAGTTCTGAAATAGCCATGGCACGAGGGCGCCCTCTTCCTTAGTCTCAAATTCCTGGAATTATTACTTTGTCCCCCCTCCTTTTGACGGAATGATAGAATCCAATCGCTCTGGAGTTTATGCAATAACGTTATCAATGATTTAACAGGGTATTATCGTAATAGTTCTAATAACTCGACGAAAAGCTAAGAACTTCTGCACTTTGATATTATTTTCGAAAGCGTCCCTTTGAAATTTCATGTGAGCTTTCGGTTCCGGTGAGAAAAAGTTGTACTTGTCCATGACTATGAAATATTGTATGCTGTGTAAAATCTTCAACTAAAGGCAGACATTTGGTTATATTAAGCTGTATTGAGTAAGGAAGTGTACAAAACAACTGAATTGTCGGCCCCTACACCACTTCCCGTCCCCCCCCCCCCCGAACAATAGCATGAAAACAATTTGATGGATATACCTTTTTTACATGGTCCTCCTTAATAAACGTCCTAACGCAACTTCTCAAATAGGCAAATTTATACCTCCATTACTGTCAAATTCCACCTTCCCAACTTAAATCCAAGTTTCCTCGATTTCCAAATTAATAATTAACTGCAATCTTTAATTACTCATCATCTTCATTTTCGATCATAGCTCTTAAATTTGTCCTACAATTTATGAACGTTTCTCTGCTGCAACGTATATTCGTATGCTCCCATAGACTTGTACAGTAGTTCAGACAATCCTGGACAAAAATACATGGGACAGTACCCCCACTCCCCCGTTCAATGTTGAATTTCTTTAAATTCGGAATATCTTTGGGTTGGGACAACATTGATCAAGGGGGGGGGGGATTTTTGAAGACCGCGAACTTGTCGAAGTATTTTGCTACATTTGTGCCAAAGTGTCCCATCATTTTTGTCCAGGATTGTAGCATTTACATCATAATATGCGCACAGATTTTCTGTATACAAGGATTTCATGTGACGTCACATGCAACGGATTCTCAGGCACTGGAGGGCAAAACACACGCGAAGTGAAGAACTTACAGCACACGCGCAACGCATAACCGGACACAATGAACGCGTGCCCTTCAAAACCAAAGAGACGCGTGATCTTGCTCTAACTAAAGAGCCTACGCGCGATCCCATGACGTTGTGAAGCCCCTCTATAGCACAATGAACGCTTTCTTTTTGCACAGCAAAAGGGTGCATGTTGGGAAGTTAACACGCATGCAGAATCTCGAACATTGTCACACTGATCCATATATGTAGGTTCTACACATCAAAGATATTAAAGGTCTAAGTATAGATACCAAACTACTACACCTAAACACCTACACCTGAACTGTCATCAGCATTTCCGCCCCGATATCGTAGCCTCCATGGGGAGTGACCATGCCATTTTAAGTTGGGAATCTATACTTGTATTATCTTTGCTATACATATGTCCGTGATCGGTGCTTTGTGTGTTATCTTTCCATTAAGCGGACACCCTAATTTACAATCCATAAGTTTGTATGTCAATCGAGTTTTAGATTCGTATTCTAAGGGATGGATTAACTTGTACTGTAAACACAAAGGTAACGATATGTACTTTCGTTTTTGTCATACATTGGTGTCATTTGCACCACATACTGTGATGTGGCCACTTCTTTAATTTGCTAAGGCAATTGCATGTACTAGACTCAGTGCAAATATGTAATGATGCGCACTTGCGCTAACGCGTAATATCGCCAATTAAGGCCTTAGAGACCGAACAGGCTTAAAAGCACTCTACAGTTGTAGGGCGCGCGCGTTACCATACCCACATCAAATATATTATAAGCATAGATACCAGACTCCTGTATGTACACTGTTACGGAAATTTACTCCTCATGGAGACGCAAATATCAGTGCGGAAGTTTGGACTTGACATACGCGCCTTTCTATTCGATGTGCATAGGAACGCATTACAGAAAACGCCATTATTAGAACAGCGCAGATTGCGTGAGTATTGTATACGCACAGAATACAGTTCCAGGTATAGGCTACCCAAAAATGCTTGTAATATCTTTGGGTATAGAGCTTATGCACCTACGTCACGTTTCTCTATTTTTTCATCCAAGCGTACATTGTGCAACAATTGTTACTAAGGTGCTATCGTGAGCACGTATCTTTAACACACCTACTACGTATGGCAGTTCCATCCAGTAAGCCAAATTGAAACGCGCTGACGTCACGTGCATAAGCTCTATACCCAGAATATAATACTTGACGTGCACTTTTGCGTTATCAGAAAACGAACGCGCTAGTAGTTGCTTTCATTTTGTGAGTGCATGAGAAATTAAAGGCCGATATAAAAGTGCGTAGCCCAATTTGAAGATACCATAGAAACTGACCTATGAACAGGGGCGGATCTAGGGTCTTTTCTGAGGAGGGGTCCAACATAAAAAGGGCACATTCATTTTTTTTTTAAATTTTGGTTCCCATAAACGTCAGTGATTATTCAATTTACGGCATATTGACAAAGAAAGGATAAACCAAGAGACATGCAAAAACTGGAATCAAAACCTGGAATCTAAACGGTGAAAATGCAAAGCGCGCGAAGCGCGCGAAATTTTTTTGGGTAAGCCTACACTTATAAGAATTTGTACTAATTTAAAGCTTATATAGAACAATTGTCCAGACAGTTAGGCCCTATCGGGCATAACTTTATTGTACTTCCCTCCTCGAGTCACTAGCCGTACCGTACGACAGACACAAGTGAACGTTAACCAGGTTTAACGAAATACGATACAATTTCCGACATTTACATAAATCCATGTATACATAAATCCATGTATTTCTACTTGAAAAGGTGGAAAGGGTTTGTACTATATTTAGCTATAAGTATAACGGAACTGAGGAAGAGTGGACAAAGCGTACCGAAAATTTTGGGTTTTATCCCAGAAATTACCCTTACGAAAGCCAAAATAAGTAAATAGACCATGTGTGGCGGCAGAATTTCCCCAACAGGAGGCCAAGCCATGTCAGCAACCCCAATTAGTTCCGACATTCCTTATTTCGAGGGGATGATGAGAAGGGCAAATGGAGGAGCCTCATTATCCTATGCCATTGCAGGCATATTTTGCATCATATCACTTAATACTTCAAGGTCCCAGTTGCGCACTGATAGTGTTCTTTGAATGTGGATCGTGAAATTGAAAAGCGCGCGAAGCGGGGGAATATGTTTGATAGGCTAACACCTAAAACATATGACGGAACGAAAAAAGAACTGTGGGCTTGTAGACCGTATCAGGTGTAACATACATTTGTATCGAAACCACCTGGACTATAAGATGAAATAGCCAAACTTTGCTCCATAAGTCGCTCACCAACTGACTCTACCGCATGACAAACACACAAGAGAACACCAACTAGGCTTTGCGGTATGGGATGAAAGTTACGAACTTTACATAAACTATGTACTCTGCCTATATGTTACTTGGTAAGGTGGAAAGGACTTGTGCTATCCTGCTTTGTGGAATGGAACTATTGAAGAAAATAGAGTGACTCTACAGCGCGCGTAGCGCGCCGAAAATTTTGGGTTCTTATCAGAGAAATTATCCTCTTGAAGGCAAAAAACAGGTAAGCCGTCGGGGCAACTAGTTGTCGTCGGGGACTGCGTACTTTCGACTAGGACTCCCCGACAAACCTGTAAAACTTCCCCGATAGTTGGCCAGCCTTCCCCGACGAGGGCATGAACCTTTCCCCCACCTGGCGCCACCGCTATCTCGACTGGGGGAGGGGGTTAAAATACTGTATGTTGTGTTCCCTATATAGTTGCGGCGCGACTGTCAAAAATACTCTGTCAGAACAGATGACTGAATTCGAATGTTTGCTTTTTATTTGCGACAGCAGACCGGTCATCGGTCCAAAGACGTCAAAAAAATTGAACCGACTAACATTGCGTTATTTGACCTGTGGTGATTTTATATAGTATTTTTAAAATGAAACAAAAGCCGATTCGTCCATTGCGACTTCTGGTCAACTCTTGGCTGTGGACTTTTAACTAAGATTGGCTTTTTATTCCCATCACTAGGGCAACACTAATAAATGAAGAGAGTAATTCCAGACCATGAATATCATATCGTGTTCATAAGAGGAGGGATACTAGCGGGTAGAGGGAAGGTTTCGTAGATGTAGCGTTTAGGGAGTGTGATCAGATCATTATTTTGTCAGACCAAAAGACTAGCAGTGACCTTTTGGAATCAATATTAGAACTCAGTAGTAATACGTTGCATAAAGCGCTAGCTAGTGAGTATGACGTAATATCTGCGCGTTTTACTGTATTACTGTACTTTGAAAGCCCAAGCACGCCACACGTGGTTCCAAGCGAAAAGTGACTAGAATGCCTGACTGTCACGCAGGCAGTGAGAATTAGAGTTAAATGAGGTTTTACGGCTCAGTTTCTAACCAACTGGTTTAAGTCGGGCCGGTCGCGGGCTTTTTTGGAGTGTGGCTCACTGGCATGTTTTTCCCTACTCCATTGCAATCAGTAATACATACTGTAGTCACATTCTCTGTAAAACGATTGCGCTGTTCGTGTTTCAGGGCGGGCAATATAGGCTACCATAGTCAAATATATTGCTGAAAGTTTCTGCGATACATAGCTAGACTTTTACGGGTGGATTGATCGATACTGGATGGGGGTAACCAAAATCTCGGAACTGGACAACTGTCATTACCTGTCAAACTGTCGTGTTTTTTTTTTATTTTTTTTATTTTTTATTTTTTTAGGCTAGTGTGAAAAAAAAAACAATTTTGAAAAAGGGCACATTGGGAAATTTGAGGGGGGGGGTCCGGACGTCGGCGACCCCCCCCTCTGGATCCGCCACTGATGAATAGTCTTTGAAATTAAAGATAAGGTATCATGGTTCATCTCACGGCTCTTGATGCCGTTCATATGTTATGAAATATTTCATTAATTTAAAATTTAACCCCCAACTGAAGAGAAAAATTGCTCAACAACCGTTCAAAACCATAAAATTCCCAAGTTTTGCCGAGATCCTCCGAATTGCCCCGAAGTGGAAATACGAAGCGCTAAAACTTCCGAAAGTTTTTGTGACGTCATAAGTGGTGTAATCACTGAACTATATGCTAGGAAGGATCATTCCACAATAAGGTTTTGAAGCCATCATGGAGGGTCACGTGATGTAGGTTAGCTTACTCAAGTCGCCAACGCCGTAGAAACGCGTACCTAGAAGGGAAAACGCTTAGGCAATGATGTACATGCTAACGCGCCGTAGTCGGCCTTGAGGTACGTTCACACTTGTCCGGCAACGGTAACGGTAACGGCAACGGCAACGGCAAACGCTGCGGCAACGGCAACGGTAACGGCAATCCGGTAAAAGTGTACACACTGGTACGGCAAAAAGTGATTACCGCAAGGAAACCGGGTTTTTTTTTTTAAAAGTGTGCATGGAAAACAGTGGGTCTACGTCACGTCGATAGTAGACTTTCATTTCTGAGGGTCAAAAGTAAATGTTTGCTTGGGTCTACAGTTTGGCAGAACCAAGCTGGGAAAGCGCCCAAAGGGACGTCCTCTAGAGGGATGAGTGAGTGAGTGTTATACAGAGGAATAATTATAATTGGATGTGTGCAAGATATTGCATCATAGACTGTAATGAGGTGTGTTCAACCAATCAGTGATGGCATCTAAAGTTGAGATTGAGTGCTAAAGTACTCCATTTCTATTTCGAGCAAGCAAATTTGTTATTTCCTGGGAGAAATATATATTTCCTGGAAAACTTGCATTCAACCATTTGGCAAAATTGATGTTACCCCCCCGCCCCCCGTACGGTAACTGCATGCGAGTAGTCACAATATGCGCTTAAGAGAAATCCCGTAACGTTAAATTTTTTACCAAACGTTTTCTCTCCTTGGAATTTGCATTCTCAATTTGACCAGCTTTGTGTATCTAGCAGTAAATGAAGTATGATATCTCATAGCGCATTCCCTTTCCTGCACCCCCAGTCCGCAGTGAGTTTTAAAAGTAAGAGTTAAAATTCCTGAACTTTCATCGTCTCCTTTAAAGCCTGCGGAAAGGCTCTCATCATGTTTACTGGGAACAAAAAAACGTAACTGTGTTTCTTTCTTTGGGTAAGTGAAATGACTGTCCGTCCCTGCTTGCGCCCAGCTTATGTGAGTTTTTGTTGGCTCGATGTGTGTCATTTGTGGTGATGTACCGTTGTCCTTGAAAAAAAAAACTAGCCTTCTCATAGGTTCTGACCTTTCGTGTTTACGAAACAATTCGCAGTAATGATCGGAAAAGATTTCCTAACAGGGGGGGGGTGTTTGGGATCTACTGAGAGGGAGCTTAGCAGTTGGCGAATTTTAGCTAAAAAAGAGGAACAGTAGACAGGAAAAGGAGGAGGGAAAACAGGAAAAGGAGGAAACGAAAGAGTAGAAAGGAGAAAGCGAACAAATAGAAAGAGAAGAAGAGGAGATCTGATCCATGGTATTTTTAAATCCGAGCTTTCTAGGAGGCCCTATTCCGGTCTCTTGTCCTATCCTTTTGAATACCCTTTATACTGTACAAAATGAAGCAAGGAAACTGAAATTTTTACGTAATTAATTCAAGAATGTTTCTGTGACTCCACGCATTTTTTGCGTAAAATTTTTCCCCGAATTCAGATTTACAAAAAAATTTTTTTCTAGTGGTATATGGCAGTTGTCCTGGAATGAACACTGTAAGTTGATCCCTTTCTTTTATAAAAGCTTTACGGCACATTGCTACTTATCTAGTGTAGGGTCTTTTAGTTTTTCGGAAATGGGCATTTTTTTGTAATAAAATGTCAAAGTATTGGTCTATTTTGACTAAATTAATTAACCAAAAGATAAAGTTTTTTTTTGAGTTGGGCTGTGCCGTTCCAACAACTGTGACAAGGGGAACCTGGGGTGGGCAAGGCTTTGGTCGTAGTGGGCACGTTCACCCCTCGTGCCCACCACTTGGTCTGGTGAGAGTAGCTACGCCACTGCCCAAGTAAGACAGTTTGTAAAGTTAAATAGACAGTGGGGGGAGTAGGAGGGGGGGGGGTGGATTGTTCAGAAATAATGTTCTTAGGAAATTGGTAATATTTAAATTATACATTTATAGGAAAGGCTATTTTGAGCACAAATTCCTTACGAATATCCAAAAGCTACAAAAATTAAATGAATGCTAGTGAATGAAGCTTCCTCTATGATAATGCAATGAGAGCAGCATAACCGGTCTAAAGCTCCGATCGTAAGAGTCAAACTAATCTTCTTAATTTTACCTTGTCCAATATTTTGCAACCAAACTGCGCTAAGGTCCCTCAAATATTCAACAATCTATCTTCTAAAGGGCCAGTGGGAACACCTCTCCTCAGACCTTCCCCCCATATCCACGCTACACTACAAGGGGTAATAGAGCGTTTGAAATTCCATCATTCGGCTAAAGAGTCTACAGTGGAATTGATTGTCTTCAGGAACCGTCTTTTAAGAAGCGAGGGCCAGCGGGGCATGTGCGCAAGGCTTTGCCCCCACACAAAGGGGGCTCCACAGAGACTATAGGTGTATCAAATAATAGGGTTCATGCGGGAGACGCCTTCCAGCTGAAAACTTAATATCCTCACACATGAGCACCGAAATATTGTGCATTGCTGTTGGTGGTTAAGAGAGAGGGAATTTGAAAGGGTGGGAGCATATTTGTTCTATGTAGTTCATAAAATTATTTTACTTTTTAATTCGTGCATACTAAGGACACTGGGGAAAAAACTAAATCGCTAAAATATTCGGGCACTTGAAATATACTGGCGGAAAAATAACAAAATTATGACCGAAATACAAACAGACGAAACAAGGTTGTAGCTCTTGAACAATCTGATAATAAGGAATCACCCAACGGAAAAGCTATCTCCGAAACAAAAACGACATTGGAACCAACCATGAGGGAAAACAAAAAGAAACATGCAACAAAACAGACTAAAATAAGATTAAATAATACACTGCGCAAAACCGCTGGACCCACGTCTACTAGAACAGACGAAATAACCATGCCTTAAACCACATTCCTAATCAAAAACTCTGGCGCACACCTGTACTAACCGACCCCGCACCCCCCCCCCCCCCCCCTCTTGGCGTGTTTCGGCAGCGCAAATTCTGGATTCACCCGCCTTGTGATGATACATCTGACTTTATAGCCTAAAATTGTTGGAATCTATGGTCTGCATCACAGTCGGATTTACCTTCAGAGGGGCCCTAGTGTAACCTATCATATGATTGTGGGCCTTTTCCAGTTTAGTTTTTAGTGACTTATTTGTGGTACGCAGGGTCAAATACCTGGACACTACAGGTGAAAAAGAGATGTAAGTGGAGGACCGATCCACCATTCGCGTGTAGCCTGGCAGGGCTAGCTTGATGTTCATGTAATTGTTGTGTTGCGATCCACGATTTTTGAAAAAAAAATGTTGCAATAGGGTTAGTGGCTACGCTTTGTGAGACTGAAGATAAAAGGCAGAAGAATTCCCAGGCAAATTTTGAAATGAAACACTGTTTTGACGCAAATGTAGACTGACTTCTTATGATTAAAACAGCCTACAGGGGTTGATGATTCAGCAGAGGTCTTAAGGAAGCAGGGAGGATGGGATTATTGTGAAATTTTCCGCGGATAAATCCCACAGATTAGTTGAGGGCGGGAGACAGTAGTACATAGAGGGAGGAGGGAGTGAATTGAAAAAGCGAGCGAAGCGAAGGCGGCGGGGGACAAAGCCGAAAAATTGCATTTTTAGAAATTAATAGCAACATACGAAAAAGAAAAATACCCTACGGTCAGGATCGGAGCGGTTTGCCCCTGCCCACACCCCCACTCCGCCAAGCTACGTACCTGATACCATATTTGGTCCAAATGTGGAACTGTCCGTGACTTAGCCTACGAATTGCCTCTAAACATTATTTTAGAATCTCGGAAATTCATACGATCGCTTGATAAAAATTGGCTTTAAAATATTTCGAGGGAGAGGGCACTGACACCACTCCCGCTGGGCATGGCTAGTAGCCGTGACTCCCATGAGGATAGCTATGATCTAACATACAGTTCAAATGTCAAGGACGAAAAACGAAAAGAGTGGACTCTCCCCTGAAGTTAAAGACTGCCAGTGGTTAGTTTTTCTTGCTCCTGCCAGTTTGCATTTTGTTCATGACACTGTTTTAATTCATTTTAAAATGTCAAGTGACTAGCAATTGACCTTGAAGTAATCATGTGGCAGGTCAATTTGACCTAAACGAAGAAAGGGACTACGACGAACTCATCATATCAGAATCCAGAACTCCTTCCACAATCAACCGAATCCCCATTCTCTTCAGTTAACCCAAGGTTTCTGTGGCCCTGGGTGGGTATGAGAAGTAACTGTTCTAACCGAAGGCTTAACAATATTTTGTGCTAAACTATCTCCTTCATTGTCCGGCTAATGAATTTTCCCTCCTTGATTAATGTGCAGATAATGGATCGCCTTTTGAGTATTTTGTTACATACGGCCTCCAAAATAACCGCGGTTTCTGAAATCCTGTTCATTAAAAAAATGCCAATAATACAGCGAATATAAAAGATTCGAAACGAAACCTCTAGAACAGGCATGTGTATACCATGTGGTCAGTGTTAATAAAATATCATACGCCTGAACGACAATGCATCATAATACAACATGACCATGCCTCGCAAGTAGCTTTGTTTAGGTACATACTATCAGTAATTTAAAACTTAAACGAAATTTCCTACGCAGGTAACGTTTATAGATTAGAAATATGAAGACATAGTGCTTTTGATTCTGTATTTTGGTAGGAAGAGAAAGGTGAGGATTTCGGTTTTTACTGCAGCAATAAGATTTGAAAACTATAAGATAAAAAGATGACTCGTTTTATAGGAAATAAACTTAAAGTTGGGCCCTTAAAGAGTCGGGGCCCCGTAACCTACAGGTTACCTCGATTACTGGGTTAATCCGGCTATGTGTCTGTATATAAGAAGCGCCCAGCCGCTTGAAAAGAGACAGTAGGTTTACTCGTATAGCCCAATCCATGAAACCAGTTTTCTTCAAAGAGCCAAGTGACTGTGCATGCAAGAGACCCCCACAGAGGTTCGTGTTCAGGGGCCCACACATTCGTAAATCCAGCCAAATTCATATAGCCTACTATTTCCCCCATGAGTCACATGATAGGCTTGTTGTTTCCTAAAACCCAGTAAGCAGTCGCTGGCGGTCCACCAGCGGCAAAGTGGTGGTCCATGGGTGGCCATGGTGGCAGTGGCTAGCCGACAGAGGCCCATCGAAGGACCATCGTTGGTCAGGTGGAATATGTCGGCCATGCATGCCACTGGCTGGCCGACGGACGACCATCGGAGGACCACGGATGGCCATACCAAATCTTTCTTTGAGGCGTTCAAATAATTTCAGTTATCGAAAAAAATCCCCCAGAAGTTTTTTCATTTGTTATTTAATTTATAAATTGATGTTAAAACAATTACAAAGCAAAGTCGGCTAGTTAACTGGTCCACCAGAAGGCGCTTCAGTCCGGCGCGCAACCGACTTCCGGCGGAAGTACGGTGATTTTGTTATACGACAATTACATTTTTTCACACATGCAAAGTCCATGGGCTTATCACCTCACCTTACGACTGATTTGAAATTTGCCCTGCTGTTTTCCTTGTTAACTGAACAAAAATTGTCGTACTTTTATCACATTAATCCCACAACTAACAAAGGCCTAATATACAATTTTATCAAGCCGAGTCCGGTTACATTTCATTATTGGCACGAATCGGTGTTTGCCCATTAGGCTAAACTAAACAGAACCAGAAAGCCCAAAGGCTTAGTGATTCCTTGCCGAATGGGGATGCTTTGTTGCATTGAGGTTTATCCCTCAAATTTATCTTTCTTGACTATGTCATTTTATGTTTTAACAATTTGAACTCTGCTGACCTCACAAGACCTTTGAACCCCACCAAATATAACAAACAACATTTTAAGAGTATGACCCCTGGTGACCCAGATGACCCACACCAGAAGGAATAGGGTTCTAAGTCTAACCAAAGTGCATCTGCATACTCTATACGAAATTTATCCAAATGACATGACAATGACATGATCCAAATTCATCCAGGAAATGACACTTTCTGCAGGGGTATTTTAAGTTGCATTTAAACATTCCAAATTTTGATATCTCATGTTTTAGAAATTTACAAGTGAGAAAATTCTATACTATAAATTACATTTTTCAGAGAATAATTTGGATTTCAAATTACTTTTTATGAGCCCTCTTTTGTTTTTGTTTCAAAGACGTAGGAAGCTGTTTTCTCGACTGGGTAGGGGTTGAACGTTGTTTCGGACCGCCGTCCTGGGGCAGGGTGTAAGGGGCAGGGTGTAAGGGGTGGGGTCTAAGTGGAGGTGTCCCCCTCCCCTTTGGGAAATTTTTGAATATTTGAGGGTCCTTAGACGCAATTTGGTGTAATATTTTGCAAATTTTTAGTATCTATTTTTGGTTCTTTTCATTTTTGATGATCCCTCCTGTTATACATGCAGGCGGACAAGATGACTAACTTTTTCCATCTTGTTTCTTCAGTTCAATCACCTTGGAGAGAATGCACAAATTAATGAATTTGTATCATTAATTGAAGAAGTCAAACACTTGCAAGCTATGCAACTATCAACTGCCAGTTGATAAAAGGAAATGTACAGCAACGTATCGTTGTCACTAGCAATGCTCAGAACACATGATAATGGACTGAAAAATACTCATTAAACAAGAAAACAATTATGTTTCCAAAATGAAGACTTTATTACACTTAAATATGCAAGCAAGAAGATGCAACCTAGCCTCTCCGGATTGTCGATATTGTACCGTAAAAAACAGTGGCGCCGGCAGAGGGTGGTGATGGGGGCACTACAGAAGATGATGCAAACCCACCACAGACAAACCCAGAAAGTCGGTGTAAATTGTGCATATTCGCATCAGTGGCAGTTTGCATTCGGGGTAAATCCATCCTTTGTCACCTTGTGCAGGCGATGTCTTAGGGGAGGTCTAAGGGGTCTCCTCCCCATGCTTCTCCCCTTTGCGAAATTTTGTTCATTTACGATAGATTAGATGCAAAATAATGCTATTTGTGACTAATATTTAATTGATTTATTGATTATGTATTGGAAAACTCACACTTTAGTAAATTATTATTTTTGGTTGACTGTAAAGGAAAGGTGTGTTGTCTTAGTGGAGGGCTAACAACTTCTCCCCTTGAAAAATTCTTGTTTAGATAAAGTGGCTTAGATGCAAAATAGTGGTATCTTTGGCTAATCTTTCAATTAAGTACGTGCTTAGACATTATTAATGATAATTTCTCATTCTTTAGTGGCATTTTGGCTCTGGCGTTGCACTCGTTATAAAAGTGCAACGACATATACATGCTACGAATGCACCCGTATATGCTACTGTCACAGGGTGAGGGTCCAAGGACAGGCGTAAGCCCTAGGAGACAGCAATCACGAGATAAGCTCCCAAAGGTTGCAACACAGAGAAAGTAGATAACAACACCATACAATTGAGTTACAAGAAAATTATTATCTCTCTTAACAGCAGAACTTTGAAATAAAATATGAGATAGAAATATAGCTGACTTTTGCTATTAAAGGAGCTGGGTAGTGGCGTACTTCCGAAATGAAAACGTCATACCCTGGTCATACCAAACGAGATGTTTACCCTCAGTGTGAGGCTAATATTGAAAATATTCCTCCTAATACGTTTTAAATTCTCACTTAAAATAAGTTTTGCAATGTAATTTAGTGATATCGTTCCTGTATATTTTCTTAGATCTTTTATTTTCCACTTGCAAGATATTAGACAATTTCTTTTTTGAATTTCTAGTTTGTAACTTTTTCTTCTGGCACAGACATTTTTGAATCCTTTCCATTTGTAACGGTTTATGCAGTGCAAACGTTAGCCTAAGTTAGGCCAGCTAGCGTTAGCGCCTAAGTCTACCACGAAAAGACAAACTCATTGATCCGAAAAACAGTTTCAATTACCTGCAAAATTGATAATGTTGTCCAAAAAACTCCAGCAGATGATGAGCGAAATATTCCTGCAGCTCTCTCTAAATTCCAAAGAGTGAAATTAAGGATGACTCCAAAATTAAGATTGAATATTCACTCTGAAAGAGTGAGAATGACTCTTTTTCGATTGAAATTTTTCACTCCAAATTTAGGGTGATCCCTAATTTCACTCTAAAAGAGGTGATTTTCACTCCAAAGATTTTAGAGAATGTGTCTTAATTCCTCTTAAATTAAATTTATCGCACTGAAACACGTACGCGAAGCGAACATACTACACACGCACGTTGTGAGTTATAAACTGTGCTAAACACAATGCATGGATGGCTTGATCGGTTTCAGTTCAAATCGATAAACCAAGAATCATAACCGGATGTGACGTAACGAAGTCGGCAGGTCCGAGAATTTATTCTGTCTTGGCGTCTACCCAGCTCCTTTAAATATGAACTTATAAATGTAGCAGACTTTTGCTATTAAATATGAAAAAAGAAAATACAAATAAACACCGTCACAGATAAGGAAACTTTTCGTAGTCTGATCACTGAGAAAACAGTTCCAGTTTCTGTCTTTCGTTTAAATTTGCTTCTTTCAATGGAACAAATTCAGAGATGAATGACATTAAGTGTGGTGTCCCACAAGGCTTCATACTTCTTTCCATTATTTACTTTAACGATCTGAATGATATTTGTCAGAATGCTTCACTTGTTCTGTTTGCAGATGACACGAATATTTTTTTCTGCGACGATAATCCACTGCGACTTGAAAATACTGTCTGCCATAAACTCTCGATTTTTTGTGACTGGTTTGCCTGTAACAAACTTTCACTCAATCTAGTTAAGACAAATTATATTGTATTTAATAATTCGACATGCATTAAAGATAAGAATTTTAATATAGTGGTAAATGGACAAAAACTTCAACGGGTCAACAAAACTAAATTTTTAGGTGTAATTATTAACTCGAAACTAAGTTGGGTAGACCATATTTCTTACATCTCGTCACAAGTCGCTAAGGGCGTTGGTATCATTGGCAGACTGAAGTATATTGTCCCTAAGAATGTTCTGAGAATGATTTATCTATCTTTAATTTATCCTCACTTAACTTATTGCTCATCAATTTGGTCTGGTGCTAGCTCCTCTCATTAAAAAGTTTGTTTATTTTGCAGAAGAGAGCCGTTAGGCACGTTTCTATGGCTGGATCAAGGGATCCAATCAGCCTTATTTTTAAGTCCTTGCACCTTTTGAAATTGCATGATATAGTAAATCTCCCGGTTTCGTGCTTTACTTATAGGTTTCTGAACAATCTCTTACCGAGTAATTTTTCGCACCTTTTTGAGCAAAATAGTTTTAAACACGGATACGATACCCGCCATGCTCATTTGTTACAAAACCATATCACCCTTTCTCGCTTTTCACAAAGTTCTTCACGTTACCGAGCAGTAAGGGCCTGGAACTCCTTACCAGACATTTTGATCTCTAAGCCAAGCATACACTCATTTAAGAAAAATCTCGTAAAATATTACATCAGCGTGTATTAATTAAAGTTATACTGTATTATTCAACTTTTTACTTTATTACTTAACTTGAAGGACGGCACCGTAATTTAACTTATGAAGAGGCATGCGTGCTACTGGAGGGAGGGGGATGGGGTGGGTGGGGGAGCCTTTTGTGGGAAAGGGTTTGGCCGGTTTAGGGATGGTGTGAAATCTTCTTTGTAACTTTTGTTCAGTTATTGTGTGTTTGTTTTTTCTCTGTTTGTTACTTTTAGGGAGTAAGCTCTCGACAAGCCCCCTGGAGCTTTTTTTAGCCTACTTCCTTCACATCATGTTTATGTATTATCTCATCTGGCACTATACTGTATTATGTTGAAATCACATGTTGAGTAAAACAAATAAATGAAACAAACGAAATAGTCGCACCCTCTTAATTCATTTTAGTTCCTCAACCAACTACACATGTAACCCTCGTCCACACTCAACGGTTGCTGGAAAAACCTGGCCCGTAACCGCCAAAGCGAAAATTGGACGACAAGACCAAAAAACCCTGAAAGTAAATTTCATAGGATGCGACTTAATAACGTCCCCAACATTATAATCATAACAAGTTGAAACAATAATTCACGTCCTCGTCAACCATACCTTATTTAAACAGAGTAGTTAGCATGCTTTGGCTTGAGCATTACCCTTTCAGCAGCTTTGCATCCCTTTTGAATATTTACAATCCTCTTAAGTTTTCTCTCAAAATATTAATTTGCCCAATTTCTTATTATTCTGTACGCTAAATACAAGAGCAAACATCCGTTCTAGTACTACCTTAACCCATAAAAAATAAAAACTCAACTTACAGGTTTGTCCTGGGTAAACTACGTTGTCTCGAGCACACAGCTCCGGAATTACACCTCACAGGTACAAAATATAAGCACACAGCTTCACTTTACTCAGCTGCCACAAAGGCACAAAAATGTTGAGCACACAGCTCTTAGGGTTACAGCCACGAAGTCCCCCAAAATGGCGAGCACACAGCTCTACAATTTAGCCACACAGGCCATCATTACGGGGGAGAGCACACAGCCCTATACCCTTTCCTGAGCCACAGGGGCGAACATTACATGCGAATGACGAGCACACAGCTCTTATCCAACACTACTTAATTCTTCCAGCATATGTTGTACGGTTCTTCCCAGTTAATTTTTCAGGCCCAAAAGCAGGCCTTCTCTAACACTGTAGGAAGAATTAATTTACTATTGTCCTTCTTGAAGGGTTACCCATGTCTTACATTCTTGTTAACGAATTCAAAGAGGTAAACAAGCTCATAGGCGAAGGAAGCTTTTCGAAACTGGGGGGCTGAACCTTGTTTCGGATCGCCGTCCTGGAGGAGGGGGTGTCCCCCTCCCCCTTTTGTGGAAAATTTTTGGGTATTTGGGGGTCCTCACATGCAATTTGGTGCAACATTTTGGACAAACTTTAAGGAAAATTACTGAAAATTTTTGACATTTCTTACAGAAGAGACAAATAAGGGGTTTTTGCCCTTGGATCTTGGGAGGCGGAAGCATACTTCTCCACATTTTTGACTGAGGCTAAGCCCTCCCCCGCTTCCTACGCCCTTGAAGACGCTAATCTAACTACACTAAGGCGGCTTACGCAAATGACAGGTATGCAACGTACCTACGAGTATGATATCACGATAAGAGTCTCAATTAAATGACAGATGGGGGTGTTACGCAATCTTACTACTTGATACCAGCTTCTCTGTGACAGCTACTCATGTTATTAATCTAAGATAGTCTATTGATGCAGGGTCCCTGCAAGGGTCGGAGATGTACTTTTTTCGAACAAGTGTTTTGGTCGAAGTAATTTGTTATTGCCCCAGTAATGGTTTCAAGATATGAAGTGTGTGCCGTGACGTGAGAGTGAAACGGGCCGAAGTTTTGCGTTAGAAATCATTTCCATAACAAAAGTTGCGTGCAGACTTTGCACTGCATGAGTCGTTTTAAATTCCTAGCAAAATGCATCCGCCAGTTAAAGGGCGGCGAGCCTTCTGCCTAGCAATTCGTATAAGCTTTCAATTTCATAAAATGTGTCTTCTCCTGAATTCCACTACTTTGCATTATTGAAATGCTGTGTTCCTCCATAATGACTTCTATGCACAAGAACAATCTATGTAATTGTAGAACCCCACCACTGAACAATACGCGTATGTTTGAGACGGTATTGATGGTAACACAGCCATGTGGTGAGGCTGTAAAGGCGCGGAGCGCGCGAAAATTGTGGTACTTTGAGAAGGATTTGCGAGAATTGTGATAGTTTGAGAACGACTTGTGGATAAAAAAAATGATTAAAATAGATTCATCAGTGAGTCAGAAACAGACCTCACCCTACCCCCTACAGAAATCTATAACTTAAACGCCTTTGTGGCTCACTTTAAAATTTTCGGGAAAATTTCGGAAATCAATTAGGGGTGCATATCCCCATGCCCCCCCCCCCCCGCCGGCGCCACTGGTTACAAAACAGTAAAAGATAACCGGGCAAGGTGAAATCAGAAAGTTGCTATTTGACACAAAGTCCCTGATGACATCAGGGAGTTGGTGTTAGCTGGAGATACATCGGAAAAACTTTGATCCACTTCAGCGCGTGGGGAATATCCTATAATCAGGGACCATTGCAGTTAATGTTATTTACCTCTGTGTGGTACCTAGGCAACCTCACCCTAACCAAATGCATCCTAAGAAAGGGACTTGACAGGCAACAAAGCTTCCATGTCTAGTTGCCCACAGTGAGGAGCAAATTAATGTTCTTAAACACAAAACGACTGTTGCCTCATTTCGATCATATATATATATATATATATATTATTCTGTTTCTCTCCCCCTTTTTTCCCCTTTCTTCTTTTGGCCTCCCTTAGGTTCTATCAGTTGCTGGGTTCCCAGGCGCCTTCGTAGTTTTTATCCTTGTCTCCTGCGTTTTGGTATTAAAGGCTTTTTTATCCAGGTCTGAAGTTCTTAGGTGTTCCTTTGAGTTTTCTTGCTTTGTCTGGTTTTGTAACTTTTAGGATTAGCTTTTAACTTATCGTGTACTAGAGCATTCGTTTTTCTCTGTGTTTATTTTCTCCGTCTTCAAATGCTTGTGCAGTTTTCTTGGTTTTATTGTATACTAGCACGTGGCCTGAAGAAGGACGCTTTGTCGTCCGAAAATTTGTGAATAAACGTTTTAGTACTGCACTGTACTTCTTCTCTGGTTTATATTTGTGTCCTGCTGTGATGCCTGTTACGTTTACTTAATATATATATATATATATATATATATATATATATATATATATATATATATATATATATATATAAATATATAAATATATAACTCAATCTGCAGACAGAACTGTTTCGATCTTGTTAGATCTCATCAGTGCAGCTCAGAGTAGGTTTCAAGACTGAATGGCAAGGCTGACACAAGCATAACTTGCGTCAGTCCGGCCTTTCACGGTACACTGCCTATGAATACCAAAGTGCACAAGCGTGCTAGAATATATATATATATATATATATATATATGTACAGTAAAACCCCGTTTATCCGAACCCCGTTTATCCGAACTAGCCGTCAGATTTAACAACAATAATATTCAATACAATTACGGTAGTAGACACCAAGTTTTCAGTGCTTTACAAGGCAAACTTCAACATAAATTTTTGCAGAAATGCACTAATTTTTCTCGGGACTTTAAAAGTCATGGAAAGATGTTACGATGGCTAAAACACCCGACATATGGACAAAGAAAACAATCTGTTATCTCTTTGTCAAATTTGGAAGAAATATCGTACGTATTTGCTTTGAAATTCTTGTTAGGAGTCATGAGTCGGTATAGGCTCAATATCCTCTTATACAAAAGTACGTTAGGCTACCGTAAGTCCTAGTTTTACTAAATCTGAAAAGTTAGTAACGTAGTAAGCTTCATACCTAAAAATCACGAAAGTAGACCTTAAAAAAACATTGCGAACTGCTGTTTGAGAGTCTCCTACACATGTGTCTCTAACATTTTTAGAAATTTATGCAGAATTTATACTCTAGATACCTCTCCAGATCGTTACAGCTTTTCTTCAGCCCACACACTCATTAAGTGAGTAGAAAGCATCGGTCATTCAGACGAGCGAAGGCTCGAATTTTAGGAATAAAATCTCTCTGTTTTAGAAGTCTCAAAATTTATTTGTCATATCATTGGTCACAAAAAACAGTAACGAAATACTTTTGAGGATTTTGTCTGCAATTTTTAGCCTTTTCGGAATTATTTTGGAAAAGTGATGACACACTGTCTTACTGTATGTGTACCGTACTTGAGGCAAAAACTTGGAACCCCGTTTATCCGAATTTTTTCGTTATCCGAACAACCTTCGGTCCCAATGTGTTCGGATAAACGGGGTTTTACTGTATATATATAATATATATATATATATATATATATATATATATATATATATATATATTATATATATATATATATATATAAGATGCATATATCAATAGCAGGTGAAAAAGTGCTCGATGCATAAACAGAGCTTTGTATAAATACGATATACACCCAATCTATGGACTTATAGCCGCAACTCCGAGTTTCATGCGATCCTCGCAATCGTCAGGCAGCAAGTGATTCGCTTCGCTGGTCAGTGCATTCACCAGCACTGACCAGCGAAGCGAATCACTTGCTGCCTGACGATTGCGAGGATCGCATGAAACTCGGAGTTGCGGCTATAAGTCCATAGATTGGGTGTATATCGTATTTATACATATATATATATATATATATATATATATATATATATATATATATATATATATATATATATATATATATATATATAGGTAAATGAGAAGCTTGGATAACAATGATGTTCCGGTGTATGTCCAGGATCCAGAGGATTCACAGCATTCTAGTTAAAAGTTAGGTAAAACTTCAAAATGATAAAACTAAAACAGCAACTGAACACACAAAGATAAAAAGACACCCTACATCGAGAAGCTTTCGGCTGTTTTATTCAGCCTTCATCAGCTCGAATGAAGCAGATAAAATGGGTTCTAAAGTCTACCTATAAAATTCTAAAAGACTTGCAAATACATACAAAGAATAAAAGCAGCCAGCACAAACTCAGGACAGTAAGAAATAAAGCTTAAAATCACTGGGTGGATAAATAGCAAAAGAAAGAGAAAAAACAGATTCTTAAAACCAGCTGTAAACATGCTGCACTAAAGTTAAGATAATCCTCAAAAATATGGTTAAAACCAACGGTAGCTGAAGGGGGCCTGGAAGGTGCATAGGAGAAGAACATTACGCATATATATATATATATATATTATATTATATATATATATATATATATATTATATATATATATATATATAATATATGTATGTATATATGAATATATATATATATATATTGGGAGTGCTTCATATGGTGTTTGAACAAAGGCCAAACCAACTTGGCTTCATAGCTCAGTGGTTAGAGCGTCCGCACTAGCAAGCGAGAGGTCCCGAGTTTCGAACCCCGGTGGAGTCAACTTCTTTCACCTCAGCCAGATTTTCCAGTGTCACAGTTTTTTCACTATATATATATATATATACATACATATATATATATAAATAATGTTTCATGGAGCATACGTGGATTTTCTCTTATTATATATATATGTGTATATATATATATTTATATATATATATATATTATATATATAAATATAAAACTCAATCTGCAGACAGAACTGTTTCGATCTTGTTAGATCTCATCAGTGCAGCTCAGAGTAGGTTCCAAGACTGAATGGCAAGGCTGACACAAGCATAACTTGTGTCAGTCCGGCCTTTCACGGTACACTGCCTATGAATACCAAAGTGCACAAGCTCTAAGGAGCGTGCTAGCATAAAGCAATAGTATTACGTCTTGGCGAAAATGCCAAGACTACACAAGCAGTATGCCATCTTGAAACTAGAAAGTGCTCAACAAAACAAGGTCTTACCGTAGCACTACCATGTTAAATAGCGTATATATTATATATATATATATATATATATATATATATATATAATATATATATATATATTATATATATATATATATATATATATATATATATATATATTTATACTATAGGACAGTTTCTTAAGTTTCCTTTTTCTCTCGATCCCCCTTTTCTCTTCTTTTCTCGTCCTTTTTCTTTTCACTTTTGCTTTTTTCTCCCCTTTTTCGCCTTTTTTACTTTTCCTCATTTTTCAATGGGGGCCATGGCCCGCTGGGCCCTTCTGGACACTCCAATGGCCCTAGTATGAGGGGGTTTGTTCGCAAGAGGTCGCAAGAGCTGACTGAAGGGGTGGGTTTCACGTTAGAGTGCATTGCCTTCTTTTGAAATTTGCTTCAAGTTCGTCTACTAAGAATAAAAACATATTGTACAAAAGTCACATAAGCTATGTTTACAGCAATCAGATATATTTTAGTAGGCTATTACATCAGATTCAAATGATGAAATTTCGTCAGGTATGTCCTATGGCGTGGTTAACCTCCCACACTTTCATTCGTTTAGGAAATAGAGTCAAAAACACTGCCAAAAAGGTAAACCCAAAAGGTAACTATTATCCTTATGCAGGCAAATGAAGAAATCATTTAATTCCAAAAACTCAGATGAAATTTTATGTCAAATTGCCTTGAATGATTTCTCCAATCAAGATAAATGTGACTCGATATATCATACAAAAACTAGGATAATCGGTTGCATTGTGTTTTAAAGGTGACATTTGTTTATCTTTTTGTTTTCTTTAGCAGTCTGGAAAACACCGTAGACGAACCTCCACGGAAACGAAAAAAGCTAGCAAGCCGAAGCGTTAACTTCATCAGAGAAATACTGGATTGGCAAACAAACCAAACAATTCTCTCCAGTCTACGATTACAGACAACAAAGACGCCCAGCGAGGAAGCACTGACTTCCTCACCAATCAACAACCGTCTGTTTCCGATGCCGGAAAATTTGCCGATATTGGCCTCTCTCCAACTAAATATCTACAAATTGCGAACGGCTGTGTCTCTACAAAGCCCTCTTCAACGGTAACCTGGCAAGAGGAACCGCTCATCTGTCCGGAAAACGGTTTTTTGCCCAACCCGTTCGGACTTGCGGGGCATTGCGATACCCACGATTTAGACAATCTGTACAAGAAACACTGGAAAGATATACGCACTAGATTCGAGGGGACGGCTGCGAAACACATACAACTTTCGCTCACATTCGTTACAATAGAAGAAGTGATGAGCAGAGCGAAACAGATTTTCGAAAAGCAAGAAGCTTCTTTCAAGATCAACAATGCGCAATATCGAAACCTGTCAGCTACAGTACTACTATCCTTCCAACAACACGCACATGCTTCCAGAGCCAATGTTGGTTACCGGTCAATCAAGTTTTACGAAGTTCTTGAACATGTTATCCTTTAAAATCTTGCCGACCACGAGCGCTTAGCCCTGCCCAACCCTGAATAGGTCGTAGAAATGGTTACAAGTGCTACATTTTACGTCTTTAAGTTATTGGGCCACCCGATTGGAGGTGCTATCAGATTACCGGAGTTTGTTACAAGCAATAAAGCAGTCGTGAGCCTCGAAAGAGTTAGGAATAATAATCACAGGTACGAAGACAATTTCTGCCTCTTTAGGTATTTGGCGTTATACAAGGGGTCATATTTTATTTTACAAACAGATGTATACCGTCAAACCAAATACATATCAGGGTGTGCCGTTATCAAAATTACACGACGTCGAAACTCTTTTCCAACCAGTGCCGTAGCTAGACATTGTTCGTGGGGGGGGGGGGGGGCAGAAGCAAAAAAATTCCGACAGGTTATCTTGATAGTTGTACGATTCAAAATTCTGGGGACCTTTTTTTTTTTTTTTTTGGCTATCCGGCAATTTTGAGACCGACTTTTGGCTTTCACGTTGACATATTGATGTGTAATTCTGCTTCAAAACATAAGAAGTGTTGTGAGTGTTTCAAATGAATTGTTTTTATTTATTTCCGACAGAGACTAGAAATTTCCGACAGAGGCCTTCGGAGGCTTTGTGGGGGGGGCGACCGCCCCCTGCCCCCCTCTAGCTACGCAACTGTTTCCAACTGAACATAGTCGTGTACGAGTTGATTCAGCCAAGGGAAGACCCCGAGAGTGAGAACAGAAACGAAGCAAACTCTTAAAAGTCTGAGAAGAAGACTGTGTCATGTGTAATGACGTGTTTTATTTTACTACTAACAGGCCGTGGTACGGGATGGGGATAATCCGTGTATTGAGTGAAAGAAAGGCATGTGCAGGGGCTTGCCAACAAAGGGAATAAGCATGCAGTCAGGCATATTATGCAAATTAAGTGATATGGTAGTAGCAACACGAAAAAGCTTCGACGCTTGCGAGTAACACGTTAGGCATTACATGCCATGCTTTCTTGCTGTAAACGCCTACCTGTCAGGCGGGGAAAAGAAACTTTGATTTCTATCACGCAAAAGGAGGACATAAATAGCGGAATTCTGATAGACAGCCAACGGAGCTGAATTCGACTGCGGATATAGCCAAAGGAGCAGAATTCTACTGCTTTGCTATAATTGCTACAATTATATTCCTGTGCCGTAAGTTGAACTCTATGTTTGAAACGTTTACCCTTTGGGGAAGTGGGACCACGTCGTAAGACCCCCCCCCCCCCGTTAAGGCGTTAAAGTGATGTTAGTACTGCTAGTATAATACGAAATTAGTGACTTTCGAAAGACAGGAATTGTTAGTTAATTAGGTAATGTCGCAAACGAAAGTGCAAATGGCGGAAGTTTTGCGATGGTAGGTGGTGTAAATATGTGTAAATATGGTGCTGTTGATACGTGTAAATATGGCGGTGTTAATAGGTATGTGTAAATATGTATATATAGAGTAAGAAAATTTCATGTAAATATCACTAGGTTAGCCACAAAGGGAGGTGGAGTAAGTTGAAGGCAAGCAAGGTAATGTTATCGAATGAAATGTGTAACATGGAGTTTGTATGAAAGTGGAGCCTCATATTTTAGTGACATCAAAGCGGGTTATGTGCTACAACGTGTAAAACGGTTTAAGGGATATTACTCAGGCTCCGTGCTTAAGGAAAAGTTTAAATTGAAGGTGAAGCGTTTTAAGTTACCTATGTATCATGCAAAATTCTGAAAAGATTAAGACTAGCATTTTTGTTCTATGTTTATTTTAAGATGGTCTGTTGTTTATGGCCTGGTGCCTGGACACGAGCCAAGACTGCCGATGAGAACCCTCATCTGACGGGTACAGAGTCATGAAATAAACCAGTTTTTTAATCATTAACCAACGGATGGCGTATACAAGTTTTTTGTGTCTGGCGTGACGTCATAACGGCCACTAAATGAAGTGACGATCCTGACAGACTGATCATCCCAGTGTTTCATCCGGACGGACAGCTAGCCTCATTCGCCGATCCATGGAACGCTACAATGACACCATGTGCCTGAATTTATGCCGTGACCATTTTTCCTACATTCGAGATGTCAATATGTACACGAAATCGTATCAATGCCAAAAATGTCAAAAACTGGAAAGTGATCGTTGGCATATACAAAGGCATGAAGCGACATGTGGAGGAGTGGGTGTTAGACATAACTTCCACGGCGGGGTTTACACTCATCCTAAGACAGTATTCGAACTACTTGAAGGAGAAGGTATTTACACTCCTCCTGACTATCGGTATTATCCTCATCGAGCCCTCTACTACTTTGAATGTTATTTCGAGACCGTGAAGGAGGGAACGCCATCGACGACCAAGTTAACGTTGGAAGCGTTACACATACCCCTGAGTGCAAGCGTATGTAGTAATGTTCCTGAAAACGAACCGATGTGCTTTATCTCAGAGGGAAACGCTGATGAATTACTCCAAAACATGCTCTCTTACTTGACAGAAATATCAGGGAAAAAAAGCTTATTACTCCTGCAGGAAACCTACTAGCCTTTCATCCGAGAAATCGAGTCACGCATTGCCGCCGAGAAAGAAGCTTTCCAAGAATTGCGAGAAAAGCGGGAGAAAAACGCGAAACCTTGTCAAAACTGCTTGCAAGTGTTGTACGACAAACTGATAGCCTATTTAAACAAACTATCGGTGCTTGGCTTAAATTCTGGTAAATATGACGCCAGTTCGTTGACTTTCCCATACCTGGTGAAAAACGATCCACTAAAATTTATAGTCAAGAGATGTAACAACTTCATAGTCGTGAAATCCAAACACTTGCTGTTCCTCAACGTCGTCAATTTCATCGGCACGGGTTCCAGCTACGATGCTTTACTAAAAGCTTACTATTGCTCCTTGAGCAAAGGTTTTTCCCGCAGGAATGGAGAAATTTTGACAATCTTGCAAATACATCGCTGATCGTTGCCACCGTAGGAAACTTTCTACAGAAACTTAAAAAAATTAACATCACATCAGACGAATACGCTTAGTGTCAAAAGGTGTGGCAACAAGAAAATATGCAAACGATGAAAGACTTTCTGACCTGGTATAATAATCGTGACGTCGTCCCATATTTGGAGGCTCTAGCAAAGATGGCACAATTTTACAAAGAAAGACTTATCGATATTTTTAAAGATGGGATATCGATACCCGGCCTCACCATGAAGTATCTCTTTCAGAAGGCTGAGGGGGAACCATTCGCTCTGTTTCACAAAAATGACCAGGATCTGTACTACACATTTAGAGCTAATCTCGTCGGAGGCCCATCCATCATTTTTCATCGTGATCAGGAAAAAGGCAAAACAAGCATTAGGAACACTGACAATGTGTGTCAAAAAGTAGTCGACTTTGACGCCAACGCCCTCTATCTATGGGCGATCATGCAGAACATGCCCACCGACCCTTATCTGAGACGTCGAGAGGAGACCGGGTACAAGTTAGAAAAGAGTCGCCCTGTCAGTACTGAGTGGTTACAGTGGAAGGCGTACAAAGAAAACATTCTCATTCGACACGAAGCAAACGACACAGAAAAGCGGGTTGGGTTGCGGCGAATTCCCGTTGACGGAATTTTTCAAGAGACAAACACCGTTGACCAGTTTCACGGGTGTTATGTCCACGGCCACGACTACCTCACTCAAACCCAGAGCTATTCTATTGAAAAACAGCAAAAGTTCATCACGAAAAGAAAGAAAACTGACAAAATCAGAGACTACATCACGTCTCTCGGGTACAACTACGAAGACATAAGACAATACGAATTTTTCCGAGAACAGGAGACGTCGCAATAACTTCAACACTTTCTTCACACTCTACGTTTAACACTTGCAAGAGTTCGCATGTTAAAGGCATTGTCTGGTGGCATTTTGTAGGGGTCTTATATGAAAGATAAAAATTTTTCATTACATGTCATCCAAACCCCATATCAAAACTCCATTCCTAACTCAAGATATCTCTTCCTAAAGATTGGTTACTTTTACTAAGAAATACCTCCAAGTTTCCTCAAGGTCACAAAAGGTGATCCAAAGTGGGCAAACTGCCTCAGATTCCTTTTGTTATTCTTTATAATTGGCTACCTTGTTTGTCCTTGAAATTTGATACCGTTGGAATGTTTAGATGTTTTTCTGTGTAGATATAGTGGAAAACTGTTCCATACTTATGGTACAGCAAATAAAGTTATGGAATATTCAATATAGTGATATCAACATTATAAAGAAATACAAAAGCTACATCAAATCCATTTGCCCATATGACATCACAGATTTCCCATCATGCACTAGGGAAACTGAAAATGTAGTATTTCTTCAAAAATTTGTATCTTCCGAATGCAAGATGCTATTGAGATGGGGTTTTCACTGCCTAACACAGAAAATTTTTCTGCTTTTTTTGAAAGTGTCAAATTTGGTCACCAAACCATGCTTTTAAGCCCGCAGAGGATTGTACAAGCTATTGTACAAGATATTTGGAGCGATCGATTGCGAAATTCATTTACCCGACGAAATGAAACCTACATTTGCAGAGATGTATCCTATTTTCAAAAATTCGGACATACCGATTGACAACATCGGTGAGCACATGAAGAATTTTGCCTTGGAAGGAAACATCATAACGAAATCTCGAAAAGGTCTGATCGGTAGTATGTTTGGAGAAAATATTTTACTGGTGACGCCCTTGGTTAAGTGGTATCTCGACATAGGCTTAAAAATCACTGGACTAATCTACCAAGTGATCGAATTTAAACCTAAAGCGTGCTTTGAAACGTTTGGTGATAACGTGTCCAACGCGAGAAGGGAAGGAGATGGAGATACGTCGAAAGCTATCATTTCCTGTACCATGAAACTCGGAAATTCACCCAACAGCAAAACGATTACCAACAAAGAAGGGTATCGTGATATCAGCATCGTACCAGAGGACAAAGCTTTCAGGCTCATTAATGAAACTGTCTTCGGAGATTTGAACGAAATTTCGACAGGTTGTTACGAAGTGGAATCGGCAAAACGATCCATTGCCATGGATTTACCCATCCAGATTGGGATCTTCGTCTACCAATATGCTAAACTCAGAACGCTGGAGTTCTATTCCGATTTACTGGACAAGTACTTTGACCGTAAACACTGGGAATACGTCGAAATGGATACAGATTCGGCCAATACCGCTATTACCGCCGACGAACTAGACGATCTCGTCAAGACAGAATTGCGCGAGGTTTATCAACACCATTGGTTTCCCCGTACAGACACGGAAGAACACAAGGGCTACGGTAAACGGACCCCGGGTTGTTTAAAGTGGGGTGAGAGAGTGACGGTATTGTAGCTCTCAATAGTAAAATGTATTACTGTTTTGGTGGGAGTAAAGATAAATTTAGTTGTAGGGGGATTAGTAAAAAACGCAACGAGGTTGGAAAAGATATGTATTTAAAGGTGCTGACCTCTAAGATATCGTTGACGGGTGAAAACAAAGAGTTTTAGAGAAAAGGACAATCGAGTTTTTACGTATTCACAAGTCAAGGTAGGATGTACCTACTTTTCCCAAACGAAAAGTTTCGGAGAATGGTGTACAGAGCACTTACCTCGACATATAGACGGAAAATTTCCGTTTGGTGACATTTGCGTATAGCCGGGAAAAATTCATGGTGTCCTTTCTACAATGTTCGGTGTTGTGAGAGTGGACAGTATTTGAACTCTCAAGTTCGGCTTGGGGTCTTTGGTACTTTCATTTGTTGTGTGAAACCCTTTGACGCAACGACTGTTATGAGTGTCTCATATCAAGGTGTACAATGTAAGTTTGGTTCATGGTCTCGGATATTATTCTCGTTGTTTTGATATAGGCATAACAAGCTTAAAGGAAACCAACAGTCAAATCTCAAATCAGTCGTAAGGTGAGGTGATAAGCCCGTTAACTTTGCGTATGTAATTCTCTATAACGAAATCACCGCACTTCGGGGAATAGATTGAGGAGAGGGAGAGGGAGGGCTGCCAATAGACACTTTTCCAAATGGCAATTACAAAGGATTGTGGGATAAACTTTTAGTACGCGTCGTTTTTGACCACAGTAAAATGCTATTGACAAAAACGACGCATACCCAAAATTCTATCCCATTATCCCTTGCAATTGCTATTTGGAAAAGGGTCTATGATCACGAATCACGAATTACCCAAATTCGTGTACGGTCACCAAGAAGGCTATGTAATGCTATGAATGTTAGCCTGCATATTAAAAATGGGCTCAATTGTTTAAATTTCCTGCATTATTTAATGTAGTCTGCAAGATGGTGCAATAATGGACTGAAGACTGTAATTCCATTATAAAATGTGTACTATTGATGATCCGTATGTCTTCAACTTACCGAACCTGAATAGTAAATTGATACAACAATATAAAATCATGTGCACGTAAAGCTTCGGTAAAATCTCCAGATAACGTTAACTCTGAAAGTTATGCGCACAGTCAAACGAAGCCTTATGACGTAACAACGTCACACACAACGTGTTTACAATTCAATGTATACACTGCCCACTACACAGTCAGGTCTGGACAAGTTGAAACTGAAGTCATGTCTCATTAATCTTTGGTTAGGACTTGGCAGTTGCCTCAAAGGTTGGCCATAAAAAAGACTGAGAACCTAAATTAACAAATATAGGTCGTAATATAAAATAAATACTTTATAATGCTACAGGTAGCCTACACCGTGTTTCAGTAGCATGAGAAGGATACGACAGTATACAGGGGCGGATCTAGGGTCTTTTCTGAGGGGGGTCCAACATAAAAAGGGCACATTCATTTTTTTTTTTAAATTTTGGTTACCATAAACGTCAGCGATTACACAACTTACCGCATACTGACAAAGAAAGGATAAACCAAAAGACATGAAAAAACTGGAATCAAAAACTGGGATTTAAACGGTGAAATTGCAAAGCGCGCGAAGCGCGCGAAATTTTTTTGGGTAAGCCTACACTTATAAGAATTTGTACTAATTAAAAGCTTATATAGAACAATTGAACGGACAGTTGGGCCCTATCGGGCGTAACTTTATTGTACTTCCCTCCTCGAGTCACTAGCCGTACTGTACGACAGACACAACTGAACGTTAACCAGGTTTAGCGAAATGCGATTCAATTCCCGACATTTACATAAATCCATATATTCTACTTATTAACTTGAAAAGGTGGAAAGGGTTTGTACCATATTTAGATGTAAGAATAACTGAACTGAGGAAGAGTGGACAAAGCCTACCGAAAATTTTGGGTTTTATCCCAGAAATTACCCTTATGAAAGCCAAAATAAGTAAACTGACCATGGGTGGCGGCAGAATTTTTCCAACAGGGGGCCGGGCCATGTCAGCTACCCTAAGTTCCGACATTCCCTATTTCGAGGGTATGATGAGAAGGGCAAATGTGGGAGCCTCATTATCCCATGCAATTGCAGGCATATTTTGCATTATATCACTTAATACTTCATGATCCGAGTTACGCACTGATAGTGTTCTTTGAATCTGGATCGTGAAATTGAAAAGCGCGAAGCGGGCGAAATTTTTGATAGGCTAACACATAAAACATATGACGAAACGAAAAAAAGAACTGTAGTGTTTGTGGACCGTATCGGGTGTAACATACATTGTATCGAACCACCTGGACTACACGATGAAATAGCCAAACTTTGCTCCGTAAGTCGCTCACCAACTGACTGTACCGCATGACACACACAAGAGAACACCAACTAGGCTTTGCGATATGGGATGAAAGTTACGACCTTTACATAAACTATGTATTCTGCCCATATGTTACTTGGTAAGGTGGACAGGACTTGTGCTATCCTGCTATGTGGAATGGAACTATTAAAAAAAAGGGGGTGACTCTACAGCGCGCGTAGGGCGCCGAAAATTTTGGGTTCTCATTACAGAAATTATCCTCTTGAGAGCAAAAAACAGGTAATCCGTCGATTAGTTGTCGTCGGGGACTGCGTACTTCGGACTAAGACTCCCCAGTGTAAAACTGCTCCGATAGGGGGCCAGTCTTCCCCGACGGGGGGCATGAACCTAGCCACCGCTATCTCGACTGGGGGAGGAGGTTAAAATACTGTACTTGTGTTCCCTATATAGTTGCGGCGCGACTGTCAAAAACACTCTGTCAGAACAGATGGCTGAAGTCGAATGTTTGCTTTTCATTTGCGACAGCAGACCGGTCATCGGTCCAAAGACGTCAAAAAATTGAACCGACTGATATTGCGTTATTTGACCTGGTGGTGATTTTATATAGTAATTTTTAAAATGAAACAAACACCGATTCGTCTATTTGTGACTTCTGGTCAACTCTTGGCTGTGGACTTTACCTAAGACTGGCTTTTTATTCCCATCACTAGGGCAACACTATAAAAGAAGAGAGTAATTCCAGACTATAAATATCATAGCGAAACGTATTTACGTACCCTCTCTTGTTCACGAGAGGATGGATACTAGAGGGTGGAGGGAAGGTTTCGTAGATGTAGCGTTTATGGAGTGTGAACAGATCATTATTTTGTAAGACCAAAAGACTAGCAGTGACCTTTTGCTTTTGGAATCAATATTAAAACCCAATAGTAATACGTTGCATAAAGCACTAGCTGGTGAGTATGACGTAATATCTGAGTGTTTTGTATTGCTCTGAATGCCCAAGCACGCCACACGTGGTTCCAAGCGAAAAGTGATTAGAATGCCTGATTGTCACGCAGACATACTGTAGTCACATTCTCTGTAAAACGATTGCACTGTTCGGGTTTCGGGGCGGCAAATCAATATAGGCTACCGTAGTCAAATATATTGCCGAAAGTTTCTGCGATACATGGCTAGACTTTTACGAGTGGATTGATCGATACTGGATGGGGGTAACCAAAATCTCCTCGGAATTGGACAACACTGTCATCATTACCTGTGAAACTGTCTCGTTTTTTTTTTTTTGCTATTGTGAAAAAAAAAAACAATTTTTGAAAAAGGGGACATTGGAAAATTTGAGGGGGGTCCGGACGCCGGCGACCCCCCCTGGATCCGCCACTGAGTATATGAAATTGAATGAGGTCATGTAAACTTAGGTCATACTGTAATCTTTCAGTGACATAATATTTTGAGGCGACGGAGGCGATACATTTCGTTACCAGCGCAGTGAGTTCGAAGCTAAGAACGAGGGGGCCAACCTCTCGTGCACGGCGGTCTCTCCGTGCACATACACATCTTTGTGCATTATTCCAATAATCATGACTGAATAAAGGACATAGAACTGTTTAGACATACAAGAAAAAGAACCGTGTGTCGTTTATTTTACCTGTGTCAACCATGGTGCGACGGAGAAAGAAGTCGGAACTTGAGGAAAGTTGGTTACAATACCGTGGCTTGCTGCAAGTAAGGTGAAAGTTACTAGCTGCGGATAAACTTATGCTTTTCTTCAGTTTGATAGAATGGGTTGTACTTTATGAGTTTGTGCAAGATCCTATCATATTTACAATATTAGCTTAAAAACAAATACAGAAACCTTTGTGTAAGATGGCATTTGTTACGATTGCAGATGCTAAGCTTTCTTACGCTTTGGCTTCAATCATGTTTAGTATACGACGTTATAAAAAATGGAACGAGAACAACTCCCCAAATGGCCCTTGGATATAAAAGACTGGATGAAGACGTTCTTTCGTGGCTCCCAGTGTAACTTATAAGATGTATGTACAGAATTGAGTAACAAGTTGATATGCAAGCACTAAGTATTCACTCATGCGCACAAATGCCACCAAATTCATGTATTACGCATTCATAAGTGCATGATTGCACTCGGCAGTTTTAATGACGCAGATGTCAATTGTCATGCACTAGCCGACAGTATACAACTAAATTGTTTCACCACAGCTTGCTCAACGATCAGTAAAAGCTGAGTGTTTTATTACCTCTTGTTCGAGAACTTGATCATCGAAAAGGTATTTTTATTGTTCTTCGTTTTCTTTTACAACATCTGTAAGTATTTAACACTCCTTTAATAATTTTCCAACCCTGAAACACTTCGTTAGGAAGTTGCACTTTTGATACGATTGGAAGCGAACTAGGAACATGAGGCTTACTTTAAAGTAACGTCTGGTACATACTACCTTTGAAACATTTTTTTAAAAGAATGGTTTAACTTTACTTGTAGTAAGCAATAGTAGGCCTGTATGTAACCTAGTGATTCAAGTGTAAGTAAACTTTAAAGCATCCAGTTTACAACGAATTCTACCATACAGTTGTAATAATAGGTTAGCTTGCGGAAACAGTGTTGTAGTTTATTACACAGCAAGAAATATAGCTTAGTGTAGGCCTGCCATTTTAAAATGAATCACTATTCAAAGCCATCGAAGCATATTTTTTATGCAAGGTCATTTTATTGGATGACGTAATGTACGTGAAAAGATAGGCAACTATAAGCGAAGCATAGACTCCCAACGCCTACACCTACGCCATTAAGGAAAATGACTCCTTACTGAATGCCATAATTGGTTTCATTGGCGGATACAGGGGAGGGGTCCCAAACCCCCTTTTTTTTGATAAGTGAAAAATCCTGCCAGGCTGTCAGCAAAATACATTGTACCAGGGAGTTGCTCTAATGGGAACTTCCTGATTGCACCCCAAAGGGATTTCCAACCAAAATATTTTGAGTTACACAATTATACGTATGAGCAATAGATTTTTGGAGAAGTTGGGGTGATGTTTCTTTTGGGCTGACTTATGGCAGTAGCCTATTGATTTTTTCATCACCAACAATTTGGAATTTGCAAAAATTTTCGCGCACTCCATGCGCTTTCATCTCCGAGTGCAACCTTTCTCATCAGTAGGCCTACTCCCCTAAATGTATCTCACTATAATACGGTACGTAAGAACTGCACAAAAATTTAGGACGGATGGCCACACAGGATTACGAATTATCACATCATTTTTAGAATACCAGCATAGGCAGTCCTCTCCCTTTAACTTTCCCCCACTTTCGGGATGTCATGCAATAACTTAAGAATGATTGAAACTTTTACTGAGTATTCTTGCCCCACAAGATTTTTGGCACACTTATTAAATTGGGAAAATTGAATGTCTTTGTACAGAGCCCACCGACAAGCACGCTACCGCCCACGCAAAGGACAGAAATACATGGAATTTTGCTTGAGAAAACCTTTTCCCGAAAACTGGTTCCTGGTACACCCCAATATTCATCAATGACTCCTTGTGATTTCATAACCATAAAAGCATTAAATTAGCAATTAAATTAGCATACAGGGGGATGCGATAATTTTAAATCATGACTAACAGTTTGGAGAGATGAACATGTGATTTGAGTGATAACAATTTTACATAAAAGACTTTCGACGCACTTTGCGAGCACCTTTTGTTATTGCATGGCCGATCTACATTCAAAGATGAAGATTCAAACATGTATAAAATTAAAGCAATCCTCCAACTGCTACTCTTTTCCTTTGATAACGACAATTTTCCACCCTCTCACTCTTTCTCTGTCGCAACCTAGTCCCTGATTTCTTTGTTAAAATCAGGAGAATTGTGTCCTCAATGTCGAGGTGCTTGGTGTGCTCCCATCGTTATCTAGAAGTTAGCTAAATTCTCTCTAATAGTGTTACATTTTGCAACTATTTAAAACTTCGGAGTAATTCTGGCCTCGACCCCACGTTGGGAGAACTCCAACCTTCAAAGATGTCCCCTTCGAAAGAGAGACATCACTATCACCCCCACCCTCACCCTCATTTGTGGAGACTTTCGGGACTCTGAAAGAGGGAGGGGTTAAAAACCATCAGGGGAGGAAAAAGGTTTACTTGCTTGGCTCCCATATGTAGGCTAAACATGTTATTTAATTCCCAATCTAGAGTGAAGTCTTTGACATCACATTTTGTGATGCCCCATTGATCAACTCCTGGTGGCGCCACTGACCACGAGAAGGTTGTTCAACAGAAGTGTTCTTAGCCATTGCCCTAGGATGGAAAAAAATTATTCACAGTAGATCAAGTTCAAGTTCAAGATCAAGTAGATGTGACTCAGGATGATGTGCAACGCAGCAAGATCACTGTAGACTCGTTTTGAGGATGCATGTAAACTTGCCAAAGAAGACATACCGTAAACATTACATCAGAAAGGAAGCGTCAGTTAAAAGTCTTGCCTTCGATATAGTTCTTCATAACGTTTTTGTATGGTCTCTATCATTATATCTCATTAGGGAAGGTTGCTTAGTACTATATTTTTCTTATAATTTATCTTTTTAAAGTGTAGTTGCATTCTTTCTTTGTATGGAATCAAGCCTACAAATGTAACCAAATTGCTGAATTGTGAGATCCCAAGTATAATACACCCCCATTGGCCCTCCGTGCTTTACTTCTGCCTTCGCGGCACTCATTGGACCCCTCTTTTTCAAAATCCTGCATCCGCCCCTGAGTTGGGAAGTGTCGGTAAATCTGGAATGCCGGCGTTTCATTAAAAAATGCCTACAAAAGTAAGCACTCATTAAGACAAATGCTATGTCTTGAATAGCTTGAATTACGTGAGCTTAGTATACCCGCATATTATCCCGGATAGGCTACGCGATGTGCACTACTACCAGCTCAGAAAACGAACGCGCTTATTGCTACTTGGTTATAAGCGTGGATGTCAGAAATCAATGCAACAAGAAGACTGCGTTATTTGAAGATACAAGGGTAACTGACCTGTTAGTGGATTTATGAACTTAATATTAGTCGTTGTGAGTTCACGTATAGGTGTTTGTGTGAAAAGCCACCCTGAACAAATAATCGTCTTCTTGTAAATGAAACATGTTGCAGATTATTGCCAATTCTTAGATTTAACAATGTTCCGTAGTAAAACTTGTGTAAGACATTAATTTTCCTAATTGTGGTCAAAAACGGCTAAACATTGATCAAATTTTTTGCCTTGGTAGTTTCGCGCCATGGAGAGTCAATTCTCCATTTTGATTTTTTGGTATCTTCGCTGGCATGCCGTATTGAACCCGTTAAAAATGTTAGATTTCCGACCCCAAAAAATTGGACTTTCGTGGGGTAGGATTATATGTCACTTTCTAACGCCCGAGGCTATCTCCATCGCCGAGCCAATTAGTTATCTCTTTCCAACAAGCTGTATCACATGTCATGATCTGGACAATGGCACTAGTCCACTTCCAACACCTTTTATAACGTTCCCTGTAATGCTGAAAACATGTTTTCCTACTTCTCTCAAACCTCTCCTAGTAGTTAAAGTTGACCGAGGACAAAAATTGGTTGAGAGATCCAGGCTCCCAAGTGGGTAGTATGGCCCATAGGAAAGATTGTTGTTTTGTCCCTTGCGCCACCATATGCTGTCACAAAATTAGTTTACGCTTGCTGAAAGGTTGTCGATTGTGAGTTTGAAGACTGTTTAACTTAAGTTATTATTGAAGAAAATATCCTTAGGGCTGAAAACGCTGATCTTCTATAAAGTGTTTAGACCACGTGTATTATTTGTGATCATACTATGGAAGTGACACAACTACTTTGGTTGCCTGTGGAAGTTTGTTGCCTTTTACAGTGAAACATTCATTTGAGGGTGTTTATGCATCAAATGAGGGGGGGGGGGGGATCGAGTTTCCTGAATGGCTGGATGGAAATGAAAAGGACACGTGACTTCTTTTGAAATAAGATTAAGATTCTGTTACATGTCCTCAAGTTGTGTAGTGGTCATACCTGAGGACGGCCATTCTTTCAATCTTTTCTTTTTTGTTTTCTGTTACTTATCATACTTGGAATATAGTTTTTGATATTGAGAGGAAGAATCCTATTGTTTTGGTGAGACCAGAGGTGATTTGAGGTCACCAGAGGTCAGTCCTGGTTTGAACGGTTAATCGTACTTTGTTTCATCAAAACCTATATTGCCCACCCAAAGAAGACGGTAACACAAACCAGTGTGGTTGTAGCCTAGTTGTAAATCGACAATGTTTCATATTAGGCCGGTGGGGTATCATAGGCGTAGGAAACGGGGGCTGAGGGGCTTTAGGCCCAGTCAAAAATGTGGTGGGGCGGAAGTATGCCTCCTCCCCCCCCCCCTCAATCCAAGGATGAAAACCTCTTATTTGTTTCGTGTGTAAAAACTGTCAAAAATTTAATTGTCCAATATGTTGCACCAAATTGCATCTAAGGACCTTCAAATATTCGAAAATTTCTCAAAGGGGAGGGAGAACCCCTTCTCCTTAGACCCCTCCTCCAGGACAGCGGTCTGAAACAATGTTCACCCCTCCTCGAACAGCTTCATACGCCTATGTGGGGTATCTTAGGAAATATCTCGATAAGCCTGAGAAGGAGAATCTTGTTCCGGCTGTAATTTCAGCCTTTCTTTGACAATAGACTCTTTTCCATATAGCAGTCACAAAGGATTGTGGGATACACTTTTGAAGTAGGCCGTTTTTCTCAATGGCATTCTACTGTGGCCAAAAACGACGCGCACCAAAATCCAATCCCACAATCCTTTGTAATTGCTATTTGGAAAAGGGTCTGTGGTAATTTTCTTTTGTTTGGTTCAGCTAAGTCCCATATCAAGATTTGAATCTTGAACATGGCTGTTCGAATAGTTCCTATGGCGAATACGTTAATTACCCATTACTCCTGTATACAGCTTTATAGGTCCAATGTTTCAGAACTTAGTGCCCGTTGAAAATTATTGCGCAATACTATATCTTCAGGAAAGCTTCTAGTGGTATTTCAAGTGATTTTGCAGGAAAATATTTTTGTACGAAAAATAATATAAAAAAAACTGAACAATAGTAGGTGGAATGATTTATAGACAAATTAACAAAATGTGATTAGAAATCTCCAGTAGCTATCGTACATTTTAAAATGTATGTCCATGAAAATGCGATTTTCCACCATATCCCATGCAAGCAAGTATTTTACAATTAGCTTACCGTTTTTGTTATACAGTTTTTTGTTTTCTGTTACTTATCATACTTGGCATACTTGGATATAGTTTTTGATATTGAGAGGAAGAATCCTATTGTTTTAGTGAAGGTCAGAGGTGACTTGAGGTCACCAGAGGTCAAAACTTAAAATCTCTGAAACACGGTATAAGTGAAGGTAGGAATCATGAATGCTTTTTATACTTGGAAAGTGACTGCGTTATACTTAAAAAAATACCCGTTGTTTTCGGTAGAGTTCAAAGGGCATTCGAGGTCACTGGCGGTGAAATTACGAAAACCTTCTAAACTGAGGTATCTTATACATGGATGTGCATAACAATTACAAGAGCCCTTATGTGTTTGTGGAGGTGAAAGTTCATTTTGGAATCACTAGAGTTCCTATGGTGAAAACCTCGTAAACACGATAGATCAAAACGGTACTCTTGACGGATGTCATAGTTTGTTGCGTTCAATAGTTCAACTGTTTTTGGCGGCGGTCAAAGGTAGTTTGGAGTTAAAAGAAAACTTGGTATGTAACTGTGATGGATCTAATACATAGCAGGTGTATGAACCCTGTTGTTTACAAGAACCCCATTGTTTTGGTGGAGGTCAAAGGACATGCGAAGTCACCAAAGCTCATATTGTGAACATTATAAAGCATGATATCTCAAGAGGGGTAACTTTGAGGGATAAACTTCAGTGCGACAAAGCATTCCCTTTCGGCAAGTCAACACTATCCTATTGGATTTTATGGTTCAAAATACGTTTAATTCTTTACACAAAAAGAAATATGCGCATTGAACAACTAAGTAGAAAACGACCGTTTGGATGAAATCAGCAACTTTGTGGAATTTTCTATCGTTTCGGATTGCTATCACTTAATTGGATTTTATGTTCCGTAAATGCAACTTGTATTGATGCTTTTTATAGATGCAACCTTCGAATCAACAACAGCAAGTCATGTGGGGAAACCACGCCTATCCGGTGGTGACTTCTGGCTCACTGGGGACGCAGAATTCTTCCAATAGGAACTTGTGGGGATCAAGCGTTCGACACTCCATGGGAAATATTCAAATAGCTTGTGGTATCATTGAATTTGCTTTGGGCGTCACTCTTTTGTGCCTTCCCCTGAGTCGGTACTTTGACTTCCCCAACGTTGCTTGGGGGGTGTGGAACGGAGTGGTAATTTACTTCTTAGTGTAATTCAATTTTCATTTCCCGCAGAGGGTACCTTCGGCAGTATAAAGCTTTTTACCTTGACTTAGGGATTAATAATAATGGAGAAATCGACGTTAAGATTAAATACATAAGATGAATTATATCATTTCATTCTGATGGATGCTCTTTTCCAGAAAATTGGTATTTTGTCAAGAATACTTTTTCAGATATCTATCGTACACTTTGTTGCGCATTACTCGACAAACACAGTTTAACCAAAATTGGAATTTTACATTTTCCTATCATATTGCTGTGTGGCTCGCAACTACGTCTCAACAATTATGAGTTTTTTCATCCACAGGAAAATTATAGGAAAACGCTTTCCATTTATCTTCTTCCTTATCTGTTTTATCATAGTTTGCTGTGACAACGGGCTTTCTAGGCGTGTATAGCAAACGCAGCAAAGGTATGGTAAGTATAGATATAACTATTATGCACGTTTTCGCCACTCGATTAGTTTCATTTACATGCATCCAAAGATTGGTGAGCGTTTGATTTATTTGGTAATTGTGCTTTATATTCGTCGGAATGTGTCAGTACAGGCAATGTTTGTCACTGAAACAATGTGGTCTTTACATCCATGTTTACATTATGTCCACTTTTGAAATGCCCACATGATAAAATTAAAAGTAATTTGAAAGTGAATAAGGATTTATCTAAAACAGTAAACTGTGCCTATCAAAACCATTTGTCAAGGGTGCAAATATGTTGTGATTAAATCGAGGGCAGCATCATATTTTTGTGTGTGCAACAACTTAAAAACATTTGTCTTAAAAAGTAATCCTCCCCTATTTCTATTTGACTTTTTTGATAATCGTGCACATGTTTTGAATAACCGGTACATCCTATACTAAGTGTAACATTATACAAAATTAGAAAGAATAGACTATATGTAAGGGTAACATGGCCATAGTCTAGATGACCAGGCAGTTGGTCAGTTTATTTTTCGAGGTTTTTCAAGATATCAAACTGAATGGTAGCTTATGAGTTTGAACCTAGACACCTTACTGTAAATTGTGTAACAGGTACCTGGCAATGTGTCCTTGTGGCAGGAGATGGTAAATGAAACGAACAGATACAACACAAGATCTTAGTCAAAAGGTGGAAACTGGTGCAACGCTTTGTATATAGAGGAAGGGAGTCATTTTACGATGGACTTACCCGGTTTCCTTGTCTTATTGTAATTATGTCATGTCCTCACACGTTATATAGAGGGAGATGAGGTGAACCTCTAACATAGAAATGTGGAGATGTGTGTGACTGTTTGTATGTGTGTATGTGAACAAAAAGTGTGTCGAGAAAGCCGAACCCTTAAGTCCGATCAAGCCAAACTTGATTGGTGCGGCAAGTATCTAACCATGAAAAATTGTGCATATGACGTCATAGTCAAATATCAGAGGTCAAACGTCAAATAAACTAAAATTGTTTTGGCCATTTTTTGCCTATCAGTATGTTGAAACGGCCATAAGACCAAAAAATATGTAAGGAATGAGCTACATGAGCCGATTTTTAGCAGTTAAACGATCACGGTCAGAACATCGGCACATTGGTACATTAATAATAATAATAATAATAATAATAATAATAATAATAATAATAATAATAATAATAATAATAATAATAATAATAATAATAATAATAATAATAATAATAATAATAATAATAATAATAATAATAATAATAATAATAATAATAATAATAATAATAATAATAATAATAATAATAATAATAATAATAATAATAATAATAATAATAATAATAATAATAATAATAATAATAATAATAATAATAATAATAATAATAATAATAATAATAATAATAATAATAATAATAATAATAATAATAATAATAATAATAATAATAATAATAATAATAATAATAATAATAATAATAATAATAATAATAATAATAATAATAATAATAATAATAATAATAATAATAATAATAATAATAATAATAATAGTAATAATAATAATAATAATAATAATAATAATAATAATAATAATAATAATAATAATAATAATAATAATAATAATAATAATAATAATAATAATAATAATAATAATAATAATAATAATAATAAGCGTGGATACTACCTTAGGGCGACAGTTACATTGACTTGTACACTAAAAATTCAAATTTTCTAACCCTAACCCTAACCCTACCCCTAACCCTACCCTAACCAAATTTGGTAGACATACTTATTAGACCAAAATGAACAATTTAAGCCTATTTGCGACAATAAAATTATTTTTCTAAATGGTACCTATTCCTTTAAGGCGACAGTTATGTGTCGCCTTAATTCCAGGTGTCGCCTTAATGTCGTTGAATTAGCACGAAGTGTCGCCTTAAGTCATAATCCATGCTGATAATAATAATAATAATAATAATAATAATAATAATAATAATAATAATAATAATAATAATAATAATAATAATAATAATAATAATAATAATAATAATAATAATAATAATAATAATAATAATAATAATAATAATAATAATAATAATAATAATAATAATAATAATAATAATAATTATAATTAGAATAATTATAATAATAATAATAATAATAATAATAATAATAATAATAATAATAATAATAATAATAATAATAATAATAATAATAATAATAATAATAATAATAATAATAATAATAATAATAATAATAATTCACATTCATTACCCCTGGTTATTGGTAACTTGTCAAACCCACACTATATAGTGCACATCCCTTGCTGTTCGCACCTTGCACACTGAACAGTAATGCCGCTTCATCGTGTCCCATGGGGGACTTCCCATAGGAGCAGCCACAAACAGCGCATCACTATACAAGTAACCTCACAGGTACCCATTTAACCCCTGGGTGGAGAGAAGCAATCGAGATAAAGCATCTTGCTCAATGACACAACGTAATGACCCAGGTGGGAATCGGACCGGCAATCCTTAGATCACAAGTCCAACACCTTAACCAATAGGCCATCACGCTCTCAGGAACATGCACACATAAACACTAACGCACACGTCCAGGGACGCGCACAAGTACACAGAGACACAAACATAGACAAACTGCATAATGACAAAGACATATAGATATATGTCTGTTTCGTTATGGCCCCTGCACAGGTGTAAACACACAATAATCGGAGAAAACGACTTCTTATTTGCTTCTTACTTTATGTATATTAGGCTTGCTTTCTGAGACCCCAAACGAGGGCGATATACACATCAACACGTTACAATGTCGTCAACCTGAAAACTCCCTAAGCGTAGTACATTTCTGGGCCAATAGATCGAACATTTCAAAGGGCATAATGACTTTCACAAGGACGCCACAAACAGTGCATAAATTATGATTTTTTTCCCGATTTTGCCTGTTTTTCACGTAACTAGCCTCATTAGAATTCGCCTAGTAATAGGCCTATTCCGTTTAATGAATTCTGGGGAGTTACTCTTGCTCACCATATAAACATTTCTATCGAAAGAAAGTTAAATTTGTGTCTTTTATGTTTTGAAAAGGTCATCACTTACATGATCATGTCTATCATTGCTGCTGTATTGAGTGCCATCTGTTGTGGTTTTACTGCTGCGGCCACTCCTACTGTTGCTTACTACAGGAGAGTAAGTATGCACGATCTTGTCATTGTTAGCTATATGTTATGGACCGTACCATAAAATAATTTCATTTTCCACAATATGGTGTACCTTAGTCACAAAACTAACAGTAGATAGGTAAATGCCAACATTACATCATCCTAGATTTATGATCGAATTTTCGGTAGTACCATTTTTTGCCAAAAAGGTACGGCAATGATTTATGATTCTTTTCTTTAAAAGTAGTCAAGTTTGACAATCACACATCAATTTTTCGAACATTTGTACTCCCGTACATACATGCATGAATAAAATATTAAAATTTTCTAGCGTCTTTCCATGTATGACCTATGTGTTTTGAAAGAAAATCGGTTTGGTAAATATCTTTGATGAGTATGTTTTACCTTATATGTTCTTTTTCCAGTTCTTACAGATCTACGGATACTACAGTGCAAATGCCGATTATGCCATCTACATCACCCTGTCTATAATATTCGCTCTACAAATGCTGTTTTCCATCCTTGGAGCTTCCTTCACTTGTGGTGCCCTTACTTCCAAAAACAATCAGCAGCAAATTGTAAGCATAAACTAGACCTTGATATCTCTAACAAATTATTGCGCATGAATGAAAATTGAATTTTTTTTGTCGTTTGAAGGGATGGGATGTTCTTGTTGTATCTACCTATTCTTTAATGCAGTAATATGAGCTCATACAAGTACGTAACCTTCTGTTTTCCTAGGCTCAAAACTCATAGGCTAATAAGGATAAGACAATTGTGTGCACTAGACAACAATCCGATGAATAGGCCTACGAAAGTATATGTACAGGCTACAAACGTGTACTAAGTAGATGCATGTTGTGGCTCTCGAAATCATATATCAGCGTTCAGAGTTCAAACGTCACTTTCAACTTTACAAAATTTAGGTAAAATTCATTTAAACTACTAATTGTAAAGATACGTACAATTATGATTCAAAAATGGGGTTTTAAGGGTAAACTAGGACAAATTGAAGTCCATGGATGTCAAATGTTCAAAGGTTGCAACTGTACCAAAAGGATGTCTCTATAATTCCTTTAATTCGTAGGTCGAAATGCACATCCTTGAATGTCGGTTTCCTGACAGCGTTTCAACTTTGCAAAATATTAAAATGAGTGTAAAGGTATTACCAGCTTGTAAATTGTGAAAAAGACTGAAAAGTATTTTCCATAATAAGTAGTATAGTTTGGGACGAAAACTAAATGATTAAGCCCTACAGTAAAAGGTCAAATGTCAAACTGGTCGGAAGATTTGAGAAAGGGACAGTTGCAAACTCCTCCTGAACACCCCCGACCAGAAGAAGTATAGGCATATTCAGAAAATCGTTCAGAGGTAACAAAAATTATTTGACTATTTATACGTAGGGAAAGATATGTATAATATGCTCAGGTTTCATGGTAAGGAGAGAGGACAACGGTCAAATGTGTTCACCTTTTTGCACAAAAATGGCTGTGTACTATTAAAGAAGGGATCTGAAATTACTAATAACATGCTTAGTGTATAGCATAGGCGGAATTACGGGGGAAACGGGGCACTTGCCCCCCTCCCCCACTTTTTTCTAGAGCTTAACAACTAAAAATGATAAAAAAAAAAATGAGCAAAAGTAAGGGAGACCAGAGAATTGTAAGAGAAGTTTCAATACCCTATTATGATTAAATTTAACTTTAACTATGATTAAAGTTGAAACTTTTGCCTGGCTCCCTAAACTTTCTTTCCTCCTACCCGCCACACTATTGTGACTTGAAGCTCTGAAATAAGGGTCACTGAAAGTACTAATATACGTCATAAAATGCACCATGGTCAAACAAAGTCCCAAATCCTACCCATGTATAGGGAACCGCTATTCTCGAAACAAAAAATCTACAAAAAAATCAGCGTCCTTCGCATGAGCCTTATATAAATCGGTGTCTCATCAATACTGCTGTGCATAGGGGAACTTTATTGGAATTGCCTCGTCATAACTTACTGTAGGACAGCTTGACTACATAACCATTTCCAAAGCCCTCGCTACACCTCTCACTGTTCATTTTCCTCACCAACTACCACCATCCTCAGCAAATTGACTGACAGTTACAATCTAAATTTGTGGTCATCATATGGAAACTATTTCATTAGCATTTCAAGTTACACATTGGGGAAGCAGGGTTTTCTCAGGAAATGGTCCAGAATGAATGCAAAAGTCGTCGAATTTGAGAAAGATTTCTCTGGGAGGACCCGCAGTCCCCAGCCTTCGGCAATCTCGGTTAAACCAGGGAGGTGTTATTAATAATACCTCCCTGGTTAAACGCGTCGCGGGCCACAACTTCCCAAGAAGCAGCCTCCAATAAAAAATACTTCCCTGGTACTTTAACTGCCGATGCTCTTCACAATATCCATGTAAACAGTTCTCACAAATGATTTCATTGACTTCTTTAAGTATCACATAGTCTATAACCTTCAAAATCGACACTAACCTTATTTTTCATACTAATAAAAGAATTGAAGGAACCTGTCCCAGACCATCGACAAAATGAAACATGAAAGACGTCAGCCTTCATAGAGCAGGATATAGGTTCCCATAGCCTGCTCTAAAGAGCATGCACCTGGGAAAAGTAGGAAACTTTTTATGCAATAGAAATACTGCATTTAAAACTAAAGAAAAACATTAGGCTAAATTTTGTCCCAGCGCTGTTTCCCTCTGCGCGCTTAGCGCTCACCCGTTTTAAATATTGCATTGGGGTTTCGGGGTTACTTCCTGTGGAACATCCTGCTTGTCATAGTTTCGAACAAACTCTTCTAGTACCAATGAAACCACCAATGTCCAATGGCCGTGCGCAGCGTAGGGGAAGTTCCCCTCCGCCAGAAATTTTTAAAGCAAAATTTTCGTCACCATCGTGTTACGGCTTGTGGTCGCAAGTCAAACCAATAACAGCGAAAGATCAAAGAAGAACGAGATTAAAATTCAATAACTTAATGATTATTTACAATCTCCTTATCTTACTTAAATTTACAATAATTAATTAGATTTACTCACAATCCTTTACTTAATATTATTCTGGTCTGGTCCAAGGGCTGGTAGTGCATGCACGTCGACGATGGTACAGTAGTAGACCTGCAGCGTGCTGTAGCGTAGGAACTGGTTCCACGAGCGAATAATGACAAGGCTAGGCGATGATGGATGATAACGTTAACGATCTCCACACACAGTGTAGAAACGGCGTAAGGAAATTTATCACAAGTGTGCAGTGTCAGTGGCTAGCTTCGGGTGATTCGGTCAGAGAATAACTTCTCATAGTATTATGGCATCTCTTCCCCACAACAATAGTTGAACTGCCTTTTATACGCTAGGCTTTTAATCGAGAACTCTCCAGAATTTAACAGAAACTTCTAGTGTACACAGTCGAGCAATTACGAGAACGTTCCTTAATAGAAACTTCCAGAGCACACAGTCGAGCAATTACGAGAACGTTCCTTGTATGCACAGTAGTAGCACTGTTTCTTAGAAGTGTCACCAGACCACTGCTATAATTAGCACATTATGTAAACAGTTCTCACTTCTAGACAGTTCTAGAAAGGCTGCGTTGAAGTTGAATTCTCTGGAACTTTCCATTCGCTCGTCGATGGATTCAATCCGGTGTTCCTGACGGGTCGTCTTGTAACACCCCCCCCCCCCCTTGAAAAAGTTTTGGACGTCTAGGACAAAACTTAAGTTACAATATTTACAATGTATAACTTTACAGTAACAACTACAGTATGTATATTATGTAGTCCAATATTCAATGGAAGGTATAATCATAACATACAATTTGTCTTGCTAAGTGATGATACATGAATACAGTAACATCATCAATACACATTGTGCCATAGTTAACACAAAATTTCAAAACTTACAGTGATATTTTCAACATACTGCATCAAATCAATTTCTTGACAATGAGTCTGGTACAACATTGTCTTTCCCTTTAATGTGCTTAATATCTACATTATATGATTGCAGAAACAAACTCCACCTCATCAATCTTTGATTCTTGTTCTTCATCTTAGATAAAAATGTCAAAGGGTTATGATCAGTGTATACAGTGATAGGGAAACTAGTAGTTCCCAAATAAACATCAAAGTGTTGAAGACCAAGTATCAAAGCTAAAGTCTCTTTTTCAATTGTTGAATAATTTCTCTGGAGTTTGTCAAATTTCTTAGAATAATAACAAACAGGGTGATCAACACCATGCTCATCAGCTTGAAGCAAAACTGCTCCTATGCCATTGTCACTGGCATCTGCTGCCAACTTAAATTGTTTTTCAAAATCTGGAGCAATCAACACTGGTGAACTCATTAGTGCCTTTTTCAATAATTCAAATGCTGCTTGGCAATTATCCGTCCAAACAAACTTTTCATTTTTCTTTAACAATTTTGTCAGTGGTGCAGCAATGTCAGAGAAATTTGGACAAAAACGTCTGTAGTAACCAGCCATGCCTAGGAAGCGCATGAGCTGCCTTTTATCAGTTGGGCAGGGAATTTGTCAATGCCCTCAACTTTGGCCTAATTTGGTCTAACCTTACCCTGACCAACCACATGCCCTAAGTATATCACCTGGGCACAAGCAATCTCACCTTTGACCAAATTGACAGTCAAATTAGCTTTGGCAAGCTTGTCAAATAATGCCTTAACATGTTGTACATGTTCATCCCATGAGTTGCTGTACACAATAAGGTCATCAACATATACTTCACAATTTTCTAAGTCTGACGTAAAGTTATTTACTAAGCGTTGAAACGTCATCGGTGAATTTTTCATACCAAACGGATAACCTTATACTGAAATAGCCCATCTGGCGTCACGAATGCCGAGATTTTCCGAGCCCTCTCAGTGAGTGGTATCTCCCAGTACCCCTTTAGTAAGTCAAACTTTGATACATACGTAGCTTTCCCAATCCTATCAATACAATCATCGATACGGGGTATCGGATAGGAATCCGTTCTCGTGACCGCATTCACCTTTCGGTAATCAGTACAAAATCTGTACCCACCGTCTGGCTTGGGGACCAATATACAAGGGGAAGACCATTCACTATTACTAGGTTCTATAATGTCATGGTCTAACATGTACCGAACCTCATCCCTGAGATGTTGTCGTTTTCTAGGGTTAACTCGGTGAGGATGCTGTTTGTTTGGTGTGGCATCGCCCACATCAACATTATGTTCAATGAAATTTGTCCTAGTAGGATTATCTGAGAACAAGCATGCATATTCATAGATTAATGATTTCATTTCTGACTTTTCTTTGTGATCCAGGTGACTTAATTTCTGGTCGAGATTTTTCAAAACATCAGAATTTTGTAATTTAATACACATGTCAGGAACATTATTAGCCTTGATCTCATCATTACTGAGTTCATGATCAGCATTGATAACACACACTTGATCACCTGTATCTTTAGTGTTACTATTTACATCATGTACACTTTCATCCTTAGAAATGTCACAATCTTCTCTTTCATAATATCTCTTCATCATATTAATATGACATACTCTTTTAGATTTACGCTTGTCAGGTGTCAAAATGACGTAATCTGTGTCACTAACTTTTCTCTCAATGACATAAGGTCCTTGAAAGCGAGCTTAAAGCGGCTGACCAGAAACAGGCAAAAACACTAGCCCTTATCACCAGGCTTAAACTCTCTTTTCACAGTGGTCTTGTCGTACCACGCTTTCATTTTCTTCTGAGAGTGCCTCAGATTTTCCTGAGCAAGTTCACATGCTCCATGAAGACGATCTCTAAAGCGGGATACATAATCAAGTCGATGTATGTCTTCACCTGGATCTGATAACCACTTCTCCTTTAACAATTTCAATGGTCCACGAACTGTGTGTCCAAACACAAGTTCAAATGGACTGAACCCAAGTGACTCTTGTATAGATTCCCTGGCAGCAAACATTACAAATGGAATGCCTTCATCCCAATCTCTCTCATTATCATGACAATATGTCTTTAACATATTCTTCAATGTTTGGTGAAACCTTTCTAAAGACCCTTGGCTTTCAGGATGATAAGCCGAAGACTTAATTTGGTCTATGCCTAACTCATACAACATCTGTTGGAATACAGTTGACATGAAGTTAGACCCTTGATCTGATTGGATCTCTTTTGGCAACCCAAACAATGTGAAAAATTTAAGTAAAGCTTGTAAGACTGTCCGAGCCTTAATATTTCTCAGAGGTATTGTCTCTGGAAACCTTGTAGAAGCACACATAATGGTTAATATATACTGATGCCCTGCCCTACTCTTAGGTAGGGGGCCTACACAGTCAATGATGACTCTACTAAACGGCTCTTCAAAAGCAGGAATTGGCTTTAAGGGTGCAGCCGGAATATTCTGATTCGGCTTCCCAACCATTTGACATGAGTGACAGGTCTTACAAAATTTGGCCACATCACTTTTAAGTTTTGGCCAATAAAAGTGATTTAAGAATCTGTGGTTAAGTCTTATTGACTTCCTAGGTGCCCTGCAAATGGCATTTCATGAGCAATACTCAGTATTTCCCTTCTATAAGTCCTAGGTACCACAATTTGATGGTAAATTCTCCCACTCTTCATCTAATGGTGCATCAGGTGGTCGCCCATTTACGCATTCAAAATATTGTTTTCAAATAAAAGCAGACTGGGACGTCTTTCGATTCATCCTCAGTGAGTGCACCAGCTAGTAATGGCTGAAGCTCTTCATCATGTTGTTGTTGACTGACAACTGTCCTCTGTGGAGTGTGTCAGACATTTTTGAATTTTCCTGTTCTACCCCCTCACTATGTGTGGGGCCAGGAGACTCACAATCCTGACTGTCATTAAGATTAGTCATAAATGATTGGCTTAGATCATACCAAGAATCTTCACTTTCATGAATATTTTTTATAGAATTCGGGAACCAGACTCTGACTCCTCTTTTGGGAGTGTTGTTCCATAATTTAGGAACTAATTTCCTCAATTTTTAGAGGTGGATGATTAAGTTTACCATCCTTATTTTCAGAATCATACCCTCATTTTTAGAGAGTGGATGTTAAGATTATCATCCTTACATGATCCCTACTTGTTCCACTTTTGGGAACTGTATCCTCACTTTTGGAGGGGGATGTTTATCATCCATGGCGAGCTTTTGTGACATAGCTCTAGTGACAGCACAGGCAGGATAATTTGGAAATTCCTTTTCTAATTGCTCCGTGTTGTTATAATCACATGTTTTATCTGTCAAATTGCATGGCTACTACCTTTCCCCAGCTAGGTCATTGCCTAGCAACAGAGATACCCCCTTTACAGTAGAGTAGGTCTGACCCCTACTATGACCGACCCAGAAACTAAATCTGACTTCAAATTAATTTTGTGGAGAGGGACAGAAATAAATCCACACTCAACCCCTGAATTAGTACATTTGCTCCTGTGGAAGTAGAGTCCGATAATGGCAAAACTCCATCAAGAAGCAACGACTGAGTTGCGCCTGTGTCACGCAAAATTTTAATTTTGACGGGTGGATGAGCTGAATTCCCATCTAGGGAAATAAACCCCTCAGACACGAATGGAAGGTATTCTTCCTTAATTTGGTCTTTAGAATTAGGCCGTAAAGTCACGACTACCTCAGGAGAGTTCTCTACAATGGCTAAGGCATTGGGGGCTGTTTCAGTCTCCTTTAATTTTGCCAATGTGAAGCAATTTGCCATTGTGTGGCCTTTTTTCTGACAGAAACCACAAATTATGTCTTTAAAGGCAGCTTTGTTTGAGCTGACCTGGTCGTTCTTTTGACGACTTGAATCTGGTTCTTTTTTACCAGAATTTGTTGGAGAGATAGAACTAGACTGAGATCCAATGTTACCTGCTGTGCCACTACTATTGCCATATTTCTTATTTGGCCTACTAAACTGACCCTTGTTTTGAGTCTGACCCACTTTACTGAATTTATGGGTGAGTGCATACTGATCAGCCAAATTTGCCACTTCCTTTAATTTGTCAGCCTTATTTTCCTCAAGGTGAGTCTTAATGTCATCATTCACACACCGTTTGAATTCCTCGACCAGCATCAGTTGTCTTAAGGCGTCAAATGTGGAGACCTTTTTGGAAGCACACCATCTATCAAAATGCCTTTCTTTTTGATAAGCAAACTCCACGTATGTTTGTGTATCTGCCTTACGATACTTTCTAAATTTTTGGCGATAAGCTTCGGGCACCAATTCATAGGCTTGTAATATGGCCTTTTTAACCTTATCATAATCCATGCTGTCCTCTATTGACAGAGCGGAATACACTTCTTGAGCCTTGCCTGTGAAATTACTCTGGATGAGTATGGACCATTTATCTCTTGGCCATTTTAGTTGCTCACCCATCTTTTCGAAATGGTTAAAGAATTTCTCCACATTATCCTCCTGAAATTTGGGGACAAATTTTACGTGCTTAGAAACATCGAATCCCCCAGTATCCAAGCCTATTTTAGGGTCTGAGCCTTTTATGACGCCTAACTCTAGTTGCTTCAACCTAAATTCATGTTCTCTTGCCTTTTCCTCCCTTCTTTCTCTTTCTTCTCTTTCCTCTTTTTCCCTTTGCATTTGCATTTCTCTTTCCTCTTTTTCCTTTTGCATTTGCATTTCTCTTTCCTCTTTTTCCTTTTGCATTTCTCTTTCCATTTCTTTTAATCTAATCTCCTTATTCATTTCTATTTCAAGCCTTTTCAATTCAAATGTGTTGTCAGTTGGCACAGTGATAGCTGTTTCCAACACTGTACTAGGCAGGACACTTTCATCCACAAGATATTCTAGAACATATCTTTTAATCTCGTCTTTCCGCATTAAAGGCTGAAATTCAGTGCCATAATATTTTGCGACCTTTACAATCTCAGACTTTTTTAATGAATCTAGTTCCTCGACTGAGGGACTAGCCACGAATTTATCTAAGTTGAATGGCATTTTGAAGTTTTATCAAGCACTCAAACAACTAACAAGTCTGGATAAACACAGTTGCTAACGATCTACAACAGAATTTCTCGAATTTTCTAGTGCTTTTCGTTCCCGGATGTTAGGCCACCAATTCTGTTACGGCTTGTGGTCGCAAGTCAAACCAATAACAGCGAAAGATCAAAGAAGAACGAGATTAGAATTCAATAACTTAATGATTATTTACAATCTCCTTATCTTACTTAAATTTACAATAATTAATTAGATTTACTCACAATCCTTTACTTAATGTTGTTCTGGTCTGGTCCAAGGGCTGGTAGTGCATGCACGTCGACGATGGTACAGTAGTAGACCTGCAGCGTGCTGTAGCGTAGGAACTGGTTCCACGAGCGAATAATGACAAGGCTAGGCGATGATGGATGATAACGTTAACGATCTCCACACACAGTGTAGAAACGGCGTAAGGAAATTTATCACAAGTGTGCAGTGTCAGTGGCTGGCTTCGGGTGATTCGGTCAGAGAATAACTTCTCATAGTATTATGGCATCTCTTCCACACACACAGCGAATAGTTTGAACTGCCTTTTATACGCTAGGCCTTTTAAAAAATCGAGGAACTCTCCAGAATTTAACAGAAACTTCTAGGTGTACACAGTCGAGCAGTTACGAGAACGTTCCTTAATAGAAACTTCCCAGAGCAGCAAAGTCGAGCAATTACGAGAACGTTCCTTTGTATGCACAAGTAGTAGCACTGTTTCTTAGAAGTGTCACCACGGGCCGGCTTGGCTATAATTTAGCACATTAATGTAGAACAGTTGTCTCACTTCTAGACAGTTCTAGAAAGGCTGCGTTGAAGTTGAATTCTCTGGAACTTTCCATTCGCTCGTCGATGGATTCAATCCGGTGTTCCTGACGGGTCGTCTTGTAACAATCGATCTGTGTAAATTTCCCCACTCTTTAAAGATTGTTTAGATGCAAGTTGTAAGGCACGGAAAGTGTCATTTTCGGGACCGTAATAAGGGACTGGCGCTTAGCAAATGGGGGGGGGGGCAAATGGGGGGAGGCAAGAGCCTTTTCTTTCTTAGCATTTCTATTACTCATATCACTAAAAAAAGTATGGAATCCGATTTTTTTCAGCCCGATTCGCGCGCACCCATTGTAAATACTAGATTTCTCATTCTTAAAAGTATTGCTCCAAAGGCCCGGGAAACCCTCAAAATAATCCGTTCTCCCCTACTTCCTTAAGCCCTCAGTATTATCGACCCCATCTGACTGTTATTCACATGGAGTAAGAATATAATTGTAAAAAGTCAAACTGTGATTTTTGTGGTATGTTTATTGCCCATTTTATGTCATTTGAAGTTGAAGCTAAAATGCATCATTTTAATGTCTTCATTTTGTAAATACCCCAGAGCTTCCCGCCCCTTGCACCCCCATAGGGTCTCTGCTCCTGGACCCCGCCAGGGGCCCTAAGGCGCGACCCTGGACCCCACGCTGTTAGGGGGAGCGCTTCGGGCTACCTCGGCGCCTTTGGCGCCGTCTGACAATCTGCCCGGGTTTGCCCCCCCCCCCACTTTCAAACATTAAATCCCGCCCCTGGCAATAGCACCGTTTTATGTGTTTTTGTATGTTTTATACTTATTTAACAGAATCGAAGATCTCTTGATATCTTTGATTTTTGTTTTGTTTAATTTGTAATTTCTTTACTTACAACGTGCGCTCTCTATAAGTAGATATAAAATCTTCCTCGTTTGAAATTACCTATTACCTTGTTCTGCTGCTGCTTCTCCTTCTTCTCTTCCTCATTTTTCTCTTCCTCATTCTTCTCCTCTTCCCCTTCTCCCCCCTCCTCCTCCTTCCCAAAGTATGCGGTAAGAAGTGTACATGTTTGAAACTATATGCAAACATATGTAATGAGCTGCTTAGAAAGTAAAACATTCTTGCCTTATAGAATATTTTATTTTTGTATAGCTTTTGTTGTCCTCTTTCGCTTTCTTCTTAAGTTCCGTTTTGATAACAAAAAAAAAACAGATCCGATATGACACTGCGTGGGAATGGTGAAAATGATACTTTTACCAACGTTTTACCGCTGAGACATTTCTTTTTGCAAGGCGTACCAAATCAACGCTCAACCTCCCAGTCAACCGTTTGGCCCAGCACCACCATACACCGCTTTGACGACCCACCCTCAGCCTTACAACGCAGCTGGCACCAACCCTTTGTTTCATGCACCTGGGACCTTCGTGACAGGAACCACCGCAAACCCAAGCAATGCAGCAGGAACCACGGGGAATGGTGCTGTCACAATGGGGGCAAATCTTTCCTATGTTGTACCGAAATAAAAATGAAAAGCATTTGTGAAATTTGTGATGTTGGTATTTTAAAACGTATTTAAGACAATGTAATGGTGAAATTAGCCTATAATATAGTTTTCGCTGTTTTTAGAAGTAAGATGATAATGTAATCGGATGCTTACGGTATAGATGAAAAAATGATTGTGGATACTGCAGCTCCAGTCCGCTTTCCGTCAAACCAGGACATTTTGAAACACAAAAATCTTGCATAGCATTTAGAAGGTAAGTACAAACTAATTCAATGGTTGTGTAGGTTGCACTGAAAACCGCATGCAAAGACTGCTACTTACTCAGAAACTTGGATATATTTCGATTCAGCAACTTTTTAATATTCGGTCTGAAATGCTGCCAGGAAACAAGGAGGTCAGTCAGTATTGCGTGTGAAATGTGAACAAAGAAGGACAATGCTGGGAAAACGTTTCATTTTCCGAGACTTTCCAAATGTGACAGCAGTTCACTTCATCACCCCCCCCCCCCACCCCACCCCACCCCCAAAAATCAATACCATAATTAGTCTAAATGTTTCTTTAATCCGTCAACCTAATAGCCTTAAATAAGCATTCATGCTCCACGCCCCCTTTTAAACGGTCACACAACCTAAATTTGACGAGGATTTGACGAGGATGACATTCGTAAACGTCGCCCAGGGTTTCGTAGTGAATCCTGTTGCTAAGGTAACGTTTTGTTACCATAGCGTTACATCAACGCTGTATGAGGTAGTAATGTGGCAAACGTAGACAGAAGTTGACGTTAAGGATTGCACAGTCAATGCGTAAGCGAGGCGGCTCAGTAGGCAACTTAGTATCTCTTACCTTCGTTTTGCGGCTCTGAATGTTGAAAATAAATCTCAGATATAGGCGACATCTCCATGCAATTTGTAGTGTTAACTCTTACATAATCGAACTAAAGGTAAAATAATGTTCAACAAGCAACAAAAGTATTGCTGTTCCTCAAGTTACTCTTCGGGAAAAGCGAGGGAGAATAAACCTCTTCATTAGTTACGAAGAGCACCAAAATGTGATGTTTCGCCCACTAACTGTGCACAGACTGGCTGTCGGAGACTAAACCATTTTGGACCTAACTATTACTTTCAAATTAGCCATAATTTTCTACAGGTCATGTATTAGACCTTGGTCTCTAGTCAATAAACACTCTTAGTCTGTGACATCCAGTGGCGTAGCTACGGGGGCATGAGGGGGACGTGCCCCCCACAACAAAGCCGTGCCACCCCAGGTGTCCTCCGGTAAGTCCCGTTGAAAATTTTGGAATGCACAATTCTGTATATAAGCCCTATAGAGAGGGAGAGAATTCAGAAATTGTAACCCCCAGGAAAGGACCCCCAGTGTCCCCCTGCTCAAAAAATCTGGGCTAACCCATTGGTGACATCGTGGGGTTTATTGGAAGATACCATAGAAACTGACCTATGAATAAGTCAATGAACTTCAAACCACTGATCTACATGTATAGACGGGGAAACTTTGGCAGGTTTTTTGATGTCTTATTGTGATAACTTCTCACAACAAAGGAAAAATGACTGAAACCTTAGTGCTATGAATCAATTAACTTCCAGTCAATAAGCAGTATATCTATTAATTTCATGTCTATATCTAGTTGGCTATAGCAATCTATAAAAAAACTGCTAAATGATCTCGGCTGTTTGGGATAACATTGACAGGCACGTAACATATCAACTTACCTGCCCCCTGTCCTTTCCCTCCCACCTGACAACATGGACCCCTGGTAATTTCTCAGTCTCAAACCCTCTTCTCAAAATTTGATGGGGGCATTCTGCCGTTACTCCTTGTCAGCTCGTGACCCCATGCATATATTTGACTGGTTACATCACGTAATGACACTGGTAAAACAACATAGGCCCAACATATAGGCACTTGGAATAGAGGTCTTGACTCAACCTCGATTCATACGGGCCTAGCCTACCTCAAGTACCACACAGATTTAGCCTATGAGGTGTTGCTTTATCCTAACATTTTGACAGCAATCATCAGCGATTTTGATGAATATTTTAAGTTTTAACACAAAACTGGGAATTTCACATGCCATGGTTACCATAGCAACCAAGTGACTTAACTCTTATTATAATATCTGTGGCGTAGCTAGATATTTTTTGTGGGGGGGGGGGCAAAACAAAAATTCCGACAGATTATTACCTTGATAGGTGTACGATTCAAAATTCTGGGGACCTTTTTTGCTTTCCGGGCAATTTTGAGGCCGACTTTTGATTTTCACGTTGACATATCGATGTGTAATTCTGCTTAAAAACATAAGGAGTGTTGTCAGTGTTTCAAATGAATTGTTTTTATTTAGTTTTTATTTACGACAGAGACTACAAATTTCCGACAGAGGCCTCCGGAGGCTTTGTGGGGGGGCCACCGCCCCCCTGCCCCCCCCCTAGCTGCGCCACTGTATAATATTGAAACTGTATCTTCAAATGTTGATATTTTCGATCAAAATAAAATTCTTTGTGTCAAATATCGCTTGTTGTCGCAATTGAGGTCTGTAGAATTGCATGAAATGCACAAAGAGTCAAAATATGGTATAGCTGGTCCAGGGGGCTTCCTGGAAACACTGACTCAAAATGACGTCATTTCGCAGAATATAGCTCAAAAATTTCCCAAATATTGCAAAATAATTTTAAAACCCTTCTAATGATGAGGGTCTAGGGTATTTTCTAACAAATAACACCAAAAACATTCCTGAGTATCCGATCTGTATGCGAGATTTGTCACTTTGAGTTAACCGAGCTGCCAATGTTACCCAGGAAGCCAAAGTTCCCCCGTTTTACGGTACTGGGGCCGGATTCACAAAGAATACTTATGCCCATTGCCCACCAACTGCGTTAACTTGCGAAACTGCTTGCGCCAGCTTGCGAAGCCAAAATAGCGCAAGTAGCGCAGCGGTGGGCAAGTGTTCTTGCAAAAGTTTGCGCAAATTTTCCTTGCGAAATTGCTTCGCAAGCTGTTGCGCTATTTTTGAACCTGCCCAAAAAAAGCGCAAGGCAGGCTGCGCTAAAAGTCTTTCGCAATGCATTGCAAGCAGTGAGCAGGCCCATCGCAAGCATACGCAAGGAGCGCTATGCAGCGCAAGTCGGCACAATCTTTCCGGCCCAGGAAAGTACAGCTAGTATGCTGGGCATGGTCGGTCCCGTCTCCGTCTGATACCCGTCTCCGTCTGATATTCTCAATTATAGGCAGTGATCATTTGCCTTTTGACCATCCTATTAGTACAGTGCACACGTGGGGCTGCAGCATTCTCCTCACCACAAAAATGGCTCCCAAGAAGGCCAGGCAGCCAAGACTTAAGCTTTATCAGGAAAAAGAACTGTCTGTAGCTGAATGGTATCAACAGTACCCTGAGTTTTATGATAAGTCGATGATGGAGTACAGTAGTCTTGTGCAGAGGCCAGTCTCGAATCTTCTGTGTCCGTAATTGAATTCAACTGTGAGCTGTTTGGCGAATATTTGCCCCGGTGGGCAATGTCATGCGCTGCAAATTTTATAGGGCAATTTACAGCGCAATTACTTGCGGAAAAAATTGGCGCTAAAACCGCAAGATAACGCAGGCTTCGCAGTTGGTGAGCAATGGGTATAGAGCTTATGCACCTACGCCACGTTTCTCTATTTTTCCATCCAAGCGTACATTGTGCAACAATTGTTACTAAGGTGCTATCGTGAGCGCGTATCTTTAACACACCTACTACGTATGGCAGTTCCATCCATTAAGCCAAATTAAAACGCGCTGACGTCACGTGCATAAGCTCTATTAAGCACAAAAACTTACGTATCTTGCTTAGTCGGTATGCACGAAGGGAAAAGTGCGTAAATATTTTGCGTAACTTTACGCAAGCTTCAGAGTTGTCGTAAGTGCAAAATGTCATAGCAACACACACAGCGGCACGCTGTACCAAACAGTTGTGCACAGCGTGAGACTGCGCGTGTAACCACAGAGAGACGTGCGCGTCGTTTTAACAATAACAGTCAATGTGATAGGCTCAAAATGTGACAAAACAAGATGAAACCGCACACACAATTGGTTGAAGTGCATTTATTGCAGTTACGCTGCGTATCTTTACGAACTGCGTAAGTTGTTTTCGTGAATACGACTTAAGAAAGTTCTTACGCAGTGTGTAAGTATTTTCACTTACGCAAGAACTTACGCAAATGTTAGTGAATCCCGCCCCTGATCTACATGATTTGATCTACTGGGGCCGGATTCACAAAGAATACTTACGCACAAAAATTTGCGTAAGTCAGACTTACGAAGCGTATCTTGCTTAGTCGGTATTCACGAAGAGAAAAGTTCTTAAATATTTTGCGTAACTTTACGCAAGCTTCAGGGGCCGGATTTACAAAGAATACTTACGCACAAAAATTTGCGTAAGTCAGACTTACGAAGCTTATCTTGCTTAGTCGGTATTCACGAAGAGAAAAGTGCGTAAATATTTTGCGTAACTTTACGCAAGCTTCAGTGTTGTCGTAAGTACAAAATATCCATAGTAACACATACAGAAGCACGCGTTGTGCATAGTTGTGTAGATTGTAGAAACGCGCGTCTAGCCACAGAAGACCGTGTGCGTCCTACTAACAATAACAGTCAATGTGATTGGCTCAAAATGTAACAAAGCAAGATTTAACCGCACACACGATTGGCTCATGCACATGTATTGCAGTTACGCAGCGTATCTTTACGAACTGCGTAAGTTGTTTTCGTGAATACCACTTAAGAAAGTACTTACGCAGTTCGTAAGTATTTTTACTTACGCAAGAACTTAAGCAAATGTTAGTGAATACCGCCCCAGAGTTGTCGTAAGTACAAAATAGCCATAGTAACACATACAGAAGTACGCGTTTAGCACACGGTTGTGTAGAGCACAGGACCGCGTGTTTAACAATAACAATCAATGTGATTGGCTCAAAATGTAACAAAGCAAGATTCAACCGCACACACGATTGGTTCTTGTGCATTTATTGTAGTTACACTGCGTATCTTTACGAACTGCGTAAGCTGTTTTAGTGAATACCACTTAAGAAAGTACTTACGCACAGGGCCGTCTTAAGAGATCACCGGGCCCTGGGCCCGGCATTGGAGCGGGGCCCCTCAATCAAGTGTGTTCGAAAAAATTTGCGTGAAAAATTGACATCCTTGACCATCGCTCAAGCATAGACATGCCTGCATTTACCCCCCCCCCCCCCATGTCGCGCATAAAGCATGGAAATTGGAACACTCAGAATCCGTTATGAATCTTATTCAAGAGTATATAAAAGTATTTCCACACAAAAATCTTTTACGCAAGGCGAGATATGATTTTTTGCACAGAGGTCAATTTGCGGGGCCCCTGACATCGCGGGGCCCTGGGCCTGGGCCCAGTGGGCCCATGCGTTAAGACGGCCCTGCTTACGCAGTTCGTAAATATTTTGACTTACGCAAGAACTTACGCAAATGTTAGTGAAGCCCGCCCCTGATCTAGAACCGCTGATATACATGTCCTACATATAGATCAGTGCTTCAAACCATTTTTTGTGCGTTCATGTTCAAGTCTACTCCTGTGAAATGCCGGTCGGATATAGATAGTTCTCACGTGACGTCATAGGAGCTTTTCACGTGGCGTATTTCAGCCATGTTTGAGGGCAATCTCCATATGTACGCACAGGCCTGCCCTCAGACATGACGGTTGCTAATGCCTAGTTGTGACGTCACTGAGAACTATCTATAGCGCGCAACTTCACTACACCCGCGTGCGAAATCTAGGTCTACCTCGTGCGTGCAGGGTGCTTCATTGTTTGAAGTAGTGTGCCTACTAGTAGGCACACTACTCCACACTACTCCTTCTCCAAAATGACGCCGCGTGACGTCCATACTGCATAAGGTCTGTAAGAATGGAAGCGTTCTTCCGCGCATCTTCTCATCCCTGAAGCGATAATTATTTCGTCACAAATATAGTTTCAACATTCATACAAATAAGCATATATCACGCGTCACTCACAAACAACACACAGTCACTATTAACCATACCGACAGATCACGTTGCGTTTTAGTACACTTAGTACAACCGAGACGTACAGTTATATTTTTCCTTACGTTATCAGTGAAACAATGATAATCATGATCCGGGAATCGCGAGAGAGGGGTGAGTTTTTCATGCTTTTATCTTTCATTGAAGCTAACATATCACTGTCTGCTACATTTGCTTTTCGGTAAACTGCTCAATATTTTCTTATGCGAATGAGCATTGAGCCTTACTAAGACACGATATAAACAGGTCCATGAACGGGGAGGGTAAAGGGTCGGAGCCCCAGTACCCTTGAAGGAGTAGATTAAATTGTGTTTTTGTTATACCAAGCTCTTAATGCCTCCTCACTGTAGGTAACGTGAAGCAACTGGTAAAGCTGTAAAGGCTGTGGACAGCTCTAAGCAAATATTTTAGTATAGGTCTAGCCTAATAACAAATTAGACGTAGATGCAGGCAGTAATACTGAAACGCAAGGTGGAGTTCCCCCCTCCCCTCTTGGCCATCAGAAATTTCAAAGAAGAACTTTTGTATTCAAGATATAGACTTGTATTTGTCCATTTGTTCTTTAACAGCCTAAGCGTCACCAAGGCGGAGGGGGTTCGGTGGTGAGCAGGAGTTTGCGAACAACCCAGTTGAACTTTAGTATCGTTCGTTAAATATGCTTTATTACGTTTGAATTCAGTGCTACCAGGGCCGTAGCGAGCGGGGGTGTGGGGGGTGTCACACACCCCCAATAGTGACACCCCCAATATTTGGTCTCCCGTCGGCAAATTTTCGGTCTGTCGGCAAGAGGCGAGAGAAAGGAAAAGAAGAGGAGAGGAGGAAAAGAAGAGAGAAGGGAAATGAAAGGGAAAGAAAGGGAAGACGGAGATTGAAAAGAAAAAAAAAGAGGGAACTGGCCAGTCTGTTATCGGCTATTTCGATTTTCGGCTCTTCATCTAATTGGCCCTTTCAAGTTGAAGGCCCGTCGGCAAATTGATTATGCATGTGACGGCCTTATACGGCCGTATCAACGGCCGTATGTGTAATTGGACGAGTGACTGAGTCCGTCGAGAACTCGGGAAAAGAAAGGGAATTAAACACTTCCGTATATAGGTGCACTATTTCGGGTCATATGACATTCTTGAAAAAACACTTAAAACAATAGCGCCCCTGACGGGAGGAATAGCTTAATACATTAAAATTAGTGGGGATCTAGTTTGTATTTGATGCATTATGAAACAAAGTATACCCATCCTGAGACCTAATTTTCCACCCAGAGATATACTTAAACCTCAGAGCTTCCGGGGGCTGCGCCCGCTGGACCCCACCAGGGGTCCTTAGGCGGGGCCTGGACCGCACCCGCTAAAGCTCGTTTTCGTACTACGCATTACCAGATCCGTCGGCAAAACATAATCTCCAACCCCTCCCCCCCCCCGAGATAACACCTTCGCTACGCCCCTGAGTGCTACTACTTACTCTTTGGTATGAACCACCCCCATCCCCTCCCCTTTAATAATTCGCGGTGACACCTGTGTGCTGCATGTTCCAAACGCTGAACAACATTTGATGGCATTGGGATTTCCCTAAAAACATGAACTTCATACTCATCCACCACAGCTAGGTTTCATCAGACGAAAACCAACTTATGAAATTAGTGTTGATAGTATTAAGTACATACTATTTATTTCCAAGGTAGGTCACCAATTCCTCCAGCAATTCATTCAACTATCAGTTCGCTACGCAGTCTTTTTGTTTCAAATTAGTTCTCAAGCGTCTTGCATCTGTCTCAACCAGTGTTGTACTGACCGACACCGATGTCGACACCATGATGGACCTGGTGTCGGTGTCGAAACATTGCGGTGTCAGTGTTGGTGTCGGTGTCGGAACCTTGAGGTGTCGGAAATTTTTGCTGGTGTCGGTCGACACCGGCAATTTTTTCATTTTGTTTTATTTTTTCCATTGCTTTATTATATATTTTCTATTTTATTAGTTGTTTTTTATTTTGCAAGGCACTCTGATACCACTACATACAGCCTACAGGCACCAACAACAGTTACAGTGCCACTCATGTATTCCATACATAACAATCATAGTTCATAATGTTATGGGTTCCGTACATTTTTCATTTTCGATTCAAGAATGGCCACACTAGTTATGTTAGCTGTTGATCGGTATTGCCAGTTCATCATATTAATAATAATAGTAATATTAATCACTTCTATTCCAATTACCAGGTAGGCCGGGCAAGTACCCACGCCGATGTGATGTCTGATTGGAAAGTGTAGGCCTGTGCATATGCCTGATCTAGGCTAAGATGCTCACATTTGATCATTTGACATCAATAACTTCCTCCCAAATGACCAAATCTCCACTCAGCAATTGGTTTGGTGGACAACATTGGGCATACAGGTTCAACAGAGGTGTCAGGGGAAATGCAAGCCATTATATATGACCTGAACCCTCAGTCTTCAACTTAGAGTACCCTACTAAGGTCTAATGTTGCTAGAGTGTACTGTTACTGTTACTGGTGTCGGGTGTTGGTGTCGGACCCTTCTGGTGTCGGTGTCGGACTCCTCTTTCCGTTACCGGTGTCGGTGTCGGTGTTGGTGTAGAGAGGTGTTGGTGTCGGTGTCGTATTTGTCGGACACAACACTGGTCTCAACTCTTGACCAATAAGGGGACTACATTTCCTTCTTCATATTAGGCCCATCATAAAGCACGAGGCTTGCAGGCCCAAGCTGCAACTTCGACACTCATGGTGTAGATCTGTCAGAAGAAACTTGTAGTCACTACGGTCGTAAATCTGTAAACAGATAATTCATCTTTCTGCCCGGCCTTTCTTTTCAAATCAACTTTAAACATTTTTTGGAATAGAGAGCAGGGGCGGGATCTGATGTCTGAAAGTGGGGGCGGGGGCAGCCAGAAGAACGGAGGACTGTGAAGGCCCCTGGAGCCCCTGGCCCCTGAAAGGGTCCAGGGGCAGAACCCCGGGAGAGTCCAAGGGGCGAAGTCCCTGGAAGCTTTGGGGTATTTACGAAATTATAGGCATTAAAATGATGCATTTTAGCTTCAACTTCAAATGACATAAGGTGTGCACATTTAAAAGACCACAAAAATCACATTTTTACTTTTTTTCAGTTATATTCTTACTCCGTGTGACTAACAGTCAGATAGGATCGGTAATGCTAAGGGCTTGAAGAAGGAGGGTTTAATGGATTATTTGGAGGGTTTCCCGGGACTTTGGAACAATAGTTTTAGGAATGGGAGATGCAGTACTCGGAATGGGTGCGCGCCAAGCGCGCTGAAAAAATCGCATTTTCAGGCTTTTTAGCGATACGAATAATGAAAATACTATGAAAGAAAAGTATCTTCAAGGAGAGGCCTCTAGTCCTGACCCCCCCCCCCCCCCCGCTAAGTGCCTGTCTTTATTACGGTGCCGAAAATGGCACATTCTGTGCTTTTAAACAACCTTTAAAGAGTCGGTAAGTTTACACAGATCGATGGTGATAAACCTTCAAATTTCTTTGGGAGTGGGGAACTTCCCCTACGCTGCGTCAGGCAATGGGGGAATTGGTGGTTTCATTGATAATCATGAGTTTGTACGAAGCTATGACCAGCAAGATGTTCTACAACAGGGGTGGGGAACCTTTTTCTCTGACGGGCCGCTTTGAAGGTCATAGTTCACTCTCGGGCTGTACACAGAGAGGGAGCAATAAGCTTTCCCCATAGGGCGCAGACCAGGGGGGTCACAAACAGGCCCTGGTGGGGTCTAGGGGAAAAGTCTAGGCAAGAACTGGGACGAAACCCCCGGAGCTCTGGAATTTGTACCAGCGGTGGGCATCGTGGGCTAAAAGATTATTGTCAATTACTTTTCAAGTGATTTTGAATTTACATTTATGAATTGCCAGCTCGGGCCGGGTGAATGGTCTCAAGGGCAGCATACGACCCGCGGGCCGGAGGTTCCCCAACCCTGAGGCTACAGGAAGTTACCCCGAAATGATATTTAAAATATATTTAATTTTAGCCTATCGTTTTTCTTTAGTTTTAAATGCAGTATTTTCTTTGCATAAAAAAAAACTTTCTACTCCCCCCCCCCCCGTGCCTGCTCTTTCATAGAGCAGAATATAGGAACCTATATCCTGCTCTATGGAGGCTTTATGCCCTGTGACAACACGACAGTGCGACAGTGCACTGTGCAGTATAGTACAGCCGAATTTAGGGCCATCTAGCTATACATTATGTGTGAGTTGCGCTACTTCCTCAAACTTCTTTACCTCTGACACAAAAATTAATATTCAGAGTTTTATATTCCTGGGCTGCATCCGGTTGTGGAGTTTGTTTAAACGTGGGAGTAATGAGGTTACCCTTTGCCACAACTGCCTCCGGGGCACCCTTGGGCAAGGTGCACTTGTATTTGCCCTGTGCTTTTTACGTGTTGTTGCCTTCGGGCGTGCAGTTGCCTTCGGGCGTGGGGTCGCCTTCGGGCGTGTTGTTGCCTACGGGCGTGAGTTGCCTTCGGGCGTGAAGTTGCCTTCGGGCGTGAAGTTGCCTTCGGGCGTGTTGTGTTGCCTTCGGGCGTTGTTGCTTTCGGACGTTTGTTCTTGCCTTCGGGTGTGTGTTGCTGCCTTCTGGCGTGTGTTGTTTTCCTGTTTGTGAATAGTCTTGTGTGGTGGGTAGGCTGGGGGTGTCGTGTATGTTGGCCACAGACATTTTGTTTGCTAGCTTAGTGCAACTTTGTAAATGATTGTAAGCAGTTCATGATTGTGTTCTTGCTGGTCCGGATTTAGTTCTTCCTGTTTGAAGTGTCCGTTTTATGCACTTAAAAAGCAGTTTTATATTCAGATCATACGCAAAATATGATTTTGCATCGACAAGTTATACAAAAATTATGACCGTCTGTTTCAATTATGCTCTATCAGTATTTTTGCCCCTCGAGATCTACTAGAAATTTTTGTCAATAAAAGAAGAAGAGTTGAGTTTTCCACTTAATTTCATATGCTATATCCATCGGCCGCATCATATACAAAAAGTTCGAAATTCGAACAGTCATTTTTACTCCTTTGAGAATATTTCTCATACCTTATCTAATTATGACAACTGAGACGCATTTTCAGATAAATTTGATAAACTCTTCCCAAGTTTTGCAGGAATCGTTCATTATATTAAAAGATCAGTTGTGTTTGTTTTTTACGGCGTAAGTAGATGAGTGATCAAAACTTTGAGCACTCATAATAAAGGCTTAACGTAGGAAACTGGGAAAAGGAGAGTATGGCTGCAATAGATTACGATATATCATCATAATCCAACAAATGTGAATCAAAGTCCAGTCACAAACTTTATTTAGAAATTTGATAACATTCGTAAATATTTTTGGAGTGATGTTATAGCCCCTTTTATTGGTTACAAACTCGTGGACTTTATCACAGAAGGTTCCTTAAATTCACTGTACTCAGGCAGGCAGGCAACTTCCTGGTAACATTCGTCTGTTTCATGGCGTGTAGTTAGTGGAAAAGCGTATATTCGTAGTATCGTTCAGGCATCTAGCATACTACGAATGTTGGGAGCGAATATCGAAAACTTTCAGTGGCAACCAAATTTCATTTCTAACTTTGAAGACTAGATAGCCTAGTTGGCTGACTGGAAGTTGTCGCCATACTTCTTTGGATCATCAACAAGGGTTTCACTGTAGGTAAGTTTTCAGACTTTTTGCATGCCCTAGAGAAGCCCTCAATCAGGGCTTCCCGTATGCAACACGCCGTAGACTACGCTTGTAGGGGGCACGATACTGATAGTGCATGCCTTTGAAGCAAAGTGTGTTTGTCACTAGGTTAAGAATTACTAACCCTTGGCCAGGGGTTTTCAAGTGTTTCGGCCCTTTGCTTGTTTTGAAAAATAGTTACTCTCGAGCGGCCAGGAAGAGCCGAAGAGGGGTTGGAAGAAAAGAGGCCACAAACTCATTCGTGATAATGATTCCCACGTACGTCTACACTGCAGATAATTTGAGTGGCGGAGCAGTTCAAGAACTTTCCATGGTGTTTGCGTTTCTTTAAAGGGGTGGGGGTTGAGTCATTCATTATCAAGCATGACAACAGCTTCTCAAAAGTGGGAGAGAGTGACCTTGACCAGATTCGTGCGGGATCCAGGGCCTGCCGACGTAAGAGCCCTAGAAAAATTGATCTGTGTTTCCTATTGTCCTAATCCATTCATTATCTGTTTCCAACAATTCGAGTATGATTTCCTTGAATCAGCTCTTGTAATCCATGGAGTCCAGCATGTGCCTATTGTTTTCGTTGGGGTTGTGGAAAATGGTGGAAGGACAAACCATATGATATCCCCCACTTTCAAAAGTCGGTGACGTGTTCCTCTTATAATACATGCCTGTGTTCATCATCATTTTGACGTGAGTACCAACTGTATCCTACCCTTTTTTCCCATGCCCCGCCCCTTTCTAGAGCATACTTTGAAAATGTGACAAATATGGTTTAGGCCAAAATTCATTTCATTTTAGTAATATATATGAGGAAAAGGCACCCTTTTGAGGTGGTTAAATGATGTGGTTACTGGAGGTGGGTAGACCGAAGGAAAAGAGCGCCACCCTCAGAAGAGCAAACAACAGACACTGATTTCGTCATGCTCTTTATATTGTTGCGGGTAGTGTAGACACATAAGCTATCATATGGGGTTTCCCCTACCATGAAAGTCATGACAGGTTTAAACATGTTTCTCATACGTCGTAATGCGTATATCAATTTAGCGGGCAGCAGATGGGTTTACATTTTTTAAACATAACGGATGGCATTTACAGTGCGATACAAGTGGAATGAGTAAATCCACCTGGCCTTCTTGAGCTTGGAAACAATGGAAGATCTGGGGCGTTCGGACAGTTCATTTTCTCTCATTTGCTCCGGAATGTCAATAACCAACTCTGTTTCGATATTATAGTGGCGTCACCAGACTTTTAATTCGGGGGGCACAACAGTTCGATGGGGGCACGACTAAGCAGTGGCGGATGCATAATTTTGCAGGGAATATGAACCACACACTGTCACGACCATGCTTCACCCAGTGGCCTACCCGGGATTTCTCTGACGGATGGGGGAGGACATGTCATATGTTGTGTGATTTCCGGCGTGGGGGATGAGTCTAAGGGGAGGGGTGCCGCCTCCCCTTTGAAAATTTTTGAAAAATTGGGTGTCCTTACATGCAATCTGGTGCCACATACAACACCTTTTGATGTAAAGTTTGTGTTAACAAATTTAAGGATTTTTAGGAACTGAAAAAGGTTTACACATGGATTGTGAAATTCTCGTGGAAGTGAAAAACATGCATGTGTATTGTGGAATTTTCGATTAACGTGGAATTCGCATGATCCCACGAACTGAGTGACTGGAGCTATCCGGGACTAAAATGAGCATAGAATTTTGTTTCATATATTTCTCTTTAAAAATTTATTGGAATTGTTTTTTCTCGAAGAAGAAAATACAGAACAGTCACATTGAAATTGTTGGCACTGACGGTGCACCACAATTTGCAACGCAAGCGGCAGGCATTCCACGGCAAGTACGAAACGACACCATTCATTGTTTTGATCAATGACTCATGATGTAGTCAGCGAGGCGGACGTATTACCTCTGCACTGAGCGTTAGGCCTACACCAGTTCGGGAGATTCCCCCATTCGGGAGAATCTACTTTTCTCCCGATCGGGAGAAAAATTGGTCATGGGCGCCGCCATTTTGTCTATTTTTTTGTTTGTTGTGTACACTGCCAATGGCGAATGGGTTTTGAAACCCCCTTGTAAAAATCGTCGGCGTAATGTAATGGAATTAAATGTGTATTCGGAAGGTTTATTGTCATAGCTACAGAAAAGCCACGTCCTATTCGGTGGTTCACCACGCCGTTTTTGCGCTTTTGAGTGGTTTTCATTCTTGCTTAACCTTGTGTTTGTTAGGCTGGCAAGCCTATACAATGTTTTGCATAAGTTTTTGTGCTTTCATAGACTATAGGAAAGCATCCGACCAGATTGACAGAACCAGTTTGTGGTCCAAACTAATTACTAACAACATCAATGGTAAAGTTCTCAATGTGATATATAACTTATATCAAAATGCTAAATCATGTATCGTAAAGGATAATGTAAAGTCAGATTACTTTCACTGTAATATAGGAGTTAGACAAGGTGAGAATCTCTCACCAGTCTTGTCCAGTATTTTCCTTAATGACTTTGGGAGGTCTATCAGTAATTCCTGCAATGGTTTAAGGGATTTGTCGACTTCCATTAAGAATTATTTGAGTAATGATGATGTTGAAGTTTTCTTTACACTTTTTACCCTATTATATGCAGATGACACAATTGTCTTAGCGGAAAATGAGAATGACATGCAAAATGCATTGATCAGTGTAAAACACTATTGTGATACTTGGAAAATGACTGTAAACGCAAAAAAAGACAAAAATTGTTATTTTCTCAAGGGGTAAGATAAGGAATAAGCCAATTTTTACTTTTGGTGATGACACTTTGGAAATAGTTGATGATTACACCTACCTGGGAGTTGCATTTAACTATAATAACAAATTTACTAAAGCTGTCAATAAGCAAGTTAATCAAGCTAGACGTTCACTATATAGTTTATTGAGCAAAACGTGCAACCTTTTGCTGCCCTTAGATTTGCAGATGCACTTGTTTGACCAAATGGTTCTTCCCACTCTTTTGTACGGTTGTGAAATCTGGGGATTTGGGGATTTCCCGCAGATCGAGGCCTTTCATTTAAAGTACTTGAAACAAGTTCTCAAGTTAGCGAAGTTTACACCTAACTGTATGGTCTATGGCGAGTTGGGCCGCCATAAATTAATAAAAACAATAGAGGTTAGGATGGTAAATTTTTGGTGTGAATTGATAAATAGTAGTGGGCACAAACTGTCACATATGTTCCTTAAAGCTTTAAAATCCTTTCATGATAACGGTTTCTATAGCTCATCCTCGTTAATAAAAGTTAAAAGTATTTTAGATAAGGCTGGAATGTCGTATATTTGGAATATCCCTGATGACGGTCTCCCCCTACACTTACCACTCCCAGACAAGGCCCCGTTATATCTAAGGTTTGGCTTAAAAAGACTCTTAATCAACGCCTAAGTGATATCTATGAGCAAGTCTGGCTGGGGGATGTAAACAGTAACTCTCAGTGTAAAATTTATAGAATGTATAAGGAGAAGCTTGAATTTGAAAATTATTTGATTATTCTACATTTTTCCCACCGAATCAATTTGTGTACACTTCGTTGTGTAAATATTAAACTCCCCGTCGTTGTAGGAAAGTTTGCCAATATTGAATTTCATGATAGAATGTGTGAGTTATGTGACAGAAATATGTTAGGAGACGAATTTCATTACATTTTTGAGTGTTCTTATTTTACCAATGAGAGGTCTGAGTTCCTGAAATCCTATTTTAAAAAAAGACCGAGCTCTATCAAAATGTAGCACCTTTTTCAATCATCAAGTAAAAATGTCCTTATTAAGTTAAGTAAACTTTGTGAAAAAATACTGAAAACTTTTGCCTCCTAGTTAAGCACGATTTGTGATCCCTTCATATACTGTATCTGGTGCCATTTTGTCAAATTTTTAGTTTAAGTCCTGTCAAAAGCCTTTCTTCCCTCTTCTCATTCGACTCTCCGCATTATTGTACTAAGGCTACGAAACTGTTTTGGTTTGTTCTGTTTATCTTTTTTGTCATCTTGCACAAAGGCTATAATTTGGTTTTTCTTTTGTTTTGTTATTATTTTTTTTTTGTTATCTCGTTTGTATAATATTAGTCTCTTATGCCTCCATGAGGTGATATGGTGAAAAATAAACTGAAACTGAAACTCCCCCGTTCGGGAGAATTTTGGTTTTCTCCCAAACGGGAGAATCTCCCGGAATGTACACGTTATCAAGGCGTAGTTTATTCGCACCTGTTGCGGCAGCGATGGTTATGAATTACCAGGACCGATGCTCAGCCACGGACACACATCAATGATCACTGTGTGTTTCGTGAGATGTGGCTGCCTTTTCTTGTCCTAAGAAGAATCAAATTATATGAAACCTGGTAGTCGAAGAAGATCTATATTTTTTTAAAATTCCAAATCTCAGTTGGGGGCACAAGGTTTCCTAGGGGGCACGTGCCCCTGCCCCCCCCCTTGGTGACGCCACTGCTTAAAAGTAAATCCTAACATTGTTTGCAAACAAGCGGTTGTTGTTCTTGAATTACTGTGATTGATTTTTGTTATCAGGTTTACCATGTCAAAACGCTTTTAGCCAGTCTTTGTTTTTTATGCCAACTTGAAGGGCCTTTTAGGGAGTTATTCTCGTTCAGGTTTTCAAAATGTAAACCATGCTGCCAAAAGCGTTCGAAAGCACAGCATCTCCAATCGTAACAAATGCCATCCTATATACAAAGGTTTCTGTATTTGTTCAGTCTCATCAGTCTCATTCTCCCCTAAGACCGGTCCCCAGGCCGGCAATCACAGAAAATACTGCATGCCCCCCATGAGAGAAATTACGCCACTGTTTATGAGTTAACCTTTTCTTGACACAGGCGTTTAGTCATTTTCGACGGGCAAATGTCTAGCACCCCTTCCCCACTCATCCAGTCTTGGCAAGGGCATAGCCTCCGAAAAAACCTGGCGTATTTTTCAATTTTGCGAGTATTAAAATGAAACATTTAACTATGTTCCAATGATATATGTGCATTAATTAACAAGGGCTGTGTTCCAGTAACAGCTTCCCGATTAAAAAAGTAACGAATGTACTATTTTGGAATAACTTGAACAGACAATGCATTCACCCAATTTGAATTAGTATCCAAAATCATGAGAGGCCATTTTTAATCTGTGACAACATGTACATAATAAACATCATGAAAGATACTTTTAAGGAAGGTAAGGGGAGATTTTTAAGATTTAGCAGATGCTTCAAGTTAAATATGGAATGCCTGCTGGTTATCTTGAATTAATAACACGATGTATGCCAAACCATTCTTCTTGTGGCGCAACAATACATTTTAGGAGGAAGTATGAACGAATGATAGAGGAAAATGGTTGCAAAACGCAATATATATATATATATATATATATATATATATATATATATATATATATATATATTTCTGATGTCACTACTGTGAATACGTCACTTGATGGACTAAATATTTTACTTTTTTGGTACAAGTCGTGTGAGGACCAGACAGACTAGGTTCTTTCCCCTCGATCAATGCTCACTGGTGTTTTCATTATCTTACAGGTGAAAGGGATATTTCTACTGAGAGCACAGATATAAGAGCTTGTTGGCATCACCCTAAATCAATGAATATGCATATTTATACCATACGCCTCCTTGTCCTTTTCCCTTTCCTTATCCTGTTTGTCGATTGCAGGAGCTGTTCCTTCATCATGCAAACCAGATTGGAAAATCGACTGGAATAGACAACCCCCCAACTTCTCCAATTTTGAACCTTTCTCATATCCTGGGGAAATACTTCCCGGTGTGACTGCTCATGACACTATTCAGTTCATTGGACTTTTGTGGAATGCACCATCTTGGCAAGAGGTAATGGGGCGTGTCTGCCTTCACTGCGGTCCTCTTCTTCACGCTCTATATCCTGAGGAGGAGATTCGACAGACTTGCGACATGATAATAACATCCCTTCAAAAGGGAGAAAAGTCTGATATTTCCGGAATGTGTACTTCGTATTTGCAAAAAGTTGAAGTTGAAAGTGCGTCAAGAATTAGTCGCTATCACAAATATTTCCGTTTTCTCAATTTCTCACCAAGTGACTTGGAACGTCTTGGAATAAACTTGGCATTTGGCTTACTGAAATTGTTGGGACCGTCTCCATTTTCGGGTGATATGTTTAGTGCTTGTTCAGAGGTACGTTTTTTGTTAAGCGAAAACATAGATGAAACAGTCAACGAAGTGACCTTCTTGCTCTACCTTTTTGGACCTGCAGCATTGAGGGTTTTGCATCGTTTTGATGTTTGTACGAATGAAGATCACAAAGTGTGGATGTTTTTGGATCGGATACAAGAAGATATCTGTGATTTCCTCTCCTGGGATTATTGGGACGAAGAATACATCGAGACGGGGGTAACATTTGTTGATTTTTTACTGAGTGTCCCTTTAAATGTTGATTTATGTACTGATGTAATTGACTTCCTGTCTTCGTACGATAAACTTGGTGCCACTGGGTACTGGATTACGACACGAAATTTTAAATCTTGGTCAAATCGACATCAGTTCTGTCGCGAAATTGTATCTGCTCTTACTGGTAACACCCGGACGCATACGTATATTTTTCCTCACAATTACGATATCGATAGCTGGTACATATTTGCTGAGGCAGGTCAAATTCTCCCGGACTTCTCCTTTATGGATGCTGTGAATGTCTTTGGTGCATTCATAACATCAGACACATTTTTGGATGGTAGCGTAGTTATCTGTGATGTTTTCGAGTCATTTCTCTCTAAGGAATTTGACCCGTCTGTCAAGGGCATATGTACTTCATTACGCAACGGCGATACAGCTACCGTGGAAAAGAAGTGCCGCTCAATGTTCCCTCCAGCTGAACATTCAAATACTTCAAAGACTGAATCAACTGTAATGTATACAATTGTGACAGCAGTTAACATGACGACAAAATTATTAGATTTACCAGTTATAACACCTGAGTACGTTTGTTCTGAATTGGAAAACTTTTTCTATTCAAAGAACAATCTGCAGTCCGTTATTCGCCTCGGTCTAAATGATTTCCTAGCCGATATTCTTCCAATAGCCAACTTCATTTGCCAGCACGATGATCTTGTTTTTGCCCTCTTAAAGCAAAAATTCTACCGCAGTATTTTCAATTTATATCAACTGATTGCCCCAGAATTGAAGGATGTCATTTTAAGTCATTTAGGATTCTCAAGCCAAAAACAAATTTGTCGAAGCATAGCTGCTGGTATCAATCTTTTCTCTAGACGAGCGGAAAGTTCTTTGATTAAAAACATGGAAGACCAGGTTTTAAAGTTTCTAACGGATACTGGACGCTGCACAGCTTCGGTCAAGTCGCTAAAGAAACTTTTTTCTGTTGTTGCTTCTCTTCAAGACGTTTACGTTTTCCAAGGCTTTTCTCAATACACTGGTTACCTTGGCACCACCCATCTTTGTGAAACTATGAGTGATATGTTTGACCCAGATAGATGCAAAGGTAAGGTGATTGTTACAAGTTAGTTATAACCTCAGCAAACTGGCAGTGTTAGTCACCAGAACCTGAGATTTGGTTTAGGCATGCCAACAGCTACACCAGCAAGCATACTGCGTTAAAGGTCAAAAAGGTCAAACTTATTTTGAAACAAAAGCTGAATGTCACAAATTTCTTCTTATTTCTCTTCCAAGTATCTTTCATAATATTTTAGGCCATAAATATTGCATATTCAAGGTAAACCAAGCAGTTGCTCTTTGTAAATTTTACAATTGAGTGAGAAAAATACTGTCACATGATTCTCAAGATCCATTCAGGAAATAGGATAGTCTACTATACAATTCTTTATTGGGGTGATTGCATTCTCCCTTTAAGCAGGGTCGCAATCCAGAGGGCAAGGTGGCTGTCTCCTCGAAGCATAAAGTAAGGGGGAAGAAACATCGTTTTATCCCCCACCAAGAAAAACTTTTAAGTTTTTTTCAGAAAAATCTGACAACTTTAACAGATTACATGAAAAAATACTGTCTTTTAAGAAATGCTTTTTTTCCGCTCACTGCGTGTTAAGCGTCCTTCTTAGACATTGGGGTGGAATCCATACCACGAAACACTGTGCGACCTTCAGGATTGTCTATTCCCCATTATCAAACCATCTGCATCTTGAAGAATTCGAGCTTCCGCTATTCCGAATTAGGCATTTATGTCAAGAAATAAGCGACCTGCCATTTTTGGTTCCTTGCGTTAGCAAAAGAAACCGATGGAGTCGTGCAGGTTGGCGTGCATGTGTATGTGTGCGTGTGTGTCTGTGACGCTTGCTTGGGTACACTGTAACTCAATAAGAGAAGCTGGACTAAACTGAAACTTGGTATATAGATCCGCCACAGTGAGAAGGTGTGCCCTATTGTTTTCAGTGGAGGTCACAAGGTCATCTGGGGTCACAAGGGATCAAACACCAAAAACCTTGTTAACACGATATCTTACGGTAGGAAGCTTGGATAGATATTCTTGGTATGTGGATGCGCTATGGTGAGAAGGTGAATTTTATCGCTTTTGGTGGAGGTCAAAGGTCATCTGGGGTCACCGGCAGTCTAACACTGAAAATTTGTTTTTAACACAATATCTCAAGTTAGGAAGCTTGGATAGATTTCATTCTTAGTATGTGGATGGGTTATGGTGGGAAGATGAATGCTATTGTTTTTGGTGGAGGTCAAAGTTCATCTGGGGTCAACGGCAGTCAAACACTGAAAACCTTGTAAACACAATATCTCAAGGTAGGAAGCTTGGATAGATTTCATACTTACAAATATATCCACCATAGTAAGAAGATGCGCCCTATTGTTTTTGATAGAGGTCAAATGCCATCTGGGGTCACCGGGTGTCAAAGACAATATCTCAAGGTAGGAAGCTTGGATAGATTTCATTCTTAGTATGTGGATGGGTTATGGTGGGAAGATGAATGCTATTGTTTTTGGTGGAGGTCAAAGTTCATCTGGGGTCAACGGCAGTCAAACACTGAAAACCTTGTCAACACAATATCTCAAGGTAGGAAGCTTGGATAGATTTCATACTTACAAATATATCCACCATAGTAAGAAGATGCGCCCTATTGTTTTTGATAGAGGTCAAATGCCATCTGGGGTCACCGGGTGTCAAAGACAATATCTCAAGGTAGGAAGCTTGGATAGATTTCATACTTAGTATGTGTATGGGTCATGGTGGGAAGATGGTGTTATTGTTTTTGGTGGAGGTCAAAGGTGATCTGGGGTCACCCACAGTCAAACACTGAAAACTTGTTCTTAACACAATATATTAAGTTAGGAAACCTGGATAGATTTCATACTTAGTATGTAGATGGGTTATCGTGGGAAGATGAATTCTATTGCTAATCTATATACCATATATGAAAAGTCCCTGTCATTGCTATCTTGAGATAACGTGTTTACAAGCTATTTACAAGGTTTTCGCAGTTTAACCTCCGGTAACCTAAAATGACCTTTGACCACCAAAGACAATAGGGTTCTCCCTTTTATTATGACAAATCTATGTACAAAATATGAAAAGTGTCCGTCATTGCTACCTTGAGATATCGTGTTTACAAGATTTTTGGTTTTTGACCTATGGTGACCGCAAATGACCTTTGATCTCCACCAAAAACAACAGGGTTCTTCTCAATATTACAAATCTATATACTAAATATAAACAGTGCCATCATTGCTATCTTGAGATACCGTGTTAACATGCTTTTTGCAGTTTAACCCCTGATGACCTCAAATGATCTTTGACCTCCACCAAAAACAATAGGATTCTTTCTCTCACCATGACAAATCTATATACCAAATATGAAAAATGTCCGTCATTGCTATATCGAGATATCGTGTTTACAAGCTAAGTGTCACATACATACAATACACACACGACACGACGTCACCATCGCATATATTCCTTGCCTGCCTTCATCAAGGAATCAATAAAGGTGACAAATAAACTATGAGGAGTCATTGTATAACAACAATTATAACAATGTGATCAGGGTGTAAACTTTTAATGAAAACGCATTCAAAAATTACAGTGCTCTCCTGGGGACCTCGCCGAGAAAGTAGCCAAGCACCACACCAGGATCATAATTAAAGTGATGAAACCTTCATAACGAGTATGAGTACTTGCACAAAAAAAAAATCGTTACTACTGAATACCAAACTTTTCTGCACCAGGGGTGGTCTCAGCGGGCACTAGCCACCCCTTTTTATCATAGTACTATTGGCGTTAATCAAGTGGGACATTCATTTACTTTGAACATATGTATTTATTTAGCACAAACACAGGAATACCGTAAAGGCTATATCTGTTTAGAACCGTTCCTAATGCAGCATTTACTACGTATGTAATTATCTCATCTCCGCACATGTATTGTATAAGGAGATGAGATACTGTACTTCACCTAATGTTAGAATTGTGAAGCTGTGTGAGTGTCTGAGGGTGTACGTGTGTGTACAAAAAAGTGTGTCTCAAACTCCTCCAAACTGTAAGTCCGATAATGTTCAAACTTGGAGGGTAGGTACCTGACCATGAAGAATTCTTTCTCTCTCTTTTTTTCGCCATTAGTATTTGCCTGTCAGTATGTTAGAAAAGTAATAAAACCACGTGACATACTGGAACAGATTAGGCAATATTCAAAATAAACTTTTTGTCCGATGGAGATGAGATCTGATACTCCATGGATTTCCCTCTTGTTTTTTCTTTGTCAACAGACACTTCAAGTGAGGATATTTCGTCACACCCCAAAGGTATATACAATTATTCCCTCAGCTGAATTACACACAAAATTTGTCAACCAACTAGTAATGAGTGATAGCGGATCCGACCGAGTTTGTGTTGATATCTCTCTGCTTCCAGTTTCCAAACGACACGAGATTTATTTGAAAAATAATAACCCAAAGGCTTGGGAAGGAAGCTGTTCTCGAAGAAGGGCTGGACGTTGTTTCCGACCTCCTTCCTGGAGACGGGTCCAAGGGTCTAAGGGGAGGGTGTCTCCCTCCTGTCTCATCACCCTTTGGACATTTTTTTAATATTTGATGGTCCTTGAATGCAATTTGGTGCAACATGTTAGGCACATTCCATGTAAAATTACTGCAAAATTTTAACATGTTTACAGAGAGGACAAATAAGGGCTTTTCGTCCTTGAACTGAGGTGCCGAAGTACGCTTCGGCCCCTCAATTCAAGGACGAAAAGCCCTTATTTGTCCCCTCCGCCCCACCACATATTTGACCAGGGAGTTGTTAGGAAGGAGATACAACGACTGAATCTGTCAGACAATATGTACTTGAAAATGAGTTAATTCTTTTCAGGCACTGCCTTTGGATTGACAGGTCTCTTTGTTCCTATTGTTAAGTCTCTGTTAACTAAACCCTTTTAATGATGATCTCCTCCTTTCTTTTCCAAGTAATCCCAAGACAAAGGCCATTGTCTATACATGATTTGAAGTAAGGTTTGTTTCCGACAATGAACAAAATTTAATCAGGATTTTCAGTAAAACGACTGGTAACAAACGTTTAAATAAAGTACTTCAATTGTGCCCCCATGATTTTAATACGTCACCTACTGGAAACATTGTTCAAGCTTATACATTTCTCTTAGTTTGAAGCAAATTTCCCCATCATTAAGAAACATATACGAAAAGTAAGTTGTAAATAAATTTTTAGCTGACTTTAAATGAAATGATATTTAGTTCGACGAATAACGACGAATGGTTAAAATTTTACATTTTTGCGTGACGGCTGGCAACGCAAAATTTATGAGTTCAACGTTAGGGGTGTGTGTTCTCAAGGTCATGTTGACAATGCCTCACTGGCCCTTGTTAATCTAGGCATAGTTAACTATGATCTAGGTACTGAGATAGGAATTTTGAGAAGAAAGGCAAGATTACTGTCGGAAACGAACATTGCTTCAAAGAGTCTATAGAAAGTTGTATCTCCTTCCTAACACCTCCCTGATTTGACTAGATAGCTAATCCAGGCGCGGATTCAGACATTTCGAAGAGGCCCCCTTTAATATTCTCCTAGATTAACGTTATGCTAATTTTCGCGTATTTGTTATTGTTGATGTGGCGGAAAAGGGGGGATGAGGCCGGGAAAACCCCACCCCCCCCGGCTTGGATCCGCACCTGTAATCCATTTTGTATCTTATCCATTGCAGCATAATGCTGTATTTGTATATGGTTCCTCTTGTCAACATATTCATACTGCAGCCTGAAGAATCCATCTGGACCAGAATGTTTGTATGAAAATTAAGCCGTAACAACGTTGCTTACCATATCAAAAGTCTTAATTTTACAAAAGGTCACATTTTCTACTTCTTTCGCAATAGGCATCTGAAAAGTCAAAAGGCTGACCTAAAACGACGTAACCCACTTTGTTGTTGTTGTTTTTTTTTTTCGGCAAAAACAGGCTGCCGAATTTTGAGACCGATGAGCCTAGCAGCATCAGACATAACACTGACATTTTTTGTTTTATTCTACACAGTTAAGGGCAAGACTAAATTTTTTGAAGTTTCTGATGTTTTCTTTATATATTTAGAATACCCGAGAATTATAAGACACGAAACATTTGAGAAAAAAGTTGTTAATCAAGATTTTAAAGAGTGACCGTCTAGAAACTAGATTATCTTCTATGCTTACAAGCATAACTACATAGCCGTCTTTCGCTTCAATTTAAATATGGTATTTGTATCTTTCCAATTTCCTCTGTTATTATCTGTATCGATTGAGAATAGAAAAGTTGGGAAACTTCGATACACTATGCATGCTGGGAAGGAAGTGTACCATAACATAGACTGCATGTGCAAAACAGATATTTTGTGTAATTTACGCACATTTTTCGAGTTTAAAATTATGATTCTCTGGACATCATTCACGGGTCAAAGGGAACTTCCTTTGGAGTGAATAGTCTTTTTGGAGTTTTCTTCCTTAACTTGAACCGAAAACGTTGGGTAGTATACGGGCCATATCCGGGCTTTTCTGCGCCATTTTTACGCTTAAAGTTTGAAGGACGCCCTCTATAGGTCAAAATCTTGTTTTCTCCATATATTTACGGTCAAATCATTGACTGAGGTAAAATTTGGTCCTTATATTCTGTAAAGGGATATCTACTAAGATTTTGGACCTATAGAGGGCGTCCTTCAAACTTTAGTAATAATTTTTAGGATTTGGTTTTAATGTTTTCACGATTCATACTACCCTAAACATAGATAAATCAAGTGTGAGTAATATCATGACGGAATTTCAGAACATCAAAAACAAAAAACCTGAACAAATTTGTAAGTCGAGTATAATAATCAACCCTAATGTTAGGGCAGGCTGTGACAGGGCATGCGGCCAATTAAGTTGTAATTTTTTAATTCTCAAAGACAACAACGAATATGGCTCTAGCATAGCACGAGTATATTTCATGTTGATATCTCAACACATGTAAAATCATTTTACCTTACATTCTTTTTTCAAAAGCAACAAAAGTTGGACACAATTCAGAGGATCTAGAGGCCGTCCAGTTTCTAGATGTGCCCTTTCTTAAATTTAAATTATCTCGTTCCATGGAGCTAATCCGAAGGGTATTAGCTCCATGCTTGACAAGCAAGCACATCGCGGGAGGCAGGTCAGTGCTGGCACCCATTTTTTCCAAAATTCTACAGAATATGTTCGCTATAACGACCAAAATTATCGGCGAGTTATAGAAAACCATTGATTGTCTTTCATATTTGGGATTCAAAGAGATGAATATAACTCTCTACCAAGTAACCTTGACTTACGGAGCCAGTGTATAGGTCCTCTGCAAAGTTCAGGAATGTCGCACTCAGTTCAGATGTGTTTTCCTTGTATTTGTCCAACGGTACCGAAACTACAACGGAGGCCTGGTTGTTTTGTCGGACAGACGATTGACAGAGTACTATGTATGTTATGCTCATAGGGGTCAGTTGCCCCAACAGTTTATGTAATATGCTCTCCAGAGGGGATGAAAAGAAATTCAACCATTTGACACAAAAAGATTTTTCGCGTTTCGCGCACTATGCAATTCTCCAAGCCAGATTTCCAGAGATTGAATTAACACTTAATTTGATTCAAGTATTCTTATTGCTTCCAATATGCCTGTAAGTTATATTAACATCTATATTTTGTAAAAGCTTTCGTCCCATGCCCAACCCCGTGTCGCTCACTCCAGCCACCCCATATGACATTCGCCCTCCTCTTCCCACCGTCATCCTTGACGTAGTGCAGATGTGCCCCTGAGGCTTAAGCGTATGGGGGAGACATTTCGGCAGAAGGTGTATTTCGTGAAATTTCTTCTCGTTGGCCAAAAAAATAACATGAATTTTATTCTGAAAAAATTACGTTTTGCTCAGGGTGTTACGGACCCTATAGACCCCTCTTCATCCGCCTATACCCTGTGGTGCTCTCACCCTGCTAAAACATCCTGGCTATACAACACTATATCGTTTCACATATGACATGTGCTGGATTAAGGGTCGCTTTATGTTACAGCATACTTTTCTTTGGTATTAAACGATGAATAAAGCAGAGATCTGTTTCTCTTACAACGTGGTTTTTCGAATAAAGTTTGTCAGATGTATTTTTTCTCAGTAAGACCGTAGACTGCGGGGGGGGGGGGCGGCGCAAGGGAGCAGTTTCCCCCTGAGATTTCCAGACCCAAAATGAAAAATGACCTACTTTAAAAGGAAATTTTGCAAACGCTTAAAACTGATTGTACTGGTTATGATTAAAGGCCCGGGACCTGGGAAATCGCATATAAGGGTTTCCTTTTCCGAAATGTTCATGGAGAGGTCCCCGGACCCCCGCCGCAGATGCGCTCTTATGCGAATTACTCGCACTAACGAATAACCCTCCTTACTCATGCATGATGGACACAACGCCTTTAATTTTAAGATCTTAAGTATTGTTTCTCACCCTGTGCTAAAACATGTTCATATAGCCTAACAGCCTATGATCAGATGATTACCTTTAATTACATGCTAAAATCAATATGCTTGTCAAAATACCTTTTAGTGTTGTTTACTCCTACAAAGTGATTTTACTGAATGCGTTTTTCAAAGTAACTTTTCCTCTTAAAGTTTTAGTTTCTAAAGCATGAAGTCTCAGAAATGTTCAGATGCAAATCTGGAGGTCTAGGAAGTGACATTTCCGCCAATTTGGGAGGCACTATTGTCAAAAAATAGACGTACGCCATACTGCCAAATGCACCAACCGATGGTGGCTCTCCAAGTGCGCACAAAGAGTAAAGTTTCCACCAGTTACCAGTCTTAGGCTGTGGCATGCATAATCACTGTACCGCACCATGCTACAGCAGAATAAACTAAACAATGAGGGTTTCTATAACATCAAATCACTTCAAACCTTTGCCATTGTTATCACCATTTTGTATCCAAGCAACCGTACAAAGGCAAAAATTTCTCAAACGGAAGGTGATTAGTAGACAGCACCCTATCCCTTACACTAAGTCAAAAAAAAAAAAATAAAAAAGCACTGAAAATGAGAATTTCTAAACATGTGACCAGTTCAAAGCTTTCCCAAAGATGACACCATTTTGCATCTTACCCATTTTACATACACGTAAACTTGTGAAGATTGGTGTGTCACCCTGCGCCATTAACAGCCTCTACCCCCTCCCCCAAGAAAGGTAAAAGACACTAAATGTACTCATTACAAAGCTTTCAAAAAGACAGCACCGACTAGCATCTAAGCGACCTTTCATAAATGTCACGTTCTCCCCTTAGACCCTTCCTCAGGGTGGCACTGCACGCGCAGTATACATTTCTGTACATGTATTATCAGGAATACTTGATGCGCACTTCTGCGCGATCAGGAAATAAGAGCGCTAGTTGAAAATCCAGTTGTGAGCGCGTAAGAAATAAAGCGCACATGAAAGTGCGTTACTTAAAGATACCATAGAAACTGACCAATTTATAAGTCTATGAAATTTAAACCAGTCATTGTGCGTTCAAGTGTGCTTATGTGTAATGCCGTCAGGAAGAAATAAACTTCTTGAAAATAGAATTTAGTATTGAGGAGTGATACTTCTTACATTTACAATGTTTTGAAATGACAACTAGGCCTATTAATACTTTTTTAAGACATTCATTTCCCTGTAATTTTCAAAACGACTGACAGTGATCAGAACTTCTGCCCCGATATTTTACAATGTTGGATTTCGGAGTTTAAAGATAGTAGGCAGCAGTGGAGAAGCCATGGGGACACTGCCCCCCCCCCCCCAAAAAAAAAAAAAATTATTTTGACACACATTGTTGCGCCCCAAATAATTTCAAGCGATGTTTAAAAGAAAAAACGGGAAGAGTTTTCTTTGGCAGGAAGGAAGGAAGGAAGGAAGGAAGGAAGGAAGGAAGGAAGGAAGGAAGGAAGGAAGGAAGGAAGGAAGGAAGGAAGGAAGGAAGGAAGGAAGGAAGGAAGGAAGGAAGGAAGGAAGGAAGGAAGGAAGGAAGGAAGGAAGGAAGGAAGGAAGGAAGGAAGGAAGGAAGGAAGGAAGGAAGGAAGGAAGGAAGGAAGGAAGGAAGGAAGGAAGGAAGGAAGGAAGGAAGGAAGGAAGGAAGGAAGGAAGGAAGGAAGGAAGGAAGGAAGGAAGGAAGGAAGGAAGGAAGGAAGGAAGGAAGGAAGGAAGGAAGGAAGGAAGGAAGGAAGGAAGGAAGGGAGGGAAGGAAGGAAGGAAGGAAGGAAGGAAGGAAGGAAGGAAGGAAGGAAGGAAGGAAGGAAGGAAGGAAGGAAGGAAGGAAGGAAGGAAGGAAGGAAGGAAGGAAGGAAGGAAGGAAGGAAGGAAGGAAGGAAGGAAGGAAGGAAGGAAGGAAGGAAGGAAGGAAGGAAGGAAGGAAGGAAGGAAGGATGGAAGGAAGGAAGTCAGTATGTAAGGAAGGAAGGAAGGAAGGAAGGAAGGAAGGAAGGAAGGAAGGAAGGAAGGAAGGAAGGAAGGAAGGAAGGAAGGAAGGAAGGAAGGAAGGAAGGAAGGAAGGAAGGAAGGACGGAAGGAAGGAAGGAAGGAAGGAAGGAAGGAAGGAAGGAAGGAAGGAAGGAAGGAAGGAAGGAAGGAAGGAAGGAAGGAAGGAAGGAAGGAAGGAAGGAAGGAAGGAAGGAAGGAAGGAAGGAAGGAAGGAAGGAAGGAAGGAAGGAAGGAAGGAAGGAAGGAAGGAAGGAAGGAAGGAAGGAAGGAAGGAAGGAAGGAAGGAAGGAAGGAAGGAAGGAAGGAAGGAAGGAAGGAAGGAAGGAAGGAAGGAAGGAAGGAAGGAAGGAAGGAAGGAAGGAAGGAAGGAAGGAAGGAAGGAAGGAAGGAAGGAAGGAAGGAAGGAAGGAAGGAAGGAACGAACGAAGGAACGAAGGAACGAAGGAACGAAGGAACGAAGGAACGAAGGAACGAAGGAACGAACGAACGAAGGAACGAACGAAAGAACGAACGAAAGAATGAATGAATGAATGAATGAATCAATCAATAAATAAATAAATAAATAAATAAATAAATAAATAAATAAATAAATAAATAAATAAATAAATAAATAAATAAATAAATAAATAAATAAATAAATAAATAAATAAATAAGAATATGTTCAAGCTTTTACAATATTAAAAAGTATATGAGAAGGGTGAAAATGAGAAAGGCATGGGAGCAACATAATAAGAGACCATAAAAGTTTCCGCTATCAATAAAGACCTTAAATATTTCTTAATCTAGTAAGTTAGAGTTAAAATAAACACCTTTGTTTTTAAAAAAATTTCTACAGACTGTGACACTTTAATAATCATGTTACCTTTACCTGTAATCAGCACACTTGAACTCCGAAATCCATCATTGGAATCTAGAAGTTGAAGCAAGAGTTACTAACTCAATAGGTATGATATGTCCCTAGTGGAAACAATCATTGTAACAACTTTACAATCATAAATTTGCAGAGTGTCAGTTTCCAATATCAAACCATTCAATCAACCTCTTCAATAGTCTCGCGCGGTGTTCTAAACCTACATAGGCCTACCGTAAATGCACTAAAACCGTTGCTGCATGGAGAAAATCTCTTTGATTCACTTTTCGTGTCAAAATTGTGCAGTTATTACTGAAAATTTGCTTACACAAAATGTAGAAAAAACTGAAAAAAAAAGTTTTTTGCACAATGACCTTCAGTGTTCTCATTCGGTCTTTACGAATAATTTCCAATATTTTTGATTCATTTTGCCATGTCCTTGAACATCCCGCACCGTTAACCATTACGCGCTAGTTGCGCGATGATTTGTTAAAGAGGGCATGACACGGCCAAAATAACTTTTGTTTATTGCAAGATTGAATACAGTATTCTATAAATATAATCTCACACACATTTAACGGTACCATTCGTGATAAATGAAATTTGAAGTAAAACGTTCAAAATCCAATTTCGAAAAATGCCGCAACAGGTCACATGACTTTAATGACGCAATTGGAGGCACAAACACTGCGCTATTAAGGACGCGCATCTAGAAGTGGAACTAATGTAACGCTTGGTAAAGTTATCATATCTTAGCAACTTCATGAAAATGATCACATCACAATGCCCGCCCAACACACAGAGCGCAAAGCGCGGACCATGTTGGTGGCTTCGAAGCATATCATTGGCCAATAAGTTCGCGAGCATATGCGCCCGTGTTTTAGCTTCCCTGCATATATAATAAACAGCTTTGTTTTTGTGCAAAAAGGACGCGGTCCGGGCGCGCTGTACAGATTAGGCTATGAATATGTATGGCAGTCCATAACAAGCGCGCCTTTACTCAGTAAGCTGTTCAGTAACGTTGCTATAGACCTTATGCATTGACATCACACTGACGTCATTTTGGGTGAAAACAATGAAGCACACGTGCACGGGACGGCGTGGATTCCGCCCCACGTGTAGTAGACTTACGCGCGTATATGACTGGTTGACAAATCAGCCGTCTGCATTTACTGGTGTAACTTGCAATGATACGCGCTTTTCCTCCATTTTCCTCCAAACGAGGGAGCACTTTCTCCTTTGTGACATCATATGCATAAGGTCTATGCATAAGGCGACGAAACAGACCCCCTATTCAGTACCGTAAATGCACGCTCCGTATACTTTACACCAGGGGTGGGGAACCTTTTTTCTCTGTTTTGAAGGTCATTATCCACTCGCGGGTCGCAATAAGCTTTCACCATAAGGCGCAGGCAACCGTCCTCGAAGAGGACCTGGTGGGGTCTAGGGGCAAAAGCCTAGGCAAGAACAGGGTCGAAGCCTCTGGAAGCCCTGGAATTTGTACTAATTTCTAGTAGGCTATAGAATATTCATCCACAATCTTTAAATGAGATAGAATGTGAAAGGATACACACACCAGAAGTGTCAAAATATTACCATTTGTCTTTTGACTAATGTATGAACTAGTAATGACGGAGCACATATGAAAGGTGCGCGCCAAGCGCGCAGAAAAAATTGCGTACCTTTAACCAACTTTATGTTTTCCTAGTAATTTTCATTGTAAAATTGCCACTTACTAACGTTTAATTCAGTGGGCCAGTTCTAAACCCTGACCACCTTTCCAAATCTACAGGAACAGATTCGATGCCCACTGAGTTTCGGACTGCATTAGGTAGACTTAAACATGTAATATTATAATTCTGCACAATGTTCTGTAGCCTATCTGCAACACAAAGCTTCTGTCACCTTTAGAAGTAGGCTACACGGGTTCTGTGCCTCTATCATGTCTAAACGAAACGGTTGGCATGTTACTGGTAGTGTTTCGGGGCAGAGTTACGTGAAATACCCGTAGTGGCAATGTACAGGCGTTAGCAGGATAAATGTGGCACCGTGGGCTAAAAAATATTTGTCAATTACTTTTCAAGTGATTCTGAATTTACATTTATCAATTGCCTCGCAGCCGAATGAATTGGTCGCGCGGGTCGCATACGACCCGCAGGCCGGAGGTTCCCCACCCCTGCTTTCCACGCTCACATACTATATCATGGCATGGGTTTTGTCAACCGTGACGTCATCTTTTACTGTTCGGTTAGGCTTCATCTTTTTAAATGAAATAACTTTTAAAACTCATATCGCTCGAGACTACCGCATGTAGCGTTTAACGACGAGCTTTACGTTGACGGTTGAAGCAATTGTAGGCTGCATATGCTGGCATTTTGTAGAAATTCTAAAAATACGCCACTCTCATAGCTTTTTTCTCCGCTCTCATAGCTTTTCTCCATCTGTCCATTGAGCTTGTAAGTGGCTAGGGGTTTTACGAGGAGTACTTGCTGTGAGCAGAGTGGTTCCCCTTTTTAGACGCACATGTAGATCATTGACTTCGGTACTGAATAGGGGGTCTGTTTCGTCGCCTTATGCATAGACCTTATGCATATGATGTCACAAAGGAGAAAGTGCTCCCTCGCTTGGAGGAAAAATGGAGGAAAAGCGCGTATCATTGCAAGTTACACCAATAAATGCAGACAGCTGATTTGTCAACCTATCGCATAGGCGCGTAATTCTACTACACGTACGTGCGGCGAAATCCACGCCGTTCGTGCACCTGTGCAGAATTGTGTTCACCCAAAATGACGTCAGTGTGATGTCAGTGCATAAGGTCTATTGGCATCACTGAACTATAGAGCTTATGCATATGACGTCACGCTTGCTTCCAATGGAGGTAAGCGTGTATCATTGCAACTTACCCCTGCAAATGCAGACAGCTGATTCGTGTATCGGTCGGATACGCGCGTAGTATTCTACTGTCGCGTGCGAACTCTACGTCGTGCGTGCACTGTGCTTCACTGTTTTGGCGCCAAAATGACGTCGCATGACGTCAATGCATAAACTCTATATGCTAGGAAGGATCATTCCACAATGATGTTTTGAAGCCATCGTGGAGGGTCATGTGATGTAGGTTAGCTTACTCAAGTCGCCACCGCAGTAGAAACGCGTACCTAGAACTGAAAACGCTTAGGCAATGATGTACATGCTAACGCGCCGTAGTCGGCGTTAGCGTCTCTTCGGCTTCTTGGACGCTAATTTGCCGGCTACCACGCGTTAGCATGCACGCCATTGCGCCGAGGTTAAGTTGCCTTAGCAACTTCCTGAAAAGGCATAGGCTACATCACAACAGCCGTTTAACATACAGAGCACCAAACGCTTACCGTTTAGGAAGCTTTGAGGCACATCATTGGCCAAAATGCACGCGTGCATGTGCGCGCGAGTGTTACTTTCCCTTCGTGCGCCCTTTTTGTCAAGAGGACCCGTTCGAAGCGTTGTACAGATTATCTGTGCACAGGTATGAACAGTCAGTAACAAGAGCGCCTACTCTGTGTACTGTTCAGTGACGGTGCTATCGCGTCTGGATGCACCATACGAAATGCGGTCACACACGCTGTTCCTCAAATAGAGCTTATGCACGTGACGTCAGCCCGTTTCAGTTTGGCTTACTGGATCGAACTGCCATACGTAGAAGGTGTGTTAAAGATACGCGCTCACGACAACACCTTAGTAAGTTGTTGCACAATGTACGCCTGGATGGAAAAATAGAGAAACGTGACGTAGGTGCATTAGCTCTATAGGCAGGAACACTCCTAAAAAACAAGAAAAGTTTGTAAAAAAAAACAATCTTTTGATCACACAATCATGAATCATAGTGTACAGATGTCCTTCTAAGTAATTACAACAAAAGCACTAGCGACGTAATGAGTAACAAAGGATTGCTTTAGCGTGTACATCAATGATTCTGCGTTACATTATTTTCACTTGTAGCTGTGCGTTTCTAGGGCAATGGAATCGACTTGAGTAAGCTAACCTACATCACGTGACCCTCCTGGTCGGCTTCAGTTTCGTCGCGTATTCCACATTGACCTGCGTCCTCCAGTTATACAGCTCAGTGATTGGCATGACACTGACGTCATTTGGAGGAAAACCACTGAATTATATGCTAGGAAGGATCATTCCACAATAATTTTTTGAAGCCATCATGGAGGGTCACGTGATGTAGGTTAGCTTACTCAAGTCGTCACCGCCGTAGAAACGCGTACATGGAAGTGAAAACGCTTAGGCAATGATGTACGTGCTAACGCGCCGTAGTCGGCCTTAGCGTCTCTTCAGCCTCTTGGACGCTCATTTGCCGGCTAAAACGCGTTAGCATGCACACCATCGCGCCGAGGTAAAGTTGCCTTAGCAACTTCCTGAAAAGGAATACATCACAATAGCCGTATAACATACAAAACACCAAACGCTTACCGTGTAGGAAGCTTTGAGGCACATCATTGGCCAAAATGCACGCGTGCATGTGCGTGCATGTTACTTTCTCTTCGTGCGCCTTTTTTGTCAAGAGGAAAAGTTCGACGCGTTGTACAGATTATCTGTGCATAGGTATGGACAGTCAGTTTCAAGCGTGCCTACTCTGTGTAATGTTCAGTGACGGTGCTATCGCGAATGTTACGCAGTCATCGCGTCTCGACGCACCATGCGAAATGCGGTCACACGCGCTGTCCTTCAAATAGGCAGGACCACTCCTAAACACAAAGAAAATTTGTAAAAAAATAAAACACTCTTTTGATCACACAATCATGAATCATAGTTTACAGATGTCCTACTAAGTAATTACAACAAAAGCACTAGCGACGTAATGAGTAACAAAGGATTGCTTTAGCGTGTACATCAATGATTCTGCGTTACATTTTTTTCACTTGTAGCTGCGCGTTTCTAGGGCAATGGAATCGACTTGAGTAAGCTAACCTACATCACGTGACCCTCCTGGTCGGCTTCAGTTTCGTCGCATATTCCGCATTGACTTGAGTCCTCCAGTTATATAGCTCAGTGAGGAAAACAAGGAAACACACGTGCATTCACGGCGTAGATTTCTCATGCGCGTGTATAGTAGACTTACGGGCGTATCCCCGGTGCACACTGATCAGCCGCCTGCATTGTAGGTGTAACTTGCAATGATGCACCATTTTCCTCCAAACTTGGGGGCACTTTCTGCCCTGTGACATCATGTGCATAAGATCTATACCCTTGTAGAAGCTAACACTGTTTTGCCGACAGATCTGGTAATGCGTAGCGCGGAAACGAGCTTTAGCGGGTGGGGTCCAGGGGCCCGCCTTAGGGCCCATGGTGGGGTCTAGGGGAAAACCCAGCGGGAGGGGGAAGGGGGCGAAGCCTCCGGAAGCTCTGAGGTTTAAGCATATCTCTAGGTAAAAAATTAAGTCTCAGGATGGATATATATTTTTGTTCATAATGCATCATCAAATGCAAAGATTCCCCATAATTTTGATGTATTCGGCTATTGCTCTCGTCAAGCCGCTATAGTTTTAAGTGGTTGGGATCCAGAGGTCCGCCAGTGTTTCAGTTAGGACGTTTTCTCAATGCCACATTTACTGATCTATGGCCTGGGATATGGGTCTAAGGGGAGGGGGTGTCCCCTCCCTTTTGGAAATTTTTGGAATTTGAAAGGTGCGTAGATTGCAAATGGTGCAATATTTGAGTGGATTTCTCCCCTAATGAGGAACCTCAAAATTTACACCCCGGTAGAATTTGCTTGTCAGGTTTTTATTGTGCGACATTTGTCGCACAAATAGGGGCTGGCTAAAACACTGGATCCGCCTTAAGGCAACTGGTGGGGGTCCGGGGGCGAAGCCCCCTGAAGCTCTGAGGTTTTAGCATAACCTCTAGGTAAAAATTAAGTCTTATGCAGGATAGGTATGTTTCGGTTCATAATACATTATCCAATGCAAAGATTACGGATAAATTTAATGTGTTAGGCTACTCGTCCCGTCCCGTCATGCTACTATACCTGAGGAGCTGGACTTGTCGTTCAGAATTGGAACATGCGTTCAACATTTGAACACTAGACGCGTCAGGTGTTCAAATAGGCGTCCGGCGTTCAAAAAGTGAGTAAAAGTGTTCAGAATCTTAACCAAGGGCGGCGCCAGGGTATTTCGATAGGGGGGGGGCAAAGCGTGAGATGAGTGATCGCCGTCCTGGGGGAGGGGTGTCCCCCATTGGGAAATTTTTTATTAATTTAAGGTTGCTCAGATGCAAAATGATGATGTCTTTGGTACATATTTTGAACTGATCATATATGGCTGGAAATTTTATAATTTAGTAACTTTAATTTTTGTTTTGGGGAAGATGCTTTTCTGGGGAGGGGTGTCCCCTCCCCTTTGAGAAATTTTTTATTAATTTAAGATTGCTTAGATGCAAATTGGTGATATGTTTGGTATATTTTTGAACTGATCATATATATGTAAGAAAGTGTTCATCATTCATTGAATTTTAATTTTTGCTTTGGGGAAAGATGCTTTTCTGGGGAGGGGTCTAAGGGGAGGGGTGTCCCCTCCCCTCTGAGAAATTTTTATCAATTTAAGATTGCTTAGATGCAAAATGATGATGTCTTTGGTATTTTTTGAGCTATCATATGTGACTGAAAAGTGTTAATAATTTTATTGAATTTTAAGTTTTAGTTTAGTGAAAGAGGAGAGTAGCCTTTGTTGTCTAAGAGAAGGGTGTGTAGTCAACAAACCTCCTGAAGCCACCCCCCTTTTATGTATGAGTATGTTTTCACTCAAAAATACGTGCGTTGAGTCGACAGAAACACGAACTATTACGAATATTTTCGTTGCTTCATATATGCATTATACAAGGTATCTAAAGGCTGGCAGACACCGGAATAGGGCCTCCTGGAAGCTCTGGACTAATAATATGGATCAAATATATGCCTACCCCACCCTCCTCCTTTCTTCTTTCTCCTTCGCTTCCCCTTCTTCTCTTTCGTTTTCTCCTTTTCTTTTTTCCTGTTCTTTTCCTTCTCTCTTTCCCCTTCTCTCTTTCCCCTTCTCTTGCAAATGATAGGAGGCGGTTGCCCCCTGCCCCATGTGACATCGCCCTGTTTTTCTTTGCTCTTTTTCTGATTGACTCAAGATTTCTTCATACAGTAAAGATTGTGTTGTGTACGGCCATGCACCTACTATTTAAAATTCGGTTTCTATGGATTACTCAGTCGAGACAACACCAAACACCAAACTTTCCGAGACTGGGGGCTGAACCTTGTTTCGGATCGCTGTCCTGGGGAGGGGTGCCCCTCCCCTTGGAAAATTTTTGGGTATTTGAGGGTCCTCAGATGCAATTTAGTGCAACATTTTGGGCAAATTTTAAGGAAAATTACTGCAAATGTTTTAGTTTTTACTGAAGAGACAAATAAGGGGTTTTTGACCTTGGATATTCGGGGCAGAAGTATGCTTCTGCCCCCCAGATTTTTGACTGGGGCTTTAGCCCCCAGCCCCCCACTTCCTACGCGTATGCAATAAGGGAGACATATAATATTACTTCAAAGTTTAATTCATTTTATTAAATGTTTTTTATATTTTTATTGTCAAAATGTTCGTTAAGTGATTGACTCATGGTACCCCAATATATATGTTCACGTTCTAAATTTTAAATGGTCACATGCTGGGAATGGAGAGACAGTAAATGTTTGAGATTGCTAAACATTACATAATCCGGACAGGGGGGAATACCCATAGACGAAAGGTTCACTTGGTCGAAGGTTCACTTAAGACCGAAGATTCCCGCGGACGAAAATATATTCCGAGTTAGGTTGGGGTTTTGGTCAGACAGAGATTCATGGATCAGGCGTATCCCCTGATGCACAAATTAGCTGTCTGTATTTTTTGGTGTGACTTGCAATGATACTCACCTTTTCTCCAAGAGAGGGAAAACTTTTTGCTCTGTAACACCATATGTGTAAGGTCTCACAATAACTTGGCTTTAGGGCAGGGGCGTCAATCCGTATTCAAATGTGGGGGGTGGGGGACGGGGGACATACATGGCTTAGCACAAACCAATCCCTTTGGTTTTGAAGAGGGGTGTCTTCCTATAGGCCCTTTCCTCCCCCCCCCCCTTATGATGACTGACGCCCTATTCTAATAACAGGCCCGTAGCCAGGAATTCTGATATGGGGGGGGGGGCACCGACACCTCATAGAGGGGCACCGAAGAAGATTATGTTTGTTGTCAGTAGTACCACCACAGGATTACAGTTTGACGGAACTACAGGGGATTATATCTCAAGCTTACCACACATAGCATAAAGGTATCGGTTTTACGTGTGCACATACGCGCGCCGAAGCGCGGGAAAATTTCACTCTTCTGATGGAAATTTTTCCCTCCGCTTGCAATACAGAGACGTAGAAATTCTCCACAAGTGAAGGGAACAACACTATAATCACGATATATCTTCAGCTCAGCAAGCGCAGGTGAAGCCGGTTAAGTACTTTGCGAAAGGCGAGGCGGGACCAGGGGCTGCCATTAGGCAGGCTTGGTGTGATCCAGTATGATTTTGTTAGGACCCAGAGGGAAATTCCCCGAATATGTGGCGAATTAACAATATGGGAACACTAGCATGGAGCTTTGAGAAGGACTTTAAATGACAGTGAGAGCACACAAATGTCTTCACAGTTCACACTTCGGATGGTCATTATTGTATTTCTACTTTGAACGAAATTTTACATGAAAAAAACAACATGAGAAAAGGTAAATTTTGGAATAAATTTTTGGTACGAGTAAATGTATCTTCAAACCGTATAGTCGTCGCGGAGCGAATGTTACTCAAGGTACTGGATTACTACATGAAAGCCCCTTGATGTCCAAAATCTAACTTTGAGACGTCACCTAGCTTTGGCTGGAAGAGTTCACTTGAATTTTTGTACTAATAATGTTCATGGATGATATAACTTCGCTTGTGAGAATTGCGCGCGAAGCGCGCCGAAATTTTGCAGGAAAATTATTTACCACGGTAAAACCTGCATACAGACTCAGCAAGGGGTGGTGGAAAGATAATCCCGACGAAGGGACCAAGCTCCCCTAAGAGGTCCAGCAACCCGAAGCCCCGTCAGAAGCAATGAGTTACAGATTGGATACCGAACGCGAAATTTTGGGCGACCGGGGAAAAATTTGGGGTTCTGTTGAAGAAAAATTGAAAATATTTGGTTCTTATTAAGGAAAGTTAGAAAATTTGGGTTTCTATGGGAGAATCTGCCCTCTTCGTCCTAGACAGTTCCAATTCTCCCGACTAAGTTACTCCTTCCCAAACTGTGTTGAAACCCCCCCCCCCCTTGTGCAGATACAAACCTAGTTTATTGCTTAAGGGCATATCCTGTTGGGCGTACAAGGCCATAATATGTAACCAGAACATTCTCTGCGCATGCTGTGTGTTGTGAGCTTTGATGTTTATCAAAGAGCATTCACCTATGACCAATTGAGAATTTTGCTTTCTCCCAACCAAAATGTATTTGGGGTGATGAGTGTCTGTCTTTAAGAACAAAACCAAGACGCCGGGCGACTGGTCGAGAGGGGATGCCCCCTTCCACCACCCCTGGACATTGAGACACTTTACGTTTCATACAAAATGATTATCATGATGTTGAGTCTGAATTAAGAATCTTCCAAATCGTAAGAGAAAGAGGACGGAACTTTTTATGGATTCAGTTTTGTGTTTTTCCGGGAATCACACCTACACGAAAGAACAATAGCCTAATTGTGGAACCTGTACATTTATAAATTAAGCCAACATATCTGAAACGGGTGTTAAAACTATATGTAACTAAAGATGAAAGCGCGCATAGCGCGCGAAAATTTTTGTGATTATAGAACAAAAATGTTACAGAGAGCAAAATACGTTCATTATTAAACTCCTTTTGGGATAATTTTTGGTTACAAATCGCTTGGTGTAATACCAGGGCCACCGTTTACATGTACTAAAATTTTATTTTCGATCGATTTTCCGTATGGGGAGGCACAGTGGTCAGCACGGGGGGTACGGCCCTCTCGTGCCCTGGCCTGGCTACGGGCCTGTCTAATAAGAATTATCATTTCAAAGTTAACATGACCATCATTGAGATCTGCCAGGTGAAATACATTTTACCATGTCCCAAAATAGCTGAAACCACGCTTCGCAGCGTGGATCATTGTCGGAGATCATGGACCCGACCAGGTCAGTTGCTAGGGTGACATGTTTTGGGGTGTGAAGGTGACCGTCCCAAATTCCGACCGGCTGGATGTTTTTTCCAACTGAGTGGAGACGTGTAAATTGCACTTTGGTTATGAGCGCTATGCGTTTTGTATACAGCAGTGGGGATCCTTCCTTTGTCACTACATAAATGTGTCGTCCTGGGGGAGGGGTCTAAGAGGAGGGGACGCACCCTCCCCTTTGAGAAAATTTTTGTTAATTTAAGGTTTCTTAGAGGCAAAATGGTGCTATCTTTGGGATATTTTTGGAGCTGATCGTAGTATAGCAAAGTTTTGAAGGGCTAGCATGCAGGGGCGTTTTCAGAATGCTTTTAAGTCGTAAGTGTATTAACAATCACCATCTATACCGATAATGGCATCGGCGAAGCGCTCTGTAAAAATTTTTGAAACATATTTAACGGCAACAAAGTACTTTCAACCTTCCACATCATGCTACAAATTAGACTGAATGCAGTGGCGTACCCAGGATTTGTCTTAAGGGGGCGGGGCATGTAGTATGTTGTGTGACCGCCGGCCGGGGGGAGGGGGTGTCCCCCTCCTCTTTGAAAATTTTTGAAAAATAAGGTGTCCTTACATGCAATCTGGTGCCAAATATGCTACCCTAGCTTTGAAATAAAATTTGTGTTAAAAAATACGTAAGTATTTTTAGGAACTTAAAAAAAATCGGAATAAGTGAGGGGGCATGGCCGAATGGCACTGCCTTCTGCGTACGCCACTGACTGAATGATCCCATATTGATGAGAGGCCCCTTCAGTTGTTTGGAGATGTATGTCTGTTTTCGGAGAGTGTTGTGATCAGAATAGTTCCATGTTTTTACCTTTTTAATGGTCATGAGGAGTGCAAGCGGTGACGCATGCGCGAGAAGCGCGTCGAAATTTTGTCATTATATAAGATTTCCCTGACGAAATCTGCATTCAGAATCTGCATCGAGACACTTAACAATTGCCCAACAAACCTACATACCACTCAAAAAGCCAGTCAAATAGAGCCACGTACGGCACTACTTTTTTACGCAAATGTGGGGGGACATTTGATATTGTGTCCACCACCCATCGAAATGTGGGGGGGACTTGTCCCCCCGTCCCCCCCAGGATTGACGCCCATGCTTTAGGGTATACTACTGTATTGTTAAGCTTTACTCTCGGTTCCTATACCCTTTTTGTTTGCGCGTTATGTATAATGGCCTTAGTGTTTATTAATACTTAACCTGCATTCACGTAAACAATGGAGAAAACAGAAAACGTTATCCGTGCGGGGATTGCAAGTTTCAGGTATTTTGTAACGAACAATTTAACTAATATTGTGATAGATGGGTGACATACTGTGACACCTCACCCCACCCCCTACAAAATTATGTGTCTCAAAACGTTTTTTAGACGATTTTATTTTTGGGGTTGAAAACCATAGGGGGCAACTGCCTGCCCTGCCCCCCTGTGGCGCCGCGCCTGATCTTAACACAAGCGTTCAAAATATGCTTTGAACGCCAGGACGGGTTCTGTATCTGTTTCATTTTGGTGTTCAAAAGTTAAAAGCCTGAGACTGCAGTGAAGGGAAGACACTCGCGGCTCGCATTATTTTTTCCCAGGATACATTATATTTTTCCCACGATGTTTGTGGTTAAATCGGATCCTCGGGAGTTTGCAAAATGTGTTTGAAGTCAAGGTTAGGGTTTAGAAAACGGGCTAAGGATGCCTACTCCATGGGCAATAGGGTGTTGCTCCCCATGGTGATGATAAAAGTGAGATATAATGTGCAGAAAGTGGTTTTTCAAGAGTTTAATATGACCCGAAATAGTGCGCCTATATGGAAGCCTTTAATTCCCTTCAAGGGTGGCGCCAGGATTTGCCCGACAGGGGGGCCAAGCTCCCTGACGGGGGGGGGGGCAACAACCCAAAGCCTTAACGAGGCCGATAGAGTGCCGAAACGATGTTGGAAGGAAAAATTTGGCGCGCTAAGCGAGCCGAAAATTTTGGGCTCTATTTCGAGAAAATTTGAAAAATGGGCTATTACCATGGAAAATTTGAAAAAAAAGGTTTTTAGAAAAGAAAACTGGAAAAGTTGGGTGTTTTATAGAAGAATTTGCCCTACTGACCAAAAATAAACAAATCGTCGGGGTGATCGGCCGTTTTCGGGGACTACATATTTTACCGTATACATAACAGCTCCCCGACGAAATCGAAAACTTCCCCGACTGGGGGCAGCCTTCCCCGACGGGGGGAGGGCATGGCCCCCCTGCCCCCACCTGGCGCCACCACTGATTCCCTTTCTTTCTCCGAGTTGCCGACGGACTCAGTCACTCGTCCAATTACACCGACGGCCGTTGATACGGCTGTATACGGCCGTCACATGCATACTCAATTTGCCGACGGGCCTTCAACTTGAATGGGCCACTTAGATGAAGAGCTGAAAATCGAAATAGCCGATAACAGACTTGCCACGCGCTCCCGTTCTCTCTTTCTCTTTCTTCCTTTCATTCTCCGTCTTCCTTTTTACTCCCTTCCTTTCCCTTCTTTTTTCCTCCTTTCCTCTTCTTTTCCTTTCCCTCTCCCCTTTTTGCCAACAGACCGAAAATTTGCCGACGGCGACCAAATATTGGGGTGTGACACCTCCCCCCTCCCCCCGCTCGCTACTGATATCGGGGCTCGGCACTGATATCGGGGCGGAAGTGTGGATTTGACATAGCGCCGTTCTATTCGGTGATCTGCGTACAAAAACAAGAACGCGTTACAGAAAGTTCCTTCATTAAAAGAGGTTACCGTGCGTGCACTTTAACAACGCGGTCCATGCGCGCAGTATATATATATATTTCTCTCTGCATTATCAGGAACAATTGAGGCACACTTCTGCGCGATTGTGAAACAAATACCATAGAAACTGACCAATGAATAAGGCCATGAATTTTAAACCATTATGCGTTTATGTTCAAGTGTTCTGTAATGTGATGTTTGTTCATATGGAAATCACAGTGATGTTCATTTATTTGTAGTTCATGCATATTCTTATTTATGCAGATTGTACTGTCACGTGTATGCGTGGACCAATCGTATTGCGTATTTGTGTTGATATAAAAGGATGGCACGTGCTAAAGCGTAACTTCTCAATCCTGTTTTGTAGTTGCCAACAAGGAGACCGTACCGTGCGTGCACTTTAACAACGCGGTCCATGCGCGCAGTATATATATATATATATATATATATATATATATATATATATATATATATATATATATATATATATATATATATTTCTCTCTGCATTATCAGGAACAATTGAGGCACACTTCTGCGCGATTGTGAAACAAATACCATAGAAACTGACCAATGAATAAGGCCATGAATTTTAAACCATTATGCGTTTATGTTCAAGTGTTCTGTAATGTGATGTTTGTTCATATGGAAATCACAGTGATGTTCATTTATTTGTAGTTCATGCATATTCTTATTTATGCAGATTGTACTGTCACGTGTATGCGTGGACCAATCGTATTGCGTATTTGTGTTGATATAAAAGGATGGCACGTGCTAAAGCGTAACTTCTCAATCCTGTTTTGTAGTTGCCAACAAGGAGACAACCTTCCTTATGTTTTCTCATTTTTTCAAGTGTAATATATCTTACTGGATCCAGAACTTATAATTTGTCTTCATCTCTTTTTTGGACTTGTTATGTTTCATCTCATTACATGTTCTTATGTGGAAAGCCGTCAGGAAGAAATAAACTTCTTCTTGTAAGTGGAATTTATTGAGGAGTGATACTTCTTACATTTACAATGTTTGGAAATAACAAGTATTGATACTTTTGTAAGCCATTCATTTGCCTTTATGTTTTCAAAACGACAGAAAAGTGGTCAGCACTTCCGCCCCGATATTTTGGCTCCATTGAGATTCAACGCGCCATTTTAAGTTTGGAATCTATGCTTATAATATCTTTGCAAAAAAGTGCCTATACGCCTTCAGTTTTCTTTATTTTTGCATGACGAGTAGCCCCCTGTGGGCTGGGGGTTGTAGAATATGCCCACGGTATTTCCCGCCTGTCGTAAGAGGCGACTAAAGGGAAGGACTTGCACCGTATTTAAACTTTGCTTGACACTATATAACACATTTGTGTTGGTGTGTCGTTAAATTTTATCTAACTAACTGCATGACGAGTAACTCCATCCGTTTCCTACACTATGTGTTCATCCCTAAAACAGCATGATTTGCGCTGTGCCACCACATTGTTTCTACGGATTACGTTTGTAGGTTAACATTTTCCGATAGGAATCTTCTTGAATTACTAACACGCTCTACCCATATCTGTTTAGATTTAAGCCAGAAGTGGACATTTCAAGATATACATCCACCATCCACCTTTGCGAGTCGCTCAGATGGAGAAAATCTACAATTTGAATCAGGAGCGTAGCCAGGAATTTGTCAAGGGGGGCGAAGCCCATAGACAGACTCTCAGCGCTTCGTGTCACCATGGGGTGGCGCAAAGCGCAAGAAAATTTTGGCCCAAAATGCCTCAAAGATCGTTGGAAATGGCCAGCACTTCCCAGGCCTTTTTACCGCTTTTTAAATAGGGGAAACACTTGCGGTATTGTAAAAATAAACACTAAAAAATACCACAAAATATGCTCAAGAGGTGGGGCTGCCCCCTTCCCCCCCCCCCCTCCGGCCACGAGCCTCTTTGAATCAAATGACAGCTACTTATGTCTGATCCGATTCTGATGTTTTGTACTTTTTGAAGTTTGGGAATTCTATGCAACATTGCAATGCGATCGCAGGCGGCGACGGGGGGAGAGGTTGATTGGGTGTTGTCCTCCACTTTTCAGAATGGCAACAAATTGTCTCAAATGCCATTCAAGCTTGGTTTTTTTTTTTTTTTTTTTTTTTTTTTTGATTTTGTTTCTTTTTAAGTAGTTGGGGTTTTCTGGATATGAGGAATGTCATATACCCCATATTTACATCAATCTCGATAATGAAATGAAATATAGTTACTGCGCCCGATATCGTGTTTTCTTTCCGTATAAAAAACAAGACATTATAAAACAAGTCTAGTTCTGTCTGATGAAACCTTTTATGAAAGAGTACAAGGTTCACATTTTAGGGGAAATAACTTTCTCTAAATGCTGTTGGTTGGTTTCTTACGATATCAAAATCCGACACCTTGGAACTGATATTTATATTTACCAAGCTCATCAGGGGTGGGGGAACGGCTGGCTCACATGTGGTATAGGCTACGACAGGTAAGATCAATTGATCCGTCACACATGGTTATTCCATTAATACAATTTCATCAACTAATGAAATAATAATATAGAGGGGATGCCGTGTAATTTGGACCACTTAAGAAAAGACTTAGGACAAAAGAAAATCAAAAACAACTTCAGAAAGTTTAAATAGACCAGTAAATTGCCTTGATGAGCTGACACTGCCCATACAAGTTGGCCGGAATATTGCATACACTGGGTAAAAATTGGATTCTAAAAAATGTGATCTAATGATCCAAATCACACATACCATGTGTAATTTGGACCACCTTCATGTGTAATATGGACCACGTTGAACTTGTACGAATGTAATATGGACCACTCCTCGTGTAATTTGAACCACACCGTACGTACTGCACGTGCTGAAGCTGTTATTCAATTACACATTAGTAAGTGTCATTGCATTTTTATACAGCATGAGTCTACTGGGAGTATACTTGTCAATTCACTAATATCACACTTAGGTTGAATAAGACAGCTGCCGAAATAATTGTTCAAACAACACCCTCTCAAGCAAGTCATTGAAAATGGAGCAAAATTTACATGTCTGAAAGTAACATGAAAATGTATCATTTGGGAAAAATTGAAAAATAAGGTTACATGTAACATGAAAATTTGGAGTTTACATTAGGATGTTACCATATTGAAACTTTCTTTGATGTGTTAATGTAGAATGCTGCCATCTATTTTGTAACTGCTCCAAATCATGGCTTTCCAAATTGCCAACCAGTCCAAAATATACAACTTTCTTCTAATTATTTCACCCCCTCCCCATTTAAGCAGCTTTCCATTTTCAGGATATTGTTCTTGGGATAGCACCTTACGCTCCATAATGCTGGGCATTTTCTACGACCCTCCTGCCAAACTGAATTGGCTATTTGTGTAAAATGAAAATTGACTTGTGATGAACTAATTGTTCATTGTTTCACTATTATTTCAATTGTTTTGCTGGTTGGTTTTCTGGATTTTTCTTTACAAGAAATGGTCATTTCAAATGTGTGAGCATGTTTGAGAAAATGACATTAACAGTATCATTTTGCATTTAATTCCCCTTCTGAGAGCAAAACCTTCTCAAAAGTGAGGGGAGCACTCATCCATTGTGTTCTCTGTCTGAAGACCACCAGGTGATTATCAATATTCAAGGGGCCCCTCACAGAATGACCATACCCACAGATCATGCTACACACATAAGGTCAAGTCCTACTTTTCCTACAGACTGACTATACCAATAGAAACTTTAATTTCTGTGATTCCACCTAAGGAAATTTTCCTTTTTTTGGCCTCTTTTGGCCATTTGGAAGTGTACATTTCTGCAATATGAGATTTCAAAATGAGCAGTGTTTGGATACAACTTACAAAGATGGGAGAATCTGTGAGGCATTTAGGGCAAACATTTTCTTGGTACAGTATGCTGAACACAAGCAGAAGGTAGTGCTGTAGTGTTACTTACTGTCATACTAGTAAGCCCTACATAAATTAATCTACAAGATTCCCCCTTCCCCTCCCCACACACACACACTGTTTGAGGCTGAAGAGGATGTTTTAATTGTAATTTAGGGGTCAGGGTAAAGATGCAAGAAAATGAGGTATTACTTCACCATTATGTCAAGTCTTGGACTATAGTTTACAATGCCTTTGTGTCATTAACCTGTTGTATGTATGATGTTCATCTTTTAAAGATGACATGAATATATAAGACTGCAGAAACAATGGCAGCCCTGCATATGACTAACACATCTTTCTGCAAGGAGACCTGGGACCATTAGTGAGCCCTGAGTCCTGGAAGACTGGATAAAACTGTTTAATTCATGCCACTGAACTCCCTCACTGTCCACCCTTCCCCTCCCCCCCCCCCTCCTGACACTCCTACAAGAAAGCCAATGTGCACACACAAACACTGACATTACTCTGTGGGTTCCAGTACATTTAAAAACAAAATGAAAAGAGAAATACTAAGGCCAGAAATACCTTGTAGTGTATTCTTTTTGGCAAACTTTCTCATTTCAGTACAATCTTTCAGAGACTATAAAGATGCCTGTTCTGGTTATAAGTGTACATACAAGTACTTTATGACATACCTTAAAATGGACACTCTGACCTCAAAAAGAGGTGCATTTCATTCCAAATTTATGCCACCACAGGAAAATCTTAACCTTTTTGTTGCCACATTTCCACGTGTTTTGATCTACACCATGGAAATGCTACTTCCATTATCACTGTATGCTGTTTACACTAACTAGCACAGAACAAATAAATGTTCTAGATACATGCGATATAAAATTCTTATTCATTACAATCTTCATGCAACAAACCAATTTTATTTTACTCAAGGGGTCAGTCAACAGCATATATATGAACATATGAAGCAGTACAGAGCCACTATTGCTGGAGAAAGGACAGTGTCCTCCCAACAATTTTCAATTCCATGACTTAAACTGGCTGGCACAGGTTGATAATCCCTCCCCTCTCCCCCTCCCCATCTATAAACAACCCCTCCCCCATCCCCTAGTGTGGTGTAAAAATCTCAGATCCAGTCTGAAACCTATTATTGGACTACTAGACCTCTTTGAACTTAACAACTTACAATGATGTGGAGATCATGTAACAGCTCCCTCTATCCAAAGTGTTGCTGTGATTGAGTGAGATAATATGCAAATACTCCCTTCAAGCATTCCTACCATATCTTATCATTCAATGGGTCTAGGTGTCCATTATTTTAAGCCTAAATAGTATACAATCTATTCTTGTTTTATAAAACATGAATATGCAAGAGCGCATTACATGAAAGTACATATTGTCTCTTAGAAGGACAAAAGAATGACATCCAAAAATGCACATATATATAAAAATGAAGATAAAAACTTTTCACATATAATATTTATGATTTAAATGCAAATATACATATATTGTTTACAAGTGCTATACTGTACATTTACAAAGTAATTGAAAAGACCCCTTAAATATCTTAAATTCTATGTTATGAACTATACAGTGAATTGCATTGGAGAAGTAGCAGAAAATAGTGTATAAAACTGTATGCAGATTCAAAACTATTCAAAGAGCTCTGCTGCCCTCTACCACTCTATAAAATACAGCTGTACACATAACAGAACAGTACTTGCTGAACTTTCAATTTCACTTACAGTAACTTAATTCAAGCATAGAATCCATTTGGAAAATGTCAATCTAGAACAGAAATGCAAGTTGATTCATAATTTCCAGTGGATTTAAGGTAAAGCTATGGTAAATGGTTCTATAGTTGAAACAATATATAGCAAATATTCCTAGTTCATTTAACATCCAATGTAGGCTATTGTATCAAATGAAATTAGGGTAAGGTATGCAATGGACAAGGGCACTGGAAGCACATACCTCCCCAACTCCCCATAACAGACAAAATACCCCTCCAGTGCCTACTGGAGAGGTGTCCTCCAGTGTTGTCACTCTCCCCATAACACCTGCATTTAAGTCACCATTCCCACTAAATGTACACCAGCCATAAATGAACAAATACTTTGAGATGTACTCACAGACAAACATGTCAACAACTCTGCTATTTCAATTGCCTAAATAATTGGCATGCTCTGAGGACAACATAATAATGACTAATTGAAACAGTTGATGGAGCGATAGTACAAAGTTTATCTTAGGATGCTGGGACTGCCCTGGGTATGTATCATATTTATTTGTGAAAGTTTGTTCCTTGGATATAGACCACACAAGCACAGGATGTTACTCAGGTGGTTTGAAGTTTCCTTCTCAGACCTATTGTAAGCATGATGAGAAAGGGGTGAAAAGTTTATGAGCCTTAGTAGTTTAATAGTTTAATGACACAGTTTAACCTAGCCTGCACAGCTAGCTCTATGGTCTCCCCCTCCTTGATCAGTAAGTCAGCATATGAAGGCCATGAGTGAGCTCACTAAATCTGCTCTGCAGGGTAAGCTTGAACTTTGAACCCTTCATTTCTCTTACTTTCAAACATTTCTTGTAAAATGCTTATCAATACGCAATCTATTGAGATTAATTACTCCATGCACTATACCACTTATAAATGCAGGAATACAAAAACATAAATAAAAAAAAAATAACTTTAATGAAGTAGAATTTTTAAATCTCACAACCATCCTTTGACGGACTGTGTAGGTTATAGCACTTTGGCAGTGGGTATGACAAATTCTCTAAGGTGTTGGCAGCATTGCTATGGCTTAAATTTCAAGTTAAACTATCTGATATATATTTATGGAACAAAAGAAACACTCATTGCTGTAGTTAAATAATAATATCTTGTAATAACATGTATCAAGAAAGGGCATCCTAACAAAGATGAAGGCTTCATAGTGATCACATAGCCCACATCTGGGACTAAATAGTGTATATTACAGCTACACTGTACACAAACTCCGGAGGTCACTAAAAGCAAATCCAAGTGAAGCCAAGATTTTTTCATTTTTTTTTCTTTTTTGTTTTGATTGATCTACATTACAGTTTTATGAGAAAAATAAGTCTGATGTAGATAGTGAGAAATGTGAGGAGTCAGGGCATAGAGCAGCTTGAGAGAAACCATGACAACAGCTCTCTTGTTGGTCCCAGAATAGAGACCACCCACTGTGTAACTGTAGTTTGACATGTAAATTCAATTTAATCAAATCTTCATTACATGGACAGAGATCCCAGAGAATATAGGCGAAATGTAGTAAGGGAATTGAAATACCTGCTATTACCAGGGGTTTGCTATTTGACCAAATAGCAACTCCCTGCTATTATCCAGGGTAGTTCTTACACAAAGTTACTTATTGAATATCTACTCCCTAGTTGGTAAATACTAAATATAGTATTACTGACTGTCTGATCAGGAGTTGGTCAAAAGTGACTCCCTGCATTTGACAGCAGCCCCCTGGATCAGTAGAAATTCAGTCGTGGAGATATTCTTGTCTCTCTTTTGACAGCTGTAAGTCCCAGCAGCCTGAACTGATTCTCCCCAGGGAGTTGGCAACTACCTGGTCTCCCAGATTGCTGTCAGATGCATTAAGTATATAACCCCAGTGTTAACTCATGACACATTTTACTATTATACCCTCCATGATCAAATTAGAAGTGTGAGAGAATGAAGATTCTGGGCTCCGATGCAAGACCTGTAGCCAGAAAAGGTACAGAAGGGGGGAAAGATAGCCCCCAGGGTGTGAATTTTTTTTCCAGGGGGAGATATACTAAAATGCATCAAGGCAAGGGTAATTTTTGATCTCCAAGTGGAGGCTGAAAAATTTTCCAGGGGGTTCACCTCCCCCACCCCCTCAGTCCCATTCCTCGGCTACAGGCCTGTTCCAATGGCTTACATGTATGCAACAAAATACACAGCACAACACTGAGAAGAAATCCACTATCACTTCAAACACATGTGCATACAATAACTGGTGAGGCTCAGAATTAAAATTTATATCACTTGGACAACAGGATTCCAGTCTTCCCTGAGAAAGAGTTGAAAATATGACAATTCAGTCTGGTCTCATGCAATCTTCAGTAATAAGCAATCTTATGATTCTTTGAAGCAATTTATGACACAAGTTGTTTGATTAAAACTCAGATTACAAACAACTGTCAGTAACGTCAATCAGAGCCAATGAATCACTGTAACACAGACCTCCTAGCCATTTCATGTATTGGAAAAACCCCATGAGGTACAGCAATTACTCCTAGTAGCCTATGAATACTGTACAACCACCCTCCGTCCACATTAGAACCCTCTTAATACTACCAGGCCTATACAATGATGATTGATGAAAGCTTAGGGATACCAGTTGTATTTGAGCCGAATGAACAGTTACAGTACAATCTTTACATCCTGTTGAAACTATTTAAAGCTTTTTATCAATGCTGAATGCTTTCTTTTTGGTATTATTTGGCACATCATTTTTGAACCTGCTGTTTGATAATTTATAAAATATGCAAAAATCGGTTTTCTATATGTACATGCACTAAACAAATGTTACTATTCAAAACAGTGCAAACTGACCCACAGTACTCAACATTGAAAGACATGATTCAATCCTTCTCAACAAGCACCACTTTGATAGGAACCAAGTTTAAATACTATCAGCAGAGGATTCATTAGGGCATATGACAAGTAGAACTGGACTGTGTGTAGTGTTCACATGTGACTGTGTGCTCACAATTAGACGAGGATCTGACTGCAAGCTTGCATGATCATTACAATCAAACTGCTCCTTGTGAATGTTCTCACAGTCACGAAGCAAGATTTAACAACTGTCTGCAGCCTGGGAATGATCATGACTGAAAATGAGAGCTTTGTAAATATTCTCACACTTCAATTAAGTGTTTGGACAGACCAACATTCTTCACATTATGTCTTGTTCTTCCAACAATATTTGACTTAGAGAATTGTCAACTTCATTGCAACATTGATAGAAGATCGTGCAAACACACTGTAGGAGTATGGCTGCACAACTTTTCTGCTTACTTGCAATCCAGATCACTAGATACATACTACATGTGAACATGATGGTAAACAAACTACTAAAGCATGACAAAGACCTTGGTTTGCATGCAGTCATCTTGACTGCCAGTTACAAAGTTAGTCAGATGAGGTTTTATGGCTCAGTTTCTAACCAATTGGCATTAAAAGTCGGGCTGGCCACAGCCTTTTTTCCAGTTGTGGCTTGACTGTCAGCAAACAAGCTTCATGTGCATGATCAAAAATGCAATGCCCCTTTAACCCCCTGTGATCATGTTCACTTGTAGCTTAAAGGGAATATCAAGTCAACCCCAATTACCTACAAACATTATAGCCACCATCATCTAAACACATCTTCTGCATCTTACCTGTACTTCCTTTCATGATATTAATATTAAACATCAAAAAGTAAATACTCAGTTTGAGTTTCATAAATTCAACAACAAAAAGATGGTCACATGATCAAAAAGAGACACAGATGAATTCTGATACAAGGGTATACTGATTCAAACTGTGCCTACTGCATTTTCCCTCTAAGATTTAAAACCAGACTTTCACTACAGGGTGACTACATTATACTACCATGTAATGATTTTAAGTATCCCTAGTTGTACAGTAAGTTCCAGCTGTACACATCTTGTTTTCATGAGTTCAGGCCCTCATTTAAAAACTTTGAAGATAGCACCAACACTTTTCATTTTCATAATCAGTAAGAAGAGTATTAGTACAAGTACAAAATTCATTCTCTTAAGTACCAGTACAAGCACATGTGTCAATGCATAAGTATGGGTACTATACTCACTACAACACTACTTACTATCACCCCACCCATCACTGACATATATGACCAACATTATTTAGCAGTATCTTGGTCTTGCAACACTCATATCTTATTTCAAGGAAGTTTTAATGTTGCTTTTTTGCTTTATGTAGTGAACAGGAGGAATATTTCCATAGAAAGGAAACTGTTTTGAAAGCTAGAGCCATATCATTTATTAATGACACTATAGTGACCCCACCAGGGATAAAGTCAAATGAGTCCTAAATATAATCTGAACCTAGGTTTTTTATCACCAGGAGCAAGTTCTCTATCTTTAGGTTCTGCATTATGTTCTGTGTGTAAGTTCCGAGTACTCATTCCCAAAGATACCAGTACTTTTCTTTTACAGTTTATTTACACTGACAATATTCAATTAAATGATACCATCATGCCTCCGGTTGTAAGAATGTCTTTATAAAAAATTGCAGTATAATTTCATAGTTTGGCTTCTTATTATTATGTACACAGACCACACCATGCCTGTTTTATATCCTATGGTAGGCAGACCATAGCAGACTGCTAATTTCTCAAATGATATGCATGCAGTACCAAAGCGATTGTTTAATTCTCAGATCGTCTGAAGACCATTCCTGACTGCTCATTTCCCAAATAGTATGCAGACCATACTAAAATTATTAACTGTACTCCCCAAATACTGTGGACCATGGTAGACTGTAGATTTCTCCTTTGATATGCAGACCATCATAATATACTGCCTGTTTCTCCTATGATATGCAGACCATCATACCATACTGGTTATTTCTCCTATGATATGCAGACCATCATACCATACTGGTTATTTCTCCAATGGTATGCAGACCATCACACCATACTGCTTATTTCTCCTATGATATGCAGACCATCACACCATACTGCTTATTTCTCCTATGATATGCAGACCTTCATACCATACTGCTTATTTCTCCTATGGTACACAGACGAAGCACTTATCCTGCATCACCTTTGCCTCCACCCGATCACTCGCCGTCGCAATCTCAGCCTGGACACCAAGAATGGAGCATGCAAAAGTTAATACCAGGGCACCAATGGAAAGCAAGAATGACCACCCAACACTACAGCCTCTTGGTATGAATGGTTCTGTCACCTGACCACACAGCTCTTGCACTGCTTCATTACCCCAACCAAAGGGGTACAGAATTAGACCAAGGAGAATAAAGAGACCTGCAAAGGAAAAAAAGAAAGAAAACAAATTTGTAAACAGATGCGTAAATATTTTACCAAGTGGTACGCAACAAAAATACCAACGCTCACTACACCAACATGTTTGCAATTATGATACACACGAATAAAGACTGAAGAGCTAAGAAATTAAATAGATTTAAATTTTTAAAACTTCCAGTACCTGACGATCAATGCCAAAGATATGCCATGGGAACCTCATTTTTTGCCAAAAGTTTCTTAAAAACTCAAAAAGTTTTCTTAAGGACAACTCCTGGGTCCTGGGTGCTAGCAAGGGGAGCTAGTGTTTCATTGCCTGTGGTACAGTAAGTTACTCTAACCATGGAAGTAGGCAGCACAGTACTTCCATGCTCTAACCAGGGAGTTGCACTGGTTACTCAATAACCTACAGTACTAGGAAGTCAGAACAGGGAGGTGTTATTAGATGGAGATCCATCAAAAACTCTTTCTTTGAACCCTACTAGTTGCCAACAATAATCACTTTTGTGTGTTGTTTTTGAGGATTCAGTAGGCTTAAGAGGTGTTAGGAACTAAATACAAGTGGGACACGTTATCTGCTATATCTCGATGAGCAGATCGATGATTGCCTTAACATTGCCGGTCGCTTAAACTGTGAATTAATTTGAGGGTGTCGACGCGTTTCAACGCTATTTACCACATACTTGTCTAGTTCCCTATAACTTGCTCCATATGGGTGTGCCTTTTAAGTCATGCGAGCGAATGCAAAAATTAGTCAAAATTGGAAAGCAAAGTTTAGTCTTTTACTTCTTTTGCTCATTTGCATGGATCATGAGCACTGGTTTATTGTCAGGGTCATTAGGTTCCTTGGCAATAAACAGTCATTTTGAATGCAAGAACAGTGTTTCATACTTGACTGTTGGCAACTAGTTAGACATTAAAGCATTTTTCCAAATAATCCTTTTTGTTGGGGTCGCTGTAGGTATGAATGAGGTTGCCTGGATATTAGACAAAGGAATTCAATGCCCTTTAGTTCAATAATCCCCAATTAAAGGATTTAGTCTCCACTCTGAGGTCAATCTAATTGGATTAGCATAAATTAAAGTTTTCGATGGATCTCCATCTAACAAGAGCATCAATGATGCTGTAGCTCAACTACAATTTCTCTCACACAGTTAATGTTATATAGTTTCACTAGGGATCCAAATCAAGGAGTCGTAGACTGTCATGATCTAGGAACTTCAGTGCTATAGATGTAAATGGTCACAGCAGTGGTATATCTGCTAGAGTTGTCTGGCTTGCGACTTTTTGTTAAGTGTTTGTGGGCACAGTACTGTAGGTAATTCTGCTGACAAAAATTTGGCTACTTATACCCCAATTTGTCAGGTCTGTCAAAAAGTGATTCCTATAGTATACATCATACAAAACATAAACCCTTGTGGAGAAGCACTAGCATGCATTTCACCATATGTTTTGTGACCCCAAATGGCAATTAACATTAGTGTTTGCACCGGGTCCAAAATTCTGAACTAGGTACCCGAACTCGATGGTCGGTCGGGTACCCGGGTACCCGAAAATATAACTTATGTTAGGCTACAAGTTTGTTCTAAAGTCATAAAAGTCATAATGAGAAATTTTGCTTTGCAAGTTGATATAATATAACACCAACGTATCTTACGTATGGGCATGACAAGTGTTCTTAGGCGTGTCCGTGATAAATTTTGCCAGGAAAATGTAACATGTTAGGTGTTCTGTCACACATGCAATCTATGTTAGTGAAACTTTGGATCCAGGTAGCAATTTGAGAACAGGGTCCTGACATCATCGGTCGGGTACCCGGGTACCCAGTGCAAACACTAATTAACATCAACACAACGTACACCTATATATGCATCATCCACTGAACACTCTGGCCAACTTTGATAAGATTCCGACACAACCATGAGTATTTCAAGGCTTTAATTGCTTGATTCTACTGTTTGCCCTAGCTCTTTGACCCCAAACAACTTTAACCTTCTTCAAAAGTAAAACTCTGATGACCCAACAATTCATCTACTGCATACTCTTGTCAACTTTGATAAAAGTCAGACACAACCCCTAGGAGCTGAAGGCATTTGCACAATTCCAGTGTTTGACCTCTCCTTGACCCCAAATGACCTTTGACCTACTTCAAAAGTACAACTTTGAAGACCTGTCATCTATTGTACACTCTGGCCAACTTTGATAAGGTTTGGATATAACCCCTAGTGGTTGAAGGGTTTTGAGTGCTTTCACGGTTTGACCTCTCTGACCCCAGATGACCTTTGACCTACTTCATGAGTACAACTCTGATGACCTATCATCAATTGAACCCTCTGGCTAATGTTGATAAGATTTGGATATAACCCTTAAGAATTGAAGACATTTACAACATTTCACTTTTTGACCTTTCTTTGACCCCAAATGACCTTTGACCTACTTCAAAAGTACAACTTTGACAGCTTGTCATCTACTGAACACTGGCTAACTTTGATAAGATTTGGATATAACCCTTAGGAGTTGAAGGCTTTTGATTGATTTCACTGTTTGACCCCTGCTTGACCCCAGATGACCTTTGACCAACTTTAAAAGTACAACTTTGATGACCTGTTATCTACTAAACACCCTGACCAATTATGATAACATATGGATATAACCCCTAGGAGTCGAAGGCTTTTGAGTGGTTTCACTGTTTGACCCCTGCATGACCCCAAATGACCTTTGATCTACTTCAAAGGTACAACATTGATGACCCATTATCTTCTTAACACTCTTGCCAGATTTGATAAAATTCAGACATAACCCCTAGTGGTTGAAGGGTTTTGAGTGATTTCACGGTTTGACCTCCTTTTGCTTGACCTCTCTTTGACCCCAAATGACCTTTGATCTACTTCAAAAGAACAACTTTGATGACCAATCATTTACTGAATATTCCTGTCAAATTTGAAAAGATTCCAACAAAGCCACAAGGAGTTGAAGGCTTTTGCGTGATTTCACTCTTTGACCTCTCACGACCCCCAATGACCTTTGACCTACTTCCTGTTACCATAATTATCAAGCCCTTGATATGTGTTATACCCACACCAACTTTGAGAAGGAACAGTCAAAGCACCTGCAGACAGCAGCCTTTTTTCCAATGTTGACGGACAGACGGACAGACGGACAGACGGACAGACAGACAGACAGACAGACGCATTGCCATGACAATAGCTCAACTTGTTGAGCTAATAACACCTCCCTGGTCAGAATAGGTCATATGCTTACAGAAGTATACTTCATGACATACAGAATTTCAAGAAAGACCAGACCTACTAATAGACTGGAGAAATGGTCTACAGCAATTGATCTGTTCATCCAGAAACTCATGCAACAGTCACATGAATGTAAGACAAATGTCAAGCAGGACGCACCATGTGAATCTTTAAAGCTCCTTAGTTTGGGAGTTTACAAGTGAAGAACTAACTCGTCTCCTGCCAGTCTAGGAACAGTATGTACCAATACTACCCAGTGTCTTTATTACCACCAGAGCTGAAAAAAATATGATTTTCCAAAAGCAAATTTACCACCTGTTTCTGACATGTTTACAGACAGGACAGTAAACCAATGAACAACCAAATTTTCTGTGAATTGCCAAGATTTACTTCCATCCAAATATCAAAATTTCCCAGCAAAAGTCTTCCCAGGTTTCCATTTTTTCCACCCACATTACCCAAATGCCCTGATGCTATGGACACACTGCAATTACAGACCCCAGGGGGTTCCAAATGCTTTTCATGTTGCCAGGTAACATTTCTTGATAAAATTTAAGTTTCTGCTAAAGGTTAAGTACTTCAAAGCCATCAGAAAAAGTTTGAAAAGCCCCTTAATGCCTAGAGTGTTTTTCTTCTTAACTGAAAACTTTTTCATAATCTGGTTAAGGAGAGGACATTACCAAATATTGTTACAAGGATACAGAAACTTTGGTCAACAGCTGTGTTTGCAGTACAAATGGTGACAGCTTTGGAATTTGGAGCCAATACCGAAAGCAGCATACCAAGCAATACTTTATTAGCTGCTGAACCTCTTCAAGTGCCAATGTGAAGAGCACTGGAGGACCATATACTGCATCCTTTGAACCCATTCATTACAAAATGTACAAATATAAAAAATGTTTTCAATGTTGATCACCCCATTTACTACCTTACAAGTTGCCGCCAAGAGGTTTGTTGACTTGTACACCTGAATTTTATTTGAATGCAACAATTACCTACAGTATACAGTATTTTATACAAGATGGTGCCCCATTATTTAGATCTGGACAACTCCCTACCCAAGTAAGTCATATGATCAGCACCAAGTGCCTCTCTGAAAAGTACAGTACTTTGCTATGCAGTTGCAAAATAAAAATCAAAATTTTGGTTACTTAGTAGACACAATTTATGCATCATGGTTTTCGATCCAGAGTCTTCTACAGTTCTCTGACTAGAGCCATAGCCACGCATAAGGAAGAGCGATACAGCAGACTTCTAATACTCGAGTACATTTTTCTGTATTCGTATTTGTACTTGTACCAATGGGTTTGTACTCATACTTGCACTCAGAGAATTTGAAATCAGGTACTCATACTCAGGCCTTTGTACTCATACTCAGGCCTTTGTACTCATACTCAGGCCTTTGTACTCATACTCATACTCAGGCCTTTGTACTCATACTCATACTCAGGCCTTTGTACTCATACTCAGGCCTTTGTACTCATACTCAGGCCTTTGTACTCATACTCATACTCAGGCCTTTGTACTCATACTCATACTCAGGCCTTTGTACTCATACTCATACTCAGGCCTTTGTACTCATTCTCATACTGCAGGCCTTTGTACTCATTCTCATACTGCAGGCCTTTGTACTCATTCTCATACTGCAGGCCTTTGTACTCATACTCATACTCAGGCCTTTGTACTCATACTCATACTCAGGTCTTTGTAATCATACTCATACTCAGGCCGTTGTACTCATACTCATACTCAGGCCTTTGTACTCATACTCATACTCAGGCCTTTGTAATCATACTCATACTCAGGCCTTTGTACTCATACTCATACTCAGGCCTTTGTACTCGTACTCATACTCAGGCCTTTGTACTCATTCTCGTACGTGGGAGTTTGTACTCTCACTTCAAGTCTGCCATATGTAGAATACTACGAGGGCCTGGCTGATAAAAAAAGATCTTCCTGCATACTGTAGTAGCAGAGCTGCTGAAACACTAGCAAATGAATACCAACCTTCTAAGGTCTACTTGGCAAACACTTCAAAAACAAAGGATGTTTATTTAATGATTACTGTACATTCATACCCAAGGGCATAAATACGGGGGTGTGAAACCCCCATGAAAATCAAAAGTCGGTCTCTGAGCGCCAAAAAGTCGGTCTCAAATCCAGTTAGTTAAAAAGTTAATTGATCTTTTATTGCCTGATTTTCGTCTGTTCCCATGAGAAAATAGGGAAAGTTGTAGTTGCATGATCCCAAACTACTTCACACACCCCCCCACACCCCCACACCCCCCCCCCCCCCGTGAATTCATGTATACACCCCTTTTCATGTATAATCCATAATCTGTAAGTTCCAACACCGACCACTGACACATACAGGGTATACAGTACTGTACATGCAGACATTACTTTCAAGGATACTGTTTATCCACATATTTGTTTTCATTTCACTGAGATATTAGGATAAACAGCTTCTGTTTTGAGCCCTATTCCTGACCAGGACTTAACCAAACTTTACACCCACACAACCAACTGCATGGTCAAGTGGACAGAGCATTTGACTTGCAGCCGGAAGGTATGGGGTTCGACTCCAGGTCGGGTCATACCAAAGACTTTAAAAATGGAACGTACTGCCATTGTGCATGGAGCTCAGCAAAAGCAATGGAATAGGGAAAACAAGCCAGTGAGCCACTACTGGAAAAAGCGCGGTGGCCGGTCCGACTTAAACCAATTGGTTAGAAACTGAGCCATAAAACCTCATCCAACTCTGACACTCCACCCACACAACCTCTTTCACTTTTCAGGCACAAATGCATACAGTAATTTTGGGCAAAAGTTCAACAGCCCTATCCCCTAGCTCTCCCACTATTCATACCCCTATGACCCTAACCCTATGAAGTGTTGAAACCCAGAGACATTGGACCAAAGAGACTTTGAAACCTACAGCAGACACTTAGGCCTATGTAACTTATACCAGTGAGTGAAGAAAATTAGCTTCAAGTGGCATGTTTTATAACCCTATCTCTCTAATACATGCAGCTACGGTAGGTGTTAAGAGTACATGGATGATAATTCTGTAGTCAAATAACTGTATAAATGATGTCCACATGCACATGTTCCATTACATTTCATTACCAGCACATATTTTATCAATTTTCCTCTACACTGATCTCTTCAATACTCTTCACGGCAAACATTTTTAATGTAAGGCTTATTTGAGTGCTATGATTCAATGGGTGATAGTTCTGTCCACAGATAAAAAATTAATCACAGTAGCTCTATGGGGAACCTTTTGTTATTAAACCATGGAAGTACTACTGAGATAGTACTTCTATGATTACACAATGATACTGTACATAATTGTCATCCACAAATAACATACAGGCAATCATCTGTATAGAAACATACAGGAATTAACAGTACAGCCCAATGTACATTAAGCGTATTCACCTGGGTCACATAGTTTTGTGTACACACAAATACGGAGCTGTAGCTATTTGACCAATAGCAATTCCCTTTACCAAACAACACAACCAATTGAACCAAAGGTTTAGGGTTCTAGGCGCCCTCTACTGTTAGGGGATACAGCGGTGCTATTAGTTTTTTACCAGACGGTTATTTCAGACGAAATAGACAACACAACCAATTGAACCAAAGGCCTAGTATGAAAGTGAAAGGTGATATTGAACAAGTTAACAACTGTAGAAATCAGTGTTGGAAATTCACATCACGCTGGTATGCTGGCATAGTAAAATTAAATCAGGGCATATAGCAAAACCATGCACTTCCATGTATACCCATAGTACCCGAGTGGCATACCATAAAAAGACTTAACAACAATGACATAATGGTCAACCACTTGTGGATAGCAATTCACCAAGTCATCATCAAATTCATTACAACCATCAACCTATAATCGATTTGAAACAGATTTTAACTGGTCATCTTGGGAAAACCACTTTTTGGCACAGCCTAACTACACATTTTAGAAGAGACTGGAAATGATAAAAGTTTGGTTGTCAGAAACAGAAAGTTATATCTTGTGTGTTGTGTGTATCTGAGTAGCAAGTGCTACCAAAAATGCAAGTTAGGCTTACCAGACTTGGAAAAGCTGGCACTTGTTGGTACACACTTTAAGTAATCATTGCTTAATATCAGAATTTTTTTTTCCGCCAATTTCCAACCCTGGTAGAAATCCACAAAACTTGACCATATGAAAATGAAGTTACCAAGTAATGTTGCACTGCTGAGTATGTGGATCTTCTATTATTTATACATTACAAGCAATTAATTCCAGGTCATAACACTACTATACTCAACTGATTTCACTATTTCTTGCTCTTCTGTACAATACTGCCAATGACAAGGGAGGTGCTGTAAATGTTGCATTCCACATCTTTATGTTAATTTGTGAGACCTCAAATTACATAGATGTGTCACCCAACTAGACACATGTATGCAAACAAATACAGCCCTGCATTATCAGTACCTGAATCCATCATCAATATTTGTTTCATTCCTAGTGACACAATTAATATACTGCAGTGCAGTGGCACACCCCAGGATTTTGGATGGGGGCCTGAGAATTGTGGGAAGACTATCTAAGTGGAGCGCCACCATCAGCTGGCATGGAGCTTACCAGAAACTTTTTGGATAAAAATACCTCCTAGGTCGCCAGAAATCGCCTTTCCCATGGCTCCGCAAGTAAGCTCCTAGAAATGGTATTGTCAGTATTTTCTTGGATGGAAAACCTTTGTCCTTAACATAACTGGCAGATTGTCAAAATATGATCATGTCTGTCCCATGCTCTCATGCAGCATTCTCAAAAAATCTAAATGAAAAAAAAACACTGACAAGCCGGGGGGGGGGGCTCAAGTCCCTTGAGCACATGCTCTCATGCGCCACGTGCTGTAAAGTAAGATAATATGGCTAAATATATTCATACCCCTTCAAGGACCTCCCCACTTAACCTCCCTGTATCTCTGTCTGAGTGTCTGGATACTTTAGATGCATCAAGAGCACTTTTAAACAACAGCCGACAAGCCTTTGAGGGTTGATGGGAGTGGGAAGAGGATTCAGGCCCCATGAGTTCATACCCCACCCCTGGTGCACCACTGTTACTGTACAAGTAATATAAATTTATGCTACCCTTGGTCTGTCATCAGTTGCATTTGCATGTCAAGGTTATAGAACATTTAACATGACTAACTGAAGGGTGTGTTGAAAATAAAATGTGATGAGATCACACAATACCAAGCAAAAACTTTTATTGTACATTTTATGACTGTACTCAATATGGCTGAGTGCAGATGTTTAAATACTGTGTATCCTCCTACCAGGCCATGATACATAAATGCTATGATAAACCAGGGAGCTGCCATTGACAGCTCCCTGGATAAACCTATTGTAATGAAAGATGTGCAGCTAGTAACTGGCTTCAACAGGCTTATGATATTCTGCGAAACGAAACGGAACGAAACGAAACAGCCTTTCCATGAAACTAAGTCTGTCTCACACTTTACCTGTAGCACTGGCATAGGCTTCTCAGTACTAAGGGAAGGAAAGAGATTCAATGGGCCAAAGCATACAGTTATTTCGTTCTGTTTCGCAAAATATCAATAGCGTGGTGGGGTATTGATATTCTGCGAAACGAAACGAAACAAAGAAAAGATGAATATTTCCATTAATATCTGAATAACGAATTACAAACACATCCTTTTTGTTCGACCATCGTGAGTACGTAGGTTTCCGTAGTTTAGCACGATAAATAAGCTTACAAGCCTGTTGCAGTCATGAAGATCGCCGGGGTATAAAAAAAACAATCGAGAGGCTACATATAAAGCATTTGTCGGGGCTAAGATTCCAATAAAACAAGGCAGATGTTACATACAGTGTTTATCACGACTAAAATCCTATTGAAAATGAGTCCAAAATAAACTTCCCTGTGCTGTCAGTAACCTTGACCAATTTGGTATTAAAAATTCGTACCACCTTCCCTGAATCCCTCTTTACTTATCTCAAGAACATTCCTTTCTCTTCATCTGTCCCATGGGAGCTATAGAAGTCCCTTGAAGCCTTCCATGCTTGAAGCCGATGTGCTTAGCGGCCTCCAGGCAAGAGGGATTGCGTAATCACAGTGAGCTTGTTTCTTCTCATTCACAACTTCAAGACTTACTGCATGCCTACTACGGCTGCGCAGTGCTTATGCCTTGTTTACAATCTAGTACCATTACCGATGTGCAGTTGGTACCACGATAGTGCTTCCATGCATATGATTGCTTATATACCCCGATCTTCGTGACTGAAACAGACTTGATCGTTGTAAATATCGTGAGCAATAAACTACGGAAGCCTACGTACTCACGAGGGTCAAACAAAAAGGATGTTTTTGCCATTTTTTATTCAGATATTAGAGGAAATATCCATCTTTTCTTTGTTTCGTTTCGTTTCGCAGAATATCAATACCCCACCACGCTAATGATATTTTGCGAAACAGAACGAAATAACTGTATGCTTTGGCCCATTGAATCTCTTTCCTTCCCTTAGTACTGAGAAGCCTATGCCAGTGCTACAGGTCAAGTGTGAGACAGACTTTTATGGAAAGGCTGTTTCGTTTCGTTCCGTTTCGTTTCGTTTCGTTTCGTTTCGTTTCGCTGAATATCATAAGCCCTTCAACAGACTTCCTGGTGTCAAAGAATTTGTTTTATAGAAAGATGTAGGTTATCATCAGTTAACTGCTGTGACACTAGCTCCACCAATGAATAATACCAATTCATATGTATGAGGGAAACATGCTTTATAATGGTAAACAATTCTATTTTTATACGATCATACTGACAATGAGGGTATGAAATGTTTCAGCTTGCTGATCTGGGGATGGAGAAATGTGAGGGTACCATGCATACTGGATGTACTGTACCCACTATGCAATGCCATTCATGTCACTAGACAAAACATATAATGCAGAGTTTCAATCAGAAATTTAATGATTTATTACTGTTAGAACATGACAAGGTGGCATGAAGTTCTATCAGTAAACCTAAGTATGACAAGCAGGTGTTCCTCAAGAAAATGGCCCCCAGACGCTTACTGTAGAATTTTGGGAAATATGAAGGTCATTCTACAGTTTAAAATTTAAAGACATTGCCCTGCTCCATATACAATGTCCTTTTTGGATGAGATCCTTCCACATAATGCTACTGAAAAGGAATGCAGGGGGGAGGGAAGGGGGAACAAATCTCCATCCTGACCCCCTTTGAAATATTTCCTGAAGTGAGAAATATCATTACAAAATTCTTTAAAAAAAAGATCCTACCCTGATTAAAATACCATCCAATTTACCATTGAGAATGTACATAATTATACACTGCCATTGTGCTTGGTGCTCAGCATAAGGAATGGGGTAGGGAAAACATGCCAGTGAGCCACAACTGCAAAAATGGCTGTGGCCGGCCAACTTAAACCAATTGGTTATAGAAACTGAGCCGTAAAACCTCATCTAACTCTATACACTACCTCTCCATGCACTTAATGTTTACAAAATACTTCAACCTCTTGAAATAAATACTTTAACCTCTGTAAATTAAAGTGCACAGCTATGGTGGCAGTCCAGTACATCACTTACTGTACCCAACTATTATGGTTGGTGAAAATATTGAAATCCCTTGTTTCATGTCTGCAAACAGTGGCAATAGTTTCGTATTTAGTTTTTTTTTTCTTCTTCTTTTTCAGACAAACAGTGCAATGACTGCTAATCACTAATTCAAACTCCATACTGGCTGTGTACAATAAGCACCAGATGTTATAATACAGTTCTATGGTTTAAAAACAAAAGTTATTAATGGGAACAACATAACTTGTTGATAATCATGACACTAGAGGTCATATTTGTTAAACTGTCTCCCTTTTTTCAAGTTGTAGGGTAAGAGAAAACATTTCTGAAAAGAATGCCTTTTCCAAGTGATAATTGTAATATATAGTGTGATATAGTGATACAGGATATGCTTCACCTATTTCAGCAGCTTGTGACAAAAGTAAGTGGTTACCAATACTGTATTTGGACCAAAATTTTTACCTGATCAGTGTGACATCTACAGTAGAAAATGTAAAGTAGCTGAACAGCACTACTGTATAAACTGTTCTGGGCATTTCTGCACCTACCAAGTTCAATACTGCAGCGGCCTACACTGATTTCTGTTCTGGCAACCTTATTACAAAGATGTTACACTTCCCCACAGAAAACCTATCATCATCACATACTGTATGCACTGGTATTAAAATTTGGGATTCTTTTCAGGATTAAACTTATTAGACTATTCTCTGCTCCACATTAGGAATTACATTATCTTATCAACTTTACAACCTTTCAGGGTAACACTAGGCCTACATAGAGCACATTTTAATACTTCCAATGAATTCTCACTCTCAGGGTATGATACTGTACACTTCCACAGTGTACAGTACGCAATTCACCTCAATGGGTCATTTAACACTTCATAACAACTTGACCCTTCTGGTTTCTGGCAGTCATTAATATGTCAAGGCAAATATTGCCCATTCCTACCAAAAAAAAAAAAAGATAATTACTTTCATAGATGCCCTGCATTAAAAGTGTCCCTGAGTTGAAAGATGTTGCTCCCATGGGTGGCTTAACAAACACTTCCCCTTGACACTACTGTATATCTGGCTAAGCTGCCAATGTTAACCTGATCTAGATATATGGGTAAGAAGCTGACAACAAATTGGGTAAAATGAGATTAAAAAGCTATTAAGGATTTACAGTATTTATGAGAATTTAGACAAAACATCTCTGGAGATATGGTTTGGGCCAAATTTAATTGGGGCCTGGAGTGCTACTGTGGGATTCAAAAACAGTTTGTGCCAGTATGGTACAGTATTATCTGGATCTGTAAGTTCCAATGTTTTTGTGCTTTTGTTGATAAGAACAGGGTTATTTTGCCAATTCATGATAATTAGATTTTTGTACTCTTTGGAAAAATTGTTTTCAACTACTGCCAGTAAACAGCAACCTGCCAGATATCAGTGGTGATTAAGTGACAAATTGTGACCAACTTTATACCATGTTACTCTGAAGTATACTGTGTGCCATACATACAGTACATTAGTTGTGATTTACCAGTTTTGTCTTTTGAGGTATGTTTGTGTAATTTTGCGTGAAATGCACATCTACAATGAATGTCAAAGGATCTGGAGGAATTTCACATGAATTAAACCCTTGTACTGTGTATTGGAGGTCATGTAACTAATGCTACAGCACACCTACTGTATCTTTCCCTCGAGGACTACATTATCTGTCAGTACACCAGTGTTGGCATTAGGTAGCAGTGATTCCTGCACGTTTCTCAACAGTCCCACAAAGTTTTAAATCACGTGTGGGAATATCCCACACCTGTTGAGAAAAATGGTTGGAAAGAGATGACTTTTTGTGTTGAAACTAATCAAGATTCCCCCCTCTGAAGCCATATCCCACCTAAAATTTAGTTTGGAGGGGGAATCCCTCCCCCCTCCCCCAATTCTGAGACCTAGTGTCAACACTGCAGTGCACCTGGAAATTTTCAAAAGACACAAACTTAAATGTAAACTTTGGAAAAAGTGACTTAATTTGTTTAAATGTATGTTTTTTCATTGGTTTCATAAACTTCTGAACAATTGTGTAGTAAAAGACAGCTACATGTGAAGAAAATGAATTACAACCAGAATGCAAAAATGCATTGAGGTTTCGATGATATATGTTCTATTCCAAATAATGCCATGATGTCCCATATCTTTCAGTCACTGGTCAAAATTTCCCAAGATTTCCCAAGATCATCATCTGGGGTTACGAGAGGTCAAAAAGCAAAATTTCCCAAGAATTCCCCAGATAGTCATCAGGGTCACCAAAGGACAAAATGCAAAATATCCCAAGTATTCCCAAGGCCTAACGTTACAGTATAGCCTAGAGGCTATGCTAAATACTTGGCAAGGCCCTAAGTAAACCAGCCTAGGTCTAGCCTAGGCCTAGCTATAAGTATAAACCTAGCCTAGGCCTATGCACAGCTGGTCACAGAAATCTCTCTGTAAATACTACAAACTTAGATGATGGGTACCAACATTTGACAGGCAATAACTGCTTTGACTAGCCCTAGCCTAGGCCATAGCTATTACAGTAACCTAGGCCTACCTCTAATAAGTAATATCAGCCCATACATACTGTACTACAATTAGGCTAGCCTGTACTGTGGCAGTTAGGCTAGGACTTAGTCACAGGACTAGGACTGTCTAACGTTAGGCCTAGCCCATAAACCTGGAACTCTGCATTAGATTTATGTACTGAGTCTAACGTTATTGTGTGTGTAGGCTAATGTTTGTTGTTGGTTCTGTAACAACACTTAGGCCTAGGCTAGGCCCTAACTGTAGTGTTAGGCCTAGGCCTACGTTAAAACTTGACCTGCCTGGTAAATTTTCCACTAAAGTTACTCATACTACTCTGCTACTCTGAAGAGGAGCCATATTACAACATACTGTGATATTCCTGCTGTAATTTTTATTATTCGATTTCTTGGTGCTATTTTTCCAATTCAGTTACAGTCAAATCTAACATTAACGTTGGGCTACTCAGCCAGCTCAACAGACCTTGGCAGGAGTCTGTCACTGCACTCAGAAACTAGCTTTTAACACAGTTTTTGATTGGTTGAAAGTGGATCTGTTTACAACTGATCAACCAATGATATGGTAGCTTATGGAATGTCATGGATCTGCTGCAAACTATCTACTGATTGGTTTAACATCAACTTGTTGACAAAAATTTAACCAATAACATAACAGCATAGATTACTGGGCTCAAATAAATACACTACAGTTCTGTACAGAAAAGTGAAACACTGTAGTCTATTCTCAGTCTTTTGATATGTTGGCTAAAGAATAATAAAGTTCGTGAAAGGACCTATTTACTCATTCAAAATTTGGATTATCAAGGAAAAATCCGTATTCCCATATTTACAATGATTTTCCGTACTGAATATGGAAAGTCCGTGCTGGTTGGGAGCTCTGTCTCAGGGTTTGACCCCCCCTGGTGACCCCAGATGACTTTTGATCCCCACCAAAAATGATAGAGTTCTTCCTCTTACTATAAGGCATAAAAATACAAGGTATGAAATTTATCCAAGCTTCCTACCTCGAGATATCGTGTTAACAAGGTTTTCAGAGTTTGACCCCCAGTGACCCCAGATGACCTTTGACCTCCAACAAAAATGATAGGGTTCTTCCTCTCACCATAACGCATCTACATAATAAGTATGAAATTCATCCAAGCTTCCTACCTCAAGATATTGTGTTAATAATGTTTTCAGGGTTTGACCCCCGGTGACCCCAGGTGACCTTTGACCTCCACCAAAACATTAGGGTTCTTCCTCTCAATATGGGGGATCCATGTACCACGTTTGAGAACTGTCAGAGCTTCCCTTCTTGAGATATCGTGTTAACAAAGATTTCAGAGTTTGACCCCCAGTGACCCCAGATGACCTTTGACCTCCACCAAAAGTGAAAGGGTTCTTCCTCTTACCATAACGCATCTACATACAAAGTATGAAATTCACCCAAGCTTCCTACCTCAAGATATTGTGTTAACAATGTTTTCAGGGTTTGACCCCCGGTGACCCCAGGTGACCTTTGACCTCCACCAAAAACAATAGGGTTCTTCCTCTCAGTATGGAGCATCCATGTACCAAGTTTGAGAACTGTCAGAGCTTCCCTTCTTGAGATATCGTGTTAACAAAGATTTCAGAGTTTGACCCCCGGTGACCCCAGATGACCTTTGACCTCCACCAAAAGTGAAAGGGTTCTTCCTCTTACCATAACGCATCTACATACAAAGTATGAAATTCACCCAAGCTTCCTACCTCAAGATATTGTGTTAACAATGTTTTCAGGGTTTGACCCCCGGTGACCCCAGATGACCTTTGACCTCCACCAAAAATGATAGGGTTCTTCCTCTTACCAAGACGCATCTACATACAAAGTATGAAACTCATCCAAGCTTCCTACCTCAAGATATTGTGTTAACAATGTTTTCAGGGTTTGACCCCAGGTGACCTTTGACCTCCACCAAAAACAATAGGGTTCTTCCTCTCAATATGGGGCATCCATGTACTACATTTGAGAACTGTCAGAGCTTTCTTTCTTGAGATATCATGTAAACATCGTTTTCAGAGTTTGACCCCCGGTGATCCCAGATGACCTTTGACCTCCACCAAAAGTGAAAGGGTTCTTCCTCTTAATAAGGGGCATCTATGTACCAAGTTTGAGAACTGTAAGAGCTTTCCTTCTTGAGATATCGTGTTAACAAAGTTTTCAGGGTTTGACCCCCGGTGACCCCAGATGACCTTTGACCTCCACCAAAAATGATAGGGTTCTTCCTCTTACCATAACGCATCTACATACTAAGTATGAAATTCATCCAAGCTTCCTACCGCAAGATATTGTGTTAACAATGTTTTCAGGTTTTGACCCCTGGTGACCCCAGGTGACCTTTGACCTCCACCAAAAACAATAGGGTTCTTCCTCTTAATATGGGGCATCTATGTACTAAGTTTGAGAACTGTCAGAGGTTCCCTTCTTGAGATATCGTGTTAACGAAGTTTTTAGGGTTTGACCCCCGGTGACCCCAGATGACCTTTGACCTCCACCAAAAATGATAGGGTTCTTCCTCTTACCATAACGCATCTACATACTAAGTATGAAATTCATCCAAGCTTCCTACCTCAAGATATTGTGTTAACAATGTTTTCAGGTTTTGACCCCTGGTGACCCCAGGTGACCTTTGACCTCCACCAAAAACAATAGGGTTCTTCCTCTCAATATGGGGCATCTATGTACTAAGTTTGAGAACTGTCAGAGGTTCCCTTCTTGAGATATCGTGTTAACGAAGTTTTTAGGGTTTGACCCCCGGTGACCCCAGATGACCTTTGACCTCCACCAAAAATGATAGGGTTCTTCCTCTTACTGTAACGCATCTACATACAAAGTATGAAATTCATCCAAGCTTCCTACCTTGAGATATTGTGTTAACAAGGTTTTCAGGTTTTGACCCCCGGTGACCCCAGGTGACCTTTGACCCCCACCAAAAACAATAGGGTTCTTCCTCTCAATATGGGGCATCTATGTACCAAGTTTGAAAACTGTCAGAGTTTCCCTTCTTGAGATATCGTGTTAACGAGCAAAGTGTCACAAACACACACACACACACATACACACACACGCACATACACACATACATACACACGCCATCATGACCGCATAGGTTTCTCTTTTCATCGAAACCAAAAACAACATCAGGTACTGTGACTAAATAGAAAAATAAATGTATGATTCAAGTTTAAGAGATAAATTCCCTTCATCTGTTTGCTATTTGTACTGTTGTAAATGTTTCCACTTTGAAGACAATTAAATTAAAGTGTAACAAGTTTCAAGTAGTTATTAGGTGAAGTTACCTGTACAACTAGTAATTTACAATGATCATTTTCATTTTTTAACAGTTCTACCACCAGCGAAACAGTTTGTCTAAACTCATATATTATTACTGTAATATGATTAGTCAACACTCCCATCCCGTCTCCCTTGTACAGTGCAAAAACATTGCCCCAAACTTCATCCAAGATGTACAGTACAACAGAATGGTTTACTCCATCTTTCATTAAATTTGCAATCTTGCTAGCAAATGCCCCAAGGAAATTTAGGTAAAAATACCCAGTTTTTTAATATCTTCAGTTCATCTCTGTAACAGTCATTTAAAAGCTTCAGTATCAAGCTCAATATTCAAAAACACCTTTTCCTTACGTACCTGGCAATTTCCTGAATTTGGATTCTTTCAAGCCAAGCGACTGTTTCTGTTCAATTAAAACCGTTGCTCCCAGGAGTTCTGCATTTCTCCTTTGCTTAGTTTCATTACTGTCACAAGCAACTCCAGCTGTAATGAATTTACTGTACGAAGAACCCAATTTTTCAGTTAGCCTTAAAGATACAGCTCATTACTTACATAATTTCTAATAAGGCGTGCATCTATTCCCAGAAGTGGTAAGAAATTTTCAAATCAAGCTACATGTTGGTATTAATAACAACTGTTCATTTTTTTCAGAAGAAGCATTAAAGCATAAGTGGACTTTGCATCCTCTAGCAATAATTATGCAGCTTTCAACAGTTCTTGCACTACTGCAAGTCTTAGTGTAATCATGGAGCTTAAGGGGTGGCACCAGCAGGGGGCAGGGGGCATGATGACCCCCGTCAAAAAAGGCTGAAATATTCCTGTTTCATAGGAGAGCTTAATTTGTACAAGATATAATATGTAATCCCAGTGACTTTCAGTTGGACCAACTGCCTGCTTGATTTTGCTCATAGGAAGAAGGGTAGATTTGTCCATGAAAACCCCAAATTTTCCTTTTTCCTTACAAAAAAGCCAAATTTTTCAAATTTTCTTCAATAACACAACCAAATTTTCAAATTTTGGCCAAAAAGGTCAAAAGTTTTGATGCCTGAAGCATCGGGGTGCTGGCCCCCCTAATCGGGCAAACCCTGGCGCCACCCCTGTGGAGCTATCTCTGAGGTGGTAGCTCCACGGTGTAATTACTACATGTACCTTTTAAAGTTCTACTATTTAGTACCGGTATATGTGTGAGGAATAGCATTTTGGTAAATTACTATATTATCGCGGAAACGTTTTGTGCAAGGTTCCCCTGCCCCAAACGGTAGGGCTGTGAATGTGTAGCAAAATCACTTAACGTTTAATCGCAAAATTTTGCGATCATTTAATGATTAATCATGATTACCTAATAGCAACACAGACTTTCTGCATGCTCTTAAACATGATGAATACTTAAAAATGCTTGTGACGTCGGGGGACGTGGTATCCGAGAACCTCAAACACTGTTCCTCACAGAGGCTTAACTTTGACATTGTCCAACAGCATACATACGTGCCATTTGTAAATTTTCACTTTTTTGAAACTTTTTATAGTGAACATCTAATTTTTCTGTAATGAGTGCAGATATTAATAAAATTTCAAATACATTCATTTACTATAAATCAATGTTAGTCTTTGTTTTTGTTACATTTGTCAGACAAAGCAGGGAAAAGTCTATATAGATACTTGTTTTAGACACAGGTCCACAAGTTTTTCGGAATGCCCCTTTTGTTTTGGACACATCCATTGCTGCAATATGGGTTGTTCCATTATTTTCAATGGACATTTTTTATTTTGGAAGGAAAAACAGGTTTTGCGATTATTCGCTGGTGGCTTTGCACTAAACGTTCATTACACATGCGATCGTTTAGCGATTAATCGCTTCACAGTCACAGCCCTACCAAACAGCCCACCCAACTCAGCTCACATTGGCCAACATCCTAGAAGAATTAAAGCATCTTACACCAGCATTGAATTCAACATCAGAACTTCATTTTTATATTAGTGATTAATTTTGGTAAACTAATTGGTTGATGGTCACAAAATTAATTTAACATACTAATATGACTTTCAAAAATTAAATATTTTTTTAAAATGCAAGCACTCCTATTAAACAAACATGCTTGTTTCTGTCAGAAGTGGATTACTGTACACTACAGGTACATAAACTGTCTAATAGAGACACTGCAATGTCTCCTGTATGTCTCACATAGAAAGCTGCACAGAACACTATACCAGTAATTCAAGTACTGGCTTGCAATATTTCTTTGTTTTGCTGGTTAATCCTAATTCATTCCCTTTCAATTACTTTGAAAACCTTTCAGATATTATCCAACCAAAAATATAGGTCACCATGATGAAGCATAACGAGAAACATCTCTCCCAGGATCGGTACCCAAGCAAAGGTATGAATAACCCAACCCACCGTTATGATGTTACGACACATTTCCAGACACTTCTAGAAATACACAAGGTAATTTATTACTAAATTGTTTTGATGATACTAACAATTATGATGTCTATATTCTCATCTGAAGGCGCATGATTGGTCGTGACTGTCTCTTCATATTCCTGTTACTATAAGAACAGTTACCAACATATCAACAAACGCTCATTGAAGTAATTATCTGTCGAGAGCTTCCTATCATAGGAAGTCGTAGAGACCTACTTTGAATTCAAGGCATTATCAAACCGTTCAAATGTCATGTCCCAAATAAATGAGCATTCACAGAGTTTAGTAATGAAAGTTGTTGGAGAGTGAAAAGTGACAAAAAAACTGACACTAGTGGCCAATGAAATCTATGATCACCCAAAAGGCTTTAAAATACAAATTAACTTACTGTAATTTCTTGAAGCAATGAGGATGTGGAAAGGATAGGCAACCCTAATTAATTACCATGTTTGTCCTGTGCAGTACCTTATAGGTTGCATCTTGCTGCTTTCTTGTTCTTAGGCATAGGAGAGCTGTTCTTAGCTGAGGGGTCTGAATGTTTTATCACCACCATCCTGGGGGACAGATGAAGGGGGAGGGGTGTCTCCCATTTCTTTATAAAATTTTTTGAACATTTTAGGGTCCTTATGTATCACTATGATGCTCTACTGTAATTTGTGCACTTTTTGAGTGCAAGTATTACAAAACTTTGGGATTTTATTGAAAAAGTTTGATAAATTTCACAGAGTGAACAAATAAGGGGTTTGGGGTGCTGAAAAGTAGGGGGGAGAAACATACTTCAATCCCCACATTTTTGACTAAAGGCATACCCTCCAGCTCCCATGCCTCCCCCTTGAAGCTTCCTACTGTATGAGTAAGTTCTGTTTTTCTTTCAGGGAACAGGAAGAGGGAGAATCAGAAAATACATTCCTATGTTAATGTGATAATGACCTCCTTCACCACCCATGGTAGATTGGTAAACTTCCCTCCTAATGGTTGGTTACTTATTTTAAACAACAACTACGTTAATGCACAACTGCTACGAAACTTCTGTTCACTCTACAAGGGTTTCCGCTTTCAACATGACGTCAGCGTCACACACTGGGGTAATTATCTTTTGATCCTTTTCATACCAGCACAAGTTGGACAAATTAATGAGTTGTCTAGGTCACCACTTCATCTACATGTACATCTCGGTTGAAACATCTTATAAGACAACCTCATCTAACGTAATCGAGATCGGAATTTGATGACAGAGAGGCTACCACCATTGTCACTGTAAGAGCCGGGCTAAAGGAATGTTATAAGATAAAGGTCATGTTACCTAAAATGTGGAGCCATGTATGATTGATGCCTGAAATTATCTTCCTTAAAACAAAATGTCTGTGAATGAAGAGAACATTACTGCATCTTTCACGTCTGTCTACAGCAATTACTTCATACAGTACCATGCATGCAACTAAATTCCACCCTGTACCTGTGTTGCACCGAGCAAGATACATGCATACAAGCTGCTGGATAATGCATGCAAGCATTTCCACACTTTTACTCTCTGCAAATCTAATCACAAAACATCTTCCAGTAAATTACTCGGTCTGAGTTAAATCTTAAACCTGTTACAAAAAAGTAGTTCTTGTAGGTCTGCTCCTACCATTGTCAATTGAGGAAATGAGATCTCTGTTGAAAATACTAATTTAATTACACAGAACTGCATCCCAAGTCTGGTTGCTACAGAAAGAAAAACTACATCAACAGCTGAGGGTCGATTTTGCAATGCAAATTGCAGATTTGCTTTTTTCCATTAAACTTAAAAGGTTGTTGGCATGTTCTGATGCATCTGAAATAATCCTGACAACAATCAATAGACTGAACACAGTAGGTACTCTGTCACCTTGAAGTAGTGTCTCTCATGTAAATACAGTACAACACAAAATACTCGGTAACAGATTCTACCAAAGGCTTCAACATCACATGAATAACCTTTAATACTAAGTATGAAGTGGAAATAATTGTGGTTGATTTAAACGGACATTGGCACTGTCTGGAATAGAAAAGAAATTATTGTTCACCTGTATAAAATATAAGAACTATTTCTATTTGATTGAATAAATTACTGGAAGAGCTCTAACCCCTACAGTATCTGAAAAAAAAATTGTTGCAAAAACCAAAAGCAAACTTACAAAACATAAGGACCAAAACTCAACTTACCAGCAACAGCTTGTACAAATGCAGACAAGGTGAAAATACTCTTCCGACACAGACTTCTTTTGCACAAACTCAAGACAGATCCGATGGCTGTCACTGCAAAGATTGCAAGCCCCAATGCATAAAATATCACCATCACTACCCAGAATCCACTGGGAAGGTCTAGCAATCTTTTTATGTAAGGGCCGCAAATTATGTCAATTGTTCCGGAGGAGGGATGATAAATTTCTTCGCAGCTTACAAATATTCCAAGAGATCCTGTACTGATATCACCAAGGTCAGAGGCAGCGGTGGTGTTGGAGTCTGTTATGCGTAAATCTTCATCTGTTTCCAGGATTTCAAATTGTGGTCCAATCAGCCAGTAGGATTTCATAAGAGCCAATATGTGCATTAACACTGTTGCAACACTAAGCAGTGTCCAGGCTAAGGAACGAATTGTCACGACAATAAAGAACATTTTTATTTTCTTGATCTCCTTTGAATTTGTTTAAAAAATAAAAAACCTGTTTAGCTTCCACGTGTAAAAACGCACTTCAACTGTTTCTCCTTGATCAATGTACACTCTTGATTACGTTCATTAGTGAATGATTGCATGTAATACAGTACAGAAACTCCACCTACCAAGCTGTGTGAGATTAATTTGGTGTTATGCGTTGTATCGTTCTCTCTCACTCTCATTAACTTGAGATCTTTACCATCTTGTGCAAAGGCTTAACTGGAATCAGCCCCTGGATGAGAAGTTATCTTGATGGAGACACTATGATGAACAGCTCCTTAACCTTTGTTGTGACTCTCAATGAAGGGTCATCCTTCACAGCAGATTAACCTCATCAATCAAGGGGTATGTTTTATGAGATTTTTTTTCAAACTTAAGACTAACTGACTGTGTTACAGCAGGGAATTCTGGGATACTGGTGTCAGTTTGGACTTTGAACCACTACTTTCAGTTTCAGCTGAGCCTGTCTTGGAGGCAGGAACCCAGAAGACTTTGAATCTTCCGTCAAGCTCTGATGATTGTTTTCAAACTCTCGTGCAAACAAAAGACTTCTCTCAGCAATGAAACTACCCGAGTTTGCAGCCTTAATTCCTACAGCTGGTCCTTGGTTTTCTCAATTGCTAATGACTGCTGCTGGTCTCACGGGAAATACCTTCCATCACTGGTAAGCGCCAATCTGTAGGTAGAGTAAAATGGACAATATTTAAAAATAAAGTTCAATGTTTGCTTAATAAGCTCTGTTCAAACTGCCATTTCAGGATGGGTAAATTCAGTTCCCGAGATGATCGCCTAGGAAATCAATTGGAATAAATATTTAAAGCTGAGAATGAAAATGAGAAAGCAAGGTAGGACTCAATTAACTGCATCAAAGAAACCTGGCAGGTATTTAGTTCTTCATCCACAATGGTTCATCTGGAAAGTAATGAGCAAGACATCAACCTACGTGCCACTGGTCATTCAGGATTAAATCAACCAAACTTTACCCATAATGAAAAATCTAGCTAGAGATAAAAATAACTTATGAGCTATGGCCTATCTATAAAAAGAAATGTCGGTACTGGTACTATTTCAGTTACGAAATGAAGGAAGTTAATAAGAAGTCTGCCCAACCTTTCCAACGTCATAAACCATGGATAGTGAAAGGACGGCTAAAGCTTAAAGCTAAAACTGAGAGTAGTACTTCCCCGAACTTTTAGTTTCAGTATTTCACAAACAGGAGTTACCCATTTCCTGTAATCGCTGAGTCGAATCTGGAAAAAGATTTTCTTTTCCAGTTAAAGCAGGTAGTTGTGCCTGGTTCAAGGCTGGTAGCTGCCGTAAATTATCAATGATTATCACATTTCAAAAGGTGCAGGTCTGTAGCTGTGAAGGTTTTTTAACTGTTAGTCATGGTGGTGGTATTTTTCATTCTACATAGTAGCTACTTCTTACATGGCTATTGGAAACCATTACAATGACAGACCAGCTAAGATGGACAGTAATTCTTACCTTTTACTGCTTTGTACATTATTAATGGGATGATAAAATTTTTATGTTTTTCTTTGAAGAAATAGATGGTTTGATTACAATGTGAATTTTGTAAACATTTCATTGTGAAATAAACAAAAGCATATTAAAGTTAGTGTCTTGCCTTCTGTATTTTGTCAGCAGACATAAAAATGTCCTTATATCTTCCCATATTTTACTAGTTTGAGTTATAGCAAAAACATAGCAACCAGTTTGAACCAAGTAATCTTTTAACTTTTCTCAGTAAAGCCTTCACTTCTTGTCAAGTTAAAACTGAAAAATTCTGTTTAAAATGTGACAAAAGTACCTTAAAACACTGGGTATAAACAAACACAGGGTAATATTTCAAGACATAAATGTCAATAATATTTACACATAGGGTTAGTCTTTTCTCATTCAGACATCCATCATTAAGTCAACCAGTCAACCATACATTGGTTGACCAGCTGAGCTGATGGTGGTAGTCTAGTCACTCTACTCACAAATCAACAATACTTACGAAGGTATCTCACTAGATTTTACTGGGGAACACTGAAGGGCCAGCTATGCAGGCTCTTTGCAGACTGTCTCTGCCATCTGGTATTAATGGGTAACTAAATATTTCACATTTAAGTACTCATGAAATAGCTAGGCCATACTAAAGTACAGCCTCAATTTTTTTCCTATAGCAGGCTTTGCATAAATTTTGTCTTTGTATGTACAGTACTGTAAAGAAATTTGCATATCAGGCTAGTAAATTGTCCAAGTTCTTTAAATACGTTATACATGAGGGCATACAGGTTAAAGTGAGTGGGATCAAAATAGCGGCTACCTAGGAGAAGACTTAAAGGGAGAATGCAGTCACCCAATAAAGAATTGCATAGTAGACTATCCTATTTCCTGAATGGCTCTTGAGAATCATGTGACAGTATTTTTCTCACTCAATTGTAAAATGTACGAGGAGGAACTGCCTGGTTTACCTTGAATATGTGAGATTTATGACCTAAAATATTATGAAAGATACTTGGAAGAGAAATAACAAGAAATCTGTGACATTTAGCTATTGTTTCGAAATAAGTTTGGGGCGACTGCTTTTGACCTTTAAGACTGTTTCATCCAAAAGTTTGTAAAGTCCATACTACCAATCTTTAACTTGACCAGCTAAGTTGGTCAAGGTGACTTGTCAATTTCTTTGAGAACATCACAGCTTACCGACTGTACATGTAGTATGCGATAGAATTCAACTTTCTGGCAGGATCCATGAAGAAGTGCAAATGATTTCCTCTGGCAAAAATCATGAATAAGATCTGTCACCATAAAATGGTAAGGATATTTCCTGAATGATGCCAAGCAGAAACTGGTTATTCATGAGTCTGTCAATTCAGACACTGGATAAATCATTTATATCTAGTACAAGTCCTGAATTGTCATGTGGTTGCTAATTGCGATATGCACTGAAATGGCCCCCAGAAGATTCAAGGAACCCAGAATTTTGATATGAAAACACTGTAATGATGTCCTGGCTAATAATTACATAAATAATAAAGTAAAAACTCAAGTAAAAGTGTTCCTTGGACCAAAATGCTTGTGAGCCCCTGGTATACTAGACAACATAGAAAGGTTTTCCAGGGAAATGGAATGTACCAGACTTTCAAACTGTTCTGTACACATTTTGAAATTAGCTTTACTGCATGTTTCCTTTAAAGTTCTTTATATCTGATCAAGACTCCCTGTATGAGATAGTTCAGTAAACTATCCAAATACCCACAAGTTAATGAGATTTTTGGACTTGTCATATTGAGCTTATTTGGACAGACATTTCATCAAAGGTTTCAAGTTTTGATTCTCTATTCTTTTATGAATCTGCATCAAGTGCTTTCATTTTCTCCCTTTATTAGATTTTGTTGATATAAAAAAAAGTGATGTCATACTGTATTTTGTGTATAATGCATTTTATTCAATATTCACAGGAGTGATACCATCTATTATTATTGCATTGTCTTGTCTTTCCCTGCTTTACTCTTTAATCATAACAAAGCAAAGTCATTCAAGCATATCTTTATATCGATAGTTTTAATTACCTTTAAACATTTTGTCTGCTGTAACTACTTTACAGTGAATGATAACTTTTTTCATGTTTCTACTACCACTTGAAAATCAATAAATGGCAGAAGGTTGTAAACTTTCACAATTAAAGTGGCTATGCCACGTGTAAATTAACGGTTTAAACCCTTTGGTATCTTTAGGAATACGTTTCCTACAACGAAAATCAACCATCCTGTTTGTTTACAACTTATTTTTCCGCTCGAAAATTGAGAAAAAATAAACCCTCTTCCAGCCTTGAAAAGTTAGTCTTCCCGAAAATTTTCAAAATCTTGTTACATCATGTGACGTCACTTTAGGAACTGATCGTTGTTTGCCGTGGTATCCTTTGGACATTTGATACAGTGTTTGCATTCCATTGTACCGGTTACCAAGGTCGGTACAATGTAAAACCTGCGTGAAAAGTTGTAAATTTTGGAATTGTTATCCCTTTTCTCGTGCTTACCAGTTGTTTTAGTCAATAAAATGCATTTCACGCAGGTTTCTCATCTTTGTGTCATGATAAGTAGCTGCCGCGTACAAACATTCACAACGCAACAGCATAGGTACAGCATGGAAGTACTTCCAGTACACAACATACCTGATACTACACAATGTAGCACCAGCACAGTTTCGTAGTAGGTACCATGTGAAATCAAATTTAATACTTTCTTTGGAATGGCGGATCTGAGCCAGGGAGTTGTCCTCTAATGGCAACTCCCTGATCGGACTGTGGGTAAAGTGAGTTTTCTTGGATTTGTAATCAGAAAGGCGAAGACGATACTGAACTAGACGTCAGTGGTGCAGATGGGGTGAGTAATTCGTTACGGCGCATTGGACCGTATCGATTTGAGACTGTAAGGTGAGGTAAAAGTAGGCCTACAACACCACAACAATTCGAGAATGAGAAGCATTTTGAGCAATTGAAAGGGACTTTAGCTTGGAAAGTTTTATGTAGGCAGTCAAAATATGAACTTTAGGTTGTTTTCGTGCAAGTGTCAGTGGAAATCGTGGAACTAACCTATGATCGAGTGTGCACAGTATTTCGCTGGCTGCTGCCAGTCCACACACTGTACGTATTACTGCAGACCGAACCGAACAGTACACTGCCGAGTTTTTTTCGTTCTTCGGTAATACGAATCAAGAGTATTTGTAATTATTAGTAATAGCCTACTGCAGCCCCAAAATGTAACAGACCGACACCACTCTCCAAACAGGCAGAATAAAGTTCAAATTCAAGACATGCCGCGAATTACAATCATTACTATCACTTACGTATGTATAGGCTATGCTGTACACCAGGTTCGGTATACGGAGGCTGGTGTTCCTAAAATGACGTCATTATCGTGTTGGCTTGAAATCTCATTTTCAACAGTCTATTTTTTGGTGCATTTTTTTGAAACATTAATTTCTTTTTAATGCTCAAGGCTGTAAGGGTGATGAAAACAGTTTTAGAAAGAGCTTTTTGTGTACTTTAGGCTAAATTAGTCTCCCGTTACTCCAATTTACGTGCCATGGCCACTTTAAAAGAACAATGCCAAATATCTGCAATGTGTGTACGACATAAATACAGTTCACATACGTCTATGATATAGAGATTAATGGACATGTATGTCTTCCATGTAAATTAAAAATAACATTCCTCATTATGTGGTTTATGTGTGTTTTTAACATATCCCATGACCATTAAAACCTACCACAGGAAACTTAATTCAAGGAGCTTCATACAGTACAGACTGCCTTTAATTTCTGTAATGATTTTACCTGGTACCACATGCTTAATGAAACAAACCTGTACTTTCTGTAACTTGCTACCCCATAAAAAAAGGTGCAGACAGTTAATTTTTGTGATGACATAACATATAGCGTCATTATGTCAGAAATTTTAATAAGACCTGTGAGCGAGTCTATTTCTGTATCTGTGTTCATTTTTTATGAAAGAAATATTAAGACTGACATATTGTTGAGGGCTGAAAAGGCAGTAGTCCCTTTCCCTACCCCTAACCTCCAAAGAGATTGAAAAGCAATAGTACTAGAGGTAGTAAAAAAGACAACAGATGACCCATCACAAACAAACAAAAGAAAAGAAAATAATGACAATATTTGAGCCAAACAGCAACTCAGAAGTACAGTAGTAATGATGTATTTTATGAGAAATTCGCAAGACATCATTGTTATTGACACAAGTCACATAAAGATTTCTGAATCCAGTGTCTTCACTTAAAATTATTTTTTTGGTGATATCTCACACAAAAAGGGACACTACCAGCTGCCAGAATTTCAAGGTTAAGGATTCACCCACTTGACAACTGGAAGAGATGCAGCTTCAGAGAAATAACACTTTTTTAAAGAATCAACACCATTATTTCAGCTGTCATACTAGACTGTTTTGCTGAGCAGCCGCTTGTGTAATAAGTTGCTTGCAGTTCACTAGAGACAGAAAGGAAAAACTTCAAAAGAGATGGTGTGAAGTGTGTTTGAGAAACCTTGAAACTAAATGACAAGAAGTTTGATAATCACAGTGAAAGCTGTTGCAAATGTATACAAGTCATATGCATGACCTATAGAACCATGTAGTCCTTTTATACTACAGTAGCTATTAAAATAATCATATGATACAACTCTGTTGTTATAGTGTGATCACTATATGGATGATAAAAACTGTGAAGCACCCTTAAATGGTTCCTATCAACATACTGAATTTAATCATCATTTTTATAGGTGGATTCTCTTCAGCATGGCAGACAGATATTCTTTCAGCAAAACACACAAACACTGCCTTCCCCCAATATGGTGATTATTAAACCAGTGTTTTCTGCACTGAGGCTGCTGATGAGCACAGATGTGTGAGGTGGGGAATCTGGCCCTCCCTCCCTCCCCCTCCCCCCTCTCCCCGGGGCAAAATGTTGATTTCACTTCAAAATGCATGGCATGATTGTTTGTCCATAAGGGAAAATTTCAGGGCATATATGCCTATCCCCCTCCCCCTTGTCTTGCATTAAACAAAACTATCAAAGTGGCAAAAAAATGTCAACATTTTCATTTATTGTGTGAAATTGCTGTAGCCATATAGCTGTTTAGACACATTTTGATTGATTACAGATTTAGCTTTGCCTTACAGTATCCCCAGTCTATACACTGACAGCACATTTCATGCCAAGTTTTCAAAACTGGATAATAGGAAACAATAGACTATCTTATTCAAACTGTTTGGAGACAACAGTCCTACGTATAAGTGTTGATGAAACAAAGATTTCATCACGGAAAGGACTCCAAGAATAACTTCCTGCTAACAAAATGCATTGTATCTAGTTCAGGTCACTGAGATATACAATATGGATCATTAATAATTAGTATGCAGACCTGCCATGGGTGCTCTGTTAGTTTGCTTGAGGTTTTAGTTATATTTTGCTGGAGAATGGGCTTATTGGGTTTGTCATGCTGGAGCTTCTACAACTTCCAAACATTTCCTATTTCTGGAGGTATCTCTATGGCTTGGTTCTATTTTTCAGGTCTGTTTTTTTAACATGAAGAAATTGACTGAAGACAATGCATGAATATAGACATTTCACTGCTAACAACTTTAATCCAGACAAAGCTTGCAGAAAAGCAAAAGGAAAAAGGTGCAAGAGAGAGCAAATTAAGTTTGCCAGTACATTATACAATTGATGACTCTGTCAGTGGCTGACAGTCATGTAAAAAATAGCAATACTGCAGGAATATAAATCGAATCAATTTCTTTTAGAATGCAAGTTTAGATGCATGAAACTACTGCAAATCGTGAAACTTGGCAAGTCTGAGTATGTACATGTATCTTGGTCAAAGGCTACAGTAAATACCAGAATACACCATAGCAAATAAACTATGGACACTTGATTTTTTGTATATATTTCCTTTTCCTTTTCTTCTTTTTCTTGGGGGGGGGGGGGAGGGAGGGAGGGAGGGAGGAAGAAGTACATGTTACAAATTTCTAAGTGAGATTGCCAAATGCAGGAGTAACACAGTTAATATGAAATTATATTTTACTGCCAGTCACTAAGGTAGGCCCTAAATAATATAAGATCACTCGTAACTACAATCACAGTTTGTTTCCATGTCAATTAAAAACAGTATATTGCTACTGAACTACATGAACTTCAATGGTTCTTTTTGTGTGTGCATGTGTGTGTGTGGTGGGGATGTGTGTGTGTAGGGGGGGATGGGGGGGTATATCAACAGAGAACATGTTAATACAGCATACATGGTAACATTTACAAGTACACCAAATATACCAGTTGCAAGCAGGTTGCCCGCCTGGCGGACATGTTTTACTCCTGCACCTATTATATGCTACACTCGTAATAACGTCCATGAACTTTCGCAAGAATTCTTCATCAAACTGCATAAAAACTGTACGCTATTAACTATTCATATATGCTGTCACAACAAACAATTATAAATATTCAAGCCTTGATTATCATGCTGTTTCAAACGACAAATGTCAATGGTGTTTAGTGTGTGAATTCACCCGCTTAAAGCTCACACAATGAGGTCCCATTGACTTACTGTGTAAAAGTGAACCTTGCAGCTGAAGGCTTTTTGTACAATATGAATATTCATACATTGAAACCAATCGATAGCCGAGAGAGTAAAATCATATTGGGCTCATGAATCTAACGAAATTGGATGATCTCTGTCATTGTTTGCAGGTGTTAGAGTATGTACGCCAAACAGGAGTACATGTTCGACTGCCTGCTATGAAGGTAAGTTGCAAGGCCCCTACAGTGTAAGTAAATTCAATAGACTCCCAGGCAGCAGGTGTTACACTGTGAACAACACTTATGGTGCTATTGTCTATGCAGGTCATTATGTTGTGTGTACCCTTCACAATGTTACCAACCCACTAAACACTTCAGGTGTTGAATGTTTTACAACAGTGGTAAAACACTAAAACTTTTAACATGTTTTCAAATATTCACATGGGAATTTTGACTGACACCACCTACTGCAAACAGTGTAACAGATGTGTTATTGATATCACTGAGCAAAGACTACAGAGTTATCTCAGGTATAAGAGCATACTGTTGGACATGTCTAAACACGAAGGAATCAATTTAATGTCACTATTTATTAAATAGCTGTGAGGTAGTTTTAATTGAGGAATGCTTTAAACCCACTCATGAATTACATTATGGGGTACTGGAATTTCTTCATTTTGGGCACCTTCAATATTTTAATGCTCATCATCATCCTGAAAAATGCTGGTGAAATAGGAACTTTCCCCTCTGACAATCCCCCCTCGATGGGGGGGGGGGGGAGGAGGGAAAGAGAACTTCCTAGGAAAAGTTTTAGCATGTGGAAGATATCACTTTTTTCAACCAATGGGGAGTAGTACATTGAGTTCATGGATGTTGGTGTAGTTACAGTAAGGAAGTAATAGGTGTGTACAGACAAGCCACCCAATAAACCACGGTCTGGGTGTTGCAAATGGAAGGATCAATATCAATGTACATTAATTTAAAAACACTTAAAATTTTATGATAAGCTGTATTACTGCACACATAAAGGAAAACGAGGAAATACTTTTCTAAATACTAACTAAAACCTAATTCTTCCAAACAAAATTGTAAAAGGCTTGTTTGACATGCCACCTTCAAAAAACCATTGGTTTTGTAAGAGGTCTGAGGTCATATGGGGGTCACCAGAGGTCAAATGGCAAAACATGATATCTCAAGATGAGAACCTTCAATGGATCTCACTTTAGCATATTGATGCTCCACAATGAGTTCAAGAATTGCCAATTATTTGCCACCACCGTAGGCACCTCCCAGCCACCATGAATGAAAAAAATTGGCAAGAAACCACAGAATGGACCTTCTGGTTTATGAATGAACTGCATGTGACACTAACAGTATCCAAGGACTCCTTGACTTACATATGATATGTTGTAAATGTTAATATGAAACATTATGAAGGATACTTGGGAGGAAAAAATGAGGAGATTTGTAACTGATATTCAAAAGGAGGGTTACAGTATCTCAACTGCTTTTTCCCTTTAAAGGGCAGCATGTCCTCTTGCCCATATTTAAGCACAAACACTCCCTTCTAAGGTTACTTCTAGCCCCTTTTCCAGTTTTAAGTTGAAACACAAGCTGTCTTGTGCACCTTCTGGACAAAGTTACAATTGTCTGTACCTAGTTTAAAGGGTAAATGCATTGTATTGCATTCACTCCAACCAGAATTAGTGTACCCCCATCATCCTAATTCATGAATGGCTTTATTGATCATGTTTTAAACACATCTTTAGAGGTGCTTGTAAGACACATATAAGAGGAGATTTGCAAGAGTTTGCTGATTTTCCAAAGCTGTTTTGGACGATTGCCTATTGCCTTGAAATTGCTCAAGGCCACATCCACATTTTATGTGAGCTTTTGCCCATACTGGTGATCTCCAGAGCATCATTAACCCATGAGAGCACTTGATGTCAGTGTTGGAATTTATGTAAATTAAAGTGTAGTCTCCAATTGTACTTAAAGGGGCTTATTGAGTTCAGATTCACTAAATTCAAGATTTTTTCACACCTATTGTAATTTTCTCCCATCTTGATGGTAAAAAGAGATTCTGCACATCTGATATACAACTGAAATGGCAATGATAGGGTACAGTTAAATTAATGATTAAAATCTTTTATTACAAATTCATGACAAGACAATCCCTGTCCATAAAAAACAAACAATTTCTCACATTTTCGGTAATTACAGGAAGTGATACATGAGTAATGAGGCTAATTAGAAACATTGTCTTGCAATGGTTTCCTTCAGATTCGTCACACAATAATCAATATCAACTCAATGAGACCCTTTTAAAGATATGAGGTCATTCTTAAATACATGTGGCATGATGCAACAGCCCCTTTAACAATTTTAAACCAATATCTCGCATAAGAAAGACAATGCTATTTGGCTACATCAAGCGTATGCAAATTATTCTTTCCTTAATGTACAAGGTTGCAATACCTTTCCTAAGCCTTGTGATTTATCTCCACTAACATTATCTCAAGGCTGGTACTTAAATGTCAGGGTATACTCTTGACATTATCCACCCTGTGAACATATCTAAATTCCAGGACATTAATGCATTATTAAATGTAACATGACTACTGATATTCCCAAGCAGTAGGTCATACTGAATGCCTTTATTGGCAGTTTCAGCTGGGTTTTACCCTTCTGTTCATTATTAAATGTGGTGTCATTTACATATGTTTGAGGAACCAAACAGGGACCTGCTGAGTTCAGGTGAGAATTGCTAAATGTTCGCTACCGATCAGGGACTGGATATCGATTCCAGCTGCAACAAGCCAATTCCCAGTAGGTCTGTATCAGCTTGAGACAAAACCCTAGATGTTCTGTTTTTGATCATAATAGCTTGTGAATTGGTTGCCATAAGTGGTTAATGTCATAACTTACAGATGACTGGCATATATAAGACAGACAAACTGTTCAAAGGCTCCAGTAATGCAAAAAGTATACTCTCAGGGGTGTCCTAGACTGGAGTTTCCAAAACTAGAACTCAAATTAAAATGCACATGATATGTAACAGATATGCCATAGAGGGACCCAGATAGCAAATAATGATACCACTTGCAAAAATTGGGAGTAATGAAGTATTTTATGTCCTTGCAATATAATCCAAGTTCTCAATCACATGGATACCATGTCAACAAGATGATGGCTTTGATCATGCCTGCTATGACTAAATAACAGAGATATTCTGAACACTAGTTATACGACTTCCACACATGGGGGAAGGGGGGTCGGGGGGAGGAGGGAGGAGGGGGAGGGGGAGGGGGAAGAGGTAGTGAGATGGATATAGAAGTGAGGCAATGTGACCATAGCCTGGACAACTGGTCATACTGTTCTTACCCAACTCCAAGAGATAGTTTGTGAGGCCACTGAGGAACAACTGTGCACTCTGTGAGTGCAGTCTCACCATGCTGATCAGTGGCTCTGGTAGCCTACGTCACGCGCCTCTGTCGTGCCGCCCCTTTAGGCTGCCGCCCCTCAGCGCCTGCCGGCGATAGCCATAAATTCCTTTCACTGAGCTCAAAAGTTGATGAACTTAATATTCATGAGCATGAACGGCAAGGCTCTGGGCCCTGTATTTTAGGTTTGGGTACCTCTAATCATTTTGGAGTCTGGTACCTGTTAGGCTTAATAGTTGGGACTCTGAATCACTTCATATGCACTGCCACAGGCAGGAACTACGGCCATAAAAGAGCTTAATACTAGCTTATACCACACTGGCTATTAAAAGGCTATTGTGCCCTGCAATTGTTCATGTTTACAACTCATACAGCTGTAGACTGAAGAGAAAACTAGTGATTAGGGAAAAGATTTAACACTAAAAGATCCAGATTTGTTCCAATGCTTAATTAAAACTTGAAAAAGAACACAAAGCAGATGTTTCAGTTAACAAAAATCGATTTGTGTGTAGTTCTGTGACTGAGAATTCTTCAGGAGTATGATCAAGGAGACTGGAGTTGTTACTCCATCCAGGCCAGGAGTGGCAATCGATCCACTCTTGAAGTCTAGTCAGGTACTCCTCCCCTGAGCCTGCTGCATTTATAACCAGCTACTAAAAGTTTGAAGGGAATAAACAGTGGGGCCCCAACGTGCAGAACATAAACATTGCATATTCTAGGACAACATAGGAGTATAGTTCTGCATGCATTTCACAATTCAGTGATAAAAGTATACTGTCATGTGACTAAAAAGAGCCATACAAAACTCAGAATCCCAGATGCATTAATGTAAATGGGCGACTTCATTTTGCAATTTTTGTCACCAAAATAAAATTCCAAGTTCCTGGAACAAATAGTTCCTTCAAACAAAGATCTGTTTTTTAAATGCAATCTATTTTTAAAAATAGAAAAACAGTTCTAGTTTATCTTTCATTCCAGAATATTAGTTCCTCTTTACTTAACCATACTCTGTTTTTATTCTGGGTCTTCTAAGCAATCTCCCTTGTCCTACCAGCATTGAAATGAAACTAGACAGGAAATGATTCAGGTCTTATGAAATAAGTTTAAAACATATGCATTAAAGTTATTTCTGCCAGCTTAAAGATAGACACTAATCAACCCAAAGTACAGTTTTACTTGGGAAAAGCAAACTTCTCAATTGATGATTGCTGTTTGATTGACATAAAATTCAAAAGAACAGAGTACTGTAGCTCATTATAGAGCCTACACAAAAAGTGTGTTCACACTTGAGTGCGAGCAGGAGATCAATTTGCAAGAGGGAATGCTCTTGTTCCCCGGATCAGATCTCAAGAGCTTGATTGACCCTTCGGGAAGGATTAGACCACGCGCAGGCAACCATAAAACAAGTGGGAACACAACAGGGGATCAAGGTGACCCAAGATCAAAGCAAACTAATGACGTACTTCCGCAGATTGTACTATTGTAGCACAGTGAGCCCGTAGTCTCATATCCCGCGCCACACAAACTTATGTAACCAAACATGACCCGCAGACATAATTTCAATGATGCAACTTACTGTAGCTTGAACCGGAGGAGGCAACCACATCTCATGCAGGGGATCAAGTGGTACACTCTTGCAGTTGGTAACAAATTTTCCAGTTGACTGAGCTTGGGGGGGGGGCAGCATTGGAGATCAAGTGGGAACATGGCCAGAGTATTCTTATTACATAGCATGGTCTTGTACGCTTACGATACGATAGCCTATACCCTCAAACAATAAGCTAAGTTTGTGTCTCCACAAGGAGGCGATAAAGACAGTTATGGGAGGGGCTAGAAGTGACTTTGTTGGGACAATTGGAACTGTCTGGGATGAGAAGATTTGCCTTTTAAAACCTCCCCCTATGTCCTATAGTATTGATGTATGTTAATGAAGAAACCTTCCAGTTTAATATGAGGCTCAATACAGAAACGTTACATTTCCTACTACTACCGTTATAATTTTTCTGGCCTTCATTAAAATCATTCCTCTGGCATTGAACCGTGTAATATAAGGTCTGGGCATATACTCACATCATGCATTACATTCATATGGGATGGTAATAGACTTTTAACCTAAATTCAAATAATCCTTAAGTCCACACAGTTTTGTGGAATTTGTTTAGAAAAATATCTTGAATATAAAACCAGATGTTACTACTGTACAGGTAAAGTTACTAAATTACCTCAGCTGGGGGTCTGAAAGACATCTACAATATCAGATTAATTAAATTTCTTTAATTGAAAAGAGAGTTCATGAAAGGAAGTATGAAGTGGGACACCATAGTGTCCCAAAAAGCAAAATTCTGTCCCTTCATTAAATGCATGTTGTAATGCTGAAATGCAATGCTTTCAGTGTGCATTTCAAATACATACTGCAACTGTCACATGCATGGGCATCAATTCCATCCAAATGTGGGGAGTGGGGGTAGGGCATTATTTGCCAAACTTTTCAAATTTTCTTCAACAAAAACCACAAATTTTCAAGTTTTTGTAAAAAGAAGCCCAAAAATTTCAGCACTCTTCACATGCTGAAAATTTAAAGATCAACACCCTTTTGGCAATCCTTCGCCTTTGTCAGGGCTTCCGATTGCGTGCCCCCCTCATCAAGGAGCTTGCCCCCCATCAGGCAAATCCCAGCACCCCTGACCTGTATCCGGACATTTCAGTCATCTTTTTCAGCTGTATAATTTACATGTCTGTGGTACCGGTATTCTCTTAAGAGAGAGTAACTTGAAAATCATGAATTTTGAAGAATTGCAAACTCTATACTTACTTTAATATCCAATGGTGACAAACCTAGTAATCTGTAGTTGAAACACTTCAACCTTGTTCTTTCCTGTCCCTACAGAGTTGACCAACAAACAACTGTCACAACTAATTACTCTCCGTTGAAAATCAATCAAGTCATTCCTAGTAGAATGTGTGACACAAATGCAATTCCTGCTTAAAAATGGAGAAACTCCATATCCTTACACAGGAAATTTGAAGTCCGTTTGCATAATTACTGTTCGTATTTTTTCCCTCGGGCTGCTAGCCATTCCTAGCTTGCATTTCACGTAGCAGAAACATCCCACTGATAGAAGCAAAAAAGCCTGTCATCCGAACAAAGTATGACATCAAACTAAAATTAAATACCTTAACTTTTGAACAATACAGCACCAACCAAAACATTGACTTGCACTTCTACTGAAGTTCCCTTCAATGTGGTTAATAAGCTTAGACAAGAGGCTCTTAGCACCCAACAGCTAACAGTGTAAGGTAGGTTAACCACTATTGTCCTGTGTGGTTTTTCCGTCAATTTGTTCTCTTTGATCCTTTAGGGTATGGAAGTATAACCAACAATAAAAGCCAGTGACCCTCTACTTAAAAATCTTCTCTGGAAATACTATTTGAGTGGGGAACAGTACCAACACTGCAGGCAATTAATACTTGTGAAATTTAGGATTTTGACTGGACGGGATGCATGCTGAAAGAAATATCTAACATGTGATCCTCCCATTAGTAATGGATGGAATAATTCATTCAATCTATAATAATCCTTCCCCAGAAGGCACTGCATATGGTGGGTATCTATGTGCATGCATGCACACTGGAAAGGGAAAATAATTTGAGAGAAAAAAGTGGGGTAGCTCAGGTCCGGGACGTTTACCATCCTCCCAAGGGGCTCCTTATCTAGCATTTGAGTACAGGGTTTCTGCTGTTTCTTTTGGTACAGGGTTTCTGCTGTTTCTTTTGGAGCAATAAATCTTGTTGAATACCAAAGACTCCCTAAGTTCTCCCTCTGAATTTCAAATCACAACCAATAGGCATAATGCAGATTATGCAAAACTGGAACCTCTCAATCGTCTGCGTGTACAGTACCCTGACTGTAGGGTCCATAACATTATATTAAGTGAAATTTTGTGGGCCAGGAACTAGTGAGTGAACTTCCTGTGCTTTGCACAATGTCTGTATGCTGCTTTAAGATTGTTCACCTGCTTTGTACAATGTCTGCATACTGCTTTAAGGTTGTTCACCTGCTTAGTACAATGTCTGCACTGCTTCAGGATTGCTCAACTGCTTTTTACCAGGTCTGCACGCTGCTTTAAGATTGTTCACATGCTTTGAGCAATGTCTGCATACTGCTTTAAAATTTTTAACTAATTGTTCTGATTAAGAAAAATGGGCATGCTTGATATCTCACTGCCAATGAAGTTGTCAGGCTCATTTCCTATGCTATGACAGTATATTAACTTTAGAAGGATGAACATGTCACATAGAGATGTACACAAACCAAACTGTGTGTGTCTGGAAGTAATAAATATGACTGACATACAGGGCTGGTCATGAGAATTTTTCAGGAGGGCAAGCAACTGCCCGCCTTGCTTTAGCTGTTACACTTCAAGGCGGGCAATTAGTTGCCCACCCAAGATTTTAGGCGGGCAGTTGTGTAAATATAAAATTTACATTTAAAATTATCTTAGCTAAAAGCATAACAGTATTGTACAAACTGAACTGCAAAGAAACCTTGTTGCATAATAAAAACAAGAATGAGGATGAACACTTTCATGTTTAATTGCAAGAACTGCTCAAAACTCAGGCTTGATTCAACCACCCCATGTAACCAATGGGGAGGTTTTGACATGAGCAAAGGGCAGTATGTACCACAAATCACCTGGAGCACAAATCATGGGGGTCATGGGGCCATAACCCTCTCTGAAAATAAATGTTACGGGGAAGCACCCCCTACCTCCACCCCAGCCAGATCCAAACTTAGATATGCAACACTCATAACAAAAACAGTGGTGCCATATGTTTTCTAAAATCATGTTATAAATCAGTCAAAAATTGAAAATGATTTTATCTCACCGTGCCACAAATACCCAAATTAGCAAGCACATCATGGCACCCTTCAGGGTAGAGTTGGTGCTCTGTTCCCTTCTACCTTATGCACCACTGTGGACACTGGGTGGACCAAGTCCAGGGTAACATATGGCAGAGCCACTCCATGAATGGTGCCAGTAAGGGTCCAAATTAGATCAACTGACATCCACACAGTTTGGCCTATATTCCTTCTTCAATGGTACATAATGTAGTCCAGGCACAGATCCAGAAATTTCGAAAAGGGGGGGGGGAGGGGCTAACAGCCCCCTACAGTATTCTCCTACATTAACATGCTAATTTTTGCGCATTTGTTATTGTTGATGTGGCGAAAAAAGGGGGGGCTGAGGCTGGGAAAGCCCGGCCCCTTCCCTTGGATTCGCACCTACTGCAGTCCGGAAAATGGCAGTGACAAGTTAGATCTAATCTCAAAACTTTGTGTCCTTCTTGTGAGTAATTAAGTGAAGTATGCACAAAAATCATACTTGTTCCCCTTTAATATAATGGGTATATACTTTGACCATTATCTTCCGACAGGAGTGGGGGTGCTAGGTTGGGGCCATGGCCGGGCCACAATGTTTTCGCCTGGTGGTAACTGATGAATCCTCCACCCCCACATAGCAACAAAATGAGGATTTAGAGTGTTATGTTCATATCACTTTAAGGACTTCAAGAGACTAAAACTATTTGCTTCTCGTAACAGTAATATGTATTGCAAAAGGCTTAGAAAATATTCAAGTTGGTTTGACAAGAAAAGACCTATTCTGGCCATAAATATGTCTGAACTCTCATACCAACATCTCAGACAACATTTGATAACACTTTCAAACAAAAATGATTGGTAAATTTTAGACCCTGTAGCTCTACGAGTAAGCAGACACTACAGTACTTCTGCATATTGCAGCATCCTAGTAGGCCTATCCATCTATTTTACACGTTAGGCAACAGCAAAATTGCAAAGCCCCCCTAGAGAAATTTGCCTCGTGGTGAAAACCTTCCAATCAAAAATTGTCAGTATTATGTAGATACTTGTTTGAGAGTCTTTTGAACATGTCAGGACAATGGTTTTGTCATTTCTGACAAATTTAGTAATGTTTGACAGTGAATTGACACTCAAAAACGATGTATTTTGAAATTGTACTCTCTGCAGTACAAGATGCATGCAGCAAGCTGTAGCTTACTTGTGCAACTGAACCATGTAAAATCAAGCTTTGCGGCATGCTAGTTTGTGCGGCGTTGTCAGATTGTACGGCTGGCTGTTTTCGCTAGGGAAGTGGCCGAATATTTTGGCATGGAAAGTCATTAAATTTGGGTCTTTAAATGTACTAATTTGCATGCATTTTGATGGTTTTAGCATTGTATTTTCACACGGGCGATCATATTTTCTCAAGGTGGGCTGTTTGTTGCCCGGCACACAATTTAAGGAGGGCATTTTGTTGCACACCTTGGCAAATGTTTTTGCTTCCAAGGCGGGCGTTTAGGCGGGCACGGGCGATCGCCCGGGTCGTATGACCAGCCCTGCTGACATACAATAAATGATGACAAATATTTCAAATGATGACATGCAGCAAATAAATTTAAGATGGCCCAACTGATATACTGCACTTGAGATATTGATCAGAGGTAACAGTCATTATCTGCGGTTCATGTCAAATTGTCAAAGTTTAAAATACCTTTCTCACACCCCACTTGCACCATACTGCCAAATGCTACTGGTTTAGGGCCTGAGCAGAGATCATAAATCTTGGAACTTAGGCATTTGTATGAGAACATGTCTTGAGGCCATACACTTGAAGCTGTCACACACATTTGATGAGGGGGAGGGGGTAGGATCAGAACCCTGCCTAAAATCCTATTACCTACTGAGCCAAAAAACACAAGTCACAACGTCCAAGTAAATACATATTCTGGTCTGTAGCAGTGAAAGGGTGGGGTTGCCTGAGGAATTAATTTTCAGTATTGACTTTTTCTTCAAAAAATTATCATTGCCTATATGCCCTATAATGACCAAAGTTATCACAGAAATTGCCAAAATATACTGTAGAAGTTAAAAATTTTCAAGTATCTCTGCATCTTATTCATGTGACTGTGTTTTTAACATACTCTGATAGACTTTATACAGTACCCCTGCTATGGAAGGGGGGGGGGGGAATGATACACTGTAAGAATTTTGAACAGACTGAAAAATAAATCCAATGACATGCAACAGCAATAACACACTGCTCTCTGTGCAGTTTACAATTAAGCTTGTTAAAATTTGTTTTGTGGTTGTGAGATACTTTACTCAAAATCAACTACAGTTGTTCTGTAAATGGTGTCAGACTATTGTGTGCAGTGTTTGTATTCATTCTGACTATTCCTTTATTCCCACTACAGGGGACAAAACTTTACAAAATTCTATCACTGGTGCGGAAATGGATAGGCCTGTATGGTACAGTATATACAATGATTATGCAATTATTATCAAATGGTACAGCTGCAGAACTTCAGCAAAAAGAGTAAAAATTAAAAAAAAAAAAAAAAAAACAGTATTTCTGAACCATAAGTAGCTCAACCAATAGGTCAGTAAAAACCAGCTTGACAGATGAATTTAGACTTCAAATTATAAATTTCCTTTAACACTATACAGCATGTGAACAATAAAATTTACCTGGGCAGTAGGGTAGTAAAGACAGTTTCTTAAAGGCAGTAGCCAGTCCCCCCAAAGTTTGCTTTGTAAAATATAAAGCAAATTCTTGCAAATCTCCTCTTATTGCATCACAAGCACCTATGAAGATGTTTTGAACATAACTATTACAAACAATAGGTAAAGTAAGGAGAAATTCTCCTTGAATTTCACAATTCGCTAACAAAACCATTGTCACATGATCAAAATAGGCCATTCATGAACTAGAGTGATGGGGCATACTAACTCTGACTGGGGTGACTGCCTTCTGCCTTTAAGTTAAACAATTGAAAGTGACAGAACATCAATGTAAAAGCTTATTTTGACAAGTAACTTGATTCCAGTCAGAATCATGATTCTTGGTTTTGAATCCATTGTGAGAGTGAAATTTAGAGGTCATAGTAAGTCTGCTTGGGTACAGGTACAGTATGTTGCAATATAAAACAAATTTTCAATCTTTCTAAAGTTTTGGGAGTTAACTTACACACATTTCAGTAATCTTGGGTCAAACACAATTCAATGTGTAGGTCAACAACATTTAAAAAGTCTCACAATGGGAACAGTATAAGGAGTCAACCATTAAGTATGATTACAATTCTGGTAGCTTTGAGTACACACCTACAAAATCTGTGGAATCCCCACACCAATTACCAGACTAGGTCCTTAGGAACTTGGCAAATAGATACCCCCTAAACTGATCAATAGGCCTGTACTGTTTTGGTGGAGGTCAAAGGTCATTCGGATTACCAGAGGTCAAACTGTGAAAATCAGGCTCATCAGGTCAACTAACACACCATCAGGTGGATTACACATTATTGTCTGGGTAGAGGGGTATGTCCCAGCTAACACAACATGCCCATAGCACTTTGATCCATTCAACCCCATTTTTGCCAGTTCATAAAACCATTTTAATTCATTTCACAGTAGTGCAGCACAGTACCACTGTACATGTACCGGTACCTGACCATTTGTAAGCAACTTGCACAAATGTTGCCAAGTCTCAGAGAGTGTTCCCTTCACCGGATGAATTTGATTGCACAATTTCATCCCTGCTCTGAGCTGTCTACAGTTATGTGTACTGAGTAAACTGTACAATGTTTAAATTATCTCTTCATTAAACTAAATGGGATTGGTGATTCTATCAAACAGTTTTGTTTGCTGGTTTAATGGATTAGACATAACTGTTTCGTGAAGGAAATGTTTACATTCCATCAATTTAAAATGAGAGTATTCAGGGCTTACCTGGGGGATTTCGATTCCAAAGACCGATGAAACCAATACACATCTTCAATGGCTTTCTAAAGATGTTCAGTTTTAAGCAGTATGTGGAGTAACAAAACGTAATTTTCAAAAGCTACACTGAAGGTGACGGCTTCAACAATTTCTAGTTTAATACTGTTATTCTGGCTTTATGTAACTCAATAAAAATTAATGCACAAAGGCTATTAAACTGTTGATACTGAAAGGACAAAAGTTTCCTTACAAAGTATTTTATATTGTAACAATGGATTTACTACCACTGAAACTATGGGATCTGAAGCACTCTATTTCCATGGTAATACATATGGCATCACAAAACAATTTCTCTCACTTTCCTAATTGCATTTTGTCTTAAAAATACTGCATCTTTTTAACTGAAAGTATTTTAAAATAACAAGTGGACAGAGAGCTGATAGTTTGAAGGTTATACTTCCCATTGTTTGCTCCGAATTAAAAGGATTCACTTCAGCAGTCTGCACTGCTACATATGCCATAGTTTTACGGCTTGTGTATTATTTTACTGTCACAATTTCCGGTAACTTCTTGATGTGAATGGGGTCACCATAAATCACGCTACCATATTTGGGAGTATACATCGCATCTAGACAAAAGTGATCTCAGGGCTTCTTCATCTCTCTACTTTTTTAGTACTCATCTCATGGGTCTCAACAGGGTGAAGGTGGGAAGGGGTGGGGGAGATCTTCTCTCCCCCTCCCCACTTTTCCCAGAATCCTAACGAAATAGTAGACACATGTTTGATTACATAGCTTACAATAGCTAAATCAATGTAATCACACTCAGAAATTGTGGAAAAAGTCATTAAATGGATGAAAATTGTGGGCGCTAGCCTCAAGTTGCACTAGAGATCATCTGGAATTCAAAGTTTTCCAGGGCCTTTGGGCAGGCCCAGGATTTTACACTTTTTAAAGAGGTTCACAATTCCCACTTGAATTAGTTCTGCTCAAGTTGAGTCATGCCCCCCTCCCCAACTTTCAAAAAGCTTTTGACGCTCTAACACTCTAGTTTAACTTAACTCCACCTTCCTGCACTCACAAACCTTGTTAGGGTAATTTGGGTGATTGACAGGGAGACCACATAGGCCTACTCTAATCATGCAGGGTTAACTGGAATTGCTAGTCCACTAAAGTGAAAATGGTATTTGTACATCTCTGCCCATTGCCGGAAGGGAAGGGCAAGTGAGTGCCATGGCTCTAGCCAGTGGGTATAACCTAAAAAGTTTTCATGGGGCAACTTCAAATTTCATGGGGGTGCTCTTGGTTTCAAATATGGAATTGGTATATATTTTTTTACTCTTGAACTTTCTAATGGGGGTTTCTGGGGTGAGAAGTGTGGGGGAGAGGGCTTATTATGCCCCAAGCTCCCTTTGAGCTAAGCCACTGGTTTTAGCAAAATCCTGTTTCCAATGGACCAGCACCATCTGATATCTACCCCTTACCCCATCTTCACCTTTCAAAATGTTCATTACAACAATGGATTAAAATCATTTAACACCATATCATGCGTTTTTCGAAGCATACTTGAATTGATGCCTTATCTGGACTTATGAAAAGTACAGGAAATGCTAAAGACCATTTTACAGTCATTGTCGAGGTCCTTTCTCCTAGATCCCACTATAGGAGGACTGCTATGTGATCTCTCACCATCTTCCCCCTTCCTCAGCCAACCTGAACTCCCTAAACCTCAAACTTAAACTACTCACACTTTCAGAACAATGGCTTAGGTCTGCCATCAATATTACAATCAAATTACAGCTTACACAAGAGCCTGAACCCAAACAACAGAAGAAAGACCCCATCTAAGAGGCAGGATGCCATCATCAAGAATTTGACAGGTTAAACTAATAGAAGGAGACATGCATCACAGTATATATGTCACTAAATTGAGAGGATATGCAGACATGTTTCCTTTGTCTTAATTGATATGTCAAGAAGCAGAACTGACTTGATCTTTTGCAGCTTGTGCTTTACCTGGTATGTGCAGATTACAGAAACCATGAGGTGGGAGTAAGGGGGTGTTCACTTTCTCAATCCCATAGAGTCATGCACCAATTCAATCTGGAAATATACAAAAGTCAATTTGTTATTTTCTCTTAACTTGCTCAGTGCACTCCAAGTGTAAAATGTTAAGAAATATGGTAAATTTTATCATGTATGACTCAACAGGAGCAAAGGGGTGGGGGCATTTTCCCCTGGCAGAAAGATGTATAGGGGCCACAAATTGTTTTTTGTTTTATTTTCATTTTGTCTCATAGTGGAAATGGGGGCATGAGGGGAACTCTGTGTCAAGTTCCCCCCAGACTCCTTGCACTATAGGTTTCAACCAGTGGTTCTCAGGGCCAAACTTGGTTCACATGGCTTCCACTAGGTAAAAGTAAAGCAGAATGGAGGAAAATTCAAACTGGAAGAACTGGGAAGGTATGTTGGCATGAAAATTGAAAGGATATTCAAAAATTGATGATTGTCAACTCCCTTCAAGGCCAGATCAGGCCTACACTGATAGTAGGAACAGAATCCTGTGAGACTTTTCAAAATTAGGTCAGGCTTCTTTTAACATCTCCTATTCTGTCAAATATGAAATAGGCTGAAGCATTTCCAAAGCACCCACTCAGGAAATACTTCATTTCCAGTAAAATACCAGTAATCACGCAACAAGTTGAATGATACTTGTCTTGCACAGCACAATGAAAGTCTTTCTTAGAATTTATTAACACAAACGGTTCGGACTGATTACAATGAGCTACCTTCCTTTGTTCAAAATACAAAGATATCTATGACATAAGCTGTAACTATGAGCAGAACATTACAGTATACTAGACTCTAATTGATATTAATAAATAATAATTTGGATTTTCTTAAATCCCCCGAAGAAATTGTTTGTTCATACTAATGAATTAAACTAGGGCATGTTTGGATGTACAAAAATGGCCAGAGTTTAGTGAGTCACTGACATACACTCACATTCATGAGAAAAGATCTGCACTCCTACTCATTCTTGAACTCACAGATTTTCAGATTAAGACCATTGACATTCATGCTGATGGATAAGTTTTTAACAGTAATCATAAAAAAAATTTGTGTGAGGTATACTCTACATATTTTGGTCTAGAAATTACACTTGTTCACCTGATTGCTTGAAATTGTACTCATGACATTGTACCCACACTACAAGTGTAGTGTGGAATCTGTACGTCCTGGAAATTCCTTACTGTACTAAGCAGTGATTCCATTAGTGTGCAGGATGACTATACAGTATATCCTACACCTTACTACCTTACTGTTAAAAAATGATAAATGTTTAAACTAAAAGCAGATGGTGAAAATTTACTTCCCACATCCTTTTTTTTATATACTCACAGTTGAACAAATATTAATTTCCACGAAAATTTGGGGATGCAGGTGACTGCTAACCATTTGAAATTCTGCTGCATGTACAAAAATAAACTGATTATGCAAGATTTTGTGGTAATGCAACATCTGTTTTTAAGTTCCATTCACTGAACCAAAGTTCTACTTCTAAATGAGAAAACTTCACATTTAACCAAACAATCTCTCTAACAAGTGTAGTCACCACCTACTTCAATATCTTGTGTAAAATGGCCCAGCACTTTGCATACAGAGGACATTAGCATACCGGACTTCTTCCAACGGGGAGGGGGAAGGACCGACTGCATGGTCAAGTGGTAATAGAGCATTCAACTTGCAGCTGGAAGGGCTGCGGTTTGACTTCAAGCCGGGTCATACCAAAGAATTTAAAAATGGAACCTACTGCCATTGTGGTTGGTCCTCAGCATAAGCAATGGAGTAGGGAAAACAAGCCAGTGAGCCAAGCACAACTGGAAAAAAGGGCCGTGGTCAGCCCAACTTAAACCAATTGGTTAGAAACTGAGCTGTAAAACCTCACTTAACTCTAACTCCAATGGGGAAGGTGGTGCTGAAGCACTTTTGCCTCAAATTTTATATGTATGTTTGCCCAAAAATAGCATTAACTTTGTCTCTAACAGAAAATTTTCTGCCTGAATGAGTAGGGCATCCCCCAGCCTCACCCTCCTCCCATCTGACAAGCCTTTGACAGTGGATAAATATCGCATTTTTATATCGCGGATGAGAGGAAGAGGATCTGAGGGCACAAGCTTGCAGAGAAGGGCTGTACACAGGGGAGTAAACAAACAGTGTCCCCTGCCTACTAAAATTTTTTTCAACGGTTAAGTTCAGTATTTACGAGTGCTCAGTCAAGATTGTGTTGCCTCCCTAGCTGTGATATTCCTTCATAGCAGGTGTCAAATATGTACCTCTTTTTGACATACATACTCTAGTGCAGTTAGTCTGGGTGCAGAAGCAATACACATCCGCCGGGCGGACAATAGCTGTGAAGACTTTTACAGATGCACATGTGCAATCACGAGCATCATTTGGTACTGAAATTCTGCTTTTTGGGATGAACTATGGAGAAGACAACGTGTATGTATCTAGTTGGGAGGGGTGCTAGGAAGCGAATGAAGTCATGAACATAATATCAAGGGTGAACAGCAATTTTTTGTGCAATTCTAATCATAAAAAATGATTCTCTGAAATTATTTTGAACGACAAAAAGTACAAACTGTTAGTAGCTCTACAAATGAAATGGTCACATGGACATAAACAATGTTCACCAATGCATACCAATGTGATCAAAACAGTTGCAATGTAAAGCCCTATTGCAGAGGTCACCTACAAAAAGATTAATTTTCTACTTCTGGTGGGGTTACAAATTTTTGCTGTAGGGGTATTGTTTTAACATTTTGGGAAGATGGGTGGGAAGGGAGACATACTCCAAGAGACCTCTGGTTCATGGCAGAAATGAAAGTATTACATCAGGAAAAAAATTAACTTTTCAATTCATCCAATTAGTACTCCATGCAAATTCAGAATTAAAAGATAATCTACCAGACAGCTGCCTCTTTTGTGGGAATTGCCTCAGTGCACAGATCAGACTATTAAAAGACCTGTGTCTTTACAAACTCTGAAAATTTGACTCTAAATGAAGTCCTTCACAAAGTATGCTCTGGTAGAAACATCTCTGAATGCAACTTCCTACTTTCCTCATTTAGAACACAGCAGCTAATTAAGGGGCAATAAATCTCCCCTCACTCTTGTTTACATGTTTCAGTATTTTATGTCTGCCAGGGGTTTGTTTGAGTTGGTTGCTAAGGCAACAATCATAAAGTTTCTTTTTATGCATCTGTGACTGCAGCAAAACAAAACTGACTCAGAAATTAGTAGGTGAAAGCATATTAAACTCCACCTTTTTGACAATTCACAGCTTGTTCTTGCAATGTGAAATGCAATGAAATGGATAATGTAGCTCTGGCTTTCTCAACCTGTTATCTCTTTTAAGACAAAATCAACATATTATGTCCCAAATCACCAAAGTAGATCAGGTATTATGTCAATCTGCATGGAAATGAGCTACAATAAATTGAAGTAACTTGTTTGCTATAAGCCATTCAAATTTCACCATTTTAATTTTTAGTCCAACCTTTCAAGTATAGGAAAGTTTTTACCTAAGATTTTGGGATCAAAAGAAAGCTTTAATTCTGCTCTTTCGATTGATACTGAATACTCAATATACCTGATCTTTCATTGTGCATCCCATATTGCTTATTTCACTATCAACAGAAATAGTTACGAAAAATATTTACCTGTCTTAAGAGTTCATTTCATCTAAAAAGAAATAAAAAATTTTCACTGAGCACTGTAGCTACACAGTGATGTCACTACTAAATGCTTGCAAATTCACTTTGGGTTGAAAAATGTGATAAGTTCTCTTGCTATACATCCTTAAAGCTGCAAACAGGAATTAAAGCACATTCCACCAGAATGCTTAGACTGAGTTACCCTCTGAGATATCAAAACTACATTTAAGCTAAAATCCTTCTTTCAAAATGGCCAGGGAGTACCAATACTTAGAATACAAGCTACTTCACAATCTTTACAATTTATTTCTTCTCACAATCAGTACACTAACCTGTCAAAACTCCTAAAGCAGTCAACGCTCCATGCTTGCAGCTCAGACTGTTTGTCGTCTAATTTGAGTAATCAATTTGAACGAAGTCAAGGTGCGTTGGTCTGATTGAAAGTGAAACGTCATTCATTAGTGCAAGTAGTGAAAGACATTTCAGTTTACCAGATTCTTGGTCTCTGAGACTCAACAAATTAAATTATACAGTTACAAATATTGTATGCAGTAAACCTTCTCATTCCAGTGCATTAGTGTTTCATTGGGGGATTGAAGCAGCTGTCAAACTTGAAGCAATGAAAGAAATTTCACTAATTTACAGATGTAAGTTTAACAGAAAGTGAGGTGTAACCTTGGTTGTTTGTTTTGATTGCTTTGTGGAATTGAGTCTGGGAAATTTATGGCAGTAAAACCAAGGAAAGTGCACCCCTCTACAGCTAGCTACTGTAAATAAGAAGCTTCCATTATATTTAACATTTCCTAAATTTGAGCAATGATTCACCTCTCCAACCATGAAACAGAAAAGCAAATCTTACAATTTGCCAGAGGACTGTATGTTTTGGAACTTGGTTAATATTCAAATGATGCAAATTAGGTTTGGATAATACTCCAAGTTTGGAGTCAGTTACCTGAGGTCTAACGATCTGTGGCTTTACTACATGATGTTATAAATGCAACTCAGTGATGCACAAACATACCACAGCAGCTGTAGAGTTTACCTTCATAGCAGGTGTCGAATATGTACTCCTCTTTGGCGTACATACTCTAACACCTGCGAACAATGACAGAAATCATCCAATTTCATTATATTCATGAGTCCAATACGATTTTACTCTCTCGAATGTTAATTGGTTTCAATATATGAATATTCATATTGCATGAAAAGGCTTCAGCTCCAACATTCACTTTTACACAGTAAGTCAAAAGGACTTCACTGTGTGAGCTTGAAGCGGACAAAATCACACACTAAAAACCTCAATTTGTCATTCGAAACAGCATGATAATCAAGACTTGCTTTAGTCACTTTTCGTTGAATATTTATAAATTTCTGTCTGTTGTGATCGTATATATGAATAGTTAATAGCGTACAGTTTTTACGCAGTCTGACGAAGAATTCTTGCGAAAGTTCACAGACGTTGGTATTACGAGTGCAGCCAACATAAGTGCAGGAGTAATACACGTCCGCAGGGCGAGCAACTGTAGAGTGCTCCTTGCTAGATTATAACAGTGGGGCTACACTAGTTAACATTTTTTCAAATATTGCAGGACTTAACGTGCTAAACTGCCAACAGCAAAGAACTAGTGGTCAACTGAAGGGAAAAGTTGGGATCAAATAAAAAAATGTAATACAGGAGCCAGTTTATGTTATACAGGACCTACATTATAAAACCTGCAAAGAAACACTACTTCAAACTCCAAAATATAGTTTTTATGCATGTTTCCAAAAGGACTGAAAATTTTTAAGTAGTGGTGACTCCAACAAGTCCATGGGTGACACACCTAGCCTGGTGCAAGTACTGTATCCACAATGCAAACACTTCTTAAAAGGAAAATTCAGTCACCCCAATCAGAATTAGTATACCCCATCGTCCTAATTCATGAATGGCCCTTCTAGATCATGTGCCAAAATTCTTGTTACTGAACTGTCAAATTTATGGAGAGTAACTCTTTGCTTTACCTTTTGTTTGTAATACTGTAGTTACGTTCAAAAACATCTTCAGAGGCTCTTGTAAGGCAAATAAGAGGAGATTTGCAAGAGTTTGCTGATTTTTCAAAGCTGTTTTGGGGGGCCTGACTATTGCCGTTAAGAATAATTTGCTACCTGAAAGACTATGCAGTGTGTAACAGCTTTCTTCACACTGAAGCTATATTTCTAAACATCAGTTACACACATTCAAATAATTATAGATTAAGATGAAGCCCCCAGTCCATGGTAATGAACTGGAGTCTCCTGCCTATCCACCCAACTGACTTGGTAAGTTCCTGTGGCCTCAGAATTAATATTGGAATGATGAAGAATTAAGATGCCTTCAGCTTCAAAAAAAAAAATATGACTCAGAAATTACGGCAAAAGATTGAAAAAATTGTCCCAAGCAGCCATCGGCAGAAATGGAGAAGTGATTAAAATTTCTTCTGTGAAAATGGTCTGAGCAGTTGGTACCACCTGACAATCCAGACAAATTGCTCTTTTAGTATCTACCGACCAGAAAAATTAATCACTTTTGCAAACTTGGCATGCCTAAGGCAGAATTCCTCACTAAGATATCAAATTAAAAATAAAATTAATATATGAGTTACTTTGCATGACACAAATGGCCGACTTTTTTAAGGAATGTTCATGGATGTATGATTCAAAGGCTCTGGGCAAAAAATATGTGTGGGGGGCCTGCAGGGGATTAAATGTGGATGTGAAAATGACATGCAACCTGGGAAGAGAAAGCCTGGATCCTATCATAGGTACTGAGTCTGACCACATCAATGTTCAAAGATGATAGTATGATATAATGCCACACATGTACAACTAACCCACAGATTTTGCTTTCAAACCATGGTACACAGTTGACCATGCCTGTTCAAGTTTTACACAGAATTAACCAAAGTGTGCGATTCCTTTTAAAAAAATATTGGTAAAACTTATTCCTTTAGAAAATAATATACGTAAAATAACATTCATGTGCCACTTTCAAAATGTATCTATTCATTTTACAGGCCTACAGTATATATAAAAAAAAATTTAAAAAAAAAAATTAAGAATTACAATACTGCACTGCCTCTTTAAATTTAATGGTCACACCTTTAATATGTTGTAGCAAATATTTTAAGTAAGTGAATGAACCCCAGTCTACCTATATGTGGGTATGGAATAACCAGATAATTCATCATGGTGTCAAAATAAGTATACAGACATATAAGCTGGCAGGTGGGGGGAGTTGCCTACGTAGCAGGCTGTACCATAGTACAGCATATTCCTAACTGTTCAGTCCTATTCCTAAGTCCTGCCCACGTTAATTTATACCAAACAAATTCTTTGGATATTCATAGTGGACCTAAGACAGGTTGATTGTTATTGAATATTCAAAACAATGCAGCATCTGCTCCCATTTAAATCAAGCAGTTGCCAATGCCACCCACAGAGTTGGTATGTCATTGCAGTACCCATTCCCTGGTAGTACCCAATGCACACTGTCAGGTGATTATGTAAGAGGGTAATGATCAGACTTCTCAAGTTTCATTCTAGGCTGTTACTTTTATGGTATCATGGTCACTACCCGTCCGTACAGTCCAGTTCCAGGAATAATGAAGATTTCAGACTTTTTGCTAACACAAGTAACAGTTATTAAGAGAGTCATTCTCAAAATGCTATTGACTGTATTATATTACTTATTTTTCAAAAATTGTCTTGAGAGAGTTATTTTGAGAATGACACATCATTTACCACAAAAATGTGAAATTGAAGATGGTAACCCCCTATTATATAATGGAATAGCCCAACTGGATGGGTAGTGGCCATGATCCCTTTTATGACTTCAGGAGTAACACACATCAGGGAGTTGTAACAGACCACTCCCTGCACACACTCACTCAACAGAAACGATTGCATGAATAATGAGAGAGTACATAAAAACTGTAAGTCATATTATGGTAATGAAGTTTGCGTCCAAAACTGGATGCAGTCCCTTTCGTTTGGGCGGATGGTGTTTGGGAAGCCCTAAAGAGGGGCTGAGCAAACAGAGTCAGCTCCACAGGGCAGGGGGGATGGCTGTTGCCCCCTGGAGTTCAGGCAAAACCAATTTCTCAACAGAATACTGGAAAACTCAAGACAATTTTCTCACTTTGTACAAGCTGCTTTCTCTGGGGCAAAGAGGTCTCTTCCCCCTAGCAAAAACTATCCCCAAAAATATTTATAGCCTACATATAAGTAGCCCTAAAGAATACTAAGAATGACTTATTATTTGTGCTATTATACAAGAGTAGTATCCCTCTCCAAACTCTCAAGTCTGCTGACGCAACTTAGCAGAGAGGGGGAATTTAACACATAAGTACTAGAAAGGTGTATGGCTCATAACTTAAAACAAGAAGAATAAAATAAAGAACTTTGACTAATTTTACACCAAAATTTATTCTCTAGACTGTTAAATATTTACTTACCATATAACCTGTCAAATACTTCCACAACCAATTCCTTATGAGAGAAATGTCCACACTGTACAAACACACAGCTCACTGACTGGTACCAAACTGATCCTGTCAAAGTACTCTTTGTAAGTAAATGCTACCCACAAAGTCTTGCCCTAAATTCAATATCAGAACTTACCTACAAATAAAATCAAACAACAATAACAGTAAGACCAGACATAAATCTAAGACTCACCATGAGTAATTCCTGACCTTGTCACCCTTTCCAGGCACATCTAATCTATCCTGAGGTACACCCTCACATCCTGTCAGAAGATGGAAAAGTCCAAGACAAACTTTGGGGTCTTATCTTTGGCACAAAAAAGTAACATTTCCTTTCAAGAATGGCTCTTATAGAGCCAAATGCCTAAATAAACTTCTAAAGATCATCAATAAACTGTTATAACCACCTCTAAAAGATTCATAGAGTTAATCTCATTCATCCATTGACAGAACAGCTCTTCAAAGTAATCCTTAGACACACACTCCCATATGTCCTGTTAGCACAATGTTTTGGTGTGTGGGCATTGTATCAGTGAGTCCCTCCTTTTGTTTGGGTCTGGTCAGACTGTTATGTTAAACACCTCATAGTGAGTCACTATTGTTAGAAGGCCAGTAAGACAGAGATAAGGAGATTGATTGCAGTCCAGCCGAACAAGAGGTCACTCACCTGGATGGAGGTCTGAACAAAAGCTATCATGACAGATCGATGGAGGGGAAATGGGGTTTTATACCCAGAGCTTTAACTGTGCAACTGTCATGCTTTTTTAGACCAGGGAAATGTCCAGTACAGTGAATGGATTATATTTAATTAAGCAGAGAGGAGTTTGTGTTTGTTATGGAAATATGTCTTACTTTGCACAACTAGATGTTAACAATAACTGGGATAACTAATCTAACAACAATGTACCTCAATGGCACAAATAGGCCTATGGACAGACTTGAGTCAATAACTTGTTAAGAAATAGAGGAAGCTCTTTTAACCTGCCCCCTTCTCCCTTTTCCCCATCCCCTGTCATAACGATTTCACTGTCTCCATCTCACAGTATGATATTGTTCATTATGATCTACTGAGCATAAAAAGCTGAAACCATTCCTTTTAAACCTGTGCTTTTCACACTTGTTTGAAAGACTTCCTTGGTTTATCTATGGTTTTAAGGTTTTTATCCTTAAGACAAACTTTATTAGTTTATCTGTTAGTATTTGGGATCTCCTGTTCAGGAAATGGCTGGTCCCATCAAGATCAAACCCTGATTATATCCTGGATGAAGACCAATGAGGCAGCCTTTTCTCTCTCTAAAGTACTTCAACAAAGGAAGCAAAAAGAAATCTGTCCAAATCTGTCCCAAGATCTACTACTAGAAACACCTTCAAACAGTTCATCACTCTCCCCCTCCCCCCTTTTTTCCCTGTCCTTTGATAATCAGCCAGTTGAGTCCAGTTGTGCTCCATTTAACTGCTGCGGGGAGTGGAAGGCTGTACCATCCCACACCCCCATTATGGTGTAGTTCAAGATCTACAGCGAAAAAAGACCTGAATATCACAATCAGTAGCAGGTCCAGGAATTACTTATGGGGAGATGGGGCTGCTCCTACAGTGGGTGGCAAGATGGGACAAAAGTTTATCTCAGCCCCACCATCCCAAACAAAATATACTGCAGGAAATTGCTATAGATAAATTCTAAAACATCCACTGTTACCTACACAGTTCTGAAGCTACCCATATGGAAACGTTTATGGCCATTTGTCTCATAAGAGACCAAACAGCACACACAGAGCACAGGATTACGTGCAATCAATGACACTTGCAAAGCGTTTGTTTATTCACAACCTCAGCTTTCTTGATAATGGACGATTCCTTTTTTTCGCAGGGCATTAAGAGTGTTTTACAAAACATCGTAATTTAGTTTAATTTCGAAAAACAGCAACTTTCGGCAAGAAAATTATAAACTACCGAGTCCACATTAATATTACACTGTATAGGCTACCGCTAACATATGGACTGTGTACGTGAATGCTATACAAGCAACACCAATTTCCCCACGAGAGAGTGCTGTCGCCCTGATCAGTAGTCACGTGATCTTTGTTTACATCAGAAAACCAGCCCCAAGCCTTTTCGTAGGCGATCTCTGAATGGATGCGAGTAACGAAAGTGCACAGCCCGATGAAAGTAAGGAACCAATCAAGATGGTTTTTACATAATTTGAAAGCTTATGAGCTTCACAACAAGCTGTCATTTGCCCCATTGTAATCGGGTCCGAAATGACTGAGTGAGGGCGGGTTGAAAAATTGCTGCATTCTGAAGTTGATGTTTTGGTGCCATTTTCATGTACCAAACTGCAAGTTTTTTTTATTTTTTAAATGCCTAGTCCGACGTGCACATTACTCATAGTTCACTTTTGTTAGCATCCTTGGTTAGATAAATGTTTAAATTTATTAAAACTAGGCACCCCGAAGGAAAATAGGATACAGAAATAGGAAAACTGAACGATTGTTATGGATAATGACAACCCACTTCTGCACTTAAGGATCGCCGTAAAGGACAGATTAGTAAAAGAGACAACGTTTCCATATGTGCTGGGGACACCAATAAGCCAGTACAAAAAAAAATCTGGCATCTCAAATGCCATTACATTGCAGGGAACCACACTTTCAACCATCAATTAATCACTACTATTCTTAATCTTTTTTGCTAAAAGTGTCAGTACAAGCTGGAAAAGGGAGCCTCCATCAGAGTTCATGAACTTCATGGGGCAGCTGACTCTACTGGCCCCCCTAAATCTGCCAACCATGATTTAACCACAATCCCTTTATTGATACCAATTTTTAGACCCAACACAAAAATCAATACAAACAGCCAATTTGGATTTTACTGCTATGCAGCTCTGTAACTGTTGCATTAAAATCAATTACCTGGCACCACATACCTATCTGGCATACTCAACAGTTTTATCAAGCTTTACCTTCTAAAATTATCTCATTGGTATAAATGTGTTTTGAGGAGCAAACAATGTCAGCCAACATAAATACAGGCAGAGAATTAAAAGTCGGTTTACCATAGTGGAAAATGGACAAATTTCACAGACATTAGGACACAACAAAGAAAACACAAATAATCATCACCCTAAACACATTTCTGGTTTGGGACAACTGTAACAAGCCTGTAATTGAGCATTTTGAAAATATGGGGATAATTGTCAATGACACAGTTGTAACAACACACACCAAAAAATGAAGTGCTTTCTAACAAGAAATTCAAATTAGTATCCTGATTGAACGGAAGCATACAGGGATCTGACCCATGGTTTTGTGTTTCAAAATGTACAATGTCTTTTGGTTTGAAAGATAGTCTTATAATTTGTCACAAATTAATTGTCTTATTTTTCCTACCGCATATGTTATGCCAGGTTTAGCTTTCATACATCTCACAATTAGTTCTGCAAATCAAGACTGTATTGGATCATTCACAAATGGTGACTGCACTTTAGCTGACATCAATGTGGGAAAATTCAAAATAGAGTTTAGCCACTAATACACAGCAGCACACAGAAACATTACACTTTCGTGTCCTCAGTATGATATGGCCTTGAGTAATTTAACTACATGAAATGAGGAAATATGCCCTTTAGTAACATGTGCAAAATTGATGAATAGAGTAACAAGATGTTCTTAATACCTTTGAACTATGCTACACATATCTTTTACATAGTTCATCAAATACATCACAGACTTCATGCTTACACCACATTACATGTCAGTGACCTCAACGTTACAAACCTCCACTTCAACCTTCAATTACACCAATGTAATTTAGGTCTTCTGAAATACAATCACAAATTGTTTACTTTCTTACCAGAACGGAGACTGCAGTGAAGGAAAGAGGAACATCCTGGGCTAGGTTTAAGTTTACAAACTTGTAGGCTAACATGCAGTAACAAAACAAGGAGACTGATAGTTGGAATTCCTTCAAAAACAAAACACACAAACAAAACACACAGCAAAAATGACCAGGAATGTGAAAGCATTACAGGGAAACCTGATTTTAAAACATGAGCAATTATGCAGTCAGGAAACCACACACTGCACATAAGAGGAAATTTTCTCAGCCTAATACCAGGATTTTCACAGAGGCAATCGTACTTTGAAGTAACTCATTCTTGTGGTATATTTATGTCCTGAATACTAAGATTTGGCTTCATATTTTTGGAAAATCACTCACAGAAAGTATTATACTTTAATTTTCACCACATTTTGGTATAATTTCAACAACTAGCAGGCAATTGGAGGTATTGTCATAATTTTCCAATTCAGCATATTACTTCCACCACACATGAAGCTTTGGACATGAGTCCTTCTTTAACGCCCATTGTTCTCCGGTTATTGTTCAAATATTGATATGCTCTAAAGTTTTGACTGATTTTTCAAGCTCTTAGGCAATCAGACTATGCAAAACAGACAATACTAAAAAATGATCTAAATGTTAAAAAATCTGCAAACATATATGCCGACTCCAGTCTAGATGACATCCTTTCTACACCTTTACAGCCAAAAAATGCCTCAAAAGTCTAAAGGAATTTAAGCACATGTCCTCACAACCACTACCCCACATTTGTCAATCATTTCAGAAAAATCATTCATTCATTTTTTCTCACCATGATATTTTAATAGCAAATCACTCAGTTCTTTTTTCTTTACTTTTAACTTTCCCCACTTTACCATCTGTCCTTCCACAAAGTCAAATTTGGGATACATAGAGTTATAAGGACACCCCAGGAAGGAGGGCAATTAATATTTGCTGCCAGAAGGCTTTTCTTTTGTATGGAAGGACCAACTTGTGGCCTGGATGTGGTCAGTATGTGGTTAGGACAGACTGTTGCTAAGGAACCAATTGATGTATACTCTTTGAAATACTTGCGACTTTTAGAAAAGAGGATTTGGTAAAGGTTTCCTTGGGTATCAAAAATAAAAACTGCACAAATGTACACTGCAAATCAATGTAGAGGAGAAGTGTAGGCAAACTGATGCCACTGCATGCAAATTGAAATTAACAAATTCATTCCACGAAAAGAGGCATAGCCTGCATAATGGGGAAAATTTGACCAACCAACCCTACAGTGAAGTTAGTGATTTGAATATATACATTTGATATCTGTGTCAGCTCAGCTGTGAATAGAATTGCAAAGCTGATGGTGTGAATTGTAATTCAAGGTTTGCCTTGAAGGGACAATATGAAAGTTTACACATAAAAGAGATTCTAGCCACCTATTACTGAATACATACATCATGCTGTGATCCAACTGTGTTTACACAAAGGGGAGTACCCCAAATAGCTACAGACTGACTCTGATTTTTACACAGTGCTAATAATAATAATAATAAATGTAATATTATTATACTACTGTAGTACATGATGTTGTCCCACTACTGTATAGTGGGAAATTTCCGCGAGGCTAATTTTTGGCGAATCTGTACCTTGTTCACTTTTTCAAGGAGTGAAGAATTCACTGTTGCAGGCAACCAACATAGTCTTGTACAAACTAAAGAAAGTACTTTTACGGGTCTTAAATTCCCGATTAGATACTTGGTCATGAAAAGCACGAAAATTTAACCCCCGTGAAAATTTCTCACTATACAGTACAACACTATGAAGGTCTTTAAAGGGAATGAGCTGTTGCTTAAACTGAATTTAGAAAATCAGCTAACTTTCAAAAATTTTCCCTTGTTTCCCTAAACAAACTTCTATCATGGTAAATTTCAGACACGTAGCATGTGAAAGCCAAAAGGTAAATCAAAGAGCTATTTTAATTTAACATCTCAGCAAGAAAAATAGTGACCCATGAACTTGAATTAGAATACTGTATCCTATTCAAATTGAACTGACTTCATTTGCCCTAAATTATAAAATTTATATTCATCTCAATACGACTTCAGTTGAACATCAAATCTCTTATGTTCATTCCACCTGACTGTATGCCTACCACATATCAATTTCAATTTTCACAACAGAAATAGAGCATAAATTTCAGATTACAATTTGTCATACATGTAGATGTCGAAATATCCACTTGTAATTCATACATGTCCAATTTTAAACTGGAGTGACAGCATTGGAATTTTAGGGAAAAACCAGTACCATACTGTTATATGTACAATGTACACTTTAAAAACTTATTGAGATAAATTCCTATTCTTATGTAATTATCTGACATTCTTTTCTGCCAGTTTAATATGGAGCACTGTGCAGGACAGATTCATAATGTAGAGGAGTCTCTGTCGGTTGGAACAGCACCGGTCTGAAGGTCAAGAGGTTGATCAGTTCGGTCTTTTTGTCCCCTAAGGCTTCTAGGCATATGGCTCCTTCAGGGAGCAGAACCCTTCAGCCCTTAGGGGTAAGGTTTTGATTTCTGCCCTTTGACATCCAGGCTATTGGGACTTTTGAAAAAAGTACATACTGAGATAAATACTAAAGTTCAATATTATTTCAAAAAATATGCATCTAATGTCCAAAACTGCCACCATGTGCACGTTGTTCATTATTTGGATAAAGTTGCTCATCATTTGGGTAAAGTTGCTATTAATTATTTGTGTAACGTACAAAAATCCCTCCATCATGTTTCAGGCTAACTGGGCTTGTCTACAATAAAGGGGTATAAAAGTGTTGCAAAGGTGGTGAAATTTGAAGTCCTCTAAAAATAAATTTTTGTTGTGTTATTTTGTTTGATTGGTAGTCCCAATTTTTTCCTGAGAGCAGGAAGATAGTTCCTTTCACCTATCACCACTTTTTAAGTGGTAAGTGTTACTGGTTACGCATACAACGGGGACAGACATGGAAACTCTTTCCTCCAGAAATCTTTAAGGAGGACAATATGTATAAATAAACCCTGTATTTAATAGAATGATAAAGAACAAAAACTTTTTCACTGAAATTGCATTACCATTAGTTAAACATGGACTAGTATGGAGATCAATGGCTACGTTGGTAACAAGGACGGACATCCTCGTTACCAACGTAACCAAACTATGTTCGAGAAAATTAAGCACTTTAAACACTTGAATGCATTGTGACACAAGTTTTGCTCTTTCCTGAAGTGTAAACTGATGACATGTGAAACATTCATCAAAAACCAATGTCCTCATGTGCCTACATTATACTACCGACAAGGACATGGTTACGTTGGTAACATCTGGACGGACATTGCCTTGAAGGCTCTCATACCCTTGTTGTAAGCAAAAAGATGGAGGAAAGCACACAAACCAGTGACAAATATGGCCATCTGCAAACAGATAGTTTTATCAAATTCTCTGGTAATTTGTGTCCTACAGGCCTGTTAATAAGATAGTTACCAACGTAACCATTAGGGGACAGACATGTTACCAACGTAACCATCATGTGCTCTGCAATTGACTATGATGCATTTACTGCTGGATTATTTTATTTGTGGTACTGCACATGATCAAGGTTAAGTGTTACATCATAACCTTAGCTCTGGAAATCTTTTCTTTCAGTTAAAATATCAACTATTAAGATTTAATATCCAGATGGACGGACAAATCTCAAAATTTTACTCCAAATTGCTGATAAAATTTTGCGGTGTTTGTGCACCTAAAAATATTCATTTATCATTTACCATTTATTTTGTACATTACATTTATGAATGAAGACAAAGAACCTGCATCAGTCACATCTGCAAAGGTCCCACTCACATCATAAATTTATTTGACATCCTATGTAACACTTATAGGTGGTAAAAAAGGCCAAAATAGCCCCAAATTCTGCCCAAAACATCCTTTATATACATTGGACATTGATAAAATTGTCTTTATTATCTCTCTATAGTCCTCCAAGTATGGTGAACTGTAAAATCACCAAACCATTGTGACATCTTTCAAAATATCATCAAAGCAAAAAACACACACTGAATATTTTCCTTTACTGTAGACAAGCCCAACTGCATATTGAGTCCTCCATACACATAAGTATCACCTTCTCTTGGTGTCATTTTCTACACAAAAGTGAGATTAAATAAATCAGTTTGCCTGTTTTTAGCTGCAAGACTGTGAAAACATGCTTGAACAAAGACAGTTCATAAATAACCCCTTTGTATTTGCTGGAGGGGTTTAAGGGTGTGGAGAAAATGTGGCTATGCAACAGCTGTGGGATTTTCTTTTATCGTTACTGATTTTAATTAAGGGCAGAAATTAATGAGCACAAACCACAGCATACCTGGAGTATAATATACCAGAGTTAGAAGAAAGCTTTTTGGAGGCATAAAGAGACAAGGAGGTTGGTTGGGAGTCAGTTTAATAAGCTGGCAACTCATTGGTTTTATCAAAGAGGATAAAAGGACGAACTTAGGAGGGGGACATTAAAAGCAATAAAAATGACTAAGGTCAGTCAGAAGTGATGACCGCAGTCACCACACTTAGTATACTACTGGACACACCAAGGAGTTGCTGGACATGCATTGTTTGCAAAGTGATGTTGTATCATCTATTCTAAGGTACTCAGCAGCTGAGAGGACTGGGAAACCAGGGTAACTCGCCCAGGGCCCTGTGACTGTCATGGTAGAGGGCCATGTTGGCAAGATGTTTATAATTTTGTAGACTGAAGTAAGACCCTTTTTCATGACATTCCCAAGCAAATTTTGAACCTTTCAATGGCTCCAATCTATCAAATTTGGAAATCAGATGCCTTATAAATTTCAAAATTATTGACCCCATAATTATCAATAGCTTATATTATACAGCGTAACTGTTGAAGAGACTTTCCTTCCTGAAACAACATTTAGGAAAATATTTAACAAAATGACACATTACAGGATCTGCTTGGCAAGGTTGAGAGTTTCATGTTTTCTGGTAAAACACTTAATGTCCAAAAGTTTTGGAAAGATAACCATAGATGTGGGTGGCTATGACTACTAAAATTCTACCATGGAAATACCGCCTCGGATGGGAGGAAGTACTTCCATGGTCCTACTCAGTTAAACATTCATACTGGAGAAAAGTTCAAGACCCACACATTGATGGCCTAATTTTTTAACTGAGAACACAAAGCAAACAGGAAGTCAATACAACCATTTACGAACTCATGTGACATCAAGTGGGACTTAACGGATAGATAAACAAGTCATTCTCTGGTATGAAAAGTATCAGAAATTTGAGAAAAATATGAGCAAGATTAAAGAACAGATTTCATTTACAGTTCACTGTTTTCTATTGGAGTAATGTTTACATTGTAATCCTTACTCAGGCAATCTTATTTATTGAATCTTTGATGATCTTATTAAATTTTTCCAGCCTTTTCAAATAAACAGTCTAGGCTCAACAAGATTTCATGACAAAAGTGAGGAATGCCAAGGATGTTTTCATATCATGACAACAAATAATACTGTAATGCCAGGATTAGGATCTCCATACCGATTACTCTTATCCTAAGAAATAACATCACAACACAACAGGCTCAGATTGAATATCAAATATACAATATCAAGTAAAAAGAGGAGACAGATTAAACCAGTTGAGCACTGCATAATAAAGGATTATCTCTATAGCAACCCAGTCCTGCAGGTATGAAAGATTTTAAAGTACAGGTATGGGTCTTTCACACAGTTCTGCACTGAAGGTTTGAGTAAAATGCAGTATTCACTCTTAAGACAAAATTTTGAATAAATCTGTGCTGGCATGATGAGTAGTTCTATAGACCATTTTCCATATAGCATTTACAAAGGATTATGGGAAAGAGTTTTGGGGTGCATCATTTTTTTCAATGGCATTTTACTGTGGCCAAAAACAACATGTACCAAACTCTATCCCACAATCCTTTGTAATTGCTCTATGAAAAGGCATCTACCCTACAGTAGCTGTACATGTGATTGTGAAATGTTCACCGAATGAACCATGTGGTAAGCTATAAATTAAGGTTTTATACCACGTGTACAGTTTATTAAAATTTACAACCAGATAATTCTGAAAAAACGTTTTATTATGAAGAAAATAACTTACTCCAAAGTGCAGAGTTTCCCCTGGCATTCTTTTTGTGAGGCGGCCACCTCACAGTTTTTGGCCACCACCTCACAGAAATTTGCTTTAATTGCTACCTGTACTGCACTACCTATAGGAATATTGATAGTTCTCCCTCACTGTTGGTACCCAAGCTGGCATCATATTACCCTCATGGACTAACACCACCTCACACTCTCCAAAACCCAGGGGAAACCCTGAAAGTGTGACTATAAAACACACAGTTTTGTTACCTTTTGACACCAGCTAACCAATTGTACTGCCAGGATTTCAAAAGGGTGGGGGGGGGGAACAAGCAGTGCAGAAATTTGCAGGGGCAAAAAGTTGTGAGTGCACATTGTTCCTGTAAACTGTGTGCCTTTGTTAAGAAGTGGACTGCAGGGCAAGTGGGGGCTTGGGGGAGGGAAAGGCAATGACTGGGAATAATTCTCCCAGCCCCTCCCCTGGCAGTGCCACGGCAGCTAATTGAGTAATGACACCTACTGAATGGGTAATCACTTTTTGACGATCACCTTAAAGTTTCAACAGGTTTGCATTACATGCTGCAAGTTGCAGACTTACAGAATACCACATGCTAGTACCTGCATGTAGATGTAGTCTAATCACACTGAAGTCTATGAAGGGGCTGACGATTCACAAACATGTATGACAGATCCACTTGACTCTTGGTATATAGCAGGGCCTCAGGCACCACGGGGAAGAGGAAGGGGCAATGAGGCTGTAAAAATTTCAATAGACTGCACAGTCTAATTTCCAAGGGTATTAAAGGTATTCAATGCAATGAATTCACACCACTTGATTTATCAACCCATAAGTAAATACCCAGAACTGCAAGCTCACAGGCTGTTAGCAAACTTTTGCAAAGTTTACTATTCAAACCCTCTGACAAAAGAAACATTTTGCCCATTTAGATACAATAAATTTGATTTACATGAATCATCAAAATTTTAAACAATAGCCTCATGTATTCCCTGTAACTGGTTGGGAAGGAAACGCCAAATGCCAAACTCAGTAAATCCAGTCAAGAACTTTTGTGTTCACAGCAGTGTTAACTAGTTCCTACTTGATTATTTGAAAACCTGTTTTTGTATGGAGCCACGCATGACTGACTTGTTCACACGCTGTAGTCTTCGAATACTGCTGTTTTCACAGGCTACTGGGACTCTTGAAAGAGAAGGCTGTATTTCGGTATATTGCGGCTACTTCGTAATGTCAAAGCTGAGTTCATACCAAGTACATACAGTTCAAAGTCAAAATTTAAAAACATGTCAAACTATTAACTAGCAAAATTTTTGTAAGATGGAATCAGCCAAAAATTACAGAAGTGCCTCAAGGACCAATGCCCTGATGAACGTGAATTAAGACACAAAGCTCTCAGGGCCCAGGGTTATAGGAAATTTGAAACTGTAGGCAATACGATGAATATTTTGGGTTTTCTCAAATGAAGCTGAGTGTGTTCAAAGAATCCTGCAGTTTTGCAGTGATACACATAAAGTTTTAAAATGAACATGAAGTCATACATGTAAGGGAAGAGCTTTGAGGGTAAACCTAGGTTCTTGAGTGAATTTCAAGTCTTCTAAAACAATTTCATGACCTTGCTGATACTATCCATGGTGTACATATCTTATCAACCTAAGGACTCATGGCACTTTTGCACACTGGATTTCAATACATTTTAATATTACTTCAGAACATTACTCTTTCATCTAAAACTGCACTACAAAAGAAATGTTACAAACCTTGTAAGTTTTCTAGAGCTTCTTCCAAAATCATTGTAATATTTACCCCTTGCTTTTCAAAGTATCAGTTTACAGTAAGCCTGTTGAGAGGCTGAAGTACAGTAGGTCCAAGTGATATTGTTAAGACCTCTTGTCCATTTTGCACAGAAAACTTGCAAGAACTTTTCAATCACATCTTATAATACGGCCCCTCTGGTTTTCTACCCTCTAAACAGGCTGCCCCAAGCCAGACGCATCTAACTGAATACCCCACCTCAGCAATATGTTCTACTCATACGGATTCCTAGTAGTAGTCCCAGTGAATATGACCAAGACTAGGAATCCACAAAAATGAATAGCTAGTTTGGCAAGGACTTCAACTATTCATGACTAGGAATCCAGCTCAAAATGAGTATCTAGTCCAGCAGTGACTTTGACTCTGACTAAGAATCCAGCTCAATCAAGACCAGTAGCGATTTCGACTAAGACTGGGAATCCAACTAAAAATGGATGTGGAGACCAGTTTAACAACTCTGACTATTGACTGGGAATTCAACTAAAAGTAGATATTGAGTCCAGCTTGTCTTCAACTACAACTAATAATCCAGTTCAAAATGGATACCTCATTCTAGTAAAGCTATTATACTAAACTGTGAAAACGAATTTGTTGGACTGACTGTTTTCAAGTGTTATGAAATACCTCACAGAGTGTCGTTCTCAAAAAAAAAAAAAATATAAAAAAAGTGACACACATCTGAAGCTTGTACTGATTCTGAGCCACTGCAAATCCATATACACAAATTGGAAATTGCCTTCTACTGCAACTGGGAATGCTACAGTTGCTCCAGATGAATTGTTGGAATAACTGACTGCATGTACTCCAGACTTCCAGTGTGAGTACAAACTCCTGAGTACAAGTAAGAGTACCAGGCCTTGAGTACGAGTATGAGTACAAGTACAAAGCCATGAGTATGAGTACCAGTAAGAGTACCTTCTTTTTGAACTCTGAGTATGCATGAGTACAAGTCCAAAGCCAGGATCGAGTACCAGTACCACTTACGAAAAATGTACTTAAGTACGAGTATAAGTACACTTCTGAGTACACTTATAGAATTTAAGGGAGGAAAAATATAACAACGGTAACAAACAATTGCATTTCAGGTACTGTAACTGGTCTCTTGAAAACCTATTGCAGTGATGTATTTGATTCCACTATCAATATTACATCTTGCAAAAAAATGAAATGCTGGTGACTGACTCTAGAGGTGAACGGAATAATACATGTGGTATGGTTTCAGTAAAACAATTATTTCCAATACTGAATAAACAGGTTGCCTTCTTCATTTTGTAAGATCTAAAGCAGGAATATTAACTAATTAACTTTATATAAGGGTTTGAAGCCACATGACCAACTTGCAAGGATGGCCATTTCCTACTACACAGATCACAATTTGCAGAAGCTTTATTGTGAAAACTTGCAATGACACTTGGATGTCATGGTATACTAACAAGTGGTACTTGGGAAGATAAGAAAAATTCAATTGTTGTTTCAATTTCATTAAATCCACTGTTAAAGTGTTTTATTTCAAATTATCATCTCTGAGAAAAAAATCATTTTTGGTAAAGAGCAGTCTGCCACGAAGCAGATTAAATTCAAATTCAGTGGAGGGGAAACGGTTTGAATTTACTAATGAAAAGGGACTAATTGAGACTGATTCCAGCCTGTAAAGAGAACTGATTTGGTTTTCACTTTGAATTTTGACTTCCTAGTGATTGTCAGTTTTTACTGATTTTAGCATTAATCCAAGTAAGCTATGGTCGGCTTAGTTCAGCTTCTTAGTTGTAATTATGATCATGCTTTCCACAAATATGTCAGTCAGTCTCAAACTTTGGCACATTTGCCAACAACTTAAAGTAATGTCAGCTGAGCAGTTAATTTTTGGGAGGCAGACTCTAAGATACTGATCCAAGGTACTTTCAAACACTTTACAAGTTCTATCCTAACACACACTAAGGCAAGATGTTTCCTTTTGGAAGTAGGGGTCCAAAGTACCTATATGAAACAGGAAGCTTTAAATTCTTACAAGTTCTACTAAATTAGAAAAGAAGAAACGAAGATTACAAATATTAACATCCTGGACTGAAATGCATACACATGGGTACACATATCAAGGTACCAGTATGAGTAAAAAATCATCAGTACCAGTACCAGTATGAGTAAAAGGGCCTAGGTATGAGTACTTGATTTTCAAATTCTCTGAGTATGAGCACAAGTACAAGTACAGAAAAATATATACTAGAGTACAAGTATGAGTACTACAAGTCTGATGTACTCTAAACTTTATGAAAATACTTTGATTTCCAAGTAAAGAGTTTAACTATAGAAATTCATGGAATTTTCAGAAATTTTACCTTTGAGATTGTCACATCTCACCTTGTACAACTATGTATCATATTACATCATATTTGGTTCATGGCCACCTGTCAAAAAAGTGTAGGCCTAGTTGGGTAAACCCGCCCACGCCTATATACGTATTGTGTCGAAATGCTCCTAGTAGGTTATCCAGGATCTCCAACTCAGCACTTTTGTAACCCCATCTTTTGAAAATCCTATCTGACAACCATGGGGATTGCTGTCACGCTTTAACTGGTAGTCGTTGCTTGGTTCTATAACTATATACAGAGCACTGTTTACAGGAAGCCACCCCAATATGAACAAGAATATGTCCAGGCACTATACCTATTGCATACATACAGTGCTTGATTATATAGTGTACCAATTTGGCCTGGTGTAGCATAAGTAGAAACTTCAGGAAAAAGGTAACTGGCACAAAACTTGTGGGGATCAGACTCAAACTCTTCTAGGCCTATAGGGTTATGCAAATACCTTTTTTGTAAGCATTAGCAATAGATCTAAAAAAACATTACACATAACACTTTGTACGCACTGCAGACATGCTGAGTCTGGTCACGTGACACCCGAGTAATGCTGTTTTATTTGGGGATTATTATCAACAAAGCTAACAGGGTTGTACACGTTATGAATCTTGAGGCATTCGATTCATGGGCCTAGGCTAGGCCTATTCGATTTAGACCATATGATAGGGATTTAGGTCTAGGCTGGCTGACATTTACAACATGACTGGGGAAATTTGATGGAATGACCATAGCATATAGGCTAGCCCCAGATTGGAAAGTTTGCCCTGCGCGGGGGATTTAAATTTATCCCCCGCGCAAAAATATGAATTTCGAAGTTGCCAGCCACGCAATTTAACAACTGACAACTGCAACCGCGCAAACGTTGGCAGCAACCAAGCAAGTTGGCTGGGAAAGGCAATTTCCTACATTGTAGGAGGTATTTTGGCTTAAATTTTCTTGCGATGTTCCATGTCAACTCATGGTGGCGCTCCGCTTAGACAGTATCGGCTGCGCAATTCTCTTGGCCATTATTAATATCCCCCGCGCACCATTGCAAGCTTTCCAATCTGGGGCTAGCCTAGACCAGGGCTTTATCAAATAGATCAGTGTCCTGCGACTTTGAAAGAATGCACTACATGCATGAGCCAGGACTATGGCATAGTTAGCAGGCAGACCGTGTGTATCTATCACTAACCACTAGGCAATAGTATTACGGGCCCCGTGATATGGCATGGGCCTATTCAACAATTAGCATAGGACTATAAAGTTTTGGTGAGCCCGTAATTAAAGCTAACACAAAACGTAGGCCCTACTGACCATGGCACTGCTAAATACTGTAGGCCTAGGCCTAATTAGCCTATTAATTAAAACCTGCAACATAACTTAGAAAAATAATACCTGCGCGGTCGTGTTGCACCCCGTTGGCGTTGCTCGATTCCTCTGGCAAGCAGAATCTCTAAATTTGTAGCTATTTGAAGAAACCTCTATCCGAGAACACAAGCACGTCAAATCGTCTACAATATCCAGTTAGCGAATTCATGAGAAACTGGCACGATGTGTGAGCTGTTCCAACTTCAGATGAAGAGCTAGAGATTCATTTTCAAGTTTTCACGCGTTCAGATCAGCTCCACAGCTGGCTTCAGACCTTCACGTCAGGAGAGTATGCTCGTTGCATACATGTGCACCTACGTTATTTGGATCTCTGTTCGGGTAAAATTATTCAGCATACATGACACTCGTACCCGTACACGTAAATACTCGAAAACATTATCAGCACAGTGTGTGTAAAATGGACAGATGAGCGGGCTCGTAAAGCAGTACGAATTGTAAGTTGTAACATGCGTTCGTACACACATGCACAGGATGTAAATAGTACCAAGATCGTATGTAAACAACAACGTCTCGTACGGTCTAAACAGCTGGGCACAAAGTGGGCGGAGAAAATATCGAAAAGTGTTACACGTTTGTCCAATCACTGAGTTCGAAGGAGGATGGGCTGTTGTATGAAACGGAAACCCGGCAGAGGCAGTTGCCGACTTACGTGGCAGCTCCCTGGACTTACTAAGTAGTTGTTCACCTTCGAGAATTCAAGCATTTGTCTTCAAGTTTGAGTGAGTCTGTGTGGTGAATTTAACTCCACTCCTTTAATATCACCTTCCTGCTCTGACGTAAGATATGTTCTAATGCTGCTCTTCCAGTGAAAATGTTCACTTCTCTGACTGTCCTTGTTTCCATGTTTCGGCTGATGTGAATCTCAAGACGGGCACAGATTCGAGGTAAAATGTAAATTTTGAAAATTGCAAGCGAAATTGGAAACGAAAGGAACGACTAAATTCGCCAAGAAGGAAAAGTCTTATCTCAACCTACTCAGTTACACTCACGCTATTTGTTTATTTTATTGAGTGCTAATCTGTCAGATTATAGCACCACTTCACCACCGTAGAATGCTGAAAACGTAGACTGTTAAATGAGCGTTGGGCAGCAATTTATACATATTTAAACATATCCTGTGTACCCTACTGGGATTTCATACACAATAACACCGGCTCAGGTGGTATAGGCCTACATCTCAATTGGCTCCTTGATATCGACCGTGTACCTCTGACCTTAGAGGGGGTGGGTAGTCTCCCCATATTTATTTGATTGTATGGGACCACTAAGATCATTCTGCCAAGGTACAACAAGTGCCCCACTCGCCGCATCCGATTTCCTTCGGTATCCCTCATGATTCTGTCAGTGGATGTCAAAACTTGAAGCATGATCGAAATCTGGGAGAAAAATTGCCTTAGATGATTTAAATGAATACCTCAGAGATAGTACTTCCATGTTTATACAAGCTCTGCAATAGACTCTTTTCCAAATAGAAATCCCAAAGGATTGTGGGATACAGTTTTGGTGTGTGCTGTTTTTGATCACAGTAAAATGCCATTGACAAAAATGATGCATACAAAAGATTTATCCCACAATCCTTTGTAATTGTTATTTGGAGAAGGGTCTATTAAAACAGTGGTCGGCAAACTTTTTGGCTCGGTGGTCCCAATTTTCTACTCTGGAATCTTGGTGGCCCCCCTTGATGGGTCCGTGAGAGCAGTTGGCGCGTAGCCAGAAATTTGCCAAAGAGGGAGCGAAACCTGTGAATAGACTAAGCGTAGCGTGGCCACCATATTGGCGCGAAGCGTACAGAAAAAATTTTGGTCGAAAATGCCTTCCAGATGGTACTCACCGGGCCTATTCACTGCATATAAATAGGGGAAATACTAACAATATCGTAAAAAAGAAAAAAAACAGTAAAAAATACCCAAAAAATATGTTCAATCCCCCGCTTACGCGCCTGAAGAGCAGTTTGATTTGACTTGCATCATGAGTCTGAAAAATTAATACAGTAACACCTTTCATTTCGACTTACGCCCTTAAAATTGAAGCACTGCAACTAAAGCTATATGAAAAAGGATAAATTGTGAAAGAAGGATCAACTTAAAGTGCGTAACTATTCAAATGTAAGATTATTTTCGTTTAAATGAAACAAATACTGTTTTCACTGAATTTTTTCATTTTATTTTAATCCACTCCTTTTAGAAGCATTAAACTCTCTTAGTTTTTCACACAAGTGTGACTATTCACAAAAGTTAAATACTTGAAGACATGACGTCAACAAATGGGAAACGCAATATACCGCACACTCTTCATCATCGTTTGGAAACATTCCCTGTAACTTCCCTTACATAGCTTTCAAGTATACCAATGGCCATCCCCCCAAAACATTCTGGAGTCAGTGAGAATAAATGAATGTCCATGCTTCCACACTAATAACATATTTTTCAGTGGGATGAACGAGCTTACAGCGGCGGCAGAAGCAATAATATTTAGGGGGACGAGTGGGCCAAAATTTGATTAAATACTTGTGGAAATTATATGGTCGTCATCCTTGGAGGGGTGTAAGGAAGTGGCATATTAAGTGCACCAGTGGATGCAGGGTCTTTGTTTGAGATTGGCTAAACTGGTTTAACAGTAATATGGGGAGGGGGCCATTCCCTCCCCTTTGGAAGTTTTTTTCATAACTGAATCCCATCTATTAAAACACACAACGATTGCAACTGTTCGAACAACAGATTAAGTTATTTACCGTCGTGTCAAACTGTTGCAGTCATAGTGGAATATGCCCAATATAAGGGCAATGTAACAGAGAAATTCTATTTTCAACAGGTTAAACTTACAGAACAGAGTTATTGATCTCAACAGCCTTTAATCACATAGAAAAAAAGTGGCCAAAAACCTCGCCCCAACCCCTCCTTAAAAAGTGACATTGAATTACACCGGAAACGGCAATACGTGACGTAACATTAACATTGATTTTCACTAACATCTGAACTCTGCACCATTTATTTTTACAAAATCATCACATCTGCTCGATCCTCTTCATAAAATCCCAACAACAGAAGACGAAAGGCGAAAACAAAATAAACCACTCCTCTAAGTAATGACATCCTCAGAAGGGACACTAAACTGACAACATTTCCCCAGTCAAACGTTTGTACCTATAGGTCTAAATTCCGATTAATGTCTGGCAAATCTAGTCTTTGAAATAATAACAGCCTTTTTTATCACAAATAAGATTTCTAATCATTTAAATATGTGAGTCTGAATTGAAAATTTCCTGAATGTCATTTCCTGGTGGAAACCCAATTTACCTCAAGTATAAGTGTAGCTTTTTATGACATTTGAAGGGAATGGCATTTCCAGATACCGGGGAAGTATTCCGTGATTAATAATGCAATAAATGACAGCCACATTGCATGTACGCTCATTGAGACTATATTTACCTTTTGATCAAAGAGATGTTATGAATTATCTGAATTGGAGTGTGTCAGAGCTACCTGAGGTTAGCCTGCATGACGACTCCCTTTGACTTAAGTTATAAGTATAAGTTCTTTCACCCCGATGAGCAAAACGAACACCTTCTTCCGCTTTGCGTGCTAATATATTCCGTCTGCATGGAGTTGGAAATTGCTTGACATGGTAGTTGCCTTCAAACTGAACTGGGATAGGCCTATTAAAGAGAGCAGTGGCAGTTCTAGACCTGAGAGGCAGGTGTAGCAGCAGAAACCCACGGGTCCCGGAGAACAAAGGCGTAGGAGCCAAAGTTGATTGGGGGGGGGGGTAAAGACTTGCCCGAAATATTTGAACCCCCAAGTCCGTGTGCTCCACGCGCGTTCAACATGTTAATGTATATGGTATATTATATAGACATGCGTCGTTTTTATCGCACCGCTTGTCAATTACATACAATAATTCGCCATGATTCTCCCTTTCCATATTGATAATATTTTTTTTATTTTTCTCATGTGTGTGTGGTGGGTGGGGAGCATAAATTGTGTTGTGTGATCATCGGCCTGGGGAGGGGTTTAAGGGGAGGGGGTGCCCCCTCCCCCTTTGAAAATTTTTGAAAAATTAGGTGTCCTTACATGCAATCTGGTGCCACATATGCTACCTTTGAAGTACAATTTAGGTTAAAAAAAAATACGTATTTAGGTACTAAAAAGGAAAAAAAAATAGGCATCAATGAGGAGGAATGGCCCAATGTTCCCTAAATACACCACTGATAATCATAATATAAGTTGAAAAATTAGGTGTCCTTACATGCAATCTAGTGCCACATTCTACCTTTGAAGCAAAATTTGTGTTAAAAAAATTATATATTTAGGTACTACAAAGAAAAAAGAAATCGGCATCATTAAGGGAGGCATGGCCCAATGGCCCCCCTAAATACACCACTGATAATCAAGTTTAATCATTAAAAAAAACTGTTGAATTAATACCGAATATATAGGTGCTGGTGTAATTCAAACCAGAACTTAATTACCAAGGAAGTTTTTAACTATTGATTACCTTTAGCTACATCATTTTTCTTTCAGTAGGTGCCCGAAAAATTCTCAGCATAGTGCCCAAACTCTTACAAAATATTTGGTTGGGGGTGCAGCCCCCAGCCCCCGCCTCTTACGCCTATACTGGAGAAGGGGGTATTGTTAAAGCACTAATAAAATATACCTAAAAATTGGAACAGTTTTTAACTTGGCGAATACGGGACGAAATATTTTCGTATAGCGCATCGCTACGGATAAAAACTAACGGGCGGCTGACAGTTAAAGAGAGCTACTGCTCAAACTACCCGGCGAATTAGTCAAGTCCTGTCCCCACCAATGGAGGCTTGTATGAGAGCACTGCAGCGGCCAATTGAGTAGACTTTCCAGTGAAATGTTTCTTAGCCCTGACCATGGCCCAACTCTGGTGTCGTTTGTGTCAATGCAGACTTTACATTTAAGGGGGCTGTTTTTCGTCGAGAGGCCTAGACCATCCCTACTTAGAGTAAGACGTAGCGTGAAGGAAGCCAAATTTAAGAGTCCTTTAGAACTCGTCCGGCAATTCATCTTTTCATTCCACTACTAGGCTTCTCTCCCCACTAGCAAGTCATTAATCTGATATGTTCGGCCTTTTCCTGTTATTCCAATGTTGCAGAACCACATTCCTTTTACGACTGCTTATGTACAGTACCGTACCCTTAATCCCCTTTTAGAACATTGAAAACTTTGTTTTGATCATGGAGCTACTACGGAGTAACTCCATGTTTTGAGCTTGGCAAATGATGTTTATACTCCCACAGGTTTCGGGGCTTTGCCTGTTCCGGTGGACTGGCAAACTGGGACCACACGCAAATTGTCTACTGGAACCATACGATGTTGGTTCTTCCCAATAATCAATGCAGAATAAATGCACACACTTCATTGAAGGGAAAATGCAATCACCCCAGTCTGTCAGTTTGAATTAGTGTACCCCAGTATTCATGAATGGCTCTGTTTAATCATATGACGATACTTTGGTTACTGAAAATGTTCAATTCATGCAGAATAACTACTTATAATAGTTTGTTTAAACACATCATAAAAGATGTTTATAAGGGAAGTAAGAGGAAATTTCTAACATGGAGGTAATGTTTCAAAATAATTTGGGGCGATTGTTCCTTCCCATTAAAGTGGTATTTTCGAGGAAATTTGCTCATATTCGTTATTAGACTCTGCAAAGTGTGCTCTCCCATTACACTACTTTTTCATTGGAGTGCTTGTCCTGACGGATGGTGAATGTCAGCAAAAGTGCAGACTCGATTTTAAGTGCAAAACTAAGAGCTATTCACGAAGACAGATAGGAAAGGGCATAGGCGTACGGGGGTCAATATTTCTGGGGGGTCAGGGATAATTTTTGCCCGAATTTAGAATTTTGGACCAAATTGCCCAAATTTTGATACCGCTATGTCGGATGTCATGGCCCGCAAAAAGGGCCAATTTATTTTCTTGGCTGTCTCATTTGCCCGAATGGAGTCACTATTTTTGCCCGAATTGGGAGGTCATATGCCCCCTGTCCCTCTGCCTCGTACGCTTATGGAAAAGGGAGAATTAAATTTGACAAATTGAGACTACAAATTAATCGATATTTGTTTTGATCTTATCTGGAATTATTTTTAAAAAGTCTTTGATAAAGTCTTGGAAATTCCCACGGTCATCTATCCGCACTACTCAACTCCTCCATAAATCAGTCGTCTAAAACATGGACAAAAATTATGATTTCGTTCATGATTAGAGTAAATTTTAGTCTTTGAGGAAAGTTAAAGGCTCATTCCAACTTGTTGTACACTTAAGTTCCTTTCACTTCCGGAGGATTGGCCAGATGACGGAATCCTCAATCAGGAGCCTTACAAGAGCCCTCTGTAAACCACGCTCAGCTGACAACATGGGAAAGCTTCGTCGCTTATAATTAGCATGTCTCCTCTAAACATGTGTCTTCATTTTGAATATCTGACATCATTTTTGTTGGTATGATTACGGCAATTGCTGTCGAATATTTCCTGCGTTAACCTTCAATTAAGTTTCACAAGTACGTGTAAATATTTTCATGGGAAATGCAATTTGTACCCATACATGTTGGCAACTAAATTTTTATTCATAAACTATTAGTGCTCATTACATCAGAGGCAAAAAGTTCGTAATTTCCTAATTCGGCAACAAGGACGCAAACAGTCAAATGCAACTTAAGGGGGAAATCTCCTCATCCCAGACAGTTCCAATTCTCCCAACTAAAATTAGTTATAACCCCACCTATAACTGTTTTAGCTTCACCTTGTGCATGCACGAACATAGTTTATTGATTAAGGCCATATTCTGGTGAGCATACAAGGCCCTAATCTGTAATCAAAACACTCTCTCTGCATGCTGCGTAATTTGCGCTACTATGCACCTTTTGAATTTTGTAACTCTGATGCCAATCAAAGTGCAATCACCAATTGAGACTTTTACTTACCCCCAAGTTAAAGTCATACTTGGGGTGACGAGTATCTGTCTTTAATGTTACTCATTCGTGCCAGTCCCGCCTGTAACGATGGCTTGTTTGGACAGTTTGAAAGAATAGTACCGTAATGATAGCTGGCTACGATACTGAACTTTCACAATAGATTAATAGCTTAAAGGGGTTGTCGCATCACCTAACTGACAAATTTAGGAACTTGGTACTTCTATTCACAATTGGTGACTGCACTTTCATACGTTGTTTTGGTACAGGAGAAGCTTGTTTTCCATCGACGTTTTCCATTGGCTTCAAATTCGCAACTATATGGATATTCATATAACATGAGCCTCTGACTGGCCCTTCACGTGTTTTTTTAAGTCAGTTTCTTCAGGTTTTGCTCCCTGACGTCGAGGGATAAGTGAAAAGACCAAATGTCAACACATTCCCCACGTCACGGTTACCCTGACTAGACCTCACCATGTAAAATTTTGGCAAAGCAACAAGTTCAACAACCCGACCCTGAATTTTAACAAAAATAGGTAGGCTACCTTCCTCTTTGTTTAGTCATATGTTTATATAACGTCAGTCGACAATGAGTTCAATCTGTAGGTCAGCTGGTCTTACGGATCATTCACCAATGAACTCATGCAAACTTGCAGCCTGACGACCTACCATCCTGTTTGAATGGTTAGATCGTTAACGAATGTAGCTTCCAATTGGCTGCGTTGTCTATTAATTTATCTTGGGTGTTTAATTGCTGTTGTAAAATACATTTTCCCCGAGATTTTTCAGCTCCAACTCAAGTTCAAGGACGTGTACAGGCTGGTGGGAAAAGGTATTGAAAAATGTAAAAAAAAAAAAAAAATGAAAAACTGTACCGATCAGGTGAAGGTTTGGCGATCAGAATCACTGTCGACACTGAAATGCACGAACATACAAAAGTTTTGCCAGGTCCGCAACGGGCGACTGTGTAGGTATTCTCTTCGGAAAACCAAAAAGCATCTCCCATCTGATGTTCGCAGTTTGCCTTTTCATTGACTAACTGACTGACTGACTGACTGACTGACTGACTGATTGTATTCTGCAAATAAGCCTAACTTAGGGGCCCTCCCGATTGCTACAAACTTTGGACAGAGGCACAATGTTAAAAAGAAACACTTTCCAAACGGATTTTTCAAGTAAGTAGGGTTGGAAGAATCTGAATAGAGTCGCGACTCCAAACGCATCCTTTTTGATATTACCGATACCGCGGATATTTTATTTCTCGGATTCGGTACCGATATTTGAAAAATAAGCGTACTTTTCACTGAACCATAAGCTGTTGGGCACCAATACTAAAAGTTGTGTCATTTCATAAGTTAAAAATCTGGGAATAACAGTCAAACATACAAAAATAATGTAATATTTTATGAATTCTGCGACGAGATATATCGGTTAGGTAGTATCAGCACTCAAGGCAAATTTTACCGGTACCAACTGAGGGCAAAAATAGGAGAAATCGGCCGATACTGACACCAAATAATAAAAACAACAACAACCAACAACAACAGTAATAATGGCAATTTGTAATGCGCACAAATCCGCAAAAGAGCGCTCATGGCGCATACAGGGCTCGAAAACAAAGAAAGTGCAAAATACAAACAAAATAATAATTAAATTACTGAGAGAAAGCAATGTTCATCAAATGAGCTTTAAGCCTTGATTTGGTAAAGTTGGACTGGAACGAACACGTTCAGGAAGCCTGTTCCATAGGCGGGGTGTAGCAGCTGAGAAAAATCTATCACCCAAGGACCTCGAAGTTTTCGTCTAAGCCAAGAGATGTTTGGAAGCTGATCTCAAACCGGAACGTGTTTGGAAGTAGAAAACAAGCAGTTCTGTAATGTATGATGGAGCTAGGTTGTTTCTGGCACGGTAAGTGAGGAGTAGTATCTTAAACTGAATCCTGAAACGGACAGGAAGCTAGTGTAGATCACACAGAACGGGAGATATACGCACGGACGTCTTAGGACAGTAACAAGACGAGAGGTGGTATTTTGTATCAATAAAGTCGACGAATAAAATCGTTGGGGAGTCCGAACAGAAGGGCATTTCCCATGTCGAGACGGGAGGATATAAAAGCATGTACTGACTGTTCCGTAGCTTGTTGGTTGAGAAATTTTCGAATTTTGCCCAAGTTCCTAATATGGTAGCTGCAAGATTTGATAGTCGCAGTGATGTGCGATTCAATGGACACTCTATTATCTATTAGGACACCAAGGTCCGTAATGCCCATAATCGGTTCAACACCAGTTTACACAGCAGGTTTTGATTTTTCTTAAAGTTGAGGTGCCAGATTACCGATTTGGGGGAGGGCTAAAAGTAAACTGAAGGAAGCACTAATGATCGAATATTGGAAAAGACTAAATATATATAACCATTTTTACATGAACCACCATTGATACTTGCCGAAAACACAAGTGCAAACCTTATACATGCAAAACAGTGACAAAGCATGTTTATTGATAATACTGGAAATTCCACTGGAGGTGCAACCCTCAGAAAATTTCAGTCAAGCTGCTTGACTCTCCACCATTCCAAGGCTGTTAATGGGCAGAATTCCCCCCCCCCCCCCTCCTCCTTAGTACACTAATGGGAAACCACCATCTGTTGGTGTGGCCTACCAAGAAAATTTGGGTAAAAAATGCCACCCAGATTGCCAGAAATGGCACTTTTTAGACCTTGTAAGCTGCATCTAAACATTCTTTTGAGGTTCCATGCCTTAGAAATTTGGACTTCAAGAGAAAACAACATAAACAGAAAGCACATTGTAGGGGAAGCAGTACTTAAGCCATTGGTTTAAGTATCCATTGGTAAGTTACCATAGGCTATGTAAGAAAAGCATCCTGTGTCACTGTGTCACAGCATGAGAAACAATTCTAAAGACTTCTTAGCCTACAGATATCAGGTGTGTTCTGGGAATCATGTGGTTAGGTTAGCAACATTCATATACAGCCAAGGGAAGTTCAAGGTTTTGGAGAAAGGGTATCACTTGTTGGGGTGTTTAAACCATATAAGAGCACAAAAGTCTACAGGGGATTCTGAGGACTGCTCTGGAAACTAATTTGGAGAGAAAAGAGACTCTAAGATGTGATTTTGCATGTACTAAGGACCTTAAAGTCACTACCAGGACCATGAAATTTTCAGTACAATGTCTAGCCAATCAGAATGCAGGCAAGCTAGTAAAATAGAAGTATGCATTTTTGTTCAATTTTTCTATGCTGTAATTATATCTTGTTGTAGCTTAAAGGGGAAATGCAGTCACCCCAATCAGAGTTAGTATGCCCTGTCACTCTAGTTCATGAATGGCCTATTTTGATCATGTGACAATGTTTTTGTTAGTGAATTGTGAAATTCAAGGAGAATTTCTCCTTGCTTTACCTATTGTTTGTAATAGCTACGTTCAAAACGTCTTCAGAGGTGCTTATAATGCAATAAGAGGAGATTTGCAAGAGTCTGCTGATTTTTCAAAGCAAATTTTGGGGCAACTGCCTATTGCCTTCAAGTCTGGAGTTTAATATTTGTACTTGACAGCTGTTTTCAATACTAGTTTAAATTATATCTTAGTACTGCACCAGAGTTAGTTATATTGTGAGATGCTTTGAAATGAATACAAAAAAATAACGTATAGATATATATAATATTGTTTCTGAGCTTTTCATTATCGTTACTAGTATTGCTATTATTACTGTTATAATTTTCTGCCTAAATGAAACCTTTCAATGCTTTAAAAGGTTTATAATGTCAGTAGAATTTTGCCACTTTTCAACCATGTACACACAATAAAGAAAATGCAAAGATCATGTTTGAAAAGTTTTATGAAATTTTATTCCGAATTTAGACTGGAAACTGAGATGGAGAAGACACAGTTAATTGTGGTGGAATATCATGGAGTAGAGTTACCTTAAGAATTCACTTTCAGCACTTGTTCTGATTCCTGAGTGATAACTCTGGAAATCCAGGAATGATCTGGTGTACCTATTAAAATGCTTTCCTCTTCTGACGTTGCACTTTTCTTTGACTGAGTCTTTTCTTAAAGACCCTTCAATTTCCCAAAGATCATGGGGATACAATCAAGCATGTCAACACTTTGATAAAATTTGATGCTTTTCATTTCATCAGAGGAAGGATATCAGTATCTTTTACATAGCCAGGCCCATTGGGTAGCAATCAAAAGCAATAAATTAATATACAATTGAATGAAATCCACAATACTTTAATCAAACAAATCATCTGCACTCCTGGGGATGTTGTGTTCTTGGCAGCCCTTTAATTGGCCCTGAATAACCTTATGTCCATCAAAATGTATCGGCATATCTCTCTGCACCTGGTAGACGTTGCAAAAGTTTAACAAAATTTAACAATTTTCTGTCAGATGCATACATTAATGGGATATTTTTTCCACTGTGCTACCTGAGAAAACTGACCAACTTTTCCAAACATCTGCCAGAGAAAGAGATTTTTCTTGAACTGTTGGGGGCTGCAGCTACTTCAGCCTCCCAGGCTTGTATGCATATGGTCACATGACTGCAGGGAAAAGATACTTGTTCTGAAAGGTTTTGCTGCTGCTACAAAATCAAGGCAAAGAGCAGTCTCCAACCTGAAATGTTAATGGCATATCAAATGTCTATCCAGCAAGAAGTAGCATGTGAAAGTCTGTCCTGATGTGCAATCAGTATTCCTCTGTAATGTCACCCTGCTACCTAACATAGTACTTTAATGTTTCTCTGTCAATGTTAAAAGTTACGATGAGAGCTCTGCAGTCTTTAGGGTCCTTACGACAGGAAATGCGACCTGCCAGTACTTCACCTATAAAACAAAATAAAGTGTACAGAAAGGAAATGAAAGAATGATCATATGTGCCTTAATTCTTCGATGGATGTATCCGACATATTGACAATAATGATACACAATATGAATTATTAAAGGGGCCACTGCATCACCTCAAACATATTTAGGTATATACCCATATCTCTATCTACAACTGGAAACTATGCTTTGATTGACAAAAGTTCAAATACTAGCATCACTATGATTGGTCAATGTTGCCTTTGCACATCCCTCAGTATGGCTGACAGCTCACACACAGTGTGTGAATATGGCCTTGAGCAACTGAAGCTCAGTACAGGCAACTGTTGCTTCATCCAGGTGATGCAATAGACAAGTGTTTTTAATAAAGCAAAGCAAAGTTGGCTACTTAATCGGTCCACAGAGGGTTCTTCAGTACAGTGCATGCCAAACTTTGTTGGTTGGTGAACCGATTTTGATGGCAAGCCAGTGCCAAGGAAAGATGGAATACCCAGAGGGGAAACACATACCTTGAGCAGGATTCCAACCCATGCATTTATGAAACACACTGGTGCAGGGCAGCTGGTGTAAACCATTCTGCCACCAAAGGATCCCAGTTTTTGATAGACAGGTTATTTCTCTTAAACTGGAAAAGGAATTTGTAAACTTAGTGGGGAAAATATTTACTGTCTGGGCAAAATTTGAGCCATTTAATGCCAGGAAAGTTAGTTATTTTAAAATGTTTAGAGACCATACATGTGGAAGGAACCTGCAAAGGCTAATACAGTAAAACTTCACTTTGAGTGGCTTTCAATCTCACATTTTAGCTTAACTTTTGCCCATCTTTCTAATTTGGTCTGTTTCTTCAGCTGTTAAAGCCATAAAATTTGCATACACTTGGTTGGAATACCCAAACAGGTGACTGACTTCCTGATCATTGAGCCTCATGGTTCAAATAAAACTGCCTTTATCCACACAGTCAAAGCACTTATTTTGGCCATCTATGTCTCTGCGTTACAAAGGGTTGCCATTTTTTCTGCATAGCAACAAGACAAATTTGGCATCCAATGTGGTTGGAAATGCCAGTGTGAATTCTTTGGCATTAACACTACATGCAGGCATCAATTGCGAAAGAACTGTGGAATGCTTTGTCAAATATCACGTTATAGTGATATCTGACCTGCAAATTTATTCATTCATGCTGCTTGTAAGAATTTTTGATGATAAAGTACGGATATAACCCCACTTTTCTGAGCCAGTTGTGGAAAGTAATATGCATTTTGTACGACAACGGGCAATCAACATGAAAACCCCCAAATAATGCCAAAACACTGTTAAAGTTTACTTAAAATAAAATATACCAATCCAAAACACTCTCAAAAATGCCAAACCCAAATACCTATTCCAGCAACCCTTAACAGAATGAGTCTGGATACATAACCAGCTTTGGCTTCATCTACTGTGCTACAAAGTTAATAAATGATCAAAGTGTGGACAAGAGTTCTTGACCACATGTCAACATACAATGCTACATATATTTTGCAAAGGTCATTAGAAATTACCTCCATACGTTACCATTTTGGATTATCATACACAAGTATACGGAACACTTTCAATAGTTGTAAATCTAATACCCAGTACAGCAATTTGTAGTTTGTGAGGTATGTGCAAGAATGAATTCATACACAAGTTACAAGGGTGGTAAACTAGGCAAAAACTACCAAGACTTCAAAACTTTTCTCGCTACACCATAACTGTTACCTTCAAAATTTTCAGCTAAGCCTTCATCAGCAAAACGACCCAACTTGGCCTTTATGACTTTCTTTTTTGAAAGACAGCAAATTTACTTTAATCGTTGATCTTTGGTCACTCCAATCAGGAATGATGTAGTGAAAACAGTTGAAGAACTGAACACTAGCTAGTCGAGATGGGTTGTATGGAGATGTTGAGAGTCAAAATCCTTGATACTTTGAGTTCATGATCAATGAACTTTGATGGTAGTTTGGCAAATTTATTGACAGACTGATCTGAAGTAGGCTTATCAAAAAAACCTTTTTTTTTACTCAATCAGAACTATTCTTGATTTCAACAAAAGCTGAAATCCATGAGCTACGAGCAAAAGACAGGACATGAAAGATAATGACATACCTTCACTCAACTCAATTGGTTTCTTAAAATGGAAAATTGTCTGTTTCCAGTGAGTTTTTGGTGCTTTAGGGCCAGTTGAAAACATAACCTTTGAAAAAAGAAAGATTGACAGAAAAAAGTAAATAGGACAGAGTTACTTCAATGGTCAATAACTGGCAGTTTAATTTTAGTGGCTGAACGCTGATGAACATTGATTTTGTATGTTGCTGAACAGAGTGTAAATGTGTAATGTTACTGAACAAAACTGAACAATAGGTGAACTTTGATCTCAAGACGTCTCATATCCCTTGATGCTTCCAAAACATGAATATGGTATGATAAATTCACAAATTTATCACTTTTTCATTCATGTTTTGGAAAGATCTTAAACAATCAAACATGGCATAGTCTCTGAATTATTATTAAATTATGACATCTGATACTGCTCTCATTAGTTAATCAAAACTGAATTGTGACATGCTTCCTGAAAGTTTAATGAAATGAAGGTTGTTAATGAAATTTCTTCCCAAAACTGTCAACCTTTTAGTCGAAATACATCTCTGTCCCAAACCACCATACTTCTCAACTTCCGTATATAGTAGATCTCTTTTGAAACGCGATATGTTCTGATTGCATAATGATTATTTGCGCTTCCTGAAATTGCACACTAGAAGCGAAACAACAAGTAGTAATGCAAACAAACTGAAAAATCACCTCACATGCTGAGTGAACAAATTTTCTGTTCACCTTGTCACTATGACAGAATTATCTTAAGCAGACTCAAATGGCCAATGCTGCTGAGAATCACTACACAGACTAAGTAGAAAAATGTGTCAAAATTGTCATCAACTTCAAGTACTGTACAGGTTGGGCAGAAAGGTGCGCTGATCAGAATCACAGTCGTCACTAAAATGCATGAACATAATAGTCAGTTTGCCAGGGCAGCACTGGCAGTTTAATATGTGGGTGTTATCTTCAAATAAACAAAATCACTTTCTGAATGCAAATCCCACTTTGCTGTAATGTTTTCAGTTTTTTGTGGCGCCCGCACTTTTGAAACTTTGAAATCTGAGACGTTTTTATGACCAAGATGGCCATTTCAATACTAAAGAATGAAGAATTACATTAGGAAGAGAACAATTTTGCTCTTCTTAAGGTCATATCTCCTCTCATGATCATATGTATATATTTCACCGCAAAAACCCAAGTACAACAATTGCATATTTTCTACATTGATTTCCAAAATCTAAGCATTTAAGAGGCATTGAGAGACACAAATCTTAGGTACAGTAAGTCCTATGCTTTATGTTTTCCAAACCAACCACCAAAACTTTAGGACTTCCAAGATTACTACAAAATACCAGACTTTTTCTTGGTTTTCTTATTTCCCCCCAATAAGTAGAAGCCCTGCATTTTGTATGTATTTATTACAAAATAAAAATTAAAACACTGTGATATAATGTCTCGAAAAAAGTAAGGGAATTGTCTTAAAGTAAAACTCTCTTGGAATTAATGCCTAAGGGCTCTACCAGAAGATTCATCCATCACATAACTATGTTAAATATAAAATTAATGAGTATACAATGAAAAGAAGAACAAAACAAACTAGTTGACTTAAAAGTTAAAATTCCTGATTTCATGAAACACACACTAATATTTAAGTCTATAGAGATGCTTCCCTGACATCACAAAACATGTGACAACAAACTCAGCCATATTGGATGTCAAGTGTACTGCATGCAACATCAACTCTGTGTACAAAGGTATTGGTCAATGCATAAAATGTCCAGTTCCTTCTCTTCAAAGAATGTTATTTTGATGGTAGTGAAAGTTTATTGGATAATCATCAAAGAAAATCACAGGGCATACAGTTTTTTATCAATTTCCAACAAATACGCAACATAGAGCTAGATGCGTTTCTGGAATTCTTCAGAAGCAATGGTGAAATTGGGAGAACATGTACTAACATGTACTGAATTGTGCAGTGCTCACTTCATGTCCACTGAGCCACTAAAAATAACGTAGAGTATTTTTCCATAAGATCATTATACAGCTAGCATTAAAACCCAACACATTTAGCCTATGTGCATACATGTGCATACAATTAATCCCAAACAGTTTACATAAGAAAACATTCTTTCAAAAGAAGGAAAAACCTTTTACATTTTGATCCATACAGTGCGTACACAGTGTAGTTTTTGTGCATCTACCAATTTTGACATCCAAAAGGTAGTGCAGGTAAAACCGTCCCATTGTGACTTCACGTGAAGAACTTCTATAAATTTCTCAGAAATACTTTTCTTGATTGAATTTATCTTTAAAGAGATATCATGAACAACACTTACAGTCCTTGTACAGTTCCTCTCAAAGATGACATCAAAATAGCCAACCAGTGCCTATCAACAGAAAAAAAGAAGTTAAGGAATTAATGTTTTCCAGTAAAACACAGTATAACTTACAACTGCCTTAATAGATATGAATTTTGATCAGAATCTATTATCTCTTAAACTTCAAATGTTCCATCATTAGCTGAATATTGAGGTCGAGGAAGGAATCTTGCAAATTGGGTAAACTTCATTTCTACTGTACATCTGTTTCTCCTAATAAAATAGTTACTTGGAGAAAGAAGGGCAAAAAATGTCCATAGTAAAGTTTTATTATTCCAGACTACAAATTACTTGGTGGTCAATAATGCACATAACAAAGGAAGTGAAATCTCTGATTCAGTTTGCTCCTGAAATAAAAAATGCTGTTTCACCAGAGCACTCAAACAGAGGTGTAGGGTGGTTCTCCCCAGCACCCCTGGGGCAAACCCTATTTCTGAAGCAGATTTTGGGGAAAAATTGTGCTCTTTTATTCACCAATAAAAGTTTTCTCAAGCAACCAGAAAGCCAAAAGGCTTAGTGATTCCTTGCCCAAAGGGGGTGCTTTGTTACACTGAGGTTCATCCATCAAATTTATACTTCTCTTCTACATCATTTTTTATGATGTGGTCACAATTTGACCCCTGCTCACATCAGCTCATGTCACATGACCTTTAAACCGAAACTTGAATAACCACAAAAAAATGAAAAAAAAAAAAATAAATACAACGTATGAGAAGGGATTTATCTGTGCTTCCTCCCTTGTAATGACATGTTTACAAAGTTTCAGTTTTTGACCTCTGGTGACCTCAAATGGCTTGTGACCTCCACAAAAAACAATAGGGTTTTTCCTCGCACCATAACACATCCACATACTTAGTATGAAACCTATCCAAGCTTCCTACCTTGAGATACTGTGTAAACAAGGTTTTCAGACTTTGACCCCCGGTGACCCCAAATGACCTTTGACCTCCACCAAAAACTATACGCTTCTTCCTCGCACCATAACGCATCCACATACTTAATATGAAATCAATCCAAGCTTCCTACCTTGCGATATGGTATAAAAAAGGTTTTCAGAGTTTGACCCCTGGTGATCCCAGACGACCTTTGACCCCCACCAAAAATAACAGAAATCTTCCTCTCACCATACCACATCCACATACTTGGTATGAAATCTATCCAAGCTTCCTACCTTGAAATATCATGTAAACAAGATTTTCAGACTTTGACCCCCGGTGACCCCAGATGACCTTTGACCTCCACCAAAAACAATAGGGTTCTTCCTCTTACCATAACACATCTACATACCAAGCATGAAATCTATCCAAGCTTTCTAACTTGAGATATCGTGTAAACAAGGTTTTCAGATTTTGACCCCCGGTGACCCCAGATGACCTTTGACCTCCACCAAAAACAATAGGGTTCTTCCTCTTACCATAACACATCTACATACCAAGCATGAAATCTATCCAAGCTTTCTAACTTGAGATATTGTGTAAACAAGGTTTTCAGATTTTGACCCCCGGTGACCCCAGATGACCTTTGACCTCCACCAAAAACAATAGGGTTCTTCCTCTCACCACAACGCATCTACATACCAAGCATGACATCTATCCAAGCTTTCTAACTTGAGATATCGTGTAAACAAGGTTTTCAGATTTTGACCCCCGGTGACCCCAGATGACCTTTGACCTCCACCAAAAACTATAGGGTTCTTCCTCTCACCACAACGCATCTACATACCAAGCATGAAATTTATCCAAGCTTTCTAACTTGAGATATCGTGTAAACAAGGTTTTCAGATTTTGACCCCCGGTGACCCCAGATGACCTTTGACCTCCACCAAAAATGATAGGCTTCTTCCTCTCACCACAACGCATCTACATACCATGCATGAAATCTATCCAAGCTTTCTAACTTGAGATATTGTGTAAACAAGGTTTTCAGATTTTGACCCCCAGTGACCCCAGATGACCTTTGACCTCCACCAAAAACAATAGGGTTCTTCCTCTCACCACAACACATCTACATACCAAGCATGAAATCTATCCAAGCTTTCTACCTTGAGATATCGTGTAAACAAGGTTTTCAGATTTTGACCCCCGGTGACCCCAGATGACCTTTGACCTCCACCAAAAATGATAGGGTTCTTCCTCTCACCACAACGCATCTACAAACCAAGCATGACATCTATCCAAGCTTTCTAACTTGAGATATTGTGTAAACAAGGTTTTCAGATTTTGACCCCCAGCGACCCCAGATGACCTTTGACCTCCACCAAAAACAATAGGGTTCTTCCTCTCAATATGGGCCATCTATGTACCAAGTTTGAGAACTGTCCAACTTTCCCTTCTTGAGATATCGTGTAAACAAGCTAAGCTGTCACATACGCACACACACACACACACACACACACGACATCACCATCGCATAGATTCCTTGCCTGCCTTCAGCAAGGAATCAAAAATGGTTCAGACCCCTACAAAAAAATCCCATATGCCAATGCAACTGAAGTCACATCAGTTTCTTCCAAATCTGAACTCAAATGAAGCAGGTATGATATCATGGCTTCATGTTAATGAATGCCCCTTTTTTCGAGTATAACTCTTGTAATATCAAAGCCCCATCTTCAGCCTTTACCATCTAGTGTCAAGATGACAACATTCTCCTCCACAAAAATAGAAACTTGAGTTTTACTTACTGTACACATGTCTCTCCTAGTCATCACTAGTTTGAAGTCTGTCGTAAAGTCCAGATCTTTACTATTAGTACTTGTTACATCAATGCACTGCAAAATGTAAAAAGACAAACAACATATAAATGCAGGAGTAAATTTGCAGAAGATGTATTTAAATTTCTTCACGAACTCACTGAACAAAGCTTTTACCATTGAATCATTGCGAAAAGCTGGGAGAACCACGAAAAGCAACTATTAAAAAGTTGGAAGAGCTGATTGCTTTTAAGAGTCACTGGCAGCAACTCCAAAGAAGCCACCTGATACCAGCACACACATAAAACCGCTCCACCTTGTTCTCTCTCACACTAATTTCAACCACTGAGAACCAAACTATAAAACACTAACACAGGACATGACTAGTCCGACCCCTGGTTAACTTGCAGTCTATTATCTGTGGAGGGATACATAAGGAAAAATGCTGCTGTCCTAAAAACACAGGACTGGCCTTTTTAATCAAACTTAGTAACTGAATGCATCTTTTAAAAACATGTTACAATGAAGATATTTTCATGCATCAGATATGATAATAGCTTATTTCGAGATTGTGTATTACGATGAGTGGTTGTAAGGCATGACAACATTAACTTCAAACGACAAACCTTTATCATGGCTGGTTCTGACATAACAACTCCTGGCAAAATAAAGTCCACGCTTGCCTCTTCCAGCAGTGTTGTCCTCATACAAGACATCTTGAAACCGTAAACATCATCCCAATACCTTACATGGTCTGCATAGGTGGCCATATCTCCCACGGCAACCAAGCTCAGAGTAGTTAAATCAGGGTATACTGTGGAAAAAGTTATTTAAATGAATAGTAATAAGCAGAAAGTAGAAATCTTTGAACTATGCCACCTGGTCAGCAGTCTTTTGACTCAAATAATCATTATAATCGGTCCGCTTAAAAGCTTCCCACTATGAATCAGCAAATAGATCCACTACAAAATGATCATGATGATCGTACCTGTAAATACTTTTTTTATGATGACAAAAGAACATTTTTTTTTGTCCTGGTCCTTGCAGACCTCTGTATATCCAATCAGTACAGGCTACAATTTCTGTAGCAACACAGTTATGGGTAGCAAACATGGGTGGAAAAGTTAGGAAGCTGGGAGGCTCGACCTTCATGGCATATAAGGGTATCTGGAGGAAAATCCTGGCAACCACAGCGAAATTTACCTTTTTTGTACATGGAAATGTGGAAGAAATTGTGGAAAATGTGACTACCTTCCCAGGAAATGACCATTCTTTCCAGTCTTGGTGGTGTACTCCAGCATTTAACCACCTAAAGGAAGTAGTTGTCATAAGCTCTAGACTACAATATTTTCCTTTATACTTAACCCCTCCCCGGAATATAAGTCCCCTGTGAACTTCTGACAAAAATGAGTATGCCTACAGGAACAAAGCCAGGCCTAACCTATAGCCCTGACATTAGTTCACAATAGTGCAGTTTAAAAAAAGCCTTTGCAAACAGTTTGAATTCAATCCATGTGCAAGTTTCCAAAACACAAAATACTAACCACAACAACAAGTGTCAAAATTAATGGACAATACATGGACCACTTACAGACACTAGTTTAGGCTTTAGCGGTGGTAACTTTGATTTTATTACAAATACCCCCCTCCCCCCTCCATACCATGTACATGTAAAATAAGTTAGTTCTACAGAATGCAGTGAATGGTATTTAAAGGATGTGGAAAGAGGACCTCTAACCCTACTAGACTGACTGAATTATTCTGAATATGGTGATTCACAGCAAGATTGGTACATAAACAGGAAGACAAACACCAGGGCCAGGCTTCTTTAATAACTGCTCTCACTCAGGGAGTTGTAAGGGAAGGAGATCCAACATTTATATTTCCTTTGAGACTAGGTAGTTGCCGGCATTAAACTTCCTGTTGTCTTGCTCTTGAAACCTCTCTAAGACGTGAAAGAGATTTTGGTAGAGAAGACAATGGTTTGTATCGTCTGCTACATCTCAAAAACTCATCATGATGATTTCATCAATTGGCATTACACTGCCAGTCATCAAAACCAGAATGCAAAAATGCATTGAGGTTTCGATGATATATGTTCTATTCCAAATAATGCCATGATGTCCCATGTCTTTCAGTCACTGGTCAAAATTTCCCAAGAATTCCCAAGATCGTCATCTGGGGTTACGAGAGGTCAAAAAGCAAAATTTCCCAAGAATTCCCAAGATAGTCATCAGGGTCACCAAAGGACAAAATGCAAAATATCCCAAGTATTCCTAAGGCCTAACGTTACAGTATAGCCTAGAGGCTATGCTAAATACTTGGCAAGGCCCTAAGTAACATTAGCCTAGGCCTAGCTATAAGTATAAACCTAGCCTAGGCCTATGCACAGCTGGTCACAGAAATATCTCTGTAAATACTACAAATTTAGATGATGGGTACCAACATTTGACAGGCAATAACTGCTTTGACTAGCCCTAGCCTAGGCCATAGCTATTACAGTAACCTAGGCCTACCTCTAATAAGTAATATCAGCCCATACATACTGTACTACAATTAGGCTAGCCTGTACTGTGGCAGTTAGGCTAGGACTTAGTCACAGGACTAGGACTTTGTCTAGGCCTAGCCCATAAACCTGGAACTCTGCATTAGATTTATGTACTGAGTCTAACATTATTGTGTGTGTAGGCTAATGTTTGTTGTTGGTTCTGTAACAACACTTAAGTTAGGCCTAGGCCCTAACTGTTAGGCCTTGGCCTACAGTATGTGTACCAATAGCGTGAAACATATAAAAGTGTTTTCCCCGATATTGTAATAACATTTGCGAGGTTATTTCAATGCTGTATGAAAGACTTGGTCATTGCACTGATTATGGAAGAGACTCGATGTACAATTTGATAAATTCATAAATTCTGAAAAATACAATCCAGAAATGTGTTTCACTCTATTGGTACACATACTGTAGGCCTACGTTAAAACTTGATCTGCCTGGTAAATTTTCCACTAAAGTTACTCATACTACTCTGCTACTCTGAAGAGGAGCCATATTACAACATACTGTGATATTCCTGCTGTAATTTTTATTATTCCATTTCTTGGTGCTATTTTTCCAATCCAGTTACAGTCAAATCTAACATTAACGTTGGGCTACTCAGCCAGCTCAACAGACCTTGGCAGGAGTCTGTCACTGCACTCAGAAACTAGCTTTTAACACAGTTTTTGATTGGTTGAAAGTGGATCTGTTTACAACTGATCAACCAATGATATGGTAGCTTATGGAATGTCATGGATCTGCTGCAAACTATCTACTGATTGGTTTAACATCAACTTGTTGACAAAAATTTAACCAATAACATAACAGCATAGATTACTGGGCTCAAATAAATACACTACAGTACTGTACAGAAAAGTGAAATACTGTAGTCTATTCTCAGTCTTTTGATATGTTGGCCAAAGAATAATAAAGTTCGTGAAAGGACCTATTTACTCATTCAAAATTTGGATTATCAAGGAAAAATCTGTATTCCCATATTTACAATGATTTTCCGTACTGAATATGGAAAGTCCGTGCTGGTTGGGAGCTCTGTCTCAGGGTTTGACCCCCCTGGTGACCCCAGATGACTTTTGACCCCCACCAAAAATGATAGAGTTCTTCCTCTTACTATAAGGCATCTAAATACAAGGTATGAAATTTATCCAAGCTTCCTACCTCGAGATATTGTGTTGACAAGGTTTTCCGAGTTTGACCCCCGGTGACCCCAGATGACCTTTGACCTCCACCAAAAGTGAAAGGGTTCTTCCTCTTACCATAACGCATCTACATACAAAGTATGAAATTCACCCAAGCTTCCTACCTCAAGATATTGTGTTAACAATGTTTTCAGGGTTTGACCCCCGGTGACCCCAGGTGACCTTTGACCTCCACCAAAAACAATAGGGTTCTTCCTCTCAGTATGGGGCATCCATGTATCAAGTTTGAGAACTGTCAGAGCTTCCTTTCTTGAGATATCATGTTAACAAAGTTTTCAGGCTTTGACCCCCGGTGACCCCAGATGACCTTTGACCTCCACCAAAAATGATAGGGTTCTTCCTCTTACCCTAACGCATCTACAGTAAAACCCCGTTTATCTGAACCCCGTTTATCCGAATTAGCCGTTAGATTTAACAACAATAATATTCAACACATTTACGGTAGTATCCGCCAAGTTTTCAGTGCTGAACAAGGCAAAATTCAACGTAAATTTTTGCAGAAATGAATTTTTCTCGAGACTTTAAAAGTCATGGCAAGATGTCACGATGGCTAAAACAGCCGACATGTGGACATAGAAAACAATCTGTTATCTCTTTGTCAAATTTGGAAGAAATATCGTACGTATTTGCTTTGAAATTCTTGTTAGGAGCAATTTGTCGGTATAGGCTCAATATCCTCTTATACAAAAATACGTTAGGCTAGCGTAAGTCCTAGTTCACCAAATCTGAAAAAATAGTAACGTAGTGAGCTTCATACCTAAAAATAACGAAAGCAGACCTAACAAAAACATTGCGAATTGCTATTTGAGAGTCTCCTGCACATGTGTCTCTAACATTTTTGGAAATTTATGCAGAATTTATACTCTAGATATCTCTCCAGATCGTTACAGCTTTTCTCCAGCCCACACACTCATTCAGTGTGTAGAAAGCATTGGTCATTCAGAAGAGCGAAAGCTCGAATTTTAGGAATAAAATTTCTCTGTTTTAGAGGTCTTAAAATTTGTTTGTCATATTATCGGTCACTAAAAATAGTAACGAAATATTTTGGGGGGTTTTGTCTGCAATTTTTTAGCCTTTTCGGAATTATTTTGGAAATGTGTTGACACACTGTCTTATGGACCCAGTGTACCGTACTTGAGGCAAAAACTCGGAACCTCGTTTATCCGACTTTTTTCGTTATCCGAACTACCTTCGGTCCCGATGTGTTCGGATAAACGGGGTTTTACTGTACATACAAAGTATGAAACTCATCCAAGCTTCCTACCTCAAGATATTGTGTTAACAATGTTTTCAGGGTTTGACCCCAGGTGACCCCAGGTGACCTTTGACCTCCACCAAAAACAATAGGGTGCTTCCTCTCAATATTGGGCATCCATGTACTACATTTGAGAACTGTCAGAGCTTTCTTTCTTGAGATATCGTGTTAACGAAGTTTTCAGGGTTTGACCCCCGGTGACCCCAGATGACCTTTGACCTCCAACAAAAATGATAGGGTTCTTCCTCTTACCATAACGCATCTACATAATAAGTATGAAATTCATCCAAGCTTCCTACCTCAAGATATTGTGTTAACAATGTTTTCAGGTTTTGACCCCTGGTGACCCCAGGTGACCTTTGACCTCCACCAAAAACAATAGAGTTCTTCCTCTCAATATGGGGCATCTATGTACTAAGTTTGAGTACTGTCAGAGCTTCCCTTCTTGAGATATCGTGTTAACGAAGTTTTTAGGGTTTGACCCCCGGTGACCCCAGATGACCTTTGACCTCCACCAAAAATGATAGGGTTCTTCCTCTTACCCTAACGCATCTACATACAAAGTATGAAACTCATCCAAGCTTCCTACCTCAAGATATTGTGTTAACAATGTTTTCAGGGTTTGACCCCCGGTGACCCCAGGTGACCTTTGACCTCCACCAAAAACAATAGGGTGCTTCCTCTCAATATCGGGCATCCATGTACTACATTTGAGAACTGTCAGAGCTTCCTTTCTTGAGATATCGTGTTAACAAGGTTTTCAGAGTTTGACCCCTGGTGACCCCAGGTGACCTTTGACCTCCACCAAAAACAATAGGGTTCTTCCTCTCAATATGGGGCATCTATGTACTAAGTTTGAGTACTGTCAGAGCTTCCCTTCTTGAGATATCGTGTTAACGAAGTTTTTAGGGTTTGACCCCCGGTGACCCCAGATGACCTTTGACCTCCACCAAAAACAATAGGGTTCTTCCTCTCAATATGGGGCATCTATGTACCAAGTTTAAAAACTGTCAGAGTTTCCCTTCTTGAGATATTGTGTTAACGAGCAGTGTCACAAACACACACACACTCACACACACACCCACACCCATACGCACATACACACATACACACATACATACACACGCCATCATGACCGCATAGGTTTCTCTTTTCATCGAAACCAAAAATTACAAAAATTTAAGCTTTCGTCGTTTGTTGTCGCAGTTAAAGTCATTTCAATTAACTTCAATCAAGAACTTTTTAAAAACCTCCATCGCTGACAATGCTTGATACTTATGTGGACAGTTGCGAAAATTGTGACTATTTCTGTAGGTTTGAACAATGTGTCAAGAAGGTGCCCCATCAAGGTCATAGGAAAACAAAGAACTTATAGCAGTTAAACGTTTATTTACAGTTGTTTATCTTAAAATCTTTATTAAAGCTTAGCCCTTGTCGGCAAAGAGGTTGCACTTCAAAGTAACATGTTAACAATAACCTTTCTTTCTGGATTACCTGGGTTTGAAAGGAGCAGACAATCATTAACAAGTGTCAGTCAGAAAAGGCTTATCAATGGGAATAAAGGGACCTGTCAATCAAATTTTGTTACCTGAAAAGGGATTAATTATTTTCAAGCAAATATTGTCTGACGGATTTAAGCGTTGGATCTCCTTCCCTGACGACTCTCTGTCTCACTCTTACCTTTAATCTTTCATATAATGCTCCTACTGGAATCAAACTTAATATAGAGCATAAACCTTTAATATGAAACATGGCCCGGGCCACACAATAATCCAAGATTTACAAGCTATCACATCTTGTGACAGCCATGTTAATTTTGTTGTTTAACTTTCACAGAATTTCATGTGTCATGATATAAAACACATGTTGAAGTTACACAAGAAACCTGCAACAACTGTTCACAAGTTTGTTCATTCCATTCAAATGAACACCTAAATCTGACTTGTTACCTCCCAGTGTATGGTCTGAGTATTAGAACAAGTTTCAGTGTACATGCTAAGTAGATCAAAATTATTTCACCTTCGTGGAAAGTTGAACCCAGTGCACAGGATCTGAGCTGTTATCTAAACATGGGCTACGACATTTGAATACATTGGATGCACCCTATGGTTATTAAACAAAGCTTTGCAGGGTCAATATGTTTAAACCCAAAGACAATGGCAGCACCTGGTGAAAAGAAACTCACCCATGCCTCCTTCTATAAGATGTTTATCCCTTGCATATAGAACTGTATCCAACATAGATTCAAAAAGAAGAAAATATCCCATCCACTCTGATATGATCACATCCACCTACAAAGGGGGAACAAAAACTTCCAATAATCTTTATCCGCAGTTGAAGACTGAAAACTTTGAAAATAAAAAAAAGATTTGATGCAGAGTCACTTACATACTTCTTTTTATAGAACCCCCATTAAAAGTGCCACCAAAGAACGTTTCAATACGAGAGAGTTTAGTGCAGCGAAACACTCTCAGGCAGTATTAAAACACACACACTTGGCACTTAAAAAGTTAAGCCATACCACAGGTGGCAAACTAATATCTAGACACTACTTTGGAAAACTTTTAAAGTATACTGACGCACAATTCTATAATTTCATTTCATTTCATTTATTTGTTTTCCACTTCAAGTACAGTAACAATTTCAAGTTAACATAATTACAAAATAATGGGAAGTGAAAGGAAATGCAACTAAAAGCCAGAGGGCTTGTCGAGAGAGCACTCCCTAAAATGAACATATGTAATAACATAATGCAGAAAAAGGAAAAGCAGAAACTAAGCAAACCACCACCCCTACCCCTCCCAAAAAAAACTAACAGATTAATCTCAGTAACAGTCCCAGAAACCCAACACCACAAGAATGAGAACAGCACCGCACCCCCAGAAACAACAACCCCCCACCCTTCTCAAAGGGGAGAACAAATAAGGGGCGTAAATGCTTAATAATCACTGATAAGATGTCTAGAAAAGTTGCTACGGAAAGAAATAAGGTTTGGTTTGCTCTTCACGTGACTAGGAATGGTATTCCAGAGCCTGACTGTATGGTACCTAAAAGAGATTTTGTTGGAAGATGATGAGGTAATAGGAATGTGGAGATGACCAGACTGCCGTGTATTGTAGCCATGAACAAGATAATTGTGCGTGTAGAAGTCAGAAAATAGTGTTGGTAACAGGTTATGAGTTAGTTTATACGTAAATGTGACAGTATTTAAATTTATGATGTCATGTAACTTCAGGAGGTTCAGGCTTTTGAACAAATTGCTGGTGTGATCTCGTGATCTTGAACGAGTAATGTGGCGAACAGCTCTTTTCTGAAGAGTGACTAATCTCTTAATAAGAGAGGAGGAAGCACTGGACCAGACTGTTGAACAAAAGGTGAGACGAGGATAAATTAATGTTAGGTAGATCATTCTCAAGACGTTTTGAGGAAGTGTATGCTTGAGCCGACCCAATATGCCAACACCCCTTGCGACTTTAGAGCACAGGTGGGAAATATGGTTCTCTTATTTAAGACGTGGGTTGAAATAAACACCAAGAAACTTAGTCATACAAGCAACTTCAACTGGTTGGTTATTAATATGTATGTTGAAATTATACTTTTTCCTGTTGAAGTTAAATACCATGTAGTTTGTTTTACCTATATTGAGGGAGAGCTTATTGGAGGCAAACCAGTCTGAATACAACCTTAACTCTTTACAAACAGTTTCTTCTAGGTTCTGCGGGTCGTTGGAGCTAAAAAATATATTCGTATCATCAGCAAATAATACCATCCAAGAATTGGAAGAAATCTCACTAATATCGTTCATGTAAATTATGAATAAAAGAGGTCCAAGAATAGAACCTTGGGGGACCCCACATTCTTATCAGATTCGACATTTCTAAAAGTGGTGATCTGCGATCGATTGGTTAAGTAACTCTTGATCCAGTTGTAAGCTTTGCCACGGAAGCCACAGGATTGTAATTTATCTAACAATATATCGTGATTAATGGTATTAAAGGCCTTTGATAGATCAAGGAAGATGGCCAAAGAGATGAGATTATTGTCTTGTGCCCTGCTTAATTTATTGATTACATCTACGAGAGTGAGTTCAGTTGATCGACCTTGACGGAAACCATACTGGTTGTCACAGAGTATGCCGTGTTTGCATAGGAATGACTGAAGTTTGTAAAACATTATCCTTTCAAAGATCTTTGAAAAACAAGAGAGAATGGAAATTGGACAATACTTGGCAAATGTGTGCAGGTTACCACTTTTAAAAATAGGAATGACTTTGGTAATTTTGAGTTTATCAGGAACAATACCTTGAGAGAGAGAAAGATTACAAATATAAGTAAGGGGTTCAGAGATGCAACAAATTACTTTACAAACAACAGAAGGTCGAAAACCATCGTAACCTGCAGCCTTATTAGGTTTGAGACACTCAAATGCAATCTTAACTAAATCACTACCACTGACAGGTGATATAAAACACATACTAAGATTATTACTAGGTATAGGTTTCCTTTGTGATACCTTTTGGTATTTTGTCTGCTTAATTTGGTCCAAGGTTCCCAAAAAAATTGTTGAAGGCATCTGCATTATCCTTAGGATCACTTTTTAAGGTATCACCCTCGGTAAATGAATCAGGGTAATCAGACTGGTTGTGCCCTTTGTGTAGAAGTGAATTAATGTGTTTCCACGTCATCTTCGATTCATGCCTAGCATTGCTAAAAATTTCTTCATAATGTTGCTTCAACATAATGGTCCCTAACCAGTTGCATAGTGAAGAGGGAAGGGGAAATTTTCCCAGCACAAACATACAGGGAAGCCAAATTGATTTCTTTTTTCTTCTTGTTATGTCTGAATTTAATAAGCGGAAAGCTGTCCATGTAAATTTTGTTAAATGTATCGTAGAAAGCATTAAAAGCAGAATTTGCTCAGGGTTTCAATACTACACATTAAGTCACTGGTTCTAACCAACTATCAATTCTGTAGCAAACTATTACTAACCAATGTAAGAAATACACACTCTTCTGTAGTTGTGTATTTGGCACATTTCACATTTTAACAGCTTTGTGCGAGTACATGCAAAAAATGTGTACGAAACTGTCCAGTAAGATCTGAATTGAAACATTCTGCAATTGTTCAAGTTAATTTGTGATAAGCGATTCGTACATGGTGAATTTTGTTAACAAAATAACTACAGCAGAGATTTTAACTTCAAATAGAAATGGTTGCAGCAATCCTGGTTTCAATTCATTTTCAAATCATTTTTGCTTTAGTAAATGGAACATAAGTTGTTCTCTCAAAGTAAGCATTGACATGCAGGTAACTGAGGTCTACAAGTGAGCACAGCACTGATACACAACTGTAAAGCTTTGTATACACTTCAATATCTATTCTTACAGGAGGATGAAAGAGGGGGGAGGGGTCAGTGTTGGGTATACACAGTTTTTGAATTGTTTGACATTTTAAATAGTTGTAAATACAAGAGATGTTGGGTCCAAATTGCTTCATATCCCTTTTCTTAAAAAAAAATGCTTTAACTCACATGGAGTAATGTTAAAATGCATATATTGCAATGCATAGATCCATGACAAAAATTTTGTTCTCAAAAACTTAATTGTGGACATGCTGGCATGGTACAATATTGATACAATGGTCGTGGGGTTTTGAAATTGCCATTTATTAGCTTTTTGGAGCTAAACTCTTCATTTCTTTTATGTGTAATTTTGTTTACTGAAAGTAAGGGCTCTTATTAAACAAGTCTTACACAATTACATGGTAAGGTACTCTTCCATGTAACTAACACTTCTAAGTTCTGCTATGTGCTCCAAGAATGGGAATGTTTCAGATTTGGCTCTAATATAATATGTGATTGTATTCGAGATGAAAGACTTATCCACACAGCTCTCTGATCAGAGTGCTTCCAGCATAATGATCATACTTTTTTTCAAAGATTGTTAAAATATTCAAAAATTAAACAAAATTCTGACTTACCTTTTCCACAGGTATCTCTACATCCTCTAACCGCCCTTTCACAAATGTGATTTTATCGTCCAATTTATTCTCTCTGAAAAACATCAAATTAATAATTGAATTAGAAATGACTTTCTTGTCAAAAGCAAAGAAAATAAGTGTCAATAGCATACATCAGTGAGGCCCAGCCAGTTGATCACACCTGTCCATTGCAGACTGATTCTCAATTAATCACAAGAAGCCTACACAGTTTTATCAAATAAATGTTTTTTCTGCTGTAACATGAGATTTCAAAATAAAGAATGTTTAGATGCAACTGTCATTGCACGGAAGTGTTATCTCCAGCAATGTGGAATGTATTTTTAGCAAAAATGTTCCAAGTATTTTATGAACCAACTGCAGGATGGTGGGCAGGTGGGGCTCCATTTAGATGGTAGGTTCTGATGGTAAATTTCTGCTGAATGACAACTGCAAAATGTTTCAAGAGAGGGTGGCTATCCCTCAGTATACATATTTACTGTATCTTAAATTGGAATTTTTTTTATCCTTCCTTCTGTACATCTAAATTACAATAACATCACCTTGACAGGTATTAGGAATCTTACCACAGAAAAAATATTGATACACTTTGAAGAAAACAAGAAAAGTTCAACTTAAGTGCCTGCTAATCTATTCAACTCTTATGTCATGCCATGTAAAATCAACAGATTCTGCAGACATTTTGAAGCCCTACAGAAGAAAGGGAACTAAGAGAAATGTATACTACAATGATTTTGGATGCAATCCTCTATTTTTCTTCAGTTATACAAACAGCTATGTATTTAAATCTAATTGTACTGCACACATTATGGATCGTAAAGGATCTTCTTTTCAAATACACTCTAATACATTTTAATTGTGTCACATAAGACTAAAACTTTCAACAATATCGACAGCCTTATTTCAAATTTACTGGACAGAAATGAATAAAGGAGAGTTATCTATTTTGCACATCCATCTTTACTACAGTGCTTCTTGATTATATCCTCAAGACATTGTTTACCTGACAATGTCCATTGCTTGATAGATGATTTCAGATTGGTCGATTGCTATCACCTGCTTTGCTCCAGCACGAGCTGCAAACATTGACAGAATAGCTGTCCCACAACCTACATCCAGAACAACCTGAAGAGTGCACAACAGAAATAAAATGACTGCCTACCTATTACATACTCCAGAACAAAACACAAAAGATAGTTTACAACAAAACACTGACTTCCAAAAGAATTAAGTTTAAAAGACTTTTCAACAAATTTCTGCAAATATCATCTTACTGCTGTGTAATTTTTCTATCATCTGTGGTAAGATCTAGCATCTAACATAAAATCACCCAAACCATTACTTTCCAAAACAGTAAAACATTATGTCCTTAACAGGTAACTTGTTTATCAACATATAGTCAAATTAAAAACACAGTTATTTTTTTTTTTTAACCCACATCTCACTTTTGCATTTCTCGTAAATTTGTCTTTCTATTATCCTCCTTTCATTTTGATCACTGTCTTAATTTACCTACATTCCCTTTTTTCTCTCATGTCCATCAAATGATTTTTTGCTATTCTTTTTGCAGGTCACAGTTATTCATTCTCTGTTGAAATCATTTGTGAAAGAAATTTCAGTAGAATTGAATAGAATAGAATTACATTTAATTGACTGGAAATGAGTTGAGTTGAATTTAGTGGAAATGAACTGAAAGGAACAGAAGTGAAGTGCATTGAAAGTCTGAATTAAGTAAAATACTAAACAGAAAAATATAAAGAAGAATTAAAATAAATTGATACACAGTCTGCTTTCACTGATAAACAATGATGTTGTCAAACCCTTTAGGTACTTCTCCCTACAGTAGTGTGACCAAATGGAGATAACAGAGAAGTGACATACCATGACGGCAGTTACTGTGTAAGGTTGTCCACCTACAGGGTTCATATGATCCAACATTTTTACGAAGGAGAGATGATCAATGTAATCATACTCTCCACAATTCATGGGAAAACAACTGGAAACCATTGCTCCCACTACAATATATAGAGTTATAGTCTTCCTATAAATGATACAGAATAAAAAATAAATGGGGTTGACAAATGCAAGTTTTCCCATCAGTGCTCCAGAGTTATGCCTCCCCTCCACCTCCACCTCCCCCTTTACCTGGCCTATATCCAGAAGAAATGCTGTCACTGATCCTTTTATTTTTTTTATCCAGGATACACATCTGAAGACAATGCCACAGGAAATTTCTGTTTCCCACTTCTGTCACCCACATCAAATATATTGACATTCAGTCTAACAGAACAACATGGACGAAAATTCACCTCAGTAGAAATAAAGGAATCCTTTCCAATCCCAAACTCACAAACAGCGATTCATCTGTCATATAAGCTTTTATCACATTGACTTACCTTGTTTTTGAATAAATTTGGGTTGTTCTTAATAAAATCCCTGTAATTTTCTGTCCGTATTTTATCCTTCAGCATGACTTCATGAATACCAAAATGAGCATAGGAATCAAAGTATGCATTGTCATCATCAGCTTTACGTTGCTGCAATGGAAACTGCTTGTCTGTTTCTGGCTCAGTATTCATAAGCCTCTCTGACAGTAACCTGTAAAAAAAAATTGTTTGTAACTACATTGTAAGAAAAAATCAAATTTGTAAATTGAACCAATGTTTAATATGAAGGGCTCCTAAATCTTGACAAATATTCCATAAAATTCTGAAGATGTTTCTGAAGCAAATTCTGGGTGATATTTTCCATCTGGGTATGACAATATTTCTCACTGATGTTCCTTTGCTGGGATCCCTTGAAGAAATTTTAACCTTTGTCTAATGAACATCTAAGGAAATGAACAGGTGATGCAAAGGTTACTTGAAAAAAGCAGTTGGGTTTCTTGGAATTGTTCCACCTTTTCTGCATAAACCTCACTTAATACACAGGGTGATTCAAATCACTTAAAGACATGCAAAATAGCAAAGTCTAATTCCAAAAATTCAGAAAAAAACAAACAAATTCTTTCATGGGTGGATGCAGCTAATTTTTTTACTCTTTACTTATACTACTCTCATAAATTCAGCCAGGAGTAACTGCTATATTTTTCTTATCAACTATAAGGTCAATATTTATGCTAATTCAGGCCAGGACAATAGTGCATTATTTCAGTAACAACTAATGTCTACGAAATGTTGAGCCTTCAGGAGTAGCTGCATTATATCAACTAGCTACAATATCAATCTTTACTTATTTACTGTAAAATGGGAAATTTTCACAGGGTTAAATTTTCGCGTTTTTCGCGACCAAGTACCTAATCGGGAATTAAAGACCAGTGAAAGAACTTTTTGGTTAGTCTGTACAAGACTATGTTGGTTGCCTGCAACAGCGAATTCTTCACTCCGCAAATATGTGAACAAGGTACAGATTTGCCAAACATTAGCCTCGCAGAAATTTCCTGCTATACAGTATATCAATCCTAGTGCAGGCCAGGATACTATTGCATTATTTTAGTTATCTACTAAAGGTACCTCAATCTGTTTAGATCCTCAATGGATCTGGTCAAAGCTTCCTCTGCTCTCTCAGCTCTTTGCTCTGCTGCCCTCAACCGATGCAATAAGTCCCTGTGTTGCTCTGGTGTCAGTCCTTCACACATCACTTTCTCTGGACGTTGGAGTGACTGGCCTTGTGATTCTAAGTAAGACTCAATGTCTGTATACATTCAAAGAAAGATAGTTTTTGACTTACTGTTCATTTTTGTTCTTAGCAACTTAAGTAAATGTTGACACAGTCAAACAGCAGGCAGAGAAAATTTCACCATATTTTTTTTTCAAATTGATGAGACAACAGTAAATTGTGCTGGTATTTATTAAACACAATGTTTAATATTGATATGGTACCAGTGTTAGCACTGGGTCTCAGAACTTATAGGAAAAATCCCCCCTCCAAAATATTTAAGGGGGATTTTGGTTCAAAGCGGGGTCTCGAAGAGTTGTAACATAAAAAGTAAACTTTTTCCCAACAGATTTTCCAAGCAGGTGTGGAATACTTGAAGGATGATTATTGAAGAGTGTGGGAATCACATGACCCTGCTGCCTATTAAATGTGAGCAGTGTATGGTACTTAAACACAACTAAGTTATATAGGTATATTTCCCGCACAATCACGACAATTTTGCAAGTATTTTGTCACTGATCAGTAACCAACTTCCTAGAAATCTACATGATGTTGGCAGCATCTATTAAAGGGAAACTCCTGAATGCACTTTATGCAAAGAAAGAAGTGTCAAAGGGCATATGTAATCACTGGAATTAAATTTAAACCTCTTCCATGTAACCATATTGTCTGTCCCTGATATTTTTTGTGTACATGATCATCTTGGGCATCAATGGAGACATAGACATAACAGCATAATTTTAATTTGACAAACCGGTATTTCAAAATTTACTCTGGGTATATGTTTACTTGTTTCAATTTATGACAGGGTGCTGTGTTCCTTTAATTTGACTGCAATAACAAAACTGACTGAAGAGAGCAAGTCATTGAAATGAATGAGATGCTTTAAAGAGGTTACAAAATATTACCAAAGAGAAGCAAGGCATCTGAATGAGAGGATGGCTTCATAAAGCAATCTTCATCCCAAGGTTTAGAATCTTCCCAGCAGCACTGGATGATTTCAGAAGCTGGCACATTCTGTAAAAGCAGATGAAGTACATAGCTCTGTATTACTTCTTATAAGAAATCCTCCAGAATTGATTATTTGCAAAGTTTCTGCCAATTCCAGATTTACTGACAGTCCTAATCAGATGACATGTAAATACTAGTGTTGAACCGATTAGTGGTATTCATTATCAGTTCCAGACTGGAGGTGGGGGGGGGTGAGAAGTTGAAAGTTATTTCAGACCACTGTCCCCCTCTCCTTTGGGCAATTTTTTAATATGCAAGGGTCCTTAGATGCAATTTGATGCAACATATTGGGAAAATGTAACAGAAAATTACTGCAAATTTTTACATTTTTTACAGAAGAAACAAACAAGGGGTTTTTGTCCTTGGGTTGAGGGGGAACATACTTCCAACATACCACATTTTCTACTGGGAGCTAACCCCCCTCACCACATTTTGACCTCCCACCCACTTCCTATGCCTATGACAGGATAAACTGCCCATTAATTTAGCTAGCCTGCAGGCCCAAGGCTAGAATTCCAGCCAGTATATAGCTCTCAATGATGCAGGCCCAGTGGTCCAATTGACTTTTGGAGAGGCAAAATACAGTGAGGAAGTTGGGCTGGTAGGTTATTGCTTGATCAGTAGCTTAACAATCTCACTGAACCTTAAAACCAGTGGAAAGCACAAACCTTGATCAAACCCTTCAAGGAAACAAAGCCATTTAAGAAATCACTCACTCCAGGACTACTAAATGAACATTTCTTTTTCTCAACAACAGTTATGATTGTTCCTATTCAGGGCTGTACAGAAGGGAAGAAACTATAGCCACTGACTTCTAAACAAAAACATTAAGGAACCAGCATCATCAGATGGTTCACAATCCTTTCTGTAACCTTCATAGCAGGTGTTGAAAATGTACTCCTCCTTTGGCGTACATACAACTGCAAACAATGACAGTGATCATTCAATTTCGCTATATTCATGAGCTTGATTTGAAGTTACCTTTCCACTGTTGATTGGTTTTGATACAGTATATGAATATTCATATTACATGACAAAACTTCAACTGTACCATTGTTCTACTACATTCTCATTTCCACACAGTAAATCAATGGAACTTCTTCCTTGAGTGAGTTATAAGCCAGAAGAATCACACACTAAAATACATTGACTTAAGTCGTGAAAACTGCATGGTAATCAGACTTGCTTTAGTTGATTTTTATTGAATATTTATGATCTGTGTTTGTTGTGATCGTATATGAATAGTTAATAGCATACAGAGTTTGCAGAGTTCGATGAAAGAATTCCTGCGAAAGTTTGTGGACCTTGGTATTACAAATGCAACCAATGTAGGTGCAGGAGTAATACACATCCACCAGGCACACAATCCTCTCTAAGGCAATTTTTTGGAATAATATTGTTTTGATGAGAAACACATTATGTCAATGGGGCTTCTCTGTATTAGGGACTTTCATTTGTGTAGACATACTTATAAATGCAAAAAGTTGCTTGATGCTATTTGTTGCTTTCATGAGAATATAGATTGATTGAGCATGTATTTGCATGTATTGTGTACTAAAGTATGGTAGAAGTGTGTAGATTAGCCACAAACTAGTCACATTTTGAGGAACATTTGGCACCTTAATGTAATTATCTTTCCACATTTGTAAAATTTTGCTCACATTTGCGACAGATTTGGTCACATGGTATGATGCTGTTCCTAACATTTACGGTAGCATATAATAGCAATACAGAGTTATTCAAAAGCTTTTAGTTCAATATTATCACTGGAAAGTCCTACATTTTAAAACCATTCTTCATGTTTATGCAAATAGGACAACTTTTTCAATCTTACCTTAGAACGTATGTAATTTATCAACTTGATGTACATTATGCAGTCCAGACCTGAGGGTAAAAAGAGAAGTTTGAAACCATAAAAGATACTTTTACAACACCCTGCTAATCCATCCTCAAACCCTGATTATCTGTACAAGTCAATGTAACATAGTTTTATGGCTGGAAGACAGCTCTTTCTTTGAAATTAGCTGCCTCCATAGATTTCCTTGTCAACAGGCCACAGAATTTTTTTGTCAAAACTTTAGTCTAAAATTTCATCAAAGTTTGTGAATTTCTTCCCATGATGGAGCCTGACTGCCAAAACTGATAAATTTGACAACTTGCAACAAAACTACATCATTAAAACACATTTGAAATCAAAAATCACATTGTTTACTGAAATTATGTTCATCATTTTAAAAACAATTCAAACCAACAAACACACCAAAGCTTCTGTGGACTTCAAGTATGTCAAATCCATGAGCTTCTTTACTGTGATGATAAGCTTGAACTGGAGCTGGAAACCAATCTGAACAAAAGAGGCACTTAGAAGACCATTCCTCTGGATTATTACTCTCTCCATCTTCTTCAATGACTTCTTCCCAGGCATCATCATCCTCGTCTGCTTCATCTTCATACAACTTACTTTCTGGATTATTTTCTTCCTCCATAGTCTGTGGGAAGCAGAATTGAGAACAATTTAAAGAGAGGATTTTTGGTAAGTTAATGGATACAAACAATCATATCAAGTTTATTTGCAAAGTATCTTTCATGATGTTCCTTAACAAAAATACTGGGCACTGAAGGTAATTGGATTAAATTTAATAATTCAATGAACTTCATTTCAATTAGAATTTAATAATTCAGTAATGAAAATATTGTCAAATAATTGAAAAGGGCCATTCATGAATGAGGAGGTCACACACAACACAATTTCAAAGTGGGGCGAAGACATTTTCCCTTTAAGTAAGGTATACAGGCAATGGTGTTTTACTGAGTGATTGCTGTGTATTTATCACATATTTGGGTTATATTTTAGCACTGTGTCCTAAAACTGTGGTCTTATTTTGTATATTTACTTACTGATTCTACCTCGCCATTACACTACACTACGGTCTTACGTGAGAAAGTATGAGCAGTTGATCGCTTCAGTGTGTGATTGCAGTTGGAAGAGTGAACATCGATAGCCGGTGCTCCTCTTCAGTGTAAGCTCACAGCACTGATGTCTGTTACAGGCTCTGTGCTGTGACTTGCATCTTCAGTATTACGTAATACTGCTTGTGCATCTGGCCGTGTCTTCAGACTGGCAGGAATGCAGAGGCTGCAGTATTGCTTTTTGGCTTTGATAGCAACAAGTTTGAATAGGAGCGAATTAGTTGCTCCGTTGTTACTAGTCAGTTTATACCGTTGGAACCTCCAGCAGGTAAGTTGTACCGAATTTCTCGTTCTAACCGGCATAGCTTAGACTATAGTGTTGAAGCCTGGCCCACAGGGCATTACAGGCATACTATCAGTATTTAATGGTTACTATTAATCTTCCCACAGGGAATTAAAGAGTAGCCTAGATAAATAGCTAAGGCTAACTTTATTGCTGAAGCCTTTGCCCACAGGGTATCAACAGGCATATTATTACTACATTTTACCGTCCCACAGGGAATTATAACTTGGCCAGTAGGCCTGTCTGTGTCATTCGTAGTGGGTTTTCCCTCAGGGAGTTTACAAACTGTATTGCATCTGTAGTATAGCCAGCAGGTCCCACAGGGAATTTCACAGGCTAGCTGTATTGTGTCGCACCTCAAATTATGGAAGGTGACACTGAGTCTGACATGTTTGGATTGACACAAAGTCCTACCCCAAGTAAAGAAGGAAACAATGAAACTTCACCCTTGGAGGCAAATGTTACGGCCACAGGCCATAATCTTAAACAAATGGTCATGCAAATGCAAAGTCAGATGCAAATTTTGGTACAAAAGATAAACCAGGGTGAAACATCAGGACAGAATCAGGCTAAAGGCACTGATATTGCAGGGCCCTCCACTCAAGCTGTGGAGGATGCCATTGATTTGGACTATGAGGACGAAATTCAGGAGTTGCTTAATGCAACACAACCATCAAACCCTAAGGGTGAGGTAACTGAGGTGGAAAATGTGCCTGCCGAAGAGTTGTGTGTAAATGTTACAGGTGCCGAAGAGTCAATACTAGATTCAATCACAGCAGATTTGAACTATGATTCAAAAACAGGCAGTAATGTTGCGCAACCGCTTGCCAACCTGCTAAATAATATCTGTACACGTAAACTGCCTCAGGCAAAACTTAAAGAAAAATTGGAAATGTATCAAAGACCTGATAATGTAGCTGCTCTGCAAGTAACTCAGGTAAATCGATTAGTGTGGGATAATCTGCAAACTGCTACAAAATCTAGAGATATATCCTTGCAAAAAATTCAAAATGCTAATTTGAAGGCAATGATAGCATTGGCCAACCTCCTAAATGAGGCACTAATAGGAAAGCCTGCAATGAACAAGGAAAACTTGATGGCTAAGCTCACAGATGCCCTAGCATTGATGGGCTCTAATAACATAATTGTAAACACTCTCCGACGAGAGTTGATAAAACCGGAGATAAAACCGGAGTTTAAAGCTATATGTGCTAAGGCAGAACCAAGCTCTACTTACCTCTTTGGCGACAACATTTCGCAACAAATAAAAGACATAGCTCATGCCAACAAATTAAGCAAACGGTACCTTACAAAAATCAGAGGCAATGCTAGAGGTTCTACACGGTTTAGAGGCTTAAACAGGTCCAGCAACCAAGGAGCAAGCCGTGGAAACTGGAGATTCCAGCCCTTTTTAGGCCAACAACACATGCCGTATGACAAGCAGGCACGGAAGAACCCACCGAAAACACAGAAATATTAAAAGGTGAGGTAAGTTGTTGCCCTCTGACATAACTTAACAGTAACACTTTTATAGCTGGCAGGTTAAAACATTTCTTGCCACAGTGGCAGAAAATTACTCAAGATGGAGTAATTCTTAAGTGTGTTACAGGGTATGAGATTGAGTTTGATGAAGAAAGGCCACTAAATTCTAAATCGAAATGCATTTATTCACCATTGAATAAAGCTGAAGAAGTACTCTTAGAACAGGAAATTGATAAATTGTTGGAAAAGAGGGTTCTGGAGGAGACTTCACATGCTGAAGGAGAATTTATATCCCCCGTATTTTTCAGACTAAAGCCGGATGGCTCCTTCCGAATGATTTTAAATTTGAAAAAGTTTAACGAGACTGTTAAGTATTACCATTTCAAAATGGAATCTCTACAGGCCGCTCTTACATTAATGGGGCCCCACTGCTTCATGGCATCAATAGATCTAAAGGATGCGTATTACTCTGTACCAGTGGATAACTTGTGTAGCAAATACCTTAGACTTCTGTACAAGGATCGCTTGTTTCAGTACACATGCCTTCCAAATGGCCTAGCTTCTTCCCCTAGAATATTTACAAAATTTCTTAAACCTGCACTAGCAGAGTTAAGGAAAAGGGGTGTTTTGTGTTTAAGTTACATAGATGATATTTTCATCCAAGCAAACACAAAAAATGAATGCAAACATGCAGTTAGTATGGCAGCAAACCTTTTTCAGAAACTGGGATTTGTCATTCACCAAGAATATCCGTTACGGAGCCAATGAGAGAGTTGACTTTCTTGGGCATCGTGCTTAACTCAGAAAGTATGACACTCAGACCCAAACCAGAGAGAATCAGCAATGCACTCTCTGAAATTTCGAAATTTAAAAGGAAGTACAAGAAAAGTGTCAGAGAAATAGCCCATGTCATAGGCATTTTAGTTTCGTTGTTCCCTGGGGTTAAATATGGCCCCTTATATTATAGAGGCCTAGAAACTGTCAAATGTCAGGCATTGAAAGCTAACAAAGGAATTTTGAAGCATACATTAGTATGACATATGACGCCTATCAAGAACTAGAAATTTGAATTTGCATGGCAAATCCGACGTAGTCTCTCCGAGAAAGAGGTGTGGGAGTTGTTTTTCAATCAGGAGAAAGGAGACGGAACATAAGGCATATTAATTAACCACGCGCCAGAGACATTTTAATTTTTATAAGCAAGCTCATGACAGTAGAGTTCATGAACTTATGGAGTTATTTTATGTAAAATGTCCTGAAAGTGCAGGTAGCTAAGCATGATAAAACAGTGGGTACCGAGGACTTAAAAGATTATTATTAAAGATATTATTATTCAAGTGAATTGAATTTACTTTTATCAGTAGCTTTGCGGGCCAGATGAATTAGTGGTCTCGCGGGCCGGAGGCTAAACGAACCAACATGCCTGAGGTTCCTCACCCTTGCTGTATTGAGCCACAGTACATACCCTAATGATCTAAGTGCTAGTGCCCCAGTAGGCTACTTACACATACCGCTGTGTTATTTTAACGATGGACGTGAATTCATTCATTTTACATTGACGGCGGCAGGAAGGTCCCCATTTTTCCCTCCAAATCTCAGTCGTAACTTCTGGCAATTTAATAAACGTCGGCATGCGGATTTATTATATCAAAATTAAGCATATAGCCTAGTAAGTTTCAAGTTTCACGACGAAAATCGCCCGTGTCTAAATACCTCGTTGCTAAATCAAACAGGCTTTCTGCTGCCAACTTCCCGGCCTGCTCCTGCTGGAATTAGCGCTACTCGACTCGCCTTCTGCAACTCCAGCTGTCCAGTGACACTAATAGCTGGTAATACCTTTCTCAAAGTGCTAAAAAAAAAATTTCGTCTATATTCGGACGTGACAGAGAATCACTTCTTAACGATTGGTCATCATTTAAAATTCCCACTTGAGATTGGGTCAATTTAAAAATATTCAGACTATCCCGCATGCGCAGAGCTGCAAATCGAATATTTTTTTTCAATATATCAGACAGTCTCTTCGATGCATTATTTTGGTATCGTAATTTGTTTTTATAGATTCCCACCGTTCGTACGTTTCAAGAAGTCATTTGAGCATTTAAAATCCTTCAGTTTAAGTCGAGGGGCGACAATGAGAATACGAAAAACTTTGAGATTTGAAAATGAAGGATTATGGTCAACCAAAATTCAAAACGAACAACTCGTCTCGAAAGTAGATCCGTACATACTTTGGTCTATGCAGGTAATGAACAAGCGTGCGTTTGTCTGATGTGTCTAGTTAATTATATATGTCAATGGTGCGTTACACAGTACGTGCTATAAAGGTAGACCTATAAAAATACAAATAAGCCACTACATCCTAGGAAGCCATTTTCTGAGTCTCGTTGTCCGGCCCATAAGGGAGCCCAATCATGAATCTTTCGTCCAAACAAGCCACGTTCGACGTTTAATTGTGATTACTTTTGTAAAATATATGAGCAGTGCGAAAGTTTGCAAAGATTCTCATATTTCTTTGCTCTATTGCTGTAAATTCCTTAAATTTCTTCGAGTTATATTCTGTTCGCACCTGAACATTTGGAAGCTGAGTGATCCTGGTAATACATCGTCAATGGCGACTTAAGGGAATACAGGATTCTTCCGCCTTTAATTCATACGCTCAATGGAGTTCGCGTAGTGAAATGGATTACTTTCTTTTGCGCAATGTAAAAAAATGGTCTATTTGGGAGCATGGGCGGCTCTAAGAAATTTTGTTTGGGGGGGCAAACTCAAGTCCGTATTCAGGGAGTTTCGGAAGACCCCCCCCCGGCAATATTAATGGTCAGCTCCGGATAGTACAATAGTATGCATAGGCGTGGGGGCCCAAGTTGATGGGGGGGGGGGCTGTAACGATCTGCCAGAAAAATAGAAACAAAAATTACCGCGCGCTCCGCGCGTTCAAAATGTTAATGTACATATCATATAGGCATCCATCCGTTATCACACCGCATGCCAATTACATACAATAATTTACTACGTTACTACCTATTCCATATTGGTTATAATTCTGGGGAAGTCGTTACAATAATGATGATAATAATCAGTGGTGTAGCCAAGATTTCTCTCATGGGGGTGGGGCAGGCACTATGCTGTGTGATCGCCGGCCTGGGGGAGGGGTCTAAGGGGAGGGGGTTTTGAAAAATTAGGTGTCCATACATGCAATCTGGTGCCACATATGCTACCTTTGAAGTAAAATTTGTGTGAAAAAATTTACCGTAAGTAGCATCACCCCCTACCCTTTGAAATTTTTTGAAAAGTTAGGTGTCCTTACATGCAATCTGGTGCCACATATGCTACCTTTGAAGTAAAATTTTGTTTTATTTTATGGGAGTAGTTTGCCTTCCTAAATGATTAAGATGTAGGGATCTGAAATACGATTCCGTACACGTAGCCTTAGAGGCTACCTAATTATCCTGGTGGGAAGTTAATCTTCCATTGGCATGGAATCATGTCCTGCCCAATGACCCCGACATTACCATAGTAACTGATGCATTGTCTATTGGTTGGGGTGCTTACTGCCCAACCTTTTCCACCAAAGCTCAAGGTAAATGGCCTGACACAGAAAAAAGGCTACACATTAATGTGCAGGAACTAACTGCTGTTTATAATTCACTCCTAATCCTAACTGGAGAAATAAAAAATAAACACATAAGAATTCTCACTGATAATACAACAACAGTTGCGTATATTAACGCCATGGGCGGAACACATTCCATTATGTGTAATGAGAAAACAAAATTGATCTGGCAGTGGGCTATGTCACAAAACAACTGGCTATCTTGCTCTCATTTACCTGGTAAAAGTAATGTTTGTGCTGATAAGTTATCAAGAAACTTCAAAAATAACACTGAATGGCAGCTACAGCCAAATATTTTCCAAGCAGTGTGTAACCTGTGGGGAAAACCACAGATAGACTTGTTTGCTTCGGATGTAAATAAGCAATTAGAAATCTTTGCCTCTTGGAAGCCACACCAGAATGCGTTACACATAGATGCATTCTCGTTTAACTGGCATGAATATTATTTTTACGCCTTTCCTCCTTTTGCTTTAATCGCCAGAGTACTGCAGAAGATAAAGAAAGACAAAGCCAAGGGACTTGTCATAATGCCAGTCTGGCCAACGCAGACTTGGTTTACAAAGCTTTTTGCAATGATCATTGCTACACCCAGGCTCCTCCCGAAGGGAAAACATGTGCTTCTACTGCCCAATGTTCCAGGGCAAATACATCCATTACACCAGAATCTTCAACTTCTGGCATGCCTAGTCTCAGGAAGAGATTCAGACGTGATAAGATTCCAGAGGACACTGCCTCCATCATCCTGTCATCATGGAGAGACTCCACTAAGAAACAGTATCAAACTTACCTTACCAAGTGGGAACAATTCTGCACTAGAAGAAAAATTAATTCAATTTGCCCATCTGTAACTCAGGTGTTAGAGTACCTGACCTATCTCTACAACCTGGATTTAAGCTACAGCACGATTAACACAGCTCGCTCAGCCTTATCAGCATTGCTGGATTATGATACTAACATTTCTGTAGGATCACATCCACTTGTTACTCGATTCATGAAGGGAGTATTTGAGCTAAGACCACCAAAGCCGAGATATAAAGAGACATGGGACATATCTACTGTACTGTGGTATCTCAGATCACTTTACCCTACTAGTGAATTGTCTCTAAAGCAATTAACCCTTAAGTTAGTTAAATACTTGTTGCCCTAATAACGGCACAGCGTTTGCAGGCACTGCAAGCTCTTGATATAAGAAATATCTTTTTGAAACCAAATGAGGCTGTATTCTTAATACCTAACCTGCTTAAGCAGTCACGACCTGGTAAGAAGCAACTACAGGTTGTTCTGCCTTCCTATAGACAGGATCAGACAATAGATGTGTATCAATTACTTATGAGGTACAGTATATAGAGGTAACAAAAATAATTAGAGGCACAGTAACACAGCCGTTTATAACGTATGCTCGGCCTCACAGACCTGCATCAAGAGACACATTGTCACGCTGGATACCTGAAGTCATGAATGCTTCTGGAATCGATGTGAGCAAGTACAGTGCACACAGTATAAGGTCCGCAGCTGTATCTGCTGCTAAATGTAAAAATATTCCTATCGAAGCCATCCTTCAAACAGCTGGATGGGCATCAGAAAGCACTTTTGCCACATTCTATAATAAACCTTTAGAAAATCCTCCAGGTTTTGCTGAAACCCTGTTAAATCAGTAACCAGGAAGTCAGTAATTTGAAGTTACGTAGCAACTTGAAAAGTCTAAGTTGTAGTTTCTGTAAGACAGAAGTGGGAAAAGCTAAGCTGGAATTTCTTTTTTCAAAAGTTTATTCATGAAGACTGCCCGAAGCAGGGCTTGTTTCAGTTATACCGTTGTACTCAATAAAGTCATCAGGAATGTAAACATCTGAACATGTGTTTCTGTCATGCTTTGAACACTGCTTTAAAGTCTCACGTAAGACCGTAGTGTAGTGTAATGGCGAGGTAGAATCGCCTAATTGAACGAGTCCTTAGGATGAAGTTTGATTAAGATTCTACCGAGATATTACACGAACGGAGGGATTACGTGCCCTCCCAATTATCGAAAGTTTCTTAAAGCCCGCCCGGATGAATGTGTAGAGTGTTCAATCGCATGACAGCCTTTGAAAACTGAAGCGATCAACTGCTCATACTTTCTCACGTAATCCCTCCGTTCGTGTAATGTCTTGGTAGAATCTTAATCAAACTTCATCCTAAGGACTCGTTCGATTAGGCGATTCTGTTTCATAATAGGTCAGAGGTCCTTTATGTGGTAAGAGGGCAATATAATTATTACCACTAAGGTATTCCATTTCATTTCCACTGAAATTAGGAATTTTCATGCTGAGTGGTATGTAACAGTCGGCCATAGGACTTGCCAACTCCCAAAAGTTGACCACCAGGCTCCCACAACTGGCAAAAGCTTCTCTGATTTATGTTTTCATGGTAGCTTTTTCTGAAAGCTGCATTCTTTGAGGTATTTTGTACTTACAGTTGCCTAATGATGTAGATGTGACTACAGGCTAGGTGAGGCATTAAATAAGTGAGAGGTCATTTATGCAGTGCTGTAGTGGCTGTCACATGCAGATGACTGCAGCATTTAATCTTCATCTTGGGCATGCATATCTGGATATATTGGGTTTGTTTCTGGTTTAAGTTGCAGATAAGGTTAACATCCCACACCCTCAGAGAATAATGAATGATGGGGTGGTCCCTTCCCTGGGAATTGTGCAGATCTGACTCTGGCCCTGACTGATGTAGAGTGGTTTGATTGTGTTATTCTTTGAGAGCCTGGAACCTCGTGAAAGTGACAACCCCTCCTTACCCACGGACTTAAAAATTTTTTTGATTTGGAATGTGTACAAAGTAAATGGGGATTAACTGGCACTTTTGAAAATTTCATTTGCCCGTGGTGGCCCTTTCCTATGAAAATAGCCATGGCAGGGGTCAGGATTTGTGCAGATCTGACCCTGGCCCTGACTGACAGAGAATGGTTTGTATGCGATATTCTTTGAGGGCATGGGAACTCATGTAAGCGACAACCCCTCGTGAACGTATCAGACTTTAAAATTTTGGGGATTTGGAATGTGTACAAAGTCAATTGCAGTTTGGGAGTTGGGACTATGTCATTCCATGGGAGATTTTGTGCAATGCCTAATAGGAAGGTTTCTTGACTTAGAAGAAAACTTTTCAGCAACTGAGGGATTTGACCTCCTGCTATCACTGCAGCTCCTTCTCATTCTAAAGAGATAGCCTCTAGTGCCTACATCATGATCATTAGGGATGCACTGGATCAAAAATTTTAGATCCTGCCAGAACAATTCAGGTTGTGCAGTGTCAAGGAATAATTGACAGAGACTGTACAGAATGTATTTTTACATTAAATTACATTCGCAATGTGGGTCCTGTGGGATAACTGTGGATAGGCTACCTTTGAATTTGTCTTCACTGTTATCTTCACAAAATTTGGATAAGTGTGAGCACAAAGGCTATACTCTTAGACCACTGTTGGTGTCACTATGAACTGGGCCAACTAACCTACCACAACACAGTTTAAAATGAGTCAATTTCTAGGTTTAAGTTGGACACAATTACAATTAAGAAATACTTTTGCAAAGTTGTTAAAGTCATCTGTAAGGGCAACCCAAATCTTTTAATCACAGATGTAATTCTGGCTAAAATTTGAGAAAAATCCAGCTGGATTTCTTAAAAGCTCCGGCTGGAACCAGAAAATTTTCTACTATCCAGCCTGATAATCCTGCCAGACCAGTGCATCCCTAATGATCATGGCATCAAATAAAAGGAAAAATGTCTGCAAATACTGATATTCACCACATAAGATGCTCTAGCCCTACACCCCCTTTCCTCTATAGTGTTCACATTAAGATAATATCTTGTTAGGACCCAAAACAACAAACTTCGATACTGGGCTGGACGTCGTGACTATTCGCACATCGACTAGCCGCCATGCGGACAAAATGCGGTGATTGCTTACTTGCACAGCCCACTGACCGCATATACATAGTGTAAGATTGAGGGACACAACATGTACAAATCCGTAGCGGATGTAATAGCATACAACTTACGCACATGCATACTGCCATAACATGGAGGTAAATTCTGAGTTTGATACGTAGGCTACAAAACTCTAAAAGCACTCGATAAATACTGTGAAGAAAATAAAGCTGTTTTGTTTGGAGGGATTTGACAACAGTGGAAATAGCAAATATGCATGTGTCTTCCAAACTTTTAAAAAATACAGTACGAATAATAGAACATTGACATTTAGTTACCTTGACTTGAGTCCGTCGGTACTTTGTGTCAGTCATTGCATATCCAAGCATATGGCACACCACAGGTGCCCCTTAACATTGTATAGTATACCATATACTATGTAGTATATATAGACGGAAAGGTATGTCACAAATCTCCTAGTTCGAACAAACAACTTACGTTTCTGGCACAATTACTGCACTTTTCTCACCAAATTTGTCTGTGTCGAGACTTTTGATCATAAGGTACCTCAAGGCACCTCTTTTTCCCGAATAATTTCACTTGGCATTGTCTGAAGGATGAAATTTCGATGGAGTAACAGTATGAGGATGGTAGCTGCTGATAGAGAGCATTCAGCACTTCCACACTATATAATAAAATACTCCTAAAATATTCTCTAAAGTTCTCTTAACTTTCTGAATTTCTTCCAAAATTTGTCAGTTATGTTTTGCTTTGATTATTACAAATCTTACAGATACATATTAGCATTAATATGCAAGATTTTTGAACACAGAAATTCATAAAATTTGAAAACCTTTTGAAAAGTGGAAGGGCTTGCATTTACTATGAGCATTTGTGGCCGTTGAAGACTGTACAACAGTTACAGTTCAACTGTCACAAGTGCTTGTAGAAAATGCAAGCCCTTCCACTTTTCAAAAGGTTTTCAAATTTTATGAAATTTAATGTTCAAAAATTGTTCATATTGATGCTAATATATATCTGCAAGATTTGCAATAATAAAAAGTGAACCATAATTAAACAAATTTTGGAAGAAATTTAGAAAGTTAAGAGAACTTTAGAGAATATTTTAGGAGTATTTTATTATATAGTGTGGAAGTGCTGAATGCTCTCCTATCAGCAACTACCATCCTCATACTGTTACTCCATCGAAATTTCATCCTTCAGACAATGCCAAGTGAAATTATTCGAGAAAAAGAGCTGCCTTGAGGTACCTTATGATCAAAAGTCTCGACACAGACAAATCTGGCGAGAAAAGTGCAGTAATTGTGCCAGAAACGTAAGTTGTTTGTTCCAGCTAGGAGATATGTGACATACCTTTCCGTCTATATAATACATAGTATATGGTATACTATACAAAGTTAAGGGGAGCCTGTGTGGCACACAGGCTTGACTACATACATAGTGTGCTACCTACAACACAAAAGTTTAAATACTCGTATGTAGTTAAGTATGGCAGCAACTCGACGTGCGAATAAGCAATCACCGCATCTTGTCCGTACCGCGGCTAGTCGACGTGCGAATAGGCCCCACCTGGGATGGAAGCTGATTTCGCAGAACCCACTCCCAAGCTATAAGATATGGTTTCCATGTTACTTGAAGTGCACAGAAGCAACTGTCATTTTCATGCCAAAAATTTCAAACATCTCTTCACTCAGAGTGTCCATCAATCCATTCAGAGGCTTATATGAATGGACCTATTAGATAATCAGTTATTCAAATACTTACGTTCACGCTGATAATTAAAACACAAGACGGCACAACTTGGAACCAGCACACATGCTTTTCGTTTCCACTTATAGTAGATGAGGGACCACATAAGTTTTATACCTCACAAACGCTTTGATACTGAACTGTTGGTAGCACTAAGAAGAAAACATTGAATTTGAGATTAAGTGATATTTACGAGCAGAACTGGTTGTCTGAAGTTTATGAAAATTCCCAGTGTAAAAATTATCGTATCTTTAAATCCAGGCTCGTCTTGGAAAAATATCTTTTGTCCCTTAGTAATCGTGACCGTTTAAGTCTTTGTAGTTTCCGTTGTGGGAATACTAAAATTCCTGCCATTGCCGGACGTTTTCTTAACATCGACCTTAATGACAGACTTTGTGAGCTTTGTACAAGTGGATCGATTGGTGATGAATTTCATTATCTTTTTCAGTGTACGGCATTTAAATCGGATAGAGAGCATTTTTTTGAAACGTTACTATAGGGTAGGTCCAAACACTTTAAAAATGGCTCAACTTTTAACAACAAGAAATAATAGGGTGCAAAGGAAACTAGCCACATTCTGTAGTATTATATCCAATCGCTTTAAATAAGCATTTTTCATTACATGAGGGTGAGCATGCGTGTGCCTTTTTAGGTTTGTGTGTTCGTGTTTGTGTATAAGTAGCTTTGTGGTTCATACATATCTATCCAGTTTATCGTATATTTGGTTACTTTTTATGTTCAGTTGGGGTCTGGTGACTAGGTTTAATTTTGTTTAATTTTGTAGGTATTTGAATGTATAATTTGTTTGTTACTTGTTTCGTATTGATTTTCCTGTTATTTGTACAATATTCTGTTTCTTTATATGTTTGTATTGACTCTAACACCTCATAGGAGGTTTAAAGAGTAAATAAACTGAACTGAACTGAACTAAGATTTCTGTGAAGCCCTAGACCCTGTGGATGTGCACTTCACTTTCACTTAAGTCTTCCCTATCCCCTCCCTCATCCCCACAACACGGCACACTTCCAAAACATTTGCGGATTGATTCACCACAAAAGGGATGTACATACCTTGTCTAGCTTTTCGACATTTTTGAGGGGGGGAGCTATTATTGCCAGAGTCTCTAAACGATTTAGAAGAATTCTACTTGCAATTCTACAGATTCTGCCAAACGTTTAGGGTTATCTGAAAATTTGGGAAACACCATGCTCACCTCCCTAGGGACCAGAAGTGCGTCAATTCTAAACAGGAGGCTTACTGGCAACTCCCCACTTGGCAATTTTCTAAGTTTCTGGCTGGACATGTTGCTGTGATGTCAGTTTATACGCTTGCTTATATGGACAGATTTTTCAGATTTTATGGACAGATTTTTCAGATTTTATGGACAGATTTTTCATTATTTCCTCGTAAAGTCTGTCCCCCGTGCAGGACAGTTCATCCTGTGGGGGTGGGACAATGTTTTCTCCAAAATGCTGTCCGCTAGACACATTTTCCAGGAAAACATTGCCCGGCCGGACACATTTTCCAGGGAAGACATGATTTCCTTTCACTCCGGCATTGACTAACTTTGATCCATCCCGATGGCCTCTGAACCCTTATAGAATTTCTCAACAGGTACAAGCCACTCTTCATATGAAAGCTCAAGAGCAGGCCTTTCACAATGGTTTCAATTTTGTGTACCGTGACTATTGAGATTTTGATTTAGGAGAGCTTGTATAATAGAGTTGCAATGACACTTTTCAAAAAGCCATTTTGCATAGCGGAAGGATATAATGCAAAAAGGCCTAAATAATTTAAATTGTCTTTATTTTGTACAATCTGTACGTCCATTCATTGGCCAACACATAGTACCAGGCGCGGATCCAGGGGGGCCTGGGGGGCCCGCCCCCCCCCCCCCCCCGCTTCGCCACGAAAAAAACGAAAGGAGAAAAAAGGGAAGAAAAAGAAAAAAAAGAAAAGGAGAAAGAAAAATTAAGAGCAAAAAATGAATAAAAGTATCTAAGAACGTATTCAAAGTATATATTTCTGTAGGGGTTGGGTGGAGCTATAGCTGGATTATCTCTTTAGATATCTTTCAAGGTGGTTGGCGACGAAAGGAGAGCTACAATGTTCGAAAACAGGTGAATAGCTGAGTAATGATCCCTGACTAAAGATTTAAATAAGTAAACATCGTCACATATGCAGTGCTAGCTGCACTGAAATTTAGTAACAATTTTGTGTTAAAGTGTGAAATTTTTTGTAATCTAGAGGGATTGAGAGGTAAAGTTTTCGCCATACAGACCTTGCAGAATGAATACAGAAGACAAGCTGTCAGGTGACGTGCTGTTGTGCACAGTGGCACCAGCTGTTGCAGGCAAGGTAGCGAAGTGCATACTCTATTCGATTTCGTAACTGTCTGAAAAGTTTAAAAACGAACTCAAAAGGCTTTTAAGCAACAGACAGTGGCGTCGGCACAGTGGGCAATGGGTGACGTGTGACCCCCTCCCCCATTCCTTCTTGAAAATTTTTAAAATGGTCCCAAAATTCGTTTAAGCTACAGATTTCTGTGGAGGGTGTAGGGTGAGATGTGCTTTTGATGATTGGTTCATTTGTTCTAAACATTTTCTTTCACAAAACTGTTCTCAAACTATCATAAGTTTTGGAAATTCTCGACAAATTCCAAATGTTGGCACGTTCCGCTAGCGTCAAGCCTTGTGTCAGAGTTGTCCTTATCATCAATAGCTTTCGGTAACTACTCACGGGGGAACAAAGGAGCAAAAGTGCTTTTTAAGAATTCTCTCTCAGAAGATTCGTTTCTGAATAGCATAGGTTGGTGGGAGTGACAGTGTCCGATGCAGGCATTGTCATGAACTAATATTTATTCAAAAATTCAGCGCGCTTCGCTGGCATAAGACAGGGTTTACACCCGATTTCATATACCATTGACAAAGATATGACGCAAGAAATTATTCCAATGCAAACATTTTTCTAAAAAGTACATCTCCTCTGTAGGGCTCTCATCATTATGGGATCTTTGACTAATCTAGTCTAGCACATGACTTGAAAGATTGAAAGTACGTAATTGCCGTTGCTTATTTTCCAAACATTTTACCGCGACGTTCAATAACGACGAAAATCTTTTCTGAAACGAATTTTGCCTGTCCACCATCGCTCTCGCTATACCTTAAAAAGAAGGTGATATGTCATATCTCCTCCCATATGGATGTCAGGTAGTGAGAATCCCGTTGGTCCCTCTTTTGTACACTGTAACTAATTCAGAGCTCCCGGGAGGTTCTATACTGTTCTCTGTCAACCTTGGATATCCTTTTAAAATGTAAGGAAAAAAATTATATATAGTCCAAGAATGTTTCTGTGGACTCCACGCAGGTATAATTGCGTGTACAATTTTCCCATTGGCGTGGATCATGGGGGGCTCGTACCCCTCACTTTTTTGAAAGGGGGGACATTGTCAAAAAGGCCCCCTCACTTTTTCAAAAATGATGGAACAGACTGTAATTGTGCCTAGGAAAACGAAATTTTTAGAAGAAAAAGAACCTAAAAATCCTACACTTTTGTTGCACCAAATCGAATCTGAGGGCATTCAGTTCTAGAAAAATTCCCTTAGACCACCTTCCTCATGCCGACGATCACAAAACTTATTGCCTCCCCGTGACGCAAATTCTGGCTACCACCACTGCTTTTTCCACCAGGACGGCGATTCACAAATGTGAAAAAGTCCCCCCCCCCTCCAAACACACACACACACACACACACACTTTTGGAGATGGATACACGCCCATGATTTTTCCTGGGACTTAAGGAGGTTTGGAGACAATATATTAACCGTCTCTTACTCCCCTTTTTCACCCGAACAAAAGTTAGAATTCACTAAATTGTGGACATTTCTTAAACATATAATCACTTTAGAATGGCCCAAAGATACCACCATTTTGCATAAAGGCCCCCTAAAATTAACAAAAATTTCTCAGAGGGGAGGGAAAACCCCTTCCTGGGATTGTACTCTCATGTACTAACAAGAAAAGGCTCTCCCACTCTTGTATATAGCGTATAAAAAATCCCACTGCCTAAAAAGGCATGATTTAGCAGTTATCTGCGGTTCCCCCAATCACAAACTCCCGCCGGCACCATCGGTCATAGATTTCTAAAGAAATCCATAAAGAAGGTGATATATCATCTCTCCTCCCATATGGATGTCAGGTTGTGAGAGTCCTGCTGGTCCCCCTTTTTTGTGTACAAATAATGCAGAGCTCCCGGGAGTCTCTATACCGAAAATTTTCGGCGCGCTCCGCGCGCAATTGTTTACGCTTACGGAGAGAGGTACGTTTTTATTGAGTGATGGATTTATTTTTATCACTTTTTACCAAAAATCATTTGAAATATTTCACGATTTTTGCAATGTCTTCTCAATATTTCTTGATTTTTGCTTGATCTGCGCACTTCTAGCCTTGAATTGCTCCCTTTACTATCAATATGGTCCCGAACGTATTCGCATTACTCATCGGTGGGGTTCTACCATATGCCAATTATTCGTGTGCATAAACGTGATTTCAGAGGAGCCAGCAATGTAAGGATGTAAAGCAACTGATATTCATTTTTTCACCCTTCTCTTCTTATGAGAACTGAAAACTTAGTATCGAACCCACCTTCTAATTGATAGACACATGTAAAGGGAATTGACACCGTTAGTCATCGCAATGGTTTTAAATGTAAATTCAAATTTTCGGCGCGCTTCGCGCGCAATTGTTTCATCTGACGTCCTATACCCGAATACCGTATAACGAAAATAAAACACTCATTATGGCAAAAATAATTTCAAGTTACCTACACGGGCTCATAATGTTGGCGTGCAAGTTTTAAGATAACTTAGATTCTCCGGAACTCTGCAGGTACATATAGTAACTTACACTGAGCCACACTCATCAAATGATCATGCAACATGAAAAGGTATAAAATCTCACCGACATAAGAACTAGAGCCGATTTCTGTGCTCTTAAAATGCAATATTGCGAGAGCTTCCGGGGGCTTCGCCCCATGGACCCCCACCGGGGCTCCGCCCCTGGACCCCACGCGTAGGAACTCGCGCTTCGCGCTCGTGGTGCACCTTCGGTGCACATGAGATTTTCCGGCTTGGGCCCCCCCCCCTCGAAATTTCTGAATCCGCGCCTGCATAGTACACATCACAAATGGCGCACATCGGTTCAATAACATAGCCCCCCCCCCCCCCACACACACACAAAAACACCTTCCTGGGGGAAATTCCTTTTATTAGCGGTACGGTACCTTCTCTTTCGACCAATGCAAGGCCAGCGTAGGCTAAGGCGAAAACAAAATCTTCGAGTACAGCGTCGCATTCAAACTGTGATTGAGCGCTAATATGCCGGAGAGTCGCCGAAAATGGGAAGAAAAAAGAATAATGCTTAGATGCAACTTACAAGACCATGGGAGAGACATTTTGTGTAATGAACCTTGGAGTTACTTGTGGCCACTGGAGGAGATAGATCAAACGGAACAAGAAAAAGAGGGTGGGGCCGAAAAGATCCAGTCAAAGGTATCCAAGGCCCTTCTGGGCCAAGCGTTTTCCCTTAATTTCGAGCGGGCTAGGGGCCTATCTAATGGTCACTAGTGAGGTGTAAAGGCAATGGGACAGGAGTAAACCTACGGTGCGAAACTCCCGGAAGCGTGGTATTTACAAAATTTTGGTCATAAGAATGTAATATTCAACCATAAACGTCAACAGGTGGAAACAAAAGGACGTGAACTAATGTTGATATTAAATCGATTTAATGCCAGCATTAAATGATTTAATGCCGACATTAAAACTGCGCCCTGATTGACTAATACTGAAACTTTTTTAATGCTGACATTAAATCGAACGGGACATAAATTCGATTTAATGTCAGCATTAAATAAGTAATTATGTCTACTGTGGCCAACCATACCCGTCAGTCATTCGACAGGTTTTCACTCTATCGTTGCATTCGGAACGAAGTCGGGTCGGCGCAGTGTGCACTTGTTTTCCATGGCACTTACTCAAAAAGTCGGAGCGCGTTCGTGTTTGCTCTAAACCCTTGAAAGTGCGTACACTTTGTATTGCAATGGTTGCGAAGGGGGCTCACTATCCAAAGCCTTCTATAGATGCATTGCCTAAAACGTTACTAAAATGCCTTTAAAATGCTATGGGGGCGCTCCCACGCGCATCCTTCATATGCACTAATTGTTTAATTATTAATTCAAGAAGGAAAGGACAGAGCTTGCCTTGGATTATAACGAAACCCTGTGCAACCTTTGCGATTGCCCGTCCTATCTACCATTCCTTAAACCTGCTGCGAACATAAGGAAATCGAATAGCCGTTAGTCCTGGCTATTACGAAGCAAAAGAGCAAACTGAAATCTTTATGTCAGTCTGTTAAGTGCACCTAGATAGGTAACTGCTATGTTACATGAAGGTAAACAGAACTAAAAGGTCCGTAAAGTCTTATTTTCCTGCGCGCTTGGGGCGCATTCATCGTGTAGCTCTTGTTGATCTATCACAGCTTCCAATAGCACAAAGTAAGTATCATTATTGCAAAACTTCGTAGAAAACCTTTTATTCCCACCCTCCTCATCATCTATCCGGCTGCAACTGGAAGAAACTAACCCGAGGTTAGTCCGAATTTAAGCTGTTTTGAAAAGATATAGACAGACTGCTATTTTATAGTCTGTTAAGCGAATATATTGCATGTCATTTGTAGACCGTTAATTGCGTTATTCTAATGCCCACAATTGTGTGTAAAAGCTCCAGAACTTCCGTGACAATCGCCCCATGGTCCTCCATAAAGGGACGTTGCTGATATGGGCCCCAAGGCGGGTAACGGAGCCCTACTTCAAAGAAATTCTCATGCTCCTTTTCCAAGTAGCAGCTACAAAGGATTATGGGATAGAGTTTTGGTACGCGTCATTTTTCGCCAAAGTAAAATGCCGTTGACAAATTGACGCACACCAAAACTCTATCCCATGATCCTTTGTAATTAATATTTAGAATAGGGTCTATGGAAATACTACCTCAGAGCTAGTACTTTCATGACCAAGTCGACCTTTCTGTTTTAGCATACAAAATGAAACTGTTTTGCCAAGGTCGAATTGACATTGCCGTATGGTAAACTGCGTTTTCCAGTAGTTTTTTTATCTCTTATCTTGTCCTCTCTTTACAATTAAAATTTCCGTTCTGTTCCCTTTGCAAAGATTTCCTGAAAACCAGAGTTAATAAGATTGCATTACATTTACAACTTCGGAAAAAACCGTAATGTATGTTAGCGATCTCTTCGATAACGCCGGTATAAGGCCTTAACTTTTGTAAACTTTCGGCGTAAACTTGAAATGATAACATGGCTCTTTACTGTAATTTATTGAAATCAAGCTCTGTATCTCAGTTTGCCTACAATCTTCATTTCCGCCGTGTTGCCAATAAATCTACTTGTTTAGAGAAATGGAATTCGACCTTTCAAGACCTCAGTGGTAAGGACTGGCATCGAATTTTTAACATGGCCTTCTATACAAACCTTGAAGCCAAACTACAGTTTTTCCAGTTTAAGTTTCTACACCGCATTATTCCTACAAAAAGGCTTTTGTCCTTAATGGGAAAAACTGATTCTGACTTATGTTTATTCTGCGGCACTGAGGTAGAGGATCTTCACCGTCTGTAGCGTCACTTCGGCCTTCATTTTAGAAGAAGAAGGAGTTTTGTTAGGCACGCAATATTTCTTTTCGAAAAAAAAAAGACTTCTTGTTAGGCTTTGGAAAAAGTGTTAGCCAACCTTATAGCTCTTTAATATTACACATGAAATACTTCATATACCATTCAAAAAGAAATAACAGTAAACCAAACATGAACGATTTTTTTCTATAAGTTAAAAGCCGCTCTTAACATTGAAAGGTTTAATTAATAACGGTCGGACTTCGAAGACAAATAAGAACAAAGTTAATTTTGAGCAAATTATTTAATGCCTTCGCTCCATGTTATGATTTATTTAATTAGCTGAATTCACTTTTGCTAACTGGTAATTGTACATAGTAAAATCAAAATGTAAATTCGGTAATGTATGGATTTGCAGAAGCAACACTATTTCGTTGCGGCGTTGTCTCTTGATCATTTTGGTACTTAGGTAATTTTTACGGTGTAACTTGATGTCCCAGCAAGCAAACCCCACTGGGTCACAATTGGGTTTTACTTGGGAAGCTTGGACTTAATTGGTCTTGGGCTGAGGTTGGTATTTACCTCGGGTCCCAACTGGGCCAACTGGGCTCATGAGAGAGATGAGAAAGTGGCAGTAAACTCATTTGGGCCAAGATGGGACCCAGGTGGAATAAATTGGGCTAAGTTAGCCCAATTGGGGGCTGATGAAAACCATGTGTCAAAACAGATTGTGCCCTAATTGGTAGCCCAATTTGACCCCAATTGGGACCCAATATGGTGTGTCGACTGGGTATAAACGGGCACATTATGAATTATATAGATGTGCGATCGAAACATATGATTAAATTGAGGACGAAAAGTATTATGTTGCTTACAGAACCAAAGAATTTAGAATAATGTAATCGTTTATTTTATATATGTTAAATAATGAGGAAATGTAATTCTCGAAGTTGTTTGAATAAATGGAGGACAAAAAAAGAGACGAGGGTTATGAGTGAACCATTTTGACACAGATATTTTTTCGGAACTGTTACCCTTATTTATCGGGGAAAGGTTCAGTATCTTCCCCCTCCCTAAGAATATATATTAACAAAACACTTTAGACCTTTGCTACTGTAATAACGTTGATCACCAATTATTTAAAGTGGGTATGACACGGCCAAAGTACGTTTCTCAGTAAATATTCTTTGGGTACAGCTTGAAATGAAGCAAATGTTTTCCCGACTAAACTACGTCCATAAACACAGAATACGACCTTGTGAATTCCCAGTTACAGGCTAGACTCAGCCATCTAAAATCCAAAAGCGAAAAAAAGTATGTGAGTGCGTCTCAAGATCGTGACGTCATTGGAGGCACGGTTAGTAACACTGTACCAGGCAGCTCACCCATCGTTCTACACATCGAGTCATGTGCATGCTAACGCGTGTTAGCAGGTACATCATTGCAAACACCTGTGCTACGATACTATACAGCAGCGCGCGTGACCAGTGACCACATTGTGAACTATGCGTCGTTGCGCGGTGACTGCTTACCATTCACAATAGCAACGTTACTGAACAGCTCACTGAGTAGAGGCGCGCTTGTTATGGACTGTCCATACATGTTCATAGCTGTTCTGTACAGCGCGCCCGGACCGCGTTCTTTTTGCACAAAAACAAACCTGTTTATTATATGCAGGGAAGCTAAAACACGGGCGCATATGCACACGAACATATTGACCAATGATATGCTTCGAAGCCCCCAACATGTTCCGCGCTTTGCGCTCTGTATGTTGGACGGGTATTGTGATGTAATCCTTTTCTTGAAGTTTCTAAGATATGAAACATTCCCAAAGCGTTGTATTAGTTTCACATCTAGATACGCGTCCTTACATAGCGCAGTGCGGGGTGCCGCCAATTGCGTCATTAAAGTCAGGTGACCTGTTGCGGCATTTTTCGAAATTGGATTTCTAGACGTTTTTCTTCAAATTCTATTTATGCCGAACTGCGCCTGTTTTAATTGTGTTTGAGATGATACTTTTACAATACTGTACCCAATGTTGCAATGCACAAAAGTTATTTTGGCCGTGTCATGCCCACTTTAATGTAAATGAACCGCCCTTTTTTGGTACGATTGTAAAAATTTCCACATTTTGCAGCCAAAGCCAATTTGACAAGAAGTACGATTTTCAATTGGTTTTGACACCTTACATTTATTCGTTGCAATTCTGAGCAATCGAATCTGTGTCTGGCCATGGGATGATGGGACCCCAATGAACATCATCAAAGGTCATTGTCTGCCCTCCTTTTAACCAGACCCGTTGCCAGACTAACCAATTTGGGGGGGGCGATGTTGGAGCTTCGCCGGCCTGTGGAAGGGTTTTAAGGGGAGGGGGTCATCCCCCTCCCCTTTGAAAATTTTTGCCTATTTTAAGGAATCTAGATGCAAAATGGTGCGAGATTTTCCATTTTTTATCCTTATATTTGTATTCCAAAAAGGCTGGTCTCGTAGATTTTTCCTCCTTCAGTGCAAGACCTTTTATTGAAAAATTTGGGGGGCACGTGCCCCCTGTGCCCCCCCGGTGGCTAAGTGCCTGCTTTTAACACCATTAGAGGTAGCTCCATCTTTAATCATATATGCCCAGTTTCAGTACCTCTGTGTTTCTTCATGGGCCTATCTCACTTTGGTCCCGACCACATAATGGAATGGATTAGTGATATGCCCTCTAGCAGGCTGTTTTGGTAATTTAGAATGGAACCTTGTACAGACGGAAAACTTTGTAAGGATGATCACACAAGCCTTGCACTTGGGATATGCAATGCCAGTCTAGAATGGAGCCACCCATGACATACCCATGGTGTACAGTCTAAGGGTCGAGAGTTAGGTCAATTAAGTCTCAGTGTCCCTTCTGGGGATGAAGCTTGTGGGGGGACCCTTTTGGGGGTAATGTTTGTATTTTGCCCTTTGGCATCCAGCCGAATGGACTTTTGAAAATGTACCCAAAGGTGAACAAAATTCAGGTCCCGCCAAATAATTTAAGGTGCTGGGTGGCTCTAGGTACTGTGCTTGGCCAGGGTTGACTTTATTCAAGTCTATTGAGCATTCAAAAATAAGGAAGACAAACTTGAATATAGTTCAATTATTTTCCCCACTGAAATATACAGTGGAAGTATTTATTTATTATTTATGTACATTGCTTGGAAGTAACTAAAGACACATTTTAAAATACTTCCCTACAACTTGAAAAGAATTAAAATTAATCGCTAAAAAAAATTTCGACCCTATCACTGGTGCCAACTGTGCTGATAGCGACCCAATCACTGCTGCCCACTGTGCTGATAGTAATGGTTTTAACTCCACCTAAGACCAAGCAGGGGATTATCTTCCTTTGGAGGAGGGGGGTGGGGGAAACGTTCCTGTCAGGAGGCAAATTTATTGTGGATATTCTCACATGTACCTTTCAATTCCAACACTCCAAAAACAGATGGGAGAATGACAGACAAAAGGAGGGACAGATGTTAAACAACTGAAGTGAAAATATTATTAATTTAAGTTTTAAAATTTCAGCAGGCATTGCAATGTTTCTGGAGCTTTGCAGCTACCCTTATAGAGTTGGCAACATTAATTTGTAATGTTTACACACACATGGCCATACAGGACTGTTTTTCTAAGGGAGGGCGGTGATTTCTGCCCGACTCCAGACCTAATTTAACTGTCCAATTTTCTGCCTGACTGAGACAAAATATCTGCCTGATTTAGTCAGGTTTCTGACATTAGGGGGGTGGCCACCCCTACGGCCATGTTTACACAGAGGTAAAACATATTCCGTACATGAGTCTATTATTAGTTCTGACAAGACTGCAAGTGTAAATTTGAAAGTTAATATATTAGCCTACTCCAAAGGAAAAACCAGTTCTAATCAATTTCTGGAATAATACATACAAATCAAGCAGGAGTCTGAAAATTTTATAAACTACAAACTCCTGGCACAGATATTGCCAAGATATTAAAAGGGCTGGTCAAAAATGTTTTGCCTCAGCACTTTAACTTCTGTATGCAGACACAAAGGTTTCTTGCCAACACTTTTCAGAATTTTGAGCCTTCAGATGAATTCCCATAATATGGTAAGGAGCTACCCCCTTCCCCTCCTCATGGTCTGCAGCCTGAGGGTGACCCCATCTGCCTACACCTGTACCCATTGTGACCTAACATGGCCATGTCACCTTAGCAAACTACTGCTAGCCATTCACTCCACATGAGGAAGGTAATCTAGACCTATTCTACAAGACCACAGATTCACTAAACTGGAGGTATACTTTGTGGATTAGTGTGTATCATTACAGGTTAGGGGTAGGGCTTAGGGCAAGTGGACCAGATGGCCTTCTGTTTAGTAGACTGTCAGTGTAGTGGATCCTTGGTCCATGCAGTCCTGTGCATTCCGCACAACAGCCAAGTCTGCTTCAACATTTCAAAGCAACACTGGTGGATTTTCTTATCTACTGGAACCAATTATGATCAAAAAGTAGATTAAAACAATCACTGGCCATAATCCACTCATTACTCATGTACCATCTTTATAAAAGATAACACAATCACCCTGTCAAGCACCAGAAATGTCAGTCAGTCTGTCTCAAATAAGCTTTTACCTTATTTCTGCATTGCACCATGGGATACAACATATTAATATAGTTCTATAATTTTTAATTTTTGACTTAAAATTGTTTTATATAATGTACTTGTGCAACAACATGTCAGACTTAATCTTCCATAGACATTGTGTTCCCAGTTGATAGCAATAATCAATAGGATATGACCTAATGAAAACATGCACCAAAATAGTGAAATCCAAATAGTCCAACCACTTTGGCAAAGTTACATTTAAATTGTTGAAAATTTTCGTATCTGTACCATGCATTTGACTTTCCTATCAAGTTTTCTTCAAATTTGTTCAGTGGCTGTGGGCCCAAACACAGCATCCAATCAAGCCTATAACCAAAGGGGAGGGGATGAAGGTGGGTTAGGGTGGGGGTAGAGCACCTGGAAAAATGCTCACCCCCTAGAAAAGTAAAAATTACTATTGCCTTAATGCATTTTGTACATCTTGCTCCTTAAAAACATTTTCCCTCTGGAAGCTATGTCACCCCCCTTTGGTACCTTGTCAGGCTATGGGCCTACACCCACATGAAAATATCTGACCTGTAACAGGAATATCTTTACTTCAAAAATGCAGTAAAAGTCTCAAAAACTTTAATCGATACCATACACACATTATTTACAGAATCCCAGACTACAAAAATGACTCCCCCATTACCACTCACCTCACCACAAACCCCTCCCCCACCCCTCCCCCACCCCAAAAGGCTTTAACTATCATTGCTTCATTTGAAGTAAAACATAAGGTTTTACTTAGATAAGTTATTTATATCACTCTCATGAAGCTGAAGTAAACTTCCCACACTACAGCAATGCTGTACTGAATTAATCTGTACACTAACATGAAAAATTTAAGACTACAGAATTTATTAAGTTTTACATAAAGCATGCAGACCATACAGTTCAAAGGCCAGATGTGGCCTGAGGATAATTCAACTCAGCCAGACACCCAAACTCTAACTGAAAATTGGACAAATATAAATGACCGGTTTTATAGTCACTTTTTTGCTTGTCTCAACAATTTCTTTTGCATTTTGTGAAGAAAAATTCTTCCTTTATTCCAAATCTTAGTGATGACTTCAACTCCAGTTTTTGCAATGTTTGTTTGAGTTTCTTGTTTCAGAAGCCATTTGTAGACAGTGTGGCTCGTCATTGACAGTCCAGGTCAAAACTGGCCAGGGGAGGGGGAAAGAGAGTAAAGTTGAATTCAGCACCCTTTTGATAAAGACCCTGTATGCAAGCTCCTTGCAATTTGTTGGAACTCCTCAAAACATTGCTATACTCACAGCAGGGAGCCAAACATCTCCAATGCACAAGGTTAATGACAAGTTAATGACACTACGAATTCACACACCTTCATGAAAACTGCATAAAAACTTCTCCAACACCCGAGATCAAACAAAATTTTAATTGAGAAATGTCAAATTACTATGACATCATGTGACAGTTAGCAAGCCTCTCTTTTCTCTGCTCATAACAAACTTTGTTGAATTGTTCATCCACTGGGCAATGTTCATACCCACTAGAAGTAGGATTAAGCCTACCATCATTTATGTTAAATGTTAAACACTTTGTAAAATGTGAAAAGATATTTTTCCTATGGCAGTTCATTTGTTTAATAGAGGGCAGTATTGCATGTTTTATTCAAGACAATCAATGCTGATAATCTGTAAAACCAAGGCAACTCCAGACAATAACCACAGCTAATAAATTGAGGGCTAGAATAAAACTATTTTTGTCACAAACCTAACAGTGCCAGTGCATACCAAATTAAGCAATAAAATCAAATCCCATTACCATTTTTCTTGAAGAAAATACAAATTAATTTTAATCCATGCTCCAAAAATTCAAGTGTGCATCTTGTTGCATGCATAATCACATACATTTAGTGAAAATAGTAAAATGGCATTTACTTTTAAGCCTTCAAAATACAGGCATTCATTGTCAATACAGCAATACTTGTCATATAAAGGTCACCCATGAGTGATATTCAAACATCAATTAAACCTTTTAATATCTATCAGTATTTTCTTTACACATACACTTTCTAATGGTGTGCAAATACTGCATATCACAGATATGCCAAAGGCTTCTTTTGTACAGATTAATTAATAAACAAATTTCTTTTATGAATGGTTGGGGGGATAAGAAGGCTGCTTTAACCACGCTGACTTACAAGAACAGTAGTGTCTCTGAGACAACAGGATAAGTTAGTTCTGCCCCACCCCCCTCCTCTAACCCAGGTCTGTGAAGGATGTTTGCCTGACTTGCTCCTTCCCTTAAAGGTCAGAAGCAGTCACCCCAAACTTATTTTGAAACAATAGTTAAATGTCACAAATTTCTTCTTATTTTGTTTCCAAGTATCTTTCATTATATTTTAGAACATAAATGTTGCATATTCAAGGTAAATCAAGCAGTTGCTCCTTGTAAATTTTACAATTGAGTGAGAAAAATACTGCCACATGATTCTCAAGAGCCATTCAGGAAATAGGTTGGTTTACTATACAATTCTTTATTGGGGTGACTGCATTCTCCCTTTAAACTCACAAATCAAACTTCATTTTGGGAAATTTTGCAAAGTGACATTAATCTTTAGTAATTGTGACCTCATGGATATTGTTTTTTCACTAAGAATTGTACAATCATGTGTGGTTCAATAAACGATTGCCAATGTGTGACAAATCACACCAAACTGATACAAAATTATCGTTAATCAAGCATGGTTCAATGAAGGCTTGCAAAACTGTAACAAAACATCAATCCAGACTTCAAAGCACCTAAGAGTGAACTTTTGTAAGTGTAGCATTGACAGCTTATAGGGTAATGGCCTTGCACTACAACAAATTTACTTTCCAAAGTCCCTAACAACATGCTACCTATATTTTTGTAAAGATCACTGGCCATTGACTCTGTAGGTTTCTCCTTTTGGGAAACCAGGCACCAAAAAGAAAGGAATTTAAATGATAAAACATTAATTAAATGCTATCCCTGAGTTTATAATACCAAAGAAGTAGCATTTTACACACAACCAAGTTTTTATTTCAAGAAAGGAAAGAAGAAATGTAATATTTTCAGTTAAATGTCATGTCATCTAATGTAAACTTACTGCAACATAAGAAATCGATTATTTGGCATTACTGGCAAGAATAAAATCTGTGCAAGCTACTTAAAGTGCATACATAATTGCCCAAAGCTTCATTCTGAAATGGATTTAGTCAAATTATTTGGCCCTCTTTACCAAAAACCTTTGATGCTCCAAATAACACAATCCTAAGCTACACACCAACAAGAGAGTTTACCACCTGGCTTCCAAAGTGGTGGCCCACAGGCCATTTGCAGCCTACAACATGCACTAAAATGGCCCCCAGAAGATTCGAGAATCCCAAATTTTAATATGAAAACTAATTTTGTAATTTTGTCCTGGCTAGTGCAATAACTCAGCTGAAAAATACTTGAAAACCCCTGGTTTTAATTCCATCTGTCCAACTATAAAATTAAGGCCAAATAATTTTCAAGTCAGTTTTCAATAATTCAAGTAGGTACTACAGCATTTGCCATTTAACCTGAGTTGCAATTGTCATGACTTGAATTAGCACCTTCCAAAAATACCTGACTTGACAAATTCTGGAAAACCTTCCCCTATTGAAATGAACAATACTTGAGTCCATGTTTCGACTCAAGTCCCTAAAATAGCTGTTGTTGAAGGAGGATCACAGGAAGAATTGATCAACACCATCAACACATTCCATACTCACATTTGAACATGTATTTCTATGCTTGCATTTATGAGTATGATTTTGTATTTGCACTCCTACTCATCAACTTTAAGGGTTAAGTGTTGCTTAATAATGTGCAAATTTGTACTTGTACTCAGGATAAAAGGTCCAAGGTTTTAACAACTCCATTCAGATGTGTAATAAGTATGTAGCCCATACTCACACTTATAGGCAAATTTTCCTATGATTGCATTCATGAGTATGATTTAGTACTTGCACCCATACGAAAGGATTTTAATAGTTTGGTCTTGGAAATAACATACAATTCTGTATTTGTGCTCATGACATATGATGGGTACTTACACTCACCTGGAAGTATTGCACCTATACTCACAAAACAGTACTTACAAAGCAAGTATGATTTGATCTTAGTATTATTTCTTAACTTTGATTTTAATCTACTTGATCTGTCACAGATATACGTGGAACTCTAGCTTGGTTTGTATGTTATATATCTTGCATTACAAAGGTCCTGAGCCAAATCCCAGCAAAACCACCTTCTGTGACTACAAATTGCTTATTTTGCAAAACTATTCTATTCCCTGTGGGTGCTGAAGGAGTTTTTAAAAATGTTAGTTAAGGGTAAATATTGTCAAAGCTTGTTCAATGAAGGAAGCCATCTTCTTCAGATCTTTGCTTTCAGAAAATGGCTACAGACTGGAGAAATATTCTGGTCTGTTGGATGGGAATGTTGAATGGCAGTCTCTGGAGTAGCATTGGGAGTGATAAGTGCATCCCTGGCTTGTTACACCCTCTGAGCACTACTTGTTAAGAGAAGGTGAACCTTGTCAGTCTCCATCCATGATCAACCAAGTTTAGGCTTCTCAATGAACCCAAGAGGCTCTATCATCCCAAATTTGCTACAGGAACAAATTGTAAGGGAATACACCAGACTACATCAGAAGCAGGCCATAAAGAAGTGTATGGCAGAGAGGGGCGTATCAAAGAAATCAAACTTGGTTTGGTTGCCACTCTCCTGTAAAATTGTCTTCTTAAGCAAAAGTACAAATATGATATTAAAGAAACAAGGCTGGGTCAGTTAAAGAGGTTACCCAAACTTGCTTTAAGAAACTTTTCAATGTTGCAGCAACGGAATGTTATCACAGAAAAACTGAAGACAACATTCATCTTCATAAAGCAAACCAATAAAGAATGGCATGAAACATTTACAGGAACAATACTGGGAAAAAAATTTGAACATGATTCTCCTGAATGTAAACCACCTTAACCCTAAGAATAAATCAAGAAAATTGAAATTGAGGTCAAGAAGATCATATACACCTCCTAATCTTGAAAAAAATTAAATCAGTAACTAAGAAATAACACTCACAGTACTGTAAAGAAAAACAAACTAGAACAAAATCAGATAAAAACAAGGAGCTAAAGATTTACAATGTTACAATTAGGGTCTCGATTTGGTTGAAATAGAATACATCCTTATAAATTTATGTAAAAACATTTCACGAAAAAATTAAAAATTCACATTTGTTTTACACTCTCCTCTGGGAATATAATCTTTACTGGTTTATTATCTTAATAGTAAATATATGAGCATAGAAATGAATGCCCTTTTGATATTAGAGAGCAGAACCACAAATACTGTGGATGCTTTAATCCAGACAAGATACTTCAAACGGCTGCAGTTTGTTCTCAGACAGGTGGGATTCTTATTTTACTATTTCAATGTCTTAAATAATCAGTCTTGCATGAAGACGGCTATTTTCTCATAGAAATAAAGAATTTCTTCTTAATAAACTTGCCACTTCCCAGAAACATTCAGCAGAATTACAGCAAAAGTGTCCAATTGTATGACTAAACTTGCATCCCTTCAGCTCCATGTGACATCATAACCTTTCCAATTCTTTGGTGGTGCTACATAAACTCTGACATTACTATACATAAAGGTGACAACTCCAAGGTATGCTGTCCTAGGTACCCCAGCCTGAAAGAAAATACACAAGGCTGTCTAAGAATTGTGGCACTAAGATTTCATTACATTCTCCTGCTGCAATCAAGGAAACTTACAAAATCTATGGACCACCATCCAAATGTCCCATGACACATATGTCCAAGAACCAATGGAGTAGGGCCTTTCAAAAAGTGAGTAGCAGGGGTGGCATTGAGGGAAGGACAACTTTCGAAGAGCAATTTCCAAGGGGAAATTTTTCCACTTTTGATTATAAATTTTTTAGGGACCTTCTTTCATTTTTGAACAAAAGGGCACATGCCAAACCCCTAATCCCCTACCCACATGCATACCTCATTCCTACAACCACCAACTCTGCACACACACACACACATACTGCCCGACCCCTATCTAATCATCTATTTCACCACAATGGTTTTCTGGTTAGTTCTAATTTTCACATGTACAACCCCAGACAGGTTGAATCTCAGTCTAAAATTGTTTTTCACTTCTTCCTTTACCTTCAACTTACAGAGGAGAATCCTTCATGAGGAGATCCTAAGATTTTCATGCAGTCATGTGGCTACACATATTTTTCACAAAAATTTGACCATAAAGTCAAACAAGAAGAGAATAGAAGTATAGGGTTACCTGACTGATATGAAATGTTCAAACTAATACAAGACTGGGGTAGACATTATGACAGACGTGTAAAAAAAAATTGCATATATAATAATGATGGAATATTCAATGAAAAAAAGGGTCTACCAGTCACTCTGACCACCTCCTGACCCCACCCCTTCCCAACAAAGAAAATCTAAAACAACTGCATTACCAGGACAGCCACATTTTCACACAAATTCATGCCACAATTCCCACCCCTCCCCACCCCTCCCCCTCCCCCCACCCCCGAAAAAAAGCAAGGAGGATATCCATGGAGTTGCAAATCTCACCTTCCCAAATTTGTCTTCTATTTTGTGTATTTAGTAATAAATTTTTTCACATGCTGACATGTAGATATGAGGTAAAAACCAATGTTAGGTTTTTGGACCTATAATCTTTGACATCTGACCTCTGTCAATCATGGAGCATGCTCAAGTTTTCATGATCAGGTACCTATCCACCAAGTTTGAACTTGATCTGGCTTCCTGTTTAGGAGTGTGCAATACACTTTTTAGCTTACACAGACACATGCACTTACACACAGCTTCACATTTCTGATGTTTAGGTGAAGTACAATATCTCATCTCCCTACATATTACAAGTACAGAGATGAAATTACAAATAAACGATCTTGAACATTCATTTTAAATTCTCCACTAAATATAGGAAGCCACCTCCCATACAAAGAAAAAACCAGAATGCAAAAATGCATTGTGGTTTCGATGATTCATACACACCTACAGTATCATGGAATTACAGTAGTATGAAGTGACTGCAAACTTTTTAAGGCCAGACCCCTGATGACCCCAAATGACCTTTGACCTCCACCAAAAGTGATAGGGTTCTTCCTCTCACCAGTAGGCATCTACATACTAAGTATGAAATTCATCCAACTTCCTATGTCAAGATATCATGTTACCAGGGCTTTCAGGGTTTAACCCCCGGTGACTCCAGATGACCTTTGACCTCCACCAAAAACAATAGCATTCTTTGTCTTTCCATAACTCATCTATATACTATACACAAAATTTATCCATGCTTCCTGCATCAAGATAGTATGTTAACAAGGTCTTTAGTTTGACCCCAGTAACCCCAAATGACCTTTGACCTCCACCAAAAACAACAGGGTTCTTCCTCTCCCATAATGCATCTACATACTAAGTATGAAATTCATCCAAGCTTTCTACCTTGAGATATTGTGCTAACAAGGTTTTCAGTGTTCGACCCCCAGTGACCTCAGATGACCTTTGACCTCCACCAAAAACAATAGGGTTCTTCCTCTTCCCATAATGCATCTACATACTTAGTATGACATTCATCCAAGCTTTCTACCTTGAGATATTGTGTTAACAAGTTTTTCAGAGTTTGACCCCGATGACCCCAAATGACCTTTGACCTCCACTAAAATCGATAAAGTACTTCCCCTTTATATAACACATCTACATACTAAGTATGAATTTTATCCAAGCTTCCTACATCGAGATATACTGTTAACAAGGTTTTCAGCATTTGACCCCTGGTGACCCCAGATGACTTTTGACCTCCACCAAAAGAAATAGAATTCTCTGCCTTACCATAAGGCATCTACATACTATGTATGAAATTTATCCAAGCTTCCTACATCGAGATATTGTGTTAACAAGGTTTTCAGTGTTTGACCCCCGATGACCCCAAATGACCTTTGACCATGAACCTAAAATCCACAGGGTACTTCCTCTTTCTATAATACATCTACATACTAAGTATGAAATTTATCCAAGCTTCCTACATGGAGATATCGTGTTAACAAGGTTTTCAGAGTTTGACCCCTGGTGACCCCAAATGACCTTTGACCTCCACCAAAATCAATAGGCTCCTTCCTCTTCCCATAACGCATCTACCTACTAAGTATGAAATTCGTCCAAGTTTTCTACCTTGAGATATTGTGTTAACAAGGTTTTCAGAGTTTGACCCCTGGTGACCCCAGATGACCTTCGACCCCCACCAAAAACAATAGGGTTCTTCCTCTCAATATGGGGCACCTATGTACCAAGTTTGAGAAGTGTCAGAGTTTCCCTTCTTGAGATATCGTGTTAACGAGCAAGTGTCACAAACACACATACACACATACACACACACACACACACACATACATACATACATACACACGCCAGCACAGTTGCATAGGTTTCTCTTATCATCGAAACCAAAAAACAAACCTACCTTGAAATCATTCATTATTGATAAAGCATTTGCATAAGATTTAAATGATTGTTGACTGGTGTAGGTGACTCTAACTTTTTCCTGATTCTCTGCATGCCCCTCTCGTAGTTTTGATAACGTTATTTCTGGACTAGAATACACCTCACCGATGAACCATTTATCATAGTTATCCTGAAAATCAAAAACAACTAAGTTGAAACCATGCCTACAGAAGTGCTACTCTTCCTCTATAATATATTATTGTCTATTCCATTCTTATTAATCTCTTATACCTATATCTAATAGGATTTTGAGGATGTGCTACAACAGCAAAAGTTCAATGGGGAGGAGATCCTTGTAGCTCAAGTTACATATAGGACTCAACTGATCACTGAAATTAGACAATGGGACCAGCACATGGGCAGCGATCCTGGGGTGTGACAGGACATATTCCCCCCAATATTTGAGAAATTACCCATTAACTTTGATTTTTCACACAGTAAGTTATTTGAAAATGGGGTCATACCCCCCACCCCACCCCCAAAACTGAGAACAAAACGCCACCAATGAACGGGCAAATATTAAAAACAGCAGCAGAAGTGCTGACTAACATACAACAAAAAGGGGTCTTCAGCAAGTCTGTTTACCAAAGTTTCTAAAAGTTTCAACAAACTGAACACACAAAAATTACAAAAAAAAAATGTTTCATGAGCTGTTCCTTACCTTTTTAAGATAAGATAAATCTTTTTTAGTGAAATCTACAAATTGTTTATTCATAACTATATACTTCAGGTGCTGCTCAAAATATTGGCCTCTGCAAATGAAAAAGGCAGAATGGTATTAAAGGGTAAGTAAAAATAAACATTTGTTTCACATCCATTTGGAAAACAAGGACCAAGCAGAGCTTTCTGTTTTTCTTCTTTTTTTTCTTTCAATTTTCAAGATGGCTTCCAACAACCATTCTGATAACATTAGATGCGACATCCAAAGGCAACTGACAGATCACTTTTTGTAAAATCCCTCACACATAAATGCATTTAATAGTGACGTTGTAGTTGACTACACTATGTACAGTGACCGATGTGGTCTGCACTGGAAATTCTCATTTTATTTTGAAATAAACTGATTTACTGTTTTCCTTTTTTAAAGTGAGTCATTAGTTATCAGGACTCGAGTCACATTACATCCAAACTCAAGCCGACCTTTACAGTTTCAAGTTGAGTCATTTTAAGTTTCTGTTGCAGTTTGGGTCACCTAGAGTCCCTGTCACTTGAAGTCAACCGATTATGTGAGTCATGTCACCTCAAGTCTCTGATCAAGCTTTTAAGGTCAGTTTGCATTCTTCATCATGCATTCAAGTAATTTAAGTTAATTTTAGCAATAAAAAATTTATTTTTCAGCCACTGATTAAAGACTAGTCACCCGGTCTCTGTCAGCATGACTCAGGTTGAATCAAGTCACTGTAAGCAGATGCAAGTCATCTCAGATTTGAGACTTGGGTCACACAGAATCTTTAAAGGTTGACCACTTAAAGATTTATGTCCAGTCTTTTGCAAGAAATGATTCATGTCTGACTTAAATAACATTACTTTGAACTTTTACAAAACTGTGACAGTTTGATAAATTTTGTTCAATCTACAAAAACCAAGTATTTTCTAAAATCAGAATCCTTAAGTTTAAAGTAGTTTCAATGGCCCAGCTGCAAAGGTTACTCATCAAGTAACCACTTTTAAAATATTCCATAAGAACTATGAGCTAACTTACGCTAATTAGAACGTTGGAAAGTCAAGCTGAATATGAAATAACTTTATTATTTAGGAATATTCCCTCATTTTTGTACTCTTTATTAGGTCTTGGTCACTGTTTAAGTTTTTGTTCTTGCTTCATAGTGCTCTTACCTTTCCAAGCAATTCCATCGTATCGTTTTTACAACTGGCTGAACAGATTTCTATCTTTTTTTCACATTACATAACTACAGTATACTGCTACAGAAAAGAACATTTCATGCATGAAATTTTCTAAGTAAAAATACAAAATGGGAAACAAGATAGGTACACACTTGCTAACACCTTCTTTGCCAAATGTATCTGTCCTAGATATCTCTGGTCTAATACAAGCTCTATCTTTCCGTTGATCTGGATGACGCATCCAATCATCCCAGAAACTGTAAGAGGAAGAGAAATTTGATTACAGGGGGATGATTTTGAATTCCTGTGTAATTTGTTACTGGTTTCTTTTTTCAAGATTTTTCTGTAGCAGTGTGGTAAAACAAGCTCAAAGAAATCCCCTTTCATCCAGAAAACCTCACTGGAAAACTATTAACAAATACAATTTAAGAGATTGTCAACATTCCATTTTCACATGGCAGAATCGTTGAATAGCAGTCAGTTCCATATAAAGGTTCTGAAAAGGTTTACGCAAATCCAACAAGTGACAATAGCTCCCTAAAATCATTGACCATTGTACTTTCTTTCATTCCATTATTCCTTTGGTGAAGTAGGAGGGATTCAAATGCTTCTGATGATTATTTCAGCCATTGCATAACCTTATAAAAAGCCTGTGTCAATTTGTTCCAAATCGACAGATACCAGGAGCGTCTGCCATGGGTAATCACATGCATTTCATGTGAAAATGTGTGTTTGTGCTGGCAATGAACACAGATTGACTAGTTACCACACTTTTTCACAGGATTTACAGCAGGTTCGCCACAGGTTTTACATGCAAATATGTAAGGCAATAAAAACCAATGTTTACATAAGGTTCTGAGACCAAACCTGTGGCAATAAACCTAAAACAAGAAAATTTGTGTAAATCTGTGTCCAACCTGTGTCCAGATAGTTCCAAACACACAGGTTTGCCACATGTTTTCACCCAAGAACTTGTGATTCCTTTTGCTTTGTTTTCTTTTAACATGTGATCCTGCATTAATGACAGGCATGGGTTGGCCCAGGTCTCTTTGCCTGTAAGGGTAACCAAGGTTCTTCCCTATAGAATTCCATGACTTTTCATAACCCTTACAACAATTTGTCAATTATTTTCTGTGACTCTCCCAGACACATAACGTGCTTTTCAGTTTTAAGGACATGAGAACATCTACATTTTACTGGATTATTTCATGATTTCCAAAAAAAATATGAAATTTCCTGACTTCCCATGGCAACTTTACCCACTTACAAGACTATAAAGGCTGGAGATTTGCCCAAACTGACTTTCCCAGGCTAATCATACCCTGTAAGAGCCCTGATATCTTTGTTTTATGCATAACGCAAAATTTCTATTCACATCAATGGCACTAAAACTTTCATCCATCATCTGACTTCTGAGAGCCATCAATATCCTCATATTTCTGCATACATAAAACATTCCAGTCTGAAATATATTGAAAAATATCTGAAAATGCATGATGATATGACATATCCACCTCCTATACCTGCAACTTGGGTAGTACACGCAGACCTGGGCACCATTTCATAAAGGGTTAAGATTGGTCCAAAGTTTGATTTCAATAGGACCATTGTATGGCAGATCAAACTTAAGATCGATCATAACTCTTTATAAAACAGGGCTCAGTACTATGCAATCAAGGGGAAGCTACAAGAGTGGTTCCCCCTAGAAAAATCTGCTAAAAAATTTTCAGTACATCTGCTTTTGTCTTTACACATTTAAGCATATATCATCCCTAAAAAATTCCCTTTGCACCAGGAAGCTGTTTCCACATCCCCCCCCCCCCCTTCAGTACCTTGTCTGGCTACAGACCTCAGTTGCACGCCGGACTGAAGCACCCTCAGGCAGACTGGTTAACTAGCCAACTTTGCTTTTCTGCTTTAGAATGCTCACAGTATGTATCGATGTAATTCTTTTGTCAATGTGATGAAATACAGATATACAATACCAATGCAACTGAAACTTAGATGTGCCAACAAGAATTTCATGCATTTGAATAACATAAGAAAGACTACAAAAGCCTGCGTCCCCTCTAGGAAAACAATTCAACTTTCAACAAAGTTGGCAAACCATTAGGTGAGACATGGGAATCAGATAAATGACCCAACCGTTTTTGGTGGATCCTACTTGAAAGAATATAGTACTACGTTCTGTCTGGAGAATTTTTTATGATCACCTTAAAATGCACATTTATATTTGTTGATCATTTCCAAAATCCCATTGATAGAACAGCGGCTTCAGATGAATCATATGTATCAAGATTTGAGACAGTTCATATGAGCACATGAATAATTTAAATTTGATGTTGTTCTCACCACAACTGAAAACAAAATGACAGATTTGAAAAGAGGATAAAATGGTCTCTTACCCAGCAGGCCATTTGTGTTCAAGCTCTTGCCAAACTTTCTTGGTCAACATCCAACCAAGTCCTGGGAAAAAGTCACTTCTATAGAGCATTTCTGTAAATAACCAAAAAGTTGAAGATTGAAACAAACCCCTTCACATAATGAAAAGAAGTGGTAATTTTATAAACCTCATAACCCATCCAAGGGAGATACCAAAGAGATCCAACAGAGGGCAGGCTCCACAGAAATGACCACACAGCGTGCCCAGTGTTGTAAGTCTGCAGTTCCTGGGCTGAAGCTTGCCCAGTGCAACAGTTGTGTGGAACAATGGTGAGTGGTGTGCTGAACATTAACTCCCTCATCAAACATTTATTTTTATCACTGGGAAGGAAGGGGGAGGGGTTAACAAAAGGTAACTGAATCCCTCTTACTTTACTGCAAGATTAATGGAGGGAGGAAAATACTATGTCCCTAACTTTAAGATATCAAGTGGCACTTTTTCATTTGCTCCTTTACATAGTTTGATACCACAGTCTCTCACACCCTTCTCCCATTTTCTCCAAACTAATCTATTCCATACAATTTGTTTGTACCACAAATTGATGATCTTGAAAAGCCCGTTTTTCTCATTCAAAAAGATTTGAATGTTCAAAAATATTCTGCTTTTAGGCCCTCTTCTATCTTCAGTGATGACCTGAGCACCTCCCACTAAGTAGCTTCATCACCTAATGGCAGTCCTGTATTTGCCAGAACTTTCCAGACCATCATTCCTCATCAAATTTGAAAATCTCAATGTGTTGCCTCTCGGCATAACCACTCTACTGTGTAACAGTCACCTACATCAAACTGACTGGCACATCTTATTGACCAATCAGAGTGCTGTATGTACATTTGAAGTTATATTGTAAATTTGCCCAATTATGATTTCAAAATAAGGAAAATTCAGTGACACATTTTGGGACAAGTGACTGGTGTGTATTTTCCCATATGTATTTCCACCTTACAGCGGCTCCTTTAAATCAAATAACACAAATAAAGACATACCTGGGTCTTTGACTTTATCAGCCTTGCCATTGTCATTCCAAGCAGAGACACACCAGAGGGTATCATCTTCTTCCAAGAGATGATGAGTGGCAGCAAAGTAGTGAAAGAAATCAACAGCTACATCCAAATCATCTGTAAAAAAAGATTATAACTATATGCTGCTCTTCTCTGAAATATGTGCCAAAGCAGTTTCTATGATAAATAAGCTACACAACAAATTACAATCACAGAACTGTTCAGAGTTATTCTTCAAAACATGTATACCCCAAGGAGTGTCTGACTCACACACTTTGACATTCCTGTATGAAACCTGATTTGGGAGGCACAATTTTTCTGCCTGAACTCTAGACATTTTAGAAGGATTTTGACCAAAATTTCTACAGATTCAGACTGAATCTTAAGTTTTTTAAGTTGTCCAAATTTTTCTTTGGGGGAGGAGGGGGCATGGTGCCCCTTGGCTCCCCCTGCCCCATATGCCTATGAACTGAGATAAAAAAAATAGTTGCATGAACAAAAATCTAGTTACATCAGATATTCATGCCATGAACTTGCTACAAGTTATAATATGACACAGTTTTGCCTAAAACAGACTACATTATTTTTGCTTGACAAGAGAATGTCATGTTAAATTACACTGATTCAGAGTGTTCAGAAGAAGAAATGAATTTGTCAGTCCAGTGGGAGCTCACAATATAGGACATACTGAGCAATATAAAGTATAGATACATTATGACTTCCATATGTGTATTCATAATGTAGACCATTAACACAGAGCAATACAAGGCACAGATATGGAGAAGATTTCACTAACATAATTTTACGAGATCATTACTAAACCACTCTCTAACTATGAATTGTTGCTAGTATCATAGAGATGAATAGTGATACAATAGTGAAGAATAGTAACAAGATAGTGATGACTAGTGATGAGATAGTGATAACTAGTGATGAGACAATGATTAATAGTGATGAGCTAGGGATGAGACAGTAGTGTAGTGATAAATAGTGATGAATAGTGATGAGGTTACTTCTTTGTATCTACTATAAATATCATCCCTAAAATCTACTGAAAGAGACACAACTTTGCAACACAAAACTGGTCACCTAAGCTTCCTAAAAGTCTACTGAGAAATCAATTGCCACATAACTATAAACTTTAATGGAATCAACACCTGGTATGACTTGCTTACCTTCTACTATTATTACAGAATTGTAGTTGAATCTATTAAATGCTTGACTCAAAGCCCACTTGTAATGTCTGGAAATTTTGTAGTAACCTTCAAACTTTTTCATATTTGCAGGAATATCTGTAATTTTTCCAAGATCTGGTTGCTAGGGAAAGAGAAAATTCAGATGTCAGTTACATTCTGTTGGGAAAACACTTTTAGAGGAAAGGAAAATGGACAAGTGGAAAAGGCATGTTTACTCCATATGTGAGAGACAGAGGGAATGAGCATGTTTGGTGTATTTCAGTGCTAACTTTTTATTAAGTCTCTGGCACTGCAACAAATGAACTTTAATGTAAATATCATAATCTGAAGAACATACAATGATTTCGACACACACACACACACAAAAAAAACTTGACATTTTTAGTTTTAATAATAATACCACTATGATTCAGCCTTTTACGTGCTGTACAATAACAGCACCAACTAAATGAAATTGTAATGGGGGTGTACACTCCTACATACAGACAAAGTTTGTTTTCCCCAGTAAATAAGATCATAGTGGGATTTCTGATTTTAAAACACACAGGATTAGAAAGGACTTTTCAATATGGAACTTCAGGATGCCTTTTCCTTTTATACAATTAACTGATGGACTCACGAAGAGAGTATGAAATTTCCACAATTTATATGATCTTTGTCAAGATTTTGCTGTTACTCCTAATACAGACCTTTAAATGCAATGCCAATACCACAAACAGGATGTTAATCCATCTTACCTTAATAAATGTGATTTTGTCTCCAAAGCTTTCAATCACTGATGCAGTCTCAGCATGGCCACAGTCTTGACTGACGATGATTGGAAACTGTTCCTGTGAGAGACGATTTCTGTGAGAAAACGGAAGGACAAAGGTATAATAACAAACCAGACTGAAAGATAGTTCTCACTTTTCAGAGAGACATGAAAAACAATATGGTAGCCTACACAGCATTATTAAAGAAAATGCTACCAACCGTACAGGTGCAAACCAACTATAAAACTTACTATATTAAATGACAATAAGTGCCCCCTTTCTAATAAGCACCCCCTACAATTATCAAATGCACTGGTAAAATAAATAAACTGCTTTCACCCAGTGGAAAATTCTTACCCCAATTACCCCACCCTACTCCCCAACTTTTGACTTCAGTGCATTGTACACAATTCCTGGCTTGTGCGCCTTCACCCCTCACATTCTCAATGGCTGACAGGACAAAACATCCCAAAACATTAAACTATCAAACTGTCTTATTCATGCATTCCATTGTTCATGGAATCCTGACAGTCAAAGAAAAATACTTAGTTTGACTCTGTCCAAAGGGTACTTAAGCATTATTTATGCAATATATGGCAACCTGAAGCATATGGTAAGAATTTGCACTACAGTAACAATTTAACCCTAATAAACACATCCCTTCTGGAAAATTTCACACCCCTAGGGTGTTCAATAGAGTCAAAATGGTAGGATAGCAGGGGCGGATCCAATGGGGGTTTGGGGTTTAAACCCCACTTTGATTTTCAAGGATTTTTTTCATTCTGTATAATATATTATTTTCCGCAGTATGTTTTGAAGGTTATTTTCAGTTACAACAATGCAATTAACATTCCATAATAAGTTTGCTGACAGTATATTTTTCCGTTTTTTGTTTACCTAATCTTGGTTCCCATATGCCATGAAATCCCATCCAGTAGTGCCTAAATATGTATTAAAAAATGGGAACGCCACTCCAGCTTTTGGCTTGTACTCCCGCTGAAAAATTCAAATATTGTGTTGACTGGTAGTGGCTGTCATTGAATTGGAATCACTTAATATAATCAGAAATCGAGAAGGCCAATTATATGGATGTAAAGATGTTCAGGGAAAAAATAGACTTTTCAGTGGGATCATACATTTAAAGAAGTTACCATTGTTCTGGAAGGTATTATAATCCAAAATTCTCTTATATACTGGATCCCCTTTCATCACTGGGGAACAGTGAGAGAGCCTTGGGTACCGTGATTGAGTCAGGACTCGAACCCAGGACCTAGCTCTAGCATGTGAGTACTATAACTACTGTGTCACCACTATTGTTACACAAGATATATTCCATTTTTATCCAAGAGTATGGAAGTACCATCAGAGTGGTACGTACTTCCATGCCAAGAGTACGTTATGACCAAGATCACGTTAAACATTATTCCATGCAGAACAGTGGGTGTTTGCCTGGAGTTTCTTGCACGTGGGAAGTGCCAGTGACCTGTAGGCGGTATTATAGCATAGTTTCCTTCGTGCCTCTAGACCACATGGTTGTATGTAGACCACATGGTTGTATGTACAGCAAGGGAGGGTATCAAAGAAATGTAATGTTTCTATGGAAATGAAAAACATACAAACATGAAGATGGCCTTTAGAAGTACAGATTGTAAGGTCTGAGAAGGGTCAATTTTTCTTGGTTCACGCCACGCCAACCAATGGTCATGCTCTGCTTACAGTAGATAACAAGACAACCAAAAATCCCATGCATGCAATCATGCCTACCAGTTGAATTTTGAGGCCCCAATACCAAAATACTTGCAGAAGATTTCAAAAGAGAAACCAAATTTTCTCTATTGAGCACAAGCGAACAACTTTCAGTGAGTCACTGTGAGTGCCTAGAGAGAGCACAACAAATGACTCAATGCTCCAAACTCCTGGTGCCCAAGATAGTTATAGGGCTGTAGAGCATGCATCACTTACAAGAAGGAAGACAGCTTTTTACGTGCTTGGAAACGGACATGACGGGACAAAGTCCCAAACAATTCCGGAACTGACATTAAACACAAGGACAAAAACTGTTTACAGAATTTACAAACATCACATACCGTAATTTAAGACAACTTTCTGACAGGACTTTTATCATAAAATATCTGAATATCTGACACAGGGAATTTCAATGAAAGCTTGTTTTTATACAGATCAAAGAGCCTAGGAAACGTGTGGGAAATGCCATTTCCTGCAATCTGGGGGTCTTCTGGATCAAAACTTTTCTCTGTACGCTTCGCACCAACCCATGGTGGCGCTCCACTTAGATAGTAACTACATCCCAAACCCCCCTTTAGTCAAAACCTGCATCCGCCCCTGGATAGCAGCCTAGCAAATTGTTGCACTAAACTTGCTACATTGCAATAATTACATAAAATTGGTGATGAAAATCATCTTCATACTTCCCCTAACATCTGTAAATTTATTTCTGAGACTAGAATTACACAAAAGATGATTCTGCATATCACCTATTGTTGCATACACATTCTCATTGTAGTTCAGTACAAGGAACTTGGGCCCATTGCTTTTAACTAGTAACTGGACACAACAACCTACACTGTGAAATTGAAGCAGATAAGCAGAGTCATATGACCTGTTTCACCTGCTCCAGTTGTCAGTCCCACAGTGAAGGCCTTTTCGAATTGAATACATCTTAATATGTGTGCACCCTGTGTTTACCATACATTGCCACCTGCAGTATCATGGTTGTCATATCATGAAGACTATTGCTGCTTGATTGGGAACACTTTCTATAAGTACAAGCAGTATGCAAACCAAATGTCCCATTTAGTCCCAAACGTCCCATTTTGTCTCGGTCCAATTAATTGTGCTTTTTTGCTTTCATTATTTTCAGTTTAAAAACATACAAATTCAAGAAAGACTGTCAATGTAATGCACTGGACAGCTACAGATATGCTTATTGACAAAACTACCAATTTCTTATTTCTTATTTATCAATCTCCTCAGCAAATTTTGCAGAGAACATTTTATTACAAGTTGAGAAGTCTTCAGTGAGTAGAATAGACAAGTGATGACCTCTTACTGTGTGTCCTTCGAAATCAGTGTACCTTTGCATTAATGTGTATTAACTAACTTAAATACAAGATGCCTATCTTTGGGCCCCCCTGCCATTGTTTAAGGGTTAATGAGACTGGTCCCATTATCCAATATAGACTAACAAATTTGAAGTCACTGAACATTCATGACTTACTGTAGAAGAGTATCCAAACTTCTTTTGATAGCACTAGGTCTGTTACAAGCTATCACCAACACTGCAATAACAGCTTTTGGTTTTTGATTTTGAGGCAGGTCTTCAGGAAGCCTGACATCACCCTCTTCAGGTTTATCTGGCGCCCTCTGGTTTGGAGGCGTTAAAATTCCCTGTTTACTCTCTTCTTGTAGTTTACGACGTTCAGCCTCCTCTGCAAGTTTTTCTGCAACATATGAAACAGTTCACAAGTTTATGGGGAAAGCAAGGTAACTATGCAAAAATCCTTAAATGTTGTTCTTAACTGGTGCCTACACCTTAGACAAAAGTTAACCTTAGGGACCATTGGTAAATCTCACCGGCGTTTCAAACGCCGTTTGACTTTCCATTGACTAAAACCCAGCAAAGTTACTGTCTGTTCCCATTTCACACAAAGAGTACTTGACATAGAGACAACTGTGAGATTAACAAGCTGACGAGCAAATCAGTTCCTTGTATTGCAGAGTGCATTATACAAGTCTTGATCAATTGTGCTCTGCATTAAACAACAGTACACAAAGCACTGATACAGTAGATAAACCAACCTAAAAAATATCTTGTAATGCAGTAGAGTAACAGTTAAATTTACACAGAAATTGAGAGAATAATGAAAGGCTTACGATTTTTAAGAATCAGTTCCTTTTGCTTATCAATCTCTGTTAAAAGTTTTTGGTTGGTTTCCATCTGATCCTGAAGTTTAGCCTGCAGACGGTTCAGCCTTCCAGATAAGTCTGGTGAAATCTGTTGTAGAATACATAAAATAAATGTACAATATTTCATAAATGCTCCTAATCTTACAACAACGTTATGAAAATAACTGTAGATAGTTACAACTCTCAAAGTGTCGACATAATTCCATTCATTACATTATGTACATAATCATCAGAATTCAAAGGAAAAAAAAGCAAAAGCTTTGTTAAAGCAATTTGCCTGTATTCCAACAAAGATTTGACATCATGCATTCCATTGCTGGGAATAAACTTTTGTTTGAAATTCATAACTTTGAAATGGAGAATACTTTTAAGATAAGGTTTTCACCTATAAAGGGAGAATAGTTTCCCAAATTTATGAAACTTCCATATTTTGTCACTGGCATAATGGGATATTCCTTTAGTCACCCACAGGGTATTTGATTGTACCATTTGTGACAACTAAATGCTTTTAAATCTAGCAAAAGTTCATACAGGAAGTCAGGCAACCATTTTAGCTCTCACGATAAAAATTATAAAATCAATGGCACGAAAAACTGATCTTTTCTTCAAGGGTTCCATCAAGTCCTCATATATAAACTGATGTGTATTTTTCAAACCTTTTGATAATTTAAATTAATACTACACTTCAAACCTGAATATTTCCTTGCTGGTTTCTCCCAAGCCAAATGTAGATGGTGAAATTCCACAAGATGAAAAGTAAAATCATCAAAATAATTATACTTGTAGATTTAAGCCTCATCATTGTTGTTTTTTCATGTAATACGGACATAAAGAAGATGAGATACTATGAGAAGACTCTCCACTGCTTGCTTACAGAACCTGTAAAAAATAGATGAAATACAATGCATTTAAAGGGCAAATGCAGTCAACCCAACTGGAATTACTGTAGCCGGGTATACTGATTCACGAATGACTCTTTTTGATCATGTGAAAATATCTTCATATTGAATAGTTGAGTTCTTGCAGAAAACCCATGGGTTTTATTATAAAAATATTTTAAGATTATTTTAATGTAGAACTATTAAAATAATCTTTCACTTTGTTTCAGGACACAAATATTACATTTTAAGGGAAATAATACAAAGAGATTTGCATTATTTAGCTGATGGTGCAAAATAAGGTTGGGATTCTGCTTTATCCCTTTAACAAATTCCTTTTAATGTAAATGGACCTTCAGAAACCAATTTTATTTGGTCAGTGAGTACCTACAAGTACTTGAAAATTAATGCTTCCTCTGAAGCAGTACTGTTGCAAAGATATGCCTTCAGTATAGTTCAACAAAGTACAGCATAGGAAAATTTGCAAAACAGTGAAGGATGCATTGTGGCTAGCATTAATGCAGAGATAGTATACATGTCTCACTTGCATACTATCAGATAAACTCATATGGGGGGGGGGTAGTCCTAGGTGTCTTGGGACATAAAAGAGATATGATCTACAATAGAGCAGAGACATAACTAGAAGAGAGAGGCAGTGGTGTAATTAGTCACTCGATTTTGCAGTCAAGTCAAGGCATTTACTAGTTTCAATGTGACTCGAGTCACCGTATTAATTCTAAGAGGAAAATTATGATACAATTGTTCGAGTCATTTCCCTTTTGAAAGAGTGAGTGACTCAAGTCATGACTCGTAACAAAAGTGTAGAGAGGTGAGGTAAAATGAGTATAAAGGTTAGGCCAACTGAAATGTATTAGAGGTGATGTAAACTGGGACAGAGAAGAGAGGTATTAAACTGCACAGAGTGGAAAGGTTAACTAGAATGGGGAGGTGAGGTAAACCTAACATATGTAATGTATTGATGAAGCTGAATAATGAAATGTTGTTATGTACAAATACCTCACAAAATAAAAAAAAAATTAAGCAACTGCCCCAATACCCAATTAATCCTATCTGCATAGGTCATATCCAAAAGTGGTCCACCTAAATGTCAATACTAAATTTCAAACCTACTTGTGATTGAGCAGGGCATAAATGGCACAGAGATAAGAAGTTAACACCAAGTCTTGCAGTTGTTTTTTATCCCTGAAAACCTTCGAAACGCTTCAAAACTTTAAAATAAAATTATCAAATTGGTCTTGTCATAGAATTTACTGTAGCACTAGGGATATTTCTTGATATCAGAATGCAGTACAGTATGACTCAAAATATCACATCACACCACACATTTGAGCTCTGTAGTCTGTAGTCCCCATATTCATATGGCAAGCTGCCTTCTACAGGCATTCCATATTGGACAAAACAATATGGCCCATCAGCATTCTGCTAAAACAAAGTTGCTCAGGAAAAAGGTAAACTCCACAGCACGAAGAAGTTGATGATTTCATTTAAAATTTTCAGTCCATTCCAGAAGATTCTAGTGATTAAAAACAAAACTGCAATATCTACTCCTGTAAGATTTGGAAGAAGTCATGAATGGTAGTTAAATAATGTTTCAGGTACTAAATTTGCAGTGAAAACAAAGTCAGTTTCAACCATCATACTGACACCAAATTGTTCCACTGTTTCCACAGATCATAAAGACAGTGTCTGCTTAGCCCTTGAACAGGGCTGTGCATTACAGTAGGTTATATGACCAAGCCACATTACACTTCAGTTCACAGCCCTAGTCCCGCTAACACTAATTTTGAGCTCATTACAATCTCACACAAACATATGCTATAAATTGGTGAATATGATTCACTCTGTTATTTTATTACCACTAAATGCTGTCTTTGTGCTTCAAAACAGTAAATTCACTTGTAAATCTGCCTAAACATTTGCCACACAAAATCTACGAAAATTATAAATTAGGTCTGGATCCTCCCTGCAGACAACATTGCTAAACGTCACCGTCCAAAACTTACTGCACACTAGAAAGTGCCTTCCATTGTCAAGGAAACAAAAAGTGCATAGACTGCGCAAGTACACTGTGAAACTATACTTACACAAGCTACTGGGAACAGTAGGCTTAATATATGTGCAAGCTGTTTATACTCTGAGATTTTGTCAGTTCCTCTGTGCATTATTTTTCAGAAATGTCTGGACTCAAGCTTCATTCCTGCTGACTGGAGGGTTGCAAATGTTACCCCCCACTTTCAAGAAAGGGAATCAGAACTTGCCCTGTAATAACAGACCTTGTGGTTTAACCAGTGTAGTGTGTAAGTAATGGAGTCTGTGGTCAAGGATTATGTGCATAAGTATCTTTTAGATAATGGTTTAATGTGTCTGTCTCAACATGGTTTCCTGCATAACAGGTCTTGTTTTACTAATTTACTGAGCTTTCTTGAAGATGTCTCTTTGTCTCTTGATTCTGGTCATTGCTGGGTTGTTGACTTGGACTTGATGACTTGGACTTAAGTCTGACTCAAGTCACTATTTTTGTGACTTGTGACTTGACTTGCGATTTTCGTATTGACTTGTGACTTGACTTGGACTTGCATTGATTTACTTGTGACTTGACTTGGACTTACAACAAATGACTTGTCGCCAACACAAGTCAGAGGCATTACTTAGATGGCCAGTTTTGATTTAACTAACTCGCTCCAGTTCCCCTTATCTTTGACTGAATCTGTTTCTTTACTCATGTTTGCGACTTTGTGTGATGTGAACATGTTTCAAAGAGTGTTGAACATTGTTGTGTGGATTTTTCTATGTATTCAGGAAGCCAAAATAATTGGACATGGTGCTGAGTGTTCAGTAAACATTATTTAGGGAATAAATCGCATTTGGTGGACTGTTATTGGTGAATAAACCGTTGAGGCTCCAAATTTGGCAAAATAACTGCCGAGTCCGTTATTTTGCAAATTTGGAGTCAAGGGCATTCTAAGAAGCTGGTGAAGTGTTTCTCTAGGCTTGACATTAGAAAGCTCAGCTTCTCTCATAGAGTTAATGAGTGGAACAGTCTGCCTGAGTAGACTGTTAATTCCACTTCAGACAATTGCTTCAAGATAAATACTGACAAATTCTATTGTGACTGTGGTAGAATCTGATTGTGCTGGGCTTTGTTGGGTATTAGGTTAGGTTTGGGTTTTGTTTTGGGTCTAGATTTACAGTGCATCTAATGGAGGTTATGCCCACCTTTATCCTTTAACTTGTTATGTTATTATTATTATTATTTTATTTTTTATTATTTAAACTTTGAAAACAGGGTTGAGAAACTCGGTTAGCTAAAGAGCTAATCTAACCCGAGGCCCTGATTACAAACATGCAAAAGTAAGAAGTAAAAAGTAAAGATGTAAAACATACAGAAGTTCACAAAAATTAAAAGGGAGATGAAAATAAGATCAAACATATGAAAGGATGTAAAGCATAAGACAGAAAAATGTTATGTTATGTTATGTTAATACATGATATGCAGCAACACGAGATCCTGAACCACTAGATGCGAATGGATTTGTGACCTTTGACCTCTACTGGTCTCACAGTAGGTCATGAAAATATATTACACATTGACACAGTGTTATGACCAATTTTTTAACTAAAAATTCATCCATTAATGCATATTTTGGCAAAACTTTTGCAGAAAGGTGAATGGAACTTAGCTGAAGTTATCTATGTGAAGTGTGAAGAGAAAATGTTGCTATTTGGGGACTTGAGAGATGACTCTCTGTGGGCAGGTCGACTAATGAGCCAAAGATTAATTTTAGCTGGACAAAGGCTGTGAAGTGAAGTGTAAAGCCACGGTCACACTACAGCGAATTTGGATCGGATTCTGATCCGATTTTTGTGAGTTTTTATTAAAATCTCCTCCATTTCGGGTCAGAAAGAACCCCAAATTTGCCAACCAGTGTAAATATATGATTTGCATCAGAGGTCTACGAAAATAAAATGTTAACTGATTTTTTCGTGACGTCACACCGACAAACAGCTTTTATCGGACATGCGTAGTCCGATAAAAGCTGTCTGTCGATGTGACGTCACGAAATGATTCGTATAAATTTAATTTTCGTAGTCCTGCGATAAAAATCATATAATTACACAGGTCGGCACATTTGGGGTTCTTTCCGACCCGAAATGGAGAAGATTTTAATAAAAACTCACAAAAATCAGATCGGAATCCGATCCGAATTCATTGTAGTGTGACCGCGGCTTAATGTGCCTTGGCCATGTAATGTAACTCACAGCCCTGTTCAAGGGCTAGTGTCTGCTAGGCCTATGTTCATTTGCAATCGCACTTTACCTTTTATATTTGTACAGCATCTAAGACTAAGTGAGGGCTTTATTTAATTGGATAAGGCACCTCAAAAGTTCAGGTTATTACATTATTATTATTATATAACTGGGCCTAGGGAGCTTTCTGTGACCAGCCCCACAGGCCTTTGCTGAGGTCTACTGTAGATTAGGCCTCCTCACTGAATGTGACCATATAATCCACACTCCAATCACTCCTTAGTATGATTACTGACCAGTATTTCAACCATTGAAGCCAAATCAACAAAATGGGCTTGAATATGAGATAATGTGATTCAGTGACAATTTTACAGGCATACAGTGTCTCCAGTCCTTTTTAACTACTTCAGTTACCTTCCTTAAGTGTTTAAAAGGACCAAACTGTTAAGTTTTCTCTCTCCCCTAACTATGACTTCTGCGCAAGACTGGATAAAGCAGACAAGCAAAAGTTGGCAAGGGTAACAAAAGGGTGCAAGGGTGCAATAGACTGCACAAGTGTACTGCTGCATTGGTTGTCAGTTTATTGTCTTAACTACAACATACAGCTTGTTATGTGCATTGGTCAATGTGCCCATTGGTCAATGACACTGCAAAACAAACTGTGCCTGCTCTTCATCTGCACTATGGTGAGCAGTGCACAGTATTCTATGCAATATCCAAGGTATCCTGAAGTAGGTAACTTCCTGCAGTACTCATTGACTTGGCGTCTAGGTAGTTACCGCCTCTGGTACATACCGCCATTACAAACTGCCACCAAAACCAGTTCAAACCATCCCAAGTATTAGGGGCAGTTCGCACTGTGGAAGTTGCTATGTTTCTGATGTATGACTAATGACAATACATCAGTTTTGCATTATGTTTGTTCATCTTCTTCTTCTGTAGGTAAAGGGATCAACTCTTTCTTCTTTTTTGTCTTCACCTAACAGATGTGCAGAAAACTCACTCACTAAGTTCTAAATCTAGACAACAATAATCACTAACCTTTTCAACCCTGAATTTCATGTTACGAATCCCAGCTTATTTTATTTTATTTTTTTTTTTTCTTTTTTTGTGACATGCCAATTTCCAATTTTAATACTCATTGTCTTCACCGGAATTTCCAATTTTAATACTCATTGTCTTCACCGGAAAATAAAGGATTAACTATAAAATTTCGTTACTAAGTAAAATCACAAAGCACTGCCTACTACCTACATGCATCTTGGTCCTACACAACTACAAAAGCATCAACAGACTAAACCACCAGTTTGTTATCTTGATGCATTTGCACAATAAAACCTATGAAGATTTTATCATGTAAGACTTGAAAAACAGGATGAACCGAACCTCCATTAAAAATGATTCAAAGTTTCCCAATATGACAGGGGTGGTTCGAACTATTTTCAGGGGCGGTAAGTACCAGGGGCAGAAAGTCAACGAACCGCTTGACCTGCGACCCACCACAAGAGGGAGATACTTCATGTAAGACTACCTCAAACTGAGGTGAATAGACAACTGAAGGGAAATGAATAGGTTGAATAGCCTGAAGTGAATAGGATTAGTAGGTGTCTATTCACTTCAGTTTGAGGTTGGCTTACATGAAGTATATACCAAACAAGATCATGTGTGTAGGTGACTTATCAATGGATTCTGAAAGTACTGTCCATTGACTTTACGTTGCAAGCAGAATTATAGAGCTTAAATTCACCAGTTTTGAGAATTCTTGTAGGTCAAGAAAATTTAACTTTTTGGGGTCATGAGAAATTGACAGTCTCTGCCAAGGTCTGCAAATGAGTTGAAATTTTGTGTTTGAGGGGCAAGAGACCAGAAATAGAGTGTTTAGCATAGGAATGTAATGCTGGGTCCTGTTCATGGGCTAGTTAGGCCTGACACTAACTTATTACTGGCCAGGCTAACCCTTGAACAGGGCTGTGCATTACGTTACATGGCCTAGGCACATTACACTCCAAATCACAGTGTAATGTGCCAAGGCCATGTAACATAATGCACAGCCCTGTTCAAGGGCTAGGCCAGGCTAGCCTGGGGTACCTAGGATTAGTTCTCACACACACTTTGTTCCCTGAACTACACCTTGGCTTTTGCTGTAGGCCCTTCTCAAAGTTTTTCCCGCATGCTTACTGTGAGAGTAACATCATCTGAGTGTGTGTTTCCAATGACTGTTGCTACATACGCGTATATCAATGTAACCATAGCTATGTGGACGAGGCCTAGGCTATGTCACAATTGAACAGCAATGTGTGCTGTTTAGCATACAATATATGAACGTTCTAGTAGGCCTAACATGATTTAATAGCAGTTTCAAAGAATGTTTAAAGAACAAAACAGGATTGTTTGTGTGAATCAAAATTTTTGGTCTCTTTTTGGACACTAAGTGCAAAAAATCTTAGAATGAAGGGTCTTAAACATATACTGTAGGCTAAAGGACCCGTAGAGGTCAATTTGGAGTAGGAGTATAGCCTAGGTGAATTTGAAAAAGATCAAGACCATTCAAAATTTTCGAAGGTGTGATAGCCCAATTTTGCCAATGGGTAGGCCTATATTGCTGACCTAGTATGGGAAGCCCCAAAGCGAGCCAAATACTAGGCCTAGGCTAGGTCAGCAGACTGCGGACTAGGCCAGGCCTTCATGATTTTTGTTAGCCTGTTCATTCTTGTACAAAACAGATATAATATAGCATGGTGGCACCAGAATTCAGTCACCTTCACAAATGCGCAATGCTGTAGGCCTACAATTGGTACGGAGTGAACGAATTCTGGTCCCTGCGGAATTCCAGTCCCTTTAGTATACTACGTGTAATCACAAAGTTAGTTTTACATCCTTGAGTGTCCCCGATAGATTCACAATGAAATGCTTGTGTTCTAGCTCTATAATTATTATCACACAGTTGCCTAGCAGATCTTGGCATTTTAACTTAAAGTGGGCATGACACGGCCGAAATAACTTTTGTGTACAGTATTGCAAGATTGGGTACAGTATTGTAAAAGTATCATCTCAAACACAATTAAAACCGGCGCAGTTCGGCAAACAGAATTTGAAGAAAAACGTCCAGCAATCCAATTTCGAAAAATGCCGCAACAGGTCACCTGACTTTTATGATGCAATTGGCGGCACCCCGCACTGCACTATGTAAGGACGCGTATCTAGATGTGAAACTAATACAACGCTTTGGGAATATTTCATATCTTAGAAACTTCATGAAAAGGATTACATCACAATACCCACCCAACATGCAGAGCGCAAAGCGTGGAACATGTTGGGGGCTTCGAAGCATATCATTGGCCAATATGTTCGCGTGCATATGCGCCCGTGTTTTAGCTTCCCTGCATATAATAAACAGCTTTGTTTTTGTGCAAAAATGACGCAGTACGGGCGCGCTGTACAGAACACCTATGAACATGTATGGACAGTCCACCAGTGTGCATTTAGTGCACTATACGCCGAAGATCTTCGGCGTGGCCATGCGATTTCGGTCGGCGTGGCGGCTTAGAAACTCGCCTTTGTCGGCGTGCAAAATGCAATAAGTTGAGGATTGCCGGCGTAGTTGGCGGGCAAACGGTACTCCCGGCATACCGGCGGGCCGATTCAGTCAACTCCCGCTAGTATGTTCACGCACAGTACTGTGCTATATATACAGTACCTGTAGGCCTACTTGTATTGCCCATGAATGGTGTATGCATTACGTACATGTATACATACGTACGTACAATCGCTTACGGATTGCCTCTGACTTAGCTATAATGTGTGTATACTATATACCTGTACGCGCCTTGCCAATGTATGGTGACTGTGTACGTATGACGTACATGTATACTGTACGCATGTACGCACGCCTATGGATTGCTATGTACATGCATTGTATGTGCACAGTACATCCCGGCGTACGGTCACGAAAACCTCGGCGTACCTTCGGCGTAGGCTTTACATGGAATGCACCCTGGACAGTCCATAACAAGCGTGCCTTTACTCGGTAAGCTGTTCAGTAATGTTGCTATCGTGAATGGTAAGCACTCAGTCACCGCACAACGACGCATAGTTCACAATGTGGTCACTGATCACGCGCGCTGCTGTAGTATCGTAGCACAGGTGTTTGCAATGATGTAGCCTACATGATAATACGCGTTAGCATGCACATGATTCGATGTGTAGAACGATGGGTGAGCTGTGTGGTAGAGTGCTACTAACAGTGCCTCCAATGACGTCACGATCTTGAGACGCGCTCACATACGTTTTTTCGCTTTCGGATTCCAGATGGGCTGAGTCTGGCCTGTAATTCATTGGGAATTCACAAAGTCGTATTACTGTGTTTATGGACGTAGTTTAGTCGGGAAAACATTCGCTTCACTTCAAGCTGTACCCAACGAATATTTACTGAGAAACGTACTTTGGCCGTGTCATACCCACTTTAAGGTTAAGATGACAGCTTCAAGTAAAGCTCTTTTCAATGCCCAAATCATTGAAGCCAGTTACGCGAAGTCTTTCATCAACACAAACTTACAAACACTGAAATAGCCTAGGCCTACCTTCTCAAAGGTTGTATGTAGGCTATCTCACCCTCTCACAGAAAAAAAAAACAGTCGGCCGGAAAGTCTTACGATCGACGAGTTCCTAATTTTCCTGATGACCGCCACCAAAACAAAAGAAAAAACCAAAGCTTTGACCCGCTTGGTTCCTTGTCACACGGGGGAACACTCACAGTCACACTTCATCTAATCGCTTGCAATTTATTTTGTTACTGACAGTTCAAGTTGTACGCAATGCATATGAGTAGTGTGCACCATAGAAATAAAAGAGAGAATGACGTCAGCCGATCTGGACTGAAGCCATTGATTTGGCCAGTCTTTGCGGCAACAGAGCACCTGAGCGTAATACAAATATCACGTCATTGCTTTTGCCCCAAGTATTGGCAAAGAAACTAAACGTTTTCAAGTTAGGAGTATAAAACAAAATACTTAAGGCACCATGACTTATTTCTGTTGTGAAAATTACTCCAAATCTTTCGAAAAACGCATAAAATAAGCTATAACTTCTGCATCAGAATTAGCCCTCAGTAAAGGCCCGTGTATGGCCGGTCGCCGATAGCTCCCTATACACGGTCCTTACTCCAACTCATTGAAAACCCGGGGTCTTCGACCAGCATAGTGCTGGTCGAAATTGATTTTCTTCTTATTGCAAAGTTAGGACCTAAAGTCTTAATTAACTACCATAACTTTTCCTTTCCATGTCTTACACTTATATTGCAGTTGTTTTTTATCACTTTAAACCTCGGAAAAGTTCCGAAAATTTGAAATAAAATCATCAACTTGGCCGCTTCTTCACAATTTACTGTAGCGCTCGAAATATTTGTTGACATCTGAATGCCGTGTGCAAATTGTGACGTCACGCACAACATTTTGATAACTGTAGTTCCCATGCATACACATGGCAACTGCCTCTGCAGGCATTCTATACTGACGTAACGACGTAGTCATTAGCATACTGTTGTAAACAAAGTTCCAAAGTCACACAGTAAATTTTACAGAGCGAAAAAGTTGCTGATTTCATTTCATATTTTTGGCACTTTCCGGAAATTCTCGGTGATCCAGAACAGCTGCAATACTCTTGTAAGATCTGGAGAAGAAAATTCCTGGTTGTAAATTAGGATTTTTCTTTCAGAATTTGCTGTGAGAAGACAGAAAATTTCAACTATTACACAGACGGCCGATCCCCCCGCTATTTTCAATGGTCGGTGTAAGGACTGTGTATAGAGAGCTGTAGGCGAACGACCACAGTCCTTTACTGAGGACTACATCAGAATGCACACTTTACGTACGGAGAGACATCAATCAACCGGTCTTTTGCCGTACCAAAGATATTATAAGCTTGTAATATCTTCCACCATGACTTATTTCTGTTGTGAAAATTACTCCAAATCTTTCGAAAAACGCATAAAATAAGCTATTAACTTCTGCCGCAGAATGCACACTTTACGTACGGAGAGACATCAATCAACCGGTCTTTTGCCGTACCAAAGATATTATAAGCTTGTAATATCCTTGTGCCGTACAGCGAAAGCGCCCTTACATTTTCGTGGCTTCACCCATTGTGTTAGCGTTCTCCCTTACTTTTATTTCTATGGTGTGCACATCTTCGCTGCATACGTAGAACACGTCTTGCTGTACTCGAGATTTATTCGTAGACAGTACTTCCACAAGTTAAAGATCATCGGTGGACCGTATAGCAGGATGGAACTCCTATCCTGCTCTATGTAGTGGGACTGCAAAACTGTACTAAAACTTTTATAAATTTTCCCTAATTTAGGTTTAAACCATTAACTTTGATTTCGAACTCTGGAAATGGAAATTACGTTATTTACCAGCAGGTAACTTCCACTACGCCAAATCCTTTTTCTGCCATTTTTTAAGCCATTTTCTTTTGAAATTACATTACCGTCTTTGTAAGGAAAACATCTTGTATTTGGGCTACCAGTAGTGTCGGCACTAAGGGGGCATGGGGGGGGGGATTTGCCCCAGTCAGAAGCTCTTCCCCCAGATGCCCCCCACTCAGCTCCTGAAGTAAAGTGGCCTGACGGGAGGAATAGCCTAATACATTAAACTTATTTGGAATCTTTGCATTGGATGGTGTATTATAAATCAAAATATACCTAACCTGAGCCTGGGCTTAATTTTTTACCAAAAGATATGCTAAAACATCAGAGCTTTTCCGGGGGCTTCGCCCCCTGGACCCCCATCTGGGCAGTGCTGTAAGAAATCAAGTCACTGACTGAATCAAGTCGAGTTGACTCGAGTCCAGGCGCGGATCCAGGGGGCCTGGGGGCCCGGGCCCCCTCCCCCCGCCACGAAAGAAAGACCGAAAGGAGAAAAAAGCAAAAAAAAAAAAAGAAAAAAAGAAAAAAAGAAAATGAGAAAGAAAAATTAAGAGCAGAAAATGAATAAAAGTGTCTAAGAACGTATTCAAAGTATATATTTCTGTAGGGGTTGGGTGGAGCTATAGCTGGATTATCTCTTTAGATAACTTTCAAAGTGGTTGGCGACGAAAGGAGAGCTACAATGTTCGAAAACAAGTGAATAGCTGAGTAATGATCCTTGACTTAAGATCTAAATAAGTAAACGTCGTGACATATGCAGTATATGGGCCCGTCTAGCTGCACTGAAATGTAGTAACAACTTTGCGTTAAAGAGTGAAATTTTTTGTAATCTAGAGGGATTGAGAGGCAAAGTTTTCGCCATACAGACCTTTCAGAATGAATACAGAAGACAAGCTGTCAGGTGACGTGATATTGTGCACAGTGGCACCAGCCGTTGCAGGCAAAGTAGCGGCGTGCATACCCTGTTCGATTTCGAAACTGTCTGAAAAGTTTTAAAATGACTTAAAAGGCTTTTAAGCTACAGACAGTGGCGTCGGCACAGTGGGCAATGGGTGACGTGTGTCCCCCTCCCCCATCGATTCTTGAAAATTTTTAAAATGGTCCCAAAAGTCGTTTAAGCTACAGATTCCTGTAAAGGGTGTAGGGTGAGATGTAATTTTGATGATTGGTTTATTTTTCTAACCATTTTCTTTCACAAACTGTTCTCAAACTATCATAAGTTTTGGAAATTCTTGACAAATTCCAAATTTTCGCACGCTCGGCTAGCGTCAAGCCTTGTGTCAGAGTTGTCCTTATTATCAATAGCTTTCGGTAACTACTCACGGGGGAGCAAAGGAGCAAAAGTGCTTTTTAAGAATTCTCAGTCAGAAGATTCGTTTCTGAATAGCATAGGTTGGTGGGAAAGTGAAAGTGTCCGATGCAGGTTCTGAATGCAGGTTTTGTCATGGACTAATATATTACTCAAAATTTCGGCGCGCTTTGCGCGCATACGAAAGGTTTACACCCGATTTCATATACCATTGACAAAGCTATGACGCAAGAAATTATTCCAATGCAAACATTTTTGTAAAAAGTACATCTCCTTCTCTGTAGGGCTCTCATCATTATGGGATCTTTGACTAATCTAGTCTAGCACATGATTTGAAAGATTGAAAGTACGTAATTGCCGTTGCTTATTTTCCAAGCATTTTACCGCGACGTTCAATAACGACGAAAATCTTTCTGAAACGAATTTTGACTGTCCACCATCCCTCTTGCTATACCTAAAAAGAATGTGATATATCATATTTCCTCCCATACGGATTTCGGGTAGTGAGAATCCCATTGGTCCCTCTTGTGTATACTGTAACTAATTCAGAGCTCCAGGGAGGTTCTATACTGTTCTCTGCCAGCTTTGGATATCCTTTCAAAATGTAAAGGAAAAATTTTATTATAGTCCAAGAATGTTTCTGTGGACTCCACCCAGGTATAATTGTGTGTACAATTTTCCCATGGACGTTGATCATGGGGGGACGGGGAACGCGTCAACCTCACTTTTCGGAAGGGGGCACATCGTCAAAAAGTCCCCCTCACTTTTTCAAAAATGATGGAACAGACTGCAATTATGCCTAGGAAAACGAAATTTTTAGAGGAAAAATAACCTAAAAATCCTACACTTTTGTTGCACCAAATCGCATCTGAGAGCATTCAGTTCTAGAAAAATTTCCCTAAGAGGCTCTCCCATGCCGACGATTACAAAACTTATTGCCTCCCCGTGACGCAAATTGAGGTTACCACCACTGCTTCTTCCACCAGGACGGCGATTCACAAATGTGAAAAAGTCCCTCCCCCCACTTTTGGAGATGGATCCACGCCCATGATTTTTCCTGGGACCGAAGGAGGTTTGAAGACAATATATTAACCGTCTCTTACTCCTCTTTTTCACCCGAACAAAAGTTAGAATTCACTAAATTTTGGACGTTTTTTAAACATACAATCTTTTTAGAATGACCCAAAGATACCAACATTTTGCATAGAGGCCCCCTAAAATTAACAAAAATTTCTCAAAGGGAAGGGTAAATCCCTTCCTGGGATTGCACTCTCATGTACTAACAAGAAAAGGCTCTCCCACTCTTGTATGTAGCGTATATACAAAATCCCACTGCCTAAAAGGCACGGTTTAGCAGTTATCTGCGGTCCCCCAATCACCAACTCCCGCCGGCACCATCGGTCATAGATTTCTGAAGGGTATAACCTTCAGAAATCCATAAAGAAGGTGATATATCATCTCTCCTCCCATATGGATGTCAGGTTGTGAGAGTCCTGTTGGTCCCCCTTTTCAGTGTACAATTAATGCAGAGCTCCCGGGAGGCTCTATATACCGAAAATTTTTGGCGCGCTTCGCGCGCAATTGTCTACGCTTACGGAGAGAGGTACGTTTTTATTGAGTGATGGATTTATTCTTATCACTTTTTACCAAAATCGTTTGAAATCTTTCACGATTTTTGCAAAGTCTTCTCAATATTTCTTGATTTTTGCTTGATCTGCGCACTTTTAGCCTTGAATTGCTCCTTTTACTATCAATAAGGTCCCAAACGTATTCGCATTACTCATCGGTGGGGTTCTACCATAAGCCAATTATTCTTGTGCATAATTGTGATTTCAGAGGAGCCAGCATTGTAAGGATGTAAAGCAATTGATATTCATTTTTTCACCCTCCTCTTCTTATGAGAACTGAAAACTTAGTATCGAACCCACCTTCTAATTGATATACACACATAAAGGGAATTGACACCGTTAGTCATAGCAATGGTTTTAAATGTACATTCAAATTTTCGGCGCGCCTCGCGCGTAATTGTTTCATCTACCGTCCTCAACCCGAATGCCGTATAACGAAAATCAAACACTCATTATGGCAAAAATCATCTCAAGTTACGTACAAGGGCTCATAATGTTGGCGTTTAAGTTTTAAGATAACTTATATTCTCTGGAACTTCTGCAGGTACATATAGTAACTTATACTGAATCATACACATCAAATTCCATGAAACATGAAAAGGTATAAAATCTCACTGACATTAGAACTGGAGGTCGATTTCTGTGCGCTTAAAATGCAATATTGCGAGACCTTCCGGGGGCTTCGCCCCCTGGACCCCACGCGTAGGAACTCTTGCTTTGGGCTCGTAGTCCACCTTCGGTGCACATGGGATTTTCTATCTTGCCCCCCCCCCTTTCAAAATTTCTGGATCCGCGCCTGCTCGAGTCGCATATTTGACTTGACTTGTTGGTCATCAGCCAAAATGACTTGACTTGACTCGAGTCTGGAAACCTAAATGACTTGACTTGACTCGAGTCACCACCTAAATTGACTTGACTTGACTCGGACTCGAGCATAGCATGACTCGAGTCCAATTGAAGACTCGAGTCAGGGAAAATGGCTCGAGTCTCCTGTTGCGACTCGAGTCCTTTTGACGCAACTGATGTTTGTAAATGTACCCAATTCTAGACTGCGCACGTGGGTATCGCAAGGTAGACGGGGCCGCGACACACAGTGCAACACCGCCCTTGTGTAATGAATACAAGCACTGCATGCCTATAGTATAGTCACTTCACAAACGGGCCGCGCCGGGCAGTTCGACAAATCCGCACTCACTGCGGCGGAAGCATGTCATATCAGACTATGTACACATCATGCCAGGCATGGACCATTACGATCACCGATCTCAGTGGTTTCGATCAAAAACATGTTGCACAGACAGGGTTGACATCTGGATGATTCTTGGTGTGGTTCAGGGACTTTCGTTGTACGAGATTTTTAATATGAGTCTGTTCATTTTTCCCTCTCTATAATAATTTTGTTGCCTCTGCGTAAAACAGTACTCAATAATATTGCTTGTGCAACTCTAATGAAACTGGTTTAGTCCCCAGTGAAGGCACATGTATAGCCGGTCGCCGATAGCTCCCTATACGCGGTCCTTACCACGACTCATTGAAAATCCGGGTCTTCGACACAGTGGTGGTCGAGATTGATTTTTTTCTTATAGCAAAACTAGGACCTAAAGCCCTTATTTACTGCCATAACTTTTCCATTTCAAATCTTTAACTGATAGTGCAGTTGTTTTTCGGAAAACTTTACAAAACAAAAATAATAATAAACTCACGAAGCGATGCGAGACAGGCGAAACTATAAGAGAATTTTCAATAGCCTATTATGATTAAATTTTGCAATGTTTAATTAAGAAAAACATTAATAAAAAATACCATAATGCTAGGAACATTTTTCTCTGCGCGCGTCGAGCGCACCCCCAGAGAAAAACTGACTAATACAATTGAAAATTTTGTCTGGCACCATAAAAATTCTTTCAAAGCATGGGCCTCTCCTACTCGCCACACTATTGTGACTTGAACAGTCACTGTAAGTACTGTACGTCATTCAATGCACCCTGGTCCTTGCCAAAAAAATCCCAAACTCTGACCTTGTATCCCTAGGGAATCACAATTCTCGATATATTTTTCGGCGTGCTTTCCATGCATGAGCGGATGAGCCTGATATAAATTGATGTAACTTCAGTACTGCTGTACGGCTGTGCGTAGGAAAACTTTGGTGGAATTGCCTCGTTATTATTTCCTGTAGGACAGCTTGAGTAAATTACTTTTCCCAAAACCCTTGCTACACCTCTCGCTGTCCACTTTCTCGACCAACTATTACCATCCTCAGCAAATTTACTGACGGTTACCATCGTAAATTTAGGATTTTTATAACAAAACTATTTCATCAGCATTTCAAATTACACTTGGGGAAGCAGAATTTGTTCGAGAAATTTCCAGAACTCCCACCAAAGTCGTCAAATTTCAAACAAAAAATATTCTGGGAGGACCCTCAGTCTCCAGCCTTCGGCGCTCGCGGTTAAAGGTTTCGTCGGCCACAACTTCCCAAGATGCAGCCTCCAATGAAAATTACTTCCCTGCATGGCATTGACTGCCGATGGCCTTTGGCCATGTCCATGTAAAATTACCCGTAAAACATTTCACTATTTTTTTGAAATTATCATAATTATACTCTATAACCTGATAACCTTCGAAATCGGCACTAACTTATTTTTCAAACTATTAAAAAAGGTTGAGCGGCATTGTCCTAGACCATCGACAAAATTGAAACATGAAAGAAAGAACCATAGAGCAGGATAAAGGTTAGAATTTCTTGTGTAATGAACAATAATGCATTAAAAACTAAAGAAAAACAATAGGCTACAATTAAACGTCTCAATGTGTTTTCTTAATTCGGCGCTCTCCGCGAGCACCCGTTTTAAATATTGTTCCAGGATTCCAGGTTACTTCCTGTAGAACATCTCGCTTTTCATAGCTTCGTTCAAACTCTTCCATTATCATTGAAATCCTTGAATTCCCATGGCCTTACGCAGCGGAGGGGAAGTCCCCCCCCCTCCCCCAGAAATTTTCAAAGCAAAATGTTTATTACCATCAATCTGTGTAAATTTACCGACTTTTTGATTTCGTGAGCCCTTCTTTGTTGACCAATTCATTAAAAAAAAAAATGCGTCGCAGTTGAGCCGATGACATCTGCACACTGTAGCGACGTTACTCAACTGCGACGCGACCCCTCCCCAAACTCCATTACGAATATCAAACAGTTTGGTATTTTTTAATGTGATCATGAAGTCGACTGTCAGTTCTCAATCGGGTAGAGAACAAAATTTTGAACACACTTAACCGACCCGTTTTTCGCCGCAGTCGGGTCAGTGTAGCCTGATTGTCCGGTGGCTTTCTACTTAAGGCCTGTGTATACTTTCAACATTTCAGAACACATGTGTCGACACAAGTTGCTACAACACCTTATTACCGTAAATGTTGAAAGTGTGTACAGAGCAAAAAAAGTTGTCAACATGTGTCCCAACATGTATCGGCACATGTTGTCAAATAATTCAAAATCAATTTTCCGGCAACATGTGTCCAAGCTCTGACCAATCAGAATTCGTATTTGAATCAGCAGCTGAGCCATCTGTAGATAGCGCACCACTAATTCAAGGGGAATATCCACTCAGGATGTCACCCTACGAATTTAACACGCTAGAATTTTTTTGGGGGGGAGGGGCAGCTCTGATAATTTTGATGAAAAGATGTGTTCCAATTGTGATGTGTATCCGGTAGGAAAGTAATTTAAGTACTAATTCTGCAAAAATAGAGAAAATTGAAGACATTTCAGGCACTCTCGTGAGCTTTCTCTTAGGCCTATGAAATTAGTCCCGGGCAGGTCACTCAAGTGGGTGATTGTCATGGGGACTATTTTAAAGGAAGGGGAAATTTGACCGGGGTAATTGCCTAAGGGAAATTGACGAGGGAGGTGGGCAATTGTCCAGGGGGATCCTGATACCGGTTTGGAAATATTCCACTTTTTGGACAAGAGTATGTATCAGTGTTCTCCAGTTGGTGTAATAACGTGGCCGTCCCCAGCTAAATTAGTCTTTTGCCCCCTGCTATGAAAAGTATCACCCAACTAAAATCTCCTTTTGAATAATGGTTTTTTGTACAACCAGCCATCTAAAAATCAGGGGTGGTGCCAGAGAGCCCTGGGGGCTATGCTTTGTCGGGGAAGCCTGCCCCCCCCCCCCGTCGGTGAAGTTTGTCGTTCTCGTCGAGAAATTGAGGAGGGCCCGACGGGGTATAAGGAATTTTCCCCAGTGTTAACTGTCATCTCGTGGCTCCCATGTCGACTACCCCTCCTCCTCCCCCACCATGCCCTCTCCATCAAATTCATTAAATGCTCCCCTCCGAACCGCCTGTCAGAACCCTCCCCCTCCCTAGTTGCGGATCCAGGGGGCTAGCCACCTCCCTTCGTGACGGAAACATTCAATGAGTAAAAATACGAACAAAGGGAGAGAGGGAAAACGAAAACGTAAAAAATGTACGTGGTGATGTTAGTGGTGGCGCCAAGGGAGGCGGGGCAAGACCCCCGTTTGGGAAGGCTCCCTGTCGGGGAAATTTTCCGGTTTTGTTATCTGTTATGAATACGATAAAATATGTATAGTTCCCGACATCAGCCAGTCCCCCGACGATTGACTTAATTTCGGTCCAAATTAGGGCAAATTCTTCAATACAAACCCAAATTTTTCTAATTTTCTTGGTTGAAAACTCAAAAGTTTTCAAATTTCCTATGGGTAAAAAGCTCAACTTTCTTCAAATTGTTTCCAATAAGGGCCCGAAATTTTCGGGCGCGCTTCGAGTTTCCAAATTTCGCTTCAAACATCGTTTCGGCACTCTGTCGCCCTCATCAAGGCTTCGGGTTACTGTCCCCCGTCGGGGACCTTTGCCCCCTGTCGAGCAAATCCTGGTGCCACCCCTGGTTGGTGTAGGGGGTAGGTGAAGCGCACATCGGGGCGGGAAAGTGCTGGACCCCTAGGGGAACTTCCAAAACATCTTTTTTTTCTGTATCCTCCATCTTCCTTCCAAAATCCTGCTTTCCCGCGCTTTTTTTTGACAACATGTTGCTCAAGTGTATCGCAACATGCGATCCAGAAGGGGGCACACCCGGCGCACGCCCCCTTTTTCGATGACCAATGATTTTTTCACCAGCGATATGCAAAAATAAGCAAATAGATATGAAAAATATGCTTCCCAGATGCGAAAAAGCAAAAAAAAAAAAGGGTCTTTAAAATTTTGAAGACCTTGCTTTTTTTGGTCGTCGGCCTTCCCGGCGATGTGTGTGCCCCCCCCCCCCTTCTCAAAATCCTGGATCCGCCACTTTGCGACATGTGTCTAGTGTATACAAGGTCAAAATTTCTGTGTCCAGTTGTGTCAGCAACATGTGTCGCCAGATGTGTCCTGAAATGTTGATAGTGTACACGGGGCTTTACTCAAATCGTGAAGCAGGAGAGCTTTGTGTTTGCTGTTAACACTTGAAAATGCTTACACTTTGTGTTACGGTTGTTGCGAATGAGGCTTACTTTCCTACTCCTTCTGCAGATGCAGTGCCTAAAAAACGTTACTAAAATGCCTTAAAATCCTATTTTTCGGCTCGCTTCGTGCATCATTCATATGCACTAATTGTCCAATTAGTAATTCAGGAAGGGCAGAGTGTGTTTTGAATTATTGCAACACTCCGTGCAACAAGTTCGCGATTGTCCAACAAAGCTTCCAACCCTCAAACCTGCTGCACCGAATGGTTACTAGTCCTGGCTAATATGAAAAAAAGAGCTGGTTGCAATTTTGGGGTCTGTTTTAGCGAGCATTCAATGCTATTTGTAGATGGGAAATTGCTATGTAAAATTTAGGCAAGCATTCAAGGCCGTACACAGCGGGTGGGGGGGCAGGGGGCAATTGCTCCCAGGATTTTTCAAAGTGTACCTTTTCCAACTTCGAAAATAGCCTATACAGGGAAAACAAGGTAAACATAGAAGAAATAGCCTATATTTAAATATATTAGGGCTGCTAACTCTCATACTTCAGCGTGAGAGTCAGCCATTTTGGTGCAACCTCGTGCTCTCATGATAAGCATCAGTATTTCACGCAGTGTCTCAGTATGGTATAATGGTGTACACATTCCACTCGTAACGCAAGCGATGTGTCGCCGGGTGTCGATAAAACGCCAGCTATCACGCTACCTGAGTTCCTTCTACAACTGATCAGTCTGCAGTAAGCCGACAGTATATATAGTACAGTATATATACAATATAACTAATCTTGCTATCATTGGATAGCACATTGCTAATACATAACATAACCATAGTCCCAGGAACGAATTATTCCCTCATTTATAATGATTTTCATTGGGTTTTGTTCCACCTCCATTATCAGGATATATTTATATTCGATTTAGGCTGTCAGCAATACATACCTCAGAATTTCCAATTTTTCGTAGGCCTATTTAAAATCATGGGCGTAGGAGCCCACGTTGATTGGGGGGGGGGGGGTGTAACGACTTGCCCGAAAAATATAACCCCAACTTTCCGCGCGTTCAACATGTTAATGTATACATACCATACAGGCATGCATCGTTTATCACACCGCATGCCAATTACATACAGTCATTTACCGTGTTACTACCTACCTTCCATATTGGTTATAATTTTTGGGAACTCGTAACAATAATGATAGTAATCAGTGGGCGTAGCTGGGATTTCTTCTCTCATGGGGTGGGGGCATGCAGTATGTTTGTGATTGCCGGCCTAGGTGAGGGGTTCTAAAAGGAGGGGGTATCCCCCTCCCCCTTTGAAAATTTTTGAAAACTTAGGTGTCCTTACATGAAATCTGGTGTCACATATGCTACCTTTAAAGTAAAATTTGTGTTAAAAGTTTTCGTATTTTAGGTACTAAAAAAAAATCGTCAACAGAGGGGGGTAGGACCCAGTGGCCCTCCTAAATACACCACTGATAATCATAAAATAGGTTAAACCAATTAAAAACACACTGCTGAATTAATACCAAATATATAGGTGCTGGTGCAATTCAAATCAGAACTTAATTTTAATTACCAAGGAAGTTTTGTAAACTATTGATTAACATTAGCTACATTGTATTATTTTTCTTTCAGTAGGTGCCCGAAAAATTCTCAGCATATTGCCCGAATTTTCACAAAAATATTTGGTTGGGGGACTGCAGCCCTCCGTCTCCTACGCCTATGTTTATAATGTGAACAAAATGTCTTCTTAAAAATTTCCAGGAACATGAAACATCTGAAAACTGACAATTCTGGGCATGCAGTAATGAGGCACGGGAAGTGCCATTTCCTGCAATCTATTTTATCTGGGTTATTTTGGCAAAAAGTTCCCCTGGCGGGACGCTCCGCGAGAACCGATGGTCGCGCTCCGCGTCAGTATAGTCTCACAACGAATCTCACTCTCACCAGTCACTAAAAGTTTACAGCTCTGATATCCACTTCTCGTGGAGAAGGTAAAATTAAGTCTAGACCCGGAGAGCGCTCGGTTCGTAGGCCTAGGGTGACCAATTAGACCTACTTCAGACCAGGATGGGCACATGCTTTCCCTGAATAGCCTTGTCTTATGCAGAGGGCAGATAGATAGCTCAGTCAACTCTGGACTTTTTGATCTGACGATGAGTTGTCAGTTAAATTTTTGCCCTGAACGGCGCAACTGTTCCGGTGTGCTGCTGAGCAAGCTAAAGACACTCCTCTTCTTACGGATGCTAACTGGGGACCTGCGAGAAACTTGACTGAGTAGGCTAGTTAACACCGTACGTGACTGCTCCTATAGACAGATATGGATGCTCCCTGGGGGCACTTGCCTAGGGGCAAGTTTCCAATGACCAGGATAATATATGTGAAACGCTTTGAGATTATGGTCCACAGTATGTAAGCCTAGGTGCTTTATGAATCAAAAGATGCAGATAAGACTAGGCTGGGCCTATACCCCAGTGAAACGGTCTGTTGATAACCAAGAATTATTGTAGGAACTTGTCATCAAAAATGAAATTAATTTTTGTAACTATGCAAATGTCCATATGCTAGGTAAAATAATTTGATATTTAAAATATGTTTGCTTCGGTTTGATCCTTTAAAGGCATGTAAAAAAACCCTAAATGCCAGAGCTTCACCTCCATGCCCCCCTCCAGCGTACATAGCAGCAATTTATTATTTTAAGAAGTAAGCACTGTATATATGCAGTGCGATGTCTATTGTGCAACCCAGCACGAACGTCGATCGAGCTCTCTGTTGATATTCTCAACTTTGTTGCCGAGAAAACGGGACAACATCGTAATTAGCAATTATTTTCTCCTCCAGTCGACCTGCAATTTCCGTTTTTTTTTTTGACAAATCCGATCGGTTACTAATCTCAGTCCTCACTTAAGTAGAGGCTCATATGACTGTATGAGGCAAAGTTATTAAGTGGGACAATAGCAACTATAAAATGAAAAGATGGCTAAGATTTTTCTCATAATTATTTTTGCGTATTAAAACATTCGTCACCACTACTTTTCGTCTTCATTTCCAAGCTGAAATCCACTCAAATATTGCACCATTTGCGATCTACGGCCTTCTGAAATTACAATTTTTCGCCAAAGATCCCTCCCCCAGCCACAGATCAGTAATATCCCAGTTTTTCCCCCAGCCCAAAATGCCAGTGTGTAAACATTACTAAAATGTCCGAAAATGTGTTATTTTACCGCGCGCTTCGCGCGCATTCATTTTGTACTCTTATTAAACTGTCATAACTTCCCATTGAACAAAGTGAGTATAATTATTGCAAAACTCCGTAGAAACTCTATGACCCTCCACCCACCCCACCATCAATGCCACTGCATATTGAAGAAATCGACCAGCGGTTAGTCCGAATTATGCTATTTTGAAAAGATATACAGACAGACTGCGTCTTTATGGCCTGTTTAGTGCGTATCAAATAGGGAGTTTTCGATTTCAGGACGGTAGACGAAGAGGACGGAACGCTCAGCAAAAAACTGGACTGCTCACGCACGGAGGTGATCACCTCCCTGGCTCATGCGTGTAGGCAAAGACCGCACCGTCGTGTTGATTTTCAGAAAGGTCTTCGACCGATTTAACGTTTGATTGTTAATATTGTAAATATTGAAATCAGAAGATGAATAAAGACAAGCAGGATTAAAAAAAATGTGTGTGTGTGTGTGTGTGTGTGTGTGTGATCAGTCTGCAAGAGTACATTTGGCAATTATGTTACAAGTCTCGGGGGCTTTCAAAGGTCCTAGCGGCCATGACCGAAGGGGACGGAGACAACAATAAGTTCCGAAGAATAGACTTCATATTTGTAAGGCGCCACCTTTTTCTTCTCAACCAGTAGAACGGAACTATGTACGCATGACAGACTCTAAAGTGAAAACTGATACTTTGTGCTTTCCTTAAAAAAATCCAAACCCCTTTTGTATTACGAATAGGATTATCAATACATATTATATCAGCTCACAGTTAACAGTTAAAGTTAAGCTAACCTACAAGTTACGTTGATTCTAACGATCAGTACGGAAAAGGGAAATCTCAGTCGACAAAATGGTAAAAAAGATAGTCCAGGTAGAATACTGGTAAGTATTGGGAAACTTTTTAATAAATCTTGCAAATGGCAGGCTTCCTGGACTACTGTCATTTTCTTAAGTTTTAATTTTTTCTTGGTTTTGCACGTATAACTACACCGCAGGCTACAACTGATTTCTTTTAGTTGTAAATTTGCAAAGCTTGTGCGTTATCGCTGAATCGTAAATGAAGTCAGTAGGACAACAAAAATCTAGGCCTCTGTCTCAAATGTGAGCAGCGTGCACAAGTTATAAGAGATTTACGTTCGCAATACGGACAGACATGAGCATATTCTTCCTAATTTTGTGATATATGAGGAAAGTACGAGTTCCTTGCTGATCATATTTATCAAAAATACCGAAACACTGTCTCAAGCAGCCACCCTCAGTGTAAACTGGTCACTGCCAGAAGAGTCGACAAATCTGATTAGTCTCCCAGATGTTTGAAAAGGGTCCGGATCTAGGAAAAGGACTCATGAAAACACGCTATGCCAACTACCATCGCAGGGTTTGATATAATAGCTCAGACATGGTCATCCGCTGGAAGGTGCAAGGCAATCAAACACTAAAGAGAACTGTTATACAATCCAAATTCAAATCACTGTATTTCGGAACCAAATTCTCTTCCTTCAGAGTCGGGAAATCCTTGATTTCAAAACTTATAACTAAACGAACAATAAACTGATAAAGGTTAGCAATGTGTTTTAAAATTGATGCGATTAACGTTTGAATCAAAATTCTGTGGCTTCAGTGGCACTAAGTGTACATAACAGAGACGGAACCATACCCAGGCGGCAAAGTATCAGAGGGGTAAGATATTTTTCAGGGCGATACGTTTTTCTGGGCCAGGTTTCTATGTAGGAGATAATTGTTTTCCTCCCTTCCCTTTCCCACCTTGACTATAAGCGGGGCACAATACATTAAACAGTTTCCACCAGTCACAATCCTTTTTAGAAACGTTAATCATTCACATTGCTAATTCCTGTAAATTCTTTATTTAACCGATATTTCTTCAACATTTCCCAAGATTCTGGTTTATTACTATATTTATGTTTTGTATACCCTGTGGACTTCATTTCACGTATCATCTCGCCCTGCTGGGCACTCAGTGCCGTCGAAATGAAGGCTAAGATTTCGGTGGATGAACCATTCAACTCCAGAAACTTGGCATGATGTTAGGCAATTGTGGACGTTTTAAGACAAAAATATTCAAACTGAAAGTTATGGACTTTGGAAGCCCACAGCCCTCCGCTGCAACGGTCGTGGTACTTCTAGAATCCAACGTATCATGCATCATCAGCATGAAGACCTCTTGCGTTGTTACAAGCGAGGCCAAAATTTCCAATAATTTGGTAGTCTATGATACATATCGAAAATATGTTTTGTTGTTATTGTTGGTTCCTTAGCAAAGTTAAGTCATTTTGGACGACCATTAATTAAAGCTTATCTCTATGGTTGTTCATTTTCTCTTCCAAAATTCAATATAGTGCATGCTACATATTAACAGCAAGGGCGGATCCAGCCCCTAGCTGAAGGGGGGGGGGGCAGTTTGAAAAGGGGGGCCAACATCATGCAGGGGCCGCATAATTTGACCGACTACATTTCGGAGACCAACTCCCATTGCCATAGTTATATATAGCTATACGGTTCGAAATTCTGGGGACCTTTTTTTTTTTTTTTTTTACTTTTCGGGCAGTTTTTACTTAACTTTTAGGACGCAGGGGGCGCATTTTTCTTGTATTGAGGGGGGCTAGACTGGTCATAGGGGGGCAGTTGACCCTAGTTGCCCCCCCTGGATCCGCCTATGGTTAAGAGTGTCAACATAGTGCTCCAAATAGCCTTCCCTATACAAATATGGGTATATATAAAGTACCGAAGGAGTCACCCTTTGAAATAGTTTCCCCAAGGCTGTTAAAAAATTGGAGAGCTTATTCGGTATACTCCCCTTTTCCTTCACTAGGACTGTTCCCTTGGATCCCACCAAGGGCCCAAAAGCGGTCACTTAGACTCCCACATTGTGGTCTGGGCCCTCATCATGCACGCACATTTCCATGTTTCCATGTATGCGATACTTTCACAGCCCCCCCCCCTTTGGATGGTTCACGAGGAGGCCCATGAACGTAAAGCCTGCTTGTACTTTTGCATGTATGTTCTTTTATTTTCGCAGAAAACAGACGAATCTAATTTTTGTTTTGCTTCGGCATCAGATAATAAATGAGCTTTTACAATGGTGGTTTACGTTTCTAATCTTTTAGACAACACTCATTCACAAACAGTTGACGGTGATAAATTAGAATTCAAAATACAAAGCTATCAAGGACAGTCCATTGTCCAAAGTACCCCGGCCTCACTGTTCCCATCTTCGAAGTGTAGCTATTGTATTCTGCTAATGGTGGTGCTGCTTCAGTAATCAACAATGAGATTCTGAAAGTAAAGATGTCAGGGCACTGAGAAAGGGCAGTTGCAACAAAGTTTAGAAAGTAGCAGGCTGACAGTGTTTTTGAGTTTTTGAGGTGGAAATCCCTCTTAGAAAAACTTATATTTCAAGGGCGTAAATGCATTCAATGTAACTCACCCCCCCCCCCGAAGCTATCTCGTCTCCTTCAGTACTTTCTCTTCAGGTCTTCCACGTCCCCCAATGTTGACGTCAATGCATCAATCCCTATACTGAATTTCAGAGCGAAAATCGGAACCAGCAGGATTTATTTGGAATGTATTTATCATGGTAATACCACAGTTCTGCGAGTACAGAAATTTCACTGTAGGTGGATAACCAGGGAAGAGCCAGGATTTACCCGACGGGGGCAAGCTCCACGACGTAGGCCAGTATCTCAAAGCCCTGACAGAGGTGATGGGTTGTAGTAAGGACGGGCGAAAATAAAATGTTTGGTGCTCAATGCCCAATGCGAAATGTGCAATACGCAATACGCGACAAAAACTGGCTATTATTCAAGAATTTTGCAAATTTTGGGTACTGACTACAGTGTTGTAATGACTCGAGTTACTGACTCGACTCGAGTCGGACTCGAGTCACGATTTTTGATGACTCGACCCTAGTCAGATGGATCAAAAGACTCGACTCGAGTCAGAAGTTTGAGTAAGTGCAAAAGATTCGACGGACTCGACTCGAGCCAGTATGTGGAAGAGACTCGACTAGACTCGGGTCACTATGCTTGATGACTCGACTCGAGTCTTTTCTCACAATGACTCGAGTCAAACATATTGGCAGCCAAAATTAAAAATATCCGACTTTCGCACTAGTCGATAATATACACAATACAGTTTTATACAGCGGTTTCACCTGCCGGTAGCGTGTTTACATGTATAGTCTTTCTATAACTCGAGGAAGTATAAGTGAAAAGACAAAATGAAAACACGAACATAATGTTTTCGTTTATTGTAATATTTTCTAATTGAAGAAAAGGTTTGCTTCATGAATATTTTTATTGAAACCTGGTGGTGTGGCATCAACATGAGCTTCTGATAGATTCCTGGATACAAAAATAGAAACGACCTGTGATCCTTAAAAAGGAAAGAAAAGACTTGATTACAAATTAAAGTGAATTGGAGAGTGAAAGTTAGCTGTACAAAGTAAAGAGTAAACTAATTTGAAATGGTAGAATTCATCATAACTTGACACTCGTTGATATATAAATGAAAGGAGGAGGCACAATTCTCTCCCCCACCCTACACCAGTTTCAGGATCCGAAGTGACCAAAGACAGCATGTTTAGCAATTGTGTAAGAAAGTTGCTTGTCTGATCTGGTATAGTAGGTCAATTGTAGGTCAATATGCTCAACTGAACTCGAGATGACTCGAGTAGAAAGAGTGACTCGACTCGACCAGACTCGACACTAGTGTGGTTGGGGACTCGACTCGACTCGGCCAGTGGAAGACTCGACTCGACTCGTGACTCGAACTTCAGTGACTCGATTACAACACACTGACTGATAAAAGAAAATTTAAAAATTTGAGTAATATACTGAAGAAAATTTGCAAGATACCATCTCTCAAATATTTCAAGGAGAGCAAATATTCTGCGGAAGTAAAGAAACTGATCCTGAAGGTAATTCCCATGTTTTACAAATTCACAGACCAATCATCCTCCTGATTTTAAATATTTTCATATTTCTGTTTAACCTGATCATTTTACAGACATAAGCTTACTCCTTACTACATGGAACTGGCCGACAAACTTAAGGCTACAGATCCAGAAGCCGACGTTTCAGGGGAGGTTGGGCGGTACGGTAAGTAAATTTTATGCTTACAGAAGCTATTTCGTCACATTTTTGGTGAAATCAGTGCTGTCTGCAAACTGTAATGGCATGGCCTCTTTAACATTGTAGGAATGGTGCGTTGTTGGGTAGAAAATGGTATTTTTAATCTCTCGGACAATGTAAGGAAGGGTGACATTTGTAAGTTCTGTTTCGAATATTTGTTAAAACCAAAAATCTACGGCAGAAGAGTGCATCTGCTGTATAATCATTCAAAACTTAGCAATGTACACAGCTGAAATATTTTTGGACATGTGCAGTAAACGATTAAATTCAAGGAATTGATTTATAGGAGATCTTCTCACAGTTGAACAAACTGCGGTCACTAAAAGAATTTCTTTTCAAAACATTTTTATCTTTTACAAACATCCTTTAATCACACTTCCTGAACTGGTAAAGACCTGTCTCTCCAGCCACTTGCAACTTGAAAACTTTACAAAATGTGGAGAAAATATGACACTTTCTCTCTTTGAGTTAATTCTTTTCTTTACTTTCGAAATGTTTTTTCTACAGGTTCCTTTGAGGTTAAGCTCAATGGTGAGATTCTATTCTCAGCATTGGAATTAAAAGGATTCCCAGTTACGGCGAAGGTGAGAGTTAAACATAATTTGTTGGAGCAGGGAATTGCTGATATCACCTCCCTGATTGGAGGGGCAGGGCCGGATTAAGGAGGGGTCTGGTGGGACAGCAGCCTCAGGCCCCTGGAAAATTTCGACCCCCAGATACGTCATGAAAATATGACCCTTTTTTGCTTTGTTTTGTTTTTTCTACTTCATTTACCTCCTTGCGGAACTAATACATCTTGCAAACCATGTATACGGTCAACAGCTGCAAAGGTAGTGAAAAGCAGCACATCCCAGCTATAGGGTATACTACTATCCCACTGTATATTTTCAAGAATTTACTCGATAGGTCCACAGGAACTCAGCTTCAAGCATACCAGGTTCTTAACCTGGCCCCGGGAGGGCGGGGATGCTTATGGCATCATGAGTAGGTTTCATCATTTCACGGCTGACAGCACAACCGACGCAACGAAAAGAAAAGCATAAACTTTCATAGATACAAGCTGGCCAAATTAGTATGTGTGCCTACCAGCAAAGCAGACCGATGCCATCCAAAGTGGAGATGGTAACAATGGAGAATCGTTATTACATTGGTGTCCTCTTTGTGTGTCCTCTTTCATCTTTTTAAATAGATACAAAAGAGTTACAAATTATAATTCACTGACAGTTCTAATTGGTAATCCTATCAAGTAGAAAGCAAAGACTTCCTGTTGTTGACTGCTGGTTTTCTGCAAGCCAAAATTTGCCCGTAATGTCCGCCAAGGAATTGTATTGCTTATATAGCACCATAATCAGGGTAATCCTGGGGTAGCGCCGTAGTTTACCCAACGGGTGGCAACAACCTGGAGCCCTGACATCGACAAGAGTAGACCGGTTGCGCAATCGTGTCAACAGTTTTCCAAAGGAGAGTGGGGCATGACCTTGATTAGAACTAATGTGAGTACCAGTCATGAAACCTCGACAACGTGCGAACTGGGCCCGCTTAAGGGCCCTAGAAAATTTTGGATTCCAGATAATCCTTTATGTAAATAAAATGAAGCATTTTTCACGAATTGAACAAATTACATGGCTGTTGAAAGCATTTTCGAGTTTGATTTCATCATTGTAGCAATGAAATCGAACACGTGAGTACTACTTTCTTTCCGGCTCTGGAAGAAGGTGGAGGAAAAATGATGTGATAATCCTCACTTTTAAATGTAGTGTGTTACATGTCCCCTCCCCCCCCCCCCCCATCTGATTGCGGGAAGGATAGTGACGGAAGAGGGAGCGGTGGAGAAATTGTAAGAAAACCTGTATACAATTCTGTATGATCAGGACCGTAAGCTGGGTGAAATCCTTAATTGGCAGTTCATGACACTATCTAAGGGTCGCACCGAGTGACCTGCCTGTAGATAGTTGGCACACGGGCGGACCCATGTCACCCTTGCATGGGGCCATCCTGGGAGAGGGTTCTAAGGAGAAAGGGTAACATTTGTATAAGGTGGATGAGGTCCAAAATGGTGCTATTTTTGGCAAGCTTTGAACACTGATTATATGTTTTGAAGCTGTCAGTTTTTAGTGTTGTTTTTTTTTTTCAAATTTTTGGCTTTGTGTAAGGCAAGAGAAGGGAATGACACCCCTGCTCTTTGCCAAGGAATTTTTGTCTACGTGAGGTGGCTTGGATGCAAGACGATGCTATCTTTGGTAAAGCTTGATAAAGCGTTGAATTGATTATACGTTTAGGGATCCTAATTGTTTAGTTACGTTTTCTTTTTTTGATCAGGTGTAGTTAAAGGGGATTTGACTAAGGAGAGGAATGACACCCCAACTCTTTCAGAAATTTTTGTTGTTCTAAGTTTCTCAGATGCAAAATGGTGCTATCGTTGATTCTTTTGTAAAGCTTTGAGCTGACTATATGTTTAAAAATTCTACTTATTTAGTGAATTTGTCGGCTGTGGCATGCCACCCCCTACAAGGCTGGTACACAGTACGTTCCCTTAGTGCGCCACTGGGGCTCCATCGTCGGTTGGGGGCGTAGTCGTAGCGAAGGCCTTTCAAGAAAATTTTTGGTCGAAAATACCTCCCAGATTGAGGGAAATGGCACATTCTAGACCTTGTGCATGTATGCATCTAAACATTCTTTGTTTTTAAATTTCGCGCTTTAGAAACATATTTAGATTTCAAAACGAAAGGGTAGATTTGATTGGCTACTTTATAAAAGCATATTGTGATATGTGTGATATGGTTTGAGAAATAATACTATAGCGATCTTTAGCCTGCATGTATGTTTCAGGTGTATTCAGACTTTGAATCATGAAAGAGAAAGAGGGTGAGAGTAACCCACGTAACTTGAGCGCGTCTACGACGGGGGTAGTGGGACCTGCTCAGAAAAATCACTTTTGGAAAAAGGGAACCTTAAGTCAGGTTCTAAGGGCCTAAAGATCATAATGAGGACAGTCAAATTTTCAGTATTTCAGTATTTTTCTCAAGTACCCAAACTCAAGTGCCAAAATTTACGGTTTAGAAGCAAGGAGGCAACTTTCCCCCTTGCTATTTTGGCCCAGATGACAGAGCATGTTTTGCCCAATTTCTACATGATGCACCGATTCAGAAACTCATTACCCTAAGTGAGGTTTTTCTGAAAAATCGTACTCGTGGAATGCACCACCCCTGATGCAACAGTTGAGAATTGAAATGAGTAGTAGTCAAGTTGTTAACAAATATTAACAAATATCAGTAGATAAATTCATTGGATATAGGACTATGTATGTCTCTTTTTGTTGCAACTCTTCCAGCTTTTTTATTTTGTTGTCTGCAAGCGTTTTCATCTTTTCCAATTTTGTTTAGCTGGTGGAGTACATCAAGAAGTTTGATGGAAATTCCAAGGTTGAACGGATTTCAGAAACTCAGTCATCTTAGAGAAGATTGAACCATAGGGCAAAAACACCAAGAGAAAAGCTAATATTTTGTTCAAGCTCATCTTGGCCGGTGCACATCAAAAAGCAAACATATAATGAATATTCATGACATATGAGTCCCATGTGTCATCATTGGTTTTCTCTTCAGAAACAGGAAATTAGTGAATTAAAACATTTCATTAGCATGCTTTTACCGAAGTTCTATAAATTTACGCTAACGCACATTTGTTGTTAAAAGTTTTTAAAGAACATGTGCCAAACATTAATGTTATTGTCAAACTTTGAAAGAAAATGGAAAGTTAAGCACAATCTTGTATTGTTACACTTTATATCCTCTAGCTGTGAAGACTGATCACTTTTCATAACTGGTATTGCAAGCAAAGAAATTACGCATCTGGTATATTAATACAGTACCATCGGGAGGTCTCCAACATTGGGGGGTGGGGTTGAGCCGTACTAGTTTTCTACATTTTCTAGGGTAATTTGGACTATTAAAATGAAAACTTCAAACTGAAAATTATTGTGGGAAGGGGACTGTATCTCCCAGCCCCTTGAGCTCCGATGGCCCTGTAAGATGATTCTACGATGCATCCCTCTTTAACATTAGCTTTTCTTTTGATGATACCTTGAAACAAATCAATGACTTGAAACTGTGAGGGTAATACCACTCTGATGACGACAAAGATTGTAAAGGGATATCATCTCGGAATCTTAGTTTGACTACATATGGCACGGACATCCCCTGTCAGTATCAAGTCCTGGTGTTTTATGGCATTTTTTCAGCTTCCATTATTGGTGAAGGGTATATCGTTGTTTGTTCTGATGAATGTTAATAATGACAACACAGAATCATACTTTGGCTGTTAAGGAAAATAACATATCATACCGGTATGCAATTAAACGAATCACTGGTCTAGCCATTTCTGTACCATTTTTTTTTTATTCATGAGTAAAATAATCATGGGAAAAGTCAATGTTTTCATGGGGCGATTTATGTCGATTGACCCAGCAAAGCGCTCCACCGAGTGACCCAGGGACGTTGAAGTCCAACAACGCGAAACATTCCGGTGTGGGACGAAGGGGTAAAGCCGGTTGAAAGCCGTAGGTTCCAACAAAATTGTGGACATTAGGGTAAATCATTTGACCTTGTAATATTACTGGATGGTCACTACACAGGGCACGAAAATTATAACTTTACTATTTGTTTTTAGGACAACATTGTATTTATTACAACACACCCTTCAAAAATCGTAGGCGTACCCACTTGCCCCCACCCACCATCTAATCGGCCTCGGGACACGTGGCCTCCACTGCAACACCACTCATCCCTCCCCAGACCGAGACAGACATTGTAATTACTTTGCCAGTCGAGCCGTATGTAATTATGTTAGTTCTCATGGCAGCAGTTGCTATGGTAATGATTAATCTTCCTTAAGGAACTATTCTCGAGGACTAACCCAAGGAAGGGCACCCGAATTTGACCGAATGATAATGACTGATGGGGGATCAAACGTGTCCGTGTGTGTGTGAGTCCAGTTTTATTTTCAGAAAATTCTCCTATACCGTGGGAATGTATTCCAGGGTAAGCTCTTGTTTTCGATGACCTCCGGGTGCAAAGGTTAAAATGTAGGGATAAAAGGTCAAAATTTGTAATGTTTTATTGAGACCCGAATTACATTAACTTCTCAAAGCAACACTTCTTGGTTTTATAAACATATGCAGTTCATTACTTATCTTGAGAAGAAAATTACTACCATAGAAGTAGGTGTTATAGTTAGCCAATGCTCGCAGTATAAATTTTGAACATACAATGTGCAGTTACACAAAGCCAGTTGTCAAGAAGGGGGAGGGGAGGCCCCCTAGAAACATTTTCGCTCCTGATAATTAAAACTTACTATTACCTTAATGCATTTTAGAATTCCTCACTCTCGCAAGAAAATATTTCAAGCCCCCCCCCCCCGGAAGCTATCTCGATCCCCTCCAGTACCTTGTCTGGCTACGGGCCTGAATTGCACACTGTAAACTTCTAACAGAAGAAAATTACTAAAATATCTTGTTAAGTGAACAGTCTGTCCTGTTCTGAAAGTATGTACTATAACTTTATTTATTTCCACTACACATTAGTAACTGTAAAATACAATAGTAAACAATACACTGAAACTGCCGTAACATGAAACACGATAGAGGAAAGTGACGAATGAGTCATGTTCATATAAACGAACATTCATAATACTGATATTTATAAAAGCAGTGGAGGACACCTGTGTTGTTAACATTATTATTTTGTTTTCCTTTAATTCTTTCTTTTTGTACTTTGGTGCTTTTTGCCATATATTAAGTATTTGTTCATGTATCATTACTTTGTTAGTCTCTTGTGCCTCTTAAGGCGATATGGAGAATAAACTGAAACTGAAACACCTACTAAAAGCAGAGCTTATCGAGATCAGGCCACCCTTAAAGAAAGAGAGAAAAAAGAAGAAAGGAAGAGCAAAAACAAATACAAATACACAGAGTCGTAGGAAGCTGGGGGATGGGGGACTAAAGTCCCCCCCCCCCGTCAAAGATGTGGTGGGGCGGAACTATGCTTCCGTCCCCTCAATTCAAGGACGAAAATTCCTTATTTGTTTCCTCTGTAAGAAATGTCAAAAATTTGCAGTAATTTACCTTAAAATTTGTCCAGTATGTTGCACCAAATTGCATCTCAGGACCCTCAAATATTCACCCCCTCCCCCTTCGGTCCCTTCCCTAGGACGTCGATTCGAAACAACATTCAGCCCCCAGTCTCGAACAGCTTCCTATACGCCTATGCAAATACAATGTAAATCCTCTCCCTCCTTCCCTCTGCCTCCGAAATGCTCATTGTACCCACCCTTAAGGGCAATAGGCAGTCGCCCAAAATTACTCTAAAAATCAGCAATCTCTTGCAGATCTCCTCTTTTTACCTAACAAGTATCTCGGAAGATGTTTTTGAACGTAAATATTATAAAGAAAAGGAAAAGCAAGAAGGTAGTCTCCATGAATTTGAAAATTCAGCAACAATAATATTTTCACATGATGAAAAAAGCCATTCATGAATTAGGATGACGGGGTATACTAATCCTGATTGGGGTGACTGCATTTTTCCTTCAACTATACGGAGCTGTACCTACCAAACTAGACATACAAAGAAATCGGTAAAGGTACAAAGACGGGGAAGTGTTGCATTTTATTGCTTAATAAATAATCTTAAAGGGATATTTAAGAAAAATTAAGGCTTGACAAGGTGCGAGTGTTAACATCTAGGATATTCAAAAACTAGGGCCATTCACTCTGACAGTACTTTGATGGATAGAGGATTTTTCCGTATGGTGGTAAAGATCTCCCTAACAACTACAGCCGGTACATTTAAAATAAATCTAGCAGCACTCATCTGAATTAAAGGGCATAAGCAGTCGCCCCAAAATTATTTTGTAATAACAACTAAATCTCACAAATATCATCTTATTTCCCTTCCCTTCCAAGAATCTTTCATGATATTTCAGGACATAAATATTGCACTTTCAAAGTAAACCAAGGAATTAGTCTGCATGAATTTCACAATTCAGTGAGAACAATGTTGTCACATGATTCTCAAGAGCCATTCATGAAAAAGGATACCCGGGTACACTAATCCAAATTGGGGTGACTGCATTTTCCCTTTAAGGATATGCTTAGGGAAAACGTTTTTCAGTTTATTGTCAGTACCAATTCCCAAAAATTTCGCTTCTCAATTTTATTTTCATCGAGCAGTTTTCTGGTGGGGATATAAAGTTTGTTTACTTGCATTTTATGACAGTTTGTTTGCTTTAAACCAGGTTGAAATACTTTTAATTCATTATTGATAATTGAGGCAGCCACAGTTGCTTAAAATCATTTAAAAAAGCTTGTCGTCTGCGAAAAGAGTATAGAGGATAAATAAGTGGACGTACAACTTATATCATTTACATAAATAATAAACAAAAGGTGTCCTAAGATCGATCCCTGTGGTACTCCAAAAGAAATATGTAAAAAAGCCGAATTTCCACATTTCAAGGAAAAGGGTATTGCTGCCTGTTTGAAAGAGAGCCATTCTAAAGCATTACCCCTGACACCATAATATGGTGCAATTTGGAAAGTTGTACATCGTGATTAACTGTATCAACGCCTTTGATAAGTCTAAAAAGATCCCAAAACCCCACTCTTTATTATCAAATGACCATGCGACCTTATCAACCAAATTAATCACAGCTATAAAAGTTGAATAATACGAACGAAAACTAAAATGGCCAGAGAAAAATCACTTTGTTTGGTAAGAAAATTATATTAAATTCAAGACGTTTGATAACTTTAGAAAGCAAAGACAGAAGAGAGATATGCTTATAGTTTTTAACTAACAAAAGACTCCTTGCCTTGAAAATAGGGATAATTTTTGCAATCTTTAAGTTACCCGGCACAACATACCACAGACTATTGGTAAATTCAAAATATACTTTAAAGGCTCTAATATACTGTCAATTACTTTCTTACAAACATTTACATTAACGTTGTCAAACCCTGGACTTTATAACTTTTGAATTTACTAACACTTTCCAATATTTCCGCTTCGTTAGCAGGAAACATAACATGACAGATAACCAGTGCATTGATTTAAAAAAATATTAAACTTGACATCAGTTTGAGGAATTCTGGACGCAAGGTCATTTCCGAGATTTACAAAAAAAAAAAACTACTAAAGATTGTACCTATTTTGTCTAGATTCAAAATCATTTCGTTGTTTTGTTTTTCAATTTCAATGATGATTTTTTTTTATTAATGGCCTGATTAATTATCGTCTAAATATTCTTCAAATCTCCTTTATTGCCATGAACGACTTTGAAAAACTTCAATCATATCCCACCTCGGCCTTGTATATGTGAGTTGACAGCTTTAAATTTTTGCAGCCTCTCATATGTGAGGATAATAGTTTCAAAGATGGACAAGTCTTATAGCACGTATGTACATTCTGCAATGAGTCGATATCTTGTTTCAAGTGGGGGGGGGGGGGTCCAAACACATGCAGTAGAGTCCAAATGTGGTCTGGCCAAAGCTTGGAGTAGGTATTTAAAACTATCCTCTTGTAGAAAAACCCCACAATCCACTTATTAAGATATTTCACTGCAGAACTTTGTATCATTAGCTAATGAATAAGTTGAAGAATACCTTACCGATTTTTGTATAAGTCAGATATAGTCAACTTGAAATAAACAACTGAACTGGTCCAAGAACACTTCCTTGTGGAATTCAACTCGTAACTATCCCTCAGAGAGGACGCTGTTTGTTCAGCCCCTCTTTAAGGCTATATGACTGAACAAGGAATATGCCGGCACAGTCTGCTACGTAGGCAAACTCGTAACTGGATAACACCAGGGAGGTCCGTAACACTTAACTCAAGCTTTATCAAGCGTTTCGGCCCAGGGCCACAGTTCCTTGAATTATGCCTTATCATTGTTGTAGTAGCCAGCAGGGACGAATCCAGGGATTGGAGAAAAGGGTTTAGTTTTGAGGGCGAACTTGAAGCCCATACGAAGAGCTGCGAAAATGCCTAACACAGCAGGCAGTGGCGAGTCTGGGGATTTTTTTTACTGGGGTGATGGAAGTTAGTGGACAGTAAGGGAAGAAAACCAACTTCATCCCCACCAAGGTTGGAGCTAAGGTGAGAAAAATTGACATTCCAATCGTGCTAGACAGCAGGAAAGCGCAATCTACAACTACGTAAATTTGCCTCCGAAGTTCCACCGTATACGTCAGTATGGAGAAAATTTGGCATATCGTAAAACAAATTTGTCATTACAAATCTGCGTCTACCACACGTGGGTCGCCACTACGGGAGAAAAATGGGCATCCCAAATTGAACGCTCTACATTGAAGCAAGTCACTTAAAGCATGCATTTGTAACTATACTTGCGTCTACCATGTGTGAATCAACATAGTTGCTCTTTGAGAGAAAGTGTGGCATCCAAATGATCTACAATCCTGGCCAAAATTATGTGGGACAAATCCCCCGCGCCCCACCTCAATGTTGGTTTTAAAGGTGAATTAAAGTTGAGCGTTGAAGAAAAGAGCGCGCTTTTCGTTTTTGCAACATTGAACAAGGGGTGGAGGGGAAGGTCCGGAAGTGTCCCAATAATTTTGTCCAGGATTGTAGATTGCACTCATCCTACAATGCACGTAAAAATGTCCTGGCCCCTCGAATCTTCCACTGGTCACATTAATGGACGCTGCGGGCCACAAATGGCCTGAAGGCCGTCACTTGAGAACCTGGGACCTAGATAAAAAAAAATTCTTTACTCGCACCTGCTGCTAAAAATGCTGTACTTAAAAAGAAAAATCTCAGTGCTTTTACAATTACTACTTATGCCATAAAGCCCATAACTATTTATTTTCGTTGTGACTATTCATACAAAAATTTTCGTATGAGTAAGTCTGTCTGTAGTCACAATTCATACGAAGAAAACATGAGCCGACTGGCGTATATACAAAGCCATATAAATAGCTCTGCGTATGTACAGTCTGCGTAGGTACGGTACGCACATGCACGTGAACGTCATAGTACTAGCGACTTTTCGATTTCAGGACGGTAGACAAAGAGGACGGAACGCGCAGCAAAAAACTGGACTGCGCATGAGTAGAAGTGAGCATCGCTCCGTCCTGTTGATTTTCAGGACGGTCGTCGACCGATTTAACGTTCTGTTAGAAACAGGACGGTACAGGGGTTGCCATGGTAATTTCCCTCGTCCATAACGTACGTGTTTCTGTGACGTTAAATTTGAAGTTAGCTGTATGCAAATGTACATCGTTTGTTCATGTAGCATGCAAGCTGCTGACAAAAATGAAGATGGCAAACAAGAACAGTGCATATCTGGAAAGCCATTTTACGAACAATTCCGTGCTAAGCCAAGGAAAGCTATCTTGAGGTAGAAACTTTCAAATTTTTGTGAAATGCCCAGTAACGATGGCGCCTCTATAATCCTGTGTAGGTTCGAGGTTCGTCATTGTTACAACTTAGCGATGAGTGTGGATGCTAACAAAGCACTGCAACTTAGTTCATAAATGAGCGCGTCATTGTTTTGTTGTCATTCTACCGCACCGTCGTCTTTAAAATCGAAACGCCTTAAATGTCAGGACAGAACGCCGGGCGCGCGTGCGTTTAACCCTCCGTCCTGTTGCTCTACCGTCCTGAAATCGAAAAGTCGCTACTACTACTGATTACGGTACGGTGCAAATGATCGGTGCATGTGCATGTGAAACACGCACTGGTACTCAGACCGTAGGCCTAGAACAAGGCATTCTTAAAAGCAAACTCGCATCAATCCCACTTGTTTCCCGACCGTTTTTTGCCTATGAGAGGACATTAAATCTAAAAGATACTTGTGTAATCAAGTTTTACAGCAGAGTCTGACGAAACAGTACGACACTTTACTATATGCGCTTATAGCTGCATTAAAAATCGTGTGACGAACCTAGCCTATGTTTGAAAAGCTACTTATGATGAAGTTCCGCCGTATACAGCGAGAGAACAGAAACCGGTCTAGGCCTAGCTGGTTTTCAAAAAAAAACCACCCAAATGTCAATCTGAGATCATCGACTCATATTCTTGTAAAAAGGGTTGATTTTTAAACTTTTGCAGGAAAATTTACGTATGAATAGTGCTTCCATTGCCCTCTATTCATACCAAAATTTTCGTATGAATAGGCCCCACCATTTATTTTACATAGTAAACGCTTGTGAGGAACTGTATCGAACGAAGCTTCTATGACGTCAGGGGAATCCCGTGACAGCTGGCAAGCCTGAACACAAAGGATATTAATACAAAACAAAATTTAATCTCGTAAACTGCACTGTCATTCGCACAACTAGGCACTAATGCTTCCACAACCTAAAGGGAAATTCTAAACCAACGATCCCAGCTTTGCGAAAACTTCATGAAGGTACAAATGTACGGAAACGTTAAGGTGCCGTCAAAATGTTAACATAAATGCTAAGTAATTCAACAAAATGATGATTTTTGCACACATTATCTCACCATTTTGCAAAAAGATGATGAATTACTCATTTACCAAAACAAGTCATTTCAACATTTTACAGAAAAATGACGAATTTCCAAGTTATTACATCTTAACAATTCAACATTTTGCACAGAAATGACAATTTTTGAAGTTATTGAATCTTATCAATTCAACATTTTGCAGAAAAATGGCGAATTACCAAGTTATTGCATCTTATCAATTCAACATTTTGCAGAAAAATGATAAATTGTGCAGTTATCAGAAGTAATCAATTCACCATTTTACAGAGAAATGACGAATTACGAATATAGCGTAACTTAACAATTCATTATTTAGCAGAAAAATGATAAATTGTGCAGTTATCAGAAGTAATCAATTCAACATTTTTGCAGTAAAATGATAAATTGTCTAGTTATCAGAAATAATCAATTCAACATTTTGCCGAATATTGACGAATTGCGAAGTTATTGCATCTTATCAATTCAACCTTTTTCAGAAAAATAATGAAATACTAACTTTATGTAACTTAACAATAAAGTATTTCGCCGAAAAATGATCAATTGCGTAGTTGTCAAAACTAATCAATTTAACATTTTGCAGAAAAATGATAAAATGTGCATTTACCAGAATTTCTCAATTCAACATTTTGCATCAAAAAATGATAAATTACTTATTTACCAGAGCTAATCAATCCAATATTTTGCAGAAAAATGACGAATTACGAACTTGTTTAAAACTATTATTTCCACATTTTGAGGAAATATAATAAAATGCGTTTTCATGAAAATTAATCAACTAAACCTGTTTTCATACCCAAAATTTCTCTGTGACTGTGTTTTAGCGGCAATCTGACCTCTTAACTTAAGGCGGGGGGGGGGGGGGGGGGATAACACTTGCAGAGCGCCCCTAAAAATTCGAATTTGGTGTTGGGTCAATATGATAGTTTTATGCAGTCGCGTAGCCAGACCATTCGGTCCGAGGCAAAATTAAAATAATCGGACCGATTTCATGCTTTTCAAACATTGTGTGGGTACCCCAGTGCTTTGAGTCCAGTTCAACACCCCGTGGGGGCCGGGCGAACCCTGAATCTCTGAAGTAGTAAAAATTGTGGGCATTAGAATGAAGAATTTAATATAAAAATAGCCTTACCACAATGCGAACTTTACAAATCACGAAGATCACAATTTAAGCATCATTTTATAACAACCTAGACGAAATGACAATTGATTTGATGACGCCGGGGTGGCTTGTCGATGGTGAGGCGGCGGAAGATCAAAGAATTACCCGAGAGGTCCTTGGCCCTTCTTCAAAGGGACCTTGAAGACATTTTCTAAGCGGAGAGCCACCACCAGTTGGCACGTAGCGAACTAAGAACATTTTTGGCCAAAATACCTTCCAGATTACAGGTAATGATACTTTCAGTGCGTTGTACGTTGCACCTAAAATGACTAAATATTTTTACTTTAAGATCTTAAGAGGATTGTTGCCACAGGCGGCCACACCAGGGGTCCCCTGGAAAAAAATCTAAGCTGACCGAGATATTTTTTTACTCTTTTTCTCAACTGGGAAGGCATGATATGGGTGGAACTCGTGTGTTTTAGGGCATGAGCTTACCCTAAAACCCAACGAGTCTGAACCAAGGATTTAAAGGTGTGGTGACATGCAAACTTCATAGTTAGGTATTTGATGTGAGCATTAAATACCCAGCAAATAGCCGCAATTCTCATCGAAATCCATCAAATATTGACTATTTTACAGAGTAATTTCTATTTCACACTAGTATCTTGAAAAACATGATTATTGTGTTTAATATGCAAATTTGTGACGTCGAAAGATGAACATACCAAATATGGCTAATGTTAGCCTTTGTTTTTTTAGCCTTCATTTTCAGGGACACTTGTAGCATTGTAGCCCCTGAGCGGTTTATTAAGTAAGTTAAAATTGTTTCCTTGAAAATATTGATATCACTCACCAAACTGTAAACTATCTGATCAGCAATTTCATCTGCAGGATTTTCTCAAGAAATGGTCCAGAATGACCGCAAAAGCCCTCAAATTTAAAAAAAAATTACTCGGGGAGGACCCTCAGTCTCCAGCTTTCGGCTTCGAGCCTTCGAAGCGTTGAGTTAAAGGCTTCGCCGGCCACAGCTTCCCAAGATGCAGCCTCCAATGAAAATAACTTCCCTGGCACTTAAACTGCCGATGCCCTTGGCCATGTCCATGTATAAACTACCCATGAAACATTTCATTCATGTTTTGAAGTATTATACACTCGTTTTGTAACCTTCAAAATCGACACTGCCTCATGTGCTCATTTTTCACACTAATAAAAAATTGAGGGGACTTGTCCCATACCAGCGACAAAAATGACATATGAAAGAAAGAACCATTGAGCAGCATATAGGTTTCTATATCCTGCTCTACAAGCACCTGGGGAGAGAAGGAAAATTTTTATGTAATGAACAATGCTGCATTCAAAACTAAAGAAAAACAGTAGGCTACAATTAAAAGTCTCAAACGCTGTCTCAAAGCTGTTTTCTTATTCGTGATTTTTTGGGGGGCATTTGGGGTTACTTCCTGTAGTACATGTAGCTTAATGTACTACAGGAAGTAACCCCAAATCCCCCCCCCCCTCAAAAAAAAAATCACGAATAAGAAAACAGCTTTGAGAATTGTCATAGCTTCGTATACAAATTCTTCCATTACCATCGAAACCACCAACCCCATGGCTGTGCGCAGCAGGGATAAGTTCCCCATCCCCCAGAAACTTTCAAAGCAAACTTTTTATCACCACCTATCTGTGTAAATTTACCAATTGTTTACATACAACTTGTATATAAAGCAAGGAGAGTGCCATTTCCGACACCGTAATATGAGACAGGCGCTTAGCGAAGGGGGGAGGGGGCACGACCCCTCTCCTTGAGGATACTTCTCTTAGCTTTTCATATAGCTAAAAAGTCTAAAAATGCGATTTTCCAGTGCGCTTCGCGCGTACCCACTAGGAGTTTTACATCTCCCATTCTTAAAATTATTGTTCCAAAGCCCCGGGAAACCCTCCAAATAATCTATTCTCCCCTCCTTCCTTAAGCTCTCTGCAAATAAAAAACCCTCTCTGCAAATAAAAATTGCGGAGTAAGAATATAATTGAAAAAGTCAAATTGTGATTTTTGTGGTATGTTAAGTGCCCACCTTATGTAATTTGAAGTTTAAGCTAAAATGCATCATTTTAATGCCTACAATTTCGTAAATACCCCAGAGCTTCCAGGGACTTCGTCCCCTGGACCCCCACCGGGGCCCTTTTCTTGATACGCTACCCGCCAACAGGTGGTGGCGCTCCGCTTAGAAAATGGCTCGAAGGTACCTTTGAGGAAGGGCCATGGACCTCTCCGAGAAAATTCCTGGATCTCCCGCCGCCTTCCCACCAAGAGGCCAGTCCCAGCGTCATCAAATCAATCGTTATTGTGTCCAAGTTAGGTTGTTATAAAAAGATGGTTAAATTGTGATCATCATCACTTGTTAAGTTCGCATCATGATAAGGCTATTTTTATATTAAATGCTTCATTCTCATGCCCACAATTTTTTTACTACTCCAGAGATTCGGGGTTCGCCCGACCCCCCACGGGGTGGTGAACTGGACCCCAAGCACTGGGGGTACCCACACAATGGTTTGAAAAGCATGAAATCTGGACGATTGTCTTAATTTACCCCGAACCGAATGGTCTGGCTACGCGACTGCATAAAACTATCATATTGACCCAACACCAAATTCGAATTTTAAGGGGCGCTCTGCAAGTGTTATCCTCCCCCCCCCCCCCCCCGCCGCCTTAACTTAAGAGGTCAGATTGCCGCTAAAACACAATCACAGAGAAATTTTGGGTATGAAAACAGGTTTAGTTGATTAATTTTCATGAAAACGCATTTTATTATATTTCCTCAAAATGTGGAAATAATAGTTTTAAACAAGTTCGTAATTCGTCATTTTTCTGCAAAATATTGGATTGATTAGCTCTGGTAAATAAGTAATTTATCATTTTTTGATGCAAAATGTTGAATTGAGAAATTCTGGTAAATGCACAATTTATCATTTTTCTGCAAAATGTTAAATTGATTAGTTTTGACAACTACGCAATTGATCATTTTTCGGCGAAATACTTTATTGTTAAGTTACATAAAGTTAGTATTTCATTATTTTTCTGAAAAAGGTTGAATTGATAAGATGCAATAACTTCGCAATTCGTCAATATTCGGCAAAATGTTGAATTGATTATTTCTGATAACTAGACAATTTATCATTTTCCTGCAAAATGTTGAATTGATTACTTCTGATAACTGCACAATTTATCATTTTTCTGCTAAATAATGAATTGTTAAGTTACGCTATATTCGTAATTCGTCATTTCTCTGTAAAATGGTGAATTGATTACTTCTGATAACTGCACAATTTATCATTTTTCTGCAAAATGTTGAATTGATAAGATGCAATAACTTGGTAATTCGCCATTTTTCTGCAAAATGTTGAATTGATAAGATTCAATAACTTCAAAAATTGTCATTTCTGTGCAAAATGTTGAATTGTTAAGATGTAATAACTTGGAAATTCGTCATTTTTCTGTAAAATGTTGAAATGACTTGTTTTGGTAAATGAGTAATTCATCATCTTTTTGCAAAATGGTGAGATAATGTGTGCAAAAATCATCATTTTGTTGAATTACTTAGCATTTATGTTAACATTTTGACGGCACCTTAACGTTTCCGTACAAATGAGATCCTTTTCATAATAGCATTTACAAAGGATACTGGTGGGCGTCGTTTTTCCTCCATAGCGAAAAGCCATTGACAAAAACGACATACCCCATGCTCCTTTGAAACTGCCATTTGGAAAAGGCTCTATAGAAATATGTAGGATTACTATTTGTTGTCATTTGCTTACGCTTTTACATAAAATGCGCAGGTAAACCACAGATACCCCTATAAAAGAGGAAAGGGTAGGTGTTGTCTCCCTGTCCCTGATTTAAATTAGAAATGATTCTCGCCGAAATTTTCTGGGGAGAAAAACTTTCTGGTCGGGGAAAATTTGAATAAAAGTGGAAGCATTGTAGTGCACTGTACAACAGCTAATCTTGCAGTCTTGGGTCGATCTTTGTGTTGTTTTCGTTCCATAAAACGTAGTCCATGTAATCCAGTCTCATTACGAGTCAGTTTAAACGGAAGGAAAAGTTACTTCAGAGCATAAAACAAGATGGTGAAAAAGGTAGTCCACGTAGAGTACTGGTACGTTTTTAAGCCAAGTTTTTCAATTAGTATTTTAAAGAAAATTTTCATGTGGCAGGCTTCGCTCTCAAAGTCAGGCTAACACTGTAACAGGCCTCGTCGTACCGTTGGTTCAGCCTTCAGTTTACAGTAATCGTAGCACAGTGTGGTTTACATTACCCTTAGGCCTTAATATTACTCCTGCACCCACCTTGACTGCATTCGCAATATCACCCAGTACATTAAGAAGGCCTACCAGCCCTACCACAGGCCACAGGCGCCCCTTAACATTGTATAGTATACCATATACTATGTAGTATGATGGCACAACCTAACAAGGCCACTCTAAGAAAGTTTTCGTTTTTAAAAAACAAGACAAAAGAATGTGAATCTGTTTGTACCTGAAAAAGTTTTGGCGGACTTGACCTTATTTGAGAGCTATAAATCTTTACCACAGATTTTTCCTTTCAAGAGATACCATTACGACAAGTTCAGCGTTTCCAGCTCAAGCCTAAAATCAGAAGTAACCTAATAAGGCCAGCGGGCGCTGTTTACAATTTTTGTACAGAGCTGTATGTACAGGTTCAGTGTAGGCAGTTTGTGCGTTCAATTTGAGCTGCATATCTTAGCGTGCAAGTGCTTGAAAAACAGGTTCACGCGCATTAGCAAGGGAGTTTGCTATATGCGCGTGCTGCATCAAAAATTGACGCACTGATTGTGACGGCAGTTTTGACGCGCTTTGTTGACTGTATCGATGCACGACATTCGAAAGTGGCCTTATTAGGTCATGTCACTATATATATAGACGGAAAGGTATGTCACAAATCTCCTAGCTCGAACCACAGGCATTCGAAACATTTACGTATATACTACACACTATATATATATTATAAGACAAGGTAGGACATTTCGATAGGAGAAGACTTCGGCCCAGTGACTGCACTGCCGCCCAGTGCTTCCACACTCTAAATCATTTTTCCTGAAATGGAATCTAAAATTACATGAAATCGGCCATTTCAGGAAAAATGATTTTAAAGTGTGGAAGCACTGTCTTTGCGACTGGGCCGATGCTCTTACTTAGTTTTTATTCTTATTTTTATTTTATTTTGTCACCATTTTTTACTGTTTAGAATTTATCTTATGCACAAAGTTGCATCCGAAGAGGTGTTGGATATTCTGCTGGAACAGATGACGTGATCGATCAAGTCTTTTGAGGTTCACAATAAGAGTAGAGTGTAAAAATTGGCCAACATTCGTGTTTCGTCCTGCGAAATGACCTACCTTGTCTTATTATATATATATATAGTGTGTAGTATATGTACGTAATGTTTCAAACGCCTGTGGCTCGAACAAACAACTTACGTTTCTGGCACAATTACTGCACTTTTCTCGTCAAATTTGTCAGTGTCGAGACTTTTGATCATAAGGTACCTCAAGGCAGCTCTTTTTCCCGAATAATTTCACTTGGCATTGTCTGAAGGATGAAATTTCGATGGAGTAACAGTATGAGGATGGTAGCTGCTGATAGAGAGCATTAAGCACTTCCACACTATGTAATATAATACTCCTAAAATATTCTCTAAAGTTCCCTTAACTTTCTAAATTTCTTCCAAAATTTGTTTAATTATGATTCACTTTTTATAATTGCAAATCTTGCGATATATATTAGCATCAATATGAACAACTTTTGAACATTAAATTTCATAAAATTTGAAAACCTTTTGAAAAGTGGAAGGGCTTGCATAATTTACTATGAGCATTTGTGGCAGTTGAAGACTATACAACAGTTACAGTTCACTGTCCCAAGTGCTTGTACAAAATGCTAGCCCTTCCACTTTTTTATTTTTTTATTTTTTATCTACTGATAAAATGCGAGAAAAAAAGGAAATTTCGAATAAATCTACCGAAAATAATACTTGCGAACACTCGTAAGGTCTTGCCGATTACTTCTTTCAACCTACGTCCAAAGTTAGACGATGTGCTAGCTCCGCAGCCTATACTAGTACTACTGTACGTACGCTCGTAGCGCTCTGTGAACGTTTCATCGTCAACACTGTTGTACATTTAGAACTTTCTTGTTTTAAACTTCAAAAGTTTCATTTAGAAGTTATTTTTTTTGGGGTGTGAAACAAATGTTTATGTTAAACTCACTCAAGGGAACCATGCACTACAAGACAAATATAAGGGTATGCTGGAAGTATACGTTGAATTCCAAGGGTGTTAAAGAAGTTCTTCTACACTGGTATAAACAAAATAAAACAAAGTTTTACAATCACTTTTGTGTGTCAACGAGTTATATTTGTACATATCTTTAAAAATGATGTAATTTGGATTGCGGGAAAGTCTGTTTCTGCCATCTTGGAAAAAAAAAGAAAATAAAAAAAAAGCCCCGCCTCCTCCTTTTTTTGCAAAAACCTGACAGGAAACATATATATTTTTTTACTTGGCCTAACATAACAAAAATGATAAAAACAAATCAGTAATAGGCTTACCTTGTTATAAACTGTTAAAATGTGTTAATTGCAAATTTTGGAAGTAAAATTTAAAAATGGAACCATCGTAAAACATCCTACAAAAGGACTGAGCTGATCAAATGCATTTTAGCTCGATTATGCAAATTAGGTAAAGCCAGTTGAATATGACCATTTGGAAACAGTTGGAAACAGTTGAAACCAGTTGGAAATTATTCCAACTGGTTTGACATGCCATTCAAAATTTTCCAACTGGTAACAATAATTACTGGAACCAGTTGAGAGTTTCCAACTGTTTTTTCTTTCTTAGATTCAACTGGACTTAAAGAGATTCTCAAATGATTCCAACTATTTTCAACTTCGACTGATCTCAACTGCTCTCTGAATTTTCCAACTGTTTCAACTGTTTTATACCAAAAATGCAAAACAAATAAACTTCCATTTCCATGTATTGTTTCATATCAATTTAATATAGGCGATCCAGTAATATGGAATACATGTATAGTCAGGACCGTTCAGTCCAAGGCTTCATTTAACTTCTGTTGTCTTGCACCAGTTATTTTCTTCACTGAATGCAAAATACTGGAAAAGTCACATAAAATATATATTTAGAAAGCTCAGTTAAAAAACCAGGTTCAAACTGTATGAACGGTAATGTAGGGACGGGAGTGTGATGTAGAAGAACAGGGTAGCTAATTATATGCAATATAAGTAATAGGTAAAGAATATAAGTAGCCTAATAATAAAATAGCCTAAAATTCACAGACGATCAAATAAAAAATATAGTAAGAGTAAATGACCAATACTTCAACAACACCTTAACCACTCGACAACTCAACTCTTGATACCCCCCAACTTGACACTACAGGTACATGTCTGGAATCCAACTGTACTTCCAACTGGACTCTTTTCCCAACAGTGTTTCAGTTGGATTTCTAAAACCCAACTGTGTTTCAGTACAAAGCAACTGGGTCCAACTGGTCTTGAAACTGTCCAACTGGTCTCGAAATTTCCAGATGGGACTTTGTCATGGTCCAGTTGGAAACACATGAGACCAGTTGGATACAGTTGGGATTACCAAGGAATCCGGTTGGAAGCAGTTGAGACCAGTTGGACACAGTTAAAACCAGTTGCAATATCCAACTGGAATCAACTGTTTTTTCCTCCTGGGAATTCTGACTGATGTGACTTTGGAGAAGGATCTAGGTGTAGTTATTACAGGCGATTTAAAGCCATCTAGACAGTGTGCAGCTGCTGCTGCTGCTAGGGCTAATAGGGTGCTTGGATTGATCAAGACATGCTTCAGGTGTGCAAATTTCTCTCTGAAAGGAATCCTTTGTGATCTTGCAGTTATTTAAGGGTTCAAAGTAATTCTTGGGTTCGAGGCCATTGTAAGAAGCTAGTGAAGTGTTTTGCAAGGCTCGACATTAGGAAGTTCAGCTTCTCTCATAGAGCTGTTAACGAGTGGAATAGTCTGCCTGAGTGGGTAGTTGACTCTACATCTGTGCACTGCTTTAAGGTTAACATTGACATGTTCTTCCATGTGGTAGGATCTAATTTGTGCTGGGCTCGTTTGGTGTTGGTTGGTTGTTTGTTTTCAGTTAAGGTTGTATGGACTTCAGGGCATCTTATGGGGCCTTAGCCCTCCTTTGCCCATTAACCTGTTATGTTATGTTTTAGAAGGAATTTCAGTAATTTTAGTAAAGAAATTGTACTAAATCTGTATAAGCAGTTGGTAAGACCCCACCTCGACTATGCAGCCCAGGCTTGGAGTCCCTTCTATGAAAAGGACAAGTTTCTTTAAGAGCAGGTTCAGAGGAGAGCCACTCACCTTATACCCGAGGTGAAACACCTACCTTATCATGTTAGACTTAAGCATCTTGGGCTTACCACCCTGGAGTTGAGAAGGATTAGGGGGGACATGCTTCAGGTGTACAAATTTCTCTCTGAAAGGAATCCTTTGTCATCTTGCAATTATTTAAAGGTTCATAGTAATTCTCGGGTTCGAGGCCATTGTAAGAAGCTAGTTAAGTGTTTTGCAAGGCTCGACATAAGGAAGTTCAGTTTCTCCCAAAGAGTTGTTAACGAGTGGAATAGTCTGCCTGAGTGGGTAGTTAACTCCACATCTGTGCACTGCTTTAAGGTTAACATTGACAAGTTTTCCATATCTGTGGTAGAATCTAATTGGGCTGGGCTTGTTTGGTGTTGGTTGGTTGTTTGTTTTCAGTTAAGGTTGTATGGACTTCAGGGCATCTTATGGGGCCTTAGCCCTCCTTTGCCCTTTAACCTGTTATTTTATGTTATGGATGTCAGAGTATGTGAAAAAGGTGTACACATTAATTGACACGGTCTGCTATGTATGAAGGTTAAGTGCAACAGTTCTTGTCCACGAGCACAACACTAGTAATATAAAATGATGTATCAGTCGCAATGCTGTACGGTCAGTTAAACGTGCCATCCCCCAAACACAGGCCAACATGTTCCAGTACCAAAATGTCTCCACTATTATTCAAATAATCAGTGTGTCACTGTGTTGATATAAGCCATCTGCAATGCCACAATTGTGGCATATTGTTTGCAACTGATATTTGACACGGAAGGTTTTCAGTGTTTCTAAATGGTAACAGTTCTTGCCCCAGACAGTAAAAATTCTCCCTGCTCAGTTTACTTCTAGTTCACTTCTGTGTTCAAGCTATAGTAGCTTGCACTAAGTTCAAACTGCTCACTTGAGGCACAATACATACAGTACTGTGTTTGAGCTTAAAGGCGATAGGCAGTCACCCCAAAAATTTGCTTTGAAAAGTCAGAAAAGTCTTGCAAATCTCCTCATATTGCATTACAAGCACCTCTGAAGATATTTTGAACGTAACTATTATAAACAATAGGTTAAACAAGGAGAAATTGTGCTTGAATTTCACAATTCACTAACAAAACATTGTCACATGATAAAAATAGGCTATTCATGAACTAGAGTGATGGGGCGTACTACTGTAACTGTGATTGGGGTGACTGCATTTTCCATATTTTAAATGGAAACACAACTGACTGTGTTAAGTCATCATTGAACAACCAGGCTCTAGAGTGAACCTTCTGTCAGTCAAAAGTGCAGTCACCAATTGTATAAATTAAAAGTTATGATCATATTGCTTTAAGCATATTTGGGATGATGCAACATACTGTAGCCCATTTAAAAAAATGACAGTCCTTTTGTAAATTATTCAAATTTAACAAACTATTTGCATACAAAAAGGCAATGTAGTAATTGTAAGCATGATCCAAAGTTATACTTGAATTTAGGACAAAAGTATGTAGGAAAATGCAAGCTTGGTTTTCCTCTGTCTTAGTCTCCACAGATTTTGTTCTGATTCCCAGCAATAATTTTATAATTTGACAAAGATAATGTACAATTCAATCTACTTATTGTTTGTATATCATGTTATACATAAGAAGCCAAAATTTGTTTATTTTACAGTTTTTTCTGTGCTGGTTTTTGGGAATATATGGTACATGTTTTACTACAGGGTTCAAGTTGTGGTAAAAATCTGGGACATTTTGGTATAAAGCTATGAAATGGGGATGTTTTGGCAAAAGAATGGTTTGGCTAGATAGGGCTGTTTGTTCATGATGTTACTGAAAGCAGTAAACTATCAAAATTAGGTGTGTTAACGTAAAAGTACATTTTGGTACACTTGTGAGGCAGATTTTCATTCATTCCTTATGATGTACAGTATTTCAGGCTTTAAAATTTCCCTCTGTGATTGCGAAGTTTACAAGTTACAAAATGCTGTTTGGAATCTGTCTGTTGAAGGTCAGGTGAAGGTTAAAATAGGAAGTCACTGCTTAGCCTGGCTTCATGTCAGCATACTTTGGTGTCACATTAACTTTGTTATTGTTTGGTATTGAAAGATGTAAGCTGATATTGTATGAATGCTGCACTAATATTGAGTAGGAATGTTTGATTTTTGCTCTTTTGAGCTTGAAGTATAATTTGAAATCACTCGTTTTGATGTTACATAGCTCATCTAGAAGCAAATTTTGGACTCTCCTATAAAATTCATCCCTGGTTCGAAGATCTTTTATCTGGTATTGAAGTGGAATCTTGAACAACATATATAGACAATAAATCGAATATACATCTATACAGTTCAACTTCTGGACATTCCTCTGTGTATTTTGAATATTTTTCCCATTCAGACTGATCAACAAACTCAAAGCTTTGTATACAGTGCTTAAATGCTACAACAAAAACCCTCAACATCAGCCTGGCACACTTTAAACTGTGGTAACAGTATGTTGCAAAAGATTTGTACAGCTTTTAGAAAGTGGCTTTGAAAGCACATGTAAGAAGTACTCTAAGTATGACCAATGCTTGCTGGCAACTTGTACAACTGTAGGTGGGAGAGGTTGGTCAGGCTAGTTTCTTCAGAGTTTCCAGCTCTTGCAGTATTTCATTCTTTTGAAATATTGATACCTTTAGGTACTAGGTTATTGACATCTTGCTTTTTGAAATGTTACCTTTTTTCCTGAGGTTCTACTCCTGTGTAATTTAGAGCCACCAAAGTGGGATTGCAATTTTTAACACGCTGCTGTGTGGTTGCGAACTTATAACCTTATAAAGGTAATTACTGTATGATGTTATGTTTTCATGCTAAATGGCAGATTTCAGAATGAGTGATGATCCAGCATTTTGGGACTTGCAGCTAGCTATAAGAATATATAGTAAGATTTGTATGAAGTTAGGCATGGCATTAAAGTTTCAGGAAGATTATACTTGCTACCAACACAGGTTATAGTTGTGCAGAATATCAGTTGATACTGAAACATTGCATTTTCGGGGCAATTTAGTAAGATTTCCAAAGTCCAGTAAATTGCATCAGAGGCTGTTTTTAATATGAGATTAGCCTAGTTTTACTTACAGTATTTTGGGTAAACTGTGCAGTACCCATAGGTATATGATGTGGGGGAAGGGGACACCTTGCCTCCCATAGTTTTAAGGAAACCTAAAGTGCAGGCAGAGTGTGAAGAGATATTTGGGCAAAATATAGAGAGACCTGGAGAATGATTGGGGCCAAGGTAGGTTGTGTTCCCTAAGTCAAAAAGTTCCCATAATGATATTGTAGTAACAGATGTTGTTAGGGTGGGGCCTGGTTGTAAAAAATTGTAAAATCATGCAATCTCATCAGTCTTTGCCTTAATTGAACACTGCCTGTTTAGTCTTTTCCAGTCTCAGGCAAGTGCAATAAGGTTTATTATGTTGGCATAGATTGTCAAATGACTTTAACCACTGACATAATGCTTATCAGGTTAATTGTTCCTCTCAGTTTGATGAAATGGAACTTTGCACTCACAATGACCTGGACAGTCCTGACTTTTGTACTGACTTCCATTTTGCAAGAGTGGCCAAAGTGTAGTCTATTCAGGGGGTGTGGTAATGCTTCAGTAATCAGCAATGAGATTCTGAAAACAACAACGTCAGAAAGGGCAATAGCAGTACAGTGTTTACTTCAGGAAACAGGCAAGCTAAGAGTGCTTTTGTGGTTGGTTTGCACTGACTTCAAGAGGCCATTGAATTGATTAAATTGGGTTTTTAAATTATAATGAAATCAGTTGTAGGAATAAATTTCTAATAATCATGGGAACAGCCATAATCCAGCAAAGTTTTACAGATATTTTATCAGTGGTATTCAGAGAGATGAATAGTACTGTGATGGCAATTCATACAGTGGCGTAGCCAGAATAATTTGTTTGGGGGGCAGGGCTTCTGAGATGGTGCCACCATTTCATGGGAGGCTTCAAATATGGAATTAAATTTACATACATATTTTTTCAATCTTAGATTTTCCAGTGGAAGGCAGTGGTGTAGCCAGAATAATTTGTTTGGTGGCAGGGCTCCTGAGATGGCACCACCATTTCATGGGAGGCATCAAATATGGAATTCAATTTACATACATATTTTTTCAATCTTAGATTTTCCAGTGGAAGGCAGTGGTGTAGCCAGAATAATTTGTTTGGCACCACCATTTCATGGGAGGCTTCAAATATGGAATTAAATTTACATATATATTTTTTCAATCTTAGATTTTCCAGTGGAAGGCTTCTGGGGGCTGGGGTTAGAAGGTGAGATGTGGGGGCTCATCCCCCTACCCCTCCCCATACAGTAGCTGTGACACTTTATACATTCAGTAAATTGTTCCTGTTGGCTGTTGCTTCCTACATGCAGTATTTCTGTGAGTGTGTGAATTGGAACTAATTATGTGTATTGACACAAGGTTGAACTCTTTTACTTCTTTCTAAGCATTCAAAGTTAGCAGTCAGGAGTTTGGGTACTTTTTAACAAGTTAACTGCGGAATTAAAATACTGTAACTTTTACAGACTGATATTTCCTTCATATGCAGTTGTGTGAAGTTTGGACATGACAGATATACAGTATCCGTCATATGCAGTTAACTGGTTAAGGACTGAGGAATTTCTAAGAAATTCACTGATCCTGAGAGCAGTTTCCCAGTTTTGTGAGTTGAAAACTCAGCAATTTTTCCTCATCCATTGACCATTCTTTATCCTCATTTTAAAAATTTGGTGTTTCTTCTTTTATCTTCCAGTGGTAAATGAGGGTATTACCCTCGCTATCTGGAACTGGCCGACAAACTCAAGGCTGCAGATCCAGAAGTCGAGGTCACCGGAGAGGTTGGACGGTCCAGTAAGTGAATGTTTGTGTTCTTGTGCCCCTCTCCACTAGCCCCTCAAGTCATTTCCCCCAACATAAAATAGGCATGCAGCTTATATGCTAATTGCCCCAGTATATAATTTCTTCTGCCCCAGCCATTTGTTCCCCTACTTTCAAAACTTTCAAGGATCTCCTTAGGAATGATGAAGAGTGGTGTTTAAAACTTGAAACATGCAGCCTTCATAAGTGGCAGCATCTGATGAAAAATAAAAAAGAAGAAAAAAAAATTACTCAGAAAAATTGTCAGAACAATAGGCATACTGTGATCTCCAAAATTTTTCTTTTCAAAGTAGTGAAGACTGTCTTTCACATCACAGGAGGTCACATTCAGAACAATCCTGTTAGGTATCATCCACTGCCAGGTTGATGATACTTAGTACTGACATGTCTCCCACACTACATGGAAATTTCTTCAAACTTTTTCTTTTCCCATTTAATGAAATGGTTACTTTTGTGATCCTACATTTTGTTCTGCAGGTTCCTTTGAGGTAAAGCTCAATGATGAAGTGGTCTTCTCCAAATTAGAAACCGGCGGATTCCCAATCATGGAGAAGGTGAGAGTCAGACATCTTCTTTACTGAGTTTTGCTTATGTGTCACTGTATAGCTGGTTATTTGCATGACATCTTGGTTACTGTAGGATGAACAATTATGGCTCCATTTCTGTGTGTTTGTTCTTTGTTACTGTAGATAGCAAAGCACAAAAACCAAGCATACTGTAGCTGGAAACATGATCGTTAGGGGGATGTATCCTATCCCTTGCTTTTTGGATATGCTACTATTGACTTCCATTTTTTTCCCCACAGTAATTTTTTCTTCAACTTGGGGGATTGGTGAAGAAAGTGTGGGAATGGCATGCTTGTGCTGCTTAATGCAAACTTTGGTGTGGGTGTGTGTACATCAGCAAGTGAAATAATGCTGGACATATTCTTTATGCTGCTGTTGTACAGTATGTCATTTTCAACACTACTGTGATGTGATAAGTTTGTTTTCCAGGAAGCAAAAACATACAGTGCTGTTGCAGTCATGAAGGCATGTGTTTACACTGTGTGTGTGACTTGGAGAAATTTCATTCTTGGCATATGGATGCTCAGTACTGAGTACATGAAGCAGGTTACTTTGGTATATATCAATAAGATGTCAAACTGTGAAAACCTTCTTGCAGAAAAGGTATCCCAAAAAGAGAAACAGTGGTGGTGAACACCTTACTAGGCAAAATGGGTGTTCTTTTTTGAGTAGAGGAATTGCATAATTTCTGCTGTTGGTCAAATTGCATTTAAGGTCACCCAGTGGTCATACTGAATACATCCTGTACAGTACACTATATACATATCTCGAGGAAACATTTTATGAACCTTATAGTAAATGCTGTCTCTTTATGGGAAGAATGGTATTTTTTTGGTGAAGTTCAAATGTCCTTTGAGATTAAATTAGATGAGAATCAGAGAATACCTTGTAAACATGATGTGTTAGTTAGTTAGTTAGTTAGATGAGGTTTAACATCCCAGTTTCCAACCAATTGGTTCAAGTCGAGACAACCACGATGTGGGCTATTAAACATGTCTGTACCTAGTATATGGCAGATACATGCAGCGCCTTAAAAAAGGAAGGGTTTAAGCAAAATATCATTTTTGATACGTGAAAGAGGAACTAAATCTAAGCATTTACAGTAGTTGAAATTTTCATTCAGTTCCAACATGTAGGTCTCAAGATGTTACCACATTTGTGACCTAATGTGAGCTTGAGGCCAGTGCAGTGGTTATACCATCTCCTTGCAGTGATGAACATTGCTTCGTTTTCTTTTTTTTTTTTTGATCTCATATTTTGACCTTGAAGTTAAAAGGGACATGAGCTTCCCGCAGGGAATTAAAAGTTTGTAAAATTCCCATGCCGCTCTTGCTTTCACATGCTGATTACATGAGATATGTATGCTGAGAAAATTGGTTGTAAAGTTAATTTAACTGAGAAAACAAAAGAGAATTCATTAGTGTGAGGTTATGATGTCATATGTGCTTACTTCAAGTTCACTTTGATTTGAAAATGTGACAAATTTATCTGCTAATATTGTAAGAGGGGTCGTCCGCGAGTTTTTCAAATGGGCAACTTATTTCTCCTGGAGCGATATGAAGATCTTTCTCCAGGGTTGAATTCCAGGTCGTGTGGCTGAGAGACTCAATGAAAGAGACACAAAATAATCCAAGTGATAGAATGTTTAAATTGTGCTTTAATTAAATCTTATTTTTTTTACTAGGCCTACTACCTGATCTGGCCAGTTTATTATAACACAACACTTACTTTCAGCAGTTGCAACCCCACCAACCCTCGCTAAACCTTCCACCCGCTCTCGATCTCCCTCAATTAATCAAAATGAAACTTACTTTGAAAATAACAGCTTTACACCGCGCAGAAAACCGTGTAATTCTACGCGCTCCTTGTTTGAACTGCGTATAAGGGGATTCCCAGAACGATTGTGACGTCAATGACGTAAACAGCTAGCTAGCGTAGAAACTAGGAGCATCTCGGCTAGGCACGCATGCACCGTACATACAACAGTACAGCGGCCGTCTAGACGCGCAGCACACTATAATACATCGTTTCGTTAGGAACTGTAAATTTACTAGAGTACCGCACGCTCATAATCATAGCTAACTGTCAGCGTCATAATAATATATTAACGTTATTGCATCGTTAAAGTCATAACGGTACGAATTACTAGTTAGTAAGTACGTACAACTGTACAATAAAGTTAAGTATTCCATCTTCCATTGTCACCCTAGGCTAAGCCAATGCTACAAAAGTTAAATTAACAGTGTCTGACTGGACGATAATGTATAAACAGTCCTGCCCTGTTACAATATCACGAGAACCACACATCAGATTCCAATGCAAATTTCACCACAATGTTTAGAATTAGTATGGATCCCTCAAATATATCAAAACTTGATTCAAGCCTAAACTTGTCTTAATTGAGCTGATATGTGGTTCTACCTGACATTAATCTTTGTGACTTTACCCTTGGAACTTAAAATGTTCTTCACCAACAGTAAAGGGTAGTCACTTAAACATCATGATGAAACCATGTCAATTTGAAACCTCATACTACTGTAAAACAGATTCCCTAAACCCTTTTGCCTGTTTTTAAGTCTCCAGCTGGTTGCAAAGAAAGCAGACTTACCAGTACACATGCATTTCGCATGTGTCACACGCTCACATGCTGTTCACTATTTATCACACGCATAACAGCCTCAACTGAACTAACTCAAAAAGGCCAAACTCAAGATCTCTGATACAACAGTCATCACAGCAAAGAATTTTCACACTAAATTTACAATACTGTAAGGTGAATGTGACAAGTGACAAGACACGATTGCACCAGAAGACAGACCAATTGAATTATTATGGGATGGTTAACAAGCATATTTGAAGGGTGCTATTGATAGGATTAAGCATGATAAGGTTTTTTCATTCAAATATACATCATTAATATAAAAAATGACAGACAAAAATTAAAATTTGTGGAAACAAATTTACCTTCAAAGATTGAAAAATATTGCACCATTTAGCATCATACTGCATTTACTATCTCAAAAATTTTCCAAAGGGGAGGGGAACACCCCTCCCTTAGATGCTCCCCCTCCCCTAGACCCCACCCACAGGATGGTGTTCACACACCTAAAATTTCTCTCATGTTGGAAAGTCTGGGAAAGTGAAACCTATGTACTCATGCAGATTTGAGTTTTTCAGGGTTGCCAAATTGGTGTTTTAAATAGCATAAACCTGAATCTGGCTTTTTTTAGGTGTTCGTGTTGGTGTGCAACATTTTAAAACGAATGCCAAACAGCCTTTTGGTTTCTCATTCAACTGTCTATTTTCCTTCAAAATACATGGTTTTCAACAAATGTTTGCAGGAAAGTGGTGAAAGGCATATATAATTTATGCTTCTAAATTCTCACTTTACAGCATATTCATGGTTTTTGAGCAATTTTTTTGAGCACTTTCCTACCACATTGGATGCCAAATTTGGCTGGTTGCCTCACAGGAAATCTGGCAACCCTGGTGTTTTTGTGGGTGTGTGTTTGATGCTTGCATTGTGCACACAATATCTGATGAGGGGAAGCTTTGAAAGGTGTGAGACTTGTTTGGAAGAACCCTATTTTTGTGAATATGTCAAACCTTTGTAAAAGTAATGGTAAGAAATTTCAAATACTTCCAAAAAGTAAATAGATACAAATTCCCACAATTAATCAAACTTCTTGAAAAATCAGTGCATTTTTGCACTGTACTGTTGTTGCATAAACTCATCTTTAGTTACAACAGCCTGAGCTATCTCGCTTTCCTATGTTATCTCGCTTTCCTATTTTATTTAGCTGGTGGAGTACATCAAGTCGTTTGATGGACAATCCAAAGTTGTGCCGCTTACAGAAACTCAGTCATCCTGTGTCATCTTATAGAAGATAAAAACACGGACACCAAGAGAAGAGCTAATGTTGTTTCTTTTGCTTTTAAATCATTATACCTTTAAGCAGTACACCAGAGAAAGAAACAATGCATTTTATAATTTAAGTATGGGGTTTCATTAGTTGCATTCTCATATAGATCAATGAGTAAAAAACACTTTGTTTAAATGAAACGTTTTGAAGTTATAGCATTTTAAACCTCTGAAAGAAGGTGGAAAGTTTGGAATGAGTTGGTATTGGTACATTCTCACATTAGATAAGTATGAGCAACGTTTGTTTAATTTGGGTTATCTAGGATGATGCAAGCTGTACTAAACATTTGCCAAAAAGGTAATTGAATATAAAAAATATTGTCGAATTTTATTTTTCTTCAATGATGAAAGAATTAAAAGCAAGCTAAAGCCTGTTACTAAGATGATTTTAGGATGCAACTCACTGCAACATTAGCTTTTCTTTTGATGATGCCGTGAAACAAGTCCATGGCTTGAAACTGTGAGGGGAATACCACTCTGATGACAACTGAGATTGTAAAGGGATATCATCTCGGAATCTTAGTTTGACGGCTTTGAGCATGGACATCCCCTGTCAGTATCAAGTCATGACGTTTCATGGCATGTTTTTAGTTCATCTTTTATTGTTGGTGGAGAGACTATAATGTATATCTGGTTATATTTTGATCAGAATGCAAGGTGATAGTTAAGCTGATCATAGAAGAGCATGTTTTTTGGATTTAATGGGAATATTCACTGAGTCACCCTAATTGGATATGGTATTTAGTATACACCCGGTATCCTAATTCATAAGTGGCTTTTTTTTAATCATGTGATAAGTTTCTGTAATATCGTTGGTAAGTGTATGGAGGGTGTCTGTTTGGTTAAGATGTAATTTGTAACATTGATCTTTCGAAATACTGTGAAAAATACTTGTAGCTGTGATAAGAGATTTGTCAACATTTTAGCTGATATTTCAAAGTTAAATTGAGGGACTGTGTATACCCTTTAAACAAAGCATTGCCATGGTTTAGTCATTCCTGGTATATTGTTTGAAATAGACATAAGAAACTAGGAGAAGAGGGAATGGGGGCTGTTGGGATGACTTGTATTGTAGTCGAAATATTAAAGGGCAACAGGATTGGCAGTTCCTGAATCTACGCGCACAAACTAGTTAGAAATCAGCATGAAATTCTTAAAATGATGTAGATATTTGAAAAGCATTGGTCTTGTCATTTGTCTACTAATAGTAAATTTATTTAACAGTTGGAATTAAGGTTTTATGTTGCACTGCAGCATAAAAGTTGACATAATCGTTTTGAACTTCTGAAGCAGTCTGTTGGTTGTGTTATGTCATTTGTTGTGGGCTGTCTACTCTATCTAACAGTAGTTGTGTGAATGGCATGAAATCTCGAAGCCATGGTACCTGTTCCCCTGCTTGCAATAAAGAGAATACTAAATATGGTATTCTGTCCAGTGTATGGTGTTCTTAAAACTTGGGAAGGTTAAGGTGGAATGAAATCCCTCTGGTCTTTCTACTAAAGCAACAGTTGTTTCTGTAAAACTCTACAGGGAGGTTCTGAGAATGATGGATAACTATAATGATAACTATAATGATAACTATAATGGATAACTATAATGATCTCATATAGCCTTCAGAACCTTTCTATGCAAGTGCACCCATGTAACAGATTATTCATGAAAGTTGCCTCTACAGTGTATTTTGTCTTACTCTGTCTCGTTTAGAGTTCTACATCATTTATCAACAAAAGTTGTGTTGATGACTATTAAAGAAACAAAGCTGGTCTCATCCCTAATATGTATGGTCATTCCTTACCCCAGTTTTTTCAGGTTACAATTTGGATATATTGGATATATAATATAAAGCAAAAATATATTGAAAACATCACTATCTATAGTTTTTTCATTGTTTTGTCTTTCCCCTTTATTTTCTGATAAAGTGTGACATCATTACAGCCAAGGTCAAAACTACTTCCTTGACATAGGTGACTCTAACTTGCCCAGCAACAAATTATCTTGCATATTTAACACTGATCTGCATGCCACTATAATTCAATAGGCTCGTTTAGCCAAAGTTCCCCAGGAAAAGGCCATTTTCCCAGGTGAAAAACATAGACGTCTTATGTCGCCCAATGGGTAAATCCTCCTACTGAATTCTAGCCTCATGGAAAACTTGGTAAAGGACAGCCCTCAGTTCAATGATTAGTGTGCAACCTTCTAGACAGGAGAGTACACCTACATTGTAAAAAAGTGAATGAAGCCTGATATCTCAAATTCCTTTTTTGTGCCCATTATCTAAGCCAAAGAAGATCAAAGTTATAAACAAACCAAGGCTATGCCACTTCAGCTTGCTGACCTAGTTAACACATTGATTTACCTGGGAAGCTCATGCCTTGTCACATACTTGCTGCCAAACCAGGCAGTCGATGTCAGCCAGCCAAGTCGGACCGTCAAAGTTAATGCTGTGCTAGCTGTAGGTATACGGAAAATCTAATTACAGTAAGTGTATACATCCTTCCAAAGGTATATGTACGCATGCACAGCTGCCATTGTTGGTTGTTTCAATGTTAAATGACATTAGTTTGATGACGTGACTGATTTTGGGAATTTTTTTCCTTCTATCTTAATTACTCTCTGTGCAATTGGGGTTGGGAGTTCAAGTGTATGCATACTAGATTTTATTCTCTTAAAAGTCATTTTACAATACACCCCAAGCTTGTTCTGAACTCACTAGGCTGTCCTAGGCCCGAGTGAAAGTCTTTCACAGCAGACAGTTGATGTCCCAGATTTTTACGGAAGACAACTCACCCAATGTTCACATGGGACAAGTGCATCTTCTTGATAGTAAACTACAGCTGCCCTTCTGAACTTTCTCTCCATAAAGATGACCCTTGATTTCACATGGAGTGATAAATTGGTGATTAAGCTATCAAACTGCCCATGAACTTGTGATGGCTTTTGTTTATGAAAGTAAGTTATGTTAGGAATTGTGTTTTCTGCACACTAAAGTGTTCAGCATTTGTAAGTGAACATGTTATCAATGTTATGTATCCACTACAGGCATCATTCTGAGTATTCTGAAAATGAGCTTGTGATCTCTTGGCCTTGATACAAGCAGCTCATCTTGCAGTCACATATGCAGTTCTTGGTTAAACAGCAAACTGAAACTGTAGAGGTCATCCATCCCATATTAATGGGGGAGTCGTTTTATTTTATCTAGCTCTAAGATTTGTGCTTGGAAATGTTAACAAGACTGCTTAATGGGGCAAATCTAATGAATTGATGTCATGGTACATGTTTAGTTGGCAATGGAACCCAAAAGATCTACAAGAACAGTTTTGGCTAAAAGAAGGGTCATTCACATTATGCTGTTGGTAGTCATCCAGATGTTTCGTTTTCACTATTTTCAGCTTTGATTTCTGTGTCAGGGCACTTTTAAAACTTTTTTCTAAATATTATGAATTTACAGAGCTCTCACAACCATAGATACCTTATATAAAAGGTAATTTACCGAAGGTCTACCTACTGTCATTTAAAGAAATGGAAAAAATTGTAGTTGTAATAGGCATCTTCATTATCAGCAGTACATCCTGTATTTTGATAGTTCAATAAACTCCATTTTCAGACTGTAAAAGTGCAAAACTATTCGGGCTATTAGAAACATAGTCATATGTCATCAGCAGTATTCTAAATCTGTCTAGAGATCCTTCCAAGCTGGTAAAATAAGCACACTGACAAGTCCTACCGAACTCAGACATATGGTAATGTTTTTCACATGTGACGCCTTTTCTTCTGGGAAAAAAAGAAAACAAAATCAGAACATGGACACCATATTTAATTAATGCAGCTTTATTATGGCTATTTACATTATTTACAAAGCAAGTATTTACAACACTCTAAACAACCAATCATAATTTTGAACTTAATCAAAACTAAATAACTGTTTTGTAGGAGCCACTGTAACAAGGTTGCATGTTCATAATACCTGATGGTCCACAAACAAGACTGCTGCCAACCATTAATGAACAATGATGAGAAACATATCAACCATGTCTGAAACTCGAGTGAGCACTCCATGTTTTCGTTTTAGAAAACCCAAGAAAAGAGATGATTTGAGAAAAGCATTAGAAAGTAGCGGTATTGCAAGAACTTGCATCAAGCCATCTTCGAACAGACATGATTGATGAGTTCAAAACTATGACAGGCATCAGTCTGGGACAATGATGTTGCAACAACAGAAATAAAATTTGCAAGTGTCAACAGCTTCTCAAAAGTGGGGGAGGGCATGAACATGACCAGAATTCTTCAAGTGTGATTCATAAAGCCCTGGGAGCAGGAGATGCTGGGCTCATTTAAGGACCTTGGAAAAATTTGGAGGCCATGTGATGTGTGGTGTAATCTGAGGAACCTTCCCACACTTTAAATCCATTAAATGGCTGTTTCTACCATTTTTGCCTTTGATTTTGCTAAATTAGCTGTACTGATATCTGTGGAATTAAACATGTGCCTCCTATTTTTTGTTGGTGTTCTGAAGAAAGGTGTGGGGGGGGGGGATAACCCCTTCCACTTTCAAAAGTGGAAGGTACATCTTCCCCTCACCTGTTGGCATCCTTAGAAAGCATATATTGAAACTAAAGGCCTCGAATATTGTGTCATAGTCGTCACATGTGCTTGTGAATACAGTAATAGGGATGGTAAAATCTTGGTACAAGTTTTGAAATATAAAAAAACATCATACCTTGATGATGATTTGGCACAAGCTTAGGATTAGTTTGTAACTTGATTTTTTACACCAAAGAAAAACAAATTACATGAACAAGGACTTAATTAGAAGTATTAAAACCAAGCCATGAACACTGCCTGACTAGCTTATTCCCTTAAAGCAAATGGGATGAACAAGCATAGTGGCAAAAGTTTACAAAATCTACAACGAACTCAAAATCATGATGAAATTCTCTACAATTACTGTTTGCATAAAACCTATACAGTTATTACTGTTGACAAAAGGAAAGTTAAATTCCAGAGGTGTTAATATACCAAGCCTCGAGAAAACAAACTGTGGAAATACTTTTTCACTAGACTACCTATTGAAATTGCTACAGGAGGAGAGAAGGCTCGGATTCCGTACAGACGAAAAAATTGGATTCCCTGAGGAGAATAAATTCTAACCCCGAGCAACATATCATATCTTCGTATCTGGATATGCAGCAGTATCTGATGGACCAATTATACAAGTTTCTTGCATCAGGTTTGGAACTTTGCTCTCCTACAATCTGAATCTTTTCTTCTTCTTAAAGAATAAGGTACTGGTTTATCTTACAACACTCTATGGTGTTCCACTTTGCAAGCTCACTCAAATGAGCCCCCCAAAACACTGAACCTAGGCTGCAAGTATCAGGACACTGCTTCCTGGCATAAGCAAATCCATTCTTTGAGTTACCAATAGGCTTCAATACAGACAGTTCAATAAAGAAAAGAATAACAAGTCTCCTTGTTTTCTGCCAGGAAAATACAATACTGTGCTGGGTATTACAACAATGTTATTACTTCATTTCACACCTGCCCCAATCTATCGGGTGGTAACTCTTACAGGATGACAGGAAATGGTTTATTACTGACATGGACATCCATCTACTTTAAATAGAAAGTTATGGTGATGACAAAATATGCAGAAAACTATTCTGAAACAGAGGAAAATTTTGGTAAAAAAATTCTTTGTTGCTGTAAATACAGAAGAGAGGTTACATCCTCATGCAACAAATGTACAACACACAATAAATGTTTAAAGACTAACTCTCATCACCCCAGTAAATTTTTGGTTAGGGCTAACCAAAATTCTCAATTGGTAGCTGCTCATTGATTGACATCACAGTCTGAAAATTCAAAAGATGCAGAGCAGATCACATTTCACAGCATACAGAGAGTTTCTGATTACACATTAGGGCCTTGTATGCCCACCAAAATATGACCTTGAGCAGAACTGGTAGTATCTGGGATGATGAAATTCCCCCTTTAAATGATGCTACCAATGAAGTCTTGATAGGTGCAGAAAGTGTCCTGTCTCTGTAAGTGGTCAAGGGCAGCAGGGAGAGGAGGGGGAAATCTTTCAAACAGACGCTGCCATGGCTTGAGAAACTTCTGAAAGGTTTCCAGAAGTCCCCAGCAATAAATAAGCCATGCATTATGAAAGGTGCTACCAAAGGGTTATCAAGAAAGACTCCTCACATGTACAAACAGAGTTAAAATGCAGTGTGCATAAATAGTAAGCTTTCTAGTAGACCTGACTTATATGTATCAGCTTAGAAGGTAGAAACAGGGAAGAATATGTGAGTTTGGGAAACAAAAATATCATTTGAGGTATCACCATGGCTGCTGAAAAGGGAAAACTGCTTGACCAGAAATATTGCTAAGTCTCTATACATAAGGATGTACTAACACTCAACTGCTGTGAACTTTTAAGGAATAAAACCACCCATCAAAAAGATGTAATATCAGCCACTCTCCTAACAATGTAAGCCATACTTTAACGGATGTATGATAGTAGTAGACATGCAATTACCACAGGCATCTACATCAGTGGTTCTCAAACCCATCTTGACCCAAATCTGAGTCCCCAACAAATGCTTTTAGCATCAAATATTTTTGGCCCCACCCCCTTCCTCCCAGCCCTGGAAATGAAATTTCTCTACCATCAATATCAAAGCCATTCTTCATTGGTTATGCATCAAGTTCAGCTGGGACAAAGTTTAAAAACACTGCACACCATTTGAGTTGACAACTCTACGATGCACCAATATGCTCCTGTCTCGAACAACTGAAATCTGGTGACATGTTTCAAAAGCATATAGCAAAATCATGGCAGAAAACTGCACAAAACTCATCTTTAAAAAAACAAAAACAACTTGTCTGCATTTTGAACTCTCTTCACTATAAAGCGAAAAAAAATTTCAAACCTTCATGTATAAAAGCTCTTACTGTTTTTCCTTTTTTCAATAAATCCTCATGATTTTACCATGATATCTAAACTAACATCTTCCATGACACATGCATAAATATCTCAAATTGATCAAAAATGTCAAAATGCCCTGTGTATAAAAGTGACCTGCTGACAAAAGAAACAGCAAGAAAAGTTGGTCACCAAGTTTTGAAGCTAAAGGATGTAAAGAATATTGGCATCACAAATGGGCTAAAAAAGGATGACTTGAAAAAAGTTAGAAAGGACTAAAAGGGACATAAAGTAAGCAAAACTTAAAAAATGTCACCAAGAAGCTTAACATCTACCCTTGATGCTAAAACCTGCCCTATATACTGCTACATGCACAAGAAAGAAATTAAAACTCTTTTTAAGTCCCAAACAAAGAGATCATCCTATACCTCCTCTGATGTACTTTTCTTGTTATCATGATTGTGAATCCAAGCAACGATGAAAAAGGCTGGTTAAGAGGATGATTACTTAGTTTTAAAATAGATTCATACCTGCCATGTGTTGCCCAGGCAACAAGAGATGATCAAACAAATTGGACAATGGGATTGGTTGGTGACACGTCACTTCCCCATGACAACAATATGTTGGAGGGAAAACAATGTATTGCGCGTATTCAGCACGTAGTGTAGTCCAGGGATTGTTTACACACCAGCAGTGTAGTGCGTAAAGAGTTCCCATATGGTCATTCTGTAGTCAGTTCTTGTTTTCACTTCAAAGTTGCTAGGGTAACGGAAAGACCCGGATGACTGACCCACCCCATACGCTGTCACAGACACAGTAGGTGTACTTGTAAAAATGTTGCCTCATAAAGCAGTTTGACACAACTTAATGTGAGATGTAAACTGTCCTATACAAGATAATTGTGTAAATTACATCCAGTCTGGATAAACAAGTGCAAAACAGAAACTCAATCCTACAAACAAATTTGGCAGTGAATACTTAACAGCTCCATAAACTCTGACATTCTTTTGTTAGTACTCGCCCCTTTGGGAAATTTAGAGGGAGGGAAAAATAACTGAAATTAAAGCACTTTTAATACTGCTCACACATGAACTGAAGTCATAAATATCATCACAACTTAATGCTTATCTAGTATATTTTGATTCTACCAAATAGAACACCCCACCCCTGCCATCAGAGAAAAAATTTCACTGTGGCAAACATTGTAAAGATACTTAAAATTCACCAACAGACATTCAAGCTCATGGTCAAAAACTTTTATTCTTGCAATGTTTTATGAGGAATGTGTACAAAATAATTTTCTAAGATGACATATTTTGATTTCAACATTTCTCTGCATTTACATTTTTGATACAATGTTTAGAAAAAAGTACAACCTTTTATGCCTGGAAAGATTATGCACACATTCTCCGTATAAAAACACTTCTTATTAAAGTTGTATTCAAGTTTTCGTCTCTTTCTTGACACTGATCACCCTATTTGCTCCAGAACAGTTGGAATAAAAACAGAAATAAAAATTCCAGACTCCTATAAAGCACAACTCTAAAGTATAAACATTGGGAAGAATCCACTCAATTTCCTGAATATCACAACTAAGATCTCTGCGAGTTGTCACCTTTTAAAAAAAGAAATAGATTCTTCTCTAACCCCACCCAGTCTTGATTAGAAGAACAAAACTCACATCTCTTTTAGATACAACTCAACAAACTTTTTAAAATGTAACAAATCACACGAAATATACTTTTCTTAATAAAACTCCCTGATGAAGGAAACCCTTATGAAATATGCACACACCCTGGTTCCCCGCCCATCACTTTATAGCCTATTTGAGATAAAACTGTACATATTTACAAAAAAGGTTACATCTACAGGTTAAGAAGTGGAAGCCATAAAAGGGAGAATAAAAGATTTTTTTTGTTGTTAACTATTCTATGTACATATTACAGATAAACATATCTGCTAATAAAGTTTTAAACCAGGCAGAAGAGCAATACAACTCCTCCATAATAAACCTTCTCAGAGGATAAAAATCTTTAACAAGTACATGAAAATAAATTTGTATGTACAGATTTTATCCTGTCCCAAGTTTTCTTGTTTTTTTCCTTATTTGACTGGTTGGTGGTGCAGTTTCTCTTCCAACTATTAGTCTGGTGGGAGGAGTTCGTGGAGTCTAAATGTCTCCCTCACCAGGGGTCGAACATCATCATGCTGAAAGGAAAAGAGAGAGAGAGAAAAAAAGATAACAATAACCATCAAAACTGCAGAATGAAAAGTTTCTGAAAAGCAAACTTACAAAAATGCTATTACAAGTAGGGCTCAACAGACCGTGTGTTTGGTCTAGTGGTAGAGCATCGGCCTCTCATGCGGGAGGCCTGGGTTCGATTCCCACGTCGAGTCATACCAAAGACTTTAAAAATGGAACCTACTGCCGCTGTGCATTATGCTCCGCATATGCAATGAAGCAAGGGAAAACAATCCAGTGCCCCACAACTGGAAAAAAGGCCATGGGCACCCCTAGATTAAACCAAGAGGTTTTAAGTTGAGGTGTTAAACCCTAAGTCAACAAATCCCTCCCCCTCCCTACAGTCCAGGGCAAGAAAAATCACTCTGGCAAGTGTACCGCTCAATACCCCAAACTGCTGAAGTACTACAGCAAAGTCTTCTCCACTACAGAGTTCAAAAGCTATTAAACAGATATACACTGCACAAGTAGATGTTCATGTGGGCAAGTAGATTTAGAGAACAGCTGGCCTGATGAACAACTACTGAAAAAGAATTTGTCAAAGCCTAATAACAAGTGAACTGAGATACCTTCTCTGATGTGAATACATTACCTACAGTTTGAGCATGGTTCAACAGAGGCTAGCTAAAGGTACCTAAACATGTAAGAAACCAAAGCTCCTGAGGAGAGAGGTGGGGTGAGCTTCTTGCTTCTTGCTGGTCTAAACACTGCACAACAATATTCCTGCAAGACTGAGCATGTGCTTACCAGAGTCCTGGACCACAAAGTTATATTTTGACCAATGTTTTGCAAAGTTATTTTGTGACTGGCAAAGGTACAGCCTTTTCTTTTTATTTTCTAAAAGGTACACCTACAGGAAACTATAAAACAGTAATACTGGAAATAAAAGCTACACCAAGTAAACTAGTAAAGCTCAAAGCTTCTTCTATGTACTAACAGCTAAAGGAAAGAAATCAGTCAACATATTTGATTTCACAAACTTTGGGAACCCTTGCTAAAACTGCAAATCACCAACCCTATCCAAACAACCTGCTGTATACCTACCTGCCTGTAATCTAAGGATCAGATGGTCTTACTTCTTCACAGAGCACCAATGCCCAGTGTGCATTCTACACCAAATTTACATGTCACTGACCAATTAGAGTAGCATATAAAAATTTGGTTTATTGTTTAAACTTATCCCGTTTTCATATCAATCAAAGATCGGTCACCAATCACAACTTTTAGGGATGCAACTGTAAATGTATTTTTAAGAGGATGATAGTCAGCCTTAAAGGTCTCAGTCACTGATCATATGTTAAGCAATTCCCTGAAAAAGTCATAATGTCACATGAGGTCAATTTGGCTTAGACACAGGCAATACTGCAGATAATACAGAATCAGAATTGTCAGTAAGTATGATAGGCTACACAAATCTTTGTTTTAACTAGGCCTAATGTGAAGTTGCACAACCTAGGTTTGTTAACCACTGTTCTACGTTTACTTAAATACTAGATACAAATGAGGACTGTGAGAAATCAGGATATATTCATAAGACACCTTTTCATAAATGAAGGTGTCTTCTTACTTTGCAAAACAATCATCTAAATGATAATGCTTTGTTGCTGGTACTCAGATCAGTGTGTTAAATGTGTAGTTTACTTCGTCCCTAGGTGATTAGCATGCACCAACACCAAAAAAGTATGCATGTTCTCGAGCATGAGAAACATCACACTTTTTCAGTAATACAGACATTTTGTTTGACATTTAGTTTGACAACATACCTGATCTACCAAACTCTCCAAAAATGGAATCAGTTTCAACAGCTCTTTGTCATTAGTGTCTTCAAACCAGCTTTCAATTGGGATTCCATTGTTGAGCTGAAAACAAGACAAAGACAAGAAATTGGATCGAATTTCAACAGACTGCTTAATGTCCTGTTTATTTAAATCCTCACAACTTACTAAAGTATGTACTCTTAAACAACCACACGTGTGCTTGAACGTACTATGAACAATGAAGGCAATCAGAAACCTAAAGGGTAAAGAAAAATGTTGAAGTTTGGAGGCCTCAACAACTCTCACCAACTTGCTGAACATTGAAGGAAAATGTAAAGAGGTCAAGAGGACTGACTCCCAGTCATATTGGGGGTGTGGTGCTAAAATGATCTCTGAATGTCTCGCTTTGTTCAGGAAAAAATGCATATCAGGATAGCAATTGATAAGTATTTGTCTGTGAAGTGAATTTTTCTTTAGCTTCTCAGTAAATTAAACGGCTCTGGGCTATTCTTGTAAGAAGGTCTCCTGTACCTATTATGTTTCCTATGGGAAATGATCAACTTGTAAATCTACCATGCCATCAAGGTAAAATTAGGAAGTTTTTACAGCATGTTACTTGTCTCAAGATGGAGCCCTTTTTATATCTTTTATATGAAAAGATACAGAGTTATAGCCCCTGGAATACGAATTCACCTAAGCCCACAGGTTAAAGCTGGATCCCACACAAGTGCTACAGGATCTTGATTTAGAGGATATGTTTTACAATTACAAAACAGAGCAAAACTAGCAATTAAGGGGAATAAGCGGTCACTCCAAAATTACTTTGAAAAGTCAGGAAACTCTTGCAAATCTACTCTGATTTGCCTAACAAGTAGGACTGAAAATGTTTTTTGAACAAAAATATTACAAAAAAAGGAAAAGCAAGGAGTTACTCTTCATGAATTTAACAATTCAGTAACAAAAGTATCACCACATGATTAAACAACCATACAAGAATTAGGATACCGGGGTATACTAATTCTAATTGGGGTAACTGCATTTTCCCTCTAACATTTATTTAGCCAACAGTAAAGAGATGCTACTCAGAAAACATATGAGCATAGCAAGAGGAAAGGACAAGAAGTCCACAGTATAAATTCTTTAGGGTCATACCAATCTTTCACATCTTATTCAGAAAAGGTGAAATTAATTCCACAACCAGAAGCCACTTTTTACCTGAAAGAATCCCCTGGTTTATGTATACGTTCTACGGAGCAGGGACTAGCAGAGATAACCAAGGATCACTTAAGTATAATGTGTTCTATAAATTTATGCAGCTCTATGTAACATACTGGCTATTGTTGACATCATTACAAATTAAGGCTTGAAATATCAGGGGCTACTTCCTCCTGGGTATCCCTAACTTTACAAACATTTCAGTGGGACCAGGCATCACTTGGAAACTCCATGTATTAAATTTTTGGGCATTGATACAAAAGTGATTTTTAGCAGGTCCAAAACTACACATGCCTGTAACATGCATATTGTCCCTAAACAGTATACATTTGTCAGTGACACAACAAAATTCCACAAGAAAGCTAAGTCTTAAAGTTATGGTGACATGCCACCAAAATAGCCTAATTTTACTTAGCAGGTAAAGATTTAAATCCCCCAGGAAAGATCTGTTGGAATTTTTACAATATCTTTCAGGGTTTCCCTAGGGTTTTAGAAAGTGTGAGGTGGTATTTGCCCATTGCGGTAATATCATGCCAGCTTTGGCACCAACAGTGAGGGAGAACTATCAATACTTCTATACCTAGTACAGTACAGGTGGCAACTAGCAAATTTCTGTGAGGTGGTGGCCAAAAACTGTGAGGTGGCCGGCTCACAAAAAGAATGCCAGGGGAAACCCTGTCTTTTATCATTTTCCCAGGATACCTCTTCAAAGATTGACCATTTCTGAAGTAACTCATTGCCTATGCAAAAACAATGTTGGTGTAATGTTGCATAGTGTTGGCATTTTTTTTTTGTTAACCCTATATTATCTCTTAATTACTCATAAGATAGTTTACAGTTTGGTGAGTGATATCAATATTTTACAATGACACAATTTTAACTAGCCTACCAAAATAAATCCCTCAGGATACACCAATGTAACAACTGTCCTTGAAATGAAGGTAGAAAAAACAAAGGATAACATTAAACATATTTTACCAGTCCCTCTCTCCACATCACACATTTGCATATTTTGCTCATGTTTATTCACGACTTAAGTGTAAAACAGAAACAACCCTATAACATGGCCAATATTTGATGGATTTTGATGAGAATTGTGACTATGCTCTAGGCTTCTACTGCTTTTTACATCAGATATTCAACTTTTGTCATTTTCATGTCACCAGACCTTTAACAGCTATTTAGGGGCTATTTTGAAATGAAAACACCTTCAAAAGTGATGTTACTGAAAGGACTTTCAGGACACTAATTTGCATGCATTCTACTTCCAACATGGATGAAATTGTATCTAGTCCCATGGCACAGAAATGTAAATATATAAACACCGAAACTGAAAGGTAAAACCCATTGTGAAAAGGTTAACTTTTTTAAGTATTTTGTTGCCCTTCACATGAGGCTAGAATTCAACAGGAGGATTTAGCCATCACGCGACATAAGACGTCTATATTTTTCAACCAGGAAAATGGCCTTTTCTCGGGGAACTTTGGCTAAACGAGCCTATTGGATTCTAGCAGCATGAGGCTGCAACACAAAACTGGTCTCTGAGAAGAATTTCAACTTAGTTCATAAACTGTCATATAATTCACTTACCTGGTAGCCAAAGGCTTGGGGTGAGTTGTCAACAATGACAGTTTTCCTCAGGTCTCGTCCCAAGATATTTAAGTCCTTGATGTAATTGCCCTGAACACATATGCAATGCTCTCGAAAAAGACGATACCTTTTGAAGGGAAAGAAAGATGAAAATGTTGCATGTCACAATTTAAGTTCTTAAATGATCCCATCTGGTAATACCAGTACCCACAAAATGGCACTCTCGATGTAGAAAATGTGAAGTTGTATACAGCTATCATGCTTCAGTACTTCTATGTACTAACTGTACTATAATGGCTACATTTACAACTATGGAATTTAGAAACAAGTCAACTATAAATAAGAGGCTTTAAAAAGTTAAGATAAGCTTAAAGACAATCTCAGCTTACTCAGTTCACTGGTATAGAACTCTTAATTCCAAATCAATTCAGTTATCACAAGTTTAAATCCATTACAATGCTAAAAGCAGTTATTTTCACCATTTAAAAAGCACATGCATTAAAACAAATTCCCACAAAACAGACAAGCAGCCATATAGTATTTCCAGACACTTAAGATCAAAATGACACAACCCTTCCGCATCAAATTTTCAGAAAACCTCAAGGCTGTCTGCTAAAAATAGTCTGTCATTTCCTTTAATCTCATTTGGGAGAAAATAACACTTTGGGATATACACCCACCTTCTTACACAGATACTACAGGTTACAAGTTTTGCTCGTCTAATAATCATGACAATGTGAGTGAAAAATGCAAGAGATGCGATGAATGCCTAGAAGATGGATACTTCCATTAAAAGATGCAAAAAACTCTATTCAACTTTCATTTATTTCACCCAAATTTTACTTATGTAACAACAATACCTTTTGACTAAATACTACTAAGTCTGACACCCATGGGATATCAATTCTAATTATTTTCTTTACAGATATCCTGAACAAGAAAGAAGAAAAGATTTATGCTGAAATGGGTGTTAACTGAAGCGTAGGAGTGTGCAAAATTCACTTCCGTCTTTTCTCTTTTTGTTCACGCTTGCTGGAGAGAGTTATTTTTAAACTCCATCCCAAGTGTATTTAGAGGGAGATATTATACGGCTACCAAGGAGAGTAAGAGAGGAAGAGTCGAATACTCACCTGACCAGTTTCTTATCAGGGTCTAAGAGGTTTAGCAGTTTGTCTGCATAAACTTTCTTTGAGGCAGTGAACAAAATGATTTCATACATCTTTGACATCCTTTCCAAGAATTCTCGGAAATATGGGCGTGTCCTTACATACACCTGTTAAGAACATGCAATATACCAAAGATAAATCAATAAATCAAAAGATAAAAAACATAAGTGTAACAAACTTTCAAAAAACCAGATAAAATCTCATTGAAATGAGCAGAGTTGTAACCAAGTCACTCTTTATGTGGCAAGTCAGTAAGAGTTTTTTAGAGATTCAATGCAAGTGATTGTATCCAGTCACCTGTGTTACTTCAATGAGAAGGGGGGGGGGGGGGAGAGGGGACTCTGAATTTGTCAAGAGTGGGGGCTTTGACACATTTTGAATCTAGTCATGTCCAAATTGCAATTCTGGAAGTAAAGGCATTTCCTTCAAAAGAATGTAATGATGTTAACTGGAATGTTGACAAGGTAACAGTCCCTAATTTTCTGCATGAGTAATATTCACTTTGCTAAAAACTGTGCTCACAAAAAACACATTTCTATTGACACATTTGTATTAAGTTTTCACACTTGCAAACAGGGTGTGTCGTGAGCCTTAGTTTGTAATGCAGACCTCTCTGTGGACACATTATTAATGAGACTAAAAGTTTTCACCCGACACAAACAGGACATGCATCTGAGGGAGGTTAGGACGTACAAAACTAAAGTGGTAAATTAAACTAAAACAATAACTATAGGTACAGGGGCATGCAACTAAAACTGTTCCATTCAACAATTACAGGTCAAAATTTCCCCCCAAATTCCCCTTATTCTCTTGTACCTTTCTTTAGGCACAGCTGTTGAAAATTTGACTATTTCTGAGATAACTCATTGCTTTTGCAAATTTACTGTTACTTCCAAACTAAATATCCTTATGAAATTATCCTGATGCTTGACTAACAGCAGATAAAATAAGCATCACAGAATTGCAAATTTAGATTATGTTTATTAATGTTGTGGGTGTCAAATACAAAACATCTTGTTTGTAACATGTCAATTTTTATGGGTTTTAATGGGACTGTCTTAATTTTCTACATTCACAATGCTTTTAATAATCTTAGTTACTTTCCACATTTCCACCAGCCATTTTCAAAAGTTTCAATGCTTTTTACAACACATCAGCATGAACGATATTTTTGTCACCAGATATTTAACAGAACACTACAGTACCATATTCAAATAAAAGTACAAATATGACATTCCAATCACCGAATGATCACAATGAAAATACTGGTTTTACTGGCAAATTCTCATTTGAGAAAGCTATCTCTTATGAAAACATATGGCAAACATACAGATTAAAGCAGCTTTTAGTTCCCAATGTCAATTATTTTAGAGCACTTTTAAAATTAACCACTGACTATGATACATTCACATATAAGCGCTAGGACCTTAATTTAAGAAAAAGGCGCAATTACTTGCTCTCGAGTTTTTAGGCTTCATGCAAACCTTGAGTACAGTTTTAAGGAAAAGTCATGCATTTTATTTCAAGCAACAAAAAACAAACACATCCAGGAAGACAAAGCTGCATGTATGACACAAAGGATTGCCTTAGAAAAAAAATATGCTCAGCTATCCTCTTCTATCTTATAATGGTGACACATAGAGGAAATCCCATTTGGAGCCAAGCCAAGAATTATGAAAAGTCTCTTCCGTTTTCATCCCTAAGTGCATTAGGAGGTAATAAATAATAAGTTTAGCCGTCTTCTATGGTTGTGATAATGTGTAAGCTTTTACGTCTACATGGTGTCAACACACTTGTTCAATTAATGTGATAATTTAGGGAAAGGCAATTAATTGGCAATGTCTATAAGACAGACATGGTGTATGAGTTGGGTATCGACTGGATCTTTGTCTTTGATAACCAGATGAAACTACCACACAGATGTAATCATTCTTGCCTAACACAAGCTTTCAAGATAGGGGAACCAGTAGATAGAGAGCTAAGGAATTAATGGGAAATTTTTAAAATTTCACATTAATAAATAAGACCAGTACTATTACACAGCACTTTCTTGACCCCCTGCCCCCCCCCCCCAAAAAAAGAAAGTCATTCCTGAATGTGTGTCAGACACTGATAAATAACTTGTTCATCTCCAACATTATGTAGAGAGTCATCTGGAAGATTGAGGCCACTATCTACTAAGAGAGCAGAATGATACTAAAGGCCCAGTTACTACCTCAAAACAAGTTAAGGGTCATTGCATGTGCTCTTGAAAGGTATGCGTCCTTGAAAATGGTGTTCGAATCTTCTGAAATATAAAGTAATATTGTCCAAACAAAGAGGCTTATGTACTCACTTGGTAAGTGACATCTTGGAACAGAACTGGAAAGGACATGTTACAGTTTTCTAGTTCTGTAAGGCTGCAATGAACCAAGGTCTCATCCTGGAAAGCAGGAAGGAACAACAAAAGTGGTAACAATGGTTTATTTGAAAATGCAGAAAATTTAAGGGAAAGGATGCAAGCAGATGGCCAGGACTGCAGAGTGGTCATGTGAATGTTACAGCAGAAAGATGTTTCTCAAAGATAGCTACTGCTGTATCGAATAACATTAGGCTAATTATCATTATTCAATAATCAATGGATAATAATATTTGCAATTTGACAGAGCCAATATCTAGGCAATCATAATCAAAGGTGCAGCACAATATTACTCCTGCTCCATGATAAATCGGCCCAAAGACAAACCCTTCAGTTGGTAGCAGCTCTAATGTGCCCACTGACGATTCACTTCACAGGTATCCATTTAACCCCTGGGAGGAGAGAGGCAATGGAGATCAAGCATCTTGCCCAAGGATGAAACTTAATGACCCAAGCGAGAGTTGAACCGGCATTCCTTGGATAACAAATCCAACACCTTAACCAATAGGCCACCACACTCACAATATACTGTCACACAACTGTCAGTTGTGTTTTTAAACAGTAAAATTTACCTCAACTGCCTAAAATCTTGACATACAGAAGTAATCATAAGTAAGGGCTCAAGATAGTTTATGGATATGCTGTTAGATTCACAGAAAATGGGTCACTTGTAACAGTCAGTGCAAGCAACTTCAGGATCTTATATCTTTCCTTTTGTTAGAGTGAAATCATTTGGAATAATTGAAACACTATGCTGGTTCAACTTTGTGTTTACTCCAAAAGACCTACTCCACCTTCATTATTAATATAATGACATTTGAGTGAAAAATTCTGTATGCTTCAAAAATGTTTTTTAAGTACTGTTGATACAAAAACCTCAAAAATGAATTGGACAGATGGAATCAAACTGTGAGTTAAATACAGAGCTAAGTGCTTTAATTGGACTCAAACTTGTGTATTAAATAAAGACATACCAAATCAAGGACAAGAGAATATTCTGGGGCACTCCTTGTTTTCAAAGGAAGAGCCGGCACCCTGTTCCTCTGTTCTTCAGTGAGGGGTGGGAGCTGCTTGATGAAATAGTACCTGGTGTAAGAAAAGATGCAAACACATAACAGAAGAAGATGTGGACCTGAAGATGAAAACTTACATCAGAAAATTGAGCTGACCATCAAAGAGAGAAAAAAATGAGAAATCAGGAAAATAAAGCAGGAAAACACTGACCACCATCCTGGGGGACGGTATCTTAGGAAGGACTTTCAACGGATATGTATGCCTACAATACTTCCAATAAAGCAACTTCCTTACCCAATCTCCATCAGAGGCAGTTCAATGAAATCAATATCTAGCTTCCAACCAAGCTGTCACAATTTTAACAACCACACCCAACTGACTCAGAGGCACGTTATTCTTGACTGGAGAAAATCTCCAATCTGTTTAAATCTCTTTAATTCACTGCATCGAAACAGGTGTAAGGATTTCTTTCCAGGGAAGTTCTCTCAGTTATCTACTTTATTTTGATTTTGCCACCATAAAATCATCTTTTGATAGATAGATTTATGCTCATTAAAAATGTCCCTTCTACACAAACACCAAAACCTTTTCTGAACACTATTAGACAATTTCTTAAGCAACTTTTACAAGTCAAAACCATGAAAAATCAAATAGACAATACTGCTTTATGGGTCAAATGATCAAACAGACAACAAATGATGCTTACAGGTCTGACGATCAAACAGACAATAAATAATGCTTACGGGTCAAATGTTTCATATTCTTCCTCCATAGTATAATCTGAATCAAAACCTCCATCATCTATGTACATGACATGATTGGATGCAGGGGGTGCCATCACCAAGCTGTTGCCATTTGGATCTGAGGGGAGAGAAAAATATAATCAATGAAAATGAACTGACCCTTAGAAAAAAAAAGGAAACAAATCACAGAATATACCCATACCCGATTCTGTTACATGTGCTGCAACTGCAGTGTGTACAGTAGACGTACACTGGCGGATCGAGGGCCTTTGCTTAGGAGGGGCCAAACTGTTGGTACAGTGATATGGGGGAAGGGGTGTCACCCTCCCCTTTGGAAAATTTTTCTATAACTGAATGCCCTGAGATGCGATTTGGTGCAACAAAAGTGTACAATTGTGAAATTTTCTTCTAAAAATTTTGGTTTCCTTAATTATTCAGTGAATTTTCAGAAAATATTTTTGGCCCACCTGTGGGTGTTAAGTTTGCTTTAAGCAGGCTTCAAAGTGGTCCATCACAGAAATATAGGAGGTTTTATAGGAAGGATACTGATGAATATATAGGGTTTTATAGGATTTTTCAAGGAAAATATAGAGTAAATATAGGAATGTTACACACTAGCAGTTCTAATTATCTTCAAAACTCCTCAAAGTTGTAGATGGGGAAAACATAGTACCTTAGGAAACTAATGAACTATACTGTTTAAATGATACAAATGTGATTCGAAGTATCACAAGTGCGGACCATGTGGCAGAACTGTGTGATTCTACCATCAACATGGAATTAAGAAAACCACCTAAATATTTTGGTGGAAGGGAAAGGGCAAATCCCCTGACGGTGGTGTATTTGCATATTTTGACCCTGGAATAAAGTATCCATAAATGTTATTATTTGTGCATATCAAATAGGCACCAAACTTTGCAATATTTGAAGTTGAGAACACGTAATGTGACCATGATAGTGCTTTCAAAAGATGGGTAGTTAACGTGGACAATGAACTGTTGCTAATGTCCTAAAGTACACAAATAGAATTCACCTCAGCTCCAATAATAATGGGGTTGAGGTGGGGAAATTTTCGAATTTTTTGCACCTTAAAAACTGTAACAGGAAATGGTCTCTTAATACAACATATCTCTATAAACTGCACTGTATTGCTAGTCAATCTTGATAAGTGTGACATGTGGGTGATGACAGTATGATCATAGGCCTGTGACAACTGTATGGTTGCCATGAAAACCTTCGAACTCGTGTCCCAGTGGCATAGCCAGAACTGTCTCAAGAGGGCCATGTAGTTTTTTCTGTGATTGCCAGCATGGGGGAGGGGTCTAAGGGGAGGGGGTGTCCCCCTCCCCTTAAAAAATTTTTTGAATGATTGGGTGAGTTACATGCAATCTGGTGCTACATATGTTATCTTTTTGAAGTACAGTACAATTTTCAAAAAATTTACATATTTTAGGTTACTAAATTAAAGAAAAAATTAGCATCAGTGAAGGAGAGAGGGCATGGTCCAATGGTCCCTTCCCCTAAAAATGTGCTGCTCACTTTGAATTTGTACAACTTGGAAGAACAGTGTAGTCCCCATACGTCAAGATGCCTACAGTGTGCAAAACTGCCTGTGCATTAACGTACTTAATATCTAAAATCTCACTTGAGGAAGTTACATGACAAAATTAGGGAAAGGACAACTTGGCAAGTACCCCCCTTGCCACCACTGATGGGCACTGCAGCACCAGATCCCACACATGAATTAGATTTCCACTTTGGTCTGTTGGATAAATTGATGTGGCATCCAGAGACCTGCCATAGAGCTTCTTGTAGAGTTTACGTACAGTAGGGAAAACCGACTTAGAGATTTGCACATTGTAAACTTGTAACCATTACAGAGTGACTGTTAATTTTCTCAAAGCACTAAGTTCTTTTTCTTTAAGGGACAATTGTAATTGTACAACACTTTGAACAATCAACTGATTTAATGGTAGAACTCAGTTTAAGGGAAGATGGTAGATGACACGGAAAATACTGGTATTTTGAACCACTGTACTACAATATTTTGAATTAAAGAATTAGTCATATCACAGACCAGCTACCTGCATGTGCATGCATGACTACAGGGGATGCCAAGCAAAGGAATCTAATCCACCCCCTTGACAATACCACTACAATAGAGTACTTAAAATCACAGGCATGAAAGTGGAACATTTATGGGTGATGAAATAAGTGTTTATTAGTGTCCTATGTAGTTTCACATGAGAATATTTCTGAATCCTATGATTGGTCTTTGTGTACTTGCATCTAATTAAGATACTTGGCATCTATACACTGCTACCTGTCTGACTAAGCCACTCTGAGTCTACAGCAGCTATCTTGGAAAAAGAATACATATGCAAATTTCACCCCAAAACACCACATAAAAGAAAAGTTTTTTTCCCAGATAAGAAAAATATAGGAGAATATAGGAAAACAAGCCCAAAATCATACAAATAGAGGAAATATAGGATTTTTGGAAATTTATAGGAAATTATAGGAAATATAGGATCACTTTGAACCCTGTTTAAGTTTAAAGCAAAAACTCAAACTTAAATGGCCTGCCACCAGAAACACTTAAGAACCTCTTTTAAATGTTAATGTGTTTTGAAGAAGTTCAACGTCCCAAAAATAAAATGAGAACTTGGGGGGAGTTTGGATATGATTTTCAGCATCTTTTTTGCAAGTTAGTAAGTTTAATTTAGCACTCTTTCTGGACCCTAGCCTTGCATTTGTATCAGTTTCGACCAGTATACTATGTAAGCCCACCATGTTGTTTGATGAAACCACCTCAGCCGCTAAGTGGGTCTCAGATATAATGCGACAATAATGCCTTATTGTCCACAAGCATTATCACCGAATATTGTTGAAGTACAGAGCCTTTCACAAACTTAATGTGTTCTGTACTTTGGCACCACTTTGTAAATGGTACAATATTGTGAAACTGTACTTAGTGGGTGGCTACATTTGACTCGAATTTGGTGTATAAACCCATGGATGCCTTGAGAATCACTGATCAAGGCTACTAATATTGGACTGGGTACATCCCTGCTGCCCAGTAGTACTCCTTGCAGATACAGAATGACACAAAGGATAGCATTTCATGCACGTTTCTTATCTTGCAATTCCCACCACCATGGTTCGAAAAAGTTGGGGGCTCCTTCTTAGGAAATTTGGGTGTTTGGAAGGAAATTGTGGAAAATTTGACTCCCTTCCTGAGAAATACACATTTTTTCCAGCACTGCCCATCATGTTCCTGCTCTTCCACATATAACCCAGAGGCAACACTTTAATCCAGGATGAAACATCTGACAGGGGTTTATGCAAGTTTGGTACTGGGAATACCTCATCATATATGAAAGACTTCCTATTTAAAACCACAGCCAGAGTTGGTAAGACCATGATTGCATCTATTAATCCCTTTATATTTACAGCATATACTGTATATCATTATAAAACACTCAAAACCTATCAAATCAATAATCAAATAACACTGGAGCAACCCTGTACATCAACAAATGTCAAAGGTTCAAGAAAGAAATTTCCTATATTGCTTTTTCAGAGGAAAGTTCATATCATAAGGCTTGTTCCACAATATTTATTCCATTATTCAAAAGCCATCATGTCTTTCAAATCATCCAACCAGGTTACAGACATGCACTAGACACCATAGTGCACAGGACATTAGCTACTTACAACACCTGATTTTTTTTAAGTCCACTACCAACTTTTCCCGCTCCCCATGTAACAAATGCGAACACACTTTGGCATTTTCCACACCGACAGTCAAAGTACACTAAGGTTCATTCACATACCTCCTTCAATCAGATTTTATGACTTCTAACACTACTTCAGCCAGTGATTAGACAAGCATTGAGGCCCACAATGGTATAATCACTGACAACATAAAAAACATAAAAGCAACAAGACATAAAGTGATAAAGTGTCCTTTCATCCAGTCCGTTACTGTATCTCCATTACTGTCAATCAACACATCCCATCATCCCCTATCCCTAGCTTTTCATTATGATTTCACTTTTTCTTGCTCCTGAGTCAATCTGGACCTGCCTCTCAATATTTTATTAGTTTCTGAATCAGTGCTATAAAAGCTTTGACTTTAATGATTAATATATTTGTCTGAATGTTTTCTTCACCTGTCCGTTAAGTCATACAGTTACACGTGTTGTACTATAAATCCCTTCAGACTGTGACAATCACCTCTGCTACTCAGACCAAACAGACAATGTGCCTTCATGTCAGCCTTTCACCATCTTGAATGCAGTACTTATAAATCTCCCTATGTGATATTAACATCCAAACAGAATGAAGAGACTGGCTCAAGCACAAAGTCATCACATTTTTTTTTCATTAAACAACTCCCCATAAAGATCTTTTTACTTCTGTATGAGAACTCAACCTAATGAATGACCTCTCAGGGTACCATAACAATCAGAGCAAAATACAATCTTACAGCCATGTGTTATGACTAGTAATCAGTACAAAAACTACTGGTAAGCCTCAAGAATGAGTTTGCACTCTAAATCACATAATGCCAATCAGACCATTAATATTATGTTAAAGGGCAGATACAGTATCTGGGCTACTATATACTGAAGATACAACCCCCCCCCCCTTCCCCTCTCCCCACATACTTAACGTTCAGTATGGTTTTGTTCAATCTAACATTTTTTTACCCACCTCACCATCTTTATGAGGGCCATTTTGGATGCTGAAAGGTTGATTGGCCCCTCCCCAGGAGTGTTTTTTGTTCATCAACTCTACTTTTGATGTCAGAGGTGATCATGGTATGTCAACTCATTTGCATATAAATACATCCTAATGACATTACAATACTCCTAAACAGTGTTTGGTCTACATGCCATGTTTTAAATGTAATTTACTCTTTTTCAGCCTAGAGTGAAATCTTCCAAAACAATCTTCATAAAACAACTTGCATCTTTGTACACCAACTTCCCAGTATGATGGGTAATTGACCTGCATTTAGTGCAAGACTAAATCTGAGAGCATCTCTGTACAACCTGAGTTTGAAGCAAATCAAATCAATGCAAAACCCTCTAAAGAAACATTCTTATCTGAATTTTATCTGGATATAGTGTAACAGGCAGCCGAAGTCTCATATCGAGTAACATACTGCACAGATCAATTTCATCTTGTCTCTACTTCCATCAACCTCCAACATCTCCCCATAGTCATTGCTTTGAAGACAAGCAATCACATAACTATTGAACTCAAGTCATCTTCTTGGAAATCACTCTCAAGGCCACTAAATCAATTTAATACCAGCTTTACACACAGATGAGTTAATTGACTGGCAAGGTATGCCATTACTTGAGCTACAGATATAAGATGTCTCCAGTCTCTTGACACCTTGTTGGCTCAGTGTACAGTAGTAGCAGCAGAGTGGGGCATAAGTTAACCTTCATAGCAGGTGTTGAATATGTACTCCTCTTTCGGCGTACATACTCTAACACCTGCGAACGAGAACAGAGATCATCCAATTTCACTATATTCATGAGCTTAATTTAAAGTTACTTCTTGACTGTTGATTGGTTTCCATATATGAATGTTTATATTACACAACAAAACTTCAACTGTACAGTTGTTCTACGACATTTTCACTTTTACAAGGTAAGTCAACAGGACTTCTTCCCTGTGTGAGTTTCTAGAGAGAGGAATCACAAACTAAAACCCCATTGACATGGGTTATAAGAACCGCATGCTAATCAGACTTGCTCGAGTCGATTTTCCTTGAATATTAATGATTTGTGTTTGTCGTGATCATTTATATATGTATATGAACAGTTGATAGTGTACAATTTTTACGTATTTCCACCAAGAATTCCTGCGAAAGGTTGTGGAGGTTGGTATTACAAGTGCAGCCAATGTAAGTGCAGGAGTAATACACGTCCGCCGGCCGGCAAGGGACAGTTAGGTAAAGGGTGTGATGGAAACAGGTGGAAATAAAGTGGACAAGTGACAAGGTGTCAAACTTATGACCAAGTGATTGTTGAACTGGTCTCACTTGTTCCTTACAGTATATCCTTTGACATGATGCTTCATCTCAATGGCCCGTAATCACCCTTATTTTGCCTGTATGAACATGCCACCTTGGCACTGCTTTCTAGCTTCAGCTTGTTACCAAGCATGCCTGTAATACAGGTCATGATTTAGGAAGCAATAACTTGCGCAGTGCCTTTGATTAGGATACTTAACAAATGCACATACTTTTATTATTAACACATACCTTGATACAATTCCCCATTAACCCTGACTGCGGTTATCCTTATTATAAATATGTACCTTCGTACAAATCACAACTCCAACAGGATTATTCTTATTATGAATATATAGCTTACAAGATTCCCCCTTAACCCCAATTAGGGTATCCTTTATGTAAATATATACCTTGGTACGATTCCCCATTAACTCCAACAGGGGTATCCATCTTGTAGTTGTTATTGTTCTCTATCACTGGCATCTTGATCTCTTCCTCTTCCTCCTCATCCGGCCTGTCTGCCTCTCTTTCATCCCCGATGAGTCCCATCTTACTGTCAGGATCACAAACCATTTCTTTATTCATGTCTGTATCAAAAGAAGATATAAAAGTTTCTTGACTTACAGTATTTGCTGTAAAAGGTAGCAACAGATCTCGAGACATTTAAACTTCATAAATTTGGGAGAGATCTAAATGATCAAAAAACAAATGTGAAACATAATGATGGTGTGGGTGGAACACGCCCTCATAAATAGAAGGGGTACAGCAAGGGATAAATCGTCATCTTTTTCATGTCATATGAAACAAATCATTGAGCAAATTCCATACTTGCACAACCTGTGGCTTCAGTGTGTAGCAGGAGTCCCATGTCCTGATATATAATTTGTTTCAACATTAGTTAACATCAGAAATTTTTAATTGGCATGAAAATGTAAATCAAAATGATTCAAGAGTATGTTAGTAAGTGTATTAAGCATTTCCTTTTATTTTCACTTTCGTTTCCTTGTTCTGTTGTTAAATATGCATATGTCTTTGGCATGTCTCTATCTTTAAATGCAATGTCTCTTAAATCTTTATGACTTAGCTAAAAGACTTTTTTCCCAAACACATGATCCTAATGATGGTTAGTTGCATTCTTGTGGTCTCTCTATTAAAACAGTATTTGTGATTTGAGTGTAAAATCCCCCACCCCCCTAACTTCTTGGTGGGTATTCATGAGCAACCCCACTTACCACTTGCTACATCTTATCTGCCAAGAAATGAGCTAAGAAGGGAGGGAAGCCTAGTGCCAGAGTCCCTGGCTCTGCGGCCGTGGCCTTGATAGGGGCACTGCCTTCCAGGCTCACAGATGGCAAGGCCCCCAAACTAACCACTGTGCTGGAGTCTGTGCTGGAGTCCCCCCAGGGATGTCCTCCCTTCTTGGCTTAAAAGATGTAGCAAGGGGTAAGTATATGTCTGCGATGTAGATTTTAATTTTTAAACTTTTTACTTTTTCAGCAAAGAAAACCTTCTTAACAACCTAAAACCAATAAATATCTAGTATTTAAATAGTATACACTGTCATTATCATCACTGAATTTTAAATTTTGAGTTTCAATCACCAAGTTTTAAACTAACAGCTTATGTCTATTCATCATGTGATGGTGAGATCTAGATTTAAGTTATCTCTTATATGAGTTTTTCTTTTTATTTTAATGGGAGTTGGAGTATTTCATGCATTCAGGCCTTCTATGAAACAAGAAATCAGAACTTTTATTGATCGGGTTAACTACAAAAACAGCCAAACTTTAACCAATATCCTTTCAGTACTACTAAACTGAGTGTAAGTGAATGACAGACTCATAAACATTGTAGGACAGCGGTAGCCATTTGTTCTCAATATGGTGGGGGGGGGGGGGTGGGGGGGGGGGAAATGACCCCATTTTCAAATAATTTACTATGTGAAAAATCAAAGTTAATGGGTGACTTCTCAAATACTGAGGGGGGGGGACATGTCCCCCCTGTTCCGCTAGGATTGCTGCCCATGCTGAAGGACACCCTCTCTACAATAGCTACATACTACAGTAGGCTTGTGCCAGTTGCCCCATTCTACATCACAGTAGCAACTCCTGGAAGAGATTCAAGTGCACAGTGACTCCACATTCCTTGGAATGGCGAGTCCTATGAAATTTTCAGTACTGCCAAATATATGTACACAAATCATATTTTGAATTTTACATTAATGTTCTGTGGCAGGTTTTTATGAAGTATTGTAATAGAACTGATTAATTCACCGGAGTGAGAGGGGAGCAAAACGTGCACAAGCTTTCATTTTCCTTTTCCTTCTCTTTCCATTTTTTCTTACTCTTTGTTTTGCTATCTTTTTCTCTATTTTGCTTTTTTTGCCTGCCTTCATTTTGCACCCCCTGGCCCCTGTAGGGATAGGTGACTGCCCCAGTGTTCGCACTAAGGCACGGGATTGTGAGAATCCCGCTTTTGTCTTTCAAATCCCGCACATAATTAAATCTAATGCGGGAAAATCCCGCACACCTTCTCCGCTCCCACACATAAATAAATCATAAGCGGGCAGCTGATGTTCTGAATCCAGCCAAAATTCCAGCGCACTTCTCCGCAGCTGTGATTGTACAGAGAAATTGCAATGATAATACGCACAATAAATTGCAATATAGAATCGTTCCCAAGCAAGCGGATCCCAACTCCCAAGCTGAACACTGATTATGGTAGCAACAAATATCATCGTGATCTAGCCATTCACAGTGCAGCTCTTATATGCTGGCTGCTGGTTGTATAAATAAGAGCGAATCTGATTGGATTGAAATTCAATCACAGTCCCAGGGTTGCAAACGCAACGTTGCATCGTGTACAGTACGTTTGGTTACACACCTGTAAAGCTGTAGTGCACTGTGGATCGAGTCTTACATGTGTAATTGTATTGAATATGTACAGTATGTACTTTCTTCATTTTACGTCGTACATTGCTCTCGTTAATTTCTGATCATATGTGTATCTCCAATGAAGTTCACTCATATTTTCCACTTCAACTTCAAGTTCACGGATTTATACTCACTCATTCTTCAGAAGGAAAACACCCAGTGACGAATTGGAGCTGTATCGGAGGAGGCTTTGAACTTGGAGAGAAGCACTAACGTTAGTGACACGCATTAACTGCCGTTAACAGCAAGTAGTACCTCTTGCGTGGGGAGTAGTTTTGCGATGGCGACGGAAATCCCGCTCAGGAAGAATTTATGGGAGGGATAAGGTCCCGCCTTGATTTTGAAAATCCCGCACAAAAAAATTTTTAGAGAGGGAATTCCCGCACAGTTTCAATTCCTTAGTGCGAACACTGGACTGCCCCTCCCTGCCCCCTTTGTTATGCCCCTACTGGTGTATTAATAATCATTGGTAAACTGGGAATCAAAACTTTACAGCTGTGTGGTACAGTATATCATCCTACATCAGTTGTGACATCATTTTAGGAGTTGGGGACTCCATTCACAGTCACAACTAATTGGGCCAGTGCCCTAGCTTCGCTGTTTCACAGGGGCGGCCCGCCCCGCCCCTCTTTTCGCCCGCCCTGTCCCTTCTCTTGACTTCCTATCCCCGCCCTGCCCCTTCTTTCAGCCGCCCTTGTAATTTTCCGCCAAATTATTAAAACGGCAGAGACAAGACAGCTGAACACGTTTATATGTCAGTGGTTATGCTTACTATAGAAACGTACAGCGTGTTCTTCACACTGCAAGCGCCATGCATTGACCTGCGATCCCAAAGTTGTTTGTTCAGCTTGTAGCTACGGAATACGACAATGTTGTCTGTCAGAAGCCCGGAGATCCGCTACGCAGGCTAATTCAACGACCAGCCTTCAAAAATTCCCCATACGTACAGTGTGGAAAAACGCTCGCATCTGAGCGAACTTTCTCACGTGCTGTACGTACTGTAGGTTAACGCCTGTTGTCTCCAACTCCAGTCTCTCAACTGCACTTGCGCAAATCATACCGCTGTTCGCTGTATGCCAAACTCAGCATCTTATATTTAGGAAAAGTTTCTCGCATATTTATGGCATAATTTAGTAAAGTTATCTACGCGATTTTCTGGGAAAAGGTTGCAAGAAGCTAAGCGAGGTCTATACAGTATGCACTGGCTTGACATGAAGTAGTGAAGTTGCTGGGCGGGTTTCGTAAACCAGTTCAGTGTTTATAAAGCTTGCAGCTATGCTCGCGGACTACAACCAACCAATGAGTGCGGGCAGCTAGGCTAGCTGGGGCCCAGCAGAAGGCTACTCATTACATGTAAAACGTAAGATGGCTTCGCCAAACGCAGGCGCTCACAGATGTAGTCTGAGTTGCATGGTACACGTGTACACATACAGTAGTACACAGGTGAACATCGTTATCAACAAACTATTCAGTGACTTGATCGCAACACTGCTCCATTATAGCGAAGTCACACATTGCAAATGGGTCAACACGAATACTTATACGCCCCTTGTGCCTCCATCTTAGGGTAGGGGGAAGGTTGAATGCAGCATAACAGAGAGAACGTTCATGGTGGGAGATAAGGTGGAGGCATACTGTAACTGAGCAACAGTTTTATGTGCCTGAAATTTAGAAGTTGAATGCAATATATACTTCGACCGCCCAATTGCATGATGATCGGGGCTCTTGTATTTAAGTTTAATTTACATGCGAGGCATTTTTACAGCACTCGAAAACTTTCATACAAAGCAGTAACTGCATCTAATCTGTATACACCAGTGACTGACAGTATAAATGGCGGACGTTGTGGACAGCTACCTGACCTCATATTTTCCAAGTTTACAATTAGCCTATATAGCAGTGCTGGTATAAAATAAAAGTATGAAAATAGCCTACTGTAGAGTCGTGGGAATTTCACTTTTTATCGTCTTTAACAAACACGCCATAACCTCAGCTAAAGCAAGCCACTGCTTTAGTTATTAATAATCAGTCCTGTGAATGACAACATTTTACTGACTGACAGATTATGTAATCAATCATGGACCTTCATAGATGCGATCCCACTTTCCTCGGCTGTGTATGCACTGAAACAATAAATTCTGGTCTTTCAAAACTTTTGCGGTTTCGCAAAGGAGTAGGACTGCTGTAATATGACATTCTACAAAATGAAACAGGCTGTCAAGTGAACACTTCTGGGCCAAGCAATCACACGGGTAAAACCTGGGTTGCCATGTAAGATCCAGATAATTAATGGGTGATTTCTTAATCACAATCACCACGTTAGGGGAGATTGGTAAGAGGTGAAACAGGGTTTAAATATAATTCAGTGGTTTCATGTTGAATTTTTGAATCGGCTCGTTTGTCTCAAGAATGTACGTATGTACGTGTAAGTCAGTAACAGCCAGTGTCTCTGAAGACACATGAGGACCTTAAAACAAAATGTACTACGTACTTTGGCTATCAAACATTGATATATTCCCAAATGCTGCTGCTTCAGTTTGATGCTGCTACACTTGATAATAATATGACTTTAAGGTTATTAAAATATGTTGTTGTTTTCCAGAGAAAAAGATTTCATATATTTTGTGTAAGCTAAAAAGGTTATTTTGTATACTAAAACTGCACATCATTTTGCCAATAATTAGAGGGGATGCGTAAGATAAATTTCACTTTCAAAACCACATGCCCATACAAACAGTATGTAGTCTGTAGTATTAATTTAGTAATTAACATGCAGTCAAGAAATATTAAAGGTAAAGACAAAATAATACATATATCTATCTTACATTCACATTTTGATTCTTCCAGTCTATGGGTGTTGAAAGGTAAAAAAGACGATATTCTGAGTTGAGAGAGAAGCTAAAACCCAGGAGCTTCCGGGGGCTTCGCCCCCTGCCCCCCCGGGGCATTGCCCCTGGACCCCACCAGGGGCCCTTCGGCGGGCCCCTGGACCCCGGGTCAATGGTGCGCAGCGCTTCGCGCGCGCAAATTCTGCCCTCCTAATGTTCCTCCCCCCTGCCCCCTTTTCACTGAAGCTAGGGGTCTGTGGGCCTTGGGTACCCAACTCCAAACATGTTAGCTACCCCAGCCTACAGTACTACATACCCTCTGTAGCTACAGTATTTCCTTCTACAAGAGGATTCCAATTACATTAAAGGGATTTGCTTGACATAACCAACGACACTGCCAGCAAAATGCTGTCATTCCTTCAAAGTTTGCTGTGGTGCCCTGAACAAACTCACATAGCAGACAGCAAACCTTGCCATCATGCCCTTTTTGTATTGCTGTGGGTGCCTTCCTTTCACTACTTTACATTATAAGTGGTGCAGAATCCTTTCACTACCATACATTTAATATCATTGCTGCAGAATCCTTCAAAATTGCAGAAAATTGCATGTGTTGAATGAAACAATTAACACAAAAGTTATTCTGAGCTTTAACTGAGGGACTACCAAATTTGGGGAAAGGCAAACAAAATAAAGATGATCTATCCATAACGAAATGGTGTGCTTCTAAGACACTTCTTCTGCTTCACCAATATGGCAGTACTGTAGAGAAGAAAAATCCTGACCCACTCCTTTCCCTCAGACTCACTTTTGCTGACTATTAGAGCCCTCCCTGTAATTCGCCCTGCTGCCCTACAATGGTACAACCTACTTACAGCATTTTGGCCATGACCTTTTTGAAGCTCATGTCAAGCTCCGGACTAAGCAGTTGCTCCATATTGACTGTTCAATAATTCTAGAAACATCTCTAACTTCCCTAACAAGTACAGTATCTTTGACCATGCTTCAGAGCATCTGCATAATGGAGGTACACCAAGGTTTTACTCTACACAAATGTAACAATTCAGCAACAAAAATATTGTCACATGAATCAAATGAGCCATGCATAAATTAGGTCACTGGGGTACTGTATATTTATTCAAACTGGGATGACTGGAATAACTGTAACAATCCAACAATTCTAGAAACTCCATACATTATCAGTGTTCTCCACTACTAGCTGTTTTGTTAGGGTGCTGCACCCGAACAAAATTTGCAGAGGGTCAGCCCTCGAAAATAGCCTCGGCATTCGGCAATGCTGAGGTAAAATGCCGAGACAAATTGACTTCGGCAAAAATTTTGCCGAGGAGATAGATTGCAGGACACGCTTATGGGGACTAACCGGTTAAGAAAGCTGCACACTAGGCCTACACGGCTGGAAATGAAGTTTCGAGTAGTGACTTGAAAAGAAAACGTTTTCTGATAAAATTTCCACCACGATCGAAACTTGAGCAAATATATTCAGTATTATTGCTTTACATACAAAACTAGGTTGCAGTTTTTCAAGTTTTAACGGAAAATCTTGTTTTAAAAAGTTTGTAACAATCGGTATTTACTGTACGTACGAAACTCACTGTCTGCATGCTGTGAAGAAAGTGATCACTGTACACACATGAATGTGACATGGCAGAGTGCGACCTTTAGATTTCAGACCAGCCGTTTTATCTCTTTTAATGTGTAATAAAGTGGGAAAAATTCCCAAAGCGGCTGTATTGGTTTTATCAATGGAATTCCGGAGCTTAAACAAACAAATTACGTTAACCTACTGTAGAAGAAGTTTCTAAACAAGTAGATAGGCCAAACTTTTGTTAACTTGCCATGCACATGGCTGTAAGACTTTTACTGCCGAGGTAAAGTGTATTTTTGCCGAAGTAAATTGTTTTTACTTCAGCAATTTTTTTGCCGTAGCCAATATCTTATTTGGAAGGGCTGGAGGGTGCTCAGCACCCGGACAAAAAGTGTACCACCTAGGTAAAAAATGAGCCACCTGGACTGAAATTATCAATTCAAAACCTTAAAACAGCCCAAACAGGAATAATTTCAGTGTGAACATTGAGTAATGATAATCAGAAATGTACTTAGTCATCAAAGAAGGCCATAATTCAATTTATCATCTATTTTAGCAGACATCTTTCAAAGGGAGCACCCCCTCTCTTTACAGACAGCGATGACTACTAACCTTTAACCTTCGGAGCACCCAGACAAAAATTGAATCAGTGGAGAACACTGCATTATGCATTGACGTAACAAAAAGCTCCTTTTTAAACCTCACTGCACTGATCAAACAGTGTAGAAAAATCATATAAAGGACTGTATGCTTTTGTGGCAAATGTTGAGAACATTTTCACTGTAGAGCATGGTCTCTGAAAACATCTTCCTGCTGACTAGCAGAAACGTTTTAACCTCTTTTGTTTTACAATGGATAATTGATCACTGATTGAACACTGCAGTCAAAAATGCAAAAAAGAAAGGGGCAGCTCATAATTAGAGGATATTCTTTTGTTTTAAACCCTACAAGATGAAAGCTAATATTAAATTTAACTGGCAGAGATCCAACCACAGCTGACATTAGATGGGATGTGTGCCAACTTTGACTTTAGCATCATACATGTGAACTCTTATTAAAGGGGACATATATCTTGTACAAAACCAGAAAGTTCTCAAAGAACTGTTTCAGAAACCAAAACTAAAGTATTAGATGTTTCCTGAATGGTTGTTTGGCCTTTTCCAGGAGTTCTGCAGTGTTTGGGGCCTCACGCCACTTTTGCTTGAGTTTTTGTCTTATTAAATTTATTGCAGTAGGCCAGGACTTCCCAATGTGTTCTTATTAAAATCTTGGACACATCAAATCTTCTACATGGGCCATTTTAGTGCATGTTGCAGGCCTGGCCTGTGGGCCACCACCTGAGACCCTAGAGCATTTAACTACTTCATCAGTCCCAAATTGTTTTTTAGGATGGTAAGATAAACCTTGAGGGGACTGGGTATATTGTGACCGAGCAGGGAAGCCCATGCAAAACAAGGCCTCACTGATATGAAAACAAAAGAATTCTGACCAAAAACAAAGGACTGTGATACATTTACACTGTCTGCGGCTTCACTAACTACAGTACATGGAAAATCTCAGGGAGTGTGTACAACACAGCCACTAACAACTTTAGTATGTGCGGTCCCCCTACAGATTTTGCCTGGTCAAGGTGAAGGTGATCTTCCCAAAAATTTCAAATGCAATCCCCTTAAAGAATAACTGAGGTCCTTTTAAATTGTTTGACCTTCTTTGGTGAGTACTTTTTTGGTGGCAAGAAAAAATACAGTCTTGGTGAAGGTGGAAGCTGAAATAAAAGTTTGAATGCATCAAGGGAACAAGTAAAGAAAAGCGCCAGTCATTAACAAAGCGGTAAAATTGTAATGTTTGGTTATCAACAAGTTTTGACAGATTCAGAAACTTTTGCGCAGTAACAATTATCTGCACGATCACGATAACTTAAGTAGCCCTATAAGTAATTGCAGCAGAAATTATCTTCTTACTTCTAAAGACCATTGAAGGGTTAAATGCACATTGCTTCCCACTGCCAACCTCCTTTCCTCTAGAAAACGAAGGAAGACTGAACGTTGACCCATTCAAAAATGTTTAATGTCCTGGATATGTTCACTTCAACTACTGTGCCATGGAATTTAGACAATGGCTTTTAAGAATTTAGTGTACAGGGGGCAAAATATTTTGATTTGCATTACAAATTTCCACCCACTGTGAGAATCTCAAACTTAAAATGGTAAGTCATTATTATTTTAATTAGTGACAGTCTTCATTAATGGATTTTCCGAGTGCTGGCTACCTTAATCTTTGTTCACGAGGAGCGGGTTTCTGCTTGCTGCATGCATGCAGAATTTTAAACCTTACTGTATAATATATATATATGCACAGATTTTTCTGTTCTTACTGCAAATTTAGTCTGGAGGCAATCCAGGACTTTTTGACTAAATGCTGGGCAGAAACTTCTAGTACCAGGCAAAATGGCTGGCTGATGATGCCCTACCCCCCCCCCTCCCAGTGTGGGCACATCCCTGTGTACTAATTCTTAGCAGAGTTTTCTTAGCAAGCCTGAACTGTCATTAAATATTTAACAACTTTGTCTCATCATACCTTCCATAGGCAGAAATTCCAGGGAGGATGGGAGGGGGGGGGGGTATATCCCCCTCCCACTTACTGGAAATGTTCCCATTGCCTTTAGATTTTTCACACAGTAACTTCTGCCTCAAGGGCCCATTATTTCCCCCCCCCCCCCCACCCAATTTTTCACACAATCTCCACTACTGATACTCCATATGTCTTTAAATTACCATACAACGTACATAAATCCAAAAATGCCTTTAAGATAATCTGCAGTTCTCATTCACAACAAAGGGCAAAAAATAACACCTGAGAAATAGTACCAGTAACGTTTCAGCCTATTCGCAAAATTTTGCACGCATACATACTTACTCCACCAGCAAGGTGCGCAAGCACTGAGCAGACTTTTTACTAGCTTATGAAGTCAGTTAAGAGAGAACAGAGCAGATACATTAGGCCTATGTCTGTCCACACATAGAGCACTACTTCTCTGGGTACGGTGCGAAGTGGGCATTCAATGCAAATTAGATGTAGCAAGGGTGTAAGTCTGCAGAATGAATCTGTCCATACAGAAAGCACTTGCTCAAAACCTATCAAAATTTCAATACTTACTCCCTTAAATTGAAATTTACATTTAGGGACATTTATTTTGCTGAAAGGATTCCACAGAATTCCAAAGAACCAATTATTATGGACAATTTGACAGTTTATCATTTTTAGTATCTAATGTTGGTGTGTTCTATACCTGAAAGACATGACAGACAATTTTGACAGCAAATGAACACAGTTTGGGTTTATTTAAAAGTCTTGTAACATGCCTCCAAAAAGAGCTGTTTCACTTGTCAGCTAAAGAATTAAGTCCTCCAATCAAAGATGCGTTGGAATTATTTCAATATCTTTTACCATTCTCAAAATATAAGTCTTCAAAGTTTGATGGTTTCTGAAGAAACTAATTGCTAAATGCAAAAGTAATGATGTGGAGTGTTGCACAGTGTTATGATTTCTTTTGTTAACCCTATATAAATTATCTCTTAAGTACTGATCAAATACAGTAGATTACAGTTTGGTGAGTGATATCAATATTTTTCAAGGAAAAAATGTTAACTTACATAATAAACCCCTCAGGGAATAACAATGCTACCCAGTGTCCCTGAAAAGGCTAACACGTGCCACATATGGTATGTCCCTCTTTTGATGTCACATATTTGCATATTTAATTCATGTTTATTCATGATACAAGTGTGAAATAGATAATTCCCTGTAAAATGGTCAATAAGTGATGGATTTTAATGGAAATTGCAGCTATTTTCTGGATTTTTAATGCTTTTTACCGTACATCACATATCCAACTATGTTATTTTTATGTCACACAACCTTTAAAAGTAACACATTTTCATTCAAAAGACACACTCAACCTGATCAGTTTCTTCATTAAACTTAGATCAAAACTTACCATTTTTATCTCCAAAAAACTGATAAAGTGGTGAGAAAATAGTTCCAAAGAGTGAAGTCCTCGGTGGGCTACAAGGATCAGGACAATCAGGGCTAAAGGTGGACTTTGAAGTTACCAAACTCTCTGTAACTGAAAGACAGACAGACAATCAAAAAAAATAAAAAATAAAAAAAAAGAAAGCATTACATTCAAATGTTTGATACTACTTCTCTTCTAGTACTGAAGATATTTTAAATGACAATTAAGATTCTGAAAATTGTAAACAAAGTATTCACTGGTTATCCAGATATTAAAGTGGCATAAAAATGACAAATAAAGTCACTTTAAAACCATCAAGTATCTACTGATATATGACTGCCACAAAAAGGCCACATTGCAATACTTTTGTGTCCTTTGATTAATAACTGTATTTAAAAATTGACATTATTCAACTCACTTCTCAGAATACTCAAGTGGGTGATTCTCCTTATTTGGGTATCAAGCTGTCACATGATATTTTTGGCCCTAAATTCAAGATTCATGCCTTTTTTCTGTGACACAATGTTTTGATTTTTCTTATACTAATTTCTTTGAAACTGATGTGGAGTAACCTCTATTCATGGGAGCAGGAATTGTTTACATCCTCAGAGTGGGCTTATTTTTGGGAAAAATGTTTGTTTTCACATGTAAATGGAGACACCAAAATATTTTTGTCTCAAATTCACACCATAAATGGGTCTGTTTCATAGAAGTTAAGTGTGTATTTTAGATAATTTGAATAATTTGAAGGTAAAATTCCATTCATTTCTCAGGTCACAGTTTTATCTCTATTTTGTGGTACAGTGCAAAAACATATGTTTCATGTGTAAACAAAATAGGGGGGGGGGGACACCAAAGAATGTTTCCTGACTTATTTAAAATTTTAAAACAGTCAGCAGAATTTTACAAAGTGCAAGTCAAAAGCCATTGTGAAAAGTGTTATTTCACAAGATATTTCAAAATTGGAACTTAAGCAAAGAAGTTTGTTTCAACTGTCAAACTTTACTGTACAATGTTAACTTTTTAGGGGACACCAAACTAGACTGAAAATTAAAAATGGCCTTGCTTTTTATTTTTTAGTAGAAATTTCTCTGTCACTGTTAAGTGCATGAAGCAATGCCCAGGCCTGAACAATCTACAAACTACTCAAGTGAATTATACCACTAAGTAAGAAAAATATTACTGGAAGAAGGGTAAGGATGTTTCATATGTAAAGGGGGACACCAAAGTTTACACATGAAACCTTTTTGGTCGAACTTCTCCAATTGACAAAATGTTAATATTTTTTTAAAGTCACTGTAGGCCTTAAGTGTTTTGTTGTTACAATTCATACATTATCAACAATTGTAGACTGAAAATTATGCATGTTAAGCATAAAAGCAAGGGAAAATCTAATCTTTTAGATGGTAACTTAACATGTCACAATTTTTGGACTAATAAATGCTACTTTCAGCTCATTTTTCACCAAAATTGGGAAAATTTATTTCCAAGATACAACTTTTGTGGAAACTATGTAACTAACTAGGACAATTCTTGTCATCCCAGACAGTTCCAATTCTCCCAACTAAGTTACTTGTAGCTCCTCTCATCCGACTTGCAGCTGGAAGGTCTGGGGTTTGACTCCTGACCGTGTATCCCAAAGACTTTAAAAATGGAACCTACTGCCATTGTGCTTGGTGCTCAGCATAAGCAATAGAGTAGGGAAAACAAGCAAGTGAGCCACAACTGGGAAAAAGGCCGTGGCCAGCCTAACTTAAACCAATTGGTTAGAAACTGAGCCATAAAACCTCCTCCTTGGTGCAGAAACAAACCAGTTACTTTGCTTAAGGCCATGTCCTGGTGAACATAAAAGGCTATGATGTGTAATCTGTGCACTCTCTCTTTGTATGGAAGGTGAGTTACTCTGCATCTTTTGCATTTTCAAACTTTGATGTCAATCAAAGAACAGTCACCAACTGAGAATTTTGATATCCCCACACAAAAACTGTGCTCTGGGGTAATAGGAATCTGTCTTTAACTTGTGGTGACAAAATAAAAACAAAAGTATGACCATCCATGGGGATAAAACTTACATGGCAGTAGCCTTTGAAAGAGTATTTGTACGATTGGTACCCTAATTTAGGTAATTAACCAAGTACAAAAGTAACTTTCAGACATGTATTCTTCGCTGTCTTTGACACATCAAGTGTATTCCTACAAACTAACCATTATGAAATCAAACCACTTTCATAGGAGACCACTTACTAAAACTGACTGAAACCACACAAATGAAGGACCATCAATGTAATACTTGTAAATAATGACTTTATTTCAATTTTAAACTTACTAACCATGGTTGTAGAAAGTTAACATTTCACTCCACATTATGCTAACCTCATCAAATAAAGGTGACTCAGAGCACCTGTTATGTAAAAAGTTTCCATCTTGATATATGAGAAGAATACGGCAAGTTTTCCAACAATACTCAAGGGTACACTTCTGAACATTTATATTTTTTTTACTACAATTACGAACATTCTCGACTTCAATAGACAGATTGCACTTTTTACAGCTCACTAAAAAACAGGACGACCTTGAATAATTCTTATCATTCAAATTTGTGCTTGATCACACCCATTCTCTTCAGAATCCTTCCTCGCCATTGACAGAGCTGTACAGAGCTTCCTGTTTGACCAAACTATTTATTTTGACAAACACCAGGACAATTATCATCTGCCTTGAAGTAATCAATACTGTTTGCAGCTCATCAAATATGCCACTACTGAATAGACCAGTATGCGAAATGTGCTCGATACAGGCTTGTTATTACAGATAAATACTGTGGCTAAGGCTGTCATCGTAAAAGTTCTTTCTATTCTGAGTTCATCGGAGATAGTTATTAGCCTACTTGTTAAGTTCTTATAGAATCAAAATACAATGATTTTTTTGTATAGAATAATGAATGGGATCAAACAGTTTTGTTTACATTACAAATGAGATGCTTATCACATTTGATACAATTTCATCTTTTGGACAGAATGTGGAATTTAAGAGCCCTTCTTCACATGACAGAGCAGTCTGTTAGTAACTGTGTTTTATCTCAGACATTTCTTGGTGGTATGATATTAATTTTGGCCCCATGCCAAACCCAAATCATTGTAAAGTTATAAACCAGTACTGTATCTTGAAAACAGTTGACAGAACAGAATGTAGGTGCAACCCTTACTATGACATGTCAACTTATACCAAGTTTAACCAGTGCAATATTCATGTCTGTATGAATTTCAACAGGGTTCAAGACATTCATCAACAAATTCCCGAACAGCTGTGAGTCATACACAATTAGTACTACCTGCAAATTTACTTGATAATTGGTAAATGCTCATCACAATGTCGTAGGACAATGCCAAGCTGTTCCACTAAAACTGTCTTCCACTTTTTGTTTTTAATCGTTTGTTTTAAGGACTGAAATGTGGTGAATGATTGGAGTACTGTTTAACCACTGGATGCATCTTAAATGTGAACTTTTGATACAGCCCAGAACAATGCCAGTGCTGTCTTTTATAAAAATTTGGGGGGTGTGGGGTGTGAGGGGATAGGGTGGAGGTGGGAAAGAGGTGGAGGTGGGATAGGGGAGGGTGGACGGAAGCTTGAGAAGGGGGTCTGGCAGGTAAAGGGAAGGGGACTGGAGAGAATTCAGGAAAAGAACACAGCTGCTGTATGGTGGCTAAATGTGTGGCACTTCACTGAACTGTTTGGTTAATATGATTTCATAAAAAAAAAGAGAAGAGGGTTTTAAAGGTGTGGTGACATAAAAAACACAAGTTTGTGTATTTTATGAAAAAAAAAAACATTAAAAACATTAAAAGAAAGTACATGAATCAACATCTAGTGTCATCACATACCCTTTGACTGCTTATCCTAACAGGATAAACTGAAATCCTCCCCCACCCAATTCAACCTTGGAGATTATTGCACAGTACAACATAATCTCTTGGAAAAACATTTCATTAAATATTTTTTACTCTGACTTTAGTGACATCAGACATACCATCCCCATTGCATTTATGTTCACAATTTTCTATGATGCTTCACACAATGTAAAGCATCTAAATGCTAAGTATGCGATCCCCCAAGGTTAGGCCAAGTAAAATAAATAACATGTTTCCTGTCCCTGTCCGCATCCTTTTTTGAGGATGCATCCTTTTTTTTTTTTTGATTTTTTTTTGAACAATTGAAATCATGTTTTATTTCAGCACCTTCTGAGCTTTTCCACAAATTGCAGCGATATTCCTTATTGATAAATAAAAAGGAATGACTGGACACCGTGACTAAAGTCTGTTTTTACCAAACCTTCAACGAGCAGTGCACAAATGGGATTTGATAACTACAAGACATGTTAACTTTAATACTCACTTACATTTGTGCATGCAACTTTTTTCTCTTCTTTTTCGGGCAGTTTTGACACATGCGTAAAAAAAAAAAAATAGGGCAGCATCCTCCTTTTCTGAAAAGTTCCGGACAGGAAACTTTTTTTTTTTACTTGGCCTTACCCTTCTTGAGATACTGTACCATTTTTATGAGATCTTCACCCTTTGCCCTCTAACAACCTCAAATGACTAATCACCCACCTACAGTAGGCTTCTCGGCCTCAAGATAAAGTAGGCTTGGGATACTCCCAATATTTTGTGAGTGGTGTACCCACCACCCTATTAGTCACGACTCTGAAGTAGTCTAGCCCCTACAATGACGTGATAAGTGATGCAGATACACATATCTCAGTAGCTTTAATTTTATATTCAGGTTTTGAAGGTGATATAAACCCTAGGTTTTCCTGCATCAAGACCCACATTTTGAAGTATACATTATCCGACAAAGACACATGGAAAGCTTGAAAACACTCCTTTCAATCTTAAAAACTGATTTTAATGTTTCTAATGGCTCACGCCCTTGCTGTTTGAATTCTGACAGTTCCTGGATGTACAATAATGAAAGTGAGCCTCACATCACATTTCAACAGAAAATTTACCAACCCACATAAAGTAATTAGAATTGCACAATACCTTGAGATATTGTGCTTGCAGGCTAAGTGTCACAAACACACACATGATATATATACAAGACTTACATACAATCAGGACTGCATATATTTATAAGATTCTTTAAATTGCTTCCTCCAAGTAAAAGAATCAAAATACTGGTGCTAGGAAGTGGCATGATGTTTAAATATGCTACAAGAAGTATGACCAGCTGTTTGAGGCTTCCACTGTTATGACAGGCATAGCATACAACTGAATGCAATTTGTAATTCTTACTGTAGTTACATTGGAAAATAGCTCTACAAATCCTTATAGTGTAAGCTTAACATGCTGTTACATACTAAGGCTTAGTTCATTTCAATCAATGGAGGGTTTTAGCCAGGTGATCACCCCTTTCACTAGGAGCCCAATTTAAAAGAATTCAAATTCCAGTTAAAATGTTTTATATCAAATACCCAATCTCTTGTGAAGGTCTAAAATATTTGTAATGAAAAAAAAAACAACAACAACAACAATTCCCTTCCATTTCCTACCCTTCAATGATGATCTGAAGTATCCTACTGCATGAACAAAACTTTCTCAACCTTTAGATGTCATTCCCCTGTCCATCACAAAACCCATTCATCTCTCCCCCATGTCACCCCCCACCCTTCTGGTAATCGCATAGATCTATGTTTATAAGAAAATCTTCCACCCATTCCCTAACACTGACATACAGCAACTGAAAATTCACAACCTTTCTTCACACTTTGTTAGGGGATTAATGAACAGTGACAACTATAGTGATGTACTTGTTAGCTTATCACTGGACTGATATCATAATGTAATGCAAAGGCGGCAACTGTAAAATTGTAATGCAGTGAACACAAAATAAATCCTCCTACACACAGGAAAAGGTATTGTGTGTGGTGCTGTGTTCAAATCAGCTTTTGACAGCAACCCGCGAGGCAACCATTCGAAGGTCTTCTAGCGATGACTCATAGCATTGCAGCATAACTTCACATGGACAGAAATAACCCAGCTTTTTACTTTACAGTCACAATGTAAGGGTATGAAAACTAGTGCGCACTAACCAAAACCATTCAACCTTACATGTATGATTGGATCACACTCGGACAAGACTGCCAGACAAAATTAGATTCCAAATTCAACTCCCTCGCAGTTAGTTAATTATACTTTCCTCAATTAGTCTTCTCTTGACAGATTTGAGAGCCATGGTTATGACTAAATTATGGATAATTAATATGCCACTGTCAAATATCCATACCTTGGAGTAAGCAGAGCAAAAACACAGGTATCTCATTAATACAAGGAACATAGCATGTGTAGAATGAATGTATTTATCAAGTCACTCAGACTGATCAGCCAATGAACAAATCACTTCCAGCTAGCTTGAACATGATGCCAAAAAACTAGTTGCAACAGTCATACATGCAAATATAATTATGGGAAGTGCTGTGCGCTGAATAGATGGCATAAGGAAAGGAGCACACAAAGTTTCTTTTAGAGAAAGAACACAGCACACATATTCAATGAATATTCATTAACCCACCTAGACCAACCAATGAACAAATCACTCCAAGCTAGCTTGAACATGATGCCAAAAAACTAATTGCAAAGAACATAAATGAATATATGTGAAGTGCTGTGCTTTGACAAGATAGCATTTGGGTAATTCCATAAATTAGGGTACCAAACTATGACATGGCATTTTTGGCCTTAGATTCATAAATCACCTTTTTTATATGACACATTTTTTTTAACTATTATATATATTAATTACTTTGATAATGATCTTGAGTTAGTTCCATTCATATGTGCCTGAATTGTGAACACCCTGAAATTTGCCTCATTTATGGAAAAATATATGTTCCTGATGTAAAGGGGACACCAAAATACTGAAAATCACATTAGAAACATATCTGGATCTGCTTCATATTCTTTGTGTATTCTTAAGATGATTTGCATAATGTGATGCTACAACACCTACTTTTTACTGTAGTCAGTTTGTCATTTTATCTCTATTTCACAGTGCTAAAACTGGTGTTCCTCATGTAAACAGGGTAAGGGGACAACAAACGGAAAATATGTGATAATTCAAAATTTCAAAAAGTCTGCAAAGTTTTTTAAACTGCATGTTTTAAAGCCTCATAAAACCTAATAATTCAGCTCAAAAAATAAAACATAACGAGTTTGGAGCTTATGTTATATACTTCTCAACGTTTCCTACCTAAACTTTTCAGGGGACACCAAATCATTGAGTAGAAATCGAAAATAGCCTTTTTTTGGCATTAGGGCTGTGACCGTTAAGCGATTAATCGCTAAACGATCGCATGTGTAATAAACGTTTAGTACAAAGCTACCAGCGATTAATCGCAAAACCCGTTTTTCCGTACGAAGTAAAAAAACAATCTGCAGTCATTACAGAAAATTAGATGTTCACTTTAACTCTTTTTGAAAAAGTGAAATACATAATTATACAAATGACACACACGTAAACATACAACATCAAAGTTGAAATTCTATGAGGATCCGTGTTTGAGGTTCAAAGAAACTATGTCTCCCGGATGCCACTAACGCATTTTACATATTCATCATGTTCAAGAGCACGTTTGAAGTCTCTTTGTTGATCATAGGTACTTGCGATTAATCGCTAAACGATCGCAAAATTTTGCGATTAAACGTTTCGTAATTTAGCTAAACGTTCACAGCCCTACTTGGCATATTTTTTGGAAATTTCTCTGGAATGTTTTTTAAATGCATAAAGCTTTGTCCAGGCTTGAAAAATCCATCAAACTTTAAAATTTGGAATAGTTCAGATGGGCAGTGTTATTGATAAGGGGGTACACATGTTCCTCGTGTAAAGGGGGACACCAAAGTTTACGCGAGGAACATCCCTTTTGTAGAGTCATCATGTTGGGAAAATGTGAATATATTTATGAATCAAGTGTTTTTTTTGTCACAAGTGATATGTCATCAACAATTTTGTTGCGAAAATTTAATAAGGATAGCCTAAAATAAAGGAAAATCTAGCTTTTCAAATGGTAACTCTTAAATGTCATAATTTTTGCCCCCAAAAAAGCCCCAATTTTGTGTCGTTTTTTTGTCAACTATTGGGAAAATTAATTTCCATAATTCAATTTTGTGGGAAATATGTTATTAACTTAGTGACTGTGGCAAAATAAAAGCACAACAGTGACCATGTAGATTAAACTCACAAGACAGTTTCCATTCAAAGCATTTTCTTACCACTGGTACCCTAATTTATGGAATTACCCATTTAGTAAAGGAGCACACAAAGTTTCTTTCATTGAAAGAGCACAGCTCATGTATTCAATGAATATTCATTTTCCCACCTGGACCAACCAGTGAGCAAACACTCCCAGCTAGCTTGAAAATGGTGCCAAAAACAAATTGAAAATGACAAACTCATGTATGCAAAGTGCTGTGCTCTGACCAGACAGCATATATACTGTAGTTAGATGAGGTTTAATGTCCCAGTTTCCAACCAATTGGTTCAAATCGAGACGACCACGGCCTTCTTTCCATGGCTCAAGCATATATACTGTAAGGTTATGGGACTACTCTTGTGCTATCTGGAATCCAGCTCTTTTGCTTCCTACATAATTTTTGACCTTTGCATCAAGGTACTGTACATGGATGGAACTGTCCATTTGTGTAGTATGTAGTGTCTGCAGCAGGTACCCAGTTATGAAATTGCTACCTGGATCCAAAGTTCACTAACATAAATTGCACATGTGACAGAACACGTAACATGTTACTTTTTCCTGGCAAAATTTATCACCCACATGCCTAAGAACACTTGTTATGCCCATACGTAAGATACGTTGGTGTTATATTATATCAACGTGCAAAGCAAAATTTCTTATGACTTTACAACAAACTTCTAGCCTAACAGAAGTTTCAGGTACCCGGGGTACCCGACTGACCATCGACTTCAGGTACCCGGTTCCGCATTTTGGACCCGGTGTAAACACTAGTACTATGTGAGTTAAGTAGGAGTGGAATAGATCGACACTATCAAACAGATGGACTATGCTTCAATGTCATGAGTAACAGTTTGTCCTACACAACCTAAGTTTCCAGTGGAAAATGGCAAGGGCCTTTACCATCACAATTCCAATTTCTTCAGCTTTATGATTTCCAATGAAAGTCAGTGACAGAGCAAATATGGTAACAATGTTGACTTTGATTAAAGGTGAATAATGGCCATTTCTACTTGACCCTGAGGCTCATTAAATATCACTTCAATACTGCAAAGTAGACAGACACACTCAGTGACCCTGGGAATTGTAAGCACAACTTCAATCCCAATTCAAATCAAATTTTTGAACCGAGTCACAATTCTGAAAAGTAATAGATTCCAAATTTGAAATTTTATTTACAACACGAAACCAGTCATACACCAACATCAAATAAATTGTAGCATTTCTATCCTGTACTACACTTAATTATGTTTCTACTAGTTATTACACTGTACCCTTAGTTTTGGTTATTTCCTGAATCAAATGACATCAAGAAAATCATAAATATTATTTGAAAGTACCTTACATGATGTTTTGTATTTTTCTCAGGAAAAGTCTAAACAATGAGAAACCAACTGAAAATATGGGTGTTCCCCACATCTCCCATGACACTGAACCCAAGAAGACTTGGAAGTCTTGATTACTGTCTTGCGATGAAATCTCTTACTGGATTCCTGTACAGGAGTCATTGATTCCAAACTAGAACTCAAAAGTCACCAAAGCCTAAAAAGTTCCATACTTTTTCAACTTCTTAATTTAAAATTAACATACCACACATACACAAGTGGCAACAAGCTCCTTCACCGTCTGTCAAATGTCTTCCCAACAGAAACTGCAGACACTGCACACACATTAGTAAATTCACTGGGCTATAAAGTGAGCCATGTTTAAAGTTAAATTTGAGCAAAGGTCAAACAAGAGTTTCTAAACCACAGTAACAAAACTGTCAATATTTAAATTATCCCTTAAAACAAGTTCAACTGCAGGTCAAACGAGATGGACACAGGACATGTTTTACTGTCCTCTTGTGGTTTACCTGACAGTAAACTTGACCAAATTCTGAAACACTTAGTCCACCTTTTGTATTGAGAGGGAAGCAAGTATAATGGGTTTTTTAGTCTGTGACAAAATGACCCGTACGTACAGCTCTGTAAAAACATAAAATTGGCAAGTTTCAACATGTACCCTGATAAATGGTACTTTTTTTTGCAATAGTTTCCACAAGCAATTCAATAGGAAACAGACAAAATACTTGCAGAGCACAAAATGCTGGCATGTATATTGCATTGATAATACGTAGATTCCCCTCCTACCTGCATCATTGTTGTTGTTGTCATCAGGTTCCCGTCTGGATATCTTGTGGCAAACTGGTGTTGAGGCAATCATTTGATCCGGACAGCTCTCTTCACAATATTTCCTCTTTGTCACGTTATTATTCTGTAGAAAAACAACATATTTTGAAAAAATAACTTAAAGTTCAAAGAACCTCTTCCAAAACTTGAAATCTGTAGATATTTGCAGTATATCCTTCAGCTACTGAGAATAATTCTGAAACTCTCCAAACTTATGGTTTGGATATTTGGTAACACCAGACTTCACTACTTTGTCCACCTACACTACTATTTCACTGGCCAGTGTGTGCAGGCTTAAAGTAATGTGGGAGACAGTTTGGAAAGGTTTATGGATGTGGTCTAGGGTGAGAATTGTCTGGAAGGGGGGGGGGAGGGAGTCACCCTGAAAAAGCTGAAAAGGGGGAAGTTGTCAGGGTGGAAATTGTCGGAGGGGGAGTTGTCCAGTCATGATGAATGAGAGCTTTAACAAAGCAATGTTGTATAGGCCTACATGTAACTGTCTACTTCTTGGATAAGGGATGGGGGAGGGGGTAGGGAGAAGAGGACAGGAGTAGACTAAAAAATTTTTTGCATACACTTTCTTCTGCTGTCCTGTCTGGTGGCAAGGTTTGTAGAGTTCCACAAAGCCTCAAAAGTAAAAACGTCCCCAACCCCTCCTCAAGTTCCATTGAAAAATAAAATGGCATTATCGCCCTCTTTAAAGAAATACTAACCAATATTAATTATGATACTGTCTTAAACTTTTAATTGGTAAATAATCTCTCAAGCTGCAGTTTGGGAGAAATGTCACCCCCCCCCCCAATCCCAGACCTCAGCAGGACTTTGACCATTCACACAATACCTGTGAGAGATTATGTGTTAAATAGGGACATCTTCAAAAACAGCTGAATGGGTTAAAAACTGCTAAATGATGTCTGGAGGCAAGTTATGCACAAGAAAGCAGGTACATCATTACAAAACACTCAGTTAGCTACACTAAGTTTGGTCCATCCTTGACTTTCAAATTTTCAAAAAAGTTAATCAGATCTGGGCATCAGAGGGATTGCATTCACAAAGTTTTGGGAGACTCCCATGAAAAACCCTTGAAGTGTTGTGATATATGTGTCACACATCTAAAAAGGTAGTTAAGTTGTGCTGTAAGAAAGCACTTGTGTTTCTCTATCTCAAACCACTGGTCCATTACAATCCCTGAATTTCATTTACAACTTTTCAAAAATTTGATCAAATTCTGTAGACAAGAAGACTGCATGCATTAAGATTTGGGAGACTCCTGGAGAAATCCCACCGGGTGAAAGAGTGTGCATGTACAAATCTAGAGACAAGAGTGCAAGAAAGCAATCACTCACATAGTTTGCATCTCCGTTACAAAACACTCCATTCACTACTGGTCCATTATAATCCTTTATGGTTGTCGTCATTTTTATCACTTCTGCACATGCTGACACTTCCGGAAACTTTCTACAGACTTTGGCTTGATTTGGGCGTGACCGTCGTCTACGCCTTGACATGGTCTGTGAAAGACAATGCAATTAATATATTGATCTGATGAACTGTGAAGTCATTTAAACCTTCATTTGCAAAGAGATATTAACAGCAGAGGCATTTACTAACTGATAAACCATTTTAAAATACAATGCCTACAAATTACCCTGGCACCTGCAGTGTAGTAAGTCCAAAACCATTCTGAGGATGTACAGTTATGTGGAATTAAGAATTACCACTTTCCATAAAATGTACCAAAAAAAATGCTAGTACTTTTACACGAAATTGACACACATCAAGGGACATTTGCTGTAAGTACTGTTCGCTTTGATTCAATTGGGGCCAATTTTTCTAATGTTTAGCAATGATTGCTAATGCTGCTATTCATAGCTAAACCATGAACCCACTGCAATGTAGTGATCAATTTTTGCAGTACAGTCTACTAACTTCTAGCAACCAATTTTGTATCACAAAGTTAAGGCTCTTGCCATTGGTTTTTAAAGATGATTGTTACAGTGCATGAGAAATAAACTTATTGCTATCGGCTATGAGCAATATAAAGTCATTGCTACCCTATTAACCATGATTTCTAGTTAAGTGATTAAGCAATCATTGCTTAAGCTGATGTAAATGATCCCTCACTGACAGGGTTAGTAATAAACCCCATCGGGAGCATTTAAGAAGGTATTAAAATTTAAGTCCTGTCGAAAGGACATCTTCCCAACATTGTGATCTTTAAACTGATTTCAGATGATGTGAGTTTGAACTTTAGTAGGAAAGTGATACATCCACCATTCTGTAGTATACACAGAGCTTGATAAGCTTTACTACACACTTGTATGTTTATTGTTTACTAAGAATGTGAAATTCAAGTGAAGTCCTTTTCACACATACGAGATCTAAAAGAGTATACCGTGCATCTAATCACTTTACCATAGGTATTGTTAATACTGTATTAGTACAGCACACGTGATGAACCAAGAACATACAACACTGCTGTCACTAGTACTGTGAGATGATCCTTCTGACTTGATCTGCTGTTTGCTTATGAATTTCATACAGAAAATACAGTTAGGTGATCCTCCAATCATGGAAGCACTAGTACCACATGTGATCAGGTCATGTCTCTCTCACACATTAGCATGGGTGGAAAGAGTTGGGAAGCTGGGAGGCTCCTTCCCAGGAAATTTGGGTATTTGGAAGGAATTAGTTCAAGGGAAATTTGCCTTACTTGTACATAAAAATATGTAAAGAATTGTGGACAGTTTTCCACCCCTCTCCGCAAATAAACATTTTTTCCAGTCCTGCATATTATGGTAGCAGCCCAGTCAATGTAACCATTCACTGAAATATCAGCTGAAATTGAAAGTAACAATCTCTTTTTTTCTGTCTCAAGTATTTTACACAATTTTCTTTTTTATAACAGCACAAATTTTTCAAACCACAGAAAATCTTAACTTCCATCAATTAAGAATTTTAGATTATCAATAAAAAAAAATGATATTTAAGTTGCATACGATTAAAATTACAGGAAGTGGACTTCACATACCCAGGTAAAACAAAAATTCAGACTGGTATGACTACTCCTGTTTACCCATACAAGTGTAGCAATGAAACAAATCTCAACAATACTTTAATACACAGCCAGAACAATACTTAAAGTACCGTACGTGAGTAATAATATGGGTCATAAGATATCATCAGTGGAAAAGTCTGGAAATCTAGGAGGCTCCTTGCTGGGAAATTTTGGTATTTGAAGGGATATTTTGGCCGTTTTATGCATAAAGACAAGTAAAAAATTGGGGGAAATTACACTTGCTTCCCATTAAACATAATATTTTTGAGCCCTGATAAAATATATTACCCCGAGATGTACACTACCAAATACATAATTGCCAGTAATAATGTAAGGAGGATGCTTTTCCTTGCAATTAAGTAAACTTACATGTGAGGATATCATACCATAAACCTGTCTATGCATTTAACTCAGACGTGACGGTTCAAGGGATCTGCTGTAAGCTTACAAAATACAACTATTTTAAAGGGAAGCTTTTAAGAAGTTAAGGCACCACCTGCAATTCTGTAGAACTTGAACTTTGACTTTTATAACCCCTTGCAGAGTATTCTGTTGCCTGAAAGACATTGCTTGAATTTACTAGGAAACGCCACTCCAATGTATTGCAGTAGGTATAAGGCATGGGCTGGCTATCAGAACCTCCTTCAGATTGGCAACTCCTGACCTGCAGAAGAGTTGTGACTCCATTTTAAGTCACAACTCCAGTGGAATTTTCCATAAATAGTATTTTTTAATTCTAAAATGTTGCATATATTGTCTTCCTCGACAAGTTTCACAAAAATATTACGGAAAATTCTTGACACTATTGCTTGCTTGATGACTGTAGGGGTTATAATTGTGGACAGGAGGTGGCGATTTACAGTAGATTACTACAGTTACCCCTCCAGGGATTCTGCCAGAAACTCAAAAAAGGGGGGGGATTTATCACTGCTAAGCCTAGAGTACAAATTGATGCCATCCTTGGCCAAAGCTGCAAGTGGGTTCAGGGGGGCAAAAGCTTGCTTCAAGGCTCCTATAAGGTGCAATTGGAAGGGTTTTTTATGTAAGTTCAAAGATTGCTGCAAAAGTGTCCTCTTCTTAAGTAAGAAACCAAGGTATTGGCATTTTTTTTATAAATTATGGAAATAAAAATGGGGGGTTTATCCTCCTTCTGGAATGGGGGGACAAATCCCCTCTTTCCCACCCTTCAGAGAAACCCTGCCCTTCAGTTGACCACTGTGATTCTCTAACATCAGCATCTCAACCACACAGTGTCATTCATGAAGGCCTAGCCTTTGCTTGCCTACATACAATCATGCTATGAACAGCATATTCCTTGTTCAGTCATATCCCTACTGCCTGCCCAAGTGAACACTGAACAAATTCTTTTGCATATTCATAGAAATATGTGGCCTCAAGACTGGTTCATTGTTAGTAAATATTCAAAAGCATGCAACACCTGGTCCCATTTAAATCATGCAGAAGCCTATGCCACCCACAGAGCTGGCATATCATTGTAATACCCACTCCCTGGTATTTCCCACTGCACAGGCAGTTATGCAACACAGTAATAATAAGACTTCTCAGGTTTCAGTCTAAGCTTTTAGTTTTGCGACTACAGGCTAGGAGTACACACACTTCATCAAAACAATTGCACGAATAATGAGAGAGTACATGAATAAGTCATATTATGGTAATGAAGGTTGCATCTAAAATTGGACGCAGTCCTCTTCGCTTGGGCAGATGGTGGTTTGGGAAGCTGAGGAGCTGAGCAAACAGAGTCCGCTCCACGGGGAAAGCCTATGCCTAAATATGCATTCAACAAACAAGTACGGTATGTGTCTCCACCTCACTGTTAAGAATGCAAGTTGGAGTCAAGACTCCCATGGATGGGGGTTCTCTAACAAATACTGGGGTCAACTATTAAGGATGTAGTACTGTAGGCATACAGTACATGCAGCCTTCCTCCACGATGCTACTTTGTCAACAAGAATTTAATGAAATATTCCAACCAATAATTTACAGTATCACAAACTAGTAAAATTACACCAATAAGCAAGTGACAACTTCCTGATTAAATTTGTTAACATGTGCACAGTAGCACCTTCTGTATAAATTGTATACATTTGCTACCCTCAAGTAGTATGATTTTCACTAAGTTAATCACAGAGAAATCAAAAAGATTCCTAAAACCTGCTATACACAATCCAGGGAAATACAAAATTATTCCACAGCTTTATTCATCTCTCTTTATCCCATTTCTACAGTCTCTTGCAGCAGACAATCAACAGAGGGTGAAAGTTCAAAATTCCCAAAACTCCCTGGTTTGGGAATCTACGAGCCCCGATACTTACAGGTCTCCTATTTACACTTTGTTATCCCCATTTACTCCCAGTAAGTCCCTGGCAAGCTTTTAATAGCACACTGGCTCCGGGTGACTTCTGGAAGAGGTCACCTGGAGGGTCCTTTTCATGAATGTCATCATCCCTAGGATGATGCATTTCTAATAAATATCACAATTTCCTCAAAAAGTAATAAAACACACCAACTCAGGCACAGCAACTCTGACCATGGTTCCAATAAATAGCTATAAATAAAGGTCTACACATATTGTTAAAGTTCATGTGAAATTCAGTGTGCAATCCCAATCAGATGTGCACCTTTCAATTTTCCACTAAGGGAACTACGAAAGAAAAAAAAAATGGAACTTTTTAAACTCTACACAAGTTAACTTAAACCAGCTATTTTCATTTACAAAATTTTGCTAGACTTTTTAAGTTGGTAAACTATCACATACAGTATCTTGTACCAGACCTCTTTAGGAGACTGACTGCTTCAAAGGCTCTATCTCCATGTGACTTGCTGGGAACATGTATACAATTGAAATGAAGTCTTTTATGAGTTTTATAATGACCCCCAGGAACTCACAAGGAGTGAAGAAGGAGAGATGATCACAAAATACGGTATAAGACAATGAAGATAAGACACTAAGCATTAACGAGATGACTTCTGAGAAAAACAACTGTGCTTTGAGAGCCCCAAAACCTCTGAGACACAAGGAATTGTGTGGATAGCAAATGAGGACCATTGTTAGTGAAAGATGGCAGACATGGGGGGGGGGGCAGTACTAAAGTTATCTGGGGAAGCCTGTGAAGTGCAAACTGAATACAAATTAGATCATGTACAGTAGCAAGGGGGTAAGTATATTTCTAATGAAATTAGATGATCTAATACAAATCAGATCATGTACAGTAGCAAGGGGGTAAGTATATTTCTGTGAAGTAATTGATCATTACCTTAATGTAATCAGTACAGTAGCATTCCACACAGAAAAACTTGCTGTTCTTTTTCCTGTGCCGACCGACTGCAGTGGTCAAGTGGTTAGAGCATCCGACTTGCAGCCGGAAGGTCTAGGGTTCAAATCCTGGCCGGGTCATACCAAAGACTTTAAAAATGGAACCTACTGCCTTTGTGCTTGGTGCTCAGCATAAACAATGGAGTAGGGAAAACAAGCCAGTAAGCCAGTGAGCCACAACTGGAAAAAAGGCTGTGGTCGTCTCGACTTGAACCAGTTGGTTGGAAACTGGGACGTTAAACCTCATCTAACCAAATCTTTTTCCTGTGCTTCAATATATGACCATTGAAAACATTTTCATATCTCACACAGAGCAAAGTTATGAATGTACCTGTTCCAAAAATTGTTAAAAATTCTTGTAAAATTCACCTTTACAGTGACAATATTCTCCTTTAGACTTCCTTATTTCCTGACTGAGGTAAAAAAAAAAGAATACATGGATGCTACAAAACTAAACACTTACATACCCCCCTTCACGTAATCTTCCTGCCGTTTTTAGGAAAGGAGTAAAATGGCCTTCACTAGTACCGTTATAACACATACTGTAAAGACCATCAAGGTTTGACAAATAGGAGTATCTAAGAAAGGTTTTAAGCCAAAAAATTAATTTTCATACCTGAAAAAGGAACTAAATCTACACAGTTTGGTGCAACTTCCATTCAAATCGGACATGCAGTACTTGAAATATCAGCAAAGGAAGTTACTACTGTACATTTGTGACCCAAAGTGAGCTTGAAGCAAGCAGGGGTTACATTACTTCCTCACATTGATGAGAAATGCTTTGTTTCCTTTGTTTTTTACTCTATTGTGCTGACCTTGAAGTTAACAGGGAAAGGAGCTCCTCATGGGGAATTTGAAGTCTGCAAATTCCCTTGCCTCTCATGCATTCCTATTCCCTTAACGTGAGGTTATGATGTCATAGATGTGCTTGCTTCAAGTTCACTTTGTGTTGAAAATGTGACAACTTTAACTGCTCATATCTTGAGAACCACACATCGAATTTCAATACAAATTTCACCAGAGTGCTTAAAATAAGTACCCCTCTGACATATCAAAACTTGATTCGAGGTTAGACCCTTCTTTTAAGTACCTGACTGATATAGTGATAACCAAGTGCTGTAAGTGGACACTCAGACAATGATCTGGTGGTTCTCCTTTAGACTTCTCTACTTCCCGACTGAGATAAAGAATAAATGGATGTTACAAAACTACCCCCTTACCTACCCCCTTCATGTCATCTTCCTGTGATTTTTAGATAAAAAGGGGTAAATGGCCTTCATCATTAGTAATGTTATAAAACATTAAGACCATGAAGATTTGCTGATAGGAATATTAAGTACCTGACTGATATAGTGATAAACAAGTACTGTAAGTGGACACTCAGACAATGGTCTGTGACAGATGTGCTGGCTGAAGGACAGTGACTGCAACTAAAATGATCCGAGATAAACTGCAAATAATGAAGGTCTACTTGTGTCTAGAATGGAGAGTTAATTCACAGATATGGGAGGACTGAATTTGTGGAAAGTTCCAAGTGATAATTGGTTACAGCCTAAAACCTTTAAATGGCAATGTAAGGATTAAACAACCACAGTCAGTAACACAACATGTAATTGCCCCAACCTTACACATAATTAAACCTAAATTTGATTTAACTGTGTTTACGGTCTTGTACCTTTTGACAATGAAATCCAATCTTTTACTTCCCCTTAATATTTTACTACACTAGTTATTGTCCTGACATCATTTATCTGTCACAAATAGCTCTATTGTATAAACTGAACTGTACCCTTTTTTAAATTTCAATATACAGTAGGACCTATGCATTATTTGTTAGATCAGTAAAAAGTTCCTTGGTTTGTTTATCACAAATTTTCAATCATGAAATCACTGATTTTCCAACTCTCACAATTATGCAGATCTTTGAATTAATTTCCAGCCAACAAATTTTTCTAGTCTCTTGTCACTGGATACGTAAATAGGCTACATGCATGCAGGTAGCAGTGTTTACTGCTCATTTTCAATAGCATTGCCCACTGTACACATAGGTATCTCAGGACAGTGACTGCTGTTGACTCAAGAAAGCTAAATGCAAACACAAAACACACACAGGTACACAACACACACACAATAAGCTATTAGAAGTCTGCATGAGCATGACACCACTGTATTCATTCCGACATAACGACTCCTGATTGGCTGGGGGTAACTGTCAATGGATCTCTATAAACAGACCAGAAGCATGCATTACAGTTCTTTCTACATATCAGCCCATTCTATTCTTTTATACTTACAATATACTGTATGCCTGATGGTCTAAGGGAAGATCTAAATATATATTAAGCTTATGGTGTGATTAGTCTTGACTGCCACACAACTGCTAAACCTGTAACGATTGTCAAGCTACTTCCTGTGTCAGGAGACGTTCATCATCTCATTTGCTGAGCATACTTCCTGTACACAATGGAGACACACTAAGTTGTCCTTCATATTGCCAAACTCAAAATCAGTTTATGTAAGAAACACATGACTGATTAGCAATGCTCCTACTAAACTAGAGCACCAATGGTGCTGAAGCTCATACCTTCAACCAATTAAGGGTCCCTGGATTCTTGTCTTTGTTAGTACAAGCATCATATGACTTTAAGTGACGTCAAATGGCTTATCACCCCAAATCTCACATACCCTGATGGCACCTTCCTGAATGTCACAAAAAATATGTCATGCTATCTTTGCTTTGTAAGTTGTTTCATGAATACAATTTAAGAAAGCAAAAGCCCCTAGGGCCCATCTTCGGCATTGGACCCTAAATTTCAAGTATCATTATGACAAACCACCAACATTGTACAAGAAAATCTATAGTTGAAGATGCACTTTTGCACACTTCATAAAAGAGCCATAGGGTCCACATGGGCTTTTGGACCAAAATTCCACAAAACCAGAAACAGATCACTAGCCAAGCATCATTATAACAGACCGTCAACTCTGTTAAACATTAACTGGAGGAAAAGTTAATTACTTGCAATACTACACAAAATGGACCCTATGGTCCATCTTGTGCCTTGGACCCCAACTTGTTAAACACCCTGAAGGTACCACTACCCGAATATAATTATGACAAACCATCAACATTGTACAAGAGAATCTGCAGGAGTAAGCAATTTGCAAAATGTCATAAAAAGGGCCATAGGGCCCATATGGGACCCAAACTTCCAGAACACCATAAAAAGATCACTAACCAAGCATCATTATGACAGGCCTTCAACTCTATTTAACATTAACTGAAGGGGGAATTGAACATTTTGCAATATTTCACAAAATGGACCCTAGGGTACATTGGGCCTTGGACCCAAAATTTCTGTCCACCCTAAAAGAACCATTAACAGAGGATCAGTATGACAAACACACCCACGTGCTCTAACAATGCACACAGAATGGAAATACCCAATGGAAATCCCATTAAGCAGCTCCCTTTAAACTAACCTAAACAACTGCACAGGATTGACCTCTTCTACACAGACAGTTTTAAAGAGGGTGCAGTACAGAGAAAAATAGGTAGTAAAGTGATTTTGTGAGACTGGTAAAATAGAGGGGTGGCACAAAATTGGTTAGAAAGGTATCAAAAGTATTCTTCATCCCAAATTCGAGAAGTAATTTGTAAGGACCATGAACAGAGCTTCATTATGACAAACCATCAACACTGTACAACACAATTTGTAGGAGAAAAAGTATTTTGTAAAATTTCATAAAATGAGCCATTGGGGCCCACATGGGACCTTAGACCAAAATTCAAGAACACCATAATAAGATCACTAACCAAGCATTCTAATGAGAGGCTGTTACCTCTCTTTAAACATTAAATAGAGAAGAAGTTAATTACTTTGCAATATTTCACAAAATGGACCCAACGGTCCATCTTGGGCCTTGGACTCAAAATTCCTGAACACCCCGAAGGGACCAATAACAGAGTAACATTATGGCAAACCATCAACATTGTACAAGAGAATCTGTAGGAGGAGAAGCATTTTGTAGAATTTCATAAAATGGGCCCTAGGGTCCACATTGGACCTTGGACCAAAAATTCCTGAACACCCCAAATGGCCCACCAACCAAGGAACATTGTGCCCAAGTTTCAAACAAATCCATGAAAGCATGTGGGAGGAGAAGCATTTTGAACAAGTGTGGACAGATAGATAGATAGATAGATAGATAGATAGATAGATAGATAGAGTGACGCCGCGTGATCACAATAGCTCACACCAGCATGCTGGTATGAGCTAAAAATGAAACCAGAAGAATCTACCCCTCCCGCTCCCTTCCAAACATACTGGAGAAAGTTTATTAATAATTTGGTAATTTTTGAATGTTACGCCTATGTGTTTTGTTCTTTCTGACTGAATAGTTTTAAAAAAGGCTTAACAAAAGCACAACTTACACACTTGAATATATGCAAAGGCATAGCAATTGTAGCCAGAATCCCTAAAATGAAGTCCATATTCAAACGTTGCTAATTCTAGGAAGCTATCAGTTTGTTTTTCCACATATTAGTATTCATCAGTCACTCTCAAGGATATCGTCGACCAATTAATGCAATTAATGTAGGACATTTTGAAGAAATTCTGAAATGCAGCCTCTTTTTCATAGTTCACAACCATGTGGCCAACTGTGGGGACTGTCTTTTTCACGTTTCACCTCCATCAATAGTTTAACATAAGTTTCTGACTTCCTCCACTGCAGTAATTTATCAATTCTAATTACCAACAAGTACAAGCAGAGGCAGAGGAAATAAGTTTAACCAATTAGCCTTGAACACGCATCCCACTTCCTTGTTAAAGCCTTGATTTTATGAGGTCAAACATTTGACCACATTTTTGTTTTCCTGTATCAAATTTACTAGAGCAATTACTCAACAGTTATGGTAAAAGGATTCACCTCGAAGTTATGGGATAAATTTTATCTTTAAAGTCTGCCTACTTCTCACAAGGTAGGCAAATGTACAGTAGTCATCCTAACTGCAATTATTATATCCTAGTACGCAATCTCAGAAATGGCCCACGACAATCAAGGAACAAATTTTATTTTTTTTTCTCTCTCTGAGGGGATCTTTTTCAAAAAAAGATACTGGAAAAATACACCTTAGGAAAGCTTATGGGGAATATTTTGGGATCCACAACAGCTTACTTTACTGCTTCTGTTGGCAATTATTCACATTTCAGGCAGGGAGGAGAGCTATTTGCATAACATTTAATACATTTTTGCCTTACTCAATATGTTTCCAGAGGTGACTTTGGCTACTATGGGGTCACATAATCTATCCCACCCCATTATTTTGTTAGCTGGTGAAAAAATATTTTTTTACTGAATTGTTCAATTCATGCAGGATAACTACTCTACTTGATGAATCTGTGAACCCTACATACTTCCCCTTTTACAACTGGATTGCCCCATGTCTCGTGGAATATTGTTTGGTAATGCTTCTGGATCAACACTACATGACACAGTAGCTACTTAACCAAATGCCTGCTCTATTTGCCCTTGCCTCCTTGGCCCCCGGAGGATAGTCCTCAGTATATGGGGCAGTCCAGTAGTTGTAATGGTTGACGTATGTAGGAGCCAAATAGGATTAGCTGGTTTTATTCACCGAGCTGGATGGCGATCACAATTACGTGATTTACATATTGACTGCAGAGGAATATAGATATAGGGAGTTTGCCACAAAGGTCAAAAGGTCAAATTCAGTAGACATGCTGGTTGTTCTGGAGCACACTGTGCCATGTACCACATTGCTTTAGTACATGACCTAGCATCCGCGTGTGCTGCTTGTCCTCCATAAGGCAGTTGCATTAGTTGACTTTTGCACATGTGAAACCTCCCTACACTGTACCACCATTTTATCAACCTTCACCACACTTAGTTCAGAAGAGCACTAGGGCTGCGACGGTTAAACGGTTAACCGGTTAACCGACCGATCGATCGGTTAACCGACCGCCAAGTGTTGTTTCGTTTAACCGTTTTTGCATCCTAATAAATCTGTCGCCGCAGTTCACCATTATACCTAAACTCGTTAATGGAGTAAACCGCAGAAGTTACTTGCCCAAAACCACGAAACAATGGGTAAACTTTGGATGAAAAATTACAAAAGGTTTAAAAAAAGACCTTTATAAAGTCAGTTGCACAGTCTGCATTGCGTTGCTTTGACTGGTATATCGATCCGTTCGCCCCATGATCTGGGAGTGGTTTGCCGAAATAATGTGACAATAAACTCTTTCACGCAACTTTTGAAAAGGATTAAAATTATCAAAGGTGCAGGGATTAAACTATGAAGTACACGCTACAACAATCCACCATAGCTTTTAAAGTTTGGATCACCGTAAACTTGAAAGATAAGACTAAAAAAGTTACCTCTAGACGGCAGAAAAATGTATGCTTAATATCGTTCAAGATAAATGCACTTCGGGAATTTTCCCGGGCTTAACTTCCAAGGTTACGTGTTTACAGTTCATCAGTCTCAAAACATAATGCAATCTGCACAAACTAGTGACCAAGCTATGTAGTCCTGGGCTTAATTATGCAACCCTCGCTTGCAAGCCTTGTAGGCGCAACTAAAATATTTGTACCTACGTTAGCCTCCCCATTTTAGCTGACTTAATAATTTTAACAAAAACCGATTAAACATTTTTATAATTTTTTCAACGTTACTATAATTCCTGGAAAAGTTTCAACCCCCAAAATTCGCAAAGATGAGTGAAATTCTTTCGGCCATTTCATTTTATTAATCCCAAATCATAAAATATGGAGCATTCCAATGGTGAACTTCATGAATAATCATGTCATTTTCGAACATAATTTGCTCAGTTCGTTGGACTTGCTGAACGAACCGGCGCACTGCACTTGCGTGCATTGCACAGTACAGTATTTGTAATTAGCAGAGCTGATTGAGCTTGCTGAACGAACCGGGCCGGCCGGCCAGCCATGTGCTTCGCTGCTTCGCACGTTGCATGAACGAACGTTCATGACATACCGTACGTACATTGTACAGTACAGTATTGCGTACGAGGCAACTATGCCCGAGTCCTGTTATAACATAAAGTATGAGGGTAGCTGCTGTTATCGAAAAGTTTTGCCGTTCATAATTACGAAGAAACTGGTATTTTCAGTAGGTATTAGGTAAAAAGGCATGCGATGTAAGACAAGTTAAAATTCAACGTTACAATTTTTTACGGAGCATGTGGTAATACATATGGGTAAAAATTTTCACACCTTTTACGACATAACGGTGCTGGAATTCTTTGCAGACACGTGTATTAATGAATTGCAGCAAGGTCACAATGCACACTATAGTACGTTTGTGCTCGACACTGCTCTAGGCGTGTGTGATACTGTATCGCTGTAGCCGGAGAAGTGTGCCTTGAATTGCGATAATGCCAGTGATATCCATAGGCTTCTCATCTTACGGTGCTATGTTAGACCGCAAAAATCTCGCAAACGGTAATCAGTGGCATAACAAAAAGTATGCATGTTTGTGAAAAGTTTGAATAAATGCGTGATTCGCCCATGCGTACGAACTGCTTGCCAAAACATCGCAACTAATGCAAACGTTTTAACTTGCACGCTACTTCGACGATCATCACTACCGGCGCCATTTTAAGTGTAGAAACCTTGGTATTTAAAGTAGTGGCGCTCTTCCGAAATGTTTATTTTGTTTATATACCTTGACTTGTTTTTATTTTCGGTTAACCGTTAACCGATCGGTTAATAAAAACGGTTAAACGGATAGTGAATTAACCGGAAATGCACAGCCCTAAAGAGCACCTATTTAGAAACAAAACCAACACATGGCGAATTTCTAAAAAATTAAACATGTACTTAATATCGTACAAGGCATTCACATTGTCACATGTACTTTTTAATTGACCATCACAACTTGGACTTAACCAGGCTTAGTTGGTCATTTACAGCAGTGCTAGTCCCTGAGACTCCTTGACTGTATCTGAGCATTTTTGCTATGTAATTTCTGAACTGCTCAGTGATGTATGAAATAGATTCAGCAGGATGTAATAATTGTGAACTAATTGATAGCACTGTGTAAATATGACACATGTTCAAAATAGACTTCTTCAATTTGACCTCTTTTTACATGTGGATGCTGTACTATATTAGAGAAAGCATAAGTACTGAATCACAGCCTGCAATGGTACTTTGCAGGAGATATTGTGTTCCAGAGTCCTTCATTTGATAGCCTACCATTTTCTATAATATGTATGTTTATGTTCCACTAGAATGTTGCAATTTGCAAAGTATAATCTCTTACCTACTGTTGTAGTAAGACACAGAATGGAATGAACAAAACCTTAAAGTGGCTATGCCACGAGTAAATTAACCGTTTAAACCCTTTGGTATCTTTAGGAATATGTTTTCTACAATGAAAATCATCCATTCTGTTTTTTTACAACTCGTTTTTCTGCTCGAAAACTGAGAAAAAGAACACCCTCTTCCAGCCTTGAAAAGTTACTCTTCCCGAAAACTTTCAAAATCTTGTTACGTCATGTGACGTCACTTTAGGAACTGCTCGTTGTTTGCCGTGGTATCTTTCGGACATTTGATACAGTGTTTGCATTCCATTGTACCGGTTACCAAGGTTGATACAATGTAAAACCTGCGTGAAAAGTTGTAAATTTTGGAATTGTTTTCCCCATTCTCGTGCTTACCAGTTGTTTTGGTCAAATAAATGCATTTCACGCAGGTTTTCATCTTCGTGTCATGATAAGTAGCTGCATGTACAAACATTCACAAGCAACAGCATAGGTACACAGCATACAGTAACAGCATATCTGATACTACACAATGTATCACCAGTACTGTTTCGTATTAGATACCATGTAAAATCAAGTTTAATACTTTCTTTGGAATGGCGAATCTGAGCCAGCACCGTACTGTTTGAGGTTGTAACTTGTAGAGAAAGTGGTTCTTCATCGGATCAAGGAGTTGCCATCTAATGGCAGCTCCCTGATCGGACAGGAATGTCAGACTGTCTGTAAAGTGAGTTTTCTTGCATTTGAAATCAGAGCATGGCGAAGGCAAAGGCGATACGGAACAAGACGTCAGTGGTGCAGATGGGGTGAGTAATTCGTTACGGTGCATAGACATGTATCGATTTGAGCCTGTTACTGGTGAGGTGAAATTACAACACCACAACAATTTCAGCATAAGCAATTGAAAGAGACTTGAGTTTGAAAAGTTTTATGTAGGCAGTCAAAACATGAACTTTAGGTTACTTTCGTGCAAGTGTCAGTGGAAATCGTGGAACTAGCCTATGATCGAGTGTGCACAGTATTTTGCTGGCTGCTGCCAGTCCACTCAATGTATATATTACTGCAGACCAGTGTTGTAGTACCCGTACCCGTACTCATACCCGTACTCGAGTACAAGTTTCCGTACTCGTACCCGTACCTGTACTCGTGAACTGGCACCCGTACCCGTACCCGTACTCATGATTACTTTTTCCTCGGACCCGGACCCGTACCCGTACTCATGACTTGGTACCCGTACCCATACTCGTACTCATGACCTGGTACCCGTACCCGTACCCGTACTCATGACCTGGTACCCGTACCCGTACCCGTACTCATGGTCCCGTACTCACACTACAACACTGCTGCAGACCGAACAGTACACTGCCAAGTTTTTTTGTTCTTCGGTTATGAATCAAGAGTATTTGTAATTAGTAATAGCCTACTGCAGCCCCAAAAATATAACAGACCGACACCACTCTCCAAACAGACAGAATAAAGTTCAAATTCGAGACATGCCGCGAATTACAATCATTACTATCTCTTAACAACCCTATGTATGCTATGCTGTACGCCAGGTTCGGTATACGGAGGCTGGTGTTCCTAACATGACGTCATTATTGTGTTGGCTTGAAATCCCATTTTCAACAGTCTATTTTTTTATGCAATTTTTTGAAACATTTAATTTCTTTTTAATGCTCAAGGCTGTAAAGGTGATGAAAACAGTTTTGGAAAGAGCTTTTTGTGTACTTTAGGCTAAATTAGTCTCCCGTCACTCCAATTTACATGTCATGGCCTCTTTAAATATTCACTTTACTGTAAAAAGGTGTTGGTTGTGAGAAACTAACATTTAAAGCATTTTAGGCACAGTTGTTCAACAAGACCGGTTTTAGTGGTAGGTACAGTAGAATCCAAGGAAAGATTCCAAATAGAGTGTACACTTTGAGTAAATCTTCTCATACTGTAGATGAAAACAGTGGGGCATATTGGTGAACATACAGTAAAAGTACATGTATGTGAAACTTTGAAAATACCACAAAAATGGCCCTTACTTGCAATTTCCTTTTAAATTTGTTAAAAATTTTCCAATATGTACTTCATTTGGCAGTGGAACTTCACTTGACAAAATAAGGTGTAAACTGGCAACCCTGCTCCCGCCCACTAGAGTAAAACTTCTTATGTTAAGCTCTATTAAGCAGTGAAGTGGGTGATTCTTTAAATAAGGGGGACCATTTTGTCACATTTGGGTAAAATTTCCAATTCTAGAATTAAAAGGTAAAACAAATGTGAATCTTCCAGATAATGTCTTAGTACTGGAAATATGCAAACCATGTTCAAAGTTTGAAAAACATATATTCATGGAAAAGTTATTGGTCAAACAGGGTTCAGTTTTGCCCGTGTAACAGGGACACCAAACACAGGTTTTCCATGAGATACGAAACAGATTACTTATTTCCGTAAGAAAAGGGTCTGCAATGTTAAAGATGGTTTGCAGGGTGATCTTCTATAGAACGGAAATGCAGTTTCAATGAGGAGATTGCTTTTCCTTTGGAAAATACCCTTCTTAAAAGTGGGACACCATTTACTGTCCAACGGTGTCCCTGTTACAAAGTGAAAGTTAAATCTCGAAACTTTGCTGTGCACAACTGATTACAATTTGGCAAACTAAGCATTTCTTGATAGTGATCATAATTTAGTACAAAGGAAATATATCAGAATAATTGTGAATATTCCAAGCTAAATATTAGTAAAATGATGAATTATTTTTTGTGTAACAGGACACCAAAAAGTTACACGTAATGTTACACGGGGCATCATTACTCTGATCACAGTGCCATTCCATCTCGCAGACACAGAATTAGTGAAGCTGCAAATATTGCAAAGTACTATACAAGTGCTTCCTAAAAATGCATCTTGCTACTATTCTAAAATTTTGGGGTTTCACACAGTTCATTTTCAAAATGAAAAGTGCTTTACTACGTTTGTCAATGTAATGCCCTTGGTGTCTAAGTTGTAATACACATGTATGAGAAAAAAGTCAGTTTTTGGACATAACATCATAACCACTAATATCTACACTATGTTTTTTTAAATTTTAGAGTATGTCAGGCATCATTATAGCTTATGACTGGGACCATCTTCTACTAATCCAATGCTTCTATGTACTTACAATTTGAAGATTAAATATGTGACAATGTAATGTTGGACACCAAATCTACTGACCCCCTTGTTTAAAAATATCACCTGGGTGCAATATTCTGAAACCAACATCCCACCTGAAGCAGAGGATAAAAGCACTGTCAACTGCTTCGAAATTTATGTAGCAGTGTGGCTACATACCTTCTCACTCATCACATACATTATTTTTCCCTGCCCACCCACCTAAAAAAAAAGACATCTGATAAAACTCTGAAGCATCGGTCACTAAACCCTGCATGCGCACGCATCATGACCGGATATAGTACTTTCTAACGTCAAATTCTACACCCCCCAGATCTCAAATAGAGATTTACATGCCATGAAAGGAAGAAGACCCTTTGCCAAGAAATAAATCTTTAAATCTTATTTTGGTTGCATCTTTTAAACCATGTGAAAGTAAAATTAATTGTTGAACTCTGTTAATTCCTCCAGTCCAGGCCTATCATACAATATGCTAAGGTATAAACTTACAGTACATTATGAAGAAGGGTTCTGCCAAAGATTGCTGGAAAGCCAGTAGCTACAGTATTTATCTGGGTCCTTTGCGAGGGTCCAAATATAAAATGTGGTACAGGTTGCCCTTCACACCAAATAGAATGGGCCATACCTTTCAACAGATGACAAATTTTCTTCCAATGAAAGCAAAAAAATACACCAGGCTTAACCATTCCCAGTAAGTATGGTGCAATTCTATGCCTGTCATAAAAACAAGTTGTTTAGTGTGTTGGTGGAAGTTAATTGGAAAACATGAAAGGCTGGAAAAAGTTAAATATGACTAGAAGGAAGAAACTACTAGTCTACTTAATTTTACTCTGATAAATCTTAAATCAGTGACAGTCCGGAAGGAAATAGCACTTTCTGAGCTTGTGGTCAATATTTCTTAGACCTGGTGGGTAGATCTCTGATGAAGAATACATACTTGTAAGGGAAATGAAAGGTGATTTCTAAGAATTAGTATCACTGTTTCAAAGTTAAGGTGGGATGACTGCATTTAATACTCCCTCTGAGTTGAAACATAAAATATGACTGTTTGTGGTTATGAAAAACTGCTTTGCTACACCACAACAACCTCAAAAACTTAAAGAACTGAATATTTCTAAAATATATAAACTTTTAACATCTGTAACTTCAACACTATTCAGTGTAGAGTAACACTACATGTAAACGTACTGTTATATCAACAAATGTATGAAAGTGTATTTAACGATTCAAGCCCATAGTGACACTATTAAAGCCCTAATATTAAATGAGAGCATTGCTTCAAGTTATCACCAAGATGAAACTAGAAATTTGAATTTGCATGGCAAATCCGACGTAGCCTCTCCGAGAAAGAGGTGTGGGAGTTGTTTTTCAATCGGGAGAAAGGAGATGGAACATAAGGCATATTAATTAACCGTGTGCCAGAGAAATTTTAATTTTTATAAGCAAGCTCATTAACTTATGGAGTTATTTTACGTAAAATGTCCTGAAAGTGCAGGTAGCTAAGCATGATAAAACAGTGGGTACCGAGGACTTAAAGATTATTATTAAAGATATTATTATTCAAGTGAATTGAATTTATTTTATCAGTTGCTTTGCGGGCCAGATGAATTAGTGGTCTCACGGGCCGGAGGCTAAACGAACCCACATGCCGGAGGTTCCTCACCCTTGCTGTACTGAGCCACCGTACATACCCTAATGATCTACGTGCTAGTGCCCCGGTAGGCTACTTACACATACCGCTGTGTTGTTTTAACGATGGACATGAATTCATTCATTTTACATTGACAGCGGCAGGAAGGTCCCCAATTTTCCCTCCAGATCTCAAAGTCGTAACTTTTGGCAATTTAATAAACATCGGTATGCCGATTTATTATCTCAAAATTAAGCATATAGCCTAGTAAGTTTCAAGTTTCCCGATGAAAATCGCCCGCATCTAAATGCCTCGTTGCTAAATCAAACAGGAATTTCGCTGCCAGCTTCCCAGCCGGATCCCCCGCCTGCTCCTGCTGGAATTAGCGCTACCCGATTCGCTTTCTGCAACTCCAGCTGTCCAGTGACACTAATAGCTGGTCATACCTTTCTCAAAGTGCTGAAAAAAAATTTCATCTGTATTCCGACGTGACAGAGAATCACTTCTCAACGATTGGTCATCATTTAAAATTCCCACTTGAGATTGGGTCAATTTAAAAATATTCAGACTATCCCACATGCGCGGAGCTGCAAATCGAATATTTTTTTTCAATATATCAGACAGTCTCTTCTCTTCTATTATTTTGGTATCGTTACTTGTTTTTATAGCTTCCCACCGTTCGTACGTTTCAAGAAGTCATTTGAGCATTTTAAATCCTTCAGTTTAAGTCGAGGGGTGACAATGAGAATACAAAAAGCTTTGAGATTTGAAAATGAAGGATTATGGTCAACCAAAATTCAAAAGGAACAACTCGTCTCGAAAGTAGATCCGTACATACTTTGGTCTATGCAGGTCATGAACAAGCGTGCGTTTGTCTGATGTGTCTAGTTAATTATATATGTCAATGGTGCGTTACACAGTACGTGCTATAAAGGTAGACCTATAAAAATACAAGTAAGCCACTACATCTTACGATGACATTTTTATAACTCAGTTGGCCAGTGCATGAGGGCCAAAATCACGAGTCTCTTCTCCCAACAAGCCATGTGCAACATCTAATTGTGATAATTTTTGTGAAATATATGATCAGTGGAAAAACGTTGCAGAAATTTTCAGATTTATTTGCCCTATTGCTGTAAATTTCCAAAATATTTGCGAGTTTTATTCTGTTTGCACCTGAACATTTAGAAGCTGCGTAATCTTGGTGAAAATACAACAATGGCGATGAGACAAAATAAAATGTTCTTCCGCTCTGAATTCATCCACTTCATAGAGTTTCCGTATTATAAGGTTTACTTTTTTGCGCAATGTAAAAAAAATGTCTACTTGGGTTGTAGTTCGCCTTCTCAAATGATGGAAATACGATTCCGTACACGTAGCCTTACAGGCTACGTAATGAGCAGCATACATATACAGCAACTTGCCATGTGACTACAAATTAATTACCCCTTCTCAGACTATCAAATCTGAGCTCACATCTGTTAACTTCAAATCTTTTAATTGCTACCTAATATCACCTCTGACCCACATCATACATCTAAAATACAGATGTTTTGAAACATGCTACAAATACCTATTACTTTACATGCCATAATATCTCATACTGAGGTGCACATGAGGTGATCCTCAATTTGATGGAACCTACTGTACTAAGCTATAGAAGCCTAATTGCAAAGTTGGAATTCTCTGATTGCAAATATCATAATTAATACCCTTCATCCATAATTGAGTGTCAATTGCAAAATCCATATCAAAATTACCCAGAGAGAATTGGAAAAGCCACAGGGGTGCACTTCTTATTCAAATGATACAGTATACACAACTCGTTCTGCTGTATGTAAACTAATGGGAGAACTCTGTATTAAAAATGATTAAACAACTTTCCATGCCCTGTCCATAATGCTTTCTCTGTGTCATAGTATAGTGTACTGTTCTGTGTATATTACTGTATACTGTTGGAATGAGATACCCAGGGATTGTATGTGCTTCATGATACTGTTGGAGTACACAGGCTTTGTTGGCCCAATGCCAACTCAGCTGGAAAAAAAAAAATTCTTTTCACAGCCAAGTCCTACAGGTTCAATACACACAGTCATGTAGTCAACAGTAGGTTTGTTAGTGCTATAGATTCTTCAATCACTGTGCTGTCATCTTACCGGATATTGACATGACTATAATACAATACAGAAAAGATGATGACTGCAGTCTCTTACTAAGGTGCCCACAGGACAGATACTGACACTGACTTAAGCATACAGTAAAGGAGAAATGTAGTAACCTCTAGGCATATATTATGTTTTAATTTCTTCCTTAGAAAAGGAATAAGCAGTCGCCCCAAACTTGCTTTGAGAAATAGCAAACTCTTACAAATCTCCTTTTATTTGCCTTCCAATTACTGTACCTCTGAAGATGTTTTTGAACATCAATGTTACAAACAAGACTTAGAGCAAGGAGTTATTCTGCATAAATTTAACAATTCAGTAACAAAAATTTTGTCATATGATTAAAAGGAACCATTTGTGAATTAGGTTATCGAGGTATGCTACTTCTTATTGGGGTGACTGCATTTTCCCTTTAACCTGGAGGGAATGAATTGTTTTGGACTCACTAACACTTCGAATCTTGACTATTAAAACATGTCCAAAATTTCAGCCCTCATGTGCTTACTTTGGTTCTGTCCAAGAATGAGTTGGCAATGTTCCCCATGACAGGCTGTTTTGGTGATTACACTGAAAGTTTGTACAGGAGACTGAAAATTACTCAGGTGTCTCCAAAAACTTTAAAAGGTGGTGTGAGGTTCTATGTGCTGTTTTTGGACATGGCCAATGCTATCCTTCCATAAGTAAGTTACAGCCAGGATCAGGACTGACATACTCCAAACAACCCAGTGGTACAGTACTAAAATGTGGTCATGCCAATCATAATCAACATGGAGCAATTTAACACTAAAAATGGCAAACAATTTTTCCACTTTAGTATACACTAAACACACCTGGTCTTAAAACAAACATTTGCCATGTACACTTTGAGACTTTTGTAAAACCTTTAAACAAAATTACTTTAACTTCTGAAAGACATGTTCTGACAGGAATGGCCTATTAAGTTGGTATTTGCTTTTCTTTTCCAATTTATCACATTGCAGTGTTTTCTTCTGTCTCTTGATACACATTCTGTACAGGGTCTCAGGGCTCGAAATAAGCTTGAAAAAGGGCACAGCCAAAGTGAGCAAATTGGCTGTCAGTCTATGTTCTTTCATAGAACACTGACTGAGGGGTACCACGGCCATGAGCCCCGAAAGCCATGGCTGTCAGTGCTGCCGGGTATTTCAAGCCCTGGGGTCTACAAAATTTAACACTGTACAGCTCCCATCATCACAAACCAACCAAATTTCCTTCTCAAGTACCTACTGACATATATATGAAATAAACCTTATGCACTGACGCCACACAATGTCAGTTTGGAAGAAACAATGAAGCACACATGCACGAACAGCATAGATTTCGCACGCGCGTGTAGTAGACTTACGAATGGTTGACAAATCAGCTGTTTGCACTTGCTGGTAAAACTTGCAACCATAGGCACTTTTCCTTCATAGGAGGGAGCACTTTCTGCTTTGTGACATCATATGCATAAGGTCTATTGACGATTATCAATAGGCTTGGACGACTCCGATATTTCTGGAGTAGGGTACCACAGCCCTAGCAGTTGCAGCCCTGAATGGACTCACGACTCCTACAATGATGCTATAACAGACACTGGAACATATACCTTGGCATCTTAGCTGTCAAAAGGCCTACTGGCCTGTTAATGACTGTAGATCTATACAACAGAAGGCTTACTGTACACTGCAGGCTTCTCAAATCAATGACTGAGGATACTTAAACTTACAAAATAACACCTTTCACTCCAAAATGAGTTTTGGCTACATATTGACAGTACTTTACTGAAAGTTTCTAGGAGAGTCTTGGTTCCAAGAAACTGGAGGCACTACTCGCCTCCTGTGCAAGGGATGTGGCTCTGAGTTGGAGAAGGGTAACCCCCAGCCTAGTTGTCAATGTGTACAGCAAACCCACACAATTGTGAAATCATTGACACTACATTTTGGTATCTTCTTTCAAAACCACCTGGCTGTGTGTGTACTACTATCATTGTAATGTCAATCAGGCATTGTAGTACTCTCCCTAACATACCGTGTGTTCCTGTATGGCATGAAATGCCACCACAGGTTTTACCGTCTTGCTACTCTGTGTGTTCACCAGGGTTGCACTTTGAACTTTGCTTTCCATATGTGACAAACAACTATGATTGATTGTGGAGGGACTTGTTGAGCAACCAGCAGCGCTATTTTGTGAATGCAACTTTCCTCTGCATGAAAGGTTCACAGTACTACTTCACAAGTTCGCAACTGATCTTTGATTTCAATGGCAGTTTTACCATACAGTATTTACTGATACCAGAATACATGTTTAATTGCTGTTTTCATTCTAAATTACTCTAGGTACTATGTGTACTTAGAATGACCCCAAAATGTTGTCATTTACCATGATTCTGCATATCTACCATTTTGACTAATGATAATGATTGCAAACTGCTCTCTGCTAGAAGAGACAAGGTTGCAAATTTTCAAACTTGATGACAATGTGTGACCCAAACTATACTAAAGAAGACTTCCAAGTACATCAGAACAGCAAAACTGAATGTGACAGAAGGGGTAGTGACATCAAAGTTGGTAATTGCCCAGATGTCTTTTCAAGGACACCATGGAACACGTCATAGGTTCCACAGGTTTTGACATGTATATCATTACCAATGGTTATTGTCAAGGCCCTGGTAAAGTAACACATGCAAAATGTTTCTAATATAGGAGTATCACAAAAAATAGTTTCTTCTCATAAGTTAGCCACACATTACAAAACTTGTGTGACCCAACTCAACACTGCTATGACCTACTGTAGTTTTCAATAGGTGAAGCAACTTTCCTTCTCATGATTGACAATGCATAATAAATGACTGACCAGCCCATTTTGACCACATTGCACTGTGGCTTAAAGGTTGTGTGACATGAAAATAGCATAGTTGGATATTCGATGTAAAAGCAAAAAGCATTAAAAATCCAGAAAATAGCAGTAATTTCCATTAAAATCCATCAAATATTGACCATTTTACAGGGAAATTTCTATTTCACACTTGTATCAATCATGAATAAACATGAGCTAAATATGCAAATTATGTGACATCGAGAGAGGGACATACCATATATGGCACATGTTAGCCTTTGTTTTTTCAACCTTAATTTCAAGGACACTGGTAGCATTGTTATTCCCTGAGGGGTTTATTATACAAGGTAAAATTTTTTCCTTGAAAAATATTGACACCACTCACCAAACTGTAATCTATATGATCGGTAATTAAGAGATAATTTATAGGGTTAACAAAAGAAATCATAACACTGTGCAACACTCCACATCATTATTTAATTATTTTTGCATTAGCAATTAGTTTCTTCAGAAACCATCAAACTTTGAAGACGTACTGTATATTTTGAGAACGGTAAAAGATATTGAAATAATTCCAATGGATCTTTGATTGGAGGACTTAATTCTTTAACTGACAAGTGAAACAGCTCTTTTGGTGGCATGTCACACGACCTTTAATTTGACAACTTCCTGCACAATCACTGTTAGTTGTTTGGTCAAATTGTTTCAAAGCATGCTTTTTCTCCTGACTCAAGGCAATGCGACGTAAAACTCTCTTAAAACAACCAGTCGCTGCTGCAGACCCACACACGTCATGACTATTGGGACAAAAGCACAAAACGCTCGAGTTGAGTTCCCTTAGGTTATGTCATAAAGCGTGTAACTAGCTTTAAAAAATTGGTAATTTATAGGCTTACTTTCTAATCCTTAATTACCTATCATGAATGATCTATAAAACTGAACATAATGGAGGTACACTGAACTATGACAGATTCATGTAGGGTCCACTAGAGTGATGGTTCTCTAGACCGAAGATCCAACTACTGTATTTGTAAACCCTTTAACTTACCCTAACAATAACCCTAATCATCACTCCATCCTTCCCTAGGCTAATCATAATTATGTATTGAATCCAAACACTAACCCTACCCTTAACTCTACCACTATCCCTTCCACTAACCCTTCCTCTAACCCTAAGCAGATTTTGGTCTAGCGGTTCTCCAGTCTACTGTAGTGAAAAGGTCTTTGATGTGGTAAACCTTTGGTCTAGTGAGATTCCCCCACAGATTCACCTTTATCATCTGGAAGACTGTGAAGTCCCATCTACTACAGTATACAATGTATTAGTCCCAAATGTTCAGTAAATGACCAAACTAGGAATAAATTACTTTCAAACTAAATCATGCTGAACCTGTTAAGTTTCTGCTAACTTGTTATTCTTTGATCCTACTATGTGTGGCGTGATAATGCACAGTAAACAATTCTTTGATCCAATTTTGTTGACCCACACCACTGGACTTCAATTTGTCTACAGGCAAATGGTAAAGATACAGTATTTCAATATGTACAGTAATACTGAACATGACCAACAAAATGAAAATTTCTGAAAAAACTAAATGACAAGGCTGAAAACACTGTAAAGTAATCTGCCTATGCCTGGGTCTGGCTACACACATTATAAATCTTACAATAAAGCTAGTTCTTAAAACATTCCCTCCTTCCATGTGTAATAAAATTGCATGAACATGGTGTCTGTCAATGTAAAGTGCTATTGAATTGACACCACTCAATAATGAAGCCTGTTCCTTTGCAACACCACTTAAACTAATCCAATTTGTTTACAGTATGCATGAAATTAAGTCATCAAGTGATGGCATACTGCCTGTGGCATTAAGAATCACTACAAACTGGTAATACTGAAGCCACTCTACAGTATAATCATTGTAAATTACTGATCACACATGTAATTATGAACTTGCTACACAGTGACTGTGCTTTAAAAGCAAGTCTTTCTTCAGTCTACGCAACTCCCATCTTTTGACACTTTACAAGGCTGAAATTACTAATTACAGTCTAAATGAATAAGCCTATTAATGACTTTTTCTAAGAATGGTTGATTTATAGGAGCTTACATAACACAGCATGAATTATTAAGTCGATTAATGTTAAAAACGCTTGCTCCAATGCAGTCACAAGTACAGTACACTTTCTAACTTCTCTGCTTATCTTCATCAACAGTTCTATGATTAAAATAGCATTTTATTATGAAAATCTTATCAATCAAACTTTCAACACCAATTGATGAGTTCTGCTCTCTCTCATTTTAATCCATGAGGAGAATTAAATCCCATGTTGGTATTTTCATGAATGTCTTAACACATTCTTAAATCATTTATCTTTCCCCATTCTATATCTGTCAGATACTACAGTAGAATATGCAGGCTGCTTAATATAAACTAATATTCCACACTCAGGGTATTTCTGTACGGACATCAGCTGTGATTGAATGTTGATGAGCAAGGCTACTTAATTTTGACACAACAGTGCAGAGAGATGCATGACACCACGGAAATGTTACAAAATCACCAGCTAAATGATGTGGTTGCTAAGCAGCCCCCAGGTGAGTAATTACATCAGTCTGCTGCTGCTACCCACAGCAACCGGCTCCTCCATTGGTTTACAGCGTTACTACGTAAGTGCTTTCTCATAATGGTGATGAAAAATTTGAAACGGGTGATGTGTATGAATATAGCAAGAACCTGTAATGTAGATTTACCCAGTTAAGAAAAGTATGCTATATGTATGGACAACAAAGCTATTGATAAGAATGCTTGGCGATGGAAATGCTTTTATTTAGTGACAGTGCCGGAGCAAATAATTTTCTGAAGTGTCTTCTCAATACAAGTTCAAGTACATGAAGAACCACTTGTGATTAAAAAAAAAAAAAAAAAAAAAAAAAAACGGTCCAACATTTCATTTAGTGTTTACAGCAAACTTCCATGACTGTATGTTGGGTGTTAATGAATGATATGAATGATGTTCCAATGGATAGCACTTTAGTGTAGGCCTACAGGAAAGCATAATAGTAGCATCAATGGAGACATACAGTATATTTACCCAAAACCTACGTGTTTTGTTAATATACTAGACCTACTTACCTCACCTATTACTACTATTGGACAGTCCATCTACTGCAGAATGATCACTGGCGATGAAATTCCCCCACCAGGTTTAAATGAATTTCATCGCCAGTGATCATTCCACCGTAGATGGACTGTCCAATATTAGTAATAGGGGAGGTAAATAGGAGCGTAATAGATTGTCTACTTCACACATCAAAGATGACAATACTAGCACTGTATTAAAGTGATGCCGTGAGTTTGCAAAAAGGAAAAACATAAGATTCTGGTTCTTCTTATGTCTTTCTTTATTCTTAAAAATGCCACGAGTGCTTTACAGAGTTGAAGAATACAATCTGAAAGCTCAAAATGATAGTGATAATCTCAGGAAGTAACCTAAACAGCATAAAATTGGTAAATTTTTGAAGGCCTTTTTCAAAAAACGGTCCTTATTATACGGCATTAAACCACGCCTACAACGAACCTGATGTTGAATATGCAATGTTATTGAGGTGCCACCAAGTTAAAAAAGACGTACCATACCACTCCAGCCTGACTAGCTCTACGCAGGGAGTTGTTATTTCCAAATAACAACTCCCTGCTCTACGGTAGGCTACAGCTGTTCGCTCACGACCACTGATCTCTACTATAACCAGGGAGTAATAACAACTCCCAGCTATAACAGTCTCACGACCAGAGAATGCATGTTCTTGCGTAATTGCTTCATAACACACACTTATACACTCAATGTAGCTTCCTCAATACTACGTAGTACAGGCCGCAGTCTTTCACTCTTTGGTACGCGTTACAGTACCGATTTGAATTTGGACGTTACAGGTTTACAACGAAAGTTACACCAATACTATCTCTTTCATCGCCATGAGAAAGAACCTCAAAGACGATGGTAAGTGCACATAAAGGCAGAGCATCTATCGGTAGCCTAAATTAGGCTTAATTTACACAGAGTTACCACTGAGCCAGTATACTATAGCCTAAGTTAGGCCACTACAGTAGAACGGGGTAGTGGTATTACCATGCACTCTGTACATTGCAATATCAACGTTACCTCTTCAAGATCCACACACACCACGCGTCTTGTTCACTTGTGTTGTTGTGCTAAATCGATCAGCTGTTTACACCTAGTGAATATGCATTATACTTCATTCTCATTGGTCCGCTCAACTGTTGTTCGTTAGAAGACTGAATAGTGTTTGTCCGCAGCACATTTTTGATTTCCTCGAGTTTAGTCGTTATTTTTACGAAAATTTTAAGGCTGTTGCCGGAATTCGCACAACAGGCCTTATTTTTTCTCCCTTACTGTTCATATAGGTCACTCAAAGGAATCACTGAAATTTTAAACTCGATTTTTTAATGTTTTTTACTTTTTGCAATCTCACGGCATCACTTTAAGTATAAATAATGGAATTATGAGGTACCTAGATCAAATGACATTTTGGTGTTGCTTGAGGTACATCTGAATAAGAAAGTATCATTTAGGTCTATGTGGTTCATACTATCTTTAATTCTGGAGTGAGTGGAAAGGAAAGATTTGATCTAAGCTTTGTCAGTTATGTCTAGAGTCCCAGTTACATGATAATCAGAGAACTAATATACAGACACAGTTTGTACTTTCCATCTGTGCACTGTACAGTATATATATTCTAGCATACAGTAGTACATGCAAATACTTTACCATGTACTGTAAGGTAGCCTGCTATATGTAACTTAAGTAGTTACAACTTCAGTCCTCGAAAATAGCCTCGGCATTCGGCAATGCCGAGGTAAATGCCGAGACAAATTGACTTGACTTCGGCAAAAATTTTGCCGAGGCGATAGATTGCAGGACACACGTACGGGGACTTACCAGTTATGAAAGCTGCACACTAGGCCTACATGGCTCGAAATGAAGCTTCGAGTAGCGACTTGAAAAGAAATTGTTTTCTGATAAAATTTCCATCACGATCGAAACTTGAGCAAATCTATTCAGTATTATTGCTTTATTTACAAAACATAGTTGCAATTTTTCAAGTTTTAACGGAAAATCTTGATTTAAAAAGTATTTACTGTACGTACGAAACTCACTGTCTGCTGTCAAGAAAGTGATTACTGTACACACATGAATATGACACGGCAGAGTGCAACCTTTAGATTTCAGAACCAGCTGTTATATCTTTTTTAATGTGTAATAAAGTGGGAAAAATTCCCAAAGCGGCTGTATTGGTTTATCAATGGAATTCCGGAGCTTAAACAAACAAATTACGTTAACCTAATGTAGTAGAAGTTTGTAAACAAGTAGATAGGCCAAACTTCCATTACCTTGTCCACATGGCTGCGTGACTTTTACTGCCGAGGCAAAGTGTATTTTTCCCAAAGTAAATCCTTTTACTTCAGCAATTTTTTGCTGTAGCCAATATCTTATTTGGAAGGGCTGCAACTTAATATGTCCAATCAAATGTCATATGGTATTCAATTCTCGAGAATGTTTTTCTGTACCTACAGAAGTAGCAGAGTTTCCATACAGTCAGGGGGTCGTTCACACCCCCCCTCCAAACGGACTCAAATCGCCTGCTAGCTTTTTAGGCTTTTAACATATTTTTTTACCGTACTTGCACCATCACTGACATTGCTTCCAAATAACATGATTTAATAGTGTTATTTTTAGGCCCAGATAACAAAATGCCCACACAGTGTTCATTGTCTTTACTATGTTCTAATGAGGAGGGTCATCTTATGTGGGGAGGGAGAATTTGAATTCAGTTTTCTACCAGGTGTAGAAATCTAAAAAAAAGGATGTTAAAGCCGTGATCACACTACCACGAATTCGGATCGGATTCCGATCCGATTTTTGTGAGTTTTTATTAATATCTTCTCCATTTCAGGTCGGAAAGAACCCAAAATTTGCCAGCCTGTGTAATTTTATGATTTTTATCGCAGGAATACGAAAAAAATATATACAAATTGTTTCGTGACGTCGCATTGACAGACAGCTTTTATCGGACTATGCATGTCTGATAAAAGCTGTCTGTCGGTGTGACGTCACGAAAAAATCAGTTAACATTTCATTTTCATAGACCTCTGTTGCAAATCATATAATTACACAGGTTGGCAAATTTTGGGTTCTTTCCGACCCGAAATGGAGAACATTTTAATAAAAACTCACAAAAAATCGGATCACAATCTGATCCGAATCTGTTGTAGTGTGACCGCGGCTTAAGCCATGACCATGGCTACAAAACTTGCAAAACATCGCAGGCGCACATACTTTGCAAAAAAAAATTTCTAGCTCACCTGGTCTACTTAGTTTGGGACTAAGATGAAAATTTCTAGCTGCAGAATGATTTTCGCAGAAGCAGTGAGTGTTTGCCTCCAGCTTTTTGCAGGTGTGGCCATGACTCAGATGGTGTTGAGGCATAGGGTATCTACCGACTTCAAAGTGCCCCTACAGGCCATTCTCTCCCCCTCTGACTGAATTCCCTAGCTCTGCCACTGACCTACAGGTGTGCTCTGAAGTCGACATCATTTTAAATACTACAGTGTCAGCTTTAAGCCAATTCTGTAATTTTCTAATTTACCATGACATGATGACAGAGTGATAAATAGACTATTTAAACTATTTAAAATGATGGTAATACCAATCTATTTGTGACTAAACAGGTCAGGTGGCAAGACTGGTCAAGTGTTTGTATAGTCACCGTATCACTATCAAGTGAACTGAAGTACGTACTACACCCACAGTGTTGTTGACTAGTGTACTGCAATATCTGAGTACACTGTTGTGGTCTATTAAACAAACTTGAACTTTAAAAGGGTGATATGGTTGACAGGAAAACTATCTCACCAAAGCTACTAACTCTGAAAGGAACTGGCCCAACTCTCACAATATATTAGTGGAAAGTAGTGACATGCCAGTAGCAAACGGGAATTTTCTTGAACTTGCTTAAATCATAATGGTGTCTGGAATGGGTATTGAAGTTAAATAATTTTCTACTGCTATCATGATAAACAACACAAGTTCATAACATGTTTTAACTTTGTGTACAGTTGTAACAAGAGTATTCCAACCACATGCCATACACAGTGTATGATAAGCCATGATGTGTATTACCACCAGATAAAATACATACAAAGCACAACTAAAAAGTATCATCGCTATAATGTGGATGTATCCCTAAAATTAACCAGTCTACCAGGTCCTGGCCTGCATCTTAAGAATTTCTTCTGGTTCAGGATAAAATCAAACAGAATTGAGCCTCTGGGTCACAGGTTACGGAGATCCCTGCTAGTTACTGGCTGTACAGTAAATGCACAGTGTCATGTCACTACAATACAGATTTAGGATGTTTTGCCTAAGTTACACAGGTAAGAAATTGAGAAACATGTCACTACTTCAGTTACAATTATACTGTTGTCCTGTATTTGGTGAAGGCTTTCATCACTTTCACTTTCAAAGAACAAAAGCATGACATAGTCTAAGATTTCACATTACTTTTATACAGCAGTGAGTGACGAAAGTTATGAAACAGACTGTACTTAGGTACAGTAAACCATTCTAATGTTTTACTGCACAGGATGTTTGCAGTTAACAAACTTGTATTAATATCAGCTGATGGCTGGTAGTGATTTAGAGGCTGTGAGTGCTTGGCAGAGCTGGCTGTTACAGTAGTGTTTTGGAGGCTGTGAGTGCTTGGCAGAGTTGGCTGCTGGTGTTTTAGAGGCAGCGAAAACAGATGTTAGATGTTAGATGGGATTTTACGACACACCAACACGATTGTGTTATATAGTGTCATCCAGAAGAGAAAAGGGTGCAATGTTGGGGTAAAATAAACTTAAAAGGCGGGGTCAATTTCCATTAAAGGGTCCAGGCAAATGCGGGGGACTCATGTCAAAAATTTCTGTACAGAAGCTGTAGACCAGCTTGAAAACATCAGCGAAAACAGAGTTGGCTGCTAATGTTTTAGAGGCCGTGAGTCCTGGCACAGTTGCAGGAAATATTTAGAGTACTCATCCTGGTGCTTTGGCACATTCACCTGCACTTGAGTTAATGAGATTGAATTTCCACTTAACTCATCTCCACATACAGTACCATACATGTACACTACGTTGGGAAGATACCCAACTTTACTTTCATGAATTGACTCATGGCCATGAGTTGAGTAATGATTCCACTCTCCTTCGAATCTCAACTCCTGGAAAATTTTCATTACAGTCATAACTGTGTACAATGAATGTATGTCATAGAAATCCCCTTAAAAAGTGGTATTGAGATAATGGTATGGACTGTCATTCATCATTGAAACATAAAAATAAAAAGATCATTGGAAAGCGTGCAGAATTTAAAACAAATGTTTGTTTACAATGGCAGCGACATGAAATACAATTAATCATCTTTTGTTTGCCACTTTCATTCGGACAACCAAAATTTGGCTTCAAGATTGTCCACTGCACAACTTGAAAATGTGCCTGATAAATATGCCTAAAATATAAATTTGGAGTGCAAATTCATTTTATTTCTAAGGCTTCAATGAAGCATACTAATACAAATGGCTCTTTTGGCTGTTTTCCTTGTTAAATAGCCTATCACACTTTTCTCTAATGTTGGCCACTATGATTCTCCAAAACTGGCAGGTTGGCATCTCCACCATAGAGGAGCCAGGTGTGTAAGACTACTGGTGTTAATACTCACTTTCTGACAGACTTAGTAATCAACAGATTGTTTATTGCTGGGGTATATGTTAGGACTGTGTCAGTTATGACATTATTGAAGGAGGTGCGATTCTATTCAGAGTCACAGTTAATAGGGCCAAGGGTACCAAAAATATTGGAGTTACTCAAGCTGAAAGTTGGGCAATGCAACTATGCCTACACTCAAGAGACTTGTACTGTGCTCAAACTCACAACTAAGGACACTTCTACCTACTGAGTGACACTGTAACCACATGACAAGTTGAGGTGAGTAGTGGTCACTAAATGCTTCTATTCTGAAACATGTTCAAGGTTTGACTATCAATCAGGGGACAGTTTAGTGTTAAAAAGCAGAGAGATAACAGGGTGGCATCTTCCTGGTTCAAGTACAGAAGCAGTTGATAAAGTTTATTTTATCATTAAATTAGTGAAAACCTTCTAAAGGCTACTTAGTGTTTTGCATACATATATGATAATTTCACCAGTAATGTACAGTATAGAAACATGCCATGTATGCATTACTTGAGAAAATATTCCTCTTGAATAACATTAGCCTTTGTCAAGGCTTTTCTGCCGTTTGTTATCCCTCACTTTATTTAGGCCTACTTCTATTTGAAAGTAGCCTACGCGCTCCAACCATTGAAGCTAGGCCCTCGACTGCTGAGCAAACGATCTCGCGCCGCCATCAAAGCCTTTGGACAAAGTGTTAATATATGCATCTATGATATTCACGTTGCTACTACTTACTATTAATTGTTATTATGCTGCTATGTCGTCGAAAGGAAATTGACCAATGAAATTGCTCGATCCTTTATTATCGAGAGCTTCGAGCTGTCGATTTATTAATGAATTCGCGTCTAAACTAAGTAGAGCTGCTGAATGTTGTGCGCTTGAATCATTCCATTGATCCCAGTTGTTGTTCGCCATGGAACGAACAGGCAAGGTACAGTCGTGCATATTCATGAATCATTGAAACCGAAGACTCTCTGATTGGTTCCCACTAATTACTACCAATTTGGTAGCAGATTTTAAAGGTTTAGTTAAGCAGTTTGTGCATGAAATTAACTTTGTCCAGAGGCTTTCCTGCGTAGCGATTTCCAGGGGGAGTACAACACCCAGAAAGTAACAGCCAATGTTTCCTGCTAATGTTTCCAGAGGGAGGAGGAAAACTGTCGCAGGAAAGACTCGACAGAGGCTAGAATAACATATGTATACAAGCTTTCTTTCACTATATTACAGGTAACCACATATGTTACTGTACATCCCCCACATTTTCTCTACCATTCAGACTGCTTAAGTTAAAAATACTGCAATCATTTGTGTTCACTGGACCATATAAAAGCCATCTAGAACCCTAGAATATTAACAATACTACTGATGATAAGTCTTTACCTTTTAACAGACATGACACATCCATGCATTGGTGATAAAAAGTGACTGTACAGTATAACAATTTTCTCAGACAAATGAATCAATGACAGAACAAACATATACTTTATTGTCACATACTAGGCTATGCGACAAATGATTCATAGAGTATCGCAATTTGTCAATACATTAAAAGAAATGTTAACTAAACATGTATTCTCTACCTGAGAAGAAAATCAATTCATCACCAGTAAGGAACGCACAGTACTTATTATACAGTACAAAACTATGAGAACAAATAAAAGGGTCAATGCTTACAAATGAAATGCAGGTTGTCAAGATTAGAGATCATTATTTGCTCAAGAAAGTGAATTTGTGGGGAATGGGGGAGGGGAGGGGGAATGACCTAACCAATTGCCTAGGGTGAAATTTAAAATGTGAGCTGCCTGGGGCCAATTTGCTGAAAGATTTCCATTTTTATTTAACTTAATAATTTGGGCTGGCTAGCTAATGGAACTAAGAAAGGGTCATTACCTTCATAATTTCTTAGAATTTTTTACAGAACATGGCAGATGTTGTACTGTTGTGCACATCATGCAAACATGTCTCAAAATGTGAAAATTGTTTCATAGTGGCAGTAACACACACAATGTTCTGAATACCTGACAGGGTATGTTGGTTTTCTTCTATTTTGTCCACACTGTAGCTATGGCTAAACTAAATGGCAAGAGAAGTGCATTGACACAAATTTAAACAAATTCATATAATTTATGCTTAGAATGCACTTAAGGTTAGTGTTTCATGTAGGTGAAAAGTGACTTCTTTGGCATGTTTGAAAATTAGCACCCTAGACATGTTGAGTACAAACTCTGTGTATAAAAGTATTTGTTAAAATTGCTTGTTTGGTATAATTACAAAAAAAAAAAAAACAAAAACAAAAAGGAAAAAACTTGCTTTGGTTTTCTTTCCATTTTTTGAGTTTGACCAGCAAAATTTCTAATAACCTGAAAAGTGTCAACAACGATTAATGTTGTACCGATATTACAAGTTCAGTAGCCAAAATTAGTAATACCGATATTTCACTTCTCAATATCAGCTGATACTGACCTGATACCGATCTTTGAGAAATGAGCCAACTGACAACTAAGTCATAGGCTATTGGGCACTACCATCAAGAGCTGTGTCTACATGTTCATGAGGTAAACTAGGAGGACTTACAGTGCATACTAACATACTGTAATAACATTTTTTTATGAAATGTACAACGAAAAATTTGGGCTACATACTGTAGTATCTGCACCATAGGTAAAGTTTACTAATACTGATACGAAAATGGGGAATATTGGCAAAAAGTGATATTGAATACCAATAATCTGTTCACGACTTAGCAACACAAACCAAACTGCAAAGAAGCTGGCAAGCAATAGACCCTTTTCCAAATAGGAATTACAAAGGATTGTGGGATACAGTTTTGGTGTGTGTGTTGTTTTTGTCCACAGTAAAATGCCATTGACAAAAATGACCAATACCAAAACTCTATCCCATAATTATCCTTTGTAACTGCTAATTGGAAAAGGGTCTCTTAGAAGGTAAGGAGGCTAAGCAAATGTGATACTGAGCAGATCCTTAGCTTCACTGAAAAGGGGCAGTGTAAAGAATGACTGACAGGCCAGATGTGCACAAAATGCTGCACTGCTACGTTATGTCACAAGGCCGGAAAAACAAACGTAACTACTAATACAACGGCTGTATGTAACTCGTGGTAGATGTTAGCAATCAAACAAACTACAGTATTATTTGCACGCTATACTTTCTCTATAAAATTAGCATACAACCCTAATTTGTAGAAAGAGATTGACAAACGGGAAGAATAAGGGCAGAGTGGGAAAAAGTAGGGCAGGGTACATAGCCAATGTGATTGTGAAACAGCATACAGTACTGCAACACTGTGCATCAGTTTTATTCTGATGTATTTTTCATTACATTCAATAAACTGATGTAAAGTTGTGAAAAGAATAGCATTATGAAGCTTTTGTATCAATGTTCATCAGTTGTTTCAAATATGATATTACATGTGTGTTGAGAATGACAATTTAAGTTAAAATAATTGTATTAACAGGTATTTCACCAAGAAACTAAAAATCTATACAGTACTGTGTTGGTTTGCAAAAAGTGAGATCCTCTTTGGTTACATACAGTGCAACAAAAATGACACACAACACAAAGGAATGTCGCACAAAAAAAATCTGAAGAGCAATTTCTGCACAGCTTTATATTTCAAAGACACCACCTTGATCCAGTTTTGCAAGGAATCTGTCACTACAAATTCTACTTACACCTCCATTGCAAGGTCAATTTGGGTCAAATATGGCACCATCAACCTCTCAACTTCAAAAGTTTTTCCAAAGTGACAGGGTCACCCCCTCCCCTTAGATCACCCCTTCCCCTTAAATCTCCCCCCGGCTATCCATTCTGAATCTTGCAATAGAATTGATCTGGCTATATGATATCACTGGTTGCATGTCTAATATCTAGTGTTGGACTGATTATTAGTACAGTATGTAATGTTCATCAGTATTGGCCGATGTTCCCCCCTTTCATCCTTTATTAGTATTGGTAAAATTTACCTAAATGCTGATGCTCCCCACCGATATTTCTCGTCCTAAATAAAAATGTTATATTATTTAGTATGTTGACTATAAATCCCAATATTTTACCTCATGAAATGGACACAAAATCTTAGTGCTCCAGCATTACAGCCCATGATTAAGTGTACAGTACACTCATTTCTCAAATGTCAATATCAGAAAGGTACTGGCTAGGGTTTTTACAATATGATGATATTGGCAAAAAACATAGATATCTAATTTTGCACCTGATATTGTTTACGAAAATACCTCGTGAAAATCTATGCACACAACATCCTCACCAATTTCATTGGTGGCATGAGAAGGTTAATCATTCACATAAAAATGAGCGAATTACAGTAGCAAAAACTATTTAGTTAATAACCTGAAAGAACACATGGCGAATTGGCTGACTCACCAAATAACACATAGAGTGCTTGTACAGTATACATTGCACAATGGCTGCATTGCATGTAATGAAATGTCAACCACAGTGTGTGCTGTACGTTGTGACGCACACCTTTTTCAAAACGGCTATCAGGCTCAGCACAGGTGTGGAAAACAGTTATAAAGCAAGGCTAGATTTGCAACTTCTTGCAAACATGTTGAAAACTTCTGAGAGACAAAATCAGCAGCCATGCAGCAGCCTGCGTAGTGGGTATGGCTACTTGGCTTAGCTTAGGGCCAGTGACTTTCCGCAACCACAGAAAAACGCGGAAAAAAACAGAATTTACTTTTCTGCAGGGAATTTCATGGAATTTAGCAAACATTATCAGGCTCAAAATGCCTGTATGTACCAAAGACATACACAGACATTTTAACATCTAAAACAGTGGCAAATTTACCTTAGTATCATCAAAACACCTTGAAGTCACGATCAGAAAACAAGTTGGTCATTTACAAAAATCTGCAGAATTTTGCCGGTATAGGCTCCAGTTTGCTTTGTCCACTCTACAGGCAACATGGGCACCACATCAGGGATACCATATACTGAATCAACCAGTGAGAGAGAGTATTCTTAATCGCATCTGAATTTATGAGTTGCAACTTTTGCAGTGACCGATTCTCCTGCGAAAACTTCAAAGCCCAGGCACACATTTTATGTACTTGGCATGTACTAGGGGCAAGGAGTAGGGAGAGACATCAGTTATGCCGTTTTGTACCCAAGGAAAGCCATTGCGGTTGTGCTGTGCTGAGCAATTAGCATTATGAAAGTAACACCACTGTACAGTAGCTGCACAGAAGTTTGCTTTCGTTGTTTACAAAGGCAACCATGTGATGGGCTATGTACACTATGCTTCAGTTTGCCACACTGACGTAGGCCATGTGCTGAATGCCCACAAAGCTTACCTCATACATATAAATGATGGGTTATACAGTAGGTCCCACAAAATAGACATGGTATTGAAGCAGGGCACTATATAAACACTTGTCTTATTGCCCGAGCAAGCGAAAATTTTCTAGGGCAAGCACTTTTTTCCTTTTCAAATTTGCCCCAGTAGGCAAGTGGTAACTCTACCTCAAAAGTTACAATGGAAAGAAATACACTCTCCCTAGTAAGAAGGAAAAGTATTAAAAAAATCTCATTTTACAAATCACTGGACTCTTCGAGAAAAGGTTGAGGCCTGGGTCCACAGAATCTTGGATTCAGGACCCTTAAATGAAAGCTCTGTTCATTACTATAAATCTTTGATTAACTTTTCCATTTCTAAAGATGGAAGAAGCCTAACTGTGAAAACTTATCTCCATTGAAAAGTAATCTCAAGGATTGCTGTCACCTTTGTGACTTTATGGAGCCATGTGATACTTAAACATTTTGTCCACCTGACCAGAAGGGCAAGTAGAAAAATGCCAGGGCAACTGAATTTCAGTGGCAGTTTGCCCAACTTGGCAGGTGAGTTTTAAAGTACATAAGTGTAGAGCCCTAGGTTGGAAAATTTTTTCGCAATATCGATAATGAAAATTTCATGTCACAACAACCCTAGTATTGGCCAATACTGAGAATGAAATATTGGCATCGGTAAATTTATCAGCCATGTGTAATAACTGTACAACACTACTAATATTATCCACATGCCTTTTATATTAAGTGCTTCAAACAATCAAACAGCAGTATGCCTTGATACAAACTGAAAAATACATTGTCTAGTTTATGTGTGAGAAATAATACTTGGCACATAACTAAATTCTAAGAACAAAATTCTAGATCTTCCACATAGGAACAGTCCTTCTTAGCATGGCAGCCTGAGGAGCACTAACTGGGTACACTACTGAGTGATCTTTTACAAGTCATCAGAGTGATGCTATTGTTTGAATTTATGTCAATTAGAGGCAGTCAATAATTTTGTATTTAGAACTATAGGACTATGTAGTTTGCTCTGCAGATGGTTACAAATTCTCATTATTTGCTACGTCTTATGTAACATGCATTGCAATTGGCCTAGTTTGCATGTAGATGGAGCTCTACGCCAATTACAATGAATGTTACATAGGACCTATTGCATGGGGAAAGCTCTTATTTTTCTGCAGAGCGAACACATGTTCTTTGGCTCCACTTGACCTTGGAGTGCGTGTTTTCACTTGAGAGATGGCACAGATAGCTACACAAGCTACTTTTCATTCGTACTTTGCTGATGTATATCGCCTGGTTCGTCTACCCTAGAATTTAACAAATATTTTAGGAACAATTCTGTGAAGAGATGATTCAGGCCTATGTCCAGAGTTGTGTTGGCAGCGGTATTGGATGTTCTACTCCAACAGACCACATGATTAAATGCAGCATTTGACATGGTACTTAATTGCAGGGGTGGCCGCCTCGCAGCTTTTTAAGACCGCCTCGCCAAAAAATGTCGAAATTACCGCCTCACACTTTTATGTCACGGTCCCTGCCTAGATTCACTCAGTCTTGAAGAACATAAGCATGGACGTGAACCCAAAATTCATGGGGCGTCCATTTTCAATCTCTCTGTATAAGCTGACTATAAGTGAACAAAGTACAGTAACTATACAATTCACAAGAATACTCACAAACATTTGGTAAAATGAAAACTTGTGACTAACTGTAGGAAAAAAATTGAATAAACATAGAAACGTAGTAAATATCTCTAAAAGATATGTTATGTTCCTCATGACTGAATCACATTTGGATTTCCCAGTCAATACAATCATTTAACACCAACCGTGATTGGCTGAAACATCACACTTTCTGTAATGTCTGAGTAATGTGGCTTTGCCTTTAAGTCCTTAGAACCTCGATAAAATGTTCGCCGTATGAATTAAAGATATAAAGAGAAATAAACTGGCAATATTCTACACTAACAATTCTTGGCATTAGGAAAAAATATAAACACAAAATTTCTAACTCCCCATAGGAAGAAATTTCAGCCCAAAATACATGATTCCATCGAACACAGGAGCTATGTGCTTTCTGCGTGTACTTTTGTACTACTAGTAGCACATTCCTTCACAAAGCAGTATCGAGTACTGAAAAGTGACGACAATAATCCACATGGTCAAGAACATCAAAAATATAAATTTACAAGGCATGTGCAAAAGACACTCAAACAACAATCTGCAATACATTTGTGAGCTTTAGGTGTGAAGTTCTTCTCTACGATGTAACTTTCTTCAGCATGTCTTGGTACTTTTGCCATTGCCTTATGTGTAGCACAGAAGTGAACCTAGCCTACACATATGTATCTGCAGTAGTTTCTTCACTGCAAAGGTCGTGCAATGGTTCATGTTTTCTAATTATTTTTTCTTTCTAAAGTGCCTACAAATGTTTCATTTGTTCTCTAACATGGTCTTACGCATGTGGCAGCTTATTTTATTGATAGGGTGGCATATGCAGCAGGTCAAAATATGAAAAAAATGTTTACAAATTTCTCCCTATATATCACGGTTACGAGGAGAAGCTACCTCAAAATAATAGCATGACTCTATTGTCTCCAAGTTAATCCAGAATGCAATGGGGTTGATTTAGGGTTACCGTATGTATTTTCTAGCAAGGAAGACATGGATTGCCGTCCTGGGGAGGGGTCCAGGGGGTGGGAATGTCCCCCTCCCCTTTGAAAATTTTTTTGGTTTTGCAAGGTGTCTATATACATGGAAAATGGTGCAATATTTGTTCATGGCACACATCTTTCTTCCTAGCATTTCTATTGACCAGCTAAATTCTAACGTCCATAATTTTCTAAAATCCCACAGCTTCCGGGGGCTTCTCCTCCTGGACCCCACCAGGGCATTACCCCTGGACCCCCGGCCAGGGTGGGGAGCGCTTCGCTATTCATCCTTACCACCTCACACTCCCAAAAACCCTGGGGAAACCCTGGTTTGCATTCAGCATGTAACAGGGCTTGAAAATAAGCATTTTCCCTCTGGAGCTAAAAACAACTTCTGACAACCTTCAGTTTGAAGCTTTTCTGGAGCTGTTTTACCATTATCTGGAGCCGTTTCCAATTTTTCAAAGAAACCACTGTTCCCCACATGAACAGTAACATCCTCTGATCGTCTCCTAACATTACTTGTGCATTTAGTTAAAGAAATTCAAAATATAAGAGACAGGAAAATACAGTAAGATAGAGCATTTCTTGGTGTAACACAAGGCAGCACTATAAGCACGGTGTGCACCATTCCATCTCAGAAAAACTTGGAAGCTTATGGATGGAAGGGTGGGGTGTTGGTGTATTTATAGGGCAGCTTTGGATTGCCCTCACTGACACCTTGAATGTGGAGAAGGGGGAGGCAGGAGTTCATAAATTCTATCCCCTGCCCTATGGCTATGAACTCATCTTTGATTGCGATGGTGCAAGGTTCCAACTCCACTTTTTTGTGTAATTGGACACTTCTGTGCTGGAAATTTTTCCGTGATTTTGGTATTGCTTGCCACATACACCTGGTGCTACAGTATTTTTAGCTCCAGACAAACATCCACTTTTTCGTTTTTCTGGAGCAATCGCGGCAGTCTCTGGAGCTTTTGCTCCAGAGCTCCAGTCCATTTTCGAGCCCTGGCGTAAGAGTATAAAAATAGGCCGAATTTGTGTTTCGTCCTGAGAAATGTCCTACCTTGTTAGTATATGTGTAGTGCATCTGTAGGCTGAGAAAGCTTGTGCTGCTGGCTACTACAGCAGCAATAAAGCATTAACTCAAGGAAATGGTTCCCATGGCCAAAAACACTTCAGAACCCCTGATACTTAAAGGGATTTGCCAGTGACAAAAATCAATGACTTCAAAAAATGCAGAAATTTTTTCTCTTCTAGGAGGTAAAAACCGCATCTCAATAGCTTGTAGTGTTTGGAAGATACTAATTTTCAAAGAAATGCAATTTTTCCGAGATAAAGTGCATTATGGGAAATCTGTGATGTCATTGCGGCATATTAATTTGACAAAGCATTGAATTTCTTCATGATATTGACACTACTGTAGGGAATATTTAACAACTTTGTGTGTTATGCCGTACATACGGTGTAGATTTATGCTAAACCTACATGGAAAGATATTCAAACATTCCAACAGTGTCAAATTTCAAGGACAACAGGACATTCAATTATAAAGGAAAACAAAAGAAATCTGAGGCAATGTGCCCATGGGCAATGTGCCCACTTTACATAACATTCTGTGACCTTGATGAGAACTGGAGGTATTTTTTGACAAAAATAAGTAGTCTTTAATATTAGATATCTCGAGTTAGGAAAAGAGTATTGGTACGGGGATTAGAGGGTATGAACTAAATTTTTTTTCTCTTTTACATGGGACCCTTGTGAAAAGCCAATGGAAAATGCCTTTAATATACTGAAAGAGGAGGCTATGTATAGTACACTGTATCACCATGTATACATGTATATAATGCTGAGAATGCCTTAGTCCTCAGTAAAGGACTGTGGTCATTTGCCTACAGGTCACTATACACAGTCTTTACACGGACCTATGGAAATAGAAGGGGAATCAGCCATCTGTGTGATGGTTGAAATAGTCTTTCTTTGCACAACAAATTTTGGAAGTAAAATCTTAATTTACTACCTTGAATTTTCTTCCCCAAATCCTACGCACTTATCAAACGAACCACGCATCCCACTACCCCCCCCCCCTGCATTGTCAGTCAAATGTGGGTCACTGACTAATGACAGTGTGACAAACATGTCCATCACTACACCACTATTTTCAGCCACTAGCATGACTGTGGGGTGTGTCCAGGGCTCCAAATAACTGGCAGCACCAACAGCCATGGCTGTGGGCCCTTACTGATGGCCGTGGTGCCCCTCAGTCAATGTTCTATGAAATAACATAGACCGACAGCCAATTTGCTCATTTTGGCTGTGCCTTTTGTCAAGCTTATGGTATTTCAAGCCCTGTGAATCACACTACCTCAATTGTCAGTCACTGTTGTGACCAAGGGGTGGATCATTGTAAGACAGTTGTTACACTTTGTACCAGGCCTGGTCAGGAGTTTTGGGGCAGATGGGCAATGGTTGCCCATCTTAGGCAAGTTTTAACAGTTATTTTTAGGAGCCAAGGCGGGCGTTTAGGCGGGCACGGGCAATTGCCTGTCTTATAATGCCAGGCCTGCTTTGTACAGGGATACCAACTGTCATTCTCAATTTTTCAGTCCATTATGATGACCCACATATCAGTCAAAATTGCAAATTGTGCTTCAATTTTGTGACTGAGATGTGAGTCATTGTACAAATTTTGTCAACACTGTTGTGGACGATGACTGACCATGTCCAGGGGTAGTGGGGTGCATCATTCAATTGATATTAGTGCAATTACAAAAGTAGGCCTATTGCAGCTGTTTTTGATTCCTGTATTTTCTGGAAAGTGCCAAAATTGTGAAAGAAAATCAGCAATTTTTTCGCACCGTAAAATTTACTGTGTGATGAAGGAACTTTGATTACGTCAGTATGCTAATGAGCTATTTTCTATGTCATTGTGAAATGTTTGCGGAAGAAACTTGCCATGAGTATGTACAGTATAAGAACTACAGTAGGACTAATCCAATGTTCTGTGTGACATCACAATGATTCTGATATCAACAAAAACATGTATTTTGAATGCTACAGTAAAGTCTACAAAGTGACAAAGTTGATGATTTCACTTCAAATTTTTTGGACACTTAAAGGGATCAAAAACAACTGCAACATTAGTGTAATACTTGGAAAGGAAAAGTTAAGGTTAGTATATTATTATTAAGACTTCAGGTCCTAGCTTTGCTTCAAGAAGAATATCAATGCAATGCAGCACTGTGCTGGTCGAAAAAGACGAAGGTCCCCTGATTTCAAGTGGTGTAAGGACCATGCAGCTTAATAGGCCTAGGCTAGGGAGCAATCTTCCACCAGCTACAACACACCTGCCTTAGGCCTACATTGTTACAAGGACTAATAATTAGGCTAGTAATATTATTATCGCCTGTACCATAATATAGCCTAGCCTACCCACTGCCAGTTTACACCTGTATGTCAGTAACAAAACTGGAGGTTTGTAATGCAGGCCAAAGTAATTGCAAAAGTTCACACAGTCTGTGACTGAGAACTAAGCTTGTGGCACTTTGGCTACATATATAACATACATACTATATAGGCTACACTAACAATATGCTGTACATCATGATTCATGCGTAAGCTACTTACTACTAGAAATACTGGCGACTAGCCTAAGCTGCTTTAACAGTAACATAACTTTCTCACATCAATGATCAAACCAGTCGCCTAACGAATGGCTGTTTTCCATGATAAAATGATGTTTGGATAAAATAACATTTACTCGGCTTGTGTGTCAAAGCAAAACAAGGCTCATAACAGGGTAAACTTCAACAGAATGACACAAATAAATAATTTCAAGTTCAAATTTACTCACCGATCGGCTCCTTTCCCGCTGTCCGTTTGCAATCCATGCACGCGCGATGACCCGTAATATCCCTTACGTACGTACGTGTATGAATCATACACGACTAAGCTAACAGCACTGCGTAGCTTGAGTAAAAGTACATAACAAATCTAATAGGCCGTACGTACATTAGCCGCCTAGTCATATGTACAGTGTGTATTTACGTACAGTAAACATGTACGGTCAGAGGACGTCTTGCTATCGCCGTTTGGCTTATGTTGTAAACCGTTAGCACAATACTGTGCTATCTTCATACTGCATGTGAAATAAGATGTTAGCTGCAACAATTCAAGCACGCGCCGTACTATCAACATAAATCCGGTTGGCATACAGCTACCTCCTGCCTGCACTGCATGTAAATACGTCGGCAGTCGGCTGTTGAATATTCATTTCTTGTATTCTTACTACTTGTAAGACGGAGGGAATTTCGAAACCGTTTCACTTGTGAATTTGCAGATTATGTGCCAATGTTGCAATTTCTTGGCCATGATATCAAGACAATGAACCAGTCTAGCCGTATCATTCGTCGCCATGAGCAGATGCGCTAGGTAAAATGAAACAACAAGGCTATGTGCCAAGAACAAAATGTAAGTACAGTGAGCAATTCCTACAAAGACTGTAAATATTACTTATGAATAATCATCACTTTGGAGTGTTCCATTTTCTGACAGTAAACAATGTAACGAAAAAGGTAAATTGCAAATTATTTGCAGATATGCTGGCTGCTATGAGGATAATATTCAAAGCGATAAAATAGCTATAATATGGATTAAATATCTTCGAGTTAAAAAGAGGTGAAGTTCCTTTGATCGTTCAAGTTGAATAACATCAAATATTCCTTCCTTTACCAATAATTGGCGAGCCACTCATATTAAAAGGCGGTTTGAATATTATTGATGTTTTTGTACTTAAGATGGATTCTTTACGTACATCTACAATTATTAACCTTTTTTGTTTTACAGTCGTACTTAACATAACAAAGTTACTTAAATTCACCATTTTAAATAGTCTTCAAAAGGGACATAAATGAGACGAATGGGTACTTACTTTTTCCATAGTTATAAATTTAGGAATAGTTTATCTATATTAAGTATAGTTGCCCATAACAATTCGACCTTAGATGATTTTTGACCTAGTTTTTGACGGTGAGGCCGATTCTCGGATCGGACTTACTATAATCTCTTTTAAAATTTTTTCGCTTTGCATGTCTCATCTCACAATCTTCCACACATTTCGCGCATCATTCCTATTCTCATTTGCATAGGCTTACGGGGGGTCAGTATCTGGGGGGGGGAGGGCAGGGATAATTTTTGCACGAATTTTGGACCAAGTTGCCCGAATGTTGATACCACTGTATCGGTTGTCATGGCCCGCAAAAGGGGCTAATTTATTTTCTTGGCTGTCTCATTTGCCTGAATGAATCCACTTTTTTGCCTTCTGGCCCCGCTTCGTGCGCTTATGCTTATTTGTTTACAACGATCATTTCTTTGCGGACAATTGTTCCCTGGACAATTTCCAACCATGAAAGCTCCAATTTTGGGTGTATGGGAAGTTGCCTGAGAGATCAGAGTTGCCACGGGTGAAAATTGCATGTCCCCTTGGGGAGTCGTCCGGGTGGGAACTGTGCCTGGGTGTTTGGTTGTCCACTGGCAGTCACGATTACAATCAGCCATCCTAGAAGTTTTCCCCATGTCCTAGATATCCTACACGTCAATACAAAGTCGCGCTAATTTTGAAGCATACATAATGACCTACCTGACCTGATCCACTCAGGTCTTCACGACAGTAGCACAACGCTCTCTGAAAAATTGCCTAGAGGATAAAAAATCAAAGTTTAGCTCTCTTAGCATAGCTGTAACTGCCCAGTATATTATGTTCTTCCATCTTTCTTGATTTCCGAAAGCCAAGAACAATTCTTGGCATATTTTATTTTGCCCGATTAAAGAGCTGGTTTTTTTCGTCATATGTGAATACAATCAGACAGTGGGTAGGGTAATTTACACTTGTATATACACCCCTTAGCAGAAGGGCTATTTTGGGTGCATTTACTTATAATTGCACAAGGAAAACCGATAGTGTGGGGGTTTAGGCGACGATAGGGTGCAAAATGGCAGGATGCATGCATTGACGCAGGTGCAGTAAATTGTTTCCTTTAATGGAGAAGAATGTACTCTACACATTAATCTCCTTACATCTCATCGACCGGGTCATTTAGTATACAACAGAGACGCATTTTTCCACTTATTCCTACAGCGAATGGACCGACTGTAGTATAAAATGGTGTGTTCAGGAATTCGTCATAGGTGTGATTCCTAAATAGTGGGGTTGCACAGGACCAAAACCGACCTCATCCCGATCGAAGTTGGGGTTGATGTCAGAAAATCTGGCATTCCGAATGCCCCAGGTTGCAGGAAAACCCAATCTACAACACAACTGACTGGAATGTGTCTAGTACCAAGCGTGGGTCCCCAGTATGAGAGAATATTCATCCCAAAATGAACGCCCTAGATTGTAGGAAACTGCATTCTAAACCACTAAGACCAATTTGTCACTACAGTTGTTCTGCTAGTAGCATTCTTCAACCTGTGAAGCTGCAAGGCTGTCGTCATCAACTACTGAGAAAAAATCTGGCACCCTCTTACCCCTAGATTGCAGGAAATAGCTTTCTAAATATCTAAAACACAAAGTTGCCACTGTGCCTCAACCAGGGAGTTGCTATTTGACAAATAGCAACCCCCTGCCTCAACGTGAACTGTACAGAGTAGCCTACTGTTCACACTTGAATCTCAGAATTTTATTTTACTCCCTCTGTAATAATATCTCTACTTGTTGCTGTTCCATGAAATTGTTCACTCCGAGAGCGGCCGTTGAATGAGGGCGGTACAGACTCAAAGTAAGGCGCAAATTAGAGGCGGCCAGCAAAGTCAGGAACAAAAAGGAGGAATTATTTCTCCAACGTGGCGCCGGCACGGGGGCATGGGGGCGTGCCCCCCCCCCAATCGATTTCTGAAAAAATTCTGAAAATTGTAATATGATCTCAAAAGGCGGTTAACCTATAGTTGCTGTAGGGGGTGGGGTGAGGCGTGTTTTCGACTGAGTGATGAACCTATTGTAATTATTTTCTATCACAAATAGTTCTCATACTATCAGAATTTTCGCAATCCTTCCCAAACTATCAAAATTTTGGCGCGCTCCGCACATTTGAAAGCTTTACTCAATATTCTTATTATCAATATCTTCCGGTAGCAAACTCCCGGAGAAGCAGCAAAAGTTGAAAGCTTTTAACGCATTTCAGGGTATTAGACTGGCTTTTTCATTGACATAGATTTGTTGGGGAATAGAAAATGTCTCGATGCAGAGCCTGAACACAGGTCTTGTTATGGAACTCTTGTTAAATGAAATATTTCGGCGCGCTTCTCGCGCATTCGTCACGGTTGCACTCCATCTCATGACCATTTAAGGTAATAATACATGGAACTATTATGATCACAACACTATTTCGAAAAACAGTACATCTCCGACTTCTAAATAGGGGGGGGTCAGATCAATATAGGATATTTCAATCTAATTTGTAGCATGATGTGGAAGGTTGAAAGTACGTATTTGCCGTTATACATTTTTCAAAAAAATTTTACCAAGCGCTTCGCGTGCAGCCATTATCGGTATAGATGGTGATTGTTAATACACTTACGACGAACAAGCACTTCTGAAACGCGCTTGTTAGTTCTTCGCCCCTTTTGCTATGAGCCTACATATCTGGGAGGTCTAATATCACTTCCCTGCACCTATAATCCCCCTCCCTCCTATTCTCAATTGCTGGAAGCTGTAGGTCTGGATTTTCGTTCAAACTTAGTAAAAATACGATAGTTGTAAAGTGTTGGGCGTCATACTCTATAGCAGTGGTTCCCAACGGGGGCGTTATCGCCTCTGGGGGCATTTCCCAATTCAAGGGGGCGATGAGCGCTAAGGGGGAGACAGGGGGCGTTTTGAAAAAAATGAGAAACTCAATTTACATCGATTTCAAAAGCTTTTCATTAGCTGAAATCTCAAACTGGTTGGCATGAAAAGGAGATTAATCAAGTCAACAAGTCGAGTAGGTCTAATATTCCCTTCCCGGATGCCTCGAAAGCGCAACTATAACAGTGTTTAACTTCAATTTTTTCCTGGAAGGGCCCTCATGCTCCCATTACTTAGTGACAGTGAAAGTGGTGACCGAAGTAGCCAAGCTAAAAACTTTCTCGTCACTTTAACTTCGAATGTAGATTTTTGCATGCAGTCCATAAATATAACATACTGGTGTAGGTGGCAAATGTAATAAACTGTAACATAGTAGGTAACTGTTGCCATATACTATGGAGGAAAACCAAGGTTCTCAAGTGGGGGCCCACGACGTCCATTGATGCGACCCGCGGGATATTCGAGGAACCAGAACATTTTTCGTGAAAATTCTTTCGTGCAATCTAGATCATTTTGATGTTGCTCCCATACAGGCCAAGTGGGAAACGCAAATACAGGCCAAGGTTAACGCAGAAGTGAAGTTACAAGTTAAGTCCTATGCTTTAAGAGAGATTTTCTCCAATCCAGAGCACTTGGGATCCCACATTTTCTCCTGTTCTCGTGACACACGCATATTAAAGTAAAGTTCCGATCACAAGCTTGTTTTTTAGGGATGCCACCTCCTCTAAGAGGGAGGTAGCATGCCAAATTTTCTCCCCATACTGGCTATACAAGCCTGTGAGATGAGGAGCCATGTTGCAAGTTTAGAGTACGTTTTCCTGATATCTAGCACTTTTAAGATGTCACATTTTCTCACCTCAGCCCCAACCTTGGTAGGGCTGGGGTCATTTGTGATCTAGGTTGCGATCCCGTAAGGTCCTCCCATTTAGAAACCACCACCCAAATTAATATCCCCTAGAATCGTTACTCCTTGCCGTGTAGACACTCTCGGGCGCTTATGCTGTATGACTCCCCCTCAAGAATGAGCTATTTCCTCCCATGGATTCGAAGGTTCCATGTTTCTCCAGAGCCTGGATTGGACCCCGGTGGCTACTAAAGCAGTGATAAAGCAGAAACTCAAGGAAATGTGGCCCGCGGCTGAGAACACGTGAAAACCCCTGGAGTAAAACGTTAAAATGTTTTCAAAAATATAAGTTTCGGTGCACCAATTTCGGTTTTCTCATTATTTCTACCTTTAGGACATCTTGAGTGACATAAGACTATATTAAAGTCCCATCGACCCCTACCATCCTTTTTCCTCCCACCCACAGGACAAGCCCCTTTCAACATCAAAGGGAACTTCTGTTTCTTATTATTGAAATACAAATTGCTCCACGGGAGATTTTTGTAATCTCATTAGTGTGCATTTTAGCTAGGTTATTATAATTAGAAGATCAAAATCTGACTGACAGTGCGTCATTCTTGTGTCAAGAATATCGTAAATACCCCAGACCTTCCAAGACCTTGCCGGTCATCTACTGTAACGTTGCCCCTGTGCCCCACTAAAGGTCCTTTAGTTAACGGTCCACAACTGGGTGGGGCCCCGACATCTGTAAAATTCCAAGAACATTTCTCCGCTCCTGATCTCGATCAAGCCTTCAAGCCTTCGTATAAATCGTAGACTAAGAGTTCACTATCTCAAAATGGTGTCAGTTTTTTATCCCGAGCCGCCGTTTTGCAACCCTGGGTCGGACCCACACACAAAAAAGATGTATGTGTAGGTCTACCCTTGATTTTCACAAGTGGTTCATTTTTGTAGCTTCATTCAGAGCAATACTATACTATAGAAGGGGAAGGGGGTTTCGCCCATCCCCATTCGGCGAAAGGGGCGTTGAGCTGAAAAAGGTTGGGAACCACTGCTCTATAGCATCATTTGGATGTCAGGTGATAAGCATCATGTCAGTGCCCCGTTTGATATAATTAATCCAAAACTTTCAGGATGCCCTACACATGTGTCTGCCAGCCCTAGATACCCTTTTATAATGCACAATGAAGCAAAGGAAAATTTTTGTAATAGTCCAAGAATGTTTCTGTGGACTCCACAAACGTATTTTGCTTAAAAGCTATCCCCGAATAGAAGGAAGTAAAGTAGCCAAAAAGGGGGCTTCAGGAATTTTGTTGACAACATACACTTCTCTTAGACAACATACTCTCCTCCTTTACCTAACCAAAAACTGGAATTCCCTAAATTATGGACACTTTCCAGCCATATATGATCAGTTCCAAAAATATCCAAAAGATAGCACCATTTTGCATCTAAGCAACCTCTCCCCTTAGAACCCTTCCCCGGGACGGCACCTTTATGTAGTGACAAAGAAAGGATCCCCACTGATGTATACAATCGCAGGGAGGTACAGTTTATACAGATTTTAAGTGGGGGCAACTGAGGTGGCATTAGGACGTCATCTGTGGTGCCCCAATTACCAAATTCTGGCTGCTCAAGTGATTTGCCGAGAAGACTATCATGCATAGAACGCCCGTGTGGAAGATATCTGGCACCGTAAACAGGCCGTAGTACATGAATAACACTCTCCACCATCTTGACATTCTTTCACTGCAGTTGTGCGTTGTTTCATTCTGTATCCTTGCTACCCTGACTTTATACACTGCTACTACAGGTCATAGGCATAAGAAGCACGGGGGGTGGGGTGGGGCTGAAGCCCCCAGCCAAAGGGGAAGGGGACACCCAGGCCCCTCTTTAAAACGCTAGTTTTAACCTGAAGCCAAGAAGGGAAAACGATTGGACCAAGACTAAATGTGACATTTTGGCGGATTTGCCTACTGAATGCGTATTCTGAATGCGTTTTTACTGTGTGTTCACCATGCAGCCATGCATTGCCATCTGTGGTTCCATGGTTTTCTTGGGGACAATTAATATTCCTCTGGGTGCACTGTCTACCGGTACACGCTGTACGTAAAATGTCCCGTTTCTGTAGTCTCGGTTCAATCGCTTGCGCTGCGCTTCCTCTGGCTTTCGGATCGGTTTTTTCAGACTTCACTTTAAATGTTGCTTACTGAAGGATCGATGATTTAATGTAATGGATGGTTAGAGCTTGGCTCATAGAAGAAAACTACCGACATTCATTGACTGATACTCTCGGCAGTTTTTTTTTTTTATTTCATTATTTTTCATTTTGAAGAACGGTATGTTACGATGGAGAAAACATTGAGTAAGTAGATCAGGTCAGTGAGTTCACCTCTCTGTGTGTGCATGTGCTTCAAAATCATGGCTTCGTTTGGCATTAACGTGATTCACTTACTCAAAGTCTTCACGATCGTTACATTCCGTTCTTTGCAAAAAAAAATCAACAAGCTAACCTATCCCAGCACTTAGTAGGCCTATATAATGTAAAAATACTGGTCTGGGTGAGTTTTGGGCCATTACTCCTCCTCCTCCATCCCCTCAAACACACACCTAGGCTAATTTCTCATCTGCCGTTCTTGTCTGGGGTTGGTAAAGACAAAGGTAACTTACGCATAAATAGTCCACAGTTCCAATGTCAAATTTAGTTGTAATTTGTAATGCTCACGGATTTATTCTTAACCGAATTAAATTTACTAACAGAGGGTTGACAATATTGGTGTTGCAAATTTACAAGCAAAAAATCGGGAGAAGTAATCTTTATTAAGTCAATGAGAGTTCTTGATAACAGTGTCTCACATATTAATTTTCTGTAGGAAATCGGGGACTGGGGAGAAATGTTGTGTACGATGAGTCTCAAAGTGTGGCTTGACACGATGGAAAAACTGTGAGATCAAGATTCAGATAGTGACATCTGTTTTTAAATGTATTAAAATGTATATAATATAATACAGGCTTTACTTTAAAAACATTACCAAGGAAAAAAGAAAAATTATTCAAAGTTACCTGGCTTGAACCACACAAAGTGCCAGCAATTTTTCAGTTTATGTGGCATACTAGGGGTTTGTAATTATTTTTGTAGGCGGGTCAAATTTTTTTATCAGAAAAATCTCTCCGGCTCTTGACAGTCTCATACAGCAGCTGCACAGCTAGGATTTGGGCCTTTGGCCTCCCATGTTCAATGACGGTTCCGCAGGAGTGGGGCTGTTAGGTTCAGGGGCTTATCGTAGGATCACTAGTGATTTCTTGGTGCAACGCCCCACTGCCAAACCGTGGGACGGAAGTCACAAAGCTACTGGAATATTGGAAATCAATGGATCATTTATCTTTAAGAGGCACTGGATGATCCGTTAACAGATGACCTACTCAAAAATGAATATCAATAATTGATCAAAATTAACAGTGCTTTAACTGATATAGCTCAGCTTATCTAAACTTTTTGACATGATACCGTACAGAGCTCCACCTTCCGTTGCACTGTGGCGCACGAAGAAAATGGTTCCTAAAATTGCAAGATTGTCCAATTGGCTTTTCCTAGCATGACAAGAGGCGTGTAACCAATCTTTTTTATGGAGGTCACATACAGGGCCGTAGCGAGCGGGCGGGGGGGGGGTGTCATCTCCCAATATTTGGTGGCCGTCGGCAAATTTTCGGTCTATTGGCAAAAAGGGGAGAGGGAAAGAAAAAGAAGAGGAAAGGAGGAAAAGAAGAGAGAAGAAGTAAAAGGAAAGGGAAAGGAAGGAAGGGAGGGAAAGGGAAGACGGAAAATGAAAAGAAAAAAGAGAGAGAGAACGGGAGCGCGTGACCAGTCTGTTATCGGCTATTTCGATTTTCGGCTCTTCATCTAATTGGCCCATTCAAGTTGAAGGCCCGTCGGAACACTAATTTATGCATGTGACGGCCGTATCGACGGCCTTCGGTGTAATTGGACGAGTGATGAGTCCGTCGGCAACTGGGGGAAAGACAGGGAATTAAAGGCTTTCGTATAGGCGCACTATTTTGGGTCATATGTCATTCTTGAAAAACCACTTTTTGCACATTATTTCTCACTTTTATCATCACCATGGGGAGCAGCACGCGATTACCAATGGAGAGGGTATCCTTAGCCCGTTTTCTAAACCCTAATCTTGACTCCACACATATTTTGCAAACTCCTGAAAAACCGCTTTACCCACAAACATCCTGGGGAAAAGAAATAATGGGTGCCGCGCGTGTCTTCACTACAATCTCAGGCTTTTAACTTTTGAACACCAAAATGAAACAGATACAGAACCATCCTGGCGTTCAAAGGATTTTGTGAACGCTTGTGTTAAGATTCTAAAAACTTTTTCTCCCTTTTTGAACGCCGGACGCCTATTTGAACACTTAACCGTATTTGAACGCCTGCCCGGTGCGTCTAGTGTTCAAATGCTGAACGCATAGTGTTCCAGTTCTGAACGACAGGTTCAGCTCCTGAAGTATAGTGGCATGACGGAAGGAATACCCTAAGACATAAAAATTATCCGGAATCTTTGCATTGGATAATGTAATATGAACCAAAATATATCTATCCTGCATGAGACTTAAATTTTACCCAAAGATTATGCTAAAACCTCAGAGCTTCCGGGGGCAAAGCCCCGTGGAAACCCACCAGGGGCCCTAAGGCGGGCCCAGTGTTTTAGCCAGCCCCTATCTGTGCGACAATATCGCATAAACAGCGAAAAATGTCGCTTAAAAAATCTGACAAGCAAATTCTACCAGGGTGTAAATTTTGAGGTTCCTCATTAGGGCAGAAACCCACTCAAATATTTGCTATCTAGACACCTTTCAAATTCCAAAAATTTCCAAAGGGGAGGGAGACCCCCCCCCCCCCAGGCCACAGATCAGTAAATGCCGCATTGAGAAGACGTACTAGCTAAAACACTGGCGAGCCTCTCAATCCCAACCGTTTAAAACTATGGCGGCCTGACGAGAGGAATAGCCTAAAACATTAAAATTATTGGGAATCTTTGCATTTGATGATGCATTATGAACCAAAATATATCCATCCTGAGACTTAATTTTTCACCCAGAGATATGCTTAAACCTCAGAGCTTCCGGGGGCTTCGCCCCCTATCCCCCAGCGGGGCTTTGCCCCTGCACCCCACCAGGGGCCCTAAGGCGGGCCCTGGATTACGGCCCTGGACCCCACCCACTAAAGTTCGTTTTCGCGCTACGCATTACCAGATCTGTCGGCAAAACATAATCTCTACACCCCCCAAAGATAACACCTTCGCTACGCCCCAGGTCACATATATTACGAATTCATACTTCAGATAATAAAAGTTAGAAAAATATTAGGTCTACAAAATTTTGTTCCCTGCTTTACCAAATGAAATAGTCCCCTTCAAAATTCGTGGACCCATTTTAAGTGTCCCTTCTGCACCACCACTTCAATCTGGGAATGACCACATCGGACTAACAGCCAATAGATTTAATGATGCAGTGCGCTTGTGGGTTGGGCGATGTATGGTGAGAGGGGTAGAGCCGGTTGAGGGGTTACTGCCGGGACTACAGCTCACCAATAATTTTCGGTTTGACTTTTTTCTTTCAAACTTAAGTATTAGCTGTACATAGGAATGACCAAAAATTACATTAGACAGTGTCAGAATTCAGGAGGTTAACGGGTCTCCGCCCACCTTGGAATCCTCTGACCACCATGGGACTTTGGGACAATTATTGTACACAAACCGTCCTACAGGAGGTGAAGAGACATAAATTATTGTCATGGGTGCAAGAGAAGTGAGTGCAGAAAAAGTAATTTAAGCAATTTTTAGACATTTTAAATGTTTTACTTCAGTTTACATTGAAAAAGTTATCCAGTACAATTCTACCATTAGTTCTGTCAGGTTGTTTTCTTCATTTGCTTTACTTGTTTCCTGTCTAGACAAAAGTTGTGGGTGTGTGTGAGGGAGGGGTGGGGGGCAAGTCCCCCTCGTTATCCTGCCTGTGTACAGTATATTAGTTTGATCCCCATAGTTCCTGTATAGTAAAGAAACCACAAAGAATGGTTCATGGGAAGGCAAAGTGGTATGGGTAGTTTGTCACAGCCCATTGCAAACAAAAGGGCTTAACAATGAACACGAACTGGGAAACGAATTGAATTCACTGTAATTTTTGCTCGATTTGGGGTACAGGGGACTAAGTCGACCTCAAAATCCAGCAGCCTGTGGACTGGGCAAAGAAATTCAATGTGGCTCATTATAAGATTGCACCACACTCTACTTAAGAAAGTAAAAAATAATGTTTACATCCACATAAGGGAGAAAAATGAAAAAAAAAACAATCATTAGCTTTGAGCTTGTTTTGTCTTGGTAGTTTTATTCCAATACATATAACTGACAGTAAACTTTATGTATCTCATTACATAATTGCACAAAGAATAAAAATTTAAAACAAAAGCTGTTGACTACCTATTTTCTTTAAAATTACATATGTATATATATTTGTCTGCTTTTTGGGACAAAATACCTATTCAAAAGGTTCAATTAGACATTTTGGAAGGGAAATACTTTTTGATGAAACACTCAAACAGACAAGTGCCGTCATACCAATATGAATTATATACTCTGATATCCTAATTCATGTATGGCCCTATTTAAACATGAAAGAGTACTTTTGTAGTTTAACAGCTTAATTCGTGCAAGATAATCCTTCCTTTTTCTTTAATGTGCAGTATTGACCTTCTGATACATTATAAAAGACATTTGTGAGGAAATCAATTTGTGAGATTTTGCTGCAGTTTCCAAGGTTTGGTCAGGGTGACTGCTTGCTCCTTTCTAGTGATGCTATACCAGTACAGTTGCCACACAATGACCTGGTCACAGGATGCTTCTGTCTATAGAGTATACCATAAATGGTCACAGTGTAGCCTGATGACAAATTTGCAGCATCTGGCACAAGACAATCTGCACAGACTTTGTAGCAAACTTGTGATGGCAAACTTCACCATAAATGTTGGACAATGAGCTTTCAAAACTTATCTGATCCTTCATTTCAAATACATTCAGTGGTTAAGCTTCATAAAGGAGAATGCTAGGTGCAGTTTAAAAAAACAAACTTCCTGGCCAATTAAATCACCAGCACTTTTTCAATTTAATGGAAAAGCATGCAAAATGACGACATACTGGTCATAGTAAGGGGAAGTGGTTGTATGAACATCCTAGTACTGGTAAAGGTCAACTTGTGCAAATCAATGTATTAAAATCCCTACATGTATTCTAGGTTTAATCACAGGAGTCAGTACATTCTTTTGGGAGTCAGAAAATTTTCCTGGCATTCCGATACATTCTTCTGCTAGTCAGTACAACCTTATATGATGCCACCAGCCAACTGGCTACAAGATCTCACACTGATACAGCCTTTCCCTTCTTCTGATACACATTATGGTATAAAACTATTACAAAATGATCAGTTATAACTTTGCCTGAGTATAATAAGCAAAGAAATAGATAAATACTATTAATTTCATCCATATGGCAGGATTACCATCAATATTACTTCCACATCTTTGGTGAATGATTTCAATGATTCCTTGGCTACAGTACACCTATCACAGTCTTCACAGTGAATACAAGCTAAGATACTATTTTAACTCTAATGCTAAGAAATACAGAGTACCAAAATCTGACATCCTTGTGTGTTCTGTCTTCACCATGATATTATTTTTGTTTTACCCACACAGATAAAGCAACTTCCATACTACACTTGCCTTTGTCCGTTAATGCATACTTGTGTACCACAATATGTCTACAGCCATCATGAATTCCTGTACTATCAGTGGCAAATGAGGGGGTGGGGGTTTAGGAGGGCAAACCCCTGTCTAACAAGACCAATTTCCAAGTTGTCCACAACTAGGAAATTCAAGAGTGAAAAAATATATTGCTTCCTTCTGTATCAAAGGCCCTTCTGCCCCATAAAAGATGTGCTGGATACACCATTGTGTATTATCTTCAACAATGTAATACTTGAACAACAGGAAAACTGGATGCAACAATCAAGAAATATTAAATATATAAATAAGACAAATTGCAAAATTTAAGTTGTTGTTCCATTTACAATGATCTCAATGAGATCACCCCTACATATGGTTTTGACATATTTTTTTTACTTATCCACCCTAATTTTTACGTATCCACCCTACTTGATTTCTGAACCGACTACAGTCACAGACACTTGAAGCTAAATGTTGTCAAGTTGACTAACTGACACACACAATCTGTCACCGGTACAGCAACATATGAAACCAGTATACAGCACTCAACAGTTGGGCAAATGCAACGTGGGCGGGATGACTAATTCAATAATAAGACAACAGAAACCTAACGTTTACTTTGAAGAACATATGGATATGCAATTATGAGGAAAAAATGCACCTGAAAATGACGCTGAATTTTTAAAGCTTAACAGAACCCTGGGAGGCTGCCTGAGAGGTCATAACTGAATAATGGACTCTAATTTGCTGATACTTATTTCAAAAGAAATACATCAGCTACAAGATGTTGCAATTATTCATTGACTAAAATAATCAAAGTAAGAAAATGACATATCTTGCATAATAGCCCCTAAACTCTCACTCAAAAAAATTCTGGTTCTTACAACTGTAGACTTCTACCAATATTTGTTTAATTTTCTTCCCTTTTTGCAACTGTGTTACTTAATGCCAAAATATGCCACTGAAGTGACAATGGAGGATAATATTACCTGAATCAGTTGAGTGTAATGCTCTGTCACTTTATTTCTTGACTAACATGAATGCAGGGTGTACACCAAAGTCTGGTTAGCAAACTCCTAAGATGTGCAAATGTTTGACACATTTGTGTAGCCTTTGTGCAATATAAATGTTGATGTGCCATTCGAATTGCCAGGAAGCTGATTCAAAAACTGGGATCAGATAAAACCTTATTTGTACCCAGTATAAAATGTGATGCAACTTTCTTCTTCTTGAATCATGATGTAAACCATGATTAATTACAGGGTATGTCAAGTAGTGATTTCAACTACAGACTCTAAACTATCATTTGGGGGAGGGGGGTGGGGTCATCATGTGTAAGAATGACTTCCCCTGTCTTGCATCAACAGTTTTCACAATTGTATGGGTTGAATCCCACTGGAGGAACCAGTTTTATTCTCCAAATAATCTGGCTTTAATTTCAATTGGCACGGCTTGCCATCAAAATCAATTCCCTGGCCGACTAAGTACACTGCACACCCTGGCAGACCCGTTAACTAGCCCAATTTGTCTTCCATTATCACTTAACTCTCAGAGGTGAATATGCAGAATGCAGAAAATTATATATGCACTTTTCACAAAAAAGCAGGTCAGTGTCATAATCAAGTTTCTGTTACTGTAAGAGTGTGATCTCTTCAGGTCACAGGCCATAAGAGTATTGAACACATTTATAAGCTACACAGTGTGTTTAAGTTTGTATATTGTGCACTACCCATTGCTCCAGTAACATTCATATATGCGAAGACAGGAATAACCCTCATCAACTTTGACTTGTGGTATGCAAGAGTAACTCAGGACTGGCTTATTACACATGGACATAATCCTCTCTCACACTGTGTTAGACCTTGAGGACAACCATCCACTTGTCAAATACAATCAAATACTTGTATGGCCTCCAATGGCCTAATGACTTTCTTACTTTCCCATTGACACTGGCTGACATAATTTTACAATCAGCATTTTTTATAGTGTGATTCATTTACCTTCTCTTTATCATTTCCTGTTATGACATTTCCATGAAACAATAGGAAATCATGCGGTAAGAAGCAGACAAGTATATATTACCCCGTCTGACTTACATAGAAAAAAAAAATAAATAGCAGTGACACAGTTGCAAGATACCTGTTAATAATAATGCACTTGTCAACTGTACCCATTGTCCCCTATACCTAGGCACAGCAGAGACTTAAGTAGGGATGTGATTTATGGGAATAAAACAAGTGTGTTCCACTCCTGGCTAAATTCAAAATCAGTCCAGATAGAATGATGTATCATTTTTGGCTGCACATTCCAGCTAATCTTTATGCAAGGCCTTGACATAGTTCGAAAGTAGGCATATAAATTCCCCTCCAAATCCCTGCAATTTTCCCGGCCCATTCCTACACTGCACATCCCGGCTTAAAATACCATCAAGTTCCCCTGGCTCAAAGTACCCTCAAGTTCCCAGTATAGTGAAAGTTTTCAAACATCTGCAGTGAGAGTGTTGCAAAAGCCCCTTTATCAACTGGGTATGGTGGGGGGGGGGCCCTGGTTACAACTGACATGTGCACAACAGTGATTATACTTCGGTTTTTCAATGGTGCTTTACACCAACTAATGATCTTAAAGCACTTTACAAAGTTCTTCTACGATCTACTAATTGTTATAAGTTTTGAGCCATTAGGCAGTACAGTACCCATACAGTGCATTACTACTAATATTCCAGACTCTTTATCTTGATCACCATCACCAAGCAAGGACAACAGGTTCACTTTTATTGCAGTCTTAGGTATGACCTGACCCAGGATAGAGCCTAGCCACTTTGCAGCCTTCTGGCTGATGCCTTATCAGTCATTACGGTTGCTTCAGAAACTGTAAAATATGATATGAAGGTATGAATCTTTCTTTCTATCACCTATTACTTCTCCCCTACCCTTTCCCCAAGTTTGTATTATTCTACAGAAAACACTTACAGCCTGAGGTCAGTTTAACAAAGATAAACTTGTACACAACTCTTACTCTGGGGAACCTATACCCCATTTTACAAACCTAAAATGAATAAACATAATGAATTAAAAGTTGTCTAAATTAACAAGGATTATGCAAACATAAATTATTCTAACCAAACAAGAACATGTACCACACAAGGAAAACAAATAAGTGGACAATAACAATGAAATTATGATATATGTGAATGAATTTTGGGGCAAAAAAGTAAGGAATAAGGAAGTCCATTTAAACCTAAATTTCATACAACATTCAGAGCATCCTCAACAAGAATAAATTGAAGTTTTGATGACTACTATGGGACACACTTCATAACTTGAAGTTTCATTACACTGAATGTTAAGTATAAACCTTAAACAAACAACCCCCATCTCTCCCCTTCCCCACCCCAAAGAAACCAAAAAGCCCAAAGGCTTTGGCAGTGTTCCCACTTGCAAACCCGATGGTGATCCACCCAAGGGACGTCAGGTAGAAAATTTTGTGACCAAACACGAGAGTGTTCCCATTTGAACCCCTGTGTGAGATCTGATCTCCTCCTCCAGGTTACGTAAAAGGAAGTGGCATCACTGAACACATGTCTGCAGGTCACATTTATTTACACTGGATATGAGACTATGGGCAAGCTGTAGCATGGTTGCCCCGAAATTGACGCACCCAAGCATTTCCAAGCCGATATTTAGAATAAAATAAATCCAAACACTCTCCTGTTTGCCTTTTCCAAATGTGTAGTAACTTACGGATGCATTGATACCCACACTTTTCCTACTCCCATCCAGAAATTAGTAAAAGAAAGCTTGATTTGACTCGAAATTTTCTTCGATGTCAGTCTTAACAACACCCGAAAGTGGCGCATTTTCCATATGTGTAGTGTGCAACAATGTTCATTGACTTTGTACAGTTACGTACAGATGCCTACGTAGCAAGCTGTATTGCGTAGTCCTTGTAGTAGAGGTGCTGAGCAACATAGCCCGCTTCGCGGGGAAGGCGCTTGGTTGCCTCACATACAGTATCATGCAAAACTTGTATTAACTCGCTGACCTAACCTGCCTAAGAAAGACGGGAAATTTGGTCAAGTTACAAACAGACTATAATAACCTTATAACCTAGGTTATACACTCAGCACACTGTGCAGGCATAAATACATCAGATGAAGCAGTACTTGGGACAGTGCACACCAAGGCGAGGTAATTTTCGTTGTTTTTAGAGAGTATTATTTCTAGATATTAAAATTACACACAAGTGTGGGCTGCAGTTATAAAATGCTTGAAAAATAATCATATTAAGATATGCATGTACCTGAAATGGATTCATTATCGTGAAAAACAAAATACCTAATATGTTCAAAAACGTTAGGCTCGCTACAGTAACGTTGCTACAGTGATAGCTAGTAATTTCTGAAGGTGCGCCAATTTTGGGTGTGCGCCAATTTCGGGGTCTCTACTATACTACAACTTACAGACTGTAGCCTACTATATACCAGGGTGACAAATTTAGCATTACTATGCTAGACTTAGCATATTCTTTCCATTTTCTACAAAATCTAGCATATTAAACTTTTAGCACTATTCCTAGCATATTTTCATCAATTTGGCATTTTTTGCCTTGATTCTAGCATTCTGGCATCACATCAGGAACATTCTGCTAGTTTAGCCTAAGGCAACAATCAGTCACCAAAATCTATTCCCTGACAATTGAAATGATTAGTACTGAATTTTGATTACTCCCCAGACATTTCATACTTGTTTAATATAAGAGGACACTGTTCCAACAGTCGATTCACAGTTACTGCCCAATGATCGGAAAAATAAGCACATTGCGCCACTTCAAGCAGCCTGTTCACACTTTTTTTCTGTCACCTGCACTAGAAAATTCTAACGAGAGTCTGAAATTCTTCTTTCTGATTTTAACACTGGTTTCTTTTGCTATTACACCTTACAGTTACTAATTGATCTCATAAATTTCCACTATTTCCCTTCTTAGGACACTTTTCCTCTGAAATAAATATATTTATATATTTTTGCCATTTTGTCAATGCTCTCAGACTCAATCTCTAGTCAATGAGTAAATAATCACAAGCCTTTAGTTTTTACATGGTTTAAAACCATGCACTTTATCACTGGTTCTCAAACATATTCCCCTCCCTGACCTACTATTAGCAGTCTAAAACCATAGCAACAAAAAATGTAGCAGAGTACATAACCATGGAGGACCACAAAGTTTAAACTTAATAGTAAGGGTCAGGCAAGTCAAAGATTGAGAACCACTCTTCCAGATGACCCCTAAATTTGTGAGTTTTGATGATTTACTTCACTTTGGCACAGAGGTTACCACCTGTAATTTCTATGACAGATTCCACAGCTGCTGAACCATCCAGCTTGCTATCTATATCAGCATTATATGTACCTTAATTCTTGACCATCACCAACGGGTACACAGAGGTTACAGTAACCAGAATACCATGGGTAACACAATGGAATGGTGGCCACAGATTGGTATGGGATGGAGGCTGGTTCACTTGAATGATGGAAGGTTGGGAAGATGAATGTTACTGGTGGAAATGTTTGGCAAGTTGATGTTTTTGACGGCAGCTGCTGCCCTCGCTGGTGCTGCTGAAATGCCAGCCTGGAAGGTGAAAACAAGAAAAACTGACAGTCAAAACAATTTCAGATGTAAGTCTAGGCTTGAAGTGTTGAAGGGCAATAATGCTGTCACACTATCTGACCATAAACATCATGGAAACCTACTGCTAGCATTTTCCATTACAACTTCACGATCAAGTGACTGACCGATAGATGAGTTGGGAAATTCGGTACTTCCTGTGGAGTCACAAGGTCATCTGTACCATGACAACCTTGTGTGCGCATGCGTGTGATACACTTGCCCGCCCGGCGGATATTTATTGTGCCTAAATTAACTTTGTCCGTGCATGCAATACCAGTGACATGTACATCCAATAGAGGTGACAACTGCGCCAAAGGGAATGTGATTCTCTTCACCTATGACCCATCCCATGATCCACTGCGTGAAAACGTTTTCCCAACTCGTCTATTTGAAAAGGAAGTTTGGATTTTTTTTTCACTTGGAATGCCATTAAAGATAGGAAAATCATAAATTACTTTTGGATGTGAAAGCCCAACTTACTATGACTAGGCCAGGTACTTAATATGAAATGGCCTGGTTGCAAAGCTTCATTGGTTCAAATTCCATCCCCTTTTAAACATTGGCTATGGTACCTGTATACTCCTTCCACAGTGCCAGGGTATGACATAACCAATGACAATGATGGTCAAAAGCTATCATGCTTTAAACATTTGCTGAACACTGTGTCCCTCAATAAGGCATCTGGGCAATAGTTTTCAAGTTGTTGTGTCCTTCCTTCAAACTCTTTTTACTGTGCCCTTATTGAGGTTTATTTCAAGCCCTGCCATACTACAGTAGGTGCAGTACAGACATGAGCAGTAGCAATTTTGTGTATTTTCCTTGAAAAGCAAACATTGTGCTGAGAATGTTGATCCAAACTAGTGTTGGAATGATTATCAGTTTTCACCATCAGTTTTGGTGGGTATTCACCATTGGTATCAGGAGATATTCCCCATTTTCATTCTGTTTTGGTATTGACAAAATTTACCTTAAATGCTGATATTACCTAACCGATATTTATGGCCCCATATGTCATCAAAATGGCACACTATTTGAGTATGTTTGAATGGAAGATCCAATATTTTACCTTATCAAGAAAAAAGGACACTTCATCGTGGTGCCTGTATACAGCCTATGGTTAATTGCAGAATGCTTGTTTCCCAAATGTTGGTGTTGGATCGGTATTGGCCGATACTGAGAACTGAAATATCGGTATCGGTAATATCGGCTACTTGCAATATTGGTACAACAATGTAGTCCAAACTATGAGTAATTGTAATTTCAGCCTTTGGTTACCATTCAGTGGAGACCCCTGTAAACTGAGGCATCAAATTTTCTTTACAGCTTGGGGAAAGGGGACTGACTCCACTTAACAGTCTTTGCAACATAAACAGCTTTTGTCTAGTACCAATGTTTTTTTGGGAGGGATTTTTGAAATCAAGGAGGGGGTTATCACTTCGTAAAGATACTATTGCAATTTAATGTGTGTATTATAATTGTAGCTACGATCTCAGCTGCAGAAAAGTGTGCTGGATTTTCCCACATAAGATTTATTTTTGTGCGGCTTTCGAAAGACAAAAGCGTGATTCACGCAATCTCGTGCCTTAGCACAAACACTGATAGACTGCAGTATGAAAAGAATCCCCCAAAGGCAAACTTATCCCCAGGCTGTTACAAGAGCATCAGTTGGCATTCCTCCACTGATAAGTGTTATGCACTTATTGGGTAACGATCAATGAAAGCTTTGTGCAATGTAACAACCACCAAGTGACCAAAAGCTGGAACAGAAAAACTCTAGACAGGGGACCTTTTGAATGCTAAGTATGCTAACTTCATATGGCGTGCAGTTATATTATCGTGCAATGGAGTATGTGCCAACCTGACCACACTTAAATTTTAGACTGCATTCCACTGACCACGTGAGCTGGAGAATTTGTAAGGTGAAAGGCATTTTACTGGTGTAGTAACTCGAGAGCTTGTGCAGTGAACTGGCAGTTTTGGGAGCAACTGGAGTTTTCCACTTGAGACAATATGGAGGAGTGGCGAAGGCAGAAAAACAATCAAATTTCTTCTTATTTTAACTCTGAGACTTCAAAATTGATTTGCAGTTCTTGAAAGTTGTAAATCTAAACACATGAATCATATTTACGTGTTCAATTTAGTTGAATGATACTCATAGCGACTGATTTTTGTTGTTCAATGATGATTCTTACACCATATGCCTGTTCGTCGAACATTGTCTCCGTTAAGTATACGCAAAGGTATAGGCCACTGGATCAATGTTATGTTGAAAAGTGTATAGCCATCTGTTTCACCAATTCAGGAGTGATAGAATGCAAACCAAGTGGTGGGCAGGTGGGAATACTTCAGTTCACATGGTCAATTATGCAGCATGATCCTACCAACATTTTGCACATGTCATTTCAAGATGAATCCAAAACTTCCTTTTTTACTGAATTAGGTGATGACTGTTATTGGCAAAACTTTGAAATTTTGGTGGCATCTGTCGGATGGTTGTATGGTCACAAATTTTTACAAGGACCATTTACCTGGCCAAAAAGTGCAACATATATAACCTACCAAGTCCTTCTGAAATCATCCCCACAAATGTATTCTATCATCAACCAGAAAGCCCAAAGGCTTAGTGATTCCTTGCCGAATGGGGATGATTTGTTGCCCTGAAGTTTATCCCTCAAATTTATCTTTCTTGACTACATCATTTTATGTTTTAACACTTTGACCTCTGCTGACCTCACATGACCTTTGAACCCCACCAAATATAACAAAAAAGAAAATCTGAAGTGTCTTGAAAGGGACTCAACTCAAATGGATCTTGGATCTTGAAAATTCTTGGAAAATTTTGCTTTTTGACCTCTGGTGACCCTAGACGACGATCTTAGGAATACTTGGGATATTTTGCTGTTTGACCTCTGGTGACTCCTGATGACTATCTTGGGAATTCTTGGGAAATTTCACTTTTTGACCTCTGGTGACCCCATATAACAATCTTGGGAATTTTTGGGACATTTTGATTTTTGACCTCTGGTGACCCCATATAACAATTTTGGGAATTCTTGGGAAATGTTGCTTTTTGACCCCAGTGGTGCCAGAAAACAATCTTGGGAATTCTTGGGAAATTTTGCTTTTTGACCTTTGGTACCCCAAGATGAGCTTTGACCTCCACCAAAAACAATAGGGTTCTTCCTTACATCATGACAAATTTATATACCAAATATGAAAAGAGTCGGTCATTCCTATCTTGAGATATCGTGATTACGAGCTTTTCAGCTTTTTACCTCCAGTGACCTCAAATGACCTTTGACCTTCACCAAAAACAATAGGGTTCTTCTTCTCAACATGACAAATCTATATACCAAATATGAAAAGTGTCGGTCATCGCTATCTCGAGATAGCGCGATTACAAGCCATTTACGAGGTTTTCGCAGTTTAACCTATGGTGACCTTTGGTACCCCAAGATGACCTTTGACCTCCACCAAAAACAATAGAGTTCTTCCTTACGTCATGACAAATTTATATAGCAAATATGAAAAGAGTGGGTCACTCCTATCTTGAGATATCGTGATTACGAGCTTTTCAGCTTTTTACCTCCAGTGACCTCAAATGACCTTTGACCTCTACCAAAAACAATAGGGTTCTTCCTCTCAACATGACAAATCTATATACCACATATGAAAAGTGTCGGTCATCCCTATCTCGAGATAATGCGATTACAAGGTTTTCGGTTTTTGACCTCTGGTGACCTCTGATGACCTTCGACCTCTTCCAAAAATGATAGGGTTCTTCCTCTCAACATGACAAATCTATATACCAAATATGAAAAGTGTCGGTCAATCCTATCTTGAGATATCGCGATTAAAAGCAGCATCACAAACACACATACACACACACATACACACACACACACACTCACACGACACCACCATCGCATAGATTCCTTGCCTGCCTACGGCAAGGAACCAATAACCAAGATTTAAAAAAGTGTTAATGTACAGTTAAAATATTAGCATCTAACTTGAAAGGGGCTGATGTGAGTTAAATTTATTTAATCAGATCAAAATTTGATTTTCGTATTAAAATGAATTACATTCAAGTAGGTTGGAAGGGTCAAATAAATATTTAGTGCAGAAACAATGTGCATTGTCTTGACTGTGTGCATAGTATGATGGTTAAGAAGACACCATACAACAGTACATACCAAATGTTCAATTTAGCAAGAAAGCATAAATTATAGTGTAGCATTACCCAGCATGCATAGACTTCATCTCTTGCCCAAGGCAAACTTTTTCTTTTCCTTTTCACTCTTAAATCTGCCCAAAATCTTTACAAAGATGGATCTGACCCTGCATCTCCTCATTGCCTCCCCCTCCCCATTCTTAAGCATGGCCCTACTTGTATCAATATTTCTCTGTCATACATAATCCCTATGATTTTTGGGGTTCATACATGACCCAGTATTAGAGACAGAAGGGTTAACCCTATGTATCAACTTGTGTGGCATATGGTATAATAACAGCAATAAGCAGATCATTTACTCATGAGTAACAGAGTACATGAAGGTATGGTGGCTGCAACGTTTAATCCATACAGTAAATCACATTTTTGTTTTAGATATGGTGTAGTACTGTTTCACTATTTGACCTCTGTCTACCTTTATTCTCCCCCAATACCACAGAGTACATCTACTCAATATGGACCATCCACATCCAACAACTATGTGATCCCTCTAACTTATCCTATATGAGACAGAGTGTTTATGAGTAGTTTTCACGGTTTGCACCATTTGACCTCAAATGACCCCAAACGACTTTTGAACTCTGTGATAAACAATGAACTTTTTCACTCAATATTGAGCATGTACATGCCAAGTATTAGATTTCATCAAAGCTTCCCTCCTTGAGATAATGTTTTAAAAGGCTTCAAACTCTGGTGACCTAAAATGACCTTTCACCTCCATCAAAAACAACAGGAATCATTGACTCAATAATGGGCCATCAACATGCTAAGTATGAGGTTCATCTAGGTTTCCCTGCTCAAGATATCATGTCTACAAGGTTTCAACCTTTTGATCCCAAATGACCTTTAACCTCTACCACAAACAATAGGGATCACCTACTCAAAATGGATTAACCATATGCTGAGCATGAGATCCACCCCTGTTTCCTGCTTGAGATACCATATTTACAAGGTTTTAATTTTTATACCTCTGTTAACCCTACATGACATTTGACCTTCATCAAAAGTGATAGGGGTCATCTACTCATTATGGGCCATCCACATGTACAGTATGAGATTCACCTAAGTTTCCCTTATTCAGATATTGGGTTGGTTTTAACTTTTTAACCTGTGGTGACTTAAAATGAACTTTGACCTTCACTGAAAACAACAGGGATCATTTATTAAATATGGGCCATCCACATCCCAAGTATAATATCCCTTGAAGTTACCCTTCCTGAGATGAGTGTTTTACGAGAAATTTCCAAGATTCTTACCATATGCCCTCTGATGACCCTAAATGACTCTTGACCTCCACAAAAAGATTCTACTTAATATGGGGCACCCACATGCTAAGTATGAGATCCATCAGTCCTTACTTGAGATATAAGTTTTTGATGTTTTCACCTCTGGTGACCTTAAACTACCTCTGATCTTCACTAAAAACAACAGGGATCACCTACTCCACATGCTAAGTACGAGACACCTTGAGGTTATGGTTCTTGAAGCAAAAGTGTCACATACTCACTTACATACACCCATACACATACACACACACACACAACATCACCATCACATAAATTTCTTTTGCCTATGGGAAGGAATAAAAAAATTTCACTAATTCCATACATGGCATATAACTATGTCACTATTCTTACAAATACATAAAAACTATGAGGTTTAAGAAACTTTCTAATGGGTTGCAAAAAACATTCTGAAATTTTCATCAGTGGTCCTAACCTCTAAAAGCACTGCCGTAATTTTTTCAGACTGGGAAATCTCATGAGGCACCAATCACACTCTTATAAAGACACATGTTATCATACTGATTCAGAGACCCACCTGCATACAGAGGCCATAATCAGGGTTGGGAAATGTTTTCAATTCTTACCACTTTAAATTCCAGTTTTTTGTCAAGCTTTTCCCACTTTCAATATTTCTAATTCAAACTTTAACATACACCAGGAACAAACCTGTACATGATATGGCAAAAGTTATTTTTTAATTATAACGTAAATGGTTAAACTTGTGCAATCACCTGAAAACATTTAGTGAAGTTTCAAATTTCAGAGTTTGGAGTCAGTAAAGTTACAGACAACATCAAATAAACACACTGCCATTTAGAGTACATGTGGTCTTTAAGCCAATTCTGGAACTAGAATCAAGCAATCAATTCCAGGTACACCAGAAACTGCCCCCAGCACCATCACCCAAGAAGTCAATTCACCTCTATACTGCTTCCAAAGTTACACAGGTGTGTGTGTCATGCATTTAGGCATTACCTTTTATCTTAGTCCAACCAAGTGTGTGGTTCTATACCGTCTACTAACCCTCTGCACAGTTACAACATTCTGAATAAGTAGAAATAAATTTTTAATTGTTTCAAATTTTGGTAACAACCCTCTTTACTTGGTTGAGAGATGAGGTCAGGAATAATTTGGTATGCTATCACTTTTAACTGTCTTACTACAATCAAAGAAGTGCACCCAAGTGTTTATGGACAGCAATCATCACTTGCTGAAAAAGTTCATGGCTTTCTGTTTACACCATAGCATGCAGTTCGTGACTATTTGGTCATTTAAGTCTGATATTAAGTGGATTAAAAACATTTCAACAGTCTTCAATCATGCACATTAAAGGACAAATGCAGACATCCTCAAGTTAAGTAAATGAGACATGCTCCCCATTAAGAAGTAACGACTTTCTTTACCTCATGAAGAACTTTAGTGGTCCTTGAATTTATGAAGTTGGTCTTTTGAACAACCTGCTTGTTTCTTATTTTCAGTCTGAATAGATCAAGAGCTTGAAGGGAGGTTCAACAAAATAATATGCCAAACTTAATCTAAAATTAACCCAGGATGTGTCCACAACAGCCTCACTAGCACTGAAAATTTCTACTCAGCACTAATTTAAAGATTGTGAGAACCACCCAACAATTACATTTCCACCTGGATAAAGTTAAATTTTTAATACATGTTCTCCCATTGGATGGTGACCACTGTACCCAGATGATCTTCCAGGATGGTGATCACTGTACCCAGGTGATCCTCCAGGATGGTGATCACTGTACCCAGGTGATCCTCCAGGATGGTGATCACTGTACCCAGGTGATCCTCCAGGATGGTGATCACTGTACCCAGGTGATCCTCCAGAATGGTGATCACTGTACCCAGGTGATCCTCCAGGATGGTGATCAGTGTACCCAGGTGATCCTCCAGAATGGTGATCACTGTACCCAGGTGATCCTCCAGGATGGTGATCACTGTACCCAGGTGATCCTCCAGGATGGTGATCACTGTACCCAGGTGATCCTCCAGGATGGTGATCACTGTACCCAGATGATCCTCCAGGATGGTGATCACTGTACCCAGGTGATCCTCCAGGATGGTGATCACTGTACCCAGGTGATCCTCCAGGATGGTGATCACTGTACCCAGGTGATCCTCCAGGATGGTGATCACTGTACCCAGGTGATCCTCCAGAATGGTGACCACTGTACCCAGATGATCTTCCAGGATGGTGATCACTGTACCCAGGTGATCCTCCAGAATGGTGATCACTGTACCCAGGTGATCCTCCAGGATGGTGATCCATGTACACAGGTGACCTTCCAGGATGGTGATCAGTGTACCCAGGTGATCCTCCAGAATGGTGATCACTGTACCCAGGTGATCCTCCAGGATGGTGATCAGTGTACCCAGGTGATCCTCCAGGATGGTGATCACTGTACCCAGGTGATCCTCCAGAATGGTGATCACTGTACCCAGGTGATCCTCCAGGATGGTGATCACTGTACCCAGGTGATCCTCCAGGATGGTGATCACTGTACACAGGTGATCCTCCAGGATGGTGATCACTGTACCCAGGTGATCCTCCAGGATGGTGATCACTGTACCCAGGTGATCCTCCAGAATGGTGATCACTGTACCCAGGTGATCCTCCAGGATGGTGATCACTGTACCCAGGTGATCCTCCAGAATGGTGATCACTGTACCCAGGTGATCCTCCAGAATGGTGATCACTGTACCCAGGTGATCCTCCAGGATGGTGATCACTGTACACAGGTGATCCTCCAGGATGGTGATCACTGTACCCAGGTGATCCTCCAGAATGGTGATCACTGTACCCAGGTGATCCTCCAGGATGGTGATCACTGTACCCAGGTGATCCTCCAGGATGGTGATCACTGTACCCAGGTGATCCTCCAGGATGGTGATCACTGTACCCAGGTGATCCTCCAGGATGGTGATCACTGTACCCAGGTGATCCTCCAGAATGGTGATCACTGTACCCAGGTGATCCTCCAGGATGGTGATCACTGTACCCAGGTGATCCTCCAGGATGGTGATCACTGTACCCAGGTGATCCTCCAGGATGGTGATCACTGTACCCAGGTGATCCTCCAGGATGGTGATCACTGTACCCAGGTGATCCTCCAGGATGGTGATCACTGTACCCAGGTGATCCTCCAGGATGGTGATCACTGTACCCAGGTGATCCTCCAGGATGGTGATCCATGTACACAGGTGACCTTCCAGGATGGTGATCAGTGTACCCAGGTGATCCTCCAGGATGGTGATCACTGTACCCAGCACTCAAAAATTCCTGGGCACATCCTTAATAAACTTGATACGACTGCATGTGCCCTTTAATAAGCTTCCCTAGAGGCCACTTTCACAAAGTCAGGATAATGTTTTACTTTCCTTACCTCTTGTTTTTCAATTTTATTCTGCTCTTCAATTCTAGTCAGAATCTCTGTCATGTTTGTTTCTAGGACCATTCCACCCATCACAAGTTCACCTAAAATATAATGAACCTGAAAAGAAAAATAAACATAACTATAGACCCACCTAAACTACATCATGTTTGGCAACACAAAAATGAAAACATGTTGGGGGAATGGTATGTGAGCGAGGCACAGGTGAACACGACATACATACACCAAGTGACTTAGTCAACCAAATTGTGAAAGGGGAGCCACTGGTGCAGGTACAACATTCGGTGTATGTGTGCAAGTTCTATGGGTGCAATAAGATGCAGTATACAAAACATATTTACGGAAACTTTCTACATAGGTGCCTCTAACATGGCAGTGTAAACAAAACATGACCTCACATAAAATGGGTCTGTATTTGCTTTAGGTCAAGGACTTATTTAATGAAATTTTTACCTGCATTACAGATGAAAGTCAACCTTGATTAATTCGCAATATCTCCAACTTTCAGTAATGACACATACTGAGAACTTTCAGATGATATTTCCCTTAGTTTCCTACGTTACCATGGCAGAGGTTTTCTGTTTCAAATGTTCTTACCCTTTGACCTTTACTGACCTAATCTGACCTCCCACTTCCATTTAATACAATGCTGCCCTTTGTATGGAGCATCTACATCCCACATATAAACAGCTGATTAACCCTAGTTTAAGGTATTGTATACAATACTTTCATGTTTCCATCTCAGATGAGCTCAGATGTCCCTTAATAATCACCCCCCTGCCTAGCCCCTACCTGAAGTACATGACAAGCATACACTTTCCTACTTGAGATATCTTATTTGACAAACCTTCCAAATTTTGACCTTTACTGACCTCCCATGACACCTAACCTACCCAAAACCAGTCAGACCCTCCCATTCAATATGGGGCATCCACATAACCAGTATAAGACTTTTCTAAGTAACCCTTGTCACAAAATTTTCTTATTAAACAAGAAAGGCATCACAACCTAACCACACCCACTCCTACAGTCACACCCATATTAAGTCATGTGTGCATCAGTTTATGGTATGTGTAGGTTTAACTGCAAAACTAAACACAAAACAGTCTGTTAGATTCTTTGCCAATCACAAACCCTTTGTTCCATTATAGGGAACTTGCACCAAAGGTCAAATTCAGCGCTAGCTGTTCTAGAGGACACTGCGCCACGCACCACACTGCTTTAAAACATGACCTAGCATCCATGTGTGTTTGTTTGTCCTCCAGAACCTGGTTGCGTTAGTTGACTTCTGCATACGTGAAACCTCCCTATACACCAACACATGATGTCAGCAGTAACACAATAATCATATTTTGACATCTGAACCTTACCTTATCAATGTGGAATATTAAATCCAACTCACAGACATTCTCAAAGCATTTGTCTAATGTTTCCACAAACACCTAGAGACAAAACAGAGAAAAACTACAAACATTAGTTGCTCCCAACAGCAAATCAAAATGCATATCAAGTAAGTACACACACAGGACTTCTTACAAAGGTGCAAGGATACTTCATACACAATCATCTATGAATATAGACAACCTCACATTCACATCATTTTGGAAACTGAAACAATGGTATGAAAAATTTTCCACAAAGCAAACTAAGCTTCACACAACAACCAGCGCAATGCCATTGCTTCAGTGTGATACAGTAAGCATGTTTGATATTCCACACTAACAATGCATCCTGGAAATTCTGCAAATTATGTTGATTACTCCTTGAAACTTCCAGTGACCAATTTCTGTTTTTCCTTCAACAACAGCAGTGATTTCACTGACTCGGGCACCCGGGTCAATGACGCAAAACTTTTCATTTTGACGCACAGACACAAAACTTCTGGGGTCAAACTGACGCACAGCTTTTTTGCCCCAACAATCAGTAATGATAACGCAATACTGCCAATACATTCATTATGTAAATTAATTCACAAAATGTAGCACTTTCCAATTCCCATACTGATTATCGACAGATCGAATATCAGGCCTGATGTCTTCCAAGGAAAAGATAGTGGAAAAGCATCACAAATATAGAAAACCAGAATGCACAAATGCATTGCGGTTTCGATGAATATAGCACTTAATGTCATTGTGTAATCCCAAATAATGCCAAAATGTCCTGTTTCTTTCAGTCATTGGTTGAATGTGGTCTTAAAGAGCTGGAAAATTACAGTTTCATGTTCATATTTGACCTTGGGAATTCTTCAGAATTTTTGCTTTTTGGCCTCTGGTGATTTCAACCAGCCTCTGATTCTGACAAAACTTGTAGGGATTTTCTGATTGATTAAATACAACACCATGTGAAGTATCCAACCTTCCTAACTTGAGCTATCTTGTAAGCAAGGTTTTCAGAGTTTGACCCCAGATGACCTTTGACCTCCACCAAAAATAACAGGTACTGCCTCTCACCATAAGTCATCCACATACTATGTATGAAATCTATCCAAACTTCCTACCTCAAGATGTCGTGTTTAACAAGGTTTTCAGAGTTTGACCCCTGGTGACCCCAAATGACCTTTGACCACCACCAAAAACAATAGAGTTCTTCCTTTTACTATAATGCATTTACACACCAAGTATGAAATCTATCCAAGCTTCCTACCTTGAGATATCGTGTAAACAAGGTATTCAGGTTTTGACCCTCGGTGACCCCAAATGACCTTTGACCTCCACCAAAAACAATAGGGTTCTTCCTCTTACCATAATGCATCAACACACCAAATATGAAATCTATCCAATCTTCCTACCTTAAGATATCGTGTAAACAAGGTTTTCAGAGTTTGACCCCTGGTGACCCCAAATGACCTTTGACCTCCTCCAAAACCAATAGGGTTCTTCCTCTCACCATAATGCATCCACATACCAAGTATGAAATCTATCCAAGCTTCCTACCTTGAGATATCGTGTAAACAAGGTTTTCAGAGTTTGACCCCTGGTGACCCCAAATGACCTTTGACCTCCACCAAAAACAATAGGGTTCTTCCTCTTACCACAATGCATCCACACACTAAGTATGAAAACTATCCAAGCTTCCTACCTTGAGATATTGTGTAAACAAGGTTTTCAGAGTTTGACCCCTGGTGACCCCAAATGACCTTTGATCTCCACCAAAAATATCAGGATTCTTCCTTTTACTATAATGCATCAACGCACCAAGTATGAAATCTATCCAAGCTTCCAACCTCGAGATATTGTGTAAACAAGGTTTTCAGACTTTGACCCTCGGTGACCCCAAATGACCTTTGACCTTCACCAAAAACTACAGAGTTCTTCCTCTCACCATAATGCATCAACACACCAAGTATGAAATCTATCCAAGCTTCCTACCTTGAGATATCGTGTAAACAAGGTTTTCAGAGTTTGACCCCTGGTGACCCCAAATGACCTTTGACCTCCACCAAAAACAATAGGGTTCTTCCTCTCACCATAATGCATCAACACAACAAGTATGAAATCTATCCAAGCTTCTTATCTTGAGATATCGTGTAAACAAGGTTTTCAGGTTTTGACCCCTGGTGACCCCAAATGACCTTTGACCTCCACCAAAACTAATAGGGTTCTTCCTCTTACCATAATGCATCCACACACCACGTATGAAAACTATCCAAGCTTCCTACCTTGAGATATCGTGTAAACATGGTTTTCAGAGTTTGACCCCTGGTGACCCCAAATGACCTTTGACCTCCACCAAAAACAATAGGGTTCTTCCTCTCAATATGGGGCATCTACCTACCAACTTTGAGAACTGTCAGAGTTTCCCTTCTTGAGATATCGTGTAAACAAGAAAAGTGTCACAAACACACACACACACACATACACACATACACACACACATACACACACACATACGCACACACACACACACACGAACATACACACATACATACACACACACGCCATCATGACTGCATAGGTTTCTCTTTTCATCGAAACCAATAAACAAAAAAAAAAAAAAAAACAGGAATAAAGTTTGTTGCATTAAACTCAAATTTATTTTGACCCCTTCCCTTTTAAATTTGACTCTTGTAACTTTATTTTGAAGGGTCTGTGACTCCTGAAAAAAAATGATGAGTGAAAACCCGAAAAGTACAAAATGATAATGCCCATTCCAACTTTTCAGCCAACATTTGCGAGAATTACTTTTAAATACTTCACAGTTGTATGTAATAATACAACGTTACTATGGATGGTGTCAGCTGTTGGCAAAAGTTCAATCTTTCCCATGATGCACTGTGATCTGACCAAATGTGACTAGCATTAAGTGTTAAAACACTAAATGCTAGTCGCAGTTTGTAGTTCTGCATTTGAGCTTGTTAGTCCGTAGTTTACTCTTCAGTGATCTCTTCTAAAGACTTCAGGGGCAAACACTTGCACATAAGCAACTTTTTCAAAGATTCCTATGCCTGGAACAGAACTTAAAAGGTTTTCTGATGGTGTGGCACAAGTTTCTATGGGGTGTAGAGACATGTTCCCCTGGAGATTAAGTTCCAAAGAGTTTAGGAAACCAGGAAATAACATTGGGAGACTTTGTTAAAATAAGAGTTCTGCATGTCTGACCTCTCAAATTGTGAGTTAGGTATTATGTGGGTACAATAGCCCAATTTTCAATGCAAAGAATATCTCTTTACTCTCCTTAAAACTTCACGCTACATTTCCCTTTCACTAATACAGACTACCACACAACTCATTCTGTGATGTAATACTTGAGCATTTCTTCTAAATGAGTAACTCTTTTATCTTCCAAATGTTGTAATTGACAACTTATTCCATCTGACCCCCCCCCCCTCCTCCTCACTTTTGACAAAGGTGTTTTAATTTTCAAGTTGAAGCCCATCTCAAGATTGAATATGTTTCCATACAGATAATTATGATTACTGACTGTCTGTCCATTATTCTAAAATACCTTACCTGAATTAAATCTAGAATTCCTAGTTCACTTTCTGATGAATCGACACAAAATACAAAATAAAGAGTTGCATAATGTCTGTAGACCAGCCTGTAGTCTGCTCCTCCAATAAGTCTAAAGGAAACAAAAGAAAATTGACTAAAGAAGCAACAAATGCGGGAAGCAACCCCCATTCCCCGACCACCACCAACAGTCCCCCTCCTCCAAAAAAAATTTTTCAAAATTTAAACAGTGAAACAAAGGATCCACAGCTAGCAGAAAATATGACACCAAAAGCCAAAGAAATGTGAAAATTAAACTTAAAACAGAGGAAAAGGGACGCCTAACATCTCCTTTTCCAAAGAGAGTTTTACTGTTAATATGGCGAATGCAATGGAATCAAATCAATCCAACCTCTAAAGTAGAGGAATTATCTTTTACACACTACACTTACTTCCAGACTGGTTAAATGAAGGCGTTAAGGCCAAAGCAAGTAACTTTTGTTTTTTTTGTCAACCTTGGAAATAATATCTGGGTCACTATCACCACTAATCTTCAATGTTGTTTTGAAGGTGAATGCTACGTCATGTGCTCAAAAAATAACATGTCCCCCTTATGTTCTCAACAACAAGGGGTAATGGGGGCACCCTGGAACTTGGAAGAACCCATGATTGTAGAAACACTGTTGCTGGGATTTAATCTGACAGTTCATAAAATGGAGAAAAACACAGTACAAGAGCTGTGCAAGGAATCACCAAACCAAAGCATACTACCTGTACTTTATGGAATTGAAAAACTGAAAAAGCTTAGTCATAAATTTCTTTTTTACTCTTCCGATCAGTTTGAAGACAGTTTGGTTGCTTCTTTATGACAAAATATCAAGTGAAATTTACTCTTTCTAATACTAACGATAAAATATTTCCACTAATGGCAGCCTTCACAGTATGAGGGAACAAAAACACCGAACACTTACGTTCCACCTTCCAGGAAATTACACACATTATCATCTCGCTTTGAAACTAAATGGAATGTTTCACGGATTATCTGTTGCTGTTCATCTTCATTCTGAAAAGAGAAAAACAAAAACTCCTCAAGTTGGTATCTTCCAAGCTTAAAAGAGTTACAACAGCTTTTGGTTCACTAGTCTATGGAATAATGAAGATGGTTACACCAACAGAGGTTCTATACTAAGGAAAGGGCATCCATCCTTCTAGCATTGCATGTAGGGTGTATTTGGTCAATAAAATTACTGCAAGAGAACTTTATTTGACTTTTGAGTGTTCTCTATACTCTGACATCATTATTTTTACACTAATTTTCAACAAAGTGGAGGGTCCCCCCACTAGGTCAGCAATATCGTCATTTGCAAAACTGGGCTACCGCACTTTCAACAATTTTGAATGGTCTCAATCTTTCTCAAATTCATGTATACTCCTGGGTAATTGACCTCTGTGGGTCATTTATATCTTTAAGACCCTTCATTCTAAGAATATTTGTAATTAGTGTCCAAAAAGGGACCAGAAATTTTGATTTACACCAACCATCCTGTTCTGCTTTTTAAACATTATACAAAACTGCTTAATCTCGTTACTAGAACGTTCACACTATTGTATGCTAAATAGCATGCATTGTTGTTCAATTGTGGCATAGCCTAGCCCTAGTCCATAGCTATGTAGTTATGCTGATACACACACATACGCCTACAGTGCATTCCATGTCAGGCCCATGCTGAAGTTACGCGAAGAAAAACAATAGGAAACATAAGGAAAATGCCAAATCCACGCCGAAGATCTTCAGATTGGAGTGCATGGAATGCACCCTGGACATACGCATGTCAGTATGCGGTGTTCAGTGTTCTCCACCAGCTGTTTTGTTAGGGTGCTCAGCACCCAGACAAAACATGTACCACCCGGACAAAAAGTTGAGCCACCCAGACAGAAATTATCAATTCAAAACCATAAAACAGAGCAAAAAAGCAATAACTTCAGTGTGAACATTGAGTAATGATAATCAGAAAAGTACTTAGCCTAGTCTGTAGTCATCAAAGAAGGCCATAATTAATTTATCATCTATTCAGCAAATATTTTTCAAAGAGGGCACCCCCTCTCTTTATAGACAGCGATCACTATTAACCTTTAACCTTCAGAGCACACAAAAATTAAATCAGTGGAGAACACTGGTATGTAGCAACAATCATAGCAGAAACGCACGCTGATGCTGTTAACAGTGTTAGTTACTCTCACTGTTAGCACGCAGGAAAAACTTTGTACAGCGATAGCCTAGGGCCTAGTTCAGGAAACAAAGTGAAAGTGAAAACTTGGTCTAGGTTACCTAGGCCTAGGCTAGGCTAGCCTAACATAAAATATTACATTTCTTGTTGGCTTTGGCTGTATACAGTGTTTAGCGCGAGAATGACCGGTCTATCAACGTTAGGCTACTTTAGGCTTAGCCTACGTAGGCCTAGGCCTAACCTAGTAATACTAAGCGTACAAAATAAGCGGCTTTGCATAGTAGGTAGAGACTAACATAGTGAGTGAAAAATTTCGCCAGTCGTGGCTTTCCGTGGTTGTTGAATATAAGTATTGCTTTTATCATCGTGTTCAAGAACTCTCTCCTTCGGTAGAATAGCAGCTATTTACAGTTATATAGGCTATGTATGCTACTGCGTATTGTAAACGTACGTATATATGTACGCCCGTGTGGTGTAGGCAATGGCTGTAGTTTCGATATTTCTCAGCTGACAATAAGCTCTTCCACAAATCAAAATCCGATTTCCTTACACGAATTCAAAAATCTGCTTCAATTTTTCAAAAAATTAAAATTTCAAACGCCTATATGCAATCCTGACTCCAGCAATCTGGCTAGGAACAAAATCGCTAACTTAATTTTGTATACATTACTTTAGAGTCTCCACAATGAAGGTAATCCCGTTATTCTCAAATTGTAGGTAGTCTCGTCTTTGTCAGTGTAATGACCAGGGTGACGCCAGGTGGGGGTTGGGCGTCGGGGAAGGTTGCCCCTCGTCAGGGAAATTTTTTTTCGGGCAGTTTCATCTGTAAACGATGTAATGTGTAAATCCCAATGACCTTCAGTCGCCCCAATCACCTGCTTGATTTTGCTCATAAGAAGGGAGTGTAAATTCTTTAATGAAAACCTCAAATATTCCAAAAAAAACACATTTTTTCAAATTTTTTTCAATAACACCATCAAAATTTGAAATTGCTGCAAAAAAAAGGCCAAAATTTTTCGGCGCGCTTCGCGCTGAAAATTTAACGTTTGTCGTCCGTTTGGCAACTCATCACCTTTCTCGGGTATGAGGTTGCTGGCCCGTCGGTCAAACTCCTGGCGCCCCCCTGGAGGGAAGGGGAGAGGGGGCAGGGGGAGCCATTCCCCCGTCGGGGAAGGCTGGCCCCAGGGGAATTTTACATTTTCGTTAGGGAGTCTTAGTTGATATGATAAAGAGTGCAGTCCCTGACGGCAACCAGTCGCCCCCACGATTTACCTGTTATTTGCTCTCCAGAGGACAATTTCTCCAATAAGAATCCAAAATTTTCGGTGTGCTACGCGTGCTGCAGTCACCCCAGTTTCTTCAACAGTTGCATTATGTAGAGGTCGTAAATTTCATCCCATATCGCAAAGCTTAGTTGCTGTTCTCTTGTGTGTGCCATGTGCATGGTTAGTCAAAATTTGGCTATTTCATGATCAGGCAGTCCAGGTGGTTTCGATACAATTAATGTATGTTATCCCCGATATGGTCTAAAACCCCTACAGTTTTTCTTTCGTCTTTTTGTTGGTAATGATTACATATGTTTTTTTTTTCTGTGCAAGCCTACTAAAACTTTTCGCTCGCTTCTCGCGCTTTGCAATTTCACGATCATTCAGATTCAACTTGAAGAACACTATATCAGTGCACGACTCAGCTCTTGAAGTATAAAGTAATGCCCTGCAAAGCATGATGGAATAGTGAGGCTTTTTCATACCCCCTTCTCACCACCCCTGATAGACATAGGGACTGTCGGAACTTGGGGTCGCTGGCATGGCTCAGCCCCTTGTCGGAAAAATTCTGTCGTCACCCATGGTCGGTTTACTTATTTTGGCTTTCAAAAGGGTCATTTCTGCGATAAAACCCAAAATTTTCGGCACGCTTTGCCCACTCTTCCTCAGTTCCGTTACTTATAGCTAAATATAGTACAAACCCTTTCCACCTTTTCAAGTAACTTAATAAGTAGAATACATGAATGTATGTAAATGTTGGGAGTTTCATCTCATTTCAGTAAACCTAGTTAATGTTCCATTGTGTCTGTCGTGCGGCACGGACAGGGATTTTCCCGTTACACTTTGAAAGTAATTCGTTATAGTTACAGTTAATTCCATAAAACTGTAACTCGTTACAGTTACTATGTTGAAGAAAAATAACTAGTACAGTTACTTTTGACTGAAAAGTAAAGCTACATTTTAAAAGTAACTAGTTACTTCAAGGTGAATATACTGTACCTCGGTACCTGAAATGGAAGGGGCATAATCAGATAGTAAGAAGGGGCACTTGAGAGGACCAAATGTCATTTGTGTCGGTTATCCTTAGGTGTTCTCCATAGAAAGACAATGATACCAGCTGATCTTCACTGGGGATTCAGGCAGAGGCTCCTAACGCTCATCATGAAACAGCGAATCATGATGACTGTGTCGGAGCTTACGCAAACTATTTGTTAGAAGAATATGGTTGTAACCAAAACTTTTCCAGTTACGACAGTTCTTCTTTGAGGGTGGAAATCTTTATACTCCCATCACTATTTAGAGAGGTTAGCGGGTGTTAAAGGGGAGGGGCGTTGTTTTAGCAGTAATTAAAGTCTTCACCCCTCAAGGGCATAAATATGGTAATACGATGCTCTATATTTGTAAACGGTAAAATTTTAAAACCTCACCGCTAAAGTTGGGCTAAGTGATATTTCCGCATAAATTTCAAGTTTCACATTGCGTCGATATAAAACAATGCATAGAAATGGTGAGACTATGTAGTTTACACATGCAGACCGTGTGCCCACAATTCACTTTCCCTTTACAATAAATAGGTAAAGTTTAAAGGGGAATTTTCATGATCCCAGACGGTTCCAATTCTCCCAACTATGCAACTTCTAGCTCCTCCCATAACTGTATGAAGCTCTTCCTTGTGCATGAATAAACCTGTTTTATTGCTTAAGGCCATGTCCTGGTGAGCATACAAGGCTATAAAATGTAACAAAAGCACTCTATCTGCCTTGTGTGGAATGTGAGCTACTCTGCATCTTTCAAATTTTCAAACTTTGATGTCAATCAAAGAGCAGTCACCAACTGAGGATTTTGATACCCCCACACTGAAAATATACTTTGGGGAGATGACTGCCTGTCTTTAAAGTCGGGCACTTATCTCCTCTTTCAATTAGCTTTGTTAGGATACTAGTTAACTCCATTTGATCATTTCAATATTCTGATGTTTTTATATTAACCTTACTATTATCCCAGTGTAAGGAATTACGGGCATTCATAAAGCTTAAATGAGGATACAATACATGTTAAATTAGATACATAAATGGATGCTCGGTGTTTACCGACGATTGACACCGTATAATTATAATTTACTGGGCTCTAACGCACGAGTCCGGTTTCGACTAGCTTAATGCCGGTCTCAGGAGCGTTTTTCTAGATTAGGAATTTGCCCGGAATATACGGTTCCGGAATCGAAATTTTTCCGGAATGTGTAACTGGTCTTGTACTCGGAGTTCATTCCAGCCAAGTTCTAAAATATGAAAGTTGCATTAAAAGTGTTTATAGTTCCATTGTAAGTTGTGTACAATGTACAGATGTAAAGTATTGTCACACATGATCAACTTAATTACTGAGGAGGCCAGGCTATGGAAGTGATTACAAAAGATGACTTTATTAATGATGGACAGTACAATAGAATAAAAACATCTGTAAGTTTGATATGATATACATTGGCAAAAAGACTGGTCTTGGTTTTGGTGCCATTGGAATCAGAACTGGCCGGAACTTGAAGGGTACGTACCACGCTCGGAAGGATAAGGAAATCTAGAAACGCGGTTAGCTCCGACTCGGATAGGGTGGACTCGGGTCCAGCCCTAACGTCTCAGAAGGCAATGATTAAACTTTCAAAGTAAGCCTACTATTTGAATGCCTATGGGCCAACCTGTTTCTCGGTGCACTATCTCCACTGTGTCCTCTAAAAGACAATATGAGTAAACTAAGGCCCAGCTGACTTCACTTAGTATATATACTAGGCTACACTCAAAAGTCAGTTGGGCCTTAGTTTGCCAGAGGACCGTTCAGTGTTTTTCAACGAATCGGTCCCATGGATAATAAGCATTGATCTGTCTTATAAGTAATTTGACACACAAATCACATTTTAACTTAGTTTAATCAACAATCAAGTGACCCTGTCTGCAGCATGTGCATCTAATATCAACTTCTGATTCTAATCGACGTCGAAAATAGAGATGAATGCTAAATATATCGAAAATAATTTTACTACCAAAGTGTCATCAATTTGAAAATTTTCTGTCACTACTTCGAGTAAAATGCAGTTTGTGGTCATTTTGACTATTTGTAAGGGAAAGTAACGGGACCCAAATGTAACGCCGTTACAGTTACTTTTACACAGAATTGTAACTAGTTACTTGCTCCGTTACTGAAATGCAAATGTAACTCGTTACACGGTTCCGTTACACAAAATGTAACTCGTTACAGTAACGACGTTACTTGTAACTTGTTACTTCCCAACCCTGGGTATATACGGATAGTGACTCTAGGAGGGAAGTACAATGTAACTTATGCCCGATAGGGCCCTGACAATTGACCTATATAAGCTTTAAATATGAACAGAATCTTTTTAGGGTAGGCTTACCCCAAAAGTTTCGCGTGCTTCGCGCTTTGCAATTTCACCATTTTGATTCCTGGAAAAACATTAAATCAGCGCGGAACTATGTTCCTATAGTATATACAAATTTTATGCAGTATATGCCCTGCAATGGCACAGGGCTTTTTCAAATCCCCCCTCACCAACCCCTCGACGGCATCGGGTCTCTCGGGGATTCGGGTCGCTCCCCACAGTCGGGGAATCTGCCCCCGTCGGGCACATTCTGGCGCCACCCCTGGAGTGTGCCTGAGCGAGCTCTGTAAGAGGTCCACTGAGTATGGTCAGTGGCATGCAGTCGGGAACATGCAGTATGTTGTGTGATCGCCGGATTGGGGAGAGGTCTAAGGAGGGGGTCTCCTCCCCCTTGAAAATTTTTGAAAAATTAGGTGTTCTTACATGCATGGTGCCGCATATGCTCCTTTTGAAGTAAAATTTGTGTTAAAAAATTTACGTATTTTTGGGAACTAAAAAAGCAGTATCAGTGAGGGGGCCACACACGTATACATACATAGTGCATACACTGTAGCAGACACAACATCTTGGAATGCATGGCGAGGGTTGTTTGTACTCCCGGTTCTCATGCAGTCATGCTTCTTTGTATACTTGACGTAATCATTTAAGTCTGCAATGGAGTGCCATTGTAACTTAGCGCTGGCGCTACTACTGTATTGTTTTACTCCCAGTCCCTTTCATATACATGACGTAATCTTTAAAGTGTGCCACAGATCCTTTTCCAAGTAGCAATTACACAGGGATGTGGGACAGAATTTTTGTGTATGTATATATTTTGTGCCATGGTAAGAATGCCATCATTGACAAAAGCGACGAGTACCAAAACGTTATCCCACAGTCCTTTGTAATTGCTATTTGGAAAAGGGTGTATGAATCTTCCAATAATTTTGCTGCATATTTTGTGTTCTCATATTGGCAAGTAATGCAGAAGATGCTCTTTTCATCCATCAAATGCTATTGGCCTCGGGTGATGTGAGAGCTTCAATTTGCAGCGGGTGCCAGTGTAGTTCGGCAGTAACCCAAACTGACTCCATTTTGGTCTTGTTCTCTGTTCCTCCGGAAAGTGTTGTGATCAGAACAGTTTCGTGTATTATCTTATTACCTTAATAATGGTCATGACATGGAGTGTAAACAGTGACGAATAATATTTCCATTAGAAACCTGCATTCAGACTCTACATCGAGACAATTTCAATATTGCCCAACAAACCTACATGCCACTGCCATAAACCAGTCTTTTACCTATTAATTCGTAAACTTTCAACTTTTTGCTGCTGTGCTTTTCCGAAAGTTGCTATCGGAAGATACTAAAGTAAGTTTGGAAGCGCGGAAGGCGCGGAAATTTTGATAACTTGCCAACGATTTGCTACAATTCTGATAGTTTGAGAAACATCTGTGACAGAAAGTGAAGCGAGATTGAAAAAATTTCTTACGAAAATGAAGAATAAAATATACTTTACATCATACACGTATCTGTAGACTGAAACATTGGGGGGATGATTACATGGGCCATCCCCCTAGTCAAATATTGGGGGGATATATCCCCATCCCCCGGGATTTAAGCCCATGCTCACCCATGAAGGCTGTCCAAAAAAAAAAAAAACGTTCAGTCCCCTGCCCCCCCCCCTACCCCCGACGAGAACAGCTTCCTACGCCATATGTTCAATTCAATATTCACTGAGATATTGTTCTCAATCAATACTTAAATACCTGTCTGCTGACGATCCATATATTTTGTACCAATTTCTTCTTTGAAATTCTTTTTTTTTTTGAAATATATTAAGTTGCCTTAATGTATCATAACGCTTATTACTTTCGAAAAAAAATGCAATCTTTTAAAGAGTTTTGTGAATGTTCCCCACCAAATGTCATCCACCTATATGTAGATTACAGTATGCGCTCGAAAAACTAAACCATAACGATTGTACTCTTCACTGGAAAGAGGTAGAATCATGGAGGTAGTACTAGCTAGTACAGCATGGTAGAATATACCTATAAATTGCAGTTGACTGAAAACAAGTAACGGGATGTGGCAAAACATCAAAGCACTTTACTGAGAAATAAACGATCTCAATCACACTCATACACACATGCACGGTTGCACGGACACACTCACCCACAAGTAGATCATATGTAGGTGGTAGCCTGCTTGCAATATGTAAATGAAGTGACAACCATAAAAGTACTCGGTCTGCTTCAGTTGAAAACGGACAGCGCCACAAAACATCGAAGCGTTGCAAATACAACTGATGGTGCTCGTAATATTTTCAGTCAACTAAAATTAAGAAAAGCTTTTGTTCTTTTCAGAAGCCAGTCTAGATATTGACGGAGGAGTTGGTCACGTTATTTAGTCAAGTGGTTTGCCTTTTGGAACAGGGGCTGCCCCACGGTTTTCCCCACATGGGCACTAACCTCCATGACGTAGGCAGTCCCCAAAAGGAGCGACGGATTGCCGGAAGGATGACGTCAGAGGATGAAAAAAAGATTGAAAGAAAGGTTTTGTCCAATACCATTCCATCACAGCATAGTTTGCAACATATATTTCAAATGCAGAACTGAGTGCTGTTTTATATCTTGGCGGAAAATAGCACTGTGAAATTGCACGAAGGACAAAATTTAACGTTAAAAGAAAAATATAAATTCATTGAGAGAAAAGATAAAGGCTTTCAACTGTTGCTGCCGGGTGGCTTGTCCCTCACATTGGGCAACATTCGTGTGAGGCCCTGCCCCCCCCCCCATTGAAATGGTTAAATCTCCCGTCGACTGCCTTATATATGGTAAATACACTAAGAGATGCGATTAGGGATGAAGTTCAGATTTACGAAAACTTGTGTAGGTCACCTATGCGATGACTAGGCTAGGTAAAGGAGGAGGGGGTTTAAGGTAGGGAAGTATGAAAGAAACTAAAACTACGAAACTCTACAGAGTGCGAAGGGGGCCGAAAAGGGTTCCTATTGAACAATGTGCCCTCCTTATAGGGCAACTAAAAGTAGGTACACCGGGTGGGCGACTTATCACATCATAGGCGTGGATCATGGGGGGACGGGGGACGCGTCCCCCTCACTTTTTTGGAAGGGTGGGACATCTCCAATAAGCCTCCCCTCCCCCATTTTCAAAAATGATGAAAACTAAAACTGTGATGAATTATAATATAACATAGACTTACGAATTGGCACTACATTTAAAAGCTAAATTGCGCCCAAATATGGCACCATTTGCCATAAAGACACCTTCTAATTTCCTTTTTTCAAACGGGAGGGGAACACCCCTCCCCCACCCCAGGACGACGATTCGCAAATGGTGAAAAGTCCCCCCACCTCTGGAGATGGATCCACGTCCTTGTATCACATGAATGATATACTTTAGTGCAACTCAAAAGGACCGCCTTCTTAATTGGAAAAATCCCAACAGATAATAACTTCTCCTTACGGAGGTCATACCTAGCCAACCCAGCCTTACCAGGCGTCACCCTTACTCTGGGGACGTAGGTTCATCGGGGTGTAGACCTTCGGGGGTACTTGTTTGGCCGTTTTGGGACTTTTTAAGACAGAAATCACCACCTGCAAAAGTAAAAACAGTTTAAATTTCATTCGTCTTGAGCAGACGGTGGTCAGCATTGTAAAAAGGGGATGGGGCTTTAGCCCCACAAAATACTTTCTGGCCCCCCATACCCCAAATTTTATCTTTGTTTCTGAAAGTGGGGAGTTTTAAGCATTGTCGACACGAAACGTGTTTATTTTCATAGCACCCAATGTTCATCGTCGGCTCCTCGAAGTCCCTAAACATCGTATCTATACTGTACCTATGTCGGACAGTGCATATATGTTGTGCCTTTTGGTTAATATGACTCTTTAAGAGTTGGCTTAGTCACTTGAAAGCAGTGGCGTGTGCAGGATTTCGAAGGTGGGGGGGCACAACCTGTGATTCCCCCGACTGACATGGAGGGGTGTGACAAGTGCACCGAAGGTGCACCACGAGCGCGAAGCGCGAGTTTGCACGCGTGGGGTCCAGGGGCCCGCGCCAGGGCCCCTGGCGGGGTCCAGGGGCAGAGCCCCGGTGGGGGTCAAGGGGGCGAAGCCCCCGGAAGCTCCTGCAACATAAGCTAATAAGACCGCCCTTAATTGGTTCTGGAGGCCTTATTGATCAGGTTTCGTTTGTTTAAGATTTTGTAAAATTCGGTGTCAGTGATGGAGAGTTCAGGTTATCCTCTATAGAGGGATTTCATGTGACGTCACGCGCAATGGATTCCCAGGCACTGAAGGGCAAAACACACACGCAGTAAGCGTCTTTACAGCACACGCGCACGGCATAACCATAGATGCTACTGTGACACAATGGACACGTGCTCGTCAAAACGAAAAAGACGCGCAATCTTGCCCTTCAAAATTGCGTCCAGTTGGTTAAAGTCACGTGACTGAAATCCCTCTATACGTTGACAGCTGCACTCTAAAAACACCTAGTCAATTGGGGCACGAACCGGAAGCTTGTCAAATATTTGACAAGATTTGTTTCAAAATTGACTAGAAATGGTTCAAAAATGAAACTATTCGTTTCATTTATGAGCCGAATCTAGTCAAAGATTTGAAAAGATTCCGGTTCGTGCCCCTTTTGATTAGATTCTATTCAGATTTGACTAGGACATTTTTAGAGTGTGCAGTGTGCTACAGTATGTGTCACATACATTGACAGGACTACGTTAAAGATCACGAGGCCAGTCAAGAAGGCTGCTTGAGATGATCGCAAAAGTTAACAGCGCTGTTTCATCCTTAAACCTATATAGTTTATCATTACAGATGGTTAAAGTGACTAGCGCGAAGAGCGAAGGGAACTTAATGATAGTAGGCCCACCTGCACCATATGAGACAGATATTGATATTGATTGCATCCTGTCTGATTATTCACTGGAGCACAATTGGAAGAGCTCTATCCTTTGGTAACTGACCAAAAAATGAAAAAAAAATTCTCTTCTAATATCATTCTGTAGGCTTTTTCTAAGTTTTGAGTGCCAGGGATGGCGCCAGGATTTGCCCGACAGGTGGCCAGACGGACGGAGGCAGCGACCTGAGGCCCCGACAGCCCCAATGCCGTCAAGGGGATGGCGAGGAGGGATCTGAAGAAAATCTGTGTACTAAAACATGCCATTGCGGGACATATATTTCATAAAAATGGGTGTATATACTAGAGGAACGTAGTTTCGGGGCTGATTTAATGTTTCCCCAGAATCTAAAGTGTGAAATTGCAAAGCGAGCGAAAAATTTTTGGGTTATCCTTCACTAAAAAGAATCGGTATGATTATTAAAAGCTAATAAAGGTCAATTGTCCGGGCAGTTGGTCCCTATCGGGCATAACTTACATTGTACTTCTCTCCTTTTGTCACTATAGCCGTATCGCACAACAGACCCAAGAGAACATTGACTGAATAACGTGAAATGAGGTGAAATTCCCAACTTTTACATAAATTCATGAATTCTACTTCTTCAGTTACTTGAAAAGGTGGAAATGGTTTGTATTATATTTAGCTATAAGTAACAGAACTGTGGAAGAGTGGGCAAAGCGTACCGGAAATCTTGGGTTTCATTGTAGAAATGACCCTTTGAAAGCCAAAATAAGTAAACAGATCATGGGTGGCGACAGAATTTTCAGAGGGCTGGGCCATGCCAGCCACCCCAAGCTTCGACAGCCCCTCTGTCGAACAGGTGGTGACAAGGGGATATGACTTACTATCCCATGCCATTTCAGGGCATATTTTACATGATATCACTTAATACTTCATGAGCCGAGTTGCGCACTTTATATAGTGTTCTTTCGAATCTGAAACTTGAATTTGCAAAGCGCGCGAAAATTTTTGGTAGGCTTACACAAAAAAGATATGTGATCAAGAACATAAAGAAAACAAAAAAGAAAAACTGTAGGGGTTCTAGACCATATCGGGGAAAACATACATATTATCGAAACACTTGGACTACCCTATGAAAAAGCCAAACTTCGGTCCGTGAGTCGCTCACAAACTGACCGTACCGCATGACACACATTAGAGAACAGTAACTAGGCTTAGCGACATGCGATGAAATTTTCGACCTCCACATGAACAGTGTTTCCTGCCTTCATGTTTCGTGGTAAGGTTGGCAGGACATGTGCTTTCTAGCAATGTGGAATGGAACTGCTGAAGATCCTGGAGTAACTATACAGCGCCGAAAAATTTGGGTTCTTGTTAGAGAAATTGTCCTCTCTCACGCGCCGTCGGGGACTGCCTGCATACTCCATCGTATCGATTTAAGCCAGCCGTACACTACACGACTTTGCACACCGCAACTCAACTCGATCGTCGGATCTCCAACAGTCGTATAGTGTGCATGAGTTTACGACTGCGACTGAAAGTTTTAGGACCAGTTTTAAGTCGCGCCGACTTCAGTCGGGAAGAACCAACATGTTCGTTCTTCCCGACTGAAGTCGGCGCGACTTAAAACTGATCTTAAAACTACCAAACGCAGTCTTAAACTCTTGCACACCTCATGACTGCTGGCGAACCGACGATCGAGTTGGGTTGCGGTGTGCTAAGTCGTGTAGTGTACGGCTGGCTTAAGACTCACCGATGGGGTTCCCCGCCCCCACCTGGCGCCATCCCTGTTGAGTGCTCAGTGTCTCTTCAATCTTTTTCTCTTCCCCTAACCCTTAAATCCCCCGACTAAGAGATTTTCCCCCGACTGGCTTCAGAGGTGGGGGGCCAGTGCCCCCCGGCCCCCCCCCTTTGAACACGCTATACTGCTTGAAAGTGTACATAAGGGGTCTTTCGGTGGCATCTGAGCAAAGCGATGCCATCATTTGTCGCATAGCAAACTTTAATTTTGCTAAATGTCACATCTAAACATTTGAGGTCTTATGTTTTAGAGATTAACTTTTCAAATAAAGTAGTAAATTAGAGAGAAGTCATTAAGCCTATATATTTTTGTAAACAGGGTTAAACCAGAAGGAATAGTCCCCTTCTTAACTCGCTGGCCCATGCCAACTTGACAACTTGCCAGTTTACCTTTCCCTCTGATCCACTTGTACATGTAATGCCTGAATCAAGGCCGGAGGAATCGATGATGCAACAGGAAGGTAGTATTAGGTATCTTTAATTTTTAATATCACTTTCCTGGATGTAAAAGGCTTGTGGTTGGGGATGTGGGGACTCACGCTGGCTGGGGATACATGCAAACCTTGGAACAATAACGGCACTCAAGCTGTCCTACAGGAAGAAGGTCTGAGGAACCAGTATGATTGGTGCGCACCAAGCGCCCAGAGAAATGGCATACCAAAGCATTTTACTTACGTTTCACTACATGTGACACTGCAAAACAAAAAAAGTCTTTAACAAAATTGAAGAGAATTGGCAGTAAAGTTTTATTTCCAAAACTTGATTTTATTCTCTAGCTTCCCGAGACAAACGTGGCCGGCAGGCCGCCGTTTACGAACCCATGTCTCATTCTGGAGTTTAGTTTGATCCCTTCCGTGCTTCATTCCAGCACAGAGGATTAGAAATGTGGCTTGGGCCATTGCAAAGTTGTAACACCCCAAAGTAAAAGAAATATTTTGTACCAAACACTTCGAAACCTTTTATTTTGTTTATAAACCCCCACCCCATGAGGGTGAAAATGAGTTCTAACTAGTAGCAGTGATGCATTACCACCATTCACTCTTTATCCCTTTTCCAGATTGGCTTTTTAATCGACTCTAATACACTCCTTAAAGCACATGCCTATAAAAACGGAATATATCTCTTCAGCCCAACCGGGTAAGTCCTCAGCTGAGGACCACTTCAATTTTAATGATGCAGGATTGCAGGGTGAGCCGAAGCTCTCATTCACATTTCAGGGTACTTCGCTTCTTTGTATTCAATCCAACCCTGAAGGCAAAACGCACACTGTACTTTTGTTCAGTACTGAATAGTATGTTGTTTATCAGGAGATTCCAGCTTTCCTTGTTTCCCTTTAGCGCCGTAACCAGCAACTTTGAATCAGATAAATGGGTGTGGTTCAGTGTGCGGGTCAAAAGGCCACCACGATTTGTAAGTATAGCGTTCGCGGCAATTTTTTCTCGGGTTTGTACTATCAACACAAAAGTACTGGCCATAGCTTTCAGACTACGAGTACACATCCGCCGAGTAAAGGTAGTATGAGTGGTGGCTCATCAAGTTAGTATGCCAGTGTTCGTAGGGCCCAATGGTGGGTTTTTAGTTGCTGAAAATTGTTGAGAAAATAGTTGAGAAAATTATCAAAATGTCAATAAAATTTAAAATGGAAGTTGGAAAGCAGCCTAGGTGGTAAGGTTGTTAGCTCGTACTTCCTGGCTGGGCGATCATGTTGAAAAAAAAAACGCCGGTTTAAGTGAATGGGGCTGGAGGGGGTGGGAGAAGGTTCATTTTAATAAAAACCCTGTGACAAAAAAGTTTGTTTGGTGGTTTAGACCTTCGCAATCAGTGGACAGAATAACCCATAACAGTTAACTTCAGGCTTTGGTAGCCAAACTTGGGATTTTTATAATAAAAAAGGAAATTAGTAAGCCTTTCACACATGATGGGATAACGCATGCTGAATGAGTCGTGATCCAAAAACTTATTTGACAACTGGACACACTATCCTTTCCCGAGTTCTCAAAATTGGAAAACTTTTATAGGGGTGGAGGGGTGGAGTGATCATGAGATACCTACCTTAAAAGATATGTCATATGGTTTCCGGACAACTCCCATGTCCAGATCAATCCCCACTAAGACGATTTGCACTGTACAGCCACCAGAAAATTCCCCCGGACAATTTCCATCCTGTACAATTCTCACGTGGAATGATTCCCAACCAAAAGGAGTTACCCCTTAGACAACATAAACTCAACAGTTCAGAACTTGGAATTGTCCAAGATGGGAACTGTCCGCATTAGCGGCTGGCCATAGGCACTTGCCCCCAAAAGTTTGCAAAGCATGGTCTTCAATTTTCCAAAAAAAAAAAAAAAAGTAAATACATAAAACATGCAACTCGAGATGGGTTAGGCCCTCCCATTTCCTTGAGTGGGTTTAAAATTAAAGAAGTGAATGACTTTCTAATGTAATGAGAAGGTTAAACATTAAAAAAGTGCTTTCAAAACGACATTTTTTCGGTGCGCTTGGCTACTACATAATCTTCAGACATCACAAATGGACCTGCCATTAGTGCGAGCTAAGGTAATCAAAGCAATGGTCACGCTGTGATATTTGTAATCTAATTAGCTTAGGCATCATAATGTCATTTACAGAGTGTCACGGTAATGCTGGAGTTAAATGCCCACAGTTTTGCACTTCAGAGCTTTCGGGGTCATAAGATACACAACCCATTAGCCGTGTTGATTATCATCCACGACTAAAAGCAGTTTTGTCCAGGTGTCACCTGGCCAGATTAGCATAGGTATCTGTCTACAAAAGGTTGCAACGGACATGAAGCCTAAACGTTTTGTGTCTGCCATAGAAGGAGAGGTTTCTCTTCCCTTGTCCAAACTGACAGCGCCGTTGGCCCACGAGCGGTCTTATGACTGTAAAATGGCCTGTTTTAAGCAAAAGGTTCTCCATCTCTGTGCTAAAGTATACCGTTTCAATTGATTTAAAGTAAACACACCAAACAGTCAATGTAATGAGACTTTTGACTAGTGGCCTAGCTATTTGTATATAGGATGAGACGTCGTTCTGACTTAGGGGAATTCCCCTCCCCCTTCAAAAAATTTCGTTTCTGAACGGTACTGAGATCCGAAATAGTGCTATCATTTCATCATTTTCAAGTGTCTTCATGCTCGAAATTTTCGTTAGTTTAAGAAAACAATCCAGAAAACCAACATTTTATGGCTTCTTGGCAAAGCTGAAACATATTGTGACACAATGAAAGAAACAACAAGATATTTAAAGGTGGGGCTCATTTTATACAAATGGATCAAGCCGCTCTGCCCATTTCACCTGCCTCTTACTCCACCCCTATGGAGTAGCGATCGACCAGGGGCGTCAATCCGTATTCAAATGTGAGGGGGGGCATACATGACTTAGCACAAACCAATCCCTTTGGTTTTGAAGAGGGGGTGTCTTCCTATAGGCCCTTTTCTTCCCCTCCCCCCTTTTGATGACTGACGCCCTATTCTAATAACAGGCCCGTAGCCAGAAATTCTGATATAGGGGGGCACCGACACCTCATAGAGGGGCACCGAAGAAGATTATGTTTGTTGTCAGTAGCACCACCACAGGATTACAGTTTGACGGAACTACAGGGGATTATATCTCAAGCTTACCACACATAGCATAAAGGTATCGGTTTTACGTGTGCACATACGCGCGCCGAAGCGCGTGAAAGTTTCACTCTTCTGATGGAAATTTTTCCCTCCGGTTGCAATACAGAGACGTAGAAATTCTCCACAAGTGAAGGGAACAACACTATAATCACGATATATCTTCAGCTCAGCAAGCGCAGGTGAAGCCGGTTAAGTACTTTGCGAAAGGCAAGGTGGGACCAGGGGCTGCCATTAGGCAGGCTTGGTGTGATCCAGTATGATTTTGCCCCGAATATGTGGCGAATTAAAAATATGGGAGCACTAGCATGGAGCTTTGAGCAGGACTTTGAATGACAGTGAAAGCACACCAATGTCTTCACAGTTCACACTTCGGATGGTCATTATCGTATTTCTACTTTGAACGAAATTTTACATGAAAAAGACATGAGAAAAAGTAAAGTTTGGAATAAATTTTTGGTACGAGTAAATTTAGCTTCAAACCGTATAGTCGTCGCGGAGCGAATGTTACTCAAGGTACTAGATTACTACATGAAAGCCCCATGATGTCCGGGATCTAACTTTGAGACTTCACCTAGCTTTAGCTGGAAGAGTTCACTTGAGTTTTTGTACTAATAATGTTCATGGGTGATATTACTTCGCTTGTGAGAATTGCGCGCGAAGCGCGCCGAAATTTTGCAGGAAAATTATTTACCACGGTAAAACCTGCATACAGACTCAGCAAGGGTGGTGTAAAGATAAGCCCGACGAAGGGACCAAGCTCCCCTAAGAGGTCCAGCAACCCGAAGCCCCGTCAGAAGCAATGGGTTACAGATTGGATACCGAACACGAAATTTTGGGCGACCGGCGAAAAATTTGGGGTTCTGTTGAAGAAAAATTGAAAATGTTTGGTTCTTATTAAGGAAAGTTAGAAAATTTGGGTTTCTATGGAAGAATCTGCCCTCTTCGTCCTAGACAGTTCCAGTCTCCCCACTAAGTTTCTCCTTCCAAAACTGTGTTGAGCCCCTCCTTTTGATAGTATGTAACCGATTTGTGAATAGAAAATTTACAGAACAGTCTACTAGAATTTTGCTTCTAAAACAAAAAGGGCGACGATCTGTGTCGGACTTGGGTGCGTGGGTGGGAAACCTTAAAATGGTCCATATGTACGTGCACATATACGTATACTGTATGTATATATGCCTACACGTTTACTTGTACGCATGTTTATATGATTCCGTAAACTTATGTGGAAATGTGTTATGGTTATGTAATGCTGGTGACGAAATGTGCTCTTTGGTTGAGCAGAATTTTCATTTTTCCTAGTCGCAAGTAGCACTGGGTGTTCATTCAAAAGTCAGTAACAGCCAAATTTTTACCGAGCAGTTTGATATCCAACGGCCGCTTGATTTGAGCAGGAAGCTCTCTCTCACAGCTCCCTCATTTGAGTGGTTGACTGAAAGAATACAAGAAAAAAAGAAGCTGACAATGACACGAGAAAGCTACACCAGCAAGCAAAGCGTGCAGAAAATGTCGATAGTCAATGAAGTTCAGTGGTGCAACGTACAAGCAAAAAGTAGTTTCACATGTTTTGAACAAATGTCAGACTAAAAGCTGGCCACTACAGCTATAGAGCTTATGCACCTACGTCACGTTTCTCTATTTTTCCATCCAAGCGTACATTGTGCAACAATTGTTACTAATGTGCTATCGTGAGCGCGTATCTTTAACACACCTACTGGCAGTTCCATCCAGTAAGCCAAATTGAAACGCGCTGACGTCACGTGCATAAGCTCTATAGAGAACAAAGTGTGTAGAATGGAGAGAATCAATTGAAAGAGGACCTAAGAAGGGCTTCATGAACCTTAATGTCAACTTTCGGAACATTAATTCCTTACGTTTTACCCAATGTTGCTCTAAGGCATCAACAACCGGAGTGTGGAGTCCGCTGAGAAAACACGAATCAAAATTACCCAGATCCATTTCGGTTGAGGGTATACAGATAAACAAAAAAATTAGGTCTCATTTGGCGATCTTACTGTGGACTTGCTGTCATTCAGTTTGATGGTACCATTAAAGGAATTAGAAACACAGGAATAGGAAAAGCAAACAAAATGTTAATATCACAGCATTCACGAATAGTTGAAATAAGTATGACTCTTCTAAAAAACGGCCCATTAAAAGTAGTGAAAACACTCTTATCAATCATACAGGCACGAACGGAAGTCCATTTAACATTTCACTAGATTAGACTAAAAATGGACCGAGGTGTTTCATTTTTAACCAAATCTAGTGAATGTTGAATCAAAGTTTGTCAACTATTTCACAAGATTCCGGTTTGTGCCCCTATGGACTGGATTGTTTTTAGAGCACTGGGTCAACTCCCAAGGTTGCATGGGGATATCCCAATGAATTGGGTTAATTTGAATACCCTGAATATAGAGTTGAATATGATATATTTGCCTGTTTGTAAGAGTCTCATTAATCACCAGGTAAGCATGTTGCGCCCTTAAATTGCCTTTCATGGGCAATAGAGCTACATACTACGGTCATTGACAACAACAATAACAACAACAACAGCAACAGCAACAACAACAACAACAACAAAAAGGATTGAGAAGGATGGAAGGCATTCGGTTCCCCTAAACCAAAATACTAGGGATCATGCCTTATGGGCCAACCGTGCAAATGTAAGCAAATATTGCTGGTTTTGCCAAAATGCTAAAGGTATAGTCCGTCCTCCCTAACCAAATCATTGGAGGGGACTATGTCTCAAATGCCATAATTTTAGCAAATATTTCTGCAGTCGACCATTTCTACAGGAAGCCTTGAAAAAGGCATCACGTTCGCAACCAAATTATAGAGGAAATGTACATGTGTGTCTACTACTGTTTTATTCTACTGTTTTATTAATTACCGAACATGCACTCTCAATCGTGTGCGTGCGAAGCGCGCCGGAAAAATCGTTTTTCATGACTTTTAAGTCTGATATTCACACAAATACCAGCACTTTTTACGATTTTTACCAAAATATCATAGATATTCCGCCCTCCCTCAACCAACTTGTTGGAGGGGACTATGTCTCACACTCACAATATGAGCAAATATCATGGCCGTTGACCAAATACGGTATTGGGGGACGAAAGGTGGTCCGTCCCCCAACCAAATTATTGGGAACCATCTCCCCCATCCCCCTGTCATCGCCGTCCTTGTCCACACCCCTTTGGTCCCGGATCCGCCACTGTGTGCACACTTTCCCCAGTAGGCATAAATTGAAATTGTGTATGTAATTCTGCCTGAGATAGTTCTCTCTATTTGTCACCCATATGCACATCCTGCCCACTTCGGATCATTCCACCTCAAAAACCCATTACAGGCTCATGGCTGTACACCTATTCTGAGTAATATACACGCGTGCCTTCTGTAGTTTCATCATGTCAGCGAAACTATGGCCAATATGGTTTTAACCGAGAAACAAGACCCTTTGCCTCATGACAGTGATCTCAGACACACTACTGCCCCCTGCAGAACAGTTTGAATGGAATATTTTTTAAGTAAAAAATCATAAAATCTCTGCTACCATCTATCTTTCCCACCTACAAGTGACAAGCCCACCTGCACATACGCTCGATACTTTGCTGTAGAGGGTTGAGTTGGCGTTTTGTCCGAGAACTGAAACCTGAATTGAATCCTTTCTTTTGTTATTGCGGCCGAATTGTCCGAGCTTTTCCAGTGTTCTGCCTGAGAAATTGACTTTGATCCAAGTCCAAGGAAGGGGGGTCTACAGCCCCATTTTCTCTGCTTGTGCAGATATTCCCCTGACTTCACCAAATCGATTGGAGGTGACTTCGAGTTCGAATATTACCTAAAACATGGCGGCGGCCAACTTGTGAAATTTGTGTTTCGTTAGGGTGCATTCAATGCCATTCGAAGGTATAACGCTTCAATATTCTAATGGTCATCATTTTTTAAATAATTCAGAGCTTCTGGCGCACTTTACCGTTGTCCCACACTGGGGTTTGCCACTTGTCTCCACCAGAGGCTTCGTAGCGAGCTCATGGACTCCACTTTTTTAGGGGGCGCTTGCTTCTACTACGCCACTGGGTAGCCGTCAATCAAGCTGAATTCCTACCGTGACAAAATTTGGGCTACCATGGGGTAAATAGGAGGGGTGGAGGCGCGTTCCATTCAATTTTTGGGAAGAGGAAGTCTATACATTTACTTAGTGGCGCGAGATTAAAGTGAAGAACGTTTATAAATGTCCAGGTCTAAATGAGTCGATAACTCATTAGGAACCCGTTTTGGCAAGCTTTACCTGAGTACTTTGCGGATCTGATAAAACAGCTTCATACGATTTCAAATTTTCGAAACTCGAAACCAGGCCCTATGAGCCTACTATATATGTACTGGCCCACCTGTGCAGTGTTGTGGCTTGTCAGTAGTTACCCCCCTCCATTTGAAGACGTATCCACTTTTAAACTTGTCATCTTTTTAAAATAAGACAGGTGACCCACTGAGAACTAATCTTATATCGCCCCCTCCCCTCTAAGCGACAGACATCAGGGGAATGGCAGGATTTGACCGATCATGCATTGGTTGTTGTTACAGTTATGGTGGATGTTACACATTGGTTGACGTTTTCGGACAGCAGCTTTCACATCTATTCATTTCCATGTAGCGTTAGTAAACAGTAGCACCGCCAAGAGAGGCGTGACAGAATCCCCCCTCCCAGTGGCGTTTGCAGGATTTCGGAGGTGAGGGGGGCACAACCTGTGATTCCCCCGACTGACATGGAGGAGTGTCACAAGTGCACCGAAGGTGCACCACGAGCGCGAAGCGTGAGTTTGCGTGGGGTCCAGGGGCCCGCTCTAGAGCCCCTGGCGGGGTCCAAGGGTAGAACCCCGGTGGGGGTCCATGGGGCGAATCCCCGGAAGCTTCTGCAATATAAGGTAATAAGAAGGCCGTAAATTGGTTCTAGAAGCGTTATTGATCAGGTTTCGTTTGTTCCAGATTTTGTGAAATTCGATGTCAATGACGGAGAGTTCAGGGTATCCTCTACGCGTTGTAAGCTGCAGTGAGCTACAGTATGTGTCACATCCCTAAACCTAATGTAGTTTTACCATTACAGATGGTTAAAGTGACTAGCGCGAAGCGCGAAGGAAACTTAATGCTAGTAGGCCTACCTGCACCATGGCCAGATATTGCATGGTATTAATAGCATCCTGTCTGATTATTCACTGAAGGGCGGTTGGAGAGCTCTGTCCTGTGGTAAACGACCAAATAATGTTCTCTCCTAATCTCATTCTGTAGGCTTCATCTAAGTTTTGAGTGCCAGGGTGCCAGGATTTGCCCGAGGGGTGACCAGACGGGCGGAGGCAGCGACCCGAAGCCCCGACAGCCTATAGCATATATTTCATTAAATGTGTATATAATAGAGGAACGTAGTTTCGTCGCTGATTTTATGTTTTCCCAAGAATCTAAAGTGTGAAATTGCTAAGCGCGCGAAGCGCGCGAAATATTTTGGGTTATACTACTCTAAAAAGAATTGGTACTTATACTTATTAAAAGCTTATAAGGTCAATTGTCCGGGCAGTTGGTACCATGGGCGTCCGGGGGGCAAGGGGGGCACTTGCCCCCCTGGAAAATCAAAAACTTGAAAAAACGAAGAAAAAATAAAGAAAAAAACGAAGAAAATATAACATTAACATTTCATAACAGTTCAATCAGTGTGAATTTCTACTCTCAAAACAGGAATTAAATAAAAATATCAACACTCAGGCCCCAGTAGCCCCCGGAGCATATTTTGGTATTTTTTAAAGTTTATATTTACGACATTGCTTATGTTTACCCTTTTTATATGCGGTAAAAGGCCTTGGAAGTGCCATTTCCAGGGATCTGGGATGCATTTGGGGCCAAAATTTTCTTTCGCTCCGCGCCAACTCATGATGGCGCGGAGCGCTGAGAGTCTGTCTATGTGCTTCCCCCCCCCCCCCTTGAAAAATTCCTGGCTACATCTTTGTCAACACTGTGTGAAAAGTAGCATCTAAACTCTTTTCTGGGAGTAAAATATTTCCCATGGAAGAAGTTGTCCCCTAAAAAATTTTGCCCCCCCCCTTGAATTTTTTTCTGCGGACGCCCATGGTTGGTACCTATCGGGCATAACTTAAATTGTACTTCTCTCCTCGTGCCACTATAGCCATACCGTACGACAGACCCAAGAGAACATTGACTAAATGAGGTGAAATTTCCAACATTTACATAAATTCATGTATTCTACTTCTTCAGTTACTTGAAAAGGTGGAAATGGTTTGTACTATAACTATAAGTAACAGAACTGAGGAAGAGTGGGCAAAGGGTACCAAAAATCTTTGGTCTCATTGCAGAAATGACCCTTTGAAAGCCAAAATAAGTAAACCGATCATGGGTGGAGACAGAATTTTCCCGACAGAGGGCTGGGCCATGCCAGCGACCCCAAGCTCCGACTGCCCCTCTGTCGAAAGGTGGTTACAAGGGGATATGACTTACTATCCTATGCCATTCCAGGGCATATTTTGCATAATATCTCTTAATAATACATGAGCCAAGTTGCGCACTTTATATAGTGTTCTTTTGAATCTGAAACTTGAATTTGCACAGCGCTCGAAAATTTTTGATAGGCTTACACAAAAAAGATACGGTATGTGATCATTAAGAACATAAAGAAGAAAAAGAAAAAAAAAAAAACTGTGAGGGTTGTAGAAAATATCGGAGATAACATACATTTATCGAAACACCTTGACTACCCTATGAAATAGCCAAACTTTGGTCCGTGAGTAACTCACAAACTGACCGCACCTCATGACACACACAGGAGAACGGCATCTAGGCTTAGCGACATGGGATGGAATTTTCGACCTCCACATAAACAGTGTACTCGGCACACATGGTAAGGATGACAGGACCTGTTCTATCTAGCAATGTAGAATGGAACTGCTGAAGATCCTGGAGTGACTGTACAGCGCGCTCGTATCCGTATCCATATCCATTAAGACTCCCCGACGGGGGCTCCTTCCCCCGCCACCTGGCGCCATCCCTGTTGAGTGCTCAGTGTGTCTTCAATCTTTTCTCTTCCCTTAACTTTTACATTAACCGGCTAAGAAATTTTCCCCCGACTGACTTCGGAGGTAAGCTTCCCCCCTTTGAACACGCTACTCTCCCTCCCCTCTCCCCCTCCCCCTCCCCATCTCCGTCAAGTGTCTTTTTCCCCCACTCACCCAGTCCGCTCCTGTATTAAACTATACAGTTAATAAGTGCAATGCTCTCTCAAATTTTTGTCTCCCCCCCCCCATCCCATAAATAAAATCTGCTCCTCATTCCCCACCACCGTTCCCTTACCACTCTCTCCACCCTCCCAGCCCACTTTTGAAATCCTGAGCGCATCGTCACGTTTGCACTTTCAGAGTATGGGATGTACCAAAATGATGTGGGGGTGCCTGATATTGCTTGTTGAAACCGAGAGAGCTGACTAACTGGCTTGTGTACATGATACGTAAGCGCGTGAGGTGTTTTCCGTGTTATGAGTAAGCGCTGTATTGTTTGCATGCTGGTAATAAAGTGTACGAGATAATTATGTAGCTTTCTAACTTAGTTCTCATTGAACGTGTAGTGAATAGTGGAACAACGTACTTCGTCTGCAGTATGTTTGTTAGTCTAAAAAGAGGGTTTCATTGTACGGGGAAGCTATGTGTTCAGTCCTTGTAGTAAAGCTGCCGTGGTAAGGGATTCCTTATGAGCTGTAGTGGATACATGTATGTGATGGTGATAAGAGCCAGAGAATAAGGAGTGTACAACTACAGCAAGTAACACATTACCGGTGAGCAATGTAGGAGGCTGATCCACAGTCTGGGTAATCATACTTCACAGTGTGAGTGTGACACTGACAAGTGACAGTGCAGTGTTAGGCCTAGGCCTACTTTGGCTATAGCCAGCGAACCAAGAGGCTAAGCCAGGGACCTAACATTATAGTAATCTTCTTCTTCTTCTTCTTCTTTCGGATCAAGGTGACACATCCAAAGGACATTACTACACCGCACAAGTAGTAATAAGACTAGGCCTCGGACAAGACAGTAGCCTACAGTACACAAGGACTTGGGTGTTTCACGTTTGTTCTGTTAGACCTCCCCAGGGCCTGTAAGGCTAGTCCTAGGCTATAGGCCTGCATATCAAATTGAAATGTCAGGGGTGGGCTAATATTCCTGCAGTGGCTTTTGTCCTAGGCTGGGCGTAGGCCTATGGCCTGAGTATGAACATAGGCCTAACGTTAGGCCTAACAGTCTAACACTAAGTAACAGTTAGGCCTAGGGTTAGGCCTAAGGCCAGTAAAAGTTTGTAACCAGCCAAGCATAGGCCTAAGTTAGCTTGGCCTTAAGAGAATAATAAGCCTTGGGCCTACCCAGTGGCAGTCCTAACATTTTAGCCTGTGCTAAACATAGCCTAGTCCAAACCTAGGCCTAGTTGTGTATTCCCGGATGTGAAAAACCATACCTGCAGGTATCTAGGTACCCAACATTTACTGTGACTTAAGACAAAGTAACAGCTCATTTCTGAAGTGCGAAGTGACATCATAACACAGGCTTGCTAATCATTGATGTTAACCAGTGTATAGAGAGGTAGATGCGAATGGAGAATCCGTGACCGGAAGTTGCGTAAATTACAACTTAAAACTTACAAAAGATCAGTGACAAGTTAAGTTCATAACATGCGTAGCAAGAAGTGAGAAAAGAAGCTGGAGAAAGAAAGGTGTCAGTGAGATTCGAACGCGGAACACTAGAAGAATACGAACGCGGTATAGATCTCAGTATAGCGATTCCATGCCCTAACCGATAGCACTGCGAGCCGAGCTGCCGGCAAACGGTTTTAAATATTATAAGTACAATATAAACAGTTCAGTTGTATAGTATAATATACATGTCTATACGTATTTTATCCCTACGTATACATTTATCCCTAACCGTATAACCCTAACCTTATCTCTATGCATAGCACATGCGTAACCCTATCCGTATGCGTATCCAATCCGTATCCCTACTACATATAACCCTATCCCTATGCATATGCTAACCGTATGCCTACTATGTATATAACCCTAACCCTACCCCTATGCGTGCCACGTACGTCACTTCCGGTCACGGATTCTCCATTCGAGCCGAGAGGTAAGGCCAAGTAAAAATAAAAATATGTTTCACGTCAGGTTTTTGCAAAGAGAGTAGGAGGCGGGGCTTTTTTATTTTTTATTTTCTATTTTTCAAGATGGCTGATTTCCCGCAATCTTAGAGGCATCATTTACAGGATATGTACAGATATAACTCGTTGACAGCATATTTGCTGACGGCGACTTTATGCTGGTGCACAAGAACACAGTGGTGAAAGGAAACTGATTTTCCGAAGCAGTTTGCACAGCACATGCTCGCATACATTGACATGGCCGTGAAGATTCTGATTGCCAGTTTGCCTGCAGAGCGGACTGGTGTTTTACCTCTACATACGTTAGTATAGTACATTCGTAACCAGTGTGCGGTACGTATTCGCATCTGCTGTGTCGATATATCGCTAGTCTGTGTTTCCAGTCGCACTATTCATAAACAATCGTTCTCTACGTGTAATTAGACTGACATGAGAACATGAAATGACTTGCCAGAGAAACTACAGTTGTTATTGTACTTCATCGGACCACAGTACTTGCCGAAGAAACGTACACAGAGCGCTACCATTGTACAGTAGTAGGCCTATAGGTTATGGACCTAGCACAAAGCTTTGCGCATGTTGAGATAAGTGATCGGGAAGCCCTTACGCGAGTTCACAAGTAAATATTTGATATATTATATATATAATATATAATATATTATATATATATATATATTATATGTATATTAAATAAAAGTTTGAAATTTTCATTTTTTTCGCATTTAATCCGTAAATAAAAAGTAAAAAATAATTTCATGCGGCGCCCAAAAAGGAAGCGGGCGGGGACGTGAAACATATTTTTTTTTTACTGCGCCTAAGCCTAGGCCTAGCAATCATTTTAAGGAGAACCAAATTGTCACCAAGAATCTGTTTCATTTCAAAAATTACTTATAAAAGAATCTAAAAAGAAAATGACCAATTAGGCTTGTGCAACTGAATTCTTTATAAGGTCCAATAACTTTTTTCAGATTGATTTAGGGACATGTTCTGACACCAAAGAGCAAGCCAAACTCAGAGCTGTTGAGACATTTAAGTCATGTTAATTTCGACCAATCAGAGGCCAAAACGTGTGGTAGGCTATTCTCGTGCACGTCCATAATCATGAAAACAAACTTGTGGTTCTTTTGCAACTGGCTATCAACTCTAGCCCAGATTGGAAAGTATGGCACTTTTTGCCTAGATCTCGGGTGTGCACGAAAAAAAAAGGAATTGTGCAGTGTGCAACAAGGTGTCAAATGCACATTTCAAGCGTGCACACGAAAACTCAAGTGTGAAATAAATACTTGGGAGAAATTTAAACAAAACCCTTGAAGGCCTCCTTAACATACCACACGCGCCTGTCACAATTAACCGACTGAAAAGTGAAAGTTAATGGTCACTGTCTCGAGTCAGTACGTAGGTGGCCAATAGGCCAAGTCAATATATAACATATGGGGTTATACAAGGCAATCGCCTTCGGCTTGAAAAATCAGGTGTGCAGTGTGAATTTTCAGGTGTGCAATAAAAATCTAGAAAAAAAATCTCGGGTGTGCAATTGCCATACTTTCCATACTGGACTCTAGCAGCTTCATGCTGTGTGCACATGCTACATCTTGTGGAACTTTCCTGGAAAACCTTCATGCAGTGCGTTCAGTACTGGCGCTTACACTCATGCATTTAAAACAAGGTAATGTCATCCAATCATACTGCTTATGCATACTACCATCTTTTGCATAAGTCTCTATGCTCCGCAGCAGGCCCATTGGTCTCTGTATGTAGCCGCGGTTCCTGCTGTTGAAATTTGGGCACCCTTCAGTCAGTCAAAAAATTTGCATGGGTGCCATTTTGGTGCTATTTTTCATACTATAGTACCATGTAGTGTCATTCCATGAAGCCAAACTATCCAATAGAAGATCTGCATTCCATCTGGGGAAATTCCATACATTTAATGTGATGTCACCATCAAAAGACAACTCAGCTGTAACATTGATATATATTGGAAGGGGTAAAATTAAGAGTCAGACATAAAAGTGATGATTCAGAAAGGTGAAGTTGGTGCCGAAAGGCTGTGCAGTGCACTACCTTGCCTTTTATATATGGCTATGTTTACATACCGTATACATGAGGACTGCCTGTGGGCCTACCATGAGGCCATTCCTACACAGAGTCATTTACAGTAACCTTTATCATGATAAATTCAAACTAGGCCTTAAATGTTCAGGGCAAATATTGCACATTAATGATAGCAAAATTCTTTTTACCCTGTCTCTTATTAAGTGCAAATTAACCCATATGGAGATAGGCCTCTGCATATGAATCATGGAAGAGAATAGTCCTCCATCAAGACATGTGTATTGCTGGTTGCCAAGAGCTCTCAGGGCCTATACAGAGACCTTCTTACGACCTATTGAAACTCTGGGTCTCGACCAGCAGGTTACTGGTTGAAACTGCAAGTTAGGACTTAAAATCTCACAGTAATTATTACTAGGCAGTAACTTTTCTTTTCCAAATCTTTCAGGTGTTGTAAAGCTCTTTTATATGCTGAAAACTGGTGAGGGTTGAAATTTTGAAATAATCTTACCAACTTTGTCATGCCATAGGATTTGCTGTACAACTATTGAACTTAAATGCCAGTATGCTCTGACATGAAATTGTTACATCTCAGGGAACATTCAGTTTATGGAGTTTATAGATGAATTTACATAATAAGATGCCATCCTGCAAAATGATCTATTCCATGTGATGTAAAAATGTGGTTCATAAGCATAGATGGCTGATCACCCAACCATCTGAATACTGTAGGTCATAGTAATGACTAGATAGTGAACTCTCTATGATCTACCATACATTGACTGATTATCATTGACACCTGAGAGCTTGTATTGTTGAAACTCACTCATGCATGACATACTGGATGCTTCAGTGGTAGAGCCTCCTCTAGTAGTGGTAGCAGTTGTGAAGGGGATAACTAAACTATCAAATTAATAAGGTGTCCTTATTCACATTCCTCCCTCCCTAGTTTGCTTGCCACTTTTTGGAACATACTAATGGCAAATCCATTTAATGGAGACTGTAAGCCTGAGGTAGTATCATAGAAGACAATATGAAATGGTGTATGTGTGTGTGTGTGGGGGGGGGGGGCAGAGCACAGGCAACCCCAGCATTAGCTTCACTAGTAGTCCATGTACAGTATATGTCTTTAAAGACAGAGACTCATCGTGTCAAGTACATTTTGGTTGGGGGATGTCAAATTCTCAGTTGGTGACTGCACTTTGATTGATATCAAAGTTTGAAAATTCTTGAGGCCTGTACAGTAGCTCACATTTCACACAATGCAGAGTGTTCAGATTACACATTTATGTGCCTCGTATGCACACCAGGACATGGACTCCAGCAATTAAATAGGTTTGTGTCTACACAAGGAGGAGCTACAGGTAACTTAGTTGGGAGAATTGGAACTGCCCAGGAATGAAATTTGCCCTTTAAACAACCTCAGTCAAAAGAGTCATTATGATGCTGTCAAGATTTGCAAGTAGGGATGGTAGAAAGCCTGTTAAATATGTGTCCTAGGTTTGGCCCACAAAGTCCTACCTTCCATCCTGTGGTATTGAGAATTTTGATTCATTTTTATTCATCTTTTTTCACCAGTCTATTTATTGGAAAGCCGGAGTTAATGTGCATGTATAATGTTATCTTTTGCAAGTTCATCTAAATTTTACCTTAATGTTGAAAATACTGTGCACATGTGATATAAATGTAAAACCAGAATGAATCATATCATGGCATGCAGAAGTAATAAAGAGTTAATAAAAAACACTGACCAAACTTTAGAAATTCATAACAAATGATTTGATTGTCATATGAAAAGTCTACTTTATTTGTTATTTAAAGCCTTGAAACATTGATATGTGATTGATTTGATGTCAAGATAAAAAGCAATAATAATAAGTGGAAATTTACAAAAGTCAGCAAAGTCAGCAGATAAAGTCAGCAAAGGCAGACATTACTTGCCTGAGGGCTTTGCAGAAAATAAGTATATATTTTACAAATTTATGTCTTCATAGAACCACTAAATATTTACCTTCACTGTACTTGCAAAATTGAACTCTCAGAAATGGCAAAGCCTGTTCCTCAAATGAAAACATGTAAATATACATGTGGAAATGTAGGTAAATTACAGGATTATTATGGTGGAGACTTGTGGATTATTGTCAACATTTATGGTTATTAATGTATGTATATACACATTCAGGAACTACCCTTAATACTATGTTTGTAATGACTCCACTGAAATATCTCCAGATTGCAACCTGTTGTATCGTAAAACTGCTATGTTCACTGGTTTTGATACAGGTGAAAAATAACCGTTGGTTGGTATGTTTGTTCTTTCATTCGTTTTTTTTTTTTTCATTTTGTTGGTTTTACAGTATGTTCTTTCTTTCATTTATCACTTCATGAAATGATATAGTTATGTGGGTGGACCATCTGTTTGAAATATTAACAATAAATCACTGTACTCAAAAACATGCTGAAGTATTTAACAGTTCGTATGTAGCTGCATAAGGTTTAATGATTATTGTAGTTATAAACTCCTTTTTTGATAAATTTTCTTATAAGGATTAAAAGAGCTAAAAAAAGGTTAAGCTTACTTGTCCCAGAAACTGGACTTGCTTAAGTGTATTCTAGTCTGTTGGTATTATAATATATCATAACAGTACCTCAGTGCTTTATGATTAGTCTGCTTTAAAATGTCATTCATGAATAGAAATGTAGTATTGTTGGGTAAACACACCCTGACAGGAAGGGGATAAAATCAGTTGGTACATTGTGATGCAGTTTGCCAGTGTTCAAAATCTTCAGACCTTGCCTCAAGGTGAGGCTGGCTTCAGTGCCAATTTTTGTGGCCTTGACATCTTCAGCCATGTGAGGTAAAGCCTCAGCCTCCTGCCCTCTGGCCTCAGAAATTAGGCTGAGACCTCTTGGAGGTGATCTGAGTTGATCAAGTTTGATATTGATCTAATAAAACTTGTGTACATAAATGATAACATTTGGTATTCATTTACAGGGTTTCCCCTTGGTTTTAGAGAGTGTGAGGTGGTATTAGTCCAGGGGGGTAATATGGTGCCAACTTTGGCACAAAGTGAGGGAGAACTATTCATACTTCTACAGTTAGTACAGTACAGGTGGCAATTATAGCAAATTTCTGTGGTGGCCAAAAACTGTGAGGTGGCCACCTCACAAAGACAATGCCAGTGGAAACCCTGCATTTAGGTTTATGCCTAGAAGGGTAAGGAGATAGCATCTGTGGTCTGTACTTCAACGCTACCATTCATGTATGAATCAATGTTCCTCCAATTATTATAGATGATCAGAACAAGGTTTGTATGGCACAAATCCATCAGAGATTTGTACACTTTATTTGTATGTTTTATTTGTGTCAGATGTATGTTCACTTACATACAATGCAAGCTAACATAACAGAACTGTTGTGCCCATCCAATTTGTCCTTTGCTGGCCAGGTAGTGTGAAATGCCAAATAATTGTGAACATGATAGCATCAAAATCTGAGTAAATGATTTCAGTTAATTTTGAGATAAATTTAGTGAAATTATTATGAGCAGTAAGTCAAAATTTAAGTTCCTTTTGTTTTTGTTTTTTCAGTTAAAGGAAAGACTGGCCATCTCCATTTTGAAGTGCTGCAGCCAGAGACAAATCTCTCAACTACATGAGCTTGTTTCAAAATTTGGTTACACGCATAAACATCAGATGTGGTGTGCGACCTTGCCTATTACCCAGAAAAGAGAATTGTGATGGACCAAACCATTCTTTTCTAGAGGTAACAAATTCCTTTGAATCACCAATAGTCTTCTGCCCCATCATGATATGATGTCATTGTGCTTTTATGTAGTTTTAATGACTTCCGTTTGACTCAGTGAGAAGGGATCTCAATGGAGTCGATGCAGACTCGGGATGGCTGCTGCCCCCAAGCGACCGTTTGGGCCCAACTCATTAGCTATAGTCTGCGAGATGTCAGCAACAAAGATGCAGACAATTGCAGACCTTTTACTTCTCACCAGCGACATTCGTCCTGTGAACACAGACGGCATTGCGTCAGTGAGGGAATCATATGCCAAGTGCAAAGACAACATAGTAGCCAAAACCAAAGGTCTTTTCATCATTGCAAGAGATGTAAGAGCTCAGTTGATCGCTGGAAAATTAAGAGAGGTTGCACACACCCTCCAAGAACTTACTTCCACCGTTGTAAACATCATAGAGTCATGCAGTCATGCTGCTTACTTGGCTGCTATCAGCGAGCCAGGCTGTCGACAAGCAGTTCCAGGCATGGTAGACAAGTACAAGTGCTATCGTGCTAAGTTTGGCATAGAACATTGTTGTGCTAAGATACAGAAGGTTCCTCTGTCTGAACTGTCATCTACATTGATCCTTGATCTATCTTCAGACATCATGAAGTATTTAACGGTGCTAACCAATGCCACAAAACTTGCCAGTGAGGCATCCAAGGACCAGTATGAGAAGGAGCAGTTCCGGCTTGCCATCAAATGTGTCACTGCTTGCACTAGCGCTCTCCTTGCCAGTATCAGGCAGTATCAAAAGGTCCGTGACGAAAAATGCAGACAGAGGTGTGTTTCTTTTTCCAAATCTCTTGTGCAATCTTGTGAAGCTTTAGTCTCTTTTGCCACAGAACCAGAGCACACAGGCACTCCGGCTAAGTTGACTCCAGTGGGAAAAGAGACCCAAAACTTAGTCCTTTCTGGAGGGATGAGTGTGGCAAGTTCCTGCATTCAGCTCTGTCATGTGGTTCGGTATGCTATTTACGACCCCTGCAGTACCTACAACAGTCGTAAGTTGACTACTTGTTGCTCGTCTGTGATAGACAGCAGTAAACTGCTCAATCGTTCACTCCAAGAAAGTGGCTCCAGAAATGTGCTCCCATCTTCAGTTTCATGTCCGCATCTGAATCAGACACTATAGGCTTTTATATTTATGTTCATATGTATGTTACTCAGGAAGAAAAGGAAGTGGTGTTTACTGTTAATGATATTTGGACTTTGATGGATTTATAATCATTATTATTAGTACCGTACTCTTTTATTCCCTCTTTTCATATTTTCTAAATTTATTTATTCTTTTCATTTCTAAAACCCTGGGCTGGATAAACACAAGAACCAAATAGAACCCCTCAACATTGAAAGTATCAAGAAAACAGTTCAAAAGTTGAGCATTGTTATTATTAGTACCATACTCTTTTATTGCCTCTTTTCAGTTTTTCTAAATTTATTCTTTTTTTTCTAAAACCCTGAGCTGGATAAACACAAGAACCAAGTAGAACTCAGTATAACCCCTCAATATTGAAAGTATCAAGAAAACAGTTCAAAAGTTGAGTTACCTTTGCAGGTGAAAATGGAAAATTTGACCATTTGGTACCAGTCAGCTCAAGTTTTACTGATTGCGTGTGCTGTACTTGATGTAACCATGTGCCTGCCCACCACATTGTCATGTGCAGAGTTGGTCTTCAGCTACTAGTCAAATTATCCCATTGCTTGAGGTTTGTGCATTCATACTGAAATCTGTGTCATTGCTTAACCACTTCCCACATACCCTGCACAAACTGTACTACCTACTCATAAATTAGTATAGAAAATCTACAGGTTGTAATCCTGTAACAGTGTATGCAGTCTTCATATTTTATGACATATCAAGGGAGTCATTTATCACAGTACGATAACCCAGTGAATGTTATGCTGTATACCAGATACAATATACGTTAATCACCGTTCATACTTCTCGTCGTACTTCCTGTAATCTGCTTCAAAATTTCATGTGGCTGGTTGGGGTTGTTTATGGATGAAGTTCTGATTGCACAGCTGTTCAAGTGGTAACACATCACATTGCCAGTCTGCCATTTGAATAATTTTTACTGAAAGGAATCTTCTAATTGGTTTTAGACTGAACTGTGGTGATGTCAAAATGTGGCATTTTCATTTAAAGGGGTAAAGGCAGCTCCCCCCCCCCAGTTGGGGTAATCAGTTTTGTGTCATTAAAATAGTTGAAAAGAGTTTAATAGTTAACTACAGTACATCTCTGGAAGAATTTGTGTTCTAAGTACAGTGTCACGAGAGTAGTATAGGTGCCCACCTTTCTCATATACAGTATACTGCAGTATACTGTGCAGTATGCTTACAGAATGTTGCATGAGTGTGCCACTAACGTACATTTGATTTTAAATCTGTTGGTATACATTTGTGAGTAGAGTTGTATACAAATCTATATTCAGGGGTGGGAGTGCCAGCAAGTGTCCCATGTTCCAGAATATGTGTCACCACAATACAATAGCTGGGTAGGGGTATTGGGATCATGTCCCCTATCCAGACTAATGGGCCATCACCTGTCTGGCATATCAATTGCCAAAAACAAGTAGCCCAGAAAAGAACAATTTTAGTAAATCCCCCCCCTTCCCCCCCTTCCCCTTTGTAGTGCTAAGCCCCCTTTGCTATGTCAGAATTGCTGGCTACTGGCCTTTAAATGAGTAAATACTCTACCAGTCAGAGTATAAACCAGGTACTTTAAAATAGCTTAGGGTGACCATATACCCCCTTTAAGTATAGTGTAAACTTCAAAACCCACCTTCCATGTGAGGGTTCTACAACAGTGAACAGACATTGTATTGATACTGTAGCTTTGTTGTAACCTCGTCTGTGTTGCATAGGTGTGAACTAATTTTGACGCATAATTTGTCTTCAACTATCTTTTACCACAAAAGTTGCAATGAACGGAGATGTTACTGTATCCTTAGTATGGTTTACAGTACCTACAGTACAGTAATGTTCATTAATTCTCGGTGGCCAAAGTAAAGAATGCCATTATTTTGTTGGTCTTTTATGGATCTGGGCACTGTGTGACAGCACTCATAGTGTTGTTACATTGATAAGATTTACTGTAGGCATCGTTCCAATAAGCATAACGAAAAAGTGATAATACTTCCAGAATATAGAAGTATGAAGTAATTTGCAGGAAAGGTTTACATTTACTGAATCATGTTGTTGGGAATCTTCACAGCCAACTACTTCAGTTTAGTGAATAAGTTAGACTTTGGCAAGTCTCTAGAGGTACCTTTAAGCCTCTCTGCAGAATTATTATGCAATATATAATAAACAGAGTTAACTCTGCCAGTCTACTGATAAACACAGCTAGATCTGTATACAATATGGATAGTGGATAGAGGGCGTATTGATCAAAAGACTGGCATTACCAGACATGTTTATTGTAATACTCATTCTGCTGAGGCCTGAGGACCCCATGAGAGACTTTCCAAGCCTATAAAAAATTGGACAATTTATAAAGACTTTTATTGTGGTCTCTGGCACCTTTTAATGTCAACTTGAAGTTCTGTAGTAGTTTGTGCTTCCAAAATTTCCCAAAAAGTGTCATTGGTTCACCAAAATCAAGTACTTCTGTACATCTGTTAATGTTTCATTATGTTAGACTTTTTAAGTTTCAAAATAGATCTTACATTTTAGAATTGTTGATCCTGTAAACCCAAATTGCAATGATAATGGTGGGAATAGCTTAACCTTTTTATTTTTAAATCTAAAGTAAAATTGCCCATGTTTAACATAACAAATTTAAATTTTGCAGGAACTGGGTGGTCCTAGCTCTTTAATAGTGCATTGTGTCAAAATGAAACAGCTGTGCTGGCCATCTTACTGGTAAATCTGCTGCATTTAAACGTCAGGACATCAAACTGATTATGTTTAAATTCAAAACATCGAGTAAATTAGCACTTGTGAAAAATATTGTAACACAATGGCTCGGTAAAGTGCCTGTATGCTAGGATTATGGATGGAATGTTTTTGTTTTAAACTGTCATGGTAAATGTGTTCTTTATTGATGACCTGATTCTTTCACTTTCGTATATTACTGTGGATTAATAACTTACATTCATTTCCCATGACAACAGGCGTTGGTACTGATTGTAATACTCAGTTATGTTGGAAAGGTCATGTGGCCATCCATGGGCTGGGTATCTCTGCCAGTGACCAGTCATACTTCATACTGAGACATGTTGTGTAATATGTTATGTTCTCAACATCACTGCTCAAATTTCATGGGCATTATGATAAAATGGTTTGGTTTAATAAGCTCATTTCCTGTTTAAAAGGATTTTGCAAGGAAAAATTGAACAATTTATGATGTGAATTTCCCTTGAAATTTGTAAACCTTCAACATTTGATGGTTTATCTACAGTAACTAGTTTGATATGCATGGGGCATGTAACACACTATGTTGTATTGTAGACACAGTGATTTTGAAATTTGTTCATTTTCCTACCCCATATCGGTTTCATTCTATTCCCGAGTCTTGCCTGATGATGAGAACGAATCACCTCTGCCTCCTCCAGGTTGGCTGTTTTACCCATCTTTCATTCAGTGACATGCTATGGTGTGTGTGCCTTGTGTAGTGTGTTGACTGATGCATTCAAACGACTCGGTGTGTTTTGTGATTCATGTGAATTGCAAATGGGGAGAAACAAACGTATTGCTCAACATTTTGGCATGCTACAGTACCTCTCAAATGGATGATAAGCATGTGTAGAGACAGACTGGTCACATACTGCGAGAAGCGTACATGTATGCTTGTAATCTGTGTGATGAGGGGTACACTGACAGGAGTTGGTTGAAGTAAATGTAAATTTGGAGACTCTTTAAAAGGAAATCTATCTTTGTTTTTAATTCAGTTCTGGTGCTATCAATCAAAACATTAAGACATACAGTACTTTACATTCAGCATTTTAAAGGGAAGGTTAAAAAGGAAGGGAAAAATAGATTTAACTAACTCCAAGTGAAGGGAATGTGACTGCAGGGTAATAAAATGAATTACCCATTGAAGGCTACAGTATAAATAAGTGAATGTGTGGTACAGTAATTATTTGGAGTGTGTTTTAGTGTATTGGGTATTTCCATTAAATCAATAGATGGAGAAGATGCCACATGGAGAAACCAATTTAATTTAAAAATGAAAAATTTGTTGAAGGGAGAGGGATGAGGGCCAGTTGTGATTGTTTTATGATTTATAGAAGGACTTGGAATGAATGTTTACATTCAAACAACAACATTACAATAGTATACAGAGCAAGGGTGGCAGTTTTAATAAGTATTCTTGAAAATGGTTGTAAAGATTTATAATTGATTGCCACCATAGTGTAGGGACTTTTGAGATGATGAAAGGAAATGTGCAGAGAGGATAAAATTTTTAGGATAGTGTGTTTATATTCTGTTTAATGTGCAACAGTCAAAGTTTCTTCCATAATTGAATTTATTTAAGTGAATTTCTATTTCCGTGGTGAATGTGTGCATGTTAAAAACTCAGTTTTCATTTTTCGAAATTGTGAGGTGTATGAATGTCAACTAGGGCACATTGAGATGGTATCTCCAATGGCTGGTATACAGGGCAGGATTTATACCTCGTAGGCACAGAAGGCACTGTGCTTACGGCCTGCAACAAAAAATGCTGTAGGGGACTACAAAGAAAACAGAGCTGCTCCTAAAATGTGCTTAGATAGTATTGTGGAATGTTTACTTTTAAACCCTTGTACCTAGGGGCATACAAGATAGTAGTTGGGGCATGTTGGTATGGAGGGACTCATATCGTTAATGGATAATATTGAGGAATGTGGGCTCACTTTTTTCTCTGCACATGCAGAAGTTGTTTGCAGTAGAAAAAGTGATGTGCTGAACAGCTTATCTCAATAAGGACAGTTGGATCAGTGTGATGGTTGAATTTAATACCAGTTACATGTAGCTATGTCTGCACAGCTGGCTGTGTGGTCTTTTGGTATGTAAGTTGTTATAGTAGGTATTAGATCTGCTTTGCGGGGTAGGCTGCGTAAAGTTGCCGAGGTTTTTGTTTTGTTTGTTAATTGTTAGTCAGAAAACTTGAAGCAATCACTGGATTGAAAAGGGGAAGGAAAAAAAGAGAAATTTGCACATTTGTGAGCAAATTTGTGAGCAAATTTCACATCCGGAATGAAGAGCTGCTACTGAATAACTTTCTGTCATATTCAAAATTATACTCTTTCTATCAGTGGCTGTAAAGTGCTTAACATACTGTACACAGGAATTTAAAATTAGTTTAATTGGTTATTCTTTCTATGGAAGGTAGTAGTAGGTTGTTGAAATGAGAGCTCTGTTAAAACAACGAAACTGTTTATGCAAGCCAACAATTTAAGGGTAGTAAGAAAAATGTCTTCCATGGTTAGTAGTGTAATTTGTTGCTCCGTATTGTCTGTATCAAAGCGGGGATGAAGGCTTTTGGTAAAAAATGTAAGGAACATTCTCAAACTCCCTCTTAGTGTGCAGCATATGTGTTAAAAAGTGTAAAATGGTGCTTCTCTGTCATTGGATTCACAGTGCTTCCTGTCTTAGTACCCCAATGGTTAAGAATGGGGGTGTAAGGGGTTTGTGGTGGACTGGGGATGTAGTCTTAGTAATTTTCAGTTGGAAGGCTTTTGACCGTTAAGTTCCAAAATCGTCTTAGAAAATGTCAGTACCTGGAATTTGAACAGTTAAGTCCCCCAATCTTAGAAAGCTAAGGTGCTGAGGACTTTGATGTTTGGAGCATTTCTGATGTTATTGTTCTTATATGTCTCCTTGCCAAAGGCTATAATGGGGGTAATTCATTTACAAAGAAATCACACGGGTTTAAGATGGTGAGAGGGCATAGGTTTCCCAGATGAGTTAGACCCATGTCAAAGTAAGGCCCATTCTTTTATGCACCCCTTTTGATAGAGCCACTCTTACAACATATCCTTCCAATTTATATATACATATATATATATACACATATATATATATATATATATATATATATATATATATATATATATGTATATGTATATGTATATGTATATGTATATGTATATGTATATGTATATGTATATGTATATGTATATGTATATGTATATGTATATGTATATGTATATGTATATGTATATGTATATGTATATGTATATGTATATGTATATGTATATGTATATGTATATGTATATGTATATGTATATGTATATGTATATGTATATGTATATGTATATGTATATGTATATGTATATATGTATATATATATATATATATATATATATATATATACAACCCGATCGGTGAGTACCAAAAGGAACTTAAAAGTTTGATCTCGCAATTTCCCCAACCCTACAGAGACACTCTTACCAAATTGATACCGGACTCCCCGGAACCAGGGATCTTCTACCTATTACCCAAGATCCACAAATTGCGCGAAAAGATCCCCACCAATGTCACTGACTGGGTCACATACGCCAAGGAACACAACATCAGTCCTCCTGGAAGACCCATTGTTTCGTGCAGGGGAACTCTCACCGAGCACCTGTCCGCCTTTGTTGACTCATTCCTCCAACCACTTTTACCCAAGATCCGCAGTTACATCAAGGATACTACTCAGTTCCTGCAAAAACTGTCTGAAATTGAGACTGTATCGTTGTCAAATGATTGTTTGTTAGTCACTTTAGATGTATCGTCGCTATATACTAACATACCACACCTTGATGGTATTAAGGCTTGTGAGCGCTTCCTGGTAGGTGAAAATATCGCCAGACCCCTTGTTTCAAAACTATGTTCCCTAATGAAATTCATCCTATCACATAATAATTTCAGTTTTGAAGGTGAACATTACGTTCAGGCCCATGGCACGGCCATGGGGACAAAAATGGCTCCGGCCTATGCTTGTCTTTTCATGGCTACCCTTGAAGATGATTTCCTAGAAGGTCGCGCTCACAGACCTGTTCTATATTTAAGATTTATTGATGATATTTTTATGATCTGGGACCAGGGAGAAGCAGAGCTAATTAATTTCATCCGGGACCTTAATAATGCCCACGGCTCTATCAAATTCACACACCACTTTTCCCCAACGTCATTACCTTTTTTAGATGTTCTAGTAAGCTTGCGGGATTCATCCATTCATACTTCTGTATACTGCAAGCCCACTGACAGACATGCGTATCTCCAGTATACGAGTTTTCACCCTAACCACATCAAGGAGTCTATTGTGTATAGCCAGGCCCTTAGACTTAAGCGAATTTGTGCGGACCCGACGGACTTCCGTGCCAAATTATCTGAACTGAAGCAACGGTTTCTTGACCGTGGCTACCCCCTTCGCTTAATCAATGCTATTTGTAGAAAGACCAACAAATTCCCTCGAGAACAGCTGTTACAGTATAAGTCCAAGGTTAACTATGATCGCATTCCCTTTGTCACCAACTATTTTCCCCAATGTAGAAGACTCTTTAGACATTACAAGTCCCTTTGGCCCACTCTACAATCGGGACCCCACCCGACCCCCGCGTGTTTCAATTACCAACCAGTCCTTGCCCTTAAACAGCCACCCTCTTTGAGTTCCCTTCTGGTCTCAAGTTCGTTACCCCCACTGAACCCACCCCCACCGGGTAACCTACCATGTAATCGCCCCCGCTGTCAGATTTGCAAGCATTTGATTACTGACACCGTTGTGACCCCTCCCGGCACTAATATTAAACTTTATCCCGGTCCTTTCAACTGCAACTCGACCAATGTGGTTTACCTTTTCTATTGTGACAAATGCCCTAATGGAAATTATGTCGGCGAGACCAAAACTCCATTCCGTCTCCGGTTTAATAACCATAAACAGACAATTCGCAGTAAATCTGAACACCACACTATTTCACTTCACTTTAATCTCCCAGATCATGGACTTGAAAACTTACACTGTTGTCTGCTACGTGGAGGCTTCAAATCTGATTTCGATCGTAAATCGTACGAACTAAAGCTCATCAATAAGCTTAATACGCTGGACCACGGTCTTAATAGGGAACGGTCGCACTTGGGTGCTTTCAATTGCCTCCGATGAGCTACCAGCTTTTTCGTGTTTTACTTATAACTTTTTGTTTTGTAACCTTCTGGTAGTAAGTTCACTGTCTGACTATACGCTGAGGAAGAAGCAGGGCTTCGAAAATTTCGTAACTTTTTTCAATACAATGTTGGCTGCTAAGGCATTACCGTTGCTCTTGTTGTTATTATTCTTCATTTGCCAATACACGGATATCGCTATCATGCTATTTCGTATATATATATATATATATATATATATATATATATATATATATATATATATATATATATATATATATATAGAAAGTATAAGCAAAAATAATAGCAACAAACACAACTTTTGCTGCTCCACTGTAAAAACACCCTGGCATCCTATTTGGATCCTTTTGTTGGGAGTACATTGTTTGGGTACGTTGAACTTTCTTATTCTCGTTATATATATATATATATATATATATATATATATATATATATATATATATATATATATATATATATATATATATATATATATATATATATATATAAAACGCTAGATCGACGTTAGGCGAAATCGGTATACCGCCAATACAACCGGCGAAGAAAAAAACAATAAAATACATAAGATTATATTTCCCCTTTTGGTTCTGAGATATATATGCACGTTATTTCAAAGGCCCGTAAGTCCTTAGTGTTAACGGATACATGCACGTAAGTTGGTGTGGAACTAAGTAATTGCATTAACATTATGTGGTAAATCGGACTTGCGTATAGAGTTACGCATTCCTATATAAAACAGTGTGTAAAATGTTAAGGCGAAACGATTTTTTCGCCTAAGGGTCGAGTTCTCTCAACAGTTGCGTTTTTTCATACGGTTTTTCGCCTAAATCCCAAATTAGCAATATATATATATATATATATATATATATATATATAAAGGTTGTCAAAAGTGCTAAAAGTTTGTGGAAAATTACATGACATTTAGAGTGTAAACTCTACATCAGGTGGCAAAGAAATGCAACTGAACAGTTCAGTTGTATTTCTTTGCCACCCGATGAAGAGTCTATACTTGAAACGTCGTGAAATCTATACTTGAAACGTCGTGAAATTTTCCGCAAACTGAACTGTTCAGTTGCATTTCTTTGCCACCTGATGTAGAGTCTGTACTCTAAACGTCATGGAATTTTCCGTTAATTTTTAGCACTTTTTACAACCTTTATTGACCTATATATATATCTATATATATCTATATATATATATATATATATATATATATATATATATATATATATATATATATATATATATATATATACACACACACATACATACACACACACGCACACATATATATGTGATAGGGGGCTGAGATCGTATATCTTCTGTATTATGACATTTTCAGAGGTACTTTTTGGCCATTCTCAGGAACAACTGAACAACTTAATTACTTTTTGGAACAAATGCATCAAACTGAACATTATTGGAAGGCGGGTACAGCAACTCTAACATCCCCTCTCCCCGAACCCAATGGCCCTGTGTAGACACTGGTTATGTATACATGTTGCAAAAAATGGGACCATTTGAAAACTCTCAGTCTTTGTTGCTGTTGAGGTGACTTCCGTTACAAAGGAGTTCTAAGTAGTTTTTTGTTTTGAATAAATGTTTAGTCTAACCTACCTATGTCAGCAAATGTTTTATTCACTCTCTTCCCACCAACTTCAAAGCTTATTGTCAAGATGAACATTCTGTTTTCAACTCATAAGTTTATTATAGTTAGCTAGTAATTTCATAGACTTAAGAATACAAGTATTTTTCATGTACGTATTATACCTATAGTGTACAGACTCTGTCCTGTCTCCGTACATCTGTGTAATGTTGTGTCATAGTAATATTAAAAAACTTCCAGTACAATTCAGAGCTACACAAATCAAGTTTTGAGTCGATCATGTAAAAATTAAATTATATAGGGTGACATTAAAATCTAAGTAAAGAAGAACATGTCAGAAGTACATCACTTTGCTGATGTGTATTTACATGTTTGTAAGTGAAAAGCAGGCGTTCGTGCTGCTCGATTCGTTTCTTCAGACTCTCAGAATTGAGTTTGTTTTACATAAAGGCTGAATACTAAATGGATTTTTGAAGATTGCTATTGTGATCTTGCAGATATGAACAAATACATTATTTTTTTCTCCGCTGTAATCGTGGTAGATAGAGCAAAGGGAACTCGTAAAGCTTCCAGAATGGTTAATACAAACTGCGAAAGGTTCCAGTTTATGAAGTTTGAATCTGAATAGTAATGAATTTCTTAAGTAGGCTGGCATCCGTCAATGAAGACACTCATGGCATATCGACACAAAAAACATACTTTTAGTAAAAAAGAAAAGTGAGAGGGTCACTCATGAAATAAATTCTTGAAGAAGTGAGACCAAAGTAGATTTGAAAGCTCAGTCCAACCAATTTATTAGAACTTTTGTAAGAAGAGTGCAATGTACAAGATACAGTCAACCATCTGCCCATTAGCCACCTGCCCGTCATCTTTTAATTTCTGTAGGCCCGACAATAGTGTATATGGCCATTACAAATGCAGCGTACCCTGAAGTATGCACTTGATAGGATATTCTAGTAAAATCCAGAAGCAGCCTGCAGACTTTCGTCTCATAAATTTTGGTCACAAAGAACTTCAACTAGTAGTAAAGCACGTAGCTTATATTGAAAGTGCAAATAAAATGCTCGAAACTGGCCGAGTAGTAACTAATCGTGTGCTTCCAGTGCAATATTAACAAAATGCTGCAAGTTAAGCGCGAGCAGTTTGTATTTGCTTAAAACGTTAATAACATTTCACTGTGTAAGGTCAATGTTTTGATCATAACCACTCGAAGATGTGAGAGATACAGAATACATTGTCTATAAAACGAAAGCACAGGTGTCCTATTGGGCGTCTTCTGTGAAATAAGCTTACTACGGTGGATGCATTGCACGAAATGTGCCATAGTTTCTTTTACATTATGAAGGTAAAGAAAGCTTAATAATTGCAGTTGCTTTGTGTAATGGTAACGCATGCCATTTCTCTACATAGAAAATGCCAGCATCCTTTTCACTCTCGGATTTTTGGCATATTCGTAGGTCTTTCTAAGGCTCAATTAGTAATAAATTTTTGTAAAAGTAGCTGCAGTCCCGTGTCCTCCCCTCTTGTTTGAACAGAATCACACAGCATACCTTGCTTCATATATGAGGTACGGTACCGTATACAGATGGTATTAAAGTCTGTGCGTAACTGCCGAATGTGGGAACGGGTGGGGCCTTTTAAGGACACAAGCTGCATACCTTATTACACATTGGGTGCCCTCAGTCCCCACCAGCTGACAAGACCTAAACAATCATGTTCTCAGTCCTAATTCATTTAATTCCATTCCAAAAACAATCCTGTTCTCTTGCGTTTCAACTTTGCAACTATTATTATAAACGCCCTTGACTGGTGGTCAATATGACTCACTTTGAAATCTGTAAGTATTGACATGGTGGCAATCTGGGCCAGCGTTGCACTGACCTTTATGTGTCATTTATTGACAAATGGTTTGTCGGTCTTATCAGTACACAGCTTTGTTTACCGTGACCGTGCGTGGTATAATTGACAATCCCATCTCTCAATTGTAAAAATGAAAAAGTTAAATTCTTCTCTTTAGTTTAAGGGTGTTCTCAAACAAAACAAAAATATTGTCCCGTCACGAAGCACACACCACAGGTCTGTTGACATTTTGGATTGATCAACGTCACTAATTGGTCATTTGTTTTTGAGAGACTGTCATTAACCCTCGTATATGGAAACGACGAGCTAAACTACATTTGTGGTAGTTTTTCGTTCTCCTTAGATTTACCGTTTTCTTAATGATATCGTCACGGTTTGATAGTGTCCTCTTTTTTCATCCCATTGTCAATTGTCAGGTTGACGATTGATTTTATCAATAATTACTAATTAGGTTATAATAGATGATGTTGGTAATGAAAATGTGTTCGTTTATTTGACTAGGGAGCTGGGGTGTCCAGTTTCTTTAGCTGGTTCGTTCCTCCATGATGTTTGTACTTACATAATAGGTATATAATGAAAGGTGTACTTTAACATCAAAGGTAAAATTAATGTATTTTGCCTGTTGCAAATGTTAACCGTTGCAATATTCAAAAGGCCTGATTTTAGCTCGAAAAAGGGCAGCAGAATTATTCCAGGTACTTTGGGGTGGGGGTGGGGCAGGGGGTGGGGGTGGCAGCAGATTTAACCCAATGAGACCTATTCGAAAAACACTGCTTTGAAAGTTGCTAGTGCTAAACCCTGCCTGCATATCCCCTTCCCAGCATCTGAAGCCCCACAGTGTCGTTGTAAATATGTGTGGAGGATAACTATGATAACTTAGCCTGGTAAGACGAGACTACATTACCCTACCATAATCTATAGTAATACGATTCACCTTTGTATTTAATGGACATAAGAACTTGTACGTATTGTAATTAGCAGTCCAATTCCCGTATTATAACGGCGTGGAAGGGGGGAGTGGATATGATCTTATATGAGGATTTGTAACCCATCCATGCACCCTCTGTTACGATGGCTTTATATTCTTATCTACGACAGGGATTTGTGAAGTGTTAGTATCAACAATTATATCCGTAATGGATTGCAATTTGCTACTGAAAGTTTACAGTATGTTAAAATACGTCCTTTACTTCATACTGTCTCTGAAAAGATAGTGAAATCAATGTGGAACAAAGTATCACTTTGTAGTAGACAATAGACATAGTGAATTACTTGTTATACTTTGTCTTCCAAAAATACGTCTTCTGTGAACACTACGGTACGATCACTACGCATGTAGGTTTGAGCCCGCTGATAATATTTGATGGGCAGATGATTATTATATTATTGACAATTGTGAACGCACTCGAATCGTGTATTGGAATAAATATTATAGCAAATTAATGTTTGTGTCCTGATATATCATTTTGACGTATGTTGTCTTTGTATAAACGAGTCTTTATAAGGGAAATACAGTAATGCGTTTGTGATACTGAAAATGTTCATACCTTTGAAAGTATGATTCATCGGTAAAAATGATAGGCAATTTAATATTATGCCATAATTTTCAATAAATAAGGTTGTCACGCGGAAAGACACTCCCAGCTTTGTAGCTCAAGAATAGCTTTGTTCACTCAAATTTTCATATTATGCTATATATAAGTGTTGGTCAATGCGAAGTATTTTGGAGAAGAAAGTCTCAGTATTGTCAGACTTATTTGGTGAGATTGAATGGTTTAGTAATGATAAAACTATTTCCGTCTTTGCCGTGTTCAAAACACAGTATTTCCCTTGAAAGGAAATTAACATGAAAAGAAGGATTTGTCAACCTTTTTTACTGATTCATCAAAGTTTTTGATTTTAACTCAAAAAAAATTTAAAAAAAAATACACTCCCATTTCGCAAATAGTATATTCACCTTTGTGACTTGTGGTATAACATTTTGTCAGTGGAGCTAAATTCACTGCTTGAATTTCTCTGCATTCCTACCAGTGAGTCAGAGTGCTGCAGTATTTACATCATGCTTCATTTGCGGAACCATTTGATCAGTGAACATTCCAACACCTTTGCAAAGCTTTATCACTCAACGCCCCACCCATTACAAATCAAAACTACCAAACACAAGCGTGCCCTGTTCTCTGCATAATGCATGCATACAATTAAAACGGAATTCCTGGTGTATGTGTGAATTAAGTTCTTTGAATCTTTAGGCAAAACCAAAACAGAAAATTTACCCTGTGTTTCAGCTAGCCACAGATTTCCCCGGGGGATTATACTTCTGAGGCCCATTTCTTTGGGTCAGCTCATCTGTAAATTTAATAAACTGAAGTCGCTCAGTTAATGATTATAATACATTGGAAAGACTAAGAAAGAGTATGGGTATCGTATTACGGCTTGATTGTAGGGTGGTCAAATAAGTTTTTTCCGACTGAGAGGAAATATTCGACAAATATATGGTTAAATTTGATGGAGTTGTGACATATTAAAATGAAACTCATTTATAAGAAGGAAAATTACTCACTCTAGCATGTTTATTGGAATTTCTAGTAAAGAACTGATTGCTGAATAGACAACGAATGAAAAAACTGAACTGACTGCTTTTATCGCAAATACTAAATATAGGGTGAATTTATGGCTGTAGGCCTATTTCTTTGGTCTTCGAATTTTCGATATTCTCTTGATTCAGCAGATATTGATTTAACAGAACTTTAATTTTGCAAAATTTTCGTTAAATCGCGTCTGAATTTTGCTGGGACAACTGAGTTATGAATACATGTAATTTTTGTTTGTTATTCACAGATCATTCAAATGAGTAATGCAGCGTCAAAATAATGGAAGTGGGTGGATATTCTGTTAAGAATAAGCGAAAACAGAATGATTAATGACGATGTCATAAAATGAAAACAATGTACTCTCTATTACAGGTCCATGCAGTGCCGTTACCATGTTTTCCAGCGGGGAGGGCGATTGTATTACTAGGTTCATCCTTTTTCATATAGGCGGACGGGATGTTTTTCGATGGAGGGAGGGGGGGGGGGCGTTTTGCCCGACAAAAGTCTCTATAACCTGATTCGATTTTTTTCACAAAATCCGTCCGAGAAATGGGTTTTGCCTTAACTTACAGGAGTACAAAAACGTACTCTTTCTTCGGACTACTGTCCGAAAATGTGAGAATAATTTTCTTTTGGCAAAAAGTCATCGTCGTTTGTTACATTTTAAGAAAAAAAATAGGCCTACATGGATTTTTATCTGCACCCAAACGTACGTTTTGTGCTCTTGTAAAAATGATGAAAAAATGGACGGTGCCTTAGCTAGGCCTTCAGATCATTTCTCAGTGTCGCCTTTTGGGAACAAAATCATGTAAAGTATATTTACATAGCCTGCCACATAAGTAATGTCATGTTTGACTCGGTATATTAGAAGACCACGTGACAAATCCATTCAGCGGAATCCTGCATGACCTGTTTTTCTTTCATCAATGGAAATTCAAGTGCTTTCTGACGTAAGAGCTTCGTCAATTCATACATGATGCGGCACTCAATGAATGTAGGTAGCTGACGTGTCACGATGTCACTGTCAAAATTGAGGCTGATGATAACTTGAAATTTCAGCGAAGCCAGGGATGACATGAAGCGCACGAAACTACCTCCAATTGACAGATTGAGGGGATGAAACACTTTTGCTCCATACTCTCTAAATGTAAAAGAGTGAAAATCTACCAAAACGATTGACTACAATGACCACTCTCTGTTTCGAGTGGAATCCCACTCTCCTCGGAGTGACATTGTAACTCCTGTTAGAGTTAATTACCACTCTGGGCATGGTGGAATTTCAGTCGATTTCCACTCGAAAGAGAGTGGTCACTGTAGGCAATCGTCTAAAAGTCAATTTCACTCTTTTACATTAAGAGAGTATTGTAATCATGTTTGCCGAAAACAGCATCACATACGTTATGCCCGAAAATAGGAAATTTTCTGCCCGAATGGGGGACTGCAGCCCCCAGCACGCCCCACCTCGCACGCCTTTGTGTAGATGGTCATGATGAACGCACTGATACTTAGTTGCATATTTTGGCTAATTCTCATGGGCCAACGAAAAATATGGTAAGTTATTGCTGAAAAGCATGCAGACTTTTTACTCATGATATTGGTCCTATGCCCGAAAAACGTCAAACGTGAACTTCACTTTGTGTGATAGCAACCGAAATACTATCCTGAAAAGGCTGAAGGATGATACCCCTGGATACTACCATAACGCTTTGCCGTTACTCCTGTCCATTTTCTAAATCATTTTCACAAGAATGCCAAAACTGACCACTCTTCGGACATCCTCCCCTCCTCCCAGAGCGTCTTTTCAAAAATGGGAAAATGACGTTTTTCGGCAAACAAATCGTCGCTTATGATATCTGAAAAGGTGCACATGGGTATTTGATTCCCCCCTAGTAAGTTTTCAACTATTTATTGTGGAAACGATTCCTATATAGACTAGCATTTGACAGTGTCCTTACAACGTAGTCTATGGCAAGCCAAATGCCCATTAAACCTGCAAAGTCGACCGATAAACCGAAGTTTTCCATTTATTTGGTCATGATTTGGCTTGCCATAGACATCACTTTTCAGTGAAGTAATAACCTGTATGTTAGTATTGATAAATAACTGAGGACATTTTTTCAGGTGCATTTTGAGGGCGTTTCTCTGAGGCGTTTCATTCATTCTCTTCCCAAAATGTCTAGTCATGGATGCAGTAGGATAATTTGCAGCATTCAGACGGTTGGGGGCATCCTTTCACCCGTAGGTCCTGTTTCCTACCACTCAAGATAAGGGAAAATGTGGAAAATTTTGTACAACTTGTCAGTAGGCCCCTGTCATCTCTTTGAATGGAAGATAGACCCTTAACACTTTGTTCCACATGTCAGATTTATTCATAAATGTTCCGTGCTCCATGCATGGTAAGGTCGGGTCAATTTGGACGTTGGACGTAGTACTCGCGCTTCAGAGGAGGTACTTCACACTTGGATTCTCGGAAGAGGCATGGCTCGTAAAGACTTATTTCACAAAAGTTTGTTTGGTATCTCCCACTGCAGGCGAAAACGTGAATTAACTCCCAAAAGGAGTTACGACCCCAAAGGCACACGCAGAATGTGACTCTAACATTGCCAGTTAGTATGTCTTAGAAGATCAGTATCTCTAATCTCCTGAAAGACCGATGAGCTGACTGGCACAGAAAGATAACAGTGAATTCTGGGGTTATCTAGACATGTCCGTAGCCAAGGGGAGGGGTTGGGGGAAGCGCCCGTCGAAAAATTGTCGTTCCCCCAAAATTAAAATAATTACCAAATTGTCTTAGGCCTAATACATTTTAGTATCTCGTCTCCGTTAAAGTATGCCCCTCCTCCCCCAGAAGCTGTCACGCCCCTTAGTTCCCGCTTGTCTTGCTACGGGCCTGCAGCATCTAGGTAAGTTTGGGAGTATGTTCTCTCTGTTGGAATGTCAAACAATATTTGGCTTGTATTAGTTATTCAATGGAGGTTAGTGCATTTCACTTCTTTCAAAACTTTTTAAAATTCTGTGAGTATTTGATAAAAATAATTGAAATCCTGTAAGAGATTGCAGAAACATTCGGGAAACTTTGGAAAACAGCGATATCGTCCTGTTTCTAGCAGTCACTTTGTCGAGAGGGTAATCCACACGTTTTCGTTATAATCTATTTCCCAGAGCACCGACAAGTCTTGATAATTTCTGTCCCATGTAGTATCCCCGTGCTTCAAGATGTCAACGGAAAAGCGGATAGAAAACCTGTAATGAAGCTACACGCATGCCTTATTCTTGCTAATTCAGTCTTCGATTGGCTATAGTCGAACTTTGGATTGGGGGAGCACTGAAGGATGATTCACCTCGTCTCGAGAGATTTCTTCATAAAAGCCGTTGTTTGAACTGGCTTCCGGCGAGACTCGCTTTAGATTGTTAATTGAATGGATGGGATCTTGCACACGCTAAATTAGAAAGCAGAACAGGTTTTCTTTCTTGGTAAATGTCTGAATTTGATCACGGAGGTATTGAGTTTGATCTCTGTGAGAACAGAGTGCTGTCTGTGATGCCGAAGGGACGATTCGATAAAGGTATATATACTCAACCCCAAAACAGTTGCAGAGGCGTAATAACCTGGCAAGATCGAAGGCAACCGATACCCGTAGTTTCAGGTCACACCACTTAATCGTACGACATGAAAATTTTCAGATTATAGGAAAAAAAAGCTTTTATTAAGTTGAATTCTGACCTGTTATCTTTGACTTGAATCAGTTGAATCCAATCAACGTATTTTGGAGAAATACTGTACTAGAGTTTTCAACACCCAGATTGCATATTACATAGCCAAGAAGTTAATAGGCATAAACCAGACAAATAATGAAATAAAAATTATCAAGGTGTTCAGAGAACCGTACGTCATATGGCGTACAGTTAAGTCGAGGCTGCAGCCCCCGGAGTTTGAAAAAAACCCTATTTCTCTGGCAGAGTTTTGGAAATCGGGCAATTTTCCCGGGTAATAAAGGCTTTTCTCGGGCAAAAACAGTTCAGCTCCTGGAAAAAGTGTCCCGTACGCCCGTGCTGCACATGGTTAAACACACCCGTGTATGTCAACGCAAATAAGGTTCTCAGTATCGGAGAAGTGAGGGCGCATCTTGTGATCTAAATGCATTTGCTACTTCCTGCCAATAATTGCCACCATGCATCGTTCCAAATACATCGTTTCAAACAATTGTCTGAATTTTGGTGGCAAGTGATTCATGTTAAGCTTTTGTAATCTCAAAGGTAGACGATGTTGTTCACTCTTTCTCTTTGTTCTGGTATTGACTGACTGACTAGCGGAATCCCTAGTCTCCACAGCAACCAGTAGGTCGATAACCGTCACAGGACACCGATTATAATGTATCAACCCCTTGATTCCTACCAGTTGTTTATGTCAATAGATAAACTAATACCTACAGAGGACAGACAACTTTTAAATGGAGAAAGCAAACTTTAAAACAACAAGAATAACGACATCAACAAAATAGAGTACGAAAGTAAAACTGAATTACCTGTATTTGCTTCGGGGGGAAGGAAGTGATTTAGTACCTTGGATTATTACAGGGTAAACCTGAAAAAGGAATAAACCGCAACTTGTAAAAATATCAAAATTATAACACCATGTCAGAAAAGTCGAGGCCAAGCACAACTGCAACGACAGTCTCGAGGCAGACGGATTCGACTCTGGAGGCAAAAACAAATCGTTTGGGCAAAGGAGAACTTCTTTACACAGGTAAGGCTTGTAATACTTCAACACTCCCTAAACGTAGTCAATTTATTGGAGAGAGGAAGGAAGCTAGGTGATGTTTCTAGATAGATGGCAGGCTGTAAGTTCAAGTCTGAACTAGGTTTGGACGTAGAAAGACCACGTACTGTGGCTGAACCAGGCCCGCAAAATTTGAAAAGGCTAATTCCTTATACCTAGGTTTAATGTTTACAAATGCGGCAAGTTTCGAAATCGATATCATGTTTGAATGTGAGGAAACTGACTGCTCGATGACATTGTGACCTATTACTCTTAAAAATATACAGTTTAAGTCTTAAAACCACTACAGCCATGACGATCACTGTACTAAAATACAGTTTATTAATCGAAGAAGATTTAAGCTTCGTCTGATATTTCAATGGCAACGGTCGCAGTAATCAAATGTGCAATGAAAGCTCTTTGAAGTCAGAGACACTGCTATGTACATAACTAATGAAATTAAGCTGATCATGAGGCGTAGATGTATAGTTATTAATCAGAGGCACATAACAACTTCCAACCATGTATCAGGAGTAAGAAGTTTGTTATGTTGTCATTTTAGACTTTACCCAGTCATGATAAGTTTGAAGCTCAAACGTACGTATGTTGAGGAAGCACCTCATAAAAAATGTTAAAATGAGAGTTAGGAAAAAGTTTGTTGTGAATTACTAGGGGTTATGGTGGCTATGGTGGCTTACAAATAAAGTTTCAGATCCTTGTGGTTTGCTTGATGGATAAGGTTTTTGTTAATGGGCAGGGACGTTGCAAGTGAGGATGGGGAAAGTGTCATAGGCCCCACTTGAAAGGGCGCCACCGAGCAGTTTCATTTAAGTACTTCGAGCTAGCTTGTGAAGAAAGACATCTCCTCAGATGTATTCACATGCAATCACTTAACCCACACGACATCGATGTCCGCTTTTTCAACGCCTCTTACTACGGAGCTTTTAAGGTGTCATGCAGATGTTGAGATATTATGTGACTTTCTCGACTTGTTTATCAGTAAAATATTCAGATGTTGACATCCGAGATCTTTTTATCACAATATTTTAGTGTAAAATGTTGAAATATTACATTACAGGATCTCAATATCTTAATATCTTTACTGAATGATATTGAGATACTGACATCCGAAATCTTGTGTTATCAATATTTTAGCGTGAAATATTGAAATATTACATTACAGGATCTTAATATCTTAATATCTTTTCTGAAGGATATTGAGATATTGAGATCCGAAATCTTGTGTTCTCAATATTTTAGCATCAAATATTGCAATACTTTATTACAGGATCTCAATATCTTAATATCTTCACTGAATGATATTGAGATATTGACTTCCAGCATCTCGTTATTTCAATATTTTATTCTAAAATATTGAAATACTACATTACACCATCTCAATATCTTGATATCTTTTCTGAAGGATATTGAGATATTGCCATCAAACTTCTTATTATCTCAATATTTTAGTGTAAAAAATTGAAATATTTCATAACAAGAGTTCAATATCTTAATATCTTTACTGAACAACATTGAGATGTTGACGTCCAGCCTCTCGTTATGTCAATATTTTAGCGTACAATATTGAAATATTTCATTACAGGATTCCAATATCTTAATATCCTTCAGAAAAGATATTAAGATGTTAAGATTCTGTAATGTAATATTTCAATATTTTAAGTTAAAATATTGAGAGCACAAGATTTCGGATGTCAGTATCTCAATATCCTTCAGTAAAGATATTAAGATATTAAGATCCTGTAATGTAATATTTTAATATTTTATGTTAAAATATTGAAATAACGAGATGTTGGATGTCAATATCACAATATCGTTCAGTCAAGGTATTCAGATATTGAGATCCTGGAATGTAATATTTCAATATTTTACGTTAAAATATTGAAATAACGAGATGTTGGATGTCAATATCTCAATATCGTCCAGTGAAGATATTCAGATAATGAGATCCTATAATGCAATATCTCAATATTTTAGCGTAAAATATTGAAAAACAAGATCTCAGATGACAACATCTGAATATTTTACTGAAAAAAGTCGAGAAATTCACATAAAATCTCAACATCTGCATGACACCTTAAAAGCTCCGTATCTTACAGACTCCGACCTACATAAATATTTGTTCTACTAAAACATTTCGTATTTACCCTTTGCTTTTTTGGAAGTGTGAATTTGTCAACATGAGATATAAAACTGAAAAAAAGTTTAGATGAAGCTTAAAAAACCTGGGTTGCGTCAATCTGGTGAAGGCACTTCGAACAAAACTTTTCGCAGAAAGTTTCTCGCCAACTGGTGAAGGCGGTTAACTTTTATTGTGTCAACAACAATATCCCCGAAGAAAGTAATGTCCTTACAACCGCCCCTTGGTAAATTACCTAAACAAATGAGTGTATATGTATGGGGAGGATCGAGCGCAATTTGCCTTAGGCGCCCATTTTCCTAGTTACGCCCCTTAAACATGCATACGATACCATCATTGTACAGTGACAGGTTCTTAAGTCACTGGAATTTTTCAGACGCTTACGGCTGTGCATTTATCAAAAGAGAAGACTGACATATGCAATTGGTGCGCTGAAAATGAAGAACGTTTGTAATGAGACATAAGAACGTCAATCGTCTAAACGGGGGGTCTTACTTGATCGACGGTTTACATCTGAAAGTACAGTAGGAGTTAAGCTTATTCTGTCTAGCGGCAACTCTCTGATTAGATCCGTTTGATTGCGAGGAGAGCATTCATTAGTAATGGGTAATTTGGGTCTAAGTTAGTTACTAATTTCGTTCGAAACATTCCGAGTATGGCATTGGGTGTTCTTAAGCCGTCATTAATATCCAGTGGCTATAACTTTGTTATAACAAATGCAAAAATGCTTTTGAAAAATTTACTTTGGTCCAGAAACTGGATGGCTTCCAAAACGCATATTTCTTTTTGTATTAGCCTAAATATGAAGACTGCGTCTCGAGAGCACTGGCGGATCCAGGGCCTTTGTTAGGGAGGGGTTAAACTGGTGGTACAGTGATATGGGGGAGTGGTCTAAGAGGAGGGGATGTCCCCTCCCTTTGGAAAATTTTTCCATAACTGAATGCCCTCAGATGCGATTTGGTGCAGCAAAAGTGTACAATTGTGAAGGTAATTTTCTGTAGTTTATTCCTTAGATATTCAGCGAATTTTCGGAAACAAATTTTTGACCCACCTTCGCGTGGGGCCATGGCCCCCGTTGGCCCCCCTTAGATCCGCCAGTGCTCGAGAGCGTGCTCCGTTTGAAAGATGTTAGTTTTCAAAGAAATGATATTTATCAGAAATACAATGCATGATGCATGGGGAATTGTGTCATCTGAGCAAAGTAATTTGTATGTCTAATGTTACGGATGGAACTTGGTGCGACGGGCGTGCACTCTAAAAGTTGTTGGGTAAACTTTTACCCAGGTGGTTACGTGTACCTGCCCAACTGTTGGATTAAAAAGTATCCAAGTTGGTCAGAAATTACCCTCTTCTGGTTAATAATTAACAAGCAATGGGTACTTTTCTATGACCAACTTGGGTAATTTGCTGAAAGACAGTTTACCAGGAGGCATGCATGCAGGCATGCGTAACCAACCTGAATAAAAGTTTACCTAATAGATTTTAAAGTGTGGTTTTCAGGTTTGGAGAGTACTTTATGAACAATGTTTCTTTTCCAAAAATAGAAGGCCTAGATATGCTACAAGCATTAAAAAAAAAGAAATAAAAGAATATCAGAAAAAATGCAAGAACAATGTAAGCAGTTGCTTTAGAGATTTGTTGCATGGATGTGCTGTTAAGGTAGCCTACAACATGTCCATAGTTGTGGTGCGGTATACTGCCGTACCATACTCACTGGGGTCCAGTAGTTGGGGCGTGGAGTAGGGCCTATCTGTGTCCTTGAGGGGTCAAAAGGCAACGTGCCAGTGGAGTCAGATAATTTTCTGCTGTTGGTTTTTACATTACAGGACCGCAAGGAAAGCGTAACCACATCGTCAGACGACTCAGTCACAGCTTCATTGGGATCGGGACTGCGTCTTCAGAACTGACTGCTGAAGCCCTATATCTTCAACGACCAGCCAAGGACACCCCATTTCCCAACTCCAAGCAGACCATGCCAGGATCAATCGGCTGGGGACTGCCGACAACAGGCGATCCCAGAAACTGGCCTCTTCATATGCGTATTTGCACTGAAGAAGTAAGTAGATTATCACACTGTTAAAAAAAATTCTGTAAATTTACAGACATTTTTTACAGCCTGTTTTTACATAAGTATACTGTTATTTAACTAACATACATGTTTTAAAGTAATAAATCGGTTAAATAACATAAAGGCTCGGCCTTTTTCAAAGAGCAAACATTTTCAGTGTTTAAAACATACCATTCTGTAAAAATGTCTGTAAATTTATCGCTTTGTGATGTATGGAACAATAAACGTAAGTTGGCGGAGTTTATTTTTATCCATATTTTTCTTTAACAATGATTACTACCTCACCTCAACACTTAATTTTTTTTGTGTGTGTGTTTCTTGTATCAGGAACTGTAAACTAATTATTTACTTTGCTTCAAGATGTTTAAAACTGATACATTGGTATTGTTTGTAATAATTATTTCGAAAACAATGAATACATTACTTAAAATTTTTAGTGATGCCACAATTATATAAAATCCCTTTACATAATCACTAACGTAAAAAAACAGAATTGCCGGTTTTGGGCACAACCGTCTTCTCAGATCATGCTTAGAAATGTGGATGTCTAAAGGCTGAGAGGTTGTCACGTGACCCCTTATGGGACGTAATTTGAATCATAAAGGAATGGATCTTAATTTTTACATAGTTTCTAAATAATTGGTCTAGATTTAGGCCTACATCTGATCTCTCTTAATTTTAACATCTTTAAATTTTACACAAATAGACCCTAAACTTAACTTGACAAAACAGTTTAGTAATTTTGTTTTTCAGAAATTGTTTGGAAACTCTGTTACCATAGAATACTTATAAATTAACAGATTTATTTTTAACAGTGCATCTTTGTTTCTCAAGTTACAAAACCACAAGCCTCTTTCATTGCCTGTATGCGTACGTGGGTGTTTTTCTGTGTGTGTGTGTGTGTGTGTGTGTGTGTGTGTGTGTTAAATATTGCCGTTTTTATCTGAGGTTGTCTATTGCATCTATATGTTTAATCGCTTTCGCACCCATGTGTACTGTGATATCAGATAAAACAAAAAATACTTTTGATTAGGTGTCTATCCCAGGGCCTCCGACAAAGGAGCGAGAGAGGGGGACGTGGTCCCAAACCACTTTTTAACACACGTATGTCTCAAATGTCCACATGAGTCAACAACTAGTTGCACCACATTATTTGAAGGGTTCCAGCCGTCCTTTCAATTGCCACCTATGTCAGTACCCTGTAACGACTCAAGTGATACCATTCTTTACCTCTCAGGGATGAATATATATATTAAGTAACAAAAAACCAACATTTTTTTGTCTTCTATGAACAGGAACTACAGAAGTCAAAGGAAAGTTTTGAAATAATTTTCCATCGAAGATAACGATGCCCTCTATCATAGGAGAAACCACCGATGTCTTCATGACAACGTTGCTCCAATTCGTTTACTTTAGGTGCATGTTAGAAATAACTGAAATCAAAATAGTCTACGCTAATTAATAGTTCTTCGTGTTTGCAATTTATGGAATGTTAAGGAAATAAGTGTGTGAAAGAAAAGTCTGTGAGACTAAGTGTTTTAACAGCCCCTTGATCCGGAATAATACCGTAGATACTGCTTAAACAATTCCCTCTGTTTGTAATGTACAAAGCAGTCAGCGTGAATTGGGAACGTTTCAATTTGTTATTATTTTATGCGGGCACTGCCGAAGGATGGAATGGACGCAGATACTTAAAAATTGAAACGGTACAACCAGCTACCACTTACGGTTCCTGTTTGGCAATCAGCTTCCTTTTGGAACATTGTCCTCAACTTTGCGCAACATAGTGATAAGCTTAAAGGCTCTCCAATCTCACCCAGACAGTAAAAAATCTCTCTACTAAGTTAACTTAATTCAGGCCTTGACGGGGAGTGTTTTACGACGCTAAGCGACCACAAATATGGAAGCCTGTGAAGCTTATGAATTACAACGAACTTCAAGTCAGGTGGCTAACCAACTCAACAATTTAGATCAAATTTGGTTTCTTTTGAAAAGCCATCTCAGATGGGAAAACCGTAGATTGTTCTTAGATGAAAAACCCACCTTACTTTGAGATCGATCCCCGAACCCCCCCCCCCCTCCCCCCTGGTTGCCAAGTTTCATCGCTTCAAATGCCACTGCCTTTATCCACTCGGCCACACCACCGGTGTTAAACATTTAGCCCTCCTCCAATTTAAACCAAACCTCCTGTCTAGTGCACCTCTAAGACAGAGCCACAGTAGCCTGCACTCAGTTTAAGTTGCTGGAGGAAATACTGTCAAACCCAGTGTACGTGATAAATTGGGAACACAACTGACTGTACAAGTCATGGTTGATCAACCAGAGTGAAACTGTACCGGTATTGTTAGAATGAATGTCAAAGTGTAGTTTTCAGCTGTATTTAGAACTCTAGGGCTATTCCTAAATATGTTTGGGCAGAGAGTTGCTAGCAACCGGATCCCTGGTTTAGATGGATGCCATATCCCCTTTAAAGCCATTCCTTAGATTTGACAAAAAGGCAACTTCAAATCCCGGTGGTAAAAATGTAATAGCGCAAAGCAAATGGCAGGCTTCAACTGAGAGCGAGTATTTTGATTAGAGCAAATAATCGATTCAACTGATTTGGGCAGAGCTGCCAACAGCCGACCCGGGCCCCGGTACAAAATTTCAGTGCGGGCCCCCTCTCACCAAAGTAAGTGTGGTGTTCACGAGGAAATAATTCGATATGATATAATGTATTTTAATGACCAATTTTCCCGGGCCCCCCAAATTGCCCCGGCACCGGTACATTTGTTCCCCCTGTCCCCCCTGCAGGCGGTCCTGAATTTAGGAGATGACCAAGCTATGTTATGTGTTGAAAGGTTTCAGATAAAGGAATACCCAGCTACTATTGCACATCATGGTAAATGAACGAATGCATAGAACTTGGCCATTCGTGGGCCCAAGCTCACGACGGATTGTAGAAGGGGCAAACTCATTTTGTCTCTGACATATCTCATTGTGAAAATGCATTTTCTTATCTCCCATTTAGTATAAGTTGAAATTTGGGATATAATGAGAGGAGAAATGTCTTCATTTTTCACGCCATCCCTTCTAAAAGTCACATACCTTTTTAACTTAATCCATTACAAAACTATGTTTGGGGCATTTATCATTTTTACAAGTTGGCCATTTTCATAGCCCCATTAAGTGGCTATTTAATAATCAATGAGGCCTCGTCTCTTGAGAACTGGTGATGCATCCTTACCAAGGTTAAAGTGTGGACTTGTAAACCGATTTGCAGGCGTGGTTGTAGGAACATAATTTTGGGGTGCTATAAGGTGTGACACTAAGAGGAGAGCCAGAATCAGTTGGCGTGCAGCGTGCCATGTTAATAATTTTTGCCAAAATACCTCTCAGATTGCCTAAAATGGCACTTCCCAATCCTTTTTAGTTGCATTTAAGATAAACGTTGGGCCATTTTTGGGGGGGGGGTGGCATGGGAGGAGGGCTGCAAGTATTTTAGGAAGGATAAAGCTCCCCTCCCCCCAGCCCTCTGTAGAACTGCACCTGCTGATTTGAACTTTCCTTATTTAAGCAGAGGGTAACCTTAAAGGACAACTACAGTTACTGTACTTGATATGTCACATGTATGCCAGCTGACGTGTATTTCCTTGCAGAGATGAAGATGAGGACAGCTATTTCGTTAACGAATAGTTTAAAAGTTGGGCAAAGTTACTTCCTAGTATATATGCAGTATAGAAATATGAAAGTATGGGTAACCAAATTACTCATGAGGTACAGAGTAGTGAATTTTCTACTTTCTTTGATCCTTATTTCTTGAAGGTAAAGTTACCCAGCTACCATATTTTGAATCCCAACCATTCTGTATTTTTAAAGACAGACAGCCATCACCCCAAAGTATATTTTTAGTGTTGGGGTATCAAAATTCTCAGTTGGTGATTGCTCTTTGTATGACCAGTTTGAAAATTCAAAAGATGCAGAGTAGCTCCCATTCCATACACTGCAGAAAAAGTGCTTGGATTACACATTTTAGCCTTGTATGCTCACCAGAACATGGCCTTAAGCAGTACATTAGGTCTGTGCCTGCATGAGGAGGAGCATTATACAGTTATGGGAGGAGCCACAAGTTGCATTGTTGGGAGAATTGGAACTGCCTGGGATGACGAGAATTGCCCTTTAAATCATGGTTTCAAAGGCATAAAAGTTTTCTGCATCACAAATGTAACATTTTCCAATAAATGCGAGAAAGCAATAAATGAGAAAATGCAACAGAAGATTATTATCGCCATGTCATACCAATTGTATTTGTTTATTAATGACTGAATGCATACCTTACAAAAGAAAACACTACAAAATTGTTTTCTCTTGTTATTAATATGTCTACAAAATAAAAGATAAATGATATTATTTGCCACTAGCATTTTACTTCAGTGTGGTTATGAAGCTATTACAAAAGTTAAATCAAATAGAACTTGAAACATTACAGCATCACAAAAGAAACCGAAACTTTTTATGTACTTTGTACACTTTTTAGCACCTACCCAATTCCCCTAAAGAAAATGACTAAAAAAAACTTTGGCTAAAAGCAGGAAACATTGCTATAAAATAAAACATTTAAATAAGTTTTCATGAAGCTAAAAAGGTAGTGTTACAAATAGGCAAAATTTCTAGAAGAAAATCATTTGTAATCTAGCATTTATTGCTTGTACTGCAACTTAATGTTTTCCTCACGATGACATAATAGAACAAGGGTTCTCAACCTGGGGTACATGTACCAGTTTTGTAGTGAGTACGTACTCGTACTCAGTTTTGCACATTTGCCTGCACTCGTACTCATGAGAATGTTTTTGTACTTGTTCTCATAAAGATTTTGGAAGTTATGCATTAGGGCTAATGCAAAATTTTGTCCTCATACTCATACTCATGAAAAAGATGTGTACTCGTACTCACAACCAGAGGCATTCCTCTGGTACTTGTTCTCATTACAATGAACTCACACTTCAAGTCTGATATGTACACCTGAAGGCTTGTGGCATCAGTCAAGCAGCAAGCTCCTGTTCTGACCAGATTTTTTCACAATTTCAAATTCACATTGCAAGTAAAAAACTCATACAGGAAAAGACAAAAAGATCTTTTATCTCATATGTGAGGTTATAAAGTCTGCGTTTTCTTAATGTGCATTTTTAAGCAAGTAGAATGATGTTCGCTGTAAGTCTCTCTCAAGAACAAATTTTTCCTTTGTACATTTGCTTGTTACTGCCATTGATGTATAGGAGGAAGTTTACACTTTAAGTACTACTATGCTGGTTTGGTTAATATGGAAAACAAGTAAATCTATTTAGTGTGGTAAATTGGTAATGCTTTGAAATGTACTGTTTATATCCAATGATATTGTTATTGATGTCTGGCACAATCTGAAGAATGAAGATGGCAAAAAAATCTTTTCAAGGCTACATGAAAATCCTTCCTGAATCTGCATTTTTTCTGGAAAAGAAATGGACAACATGTGGTCAGCAAAATGAACAGCTGCTGACATTTCACTGCTTGATGATGTGACATGCCCTACCCTACAGTCTAACTCTAAAAGTATTTTAATGTGATTCTCACTGCATGAATAGTTGCATATAAAAGTGTGGGATGATATGTAGGGGTACACCCTCTTTGTGAGATACACATGGCAAGTGAAGTTTATTCCAAGGGTACACTGATGGAAAATGGTTAAAAACCCTTGTCCCAGAAAATCATCGCACCACTGGCAATGCAACAGGAAAATTCTAATAGAATACTGCTATTTAATGAACCCATATGACTGGTTTCATTAAATAGCAGTATTTTATTAGATTTTATGTGAACCCAGTCATATGGGCTCACAGATTGAACTCAGTTTGATATTTGCAGTACTTAATGCCACAATTAAAATGGAGACAGGACAATCAAAGAAAAGTTCAACAATTTCACAAATTGAAAATTCAAAAACATTTTACAGTAAACAAAATACTTTTACACATAATGTATTGTAAAATATTTGGCTTTGTTGATTCTCACTTATCAATCTCCTACTTGACCTTTGCAATTCTGTATGAAATAAATGCTGCAGAAGACTTGGCTTCTGCAAGGAATAGTCAATTACATAACATAACTACAAAACCTAACTCTCCTATCAAGTAGTCAGCCTTCTTTGGAAATGCAGAGTTTCCCCTGGCATCCTTTTTGTGAGGTGGCCACCTCACAGTTTTTGGCCACCACCTCACAGAAATTTGCTATAATTGCCACCTGTACTGTACTAAAGAACAGAGCAGAACTTTACTAGCTATAAAATTATTAAAATTACAGAAATTTACCACCTCACAGAAATTTGCTATAATTGCCACCTGTACTCTAGTGTACGGTACTGTACTGTGCTAAAGAACAGAACTGTGCTCGCTATAAAATTATTGATAAGTCTCCTGTACTGCTTGTGGTAAAAGTCGGGCCATATTACCCCTACAGGCTAATACCACCTCACACTCTCTGAAACCCAGGGTAAACCCTGAAATGCATCCACAAATGTTTTTTTTTTTTTTCATTCAAAACTGATATGATTTTTGTTCCTTTCTGAGTCACTCACACCTCACATTTCAAATGAAATTTCAGGGAATATTTTACTTTTTTTTAAGTTTCCTAAAAAATATAACCTATGACAGTCAACACCCAATGACTGCAGCAGGTGGGCAGCACTGTTACATGAAGTGTCACCATGAACTATGGCTCTTCAACCAGGAATGAAGTGTATCACAGTAAACAAGGTAAACAAAGCCAAAGCCACTCTTGCAGCAACAGGTTAATCATCTTCAGTTCTGATCTGTTGCTTACGTTACACTTACAGCTTAAATTTCAGCAATTAAGCCGCTGATGAGTCTTGAATAATTGGTGCACAGTCACTACAAAGTCATATTAGGATGACTTTGGTTTCACATACACATAAAAGGTTCTCAACAAATTTATGATTGTGTACATTGAACAATACTGAACTTGCAGCATGAAACTTTTATGGCTTTGTAAAGCCATTTCCAGCTGAGGCTCTTAACAAAATGAGCCATTAGGACACCTTATTGTAGCCACACAATCTATTTGAACCAACTTTACTAAAGGGTTTTCCAGAAATGCTTCTCTGAGTGCCAGAAATGGCACATACCAGGCCTTTTAAGTTGCCTAAAAACATTATTTTCCGATCACATTTTAGAAAAGTAAATCTCCAAAAGTAACCAAGAAAAGGCTACATGGGGCAGGGGGCTAAGATTTTGCAAAAAGGATTTTTGCCAAATATTTTGTACTTGTTTGGATTTCTTCTTCCTGTAGAACAATATTTCTCCTTTCTTGTAAAACATAATTCCTTTCTTGTAAAATATTATTTTTAAAATAAATTCAAAATTTGTTTATGACCATGGGCTCTTCTTTAGCTCATTGTGGGTCATATGAAGCCAGTCTGCCACAAGTTAAGAAGACCTACTTTACACTAATGAGTATGCATCACATTTTTGTGGACAAGCAATATCAATGTTGTCATAACACCTTAAAAAATTGCCTTTGGCAAGCCTTTCTCACCAAAGACTGATTGGTTTCATAAGTGCCAATATAAATATTAGATCCAATGAAAAAATATGCTTTAATAATGTAAGAAAATAGTCTCTCTCAACATTTCTCCATGGTTCAATCTAATGCCTCTTTTTCAACAGCTTGGCAGTGACTGTAAGCAATTTACTCATGATTTCAAAAGTAATAAAAGTCAAAAACTTATCCTGCATACTCAGGCACGGATCCAGGTGGGGGCGCACCCAGTGCACGCCCCCCTTCTTTCGATGACCAACGATTTTTTGACCAATGATTTTTTTACTCCGAAAAAAATGAGCAAATAGATATAGAAAGTATGCTTCCCAGATGCTGGGAAATTGTATCTAAGCCCATCTAGAATTCAAATTTTCTTGGGGAAGGACCCCCAAATCCCCGCCATGGCTTTGCACCTTCGGCGCTTGCTCGTCAGCCCTCAGCCCCCCTTCTCAAAATCCTGGATCCGTGCTTGATACTAAACTAGCAGAAAACCAAAGTAAAATCAGAGGACTTTCAGTCAAGATTTCTCTTTCTAAGTGAATAACAGTTTCAGTGCAGACTTTTCCAAACACCAGAGTCCCTTTCAGCAAATGAACTCAAAACTGGGATTCCCATTTTTTAAAATATTTTCATGCTGTATATTTTGAACTTCAGGACAATTTTTGTCATGTTAGATGTTCCTGTCATATGACTCGCTAGTATAGGCAGTTAACATGCAGATGAATTTCCCACTGACAATTCTTTTCTTTGCAAGATAATCCCACTCAGGTTTTGGAATCCCACAATCCCTCACCTCAGCATGAACACTGGTGCACTCCTTGTTCTTTGAAATGAATATGGTCTGCAAAATATTTCAAAAAGCTGTTCCTTTCATTCCATATATCAAGATACTTAAGCCACTAAAGCTTAGGACTGGGAATGGACTTATTCTGAAGTCCCAGTAGATGTGTTAAACTACTCACAAATACTGCAATAAATAGCTGTTGCATAATTATGTCACAGGCAATCATCATCACATCATAAATAAAACATCTGCACACATATATTACATAAAACTGGCTCACACAAAACTTTGTACAGAATAAAACAAGAGTGTGACTAGCACTAGCATTAGGCCTGTGAAATAATACAATTAGCTAACTGTCTGATCAGCCTGGTACTTTCCACCTTCATATGAAAAATATTATGAGACAAATGATTTTGAGAAACGTTGCCTTTTATCTTGTTATTGTAATTGTTATATACTCAGCATGGTATTTTCCACTTCATGCGAAAAAATATCGGGCGAAACGCGATTTTGACAAAGGTTTCATTTTATCTGTCTGGCTATTGTAAAGTTTATTAAATATGCAGTCAATTAATCACTCTTACAAGTTATAGCTGTGACTTATAGTTGGAGGTTCCCAGCATTTCAAGAAAAAAAAAATTCCCTGGTATTTCCTTAATGAAGTCTTAAAAAACCAGAATAACATTTGTTCCTTTTTCCAGTTTAGCACAACTTCCCACTGTTGGGATATGAGGAAAAATGAAACAGGCTGACCACTTTCTCTAAGAGTCTATCAAATTCCCCAACTTTGCCCTGATTTGAGGTCATTTTTCACAAATTCCCTGACCATTCTCAGACAGGAAAAAGATCAGCTCCTTTTCCAGGTTCTCCCATAATTTCCAGAATGGCTGGGAACCCTGTGGTTGTTAACACAGTTATGACTCCCACTTATACTGCACTCACTCTCACTGACTTATTGGTAACAGCCAGGGCATAATTAAGACTGTGGCTGAAGGCCTGAAGCCAGTAGTTACAGTTTGGTCAAAATTTTTAAAAAGCAGGCCTTGTGGTGCAGTTGATTTGCAGGATAGGTAATTACATTTACAAAGTTGGTTCAGTAAGTTTCAGATTGGGTCAACAGCTAAACATACTAACTAATTCTGCTGGTAAGTAGAAAATGCAATCCTAAGTTTTAACCCTAGAGACAATCTAGGATCTCTAAAATACTCAATAATGCCACTAAAAATATAACACTTTTGCAAAGCAGAGAAAAACATTGAAAACGAGATAAATAAGCCAAGATAACACACGCCTACGATACGTTCCCTACTAAGGGCAAAGGTAAATGCAGTCTCCCAAAGATGTGCTAATGAGACAGGTTTCATAAAATAGGGTATTTTCCACTTTCCCATCTCCTTTTGTATTTATGAGGCAAGTCCCATAAACTTAAGTTTGTTAAAAGCCCCCCTCATCGTCCAAATCCTTAACAGAATCTTGTTAATCATGAATGGTGAAAGTTCTACATAGATCTTATGCAAATGACATCACAGAAGAGAAAGTGTCCCCCACACCTGTGGAGGTAAGCGCATATCATTGCAACTTACACCCACAAGTGCAGACAGTTGATTTGTGTACTGGTAGGATATGAATGTAAGTCTACTATGGGTGCCTGCAAAGTCTACATCGTGCATGCCGTGTGTTTCATTGTTTACCCTCCACAATGATGTCATGTGACGTCAGTACATAAGGTCTACTGGAGTACAACTACAGGAAGTAGCATGATTCCATGAGGCCTGATTGGACTTTCAAAACAAAACCTGGCTGACAGCATAAACCCTTTAATTAACAGAAGAAGGTTTTTAATTGATGAGTGTAACCAGACCTCTAATCTACCACAGAATATTAATATAATTTCGTCTCAAAATTTTGTTTTGTTATCAGAAACCATACTAGAAAAGCCCTTCCCTTCTCTGACCACATACCCTTTCCAATCTTATTCTCTTCAAAAACCTCAGAATAAACTTAAAGAATAGAACATAAAGAGTAAAACTTTTCATCATGCTTCATAACTCTGTTGCTGCTAGCTAGTAGTGTGAGTCAGTATCTTCACCAAAGACTTGGCTTCTTGGGCCAGGCAAAATACACACATGGATGAAAAGGACTTATGAGGTTTCCTAACATAGCTAAGATTTCACCACCTACACATGAAACTTTGTCAGGAACGAACAAGGCACAGTTCGATGTTGTAAGAAGCAAGCGGCTATGTTTTGTGCAACATTTCATGCTTTTTCAACGAATTGGCCTGCATAAAAACCTTGCTACAAACACCACACTGGTATGTCACAGAACCAGTGTGTAACCTTTCGTGGGTATTTCTGGTTGTCGATCTCGCAAACTGTTTGCCACAGTAGGAGCACTTGTATGGTCTGTCCCCAGTGTGAATACGCTCATGGGCTTTGAGATTTCCAGTCTGTTTGAAACCGACCCCACAGAAACGGCATTTGAATGGCTTCAAGTTGGTATGAATGAGTTGGTGGGACTTAAAGTTAGAGACGTGCTTGAAGAATTTGAGACAGAACTCACACTGGTACCCTCTCACTGGAGTTGGCATGAGAGATGAGAATCCTTCCTCAAAATCTTGAAATTGCACTCTGTGGAAGAGCTGTGCCTGTAACTGACCAATCCCTGATGAGACTGGGATCTGTGATTGGCTGGCTACATTCTGAATGACATTACTTCTGTTATGTTCTTTTGTATCTGTTATTTCTTCGGAGCCATCCTGCAAAGCTGAAAAACAGGTAGACATATATGTGTACATGGTGTCGGGAACATATTTTATCAAAGACAATCATCTAAACATTTCCAAATTTTTCCATGGACAAGCCGATATTTGCATTTCTCACAATTATCTTGACCCAGGAAGCTAAGATTAGTAGTAAGGAAAGTGTCACCATCTGTTGGACATAACATACCCAGCAATGTTGGCCAAAAGAGCCCCACAGTCTGCAATGAAACTCACATGACCTTGTTAATTCCATCTAAATATTTTTTATTTCAAGATCCCCTTATTCAGTATTTAACTGTAAAGAAAATGTTAACTTTAAGACTTTTTGTTATTTTTTGATCAAAGTTTTCTAAGATGATGCCATGACCCCCAGTTTGGGATATTAAAGTACACAATATTCAATCGTTACAAACAAGTGGTGATTGTAGGAAATGGACATTGGAACATTACGACGGGAACTAGTGGCAAAGAATTTAGATGTGGTGAAAGTAGGGTTGGTGCCATGAAGATCATGGCCTGCTGGGAAAGGCTTCCCCATGCTCACCCACACCCACCCCCATTTGACAGCCATATAATTTAATATAAAATACTCAAAGCCGATACTGATATTGAAGTCCGGTGATTGGTACCCAGCTATTTCTGAATACAACCTTCTTGTTAAATTATGGAGACACACCATCTCTTCCCCACCCCTTGACTAATATTAAACTTCTCCCTCTGACAGGAACTAGTCTACAACAAGACAGGGGCGATGTATAATATCTTGTTTGAAGAAATTTCCTTCTTTAACAAGTGATCGCAAAATTCACAAGACACAAATATCCCACAAGACGAAGTTACTAAAAATGTTTGGACTTAAGATAACTTTGGACCCTTAACATACAACAAATACAGTTATGATTTCTGACAAGATACTACTTCTAATAAAACAGCAAAAACAATTACAGGGTACATGTGGCCCCCCTAATGTCATTTGAAAATAGCCTTTGAACCTAGGAAATTATTATGCCCTCTCAAAAAGGGCCTACCTTGATAATTGAGATGATTCAAATCATACATTAAAGGAACAAGGATTGGCAACCACCAGCCAGCCAGCCAAATCCAGTCTGCCATTAAGGTAAGTCCAGCCTGCTAGAGATGCTTAAATTGCCCTTACAAAAAGTATTCCCCTTTTAGGCCCATTCCCCATTCAATTATTTGGCCTGCACCCACTTAAGGTTACCAATGCTTGTATTGGAGGAGAGGAGTCAGTTATCCAATGACTGACTTCACAGATTCAAGCAAAAATTTCTGCAAAAGGAGTAAACCATTTTAACATTTTAACAAAGGAATGACCAAATCACCACGAAAGACTTTGTATGTAAAATCTAGACAACCCAATGAACATTTTACTAACTCTTTTCTGGAAGTTATCTATCTTCAAAATATTCATCACCAGAAGAAAATTTAAGTTTACAGCATATTTAGCCTCTGCAGTCTGAGATGGTGTCATATCACTGCTATTAGGGTGATTTTGATTTCAGGACAGCAGGCTAAGAGGATGGAACGTGCAGCAAAAACTGAACTGCACAAGCATGTAAGCAAAACCGCACCATCCTGTTGATTTGCAGAGCGGTCTTTGACCCATCTAACTTTCATTGAAGACATAGGATGGTTACAAGGGGTTGTCATGTCCATTCCCTTGGTCCGCATGTATGCGTGTCTGTGAGGTTATTTTGCTAGCTCACATAATGGACTTGAAGAACAGCACTATATATGCATGTTTAGAATGTCATCTAAGGGTTGATTCCATATTAAACCCATAAGTATGGGCTAGAGGTCTTGTGATAACACTAAAGTTCATCATTTTAACTGTATATTCTGCTCTTTGTCTGTGATGCTATTCCTGAAGTAGCCCCTAAAGTGAAATATTAGCTTGTAATGCCTTATAGCCAACTGTCAGTACACTGCAAATAAGGGGGCGTGTCTGTTTTTGTTTTGATGCCATTCTACTGTCCACCCTGTCGTCTACAGGATGGAAATGCCTTGCATGTCAGCACAGGAAGCTGGTTGCACATGTGTTAAGCTTTCCATCCTGTAGCTCTCCCAACCTGAAATCGAAAAGTTGCTTTATAAACATATCTTTACCTCCTTCTGCTATTATGACTTGTTTCCCATGGGTGATGGACGGTAATGATATCTTACACATTGTTGGAGGATGTCCTGACCCAGGAGAGGATTGGTCCTCCTCATCACTAGCACCAAAAGCTTCCTGCTCAGAACTGGGATTGAAATTTTCTCTTCCCTCTGGTGAAAGAGCAAAACACCTTGAAAAAGTTACTCGGTACTGATTTGCAATAATTTGCACGCTGTTAGTGGTTCCTTTGAGTTAATACAAAAAAAAAAAAAACCAAATATCACAAACATGCACCTTTAATTATGAAGCATGAAACAAAATCCAATTGCTTTCCCAAAACCAATTACTTAAACTCGCCCTCCACCAGTCAATATCACTCCATTGTCATTTTTAAACAAAACACGAATGTTTACAAACAGATGAGCATTTTATTAAATGGAAATATTGCATCTGTGGTACCAGAAAATGTTCATATCTTCATAGCCATGATCTATAGCTACAGAAAGATGGGCCATTCAAAATAAAGCAAAGGGATTCCTTTATTCCCTCCCCCTCCCCCCAAAAAACAAAGGTTCTAACAGAAAGAAATTTTCAGCTTTGTAGCTCAGGAATGATTTTTTCACACAAACTTTCATGCTTTCAAATGATGCTACATTCACGTCTATGGTAATGAGTAATATTTTTGGGAAGTGAAGCTACTGCCAAAGTTTACTAGTGAGATTTCACAGCTAAACAATGATAAAAGTAATTTTCTGTTTGTGCAATAATGATGCCAAGTTAACACAATGTTTCCCTTTAACTCTTGATACTAAAGACTGTTTCATACTCCCAAGACACATCCCCTCTTTACAATACGACTGAACCATATACTGCTCCATAACCCTAACCTAAAAGCCACTTTTAAATTTTATTTGTGCATATGCACCACATTTTTACTGTAACTTTATAATTATTTTGATGTTGAGTTAATGCTTTTTCACAATTTCTGTTGCTTACAATTTTTCACTTTTGTATTTTTCCATTTTCAATACATGTAATATCAGGGTTCTTGTTTTATGTCCAAATCTCCATTTATTCAGGGTTGCTGCTTACATCCTTATGACCAGTGATTTAGGCAGCCAGCCGTCCAGCCGTCCTTTGCACGGCCGGCTTCCCAAAATGACGGCCTATATTTTTTTGTACACGGCTTTCAGAATATACATGAAGCCGTTCACCAATTCTCCCAAGCTTCCAGTATACATATTAAGACTGTTTGAAATAAGCGTCCGAGACGACCATTTCTCCAACCGGAAGACCTTTTCATCTTCCCTAGTTTTCAGCGGGACTACTAGCGTGATTTTGTTCAAATCACAATTCTAGTAACATGCATACACAGCTCTTCTTGTACATCGGAATTCTGATAGCAGCACATATTGAGTCAATGCAGTAATGCGTTGACTTTAACTACGTTCGATGTACTTGCCATACGAAAATCCTGTCAACTGAATTGTGTGGTTAGTGCTATTGCTGCATGTTATGCTGCGAGCGCTTGATACCATACATTTTACAATGTAGTCTGTCCGTAGGATCAGACTGTTCTCACACAAACATGACACTAGCTTAGGTTCAAATATATCTCCATATATAAATACGTTAGGATAGCGTATGAGCTAGTGAGGGTGTTTGTGGATAATAAAGGATCGTGCAAGAAAAGTACTGAAGTAAAGGTTCCGAAAATATTACGAGGGGCTTAGTTAGAGTGATTTACACATACCTCATAATTAATTTATGAAATGTTTGTCACTCTTGATAATTTTGGATGCCTTTAAGTTTGACATCGAAGATTTCTACCCTCAGACTGTGGCACTGCATATTTAGTGTGTACTACAGTAGAAATGAAACTTGTAAGGACCAAAAGAATGATCGTAGGCTGGAATGTTTGGACAACGATCTCCGGATATTAGAAGCATACGAAATTGCTCATTATCATCGATGATAAAAGTTGCTGATTTTTTTTTTTTCATTTTTTTGTAGATGTATCAAGTTTATTTGGTGAATGCTTTAGCATGTATGCTGCATAGGGAACCACATCACAGTAGTTCTGTTTGACTTTGAAGCCAGTGCTGTGCTCTCTGTAGATCTACAGACTACGGCTATTGGAACTACAGTCTAGCAGACGGTGCCATTGTTTAGAATCAGTAACACTGCAAGTCAAGATTTAGTTTTACAGTTACAGTAAGGTTATAAGTTAAAGCTAAAGGCTGAGGATTAATATACTTGGCTACAATTAGGCCTATGGCTAGGCAAAACTGAGGGGAGGGTACGTGAGGTTGGATACTTTTGGTTTGTAAGTTTGTAGCATAGACGATACCTCACACCATTTCTAATTTTCCAAATATTTCAGATGGTTGGAATGCCCCCCCCCCAAAAAAAAAAACAAAATGCAGCTAATTCTAATCCTGATGTCCAGTTTTAGTAAACATCAGCCTGGGAGTCGGAAGACTAATATTTTGGCGGAAGACCAGAAGGGGGCAGAAATTGTATTGTCAACTCATATTTCAGGTCCAAGAAGTCTCAAAAATAGGCTGAAACAGCTTGTATTTTACCCTCAGAAACCTCTCAAATGCAAAATTCTAAAGTTGCCCCCTTCAACCCCCACAAGGGCCCCCTTGAATTCCTGCCAAGAAAGGTGATTGCTTTGCGATCATGATGATGCCTTCGGCATTATATTGGGCCAGTATGTTAGCACACCCACTATTCTCAATTGGACACCCACAACTGAAATTTCTGCCTCAGAGCCTGCTTATGACCCAAAGAACCATTCAATAATAAAATCTATACAGTGTTACCTATTGGCCGGACTAAAAATTGCGATTTCCCCTTAAAGACTTTAAAGGTTTTTTTTCAAAACACCAACCTTGCAACGTGTTCCAAGATGTGTAACAGGATTTAGGAAAGGTTTGGCTAATAATATCTAAAATGTCAACTTTTTTTGCTGTCTTTTTTCTACCCTTTTGTCAATACTGACTGATGCAAGAAATTTTAAAGTTTATGCTTCATTGAATGCACAGCACCAAAAAGAAATTCTCCAAAAACATATGAAATTGGATTGAACATGTCAGAGATACTTATAGTTTTAGGTTTTTGTACCAAGCCTCACCTGCCTATCAGTACCCATGAGAAAAAAAACATACTGCACAATTTCAGATTATGGCCAACAGATCTACCAAGAATGGTGTTCACTTAGCTTCCTTTCATGCTTTGTGTTTTTACTCTATATCATTCATAAACCCAACTGAAATGGCCACTGACCTCTTTCAAACACTTCTCTGTTTATTTTGCTTGCATACCCATCAACAGTCAAATTCTGTATATTTCATGGCATGTTCTCTAGATTCTTCTCGATCACAGAAAATTTTAACCATCAAAACAAAATTTGAGATGACACTTTTGACTTCAATGATATAACTGATCATTTTTCAAGTTTTCCTTCTGCATATTTTCACATGATCATTTCAAAAGTAGATATCAAATAACCTTTCATAGTTGCTCTACACCAGGAATTTTCTTTGCAGCAAATTAATCACTTGCAAGACATTCTTCACTTCAACATCATGTAGACAATGTGTAAAAAAGTAACAGGGCTGAAATTTAGCACTCGTCCGATCGTCCGTGACGGGTAAAACTTGCATCGCACAACCACTTTCTCTCTCTGAACTTGTCCGATGGACGAGTATATTTTATTTGTAACTGAATAGTTCCCTACATCAGCAAGAAAGTATGTCATAAAAACCTTAAGAAGTGGCATTGAGACAATGGTATTGACTACCATTCATCATTGTACCATGCCAATAAATATGGAAAAATGCAGAATTTAAAGTAAATGTTTGTTTTCTATGGCAGAGACAGGAAATTGTTCATCTCTTGTTCATCACTTTCATTAGGTCAACCAAAAACTATTTCGGACAACCTAAATTTAGCTTCGATTGTCCGATGGGCAACCTGAAAATTTCCTTAAAAATCAGGCCTGAGTAAGGTCAGCTTTTTTAGTTTTACAAATAATTTTATTAATTCTATAGAACCTTTTCCACATTGCAATTACTAAGGATTGTAGGACAGACTTTTGGTGTGTGTCATTTTTGGCCACAGTAAAATTTCATTGACCAAAACAATGCATGCCAAAATTGTATCCCATGATCCTTTGTAACTGCTATTTGGAAAAGATTCTATGGAGAGTAAATAGTCAAACCAATCAATGACAACTTTTTCAATCTTTCTTTGGGACTATTTTGTACACTTATCTAAACCCATGATCTCTGTGCACTTTACATTCTGTTGTAGAATTTTCTGCCTCATTTTACAGCACACATTAACAACAAATACAGACCCATATGCAAACACACAAATGCAGATGCCACCCATGCCAAGGTGATGTAGAGTGACCATAGATGGCATACAGTTGATTTATACAATCAACTGAATGGTATGACAAACCTGTCACAGCAGCGTTCTCATTTCCATTCGTGTCACTTTCATAATGTGTGCTGGACGGTAGGTGATGGGGTAATCCATGGTTCATCACGGTATCACTGGCTTCCGTTTCTGTCCTGTTTCCATGGTTCAATGTTACTTTTCTATCTCGTCTTGGTTTGGTGGTAGTTAATCTCACTGGAACTCTATGGTGGGTGGCAATGGCTTGATTGGTCTCAAAAGCTCTTGGCAGTCTGTGTACCATTGTTGGTTGCCAGTGGTTGATAGGCTCCTCCATCGGGTATTCCACTTTGATAACTGGAGTGTTGTTGACTTCCTCTTGATAGCTCATGCCTGAACATGAAGATAAACTATGTTTTAGAGTCAAACAGGAAGGAGGTCTAGGTGCATACAAAGTATTGTAGTAGCAGAGGACAAAGATGATCAACTTTCAAACTGTCTTACAATGAACAAATGAACAAACAAACGATTAAACGAACATATCTTACAGAAATAATACGACAGGATTCATGCTGAAACCTGAAAATGGGAACCCATGAATTCTCCATAATGACAAAGAAGGGTTTTCCTATGACCAATTTTATAATGATTTTTATATGCTGAGTTAATTCAAAGCACACTGACCAATCATTTAACTGACAATAATAGTAGCCGTGTGCATTATCATCAACAAGGTAACTTCACCCTCCCATCACAGCCAAAGGACCCACCCATTTTATTACAATGTTACACTCTAGAACAATAATCAGAGTTCATTTTACATTTTTACAATGTCCAAATAGTATGCATCATAACCATGTGGGCTGAGCAAGGTTCCATAACTTTTCCAAAAATTTTAACTTGAAATACCAATTCTTATGACTTCTTATAATATGACGAACTTCCATGACTTTCCATGAGAGTTTTAAATTCTAGGACATTCAATGATTTTCAATGACAGTTTGAACATGGGTAAGATTAGGAAAATCAGAGGTATTAAAGACGAGAAGTCTACTTGTATGAGGAATAAAACCTAGGAGGAACTGATACTAAGTTGAACATTTCTTTGAGATGGATACATGTATCACACTAATGACTAACTAATGATCTTGAGGAACATGGTATTGGTGCTAGCATTCACATGAAATGTACAGTATCTGTAAAGGATCTTATGACATTTAGTTTTAATGTTTGAGGGTCAGGAAGCTACTTGACTCATTAAGGATCCTATACTAGAGTAAGTGTGGATGAGCACCGACGAGAGTCGCCTTCTCTTTTCGACTACTGCTCAGAGGTTAACGAGGCAGGTGTGTACTAATCGCTCCAAATCCTGCTCCTGGGATCGCCATTTAACATCCCCATCCATCAGACAGACATGAGTGTATCCCCCAGTCTTTAGCCACTTTCCTAAAGGCTGAGAGGGGTGGAGGTCCCTTGCTCTGCACCACTGCTTGACAGCTGAACCGAGCAATGCAAATGACTTCCCGAATTGGACAACTTCCTCAAGTCAGACAACTTCTGAAATGGACAACCTGATAGCCAATTTTAATTCACCAATTTTAAACCCCTCAGCATCACTGTGAATAGCACATGCTGACCAAGTGTTGATGACATCCATCAATGAAAGAAGAATATATTATAAAGACATAGGGTATACACATATTTCATTCATAATACCAGGGCTCACATTGCACATTAAAGACTAGCTGATTCTGAGTGGGATTTTTAGTTTGCAAGTTGCAAGATACTGACAATTTAGAAGAATTTATTCTTTAGAAATTAATATCTATGGCTTTCAGAGCTCAGTATTGGCCCTTGAAGGTTTGTGGACCTGTAACCAAACCAGCTGTTGGGATACACCTCTTCAAAGTTTCACTATTTCTGAGATTTCTCATTTGGCATGCAAAAATTGTGATGTGGAGTGTTGCACAGGGCCTGCATCTCCTAACTGTTTACAAGCTGATTTCTAGTTTGGAGTTAATGTGGACACTTTCAAAGTAGTCATTAGCTACTTTAAATAAACCCCTCGGGGCATATCAACATTACAACTGTCCTAGGAATGAAGGTTACACAAAGAAAGGATATCACAGGACACATCTCATAAGTCCCTCTTTCCACCTCACAAATTTGCATATGTAACTCATGTTTATTCATGATGTAAGAGTACAATAGTACTTGTCTAGTAAAATGGTCAATATTTGATGGAATCTGAGAGTGAATTGCAACTACTTTTAACCCTTTTAATACTTTTTATATCAAATAGTAGATATGACATTTACATGTCCCCCAACCTTTAAAGTCACATTGGTCATTATGTTAGTAAGCTGGCTAGGGTAACAAAACCTAAGTTCTGACAGATATTTGCCAGTAATGATCTTAAAATAGACCAGTCAGGCTACTTCACACGCCCTAATACATAGCATGTCATACACTGTGTACAAAACTATGAATATAGCTATGTCCTAGTTGAGAGGCAAAGCGATTAAACACCTTCTTTAAACCCATGACTGGAAGCTTGGTTTTGCTAGTTATTTTGTTTTATAAAACTAAACTCAATTTTAGCTGATAGATTTTGTTCACTCAATTCCAGTTAAATTATATCATGAATTGTAACATATATATCAACATCAGTCTTACCAGTATGAGAATCTTCTGTCTGGATGGAGACTGGAACTGGCTGAAGAGAAGTGTTGTTTATGCTCTCTATAGGGTCAGGAGTGACCACAGCGCCCTCTACGATGACCGAATAGCCAGTTAAGTGGACTTTATCTATAAACAATAAAACATTGTTGAATGCAATTTCATCCTAAGAAATTTTTTAAAATCATCAATTACACTTACAGAAGTCATTCCTTCTTCTCTAATACCTCCCAATAATGACTGAAACATACACTATTGCTTTTCCACAATCCAGGCAAGTATTTCCCCATGTACCACAAAAAAACAAAAAACTACAGTACAGGGTGAAGGAATTTACAGTTATTCTCTTAAAGGTGTGGGGAGGAGGTTATAGAAAATAAACTTTGGGGTGTTATTAGTGTCTTCCGACAAAATTCAGATGCAAACTGATGAGTATACACAATACAGAGTTGAGAGAATTCTTGCATCACATTTTTACATCTGAGTAATGATCTACATTTTTAGAAGGTGTATGAGACAGTGTTTCTAGGTATGTATTTAGAAAGGACTACATTTGAGCCCTTTTCCATGATTTTTCGTATGCAAAAAAAAAAAAAAGAATTAAGACCCTTCAAGGCCTTCAAAATAACCCACAAATATTTCCACACTTTCAAGATCTCAAGGCTTTTACCAATTCTTTATTCATTATTAAAGGTTGTGTGACATGAAAATAGCATAACTGGCTATTTGATGTAAAAAGCATTAAAAATCCAGAAAATAGCCGCAATTTCCATTAAAATCCATCAAATATTGACCATTTTACAGGGAAATTTCTATTTCACACTTCTATCATGAATAAACATGAGCTAAGTATGCAAATATGTGACATCAAAAGAGGGACATACCATATATGGCACATGTTAGCTTTTGTTTTTTAACCCTTAATTTCAAGGACACTGGGTAGCATTGTTATTCCTTGAGGGGTTTATTATAAAAGTTAATTTTTTTTTTCCTTGAAAAATATTGATATCACTCACCAAACTGTAATCTATATGATCGGTAATTAAGAGATAATTTATATAGGGTTAACAAAAGAAATCATAACACTGTGCAACACTCCACATCATTATTTTTGCATAGGCAATTAGTTTCTTCAGAAACCATCAAACTTTGAAGACGTATACTTTGAGAACGGTAAAATATATTGAAATAATTCCAACGGATCTCTGATTGGAGGACTTAATTCTTTAACTGACAAGTGAAACAGGTCTGTTTGGTGGCATGTCACACGAACTTTAACACTAGCAAACGGAATCAACAGTTGGTTCCCTATTCTGAAACACCTCCCTATTTCTGCTGGATTTAAAACTTTAAAAGAGTGGAAAATTCCTGTGCCAACCTATTTCTCAAAGAGGATGAAGTGAACAATACAAGAATTTCACAACTTTGTAGTAGTAGGAGCACGGCTAGAGCTGAATGCCAACCAGATAAAGCAGGCATTGCAATTTCATAAAATGTATTAAAAGGCAACCCAACTGAAACATATTCTCTTAGAAACTGAATGCATTTGTTGCCTTGACATGACTTGACAGTAGTGACTGAGGGTCACACATTTATAGTATTTGTGAGGCACCATGGCAGATCCGGTATTATGTCAGCTATAGCCCATACTGAGATTTTAGTACCATTTGAAAGAACAGATTTTAAGTTTCCTGGTGATTAAAAATCCTAGACTTTCCTTCAATTTCGACAGGTTGAATTTAAATGGCCCAATTTCAATGAATTAAGCTCAGAAACTTACATTAAGTGCCTGTAACTCATTTAACATTACATAACATAACATACCAGGTTAAAGGGCAAAGGAGGGCTACTAAGGCCCCATAAGATGCCCTGAAGTCCATACAACCTTAACTGAAAACAAGCAACCAACCAACACCAAACGAGCCCAGCCCAATTAGATTCTACCACAGTTATGGAAGAACTTGTCAATGTTAACCTTAAAGCAGTGCAGATGTGGAGTTAACTCCCCACTCAGGCAGACTATTCCACTCGTTAACAACTCTATGAGAGAAGCTGAACTTCCTAATGTTGAGCCTTGCAAAACACTTAACTAGCTTCTTACAATGACCTCGAACCCGAGAATGAAGTAAATGTTGGCGTCGATATAGGGTCAGCAAGAATTCTGATGACTTTGCAGTCTACAAGAGTCACGAACTAATAGTTAAAAATTTGGTTATTGACACTAAAGCTAAGTTTGAAAAGGAGATGGCCAAGGAGGTTAAGGTAAATCCAAAATCTTTTCATGCCTATGAAGGTTAAGGAGGGTGTTAACCAAATTTTTAACTAAGAGTTCCTGATTCTTGTAGACTGCAAAGTCATCAGAATTCTACAACTGCTTATACAGATTTAGTACAATTGCAAAACACTTAACTAGCTTCTTACAATGGCTTCGAACCCGAGAATTTCCATACAGGCCAAGTAATATCAGATTTGCTGAAGTGTTCTATGTTTACCTCAAGTAAAAGGCATACATAGTGACTCCAACATTCCTTTGGTATAACAACTGGCCCTTTTAGGATTATTTTATCCCAAACTAATGTGACACTGAAACTGATTTGTCAGTATCACACCTGTAAGGTACAAGTTCCGCAGTATGGTACCAGAGTTTGTGAAATAATGTCACAGCAATTGGGATGCATCATATTTAATTCACAAATGCCACTCGGAAATAATGTAACAAGCACTTGATCATGTACATGTAAGCAAAAACAGCTAGGCAGTTTTGCTTATCAAATCTGGAATTTGTCAACTACTGATGATATCAAAGAGACAAGTACTTTGGGTCATTCAGTCCCAGTCTCAAAATTTTATGGACACAAATCACTTCACAAGGTTTAGAACACTTAAGTTTAATCACACCCATCTCATTGTACCAGTATGAGGCAAATGCACTATCCCTTAAAAGGGTTTGGTAAATACATATTAGACTGGAACTCTGCAGCACTAAGAGTTGTACAAGAACAAAATAACGATGATTCAAATGCTTTATACTTACTTTTACCCCGTGCATAGATTGATATTTGTTCCCCTTGCTTGACTTTAACATCAAGATTTTGTTGGAATATAAGTCCATGTACCAGAGTACATAGTAAGAATTCATCCTCATCTGTCTTGAGCATCACCTGTGTATAACCACTGTACTCTGCACCTGGAAGAAAAAAAACGCCACAAGTGTCAATGAATATTCATACCTTATTAAAGGCACCATATCCTCATCCTAACATCATCAATGGAACTAACAAAAGACCCTCCTAACACCATATTCACCTTTGCATAAGTAGCCAAAGCTGGCACCATGTACCTGGTAAATTGATAAACCATGCTATTTACCCCTCTTTCTGTAACAGAGGATTAACATACCAAAAATTTCTTTTCCAAACCTGGGCTGGGTGAAGAAAATTGTGATTATTTTCTACAACATGCATACAGAAAACAGAGATTGGGTTGATGCCATTATGGCTTTAACAGGCCATAACTTCTGGTACTTCAAATGCACATAACAATTTATAAGAAAGTTTGTTGCACAACTCTGCAAAACACATCAAGCATGAAAGAAACATACAAAATTCAACAAGACCAACAAGATATATCTATAAATTCCTAAACTGAACAAACCTCTATCACTCCTGCTCTCCAGGGCAGCCATAGAAAGATGAATGTCAGCATGTACAGTCTCAGTGTATAACTTCCCAGGGTCTAAAGTTTTCCCTGGAGTAAAAGGCAAAAGAAAAGACACAAAAATGCTTACAGAAATTACAAAATTGATAACTTCAATGGAGTTTGATTGACTAGTAACAGAATACACAGAGCAGGTAAATTAATGACGATTTCATTCAATGACAAAGCTACAAAAAACTGGGAAGTGAATAAAGTGTTGAGATTACAAAATGTGTACATGACAGGTCTGTGGACATGTGAATGTCATACCTGTCTATTTGATGTAGAAAGGATTAACAGCACTCAAAATTGTCAAAATTCACATCAAAATCTATCAATATTGACCATTTTACAAGCCATTTACCATTTTTTCACTTCTATCATGAATAAACATGAGCTATCTATGCAAATTTGTGACATGGAAAAAGGGACTCATGAGATACCTCTTATATTATCTTTTGTTTGCTCTTCATTCCAAGGGCAGTTGTAACATTGGCATGCCCTGAAGGGTTTATTATGGAAGATGCTACTGTCTGCTTTGAAAATGTCCACATTAAGCACCAAACTAGAAACTAGCTGATAAGTAATTAACAGATACTTTATAAAAGGTAAACAAAAGAAATATGGACCCTTTGCAACACTCCACATCACAATTTCTGCATAGCAAATGATAAATCTCAGAAATGGTCTAACTTTGAAGAGGTATATCTTGAGAACAATAACAGATATTTAAATAATTCCAAAGGATTTTTCATCATGGAATCTTTATCATTGTTGAGTTTACATGGCAACAAACCTTTACCTACTTAACAGCATACATTTAGGAAATTATCAGTTCAGCAACAGACTTGCTATTTTACAGTAGGGTACTTAAACTCAAAACTTAGGTACATGGGCCATACCTACCAACTATCACTGTTTTACCATGAGACTCGCAATGTCTGCAAGTCATCTCAAGTTAAAATCTTCACATCTCAAGGTTTGAAACCTGCATGCAAAGTAATAAGCTCTGTTTTCTTCACTCACTGTAATACCAAAAGTCCCAGGTTCTACAGTACTGTATGATTTTCAAATGCATTTCATTTTTGCCAAAAGTTAAAAGTTCTGTATACATTTGTGCCAACTTTGTTGGTATTTATCCTTAACATTTAGCCAAGATAAACGAACTGGAAATATCCAGGTTTGAGGGATCGATCTTCAGGTTTTCGTGAAATCTCCCCGAGTTCACAATTTCATAGGTTGGCAGGTCTGCATAAATTTACATGTATTCATCCTCGTGACTAAGGAAGTACTAATTTCATGTTTTTGAAAATTTGTACCCTACACATGACAAATTTGTGCTCATCTTCAACTTAAGGTGACAGGTCATGTGCTTGTGCCCAGTATATCTTGTAATCTCACCTCAACTTTTCTGTTTAGTACTGTATATACATGGAGCATAAAGCATGCTTTAGATAGAGTACATACCTTATTTTTCTATTAAACAACCCCTCTCAAATAAATATGTGTAAATAAATATGTGCTCCTCAATAAGGATATCCACTCCCAACAAAAATTACTGCCTTCTCTTATCTCATCTGTCTCATCCAGTCATCTTCCCTTTTTTCCTTTTTGTCTTAAAACCACTGAAGGATTGCTGTGACTGACAGATTGACAGGGACATAACAGAGTTGCAGGTGCATTGGAGGTTCCACATGAGTTCACATTCTCTGGTCCAAAGCCACAGAATACAGCACCTCAATAACCTTTACTTAAAAAGTAACCAGAATGCAAAAATGCATTGTGGTTTCGATGATTCATACATACCTACAGTATCATGGAATTACAGTAGTATGAAGTGACTGCAAACTTTTTTAAGGCCGGACCCCTGATGACCCCAAATGACCTTTGACCTCCACCAAAAGTGAGGGTTCTTCCTCTCACCAGTAGGCATCTGCATACTAAGTATGAAATTCATCCAACTTCCTATGTCAAGATATCATGTTACCAGGGTTTTCAGGGTTTGACCCCCGGTGACTCCAGATGACCTTTGACCTCCACCAAAACAATAGCATTCTTTGCTTTCCATAACTCATCTACATACTATGCACAAAATTTATCCATGCTTCCTAAATCAAGATATCGTGTTAACAAGGTCTTCAGAGTTTGACCCCAGTGACCCCAAATGACCTTTGACCTCCACCAAAAACAACAGGGTTCTTCCTCTTCCTATAATGCATCTACATACTAAGTATGAAATTCATCCAAGCTTTCTACTGTACCTTGAGATATTTTGCTAACAAGATTTTCAGTGTTTGACCCCCAGTGACCCCAGATGACCTTTGTCCTCCACCAAAAACAATAGGATTCTTCCTCTTCCCATAATGCATCCACATACTAAGTATGACATTCATCCAAGCTTTCTACCTTGAGATATTGTGCTAACAAGTTTTACAGAGTTTGACCTCCGGTGACCCCAAATGACCTTTGACCTACACTAAAATCGATAAGGTTCTTCCCCTTTATATAACACATCTACATACTACGTATGAAATTTATCCAAGCTTCCTACATCGAGATATAGTGTTGACAAGGTTTTCAGCATTTGACACCAGGTGACCCCAGATGACCTTTGACCTCCACTAAAAGAAACAGGATTCTCTGCCTTACCATAAGGCATCTACGTACAAAGTATGAAATTTATCCAAGCTTCCTACATCGAGATATTGTGTTAACAAGGTTTTCAGTGTTTGACCCCCGATGACCCCAAATGAGCTTTGACCTCCACTAAAATCGATAGGGTTCTTCCTCTTTCTATAACACATCTACATACTAAATATGAAATTTATCCAAGCTTCCTACATGGAGATATCGTGTTAACAAGGTTTTCAGAGTTTGACCCCTGGTGGCCACAAATGACCTTTGACCTCCACCAAAATCAATAGTGTTCTTCCTCTTTCCATAATGCATCTACCTACTAAGTATGAAATTCATCCAAGCTTTCTATCTTGAGATATTGTGTTAACAAGGTTTTCAGGGTTTGACCCCTGGTGACCCCAGATGACCTTCGACCCCCGCCAAAAACAATAGGGTTCTTCCTCTCAATATGGGGCATCTATGTACCAAGTTTGAGAACTGTCAGAGTTTCCCTTCTTGAGATATCGTGTTAACGAGCAAGTGTCACAAACACACATACACGCATACACACACACACGCACACATATATATACATACATACACACGCCAGCACAGTTGCATAGGTTTCTCTTATCATCGAAACCAAAAACTTGAAGTGACAATTCAACCTTAAAGTGGCACACTGAGTTGGTTCATGAAATTCACCAAATTTTGCCAAACCTGTTAAGTTTTCTTCACATACTAATGACAAATGGTCAAACTTAAACAATCCCCACATCTTGCATACAAATAAATGTTTCACAAGTGAGTAATAAACAATTCAATTTGGTTTTCAAATACTCATGACCAGACACTTTTTCAAATTATGCACACAACGGAACCAAAAAATTCAAGCTTTCAGCTTTATGCATAACTACTGGATGTGAAACTTGACTAAATATGCTAATAACAATCACTGTCATGTGTTAGTACCCTTCAAAACCCTCGTTAAGCTATCAATATCAACTCAATATACCCCTTTAATATAATATCTCTCTCCCTTTTGGAAAATTTCATACCCCAAGTCGTTTAATATCTAGAGTAAATGCTGAAAGTATGGATACTGTTATTGTATTAACCACTCAAATTTATTTCAGGGTTAAAGGCAGTGTTCGCACTAAGGCGCGGGATTGCGGGAATCCCGCTTTTTTCTTTCAAATCCCGCACATAATTAAATCTAATGCGGGAAAATCCCGCACACCTTTCCCCTCGATCCCGCACATAAATAAATCATAAGCGGGCAGCTGATGTTCGGAATCCAGCCAAAATTCCAGCGCACTTCTCCGCAGCTGTGATTGTACAGAGAAATTGCAATGATAATACGCACAATAAATTGCAATATAGAATCGTTCCCAAGCAAGCGGATCGCAACTCCCAAGCTGAACACTGATTATGGTAGCAACAAATATCATCGTAATCTAGCCATTCACAGTGCAGCTCTTATATGCTGGCTGCTGGTTGTATAAATAAGAGCGAATCTGATTGGATTGAAATTCAATCACAGTCCCAGGGTTGCAAACGCAACGTTGTATCGTGTACAGTAAGTTTGGTTACACACCTGTAGAGCTGTAGTGCACTGTGGAGTCTGACATGTGTAATTGTATTGAATATATGTACAGTATGTACTTTCTTCATTTTACGTCGTACATTGCTCTCGTTAATTACTGATCGTATGTGTATTTCCAATGAAGTTCACTCATATTTTCCACTTCAACTTCAAGTTCACGGATTTATACTCACTCATTCTTCAGAAGGAAAACACCTAGTGATGAATTGGAGCTGTATCGGAGGAGGCTTTGAACTTGGAGAGAAGCACTAACGTTAGTGACACGCATTAACTACCGTTAACAGCAAGTAGTACCTCTTGCGTGGGGACTGGGGAGTAGTTTTGCGATGGCGACGGAAATCCCGCTCAAGAAAAATTTATGGGAGGGATAAGGTCCCGCCTTGATTTTGAAAATCCCGCACAAAAAAATTTTTAGAGAGGGAATTCCCGCACAGTTTCAATTCCTTAGTGCGAACACTGGTTAAAGGGCCATTCATTTTTGTGACAGTAAGTGGCCACAAAAGTGGGACATACCTGCCAGGGTATGTGAATCCAAATTTTACTCTCACCTAACCAATAACCATTGTTATTGAAATTAACCACTCAAGCATATTTCAGGGTTAAAGGACCTTTCATTTTTGTGACACTAAGTGGCTACAAAAGTGGGACACAGCTGCCAGGGTTTGTGAATCCAAGTTTTACTCTAACCTGGCAACCCAACTTAACATTTTGGACCAATCTTTTAACTTTCAATGACACACAGTCAGTTCAAATAGGATCACCATAGTTTTCTAGACTAGCTGTTGATGAAAGGACCCCTTGCTGGGATTAAACCTGCAAACTCTTTACTGGTCCACTCCAAAAGCCACTGAAGTTTCATGCTCACATGTACAATGTACCAACATGTACAAAATGCAACTTCCTTTAAACCTGGTCATTACTCTGTTTAATGCTAAACACTCACCCCAAATCATTTTGATGCTCTCCAGGCAATGATGTCTATTCTTGTAAAAGTCAGTTACCTGTAACAAGATGTTCAAAAATCAGTCAACAGTAAAAACATTACATACTTTGAAGTATGGCAAATGTTAGTGAATCAAAAACTTACTCTGTTTTCTCAGCAATCCCGCAAATTTTAAAATTCAATACAGGAGTTTCCTCAACCTGTTCATGGGAAAACCTGTTATTTGGAAGGCGGGAGGGGGAGGGATTTCCCCCTCCCACCTTCCAAAGTATTTCTGGAAGGTCTGACGTGGGAACCCCCTCCTCCAAATTCTGACACCTAGTGCCATCACTGCTCTACACACCTCTGAAAATATTCGATTTCCTTTTGTCTAATATGCATACCAAAATGATTTGTTATTTTAGAATGTACAGTCTTTTCCTCTTTGCTGTAAAATAAGCTAGAGAAAATGATATATTGACTGAACAGCACTTTGATTCCTATCTGGATACAGTGCAAACTCACTCCATACAAAGTGGCTCCCTGGGCATTCAAACTAGCCTCTTAACAAAGTCACCCCCTAATGACAAAGTTCTTCCACAAGAAATTGGCCCTGAGATAAACCAAATTGCCCCCTCATTCTAGTGTGCAATTGCCTGAGATTCTTCAATGATGCTGTTGTGAGACTGCATTAGGGTTGAACATTGCAACTGCTTTGGTTGCGACTGCAACTGAAACTTAACTGCGAAAAAATGAATTTATTGTTTTCCAATCACGCTTTTCAGATGTCGCACCCACTTTCCCTACACTTAATGTTGGTGGAGAGCAAATTCACATTTCTTCAACAGTGAGAAATTTAGGAGCTTATTTTGACCATACTATGACTCTTGAACATCATGTAACAAATCTCTGTCGTTCTGCAAATTGCCAACTGAGGAAAATCAGTCAAATGAGGAAGTACCTTGACAGTAAGAGTTGTGAGATACTAGTGCATGCCTTTATTACTTCAAGGCTTGATTTTCTTAATTCACTCCTACATGGCCTCCCTGAATCAGCTATTCAGAAACTCCAGAAGATACAAAACACTGCTCCTCGTATTGTAAAAAGGAAAGGGAGAAACTGCCATATTACTCCAATTCTCAAAGAACTCCACTGGCTTCCAATCAGCTCTAGGATTCAGTACAAGTTGCTACTACTTGCCTTTCGGGCTTATGTCTTGGGCGAGCCTAAGTACCTTTCACAACTTCTCTTGCCATATATTCCAACTCGCCCACTTCGATCCTCCTGCAAATCATATTTATCTGTACCAAAACTACGCCTGAAAACCTATGGCTGTAGAAGTTTTCAGTACTGTGCATCATCTTTATGGAACAGTTTACCAGACGATTTACGAGCTTGCTCGCAACTTTCTGTTTTTAAGGGTTTACTTAAGACTCATTTGTTCAATACTGCTTATACTTAATGAACTTCTCTGTTTTCTTGTAAAGCGCCTTGAGCAGTAACAGCTTGGAACTGATTGGCGCTATATAAGCCTAATTTATTATTATTTATTATTGGCAACCAAATCCCAATTGCTGACAGCCGTGACATTTTAAACTTTTGGTAGCCCAAAATAATTTCTGAGTTTTGATTTTTTATCACAGAATTGCAAAAAAACTGCCACTTCATATTATGTTCACAACTTCACACACTTCCTGGCACTCCCTCTCCACCAGATACACACATAGTGTCTTCCCCACAGTCAAGTAAAATCCCAAACAGATAAAGCAAAGGTTCATTACCAGATGTCCCTCTTACTTCAGCTGCTTGTGTGATTTCCAGCTTTGGTTAGGCTGGTGACCAAGTTTTTAAGGAGTCATGAGCCACTGTTCATTTCATTCTTGTGTACAGGGTCTCACTCTGAAATTCAGCAGTTTTCACACAGATCTGTGGTGTATGAAAAAGTGCACCAAACTTTTCCTACACCCTTTGGTCTAAGTGCACATTACCAAAGAGTAATTTTAGGCCTACAGTAGGCCTGATTCTGAGACTTGGTTTAGAAAAACCTGGAATGGTATGACCACAAGCAGTTCTTATATTACTTAGTGTTGCATATACAGGTAAAAGAAAAGGTGATTACCTCACTAAGAGTACATTCAGCTACAAACTTGGCCACATATGTACACTAATATGACCAAATTGGATATGCACCAACTGATTTGCCATATAAAGTATTCTTGAATATTTGGCCAAACAGGCCAAATCTGGCTGCTGAACGCACTCTAACTGTACCAAGGGAGTGTGTCACTTTTTCTTACATGCAGGTATATATGTAGCACTAAATAAGGTTAGAACTATATGGTGTGTTGCATGACAAACAGGATGTATATAATTCTATGGCGTACTGCATACAAACGTTCCAGTATGGTACAGGGTTGTCAGGAACACCTAAAGCCTAACGTAAGATGCCCATTTCTGGGCAAAAAATGACAATCATGGATCATTCATTAGAGTTCCTTCTGTAGAACAATAAAAACACCCTTACAGGAATTCAAAGAAACAACTTTACTTCTCAAAGGTTGGAATCAATTCAAAGCCACGAGTTCAACCTGGAGACTTAAGGGCACCCAAACCTTAAAGGGGAACTATAGTGGCCATTTGACCCTTTACATATGTGTAGTATACATATAAATACTACAGATAATCTCTACCTGGTGGACCTTACATGAAACCTTTATTAAGAATAATATATTTCAAATTTCCCTCGCTTGCTGGCATGTGCGCAGACATATTCGAAAGAAGACGACTAGATATCAGCTGATTGCTGACGTACAACCTGCACCTCACGATTTCCAGAGCAAAATGTTGCCAGCTCAAATAAATTTAAATAGGCCTTCTTAATTTTTCTGAGTGGTGGTTCAAAATTTCAAAATTATGTATTTTAAATCATAAAGAATATAGAAAGTATAACAAAAACTTCTGTGGGATTTTTATGCACCACAGCTGAAAATACTAAATAGTTCTTGCCCATTTATTTTTCGTAGTACTGCAAGAGGATGCTATCAAGGAATACTCTGTTTCAGTGGTTCCATTTTCCGAGCCCATGATATCACGCTGAAGGGCTGTGTTCATGCGGTGTTTGGATAGTTCTTCATAAAGATTTCTATACGTAAATGATGATTATCTGTTTTTACTCTTATGTTACCATAAGAACATTAAGAGATTCAACTCTTCGGTAGTAGTCATGAAAACTTAAGAAAACTCTGATCCACTGAGGGAAATTTTTGTCTAACTTATGGAAACACTATTCTCCTTAAAACATATACGTGTTTGCAAGGGCCTAGCATTCGTTCGAGACGAAAGTCTTGTGATATTTTCTGATTTAGTGCATATAATGAGGATTTTGCGTAGACACTGTGAAGTACGATATCGATTATTGCATATTTGGTGGAGTACTGGCCTCATTCTTTCAGCAACACCTTGAAATGTCAGTCGAGAGTTGTATTTGAGTCTGCCGGAAGCAAGCCTAACCATTCTCCGCGATGTGTTCCCATCATGGCTGCCTCGAGCTATCGGTAACAGGCACAGAATTTCTTTTTGGTTGAGTAAGCTTCAATTAGACGCATTTTGTCTGGTAAGAGACTTCTGTGTATTGTTTGAATATTTTACTTTGAATTTTACAACTTTTATTGGCAGATTGGCTGTTGAGAGTTTAGAAAAATCTATAACGTTTTGACAAGTATGATCGAATCCCTTCGGACTACGGCGATGCAGTGCAGTGGTCAGTACCATGCATGTGTGTGATATGCCATATAGAGTCAATATGGATTTCGAGCTGCACTGATAGTGTAGGGTGAAGGATTTTCTCGAACTTTTTAACTGGTTAAAAATCATACGTATCAAGTAAGAAGAAGGCTGTATGATGATATTAGATAGTAATGTACAGATTTCTGGATTTTAATGGCAAATTTAACCGCTACATTTTTTGAAAATTAAAGATAGTTTTGACGTTACCGTGAATACTGTAGGTGTGTGCTTACAAACTACACAAGCAGTTGTTGTAAAAGCCGCGGCGAGGTGCAGGTGTGACATCACAGTTCCGTTGCATTGTGGGTAATTTCACAATATCATGACTGCCTACGCAGTGGCGTTTAGTGAGTTTCAAAAATGTTTTTGAAAAATTCGTGTTAAATAAGATATTGAGTTATATTAGTTGTTAATGGTATCACAATGCTTGGAAAAATGTGTTCTAAATATTGTACTTGCTTAGAAAGCTGTACAATTGTTCCCCTTTAAAGTCGCCACTTGTACTGTAATATCAACATACTAATCCAATGACCACACATATAGGAATGACAATTTTACTGTGAAAAAAGCATATAACAAAGAATTATGCTGCACAAAGGCCTTGATTATTTATCAGATTGCCCCCATGGATTTCTTAAAAAAATTTTATTTAGGAAATAGGCCAAGGCCTACTGTATTAGTGTTTTAGCACATCAACTGAGGTGGAGTTGGCAGGTATAAAATCACCTACCCTAACTTCCCCATCCCTAAGTAAAAGTGAAGGGAACCTGTATTAAACGTGTTCACCCTACACAGATGTTTATCAAGTAAAAACTTACCTCTTGTAAAGATTTCTGAATAACCCTCTAATTCTAAACTAATGACCAGTGCTGCAGTACTCAAGACTGGTCTCGAGTCACCATTTTAAGGACTCAGACTCATGACTCGAACTCGAAAGGCAAGGACTTGGACTTGTACAGTCCGGACTTGTGACTTGGCTCTAAATTTTCCGAGACCAGCAGAATTTGGGAATCACTTCTATGCAATTTAATCCGTTATAATATAGCTTTACCTTGTCCTCTTGATTATTGAGTTATTGCATCACATACCTCAAATTCCAATGGAGTCACATACACACACACACACACATACACACGCCAACTTGACAACATAGGTTCCTTTGTTACACAAGGAACCAAAAAGTCCTACGATGAAAACGTACATGGGGGTCCTTAATTACTTGAGCTGGTGGCCCACATGTTTAATGGGGAATATCTCATGGGCCACAGCCAGGAACATATCCTTAATTTTGCCTTTAGGCCTCACTTTGAAATGGTTAGCATTTCACCTGAATGTGTGGTGTCTAGGGGTCCCTCACAAGGTCCCTGGTTTAGGGCAGCACCGAAAGGAATAAACAGGCATAGCCCTGGGAGCTTTGAGGGTATTTACAAAATAGTGGGCATAAACCTGAACACTTATCTAAGCTATCTGTAAATGATATTAAATGTACACTTACTAGATGATCACAAGTGTAACAATTTGACCATCAGGCCCAATCCAGGCCTGACAGAGCAGGTAAGAAATAAAATAATGTCAGATTAAGTGGCACACATCATTTTTTAAAAGGTGGTTTGGTGTGACTTTTCCGAGCAGAGGGTCACTATCTGTTGGCTCGTATATAGCGTAACAAGAATATTTTTTGCCAAGTCAGCCTCCAAGATTGCCATACGTGGCAAGCAGTGTGGTGGCAAGTTACCAGGTTGCAAAAGTTGTACCTCGGTACTACATGTAGCCACCTCACACCTTTTGGCCACCACCTCACACCTTTTGGCCACCACCTCACAGAAATTTGTTATAGCTACCACCTGTACTGTACTAACTACAGAAGTATTGATAGTTCTCACTCACTACTGATGGCGCCAAAAGGGGCATCATAGTACCCCCATGGACTCATACCACCTCACACTAACCTAAGGGGAAACCCTACTTAGAACATGAGAGCCCAACCAGTTGATAGCGGTCTACTGGTAGACCACAGACTGATCCCAAGTGTACTGCGATGGGTGTAGGAAAAATGAAAAAAATAAAATTTTTATACGTGTAACTGTATGACAGTGTATGTTTTGTAGATCTCGGGAGGGTGGCTTCTTGAAAAGTAGACCTTGGTTCAAAAAAGGCTGGGCACCCCTGCCTTAGAATGATGGGTCTTAAACATATAAATGACCAGTAAAGGTCAATTACCTAGGAGTATATGTGAATTTGAGAAAGATCGTAACCATTCAAAATTTTTGAGGTGCGGTAGCCCAATTTTGCCAGTGGCTATATTGCTGGCCTAGTATGGGAAGCTCTACAGTAAAGCGACCCAATTACTAGGACAGCAGACTGCAGACTAACTCAGGATGTGGGTACAGGCAAAGCTGCCATACTAAAGCCATACCAGATGGCACAGTTTGTTAACTGCGCACGGAATTGAATTGTTAAGTTAAACTCGCTTTGCGCCCGGGCAAGGGATGCAGGGGTGAAACCCCACTTAAGGGTGTCGTCTACTACGGATGATAGTAGTTATTTGGTTCTTTCTGAACTGTGTACTGAGCGTAATTTTTTGAGTGAGTCTTAAGTGTCGGGATTTCGCTTGCACAGCGCCAATCTTTTGCTCAATTCTTTATCTGGCGCTGCACACCCATTGTTGAACCAAACTGAATTGTTGCGCGCCGATTCATAGTAAAATCAGGAAATAAATTGAAAATGCCGGCAGAAGAAGTTCCGCGCGACTGACAAACTAAGCAATCCGGAAGCCACACAAACGTCAAAGTATGCAAAAGTCAGTAGTGTGAAGGCCATCTCGGTAAGCCTAAATCGGCTTTAATTTAGAATCAGTGCCCAAAAGTGACGTATCGTAGTACGTATAGGGATAGGGTTATATGAGTGGTAGCATATGGATGAAAATAGGGTTACATACAGTATGCATACAGATAGGGATAGGGTTACGTGGTACACATACAGATACGGATAGGGTCATAAAAGTGGTATGCATAGAGATAACGTTAGGGTTACGTATACCCTAGGGTATATGTAGAGACATGTATATACGCAATGGAGTCAGTCTGTACGTAAAATTAGTCTGTACTTATAATATTTAAAACCGGTTACAGCCAGATTGGAAAGTATGGCACTTTTCGCCGAGATCTTGGGTAACTACAGATGGTCCATGCACGTAAAAAAATTGAAGTGTGCAGTGTGCAATAAGGTGTCAAATGCACACTTCAAGTGTGCACACGAAAAGTCAAGTGTGAAATAAATACTTGGGAGCAACATTACATGGGATCGATACCGAATCATAAGTTCCAAAAATGCCTCACTCCAGGGGTCTTGGCCGAGTGACGGCCGACACTGCATACATCATTCAATCAAATCATCAGCAGGTCATGATCACGACTTGTGATAATCCAATAGGCCAAGTCAATAAAACATATACCTAGGGTTATAAGAGGCAATCACCGTAGGCTTAAAAAATCAGGTGTGCAATGTGAATTTTCAAGTGTGCAATAAAATCTAGAAAAAAAATGTCGGGTGTGCAATTGCCATACTTTCCATACTGGAGTTACAGCATAGATTTGCAATACAGTTACAGTGCAGAGTGTTCATACAGTACTGTATTCTTGCAGTACACCGGGTTTGAATCCCACTGATCACCCTTTCTTTCCACACTTGTTACACTTCTTCTTCCTCGATCTTTTGGAACTTGACTTGTCACTGAAATTTTAATTTGGAGTTGTAAGTTTTAAGTTAATGCTAGGCACTGATTCTAAATTATTACCCCTAAATCTGTTGGACCAGCGGCAACGCTATTGCAGTATTGGTCACATGGTCATCTATGTAATTCGTACAGCCTACATTAGGTCTAGGCCCTAGGCCTATGTATGGAATGTTACAGGTATGGCACACACACTTCTTTAACTGTGATGAGGCTTAATTGCTATGCTGGCTTACAGTGTTAGGCATATGGAGCATTAATTTGGCCTATGTTTAACCCTAGGCTACCATTTCTAGGCCTATGCCACAGAGTACAGATACGCCAAGAATAAGTGTGCGTGTTCGCTTCGGTCACGCTCCGGTCTATTCAGTGTACAATAGAACCGCTAGGTACCTCGCTCTTTCAATGCGGATTAACGGCAACCCGGTAAACCAAGGTGCCTTTGTGCCAGTGTTAACAGAAGTCCCATTGTGTGTCCGTAATTCGCTGTAGCAAGAAATCTTCTCTTGTGGGGAAAAGCAATTATCAATTTCCTGTGAAAGCCTGCCTGCACACAATCGTACTTTCTGATTGAATACAGTACGTATACGCTTGCGACCATCCGCAAATCCCCCCGAACGCTTTCTGTGTTGGAACGATTTTTTTTTGGAAGTTCCAAAAAGTTTTCGAACGTTCCGAAAAATTGTCAATAACATGACCTTTGAAAATTATATTATTTAGCGTGAAACTTCATGAGTCTTTTATATATACAAAGTAAAGTAAAGGGAAGGGCCGCAGTTTACTTTGAATTTCCCTTTGCAATGATTAATAAATTTCGTAAGTTTAGAAAGAAATACCTAGAACGTTCCCAAAGTTTCGTACCTTCCGTCAAAAAGATTGCGTTCGGAAAAATTCTTGTGCGTTTGCAAGTTCTTTCCGTAACTGAGTTTTTGTCACGATAAACTGTTCTCCTATCACCATATAACTTATATCACTCAATAGAGCGATATTGACTTGAAAATCAGTCCGAGTTTTGTACTCCGATAAAAGTTGTTTGTCGATGTGACGTCATGAAATAATTAGTTTACATTTCATTTTCGTAGTCCTCTGATATCATGCATTTACACAGGTTGGCAGATTTTTGGCGGTTTCTGACCAGAGATGGCGAAGATTTTAACTAAAAGTCATGAAAATCGGGACATAATCCTATCCGAAATCACTGTAGTGGGACCCGCGTTCTAGTCTGAAACTTCATGAGTATGGAAAAAAGGAGGGCCGCAATTTTCTTTCGAATTTCTCTTTGCAATTATGAATACATTTCGTAAGTTTGGAAAGAAAAAGATCTGGTTGAACGTTCCAAATCTTTTCGTACATATTCCCACATGTTGGGAAATATTGTTGCGCGTTTGCGAATCCTTCCCGTAACGGAACAATTTTTTTTCAAACCTTCGATTTTTTTTTTTTTTGCACATTCCAAAAAAAAAAATCAATTGCGTGACCTTTGAAAATTATATCTGTTAGCCTGAAGTCCTGAAACTTTTTGAGTCTTTCATATACAAAGGAAGACAAAGGGAGGGCCGCCAAGTCCATAAAATTGAACCATTCTGTTTCCTACCAAAAAAATAATCAGGGAGAATGCCATTGCAATAGTATCACAGCTTACTTCCTGCATCCTCCGATGTTCCGGTACAATACAAAGGCCTTGCCGCATTTTATTTTTCATTCACATAGAATATGTACCCTCTACTCAGCAATTGCTAAAATTTCAAATCTTACCTACAAGGGTAAAACCGTTAAAGTCCGATTCCTTAATAGAAAAAAATTAATCCAATTATAGTCCATTCAGTGGGAGAGAATGAAGATGGAAATGTCAGAATGTAAGACAGTACATCCCCCTATCATTCTTTGCCCAGATCTCGGTAAAATTCACCAGCTAACACGATCCCGAATTTTAACAAGGCCCTTGGGGAACCGTATAACATTGTCATTTAGTACTGTCACACGCTGTATAGCCTACGCATATTTGCATGGGCCTAAAACTGCACCGCGCTAATATGTACATAGGGCCCTGCCACATGTTTCACGTTATTATTATGTGAGCCACCTCAAATACCTTGGGAAAATCAAATGCAGCTAGCTGCCTTAATTACGTGAAATATCCAATCGCCGCTGTGGGTTTTGATACTCATTCATTCATAAGGGCCACCGCCCATTTTTGCGTAACCTTTTTTGGAAGTCGTAGCCCATTTGGTTGTCCTTAACAGTTACGTGACGTCACACATCTCTCCGGATGTTTTTCAAACTTTTGCAGACGGCGCCATCTTGTTTTTCAAAAATAAGCGATATTTCACTCGATACTAAACTCTTACCGAAAACTTTTCACAAGATCGGACTTCTTCTACACCCATGAATAAGATAAGGTACAAAATTTAGCTTGTAAAGGTTGATTTTGCTGAAAATCTGCATACTGAATTTTGGCCAGGCTATGACAGCATGTTCGCAACGCACGTAGAGCGACACGATACCCATGTGAAATTTACTTCGTTAGGTTATGTACTGTACATTACACGACTATCAGACCTACACGCGGAAGCGACAGTACTGAGTGCTGTATGTTTTCAAGAGGTGGGTGTTGCCCAGTAGGGCGGGATGCGTAGTTTTTTTTTCCAGGACGAGTCAGGGAAAATCTGGCCAATGGACCAATCAGCTTCTTGGAAATAGGCCACACCTCTAATTCCAAAATGGCAGCTTTTCGACCCCTTTTTTGTAATTCTGATGCTGGATTATGAAAGAACGGGCCAAATAACCCCAATCCACGTAACCCTAACCTAAAATCTACCCCTAACCTTCATTTTGAAACAAATTTAAAATTTTTTGAAAACTCGATTTGCCCATGTTCGTCCCGGGAAAAAAAATAATGCGGGCGGGATTTAGCAGTTGTTCGTTTACGGTAAACCTTCACGTGGATTGATAGCAGCCAATGGAAATTGTACACGGGTTAATCCGTGAAAAATAGCTGATAGTCCAATGATGTCACTAGCAAAGGAATGTACAGAACGTTGTATGCAAATAAGCTGGGGCCCTTGCAAGGTGCCTGGGAAATTCTTGAGTCAAACTGCGAAGGTTTTCTCATGGAATTTAACACACTAATGCATTACTGTATCTGTGGTCTACATTTGCTATGTAGCAGCGAGCTAGCCAGGAAGGTAAAGCGAATATGTGTGCTGCATGGGGCTATCAAATGAAAGATAGGTAGTACAACGAACGATGGGCTGAAAAATAAGACAATATGCAGTGGGTTTTAGTTTCATTAAAATGCAAGTCTACTGATTATCTATTAAAGGGTCATGCGGCACCGTATTGCTACTAAAAATTATTTGCCGTTCTTTGAACGTAAAGGTATGGAATATTTCATCCATGGCCGTTTTAAAGACACAGACACATCGCTTTTTTATATGCTCTCAAGACAAATAAATATACGGAGGAAAGCGTCACTCGTTTCACCAACTAGGAAATAATAGGATATATTCAAAGAATGGACTGCTTAGCCTACTACTTTTCATATGCTCTCCGAGGTAAGAGAATTTTCTGCAAACTAGAAATTATGGGAACACTGGATTGTACATTTTGGGGGCAACTGCTACAAAGAGGCCCCATCCAACACAAAAACTTGTACAGTTACTGAGAACGGGTGGGGTGGGGGAAAGCTGGGCCACTCCCAACAGATGCCAAACCTAATTCTTGGAACGATTTGCAGCATCGCATAAGTGTTGAAATAAGCTGTTTCACTGCGAGGATATAGAACGACCTTATCAGTAAAATCGGCAATTTCTTCTAGTTAATCCAGTTGTACCAAAGTGTTTTTTTTTTCAAACAGCATTGGAAAAATGGAATTAATAAATCGGAATTTCTACAAAGAAAAAAGTTGTCCCCACATCGTGCTGCGTTCAGCGATCGGTCTTTATTCTAAAAAAGTTGATCAAAGTAATAACGCAGCCTTACAGGGAAGACAATTGCAAAACTTTACTGTGAGTGTAGTATTATCAAACGTATACAGTAAGTTGTGCCGTTTTGCTATAAAACTGTAATTTGTTGTGTGTATGTGACGGCTGTGTCTTTGAATGAAAAGGCCTCAGTAACTAGGCTACTGTACCTAGGCCTAAAACTTCACAAACCCGTAAGCCTAAACCAGGACGGTTCAGTGACGTACAGTACTAGGAATAGTCCGACTGTTTCCAAACTATGTCAGCACATGCTAACCATCGGATAACAACCCTCTGCGCTATTAACGAAGGCCTAGTGATAAACATTTCTTATCGATTACACAGGAAGTCTGATCAATGAAACCTGACGATGCAGCTACTGTGTTACGCTCCTCATTGTAAAGAATTTCATTGGTGAAATCTTTTGTGTAGGCTGTTACTTGACTTATCAGATTACTCCTATTCAAACCGCCCAAAACCATGAGCCGCAGATTTCAGTGAAACAAAGTCGACAAAAGCGTGGTAAACTGTGGGTTTTCAGCGGTTGGTATCTAGCGCTCCGGTCGGTTTTTTACGTTTATTCCTGGCGCATCTGTAGGATATAGCAACTAGAGTGCGCACTCCTAATACCGCGTACGTAAATCCGCTGTGATTGCATGTGGGACCCTTCCCCCCAATTTTTTTCCACAAGGTTATGGGCTAATCTGATTTTCAAAATTTTTCAAATTTATTTCAAAATCATGGTTAGAGTTATTTTTAGGGTTAGGGTTAAGTGGACTGGGGTTATTTGGCCTGTTCTTTCATAATCCAGTGTCAGAATTACAAGAAAAGGGTCGAAAAGCTGTCATTTTGGAATTAAGGGTGTGGCCTAGTGTTCGACCGATCATCTGTTAGTTAATTGGCATCAGGCCGATTATCTCACAATCGGTAAATAATCGGTATCGGTAAAATTTTGTCATTCAACCGATTACCATCACTAATTATTTGAAAACTGGAAACAGGGCTAAAATACACTTCAAAGTCTCTGCAGAAATCTTTATAATTCACCAAAACACGCATTTCTTTAAGTTCCTGCCCAAAATATCAGCTCTGATACTCACAAAACTTGCAACATTTTAAGCTCTCCAAATGATAGCGATCGATCATCGTAATTGTTGCCGTAACTCTAGTGCAGCACAGTTCAGGTGTGTGAAAGGGCACATGGTATTACCTAGAAGGTGTGTATGCCACGGAACATGCCATAATCTGCATACAAATTGTACTACAGGAAGAAATGACTTTGCGCTACGTTTTTTTTTCAAGTTTCAGTGCTAACCACATCATCGATACACATTTGGTGCACATACGTACGTACTGTAGCAACTTTGGAAACTTGAGGCTCATTATCCTGCATAAATTATGCCACTTCCCACATTCCTTTCGTTAAGTTTTTAATTACCTATGACCTGCACATGCGCACACGTAATTGCCGTACAGTTCTTGCAAAGTTGAATTTCACCTACGAAGCACACCAGTACAGTGTGTAATACATAATGCCAGCTAAGTGCATTGCCCGCCCTTTTTACGTAGCACATTGGTCATGAACTACTCCGTGCTCCTAACTGATGAACGAAGGGAAACGGGCCCGTGTTAAATTCACGCTGGAACGGCAACACTTTTTCGATTACGGAAATTTATCGGGAATTAGTTTTACATTTCATTTGGAGAATCTTTTACATAAGGCGTAAGTGTTGGGCAAGACGCTTTAAAATGGGTTTAAAAAATATATATCCATATCGTTAAGGAACCATGAGATGAGTAAATCAAGTAAATTGAGTGGAATGTTTAGTGGCCCTTAAGGCCAGTTTTGCTTAAAACTTGGGTGGATAGGCTACTATATAGCACTATTACAGTCCAGTACAGACCTTCACACAGAATCTTCCAACATGATCGTTGTATAGAACTACTGTAGGCAGAGCCGTATGTAAGCCGACATACTTTGGTTAACTTTAAGCCTGTGACATCGTACGAAAGCATGTCTTTATGGTTGATTTTTATCTCAGTATTTCGAGAGGAAATCCTTCAAAAAACAATATTTTATTTGTGGAACGTGGGGTACTGTTATTAATCGTTCATCTCTAGTGTGAAGGTTATGTTATGGTGTGTGAACAAAGTTTGAAATATGCGACTGATGGCGAGAAAACATGACCTTCCTATACATGTAAATAATCGGTGATCGGTAATCGGCATTGGCTCGATTGTGTAATTGAATAATCGGTAATCGGTGATTACCGATTATGGCATAATCGGTCGAACACTAGTGTGGCCTATTTCCAAGAAGCTGATTGGTCCATTGGCATGGTTTGCCCATGACCTTGTGGGAAAAAACTTGCACGACCCGTCCACCACACTGATCTAGCCTACATGTAGGCCTAGATCAGTGGTCTACCATTATTGGTGGAGGCAAGAAGCTATGCTATGTGCGAGCATGTGTGAACAAACTGTATGGCGACCAAGTCCCTGTGCGATCACAGCTGTTTCCAGGAGTGAGAACTCGGTACTAATTTAGAATCAGTGCCCGGAAGTGATGTGGCATTAACTTCAACTTAAAACTTAACCTCCCATATTAAAATATCAATGATAAAGTCAAGTTTCAAAAGAGCGACAGTGAAGAGTGTAACAAGGTGTGGAAAGAAAGGTGACAGTGAGATTCGAACGAGGAACATTTCCAGAACACGAACGCAGTATAGCTTTTCTGTATTGCGAACCTATGCCCTAACCTGTAGCGCTGCCAGCCGAGCTGCCGGCAAGTGATTTTAAATATTACAAGTACACACTAACTCCATTGTGTATGTATAATATATATAATACGTATATATAGACTATATGTCTACATATACATACACCCATACGGTAACCCTAACTTTATCTCTATGCGTATCACATATATAATCCTATACCTATCCGTATGCGTGCCCTGTTCCCTAACCTTATTTCTACGCATACCACGTGTATAACCCTAGGCCTATCCCTATCCATATGCCTACCACATATAGGCCCAGGCCTATAACCCTATCCCTATGCTTACCAGGTTACATTATGTCACTTCCGGGCACTGATTCTAAATTAGAGCTGAGAACTCTAGTGCCTATATCCTACTCCAGGGTTCGGCAAACATGGGGTCGCGACCCTAAAAAGGGTCGCGAAAATATTTCGGAGGGTCGCGAAAAGGGTTCGGGAGCGAAAAAATAATTGACAACCTCTCATCGACTCGTCCATTTAAGGGCCACCAAAATCCCGGAGTAGAAAGTTTGAGCCACCAAGCAAACAAGTTTGGAGACCTACTCTATGGCCTAAACCTATAGCAGGTATGTGCACAGCCTTGGCCTAGCCTACTGGCTACACTAGGCTGTAGTGTAGGCTAGGCAGTGGGCCTGCATCCTACTAGCCTAACGTTGCTTTGTGAGAGCCTAATTGCGTTCAGTCAGCCTACCCATGTCTTCTGTGAGTCTTACCAATCGCTCACTGTTCCCCCCTTTTGACCTCAGTTAGTGACAAGAGCCTCTCTGTTTTCAGATGAATGCCTGTTCTATAGAAACGAAGACCAGAGGAGGAGTATATGCACACGCCTGATATACTGAAGACGAAGGTTTCAGTTAATTGTGCGTAGGTCTAGGTCTCGCTCGGCTGGAAGTCGAAGCATAAACAAATCAACTTCATTCCAATCACTGCTTCCACAAACAAAAACCTAATTTGCATGATTCGAGAAAACATCCAAAAATTTCCTTTAATTTTGTAAGGTTCCTTACTTAGTTTACTTCAGTTTATAACCGTGATTAACTCAAATAACTTATTTTCTCAAATCCAAAACACTTCCCTTAAAGCCTCTAAAATTCCCTCAAAATCGGTAGGCTATATTTTTATGGAACTTAATGTGGTCTCGGTGTTAATGCCACATACATGGGTTTGATATTGTTCACATATAGGCACAGTTATCTGAAGTTTTAAACACGTGGCCTAATTACAGTCGGTACAGGGTGTAGTGGGGCAACCTTTTTTTTTACTGACGGGCCTTTTTGATAGTCATAATCTCCTCGCGGGCCAATGGCACCGCAGACAGCGAGGCCGTAACAAGCTTTCCTTATAGGGCGCAGGCCAAGGCCCTGGTGGGGTCTAGAGGAAAAGCCCAGGTACGGAACTGGGGCGAAGCCCCAAAAGCTTTAGAGTTTGTTCCAATTTGTAGGAAATAGAATCAGGGGCGTCAATCCGTATTCAAATGTGGGGGAAGGGGTGGGGACTGGGGACATACATGACTTACCACAAACCAATCCCTTTGGTTTTGAAGAGGGGGCGTCTTCCTATAGGCCCTTTCCTCCCCCCTTTATGATGACTGACTGACGTTGTCCTATTCTAATAAGAGTTATTTTAAAGTTAACATGACCATCATAGATGATCTGCCAGGTGAAATACACGGAGTCCACGGAATCACTTCAAGATGTTATTTTCATCATGTCCCAAAATAGCTGAAACAACGTTTCGCAGCGTGGATCATTGTCGGAGATCATGGACCCGACCAGGCCCGTTGCTAGGGTGATATATTTGGGGGTGTGAAGGCAAGGGCGGATCCAGAGGGGGGGCGGGGGGCGACCGCCCCCCTTAGGCCGACCGAAAAAAATTAAAAAAAATGTAATGCCAAAAAAATTAAAAAAATACTACAAAATCAGATCTAACTCACACATTTTGTGGTACATTTCCGGCATATAGGGTATAGTGAGGCCCAAGTTTTTTACAATTTTGAAGATTCTTAAATAAGACTCACAGTCACGGTAAACATGCTGTCATACATGAAAGAAACTCACAGAGCCTCGAAGCTGAGTCCAGGGGTCGTGGAAAGGGAAATTCCCCTTGACCAGTCGCCCAGGGTCTTGATTTTGCTCTTACACACAGACACCCATCACCCTAACATTTCTGGTTCTGAGAAAGCAAAATTCTCAGTTGGTGAATGCGCTCTTTGAGTGACATCAAAGGCAAAAGATGCAGAGCAGCTCACATTACCCAGCATGCACAGAGAGTGTTCTGATTACATTTGGCTTTATATGCCCATCAGGACATAGTCTTAAGCAATAAAACTAGGTTTGTGTCTTCTCAAGAGGAAGGGTTCATGACAGTTTTTGAAGTGGCTAGGAGCAGGGCCGTCGCGACCGGGGGGGTGTGGGGGGGTGTCTCACCCCCCCAAAGTTCGTCAGAGCGACGATAGTCGGAAAATCTGAAATGCCAGTTGGAATTTCTGATATCTCAGTCTAGCACATTTTTCCCACTGAGCCTGTGTCAACTTTGTATATATTTTCCAACTAGACCAAGTGAGAATTATACCAAACGTTATTTTCCTCACGTAAAATCAAACCAAAGCTGTCCTTTTTTCGCAAATTCTTCTCAAACTCTCAAAATTTTCGCGCGCTCCGCGCGCTTTAAACCTTACCTCAGTGTTGTTCTTATTATCAATATCTTCCGATAGCAACTTTCGGAGAAGCACAACAGCAGAAGTTGAAAGCTGTTTACAAATTACCAGGTAAAAGACTGACTTTTTGAGTGGCATATTGGTTTGTTGGGCAACTGAAGTATCTTGATGCAGATTCTGAATGCAGGTTTTATTATGGAAATCTTACTTAATGGAAATTTGGGCGCGCTTCGCTCGCATGCGTCACGATTTACAATCAGTCTCATGGACATTATTAAAGTAATTATACCAGACACAGTTCTGTGGGAGCTAGGGCGCTTTAGCCCCCCTCCCCAAATTTTTCCGAGCCCCACAAAATTGCGCAAAATTTCATATAGACTAATATTGGTGAAGACACATCGTTGCGAAGTTCTTTCCTCTTTTTCCTAACTTTTGGAAGATTCTTTCTTCAGCCTCGCCATCGTGGCAAACATATTTTGTAAGAAAAAGATCTTTCAGTTTCGTAGCAGATCCTTAATGGGTAAGATAAAGAATGTAATCCCCGACGACGACCATGCAGTCACCCGAACAAATTTCTTGGTTTTGTCCAGATTCTTCAGTAAAAGCCCAAGCTTTTTCAACTTTCCTTAATGAAAATTCAGTATAACCCCAAATTTTTCGGCGCGCTTCGCGCGCCTTATATCTTGAGTTCGGTAACCCATTGCATCTGTCGGGACTTAGAGTAGCTGGCCCCCAGTCAGGGCGCCCCCCCCCCATGTCGGCAAATCAAAGCACCACCCCTGGCTCAGCTTGCGTGCAGGTTTTTCATTTTGGCATTGAAGTATACCCCAAATTTCGGCGCGCTTCGCGCGCAATCCTCAGAATCCACGTTGTATCACTTATGAACATTATAAGCACAATGTACCAGTGAACTTTTATAGCATAAACTAGGTGTACATTCTGAAAACGTGCTTGTTAGTCCTAATCCCCTTTTGCTATACCTACCTGGGAGGTCTAGTATCATTTTTCTGCACCTATACTCTCCCTCCCGCCCATTTCCCATTGCTGGAAGCTGTTCGTCTGGATTTTCGTTTAAAATTAGTAAAAATACGATAGATGTAAAGTGCTTGGCGTCATACTCTATATTATTATTTAGATGACAGGTAGTAAGCATTATGTCATTGCCCCATTTTTTATAATTGATCCAGAGCTTTCAGGAGGCATATACAGGTATATGCTAGCATTAGATGCCAGAATAGAAGGCATTAAAGTAGTCAAAGGGGGGTGCAGGATGTTTGTTCAAAACGTATTCTTCTCTTAGACAACATACTTTCTACTTTCACCTAACCAAATCTTAGTATTCACTAAATTATGGACATTTTCCAGCCATATATGATCAGTTTCAAAAGTATCCCAAGATAGCACCATTTTGCATCTAAGCAACCTTACCTTAGCAAAAATTTCTCAAAGGGGAGGGGGATACCCCCTCCCCTTAGGCCCCTCCCCCAGGACGGCATCTTTATTTAGTGACGAAGGAAGGATCCCAACGGCTGTATGTAAAAGCAGGGCGCACAAAAATGGTGCGATTTACGCGCCACCATTCAGTTGGAAAAAATATCCATCCAGTCGGAATTTGGGACCTTCACACCCCCCCAAACATATGACCCTAGCTACGGCCCTGGCTAGGAGTACCTAAGTTGGGGAAATTGGAACTGTCTTGGGATGATAAGAAAGGGAGCGGACTCTTCTATAGAAACCCAAATGTTCTAAAATTTCTCAGTAAGTACCAATTACTTCAATATTTCTTCAACAAAACCCACATTTTTCGGCGCGCTTCGCGCTTCCCAAATTTTGAGTTCCGCATCGATCATTCCTTTGGGCATTCCGTTGCTTCTGGCCGGGGTTTTGGGTTGCAGAACCCGTTTGGCATATCCTTTTACCACCCCTTGTTGAGTCTGCATGCAGGTATTACCATCGTAAATCATTTTTCTGCAAGATTTTGGCGCTTCGCGTTCATTTATCACAATCGAAGTTGTATCACCAATGCACATCATAAGCCCCACAATTTCAGTGAATTATTCTAGCCAACGCTACGTCAGTAGTGAAGGCTCGTAGTTAGATGTCGGACATCAAGGGGATTTCATGTGGCATTCTAATACCTTGAATAACATTCGTATCGAGATGGGTATATGGCTTGAAACTAAATTGACTAGTACCATAAATTCACTCAAAAATTTACTCTTTCTCTTCATGCAAAATTTCGTTCAAAGTGAAATACAATAACGACCATCTCAGTTGTGAACTGTGAAGAGCTTGGTGTGTTCTGCCTTTCAAATTCCTGCTGAAGCTCCATGCTAGTGTTCCCATTTTGTTAATTTCTCGGACATTCGGGGAATTTCACTACGGATCCTATCCAAAATTATGCTGGACCACACCAAGCCTGCCATATGACAGTTATGACAGTACCTGCTTTGGTCCCCTCTATGTTCGCAAAGTACTCAAGTCATCACTTGCTCTTGCGGAGCTGAAGAACTATCATCGTAATCATGATCATAGCAGTATTCCCTTCACTGGTGGCGACCTTCCACGTCTCTGCATTGCAAAAGGAGGCAAAATTCCCACCAGAGGAGCGAAATTTTCTCGCGCTTCGCACGCATGTGCTCACTTTAAGCTATCTTTGGTAGGCTCAAGGTATGACCCCCTGTGGTTTCCGCAAACTATTATCATATGGCGTCACCACTGACTACAAACGTATAATCTTCTTTAGTTCCCCGTATACGGTGCCGGTGCCCCCCTATCAGAATTCTGGGATACGGGCCTGACTGACAAGAGCTGCAGATAGGCCTAGCTGGCTGACTTGAGGCGAAAGGGGGTCTTTAAGGTAAATTACTTAAGTTAGATCCAAAAATATGCCAACCTGTCTCTTTGAGAGATTGGTTCTACAGAGCACATTCAAAGAATTTACTGATAGTCCTTGAATTATTATCTCAAAAGCCGTAAGTCAGAGCTCGCTTTAGGGGTGTTAATACAAATTTTATAACCTTTTGAAGGCTTTATTTTGACAAAATTGATCTCCTTTGTCAAATTAGTTGTACTTTTTATTTTTGCACTACACTGGCATTTTTCATATGATTTTGTAAATAACTTTTGTATAAATTCGAGTAACATATCCTCCTCTTTAGTTGGGTTGTTCATAATCGTAAAACTCTGTCCATTGACTGGAGAGCACTCTCACTGCCTTGCAATGAGCCTCCCGGATCATTAAAAGGTAAAACTGAAGGGATTGCTGCTCATTTCTTCTCGACTCTTGGGGCATTTTAAACTAACTTTCTTTGTTCAAATTGTCTTATATTGCGAGAGCTTCCGGGGGCTTCGCCCCCCTGGACCCCCAACAGGGCTCCGCCCCTGGACCCCGCCAGGGGCCCTAACGCGGGCCCCTGGACCCCACGCGATTATACTCGCGCTTCGCGCTCGTGGTGCACCTTCGGTGCACTTCGTCCGCCCCCACTTACAGCAATTTCTGGATCCGCCCTTGTGTGAAGGTCCAAAATTCCTACCGGCTGGATGTTTTTTTTTCAACTGAGCGGAGGCGTTTAAATTGCACTTTGTTATGCGCTCTGCGTTTTTTATACAGCAGTGGGGATCCTTCCTTTGTCACTACATATATGTGTCGTCCTGGGGGTGGGGTCTAAGGGGAGGGGGTGTCTACCTCCTCCTCCCCTTTGAGAAATTTTTGTTAATTAAGACTGCTTAGGTGCAAAACGGTGCTATCTTTGGGATATTTTTGGAGCTGATCGTACATGACTGGAAAATGTCCATAATTTAGTGAATTCTTATTTTTCCGACTGGCTGGATGTTTTTACTAACTGCAGTGGCGGCGTGTAAATTGTACCTTTTCTATTCACCCTGCGTTTGTATAGAGCAGTGGGGATCCTTCCTTTGTCTCTATAAAGGTGTCATCCGGGGGGGGGTCTAAGGGGAGGGGGCGTAGCCCTTCCCTTTGAGAAATTTTTGTTAATTTAAGGTTGTTTAGATGCAAAATGGGATATCTTTGGGATATTTTTGGAGCTGAACGTAGTATAGCAAAGGTATGAAGGATTAGCAAGGGCGTTTTCAGAATGCTTTGTAGTCGTAACTGTATTAACAATCACCATCTGCAGGCGCGGATCAAGAAATTTTGAGGGGGGCAAGATGGAAAATCTCATGTGCACCGAAGGTGCACCACGAGCGCGAAGCGCGAGTTCCTACGCGTGGTGTCCAGGGGCCAGCGATAGGGCTCCTGCGGGGTCCAGGGGGCGAAGCCCCCGGAAGCTCTCACAGTATTGCATTTTAAGAGCACAGAAATCGGCTCCAGCTCTTATGTCAGTGAGATGTCATACCTTTTCATGTTGCATGGAATTTGATGTGTATGGCTCTTTTTAAGTAGCTATATGTACCTGCAGAAGTTCCGGAGAATCTCAGTTACCTTATAACTTACACGCCAACATTATGAGCCCATGCAGGTAACTTGAAATGATTTTTTTCCATAATGAGTGTTTTATTTTCGTTATACGGTATTCAGGTATAGGACGTCAGGTGAAACAATTGTCCGCGAAAATTTGAATTTACATTTAAAACCATTGCTATTACAAACGGTGTCAATTCCCTTTATGTGTGTCTATCAATTAGAAGGTGGGTTGGATACTAAGTTTTCAGTTCTCATAAGAAGAGGAGGGTGAAAAAATGAATATCAGTTGCTTTACAATTCTGGCTTCTCCGAAATCACGTTTATGCACACGAATAATTGGCTTATGGTAGAACCCCACCGATGAGTAATGCGAATACTTTTGGGACCTTATTGATAGTAAAAGGAGCAATTCAAGGCTAAAACTGCGCAGATCAAGCAAAAATCAAGAAATATTGAGAAGACTTTGCAAAAATCGTGAAAGATTTCAAATGATTTTTGGTAAAAAGTGATAAAAATAAATCCATCACTCAATAAAAACGTACCTCTCTCCGTAAGCGTAAACAATTGTGCGCGAAGCGCGCCGAAAATTTCGGTATAGAGCCTCCCGGGAGCTCGATCTGCATTAATTGTACACTGAAAAGGGGACCAACAGGACTCTCACAACCTGACATCCATATGGGAGGAGAGATGATCTATCACCTTCTCTATGGATTTCTGAAGGGTATACCCTTCAGAACCCATGACCGATGGTGCCGGCGGGAGTTGGTGATTGGGGAACAGCAGATAACTGCTAAACCGTGCCTTTAATTTTAGGCAGTGGGATTTTGTATACGCTATATACAAGAGTGGGAGAGCCTTTTCTTGTTAGTACAATGAGAGTGCAATCCCAGGAAGGGGTTTACCCTCCCCTTTGAGGAATATTCGTTAATTTTAGGGAGCCTATATTCAAAATGGTGGTATCTTTGGGTCATTCTAAAGTGATTGTATGTTTAAAAGATGTCCACAATTTAGTGAATTCTAACTTTCGTTCGGGTGAAAAAGGGGAGTAAGAGACGGTTAATATATTGTCTTCAAACCTCCATAAGTCCCAGGAAAAATCATGGGCGTTGATCCATCTCCAAAGGGGGGGGGGGGACTTTACCACGTACATTTCTGAATCGCCGTCCTGGTAGAAGAAGCAGTTGTGGTAGCCAGAATTTGCGTCACGGGGAGGTAATAAGTTTTACGATCGTCGGCATGGGGGAGGGGTCAAGGGAAATTTTTCTAGAACTGAATGCCCTCAGATGCGATTTGGTGCAACGAAAGTGTAGGATTTTTAGGTTATTTTTCTTCTAAAAAATTTCGTTTTCCTAGGCATAATTGCAGTCTGTTCCATCATTTTTGAAAAAGTGAGGGGGACTTTTTGACGATGTCCCCCTTCCAAAAAAGTGAGAGGGACGCGTCTCCCCGTCCCCCCCCCCCCGCCCCATGATCCACGCCCATGGGAAAATTGTACACGCAATTAAAACTGCGTGGAGTCCACAGAACATTCTTGGACTATAATAAAATATTTCCTTTACATTTAAAAGGATATCCAAGGTTGACAGAGAACAGCTAGTATAGAGCATCCCGGGAGCTCTGAATTAGTTACAATATACAAAAGAGGGACCAACGGGATTCTCACTACCCGACATCCATATGGGAGGAGATATGATATATCACCTTGTCTTTTTAGGTATAGCAAGAGGGGTGGTGGACAGGCAAAATTCGTTTCAGAAAAGATTTTCGTCGTTATTGAACGTCGCGGTAAAATGTTTGGAAAATAAGCAACGGCAATTCCGTACTTTCAATCTTTCAAACCATGTGCTAGACTAGATTAGTCAAAGATTCCATAATGGTGAGAGCCCTACAGAGAAGGAGATGCACTTTTTTGAAAAATGTTTGGATTGGAATAATTTCCTGCGTCATATAGCTTTGTCAATGTTATATGAAATCGGGTGTAAACCCTGTCGAAGCGCGCCGAAATTTTGAATAAAATATTAGTCCATGACAAAACCTGCTTTCAGAACCTGCATCGGACACTGTCACTTTCCCACCAACCTATGCTATTCAGAAACAAATCTTCTGACTGAGAATTCTTAAACAGCACTTTTGCTCCTTTGTTCCCCCGTGAGTAGTTACCGAAAAGCTACTGATAATAAGGACAACTCTGACACAAGGCTTGACGCTAGCTGAGCGTGCGAAAATTTGGAATTTGTCAAGAATTTCCAAAACTTATGATAGTTTGAGAACAGTTTGTGAAAGAAAATGGTAAGAGCAAATAAACCAATCATTAAAAATACATCTCACCCTCCACAGAAATTTGTAGCTTAAACGACTTTTGGGACCATTTTAAAAATTTTCAAGAATCGATGGGGGAGGGGGACACACGTCACCCATTGCCCACTGTGCCGACGCCACTGTCTGTAGCTTAAAAGCCTTTTGAGTTCATTTTAAAACTTTTCAGTTTCGAAATCGAATAGGGTATGCACGCCGCTACTTTGCCTGCAACAGCTGGTGCCACTCTGCACAATAGCACGTCACCTGACAGCTTGTCTATTGTATTCACTCTGCAAGGTCTGTATGGCGAAAACTTTGCCTCTCAGTCCTCTAGATTACAAGAACCTCCACTCTTTAACACAAAATTGTTACTAATTTCAGTGCAGCTAGCAGGGCCACACTGCATATGTCACGATGATTACTTATTTAGATCTTAAGTCAAGGATCATTACTCAGCTATTCACCTGATTTCGAACATTGTAGCTCTCCTTCAGTCGCCAACCATCTAGCTATAGCTCCACCCAACCCCTACAGAAATATATACTTTGAATACGTCTTAGACACTTTTATTAATTTTCTGCTCTTAATTTTTGTTTCTCCTTTTCTTTTTTCTTTTTCTTCCCTTTTTCTCCTTTCCTTTTTTACGTGGCGAGGGGGGGGGGGCGGGCCCCCAGGCCCCCCTGGATCCGCGCCTGCACCATCTATACCGATAATGGCTTCGGCGAAGCGTTCGGTAAAATTTTTTTGAAAAGTGTTTAACGACAACAACGTACTTTCAACCTTCCACAGGGGGGGGGGGATGCAGTATGTTGTGTGACCGCTGGCCTGGGGGAGGGGTTCAAGGGGAGGGGGAAACCCCTCCCCTTTGAAATTTTTTGAAAAATTAGGTGTCCTTACATGCAATCTGGTGCCACATATGCTACCTTTTGAAGTAAAATTTGTGTTAAAAAATTTACGTATTTTTAGGAACTAAAAAAAAATAGGCATCAGTGAGGGGTGTATGGCCCAATGGGGTGTCCCCATCCCCTTTGAAAAATTTTGAAAAATTCGATGTCCTTACATACAATCTGGTGCCAAATATGCTACCTTCTGAAGTAAGTTTGTGTTAAAAAATTTACGTATTTTTAGGAACTTAAGAAAAAAAACATCGGAATCAGTGAGCGTGGGCATGGCCCTCCCCTCTGCGTACGCCACTGATTGAATGATCCCATATTGATGCGAGGCCCCTACAGATGTTTGGAGATGTATGTCTATTTTCGGAAAGTGTTGTGATCAGAACAGTTCTAATGGTCATGAGAAGGAGTGCAAACTGTGACACATGCGCGCGAAGCGCGCCGAAATTTTGTCATTTAATAAGATTTCCCTGAAGAAATCTACATTCAGAATCTGCATCAAGACACTAAACAATTGCCCAACAAACCTACATGTCACTCAAAAAGCCATTCAAATAGAGCCACGACACTACTCTCTTACGCAAATGTGAGGGGGACATTTGATATTGTGTCCCCCACCCATCGAAATGTGGGGGACTTGTCCCCCCGTTCCCCCCCCCCCCCAGGATTGACGCCCATGAATAGAATGTGCATACACTATCTTTAAACGGTACTGAATGTACAAGGGTACACAGACCAGAATTTCTTAAATATGACAATGTCTTTTTATTATATATGTGTATTATGTTATAAACCTAATGAATGAGAACACACCAAAAGTGCGCGCGAAGCGCGCCGAAAAAACGCGTATTTTGAAACCAACTTCATTGCTAATTATCCACTATTAAAATTTAATCAACTCTTCGGAGTGATAGGAGTTCTCACCGGCCCGGAATCTACCGGAACAAATACAATGTCCAATGAGTTTAGTACCGTGTAATAGATAGACCTTTACATGTTCTGTTCAATGACAGCCGCGAAAGCAAAGCTTCCGTTACCATAAGTAGTACACGGATTCTGCACGTGGCTTATGTCCAACGAAACGGTAGGCATGTTACATTGTGCATACAAGGGTTTAAGTAATATACTGGAAGCATATATTTACGTGGAATCAGGAAGCTGTCATTCGGAACTTGGGCCGGCGGTTTAACGGAAAGTTATGCTAATACCTAAGACCCACTAAAATTCCGAGGAGATTATCAATGATTAGCTACTTCATTCGGCTGATAATAATTTCTTTCTTTTATTCGTCGGCTTCAATTTGGTATCAAAATGTTCGCAACATCATATTCAGGTCTAGCAGTGGCGTAGGAACCGGGGGAGCCAAGGGGGTCATGCCCCCAATATGATTTGTGGGGGGCCAAATCGGTCTCAATAAAATCAGAAGCCCCGGCGAGCCCCAATATCGCGACAGTTTCGTTTTACCCGTTTTTGCTCGCAAGAAGACAATTTCTCTAATAAGAACGCAAAATTTTCTGAGCGCTACGCGCGCAGAAGAGCTACTCTACTTTCTTCAATAGTTCCATTCTACATCGCTAGATAGCGCAAGTCCTTTCCACCTTACCAAGTAACATGTAGGAAAAGTACACAGTTTATGTCGAGGTTGCAAATTTCATCCCATATTACAAACCCTAGTAACTGTTCTCTTGTGTGTGTCAAGCGGTACGGTCAGTTGGTGAGCGACTCACGGAGCAATATTTGGCTATTTCATCGAATAGGTAAGGTATTTCCGATACAATGCATATTATCTCCTATACGGTCTAGGACCCCTACAGATTTTCTTTTTTTTTTTTTTTTTTTTTTGTTCTCAGTAATGTTTACATATTTTTTTAGTGAAAACCTACCAATGTTCGCGCTTCGCTCGCTTTGCAATTTTTACAGCTTAGATTCCGGGGAAAACAGTTAATCAACGCCGGAACTATGCTTCTCTAGTATATACAAATTTTATACAATATATCCTGTTACAAGACGACTCGTCAGGGACACCAGATTGAATCCGTCGACGAGCGAATGGAAAGCTCCAGAGAATTAGAACCGCTACAACAACAATGTCGACTGTGTGCACTGGAAGTTTCTATTAAATTCCGGAGATTTCTCGATTGAAAGCCTAGCGTATAAAAGGCAGTTCAACAACTGTTGTAGAGAGAGATATCACTACTTCATCGAGACCAGACGCTGTCATACTGCTGTGTTATCATTGTCCGTTTGTTGAGAAGTTGGTGACCGAATCACCTGAAGCCAGCCACTGACACTGCACAATTGTGATAAATTGCCCTATGCCTTTTCTACACTGTGTATTGAGATCGTCATCATCCATCATCGCCTAGCCTTGTCATTATTCGCTCGTGGAACCAGTTCCTACGCTACAGCACGCTGCAGGTCTACTACTGTACCATCGTCGACGTGCATGCACTACCAACCCTTGGACCAGACCAGAATAGTATTAAGTAAAGGATTGTGAGTAAATCTAATTAATTATTGTAAATTTAAGTAAGATAAGGAGATCATAAATAATAGTTGAGTTGTTGAATTTTAATCTCGTTCTTCTGTGATCTTTCGCTGTTATTGGTTTGACTTGCGACCAAGCCGTAACAATGCCCCGAATGAAATGGTCTAGTACCCAGGTTTTCTTCAAATCCCACTTATACCCAACGGCATTGGGGCTGTCGGTGCTTCGGTTCGGTGGCCCCGGTCGGGCAAATCTTGGCTACACCAACTTAATAATAGTAAACTCTGGCTGTGGAAAATCTCCATTCCAATCAATTTACCGAAATCCATGGGTCTAACTCCACTCTGAATAATTTTGAATAAAGTCGGATAGATTGTGACAAACTTAATGTGTTTCAGAACAAATTCAAATCAACCTTGAAAAAATTTTCACAACATTTGCACATCTTGATGGCTGCTATCAAGCCTGGCAAGTGCCATTTCCGGCGATCTGGGATTTACTACTTGAAAATCTCAAATTTTCTCGGTTTGCTCCGTGCAAACCTATGGTGGCGCGCCGCTTAGATGATAAATGGGATTCAAACTTGCAATCCTCGGACCCCAAGTCTGGCCAGTTCAGCTACTCCGTCCTCACAGAAATGTGTTCTAGAATAAAATCAAATCAAGATTTACATTTTTTCACAAAAATTGCATATCTTGATGGCTGCTGTCAAGCCTGGCAAGTGCCAATTCCGGAGATCAGCTGGGATGTATTCAATCTCAAATTTTCTTGGTACGCTCCGCGCCAACCTATGGTGGCGCTCCGCTTAGATAGTAAACGGGAGTCCCCCCTCCCCCCCCCCCAAAAAAATAACTCCAGTCCTCCAGAGCCTCCCAAACAAAAAATCTTAGCTATACCACTGCTGCATGGTGTTGATGTTGTAGTTGTTTCCTTTTTCTTTGAATATTTTTACTTTGCTTAAATTAAAATTGGAAAAATCAAAATGAGCAAATATGATGTTCTGGTGTGGGAAGGGGGATCAAGGTCGAGAAATCGCATTTGGTCTGCCCTCCACATGTCAAACATCTTCCTACGCCGCTGTCTAGAATCCTCTCACAATTGGCTTAGTCAGGACAATGCTTTGAAGTGTAGGTTTAGGCTGCCACCATTTTAGGGGTAGGTGCTACCAATCGAAACGACTGTTTCATTGATATAAGTTTATGCATGGTCTGTCCCTTCCTAAAGAAAGAACGTCATGCAAATGGCTGCAGAGGCAGAAGTCTAACTTTTGTCACAACATTTCGAAAAGTTTTCGGAAGTTTCCTAAAATGACTGGTATAGAATTATGTTCATATTTTTACATAAACGCTGATCCTCTCATACGCGTCACCAAGTGTCCAAAGATGCAATATTTTTTTAATTTTCCAGCAACTGGCAATGCTATGGCAGTAGCGACAACCCCCCCCCCCCCCCACTCTTACTGTAAATGTAAAAGACAACAATTCCCTTTTGTATGAACTACCTAATCCAGTCCAATTAAATGGGCTCAAATCTCTCCCCAAAGATGTCAAATAGTTCGAGCGCCACCATTTTTTTATAGAAACGCCAAGAAAGATACAAGGGACAGATTACTGTGTGACTTGGCGGTGCAAAACTCACTTCAAAGCGATGTATCTCCTTCCGAATAACAACACCCTCGTGAAATATACGGAAAATGACTAGAATTCAATAGGAGTTTTTAGCCATCAGGCTACATAAGACTATATTTTTCACCGGGGAAAATGGCCTTTTCCCGGGGAACTTTGGCTAAACGAGCCTATTGAATTCTAGCGGCATGATATGCGGGATAAATGTTGGGTACCTTGAGCTAAAAGAATATTATCAATAACTTTTAAAGTGATTTTGAATTTACATTAATGAACCGCCTCGCAGGATCAAGCGGTCTCACGGGCCGCATACGGCCGGCGGTCCGGAGGTTCCCCACCCCACCCCACCCCAGCCTGGTCTGGTCCATCCCTTTACCGTATTTTCACCCAGGTCAAAAAATAAATCTAGGGGGATTACCGAAAGGGAATTTAGTAAATTGTATGGAGTAGATTGCACCTACCAGGAAAATGACGGTAATTTAGGGGGGGGGGGGGTGAGGGCGGATTATGCGAATCCATGATTTTTATTTCAAAATTCAAGTGTAAAACTATATGGAAGCGATTACTATATGTGGAATTTTCACTTCACCAAATTATTGAACTGAAAAAGAAATCACTTTACAACAGATCACTTTAACAAAACTGTCTTGTTTCAAAGAATCAGACTACAAGGTTATTAACACACTATGCCTGGTGTAGGGTACAAGGCAGTGCAGTATGAAAACTTCACAATATCAGTTCAAATTGGCCCACTGAGAAAAGTGATCTTGCCAAATTACTAGTATTTAGGCCAAGTCCATGATGGTTTAATCACTCAGATGCCTCGTTCAAGGCTTGTCCAGGCTGCAACAATATCACTGCGTTATTGGCCTAGGCCTGAAATACAAATCTCTTACAATACCACAAAAACTTCAAAAAGGGTTATGTAATGACAACCACATTCTCGGCTGCAGACCATGGCCCTACGGGACTGTGTTTCTCAGCCTAGGGAGGGCGGTGAGTTTTGCCCGACTCTAGAGTCTTGAGTAGGCCTATAGAATTTAACTGTCCAGTTTCCCGCCCGACTGAGACAAAATAAATGCCCGATTTAGTCAGGTCACTCAGGTGTCTGACATTTCGGGGCGACCGCCCTTAGGCCCCTCCCCCTGGCCCGCACGCGCAATTTTTTTCCCACGAGGTTATGGGCAAATCATGCCAATGGACCAATCAGCTTCTTGGAAATAGGCCACACCCCTAATTCCAAAATGACAGCTTTCCGACCCTCTTATTGTAATTCTGACACCGGATTATGAAAGAACAGGCCAAATAACCCCTGGCCACGTAACCTCATCCTAAATTTCTACCAAAACCATGATTTTGAAACAAATTTGAAAAATTTTGAAAATCAAATTTTCCCATAACGTCGTGGGAAAAAAATTAGGCGTCCCGCACGGCCATGCTGCCGACATTTTCAAAAAAAATCTTTGTAGGCCACTAACAGTCTCTGCATGTCATACCTATATACAACGAGAGCAAAGCCAACACAAAGTGCATGGTATCCTTTTTGACTGTGAAGAAGGCTATATATAAGTCCTAACAATTATAGGCCTGAGTTGGTTCCAGTTGTTTATTTCTGTGTCAGTTACTGCAGGGGTCGATAACATAAACTATGCATGCCGCTGAAATGGCTTGTTTTCGATAAACGCGGCTGGGATTAGGGAGCAAGATGTAGGAACGTTCCTATATCTTGTTCTATGGTTGTGATATGGTAGTCAGTGCTCTATGGCTGTGTGATACGGAAGTACGCAGAAACAACCTGCATGCTTGCAACGCTGTTTCGATAAACCAGGGAGTTGCCAGAGACAACTCCCTGGATAAACACAGCTGTCATACGTACACAGAACTCTGTGCTGTGTAGTTGGAAGTACGAAGGAACAGGCATCTGGGGGAAGCAGGAAAATTTTGTGTGCAATAAAAATACTGCATTTAAAGGGGCTTATTGAGTTGATAATCGATTATTTTGTGACGAGTTTGAAGGAAATCATCGCATGACAATGTTCTAATTAGCCTCATTACTCATGTATCTCTTCCTATATTTAACCGAAATATAATAGAGAAATGGACCATGGTTGAGAAAATTGTAGTTTTTGTGGGACCAATTGTTTGCATATAATTAATACCTAATAGGTAAAAAAGTGTTCTGGTCACGAATTTGTTACCCCCACCCCCCCCCCCCCCCTCCCCCCGGGGGCCCCCCCCCCACCCCCCCCCCCCTCCCCACCCCCCCCCCCCCCCCCCACACACACCCCCCACCACCCCCCCCCCCACCCCCCCCAACCCCCCCACACCCCCCACCCCCCACCCCCCCCAACCCCCCCCCCCCCCCACCCCACCCCCACCCCCCCCCCCCCCCCCCCCCCCCCACCCCCCCCCCCCCCCGTCCCCCCCCCTGGCCCCCTCCCCGCCCCCCACCCCCCCCCCCCCCGGCCCCCCCCCCCCCCCCCCCCCACCCCCCCCCCCCCCCCCCCCCCCCCCCCCCCACCCCCCCCCCCCCCCACCCCCCCCCCCCCCCACCCCCCCCCCCCCCCACCCCCCCCCCCCCCCACCCCCCCCCCCCCCCACCCCCCCCCCCCCCCACCCCCCCCCCCCCCCACCCCCCCCCCCCCCCACCCCCCCCCCCCCCCACCCCCCCCCCCCCCCACCCCCCCCCCCCCCCACCCCCCCCCCCCCCATTAAAAACCCCCCACCCCCCCGGTTTTGGGGGAAAACCCCCCCCAAAAATTGGATCAAATTCAAAATTTTTTTTTTATCATGCCTTTTTTTTTTTAAAAATTTTTCGGTTGGGGGCAGGATGGGTTTTATTTTTTAAAGGGGGGCCCCCGGGGGAATAGTTTGGGGAAAAAATTTTTAAAACCCTTTTTTGGGGAATTTGGGCGTTTTTTCCCGAGAAAATTTTAAAAAAAAATTTAGGGGGTTTGGGGAAAAAATTTTTTGATTAAAAATTTTTTGAAGGGGGGGTTTTTTTTTTTTTTTTAAAAAAGTTTTTGGGGGTTTTTCGTTTCCCTTTTGGGATTTTTCCCCAATTTTTTTTAAAAAAAGGGGGGCCCCAGGCCCCTTTAACCCCCCCCGGGGGAAATTTGGGGGAAAGAAAAACAAAAACCCAGGGGCCTTTTTTTGGCATTTTTAATTATTTAAATTTTAGCTAAAACCCAATTTTTTTAAAAAGGGAATTTTTTAAAGAAATTTATTTTTTCCCAAATTTCCCGGCCTAAAGGGGGGGGTTTTTAAATTTTTTGTTTTAAAATGTAAGGGCCCAAAAAACCCCCCCTTGGGGGTTTTTTTATTTTTTGGGGGAACGGTTTTTTAATAAAAAGGCCCCAAGGGGGCCCTGGGGTTTTTTTCCTTAAAAAATGTTTTGGGTTTTTTCCCTTTAAATCCACATTTTTTTTCCCTTCCCTTTTTTTTCAAGGCCCAAAGATAATTGGCCGATTTTTTGGGGGTTTTCCTTTTTTGGGGAAAGTTTCATAAAAACCAAAACCCCCGAAACCCCCCCAAAAATTTAAAACCGGGGTAATTTTAAAAAAAAGGAATAAAAATTTAAAAAAACCTTAATTTTGTTTGGGAAAAATTCCCCTTTTAAACCTTCTTTACTTTAAAAAAATTAAATCCCCCTAATTTTTTTAAATAAATTTTTTTTTTTTTTTTTTTTGAAATTTGGGGGAAAAAATTTTTTTAAAAAAATTAAAAAAAGTTAGAAATTTTTTCCCAAAAAAAAATGATTTGGGCCCTTTTTTTAAAAAAAACCCTGTTTTATTTAAAAAAAAAACCCTTTTTCCCCAAAAAATCCCCCCGGAAATTTGGACAAAGAAATTTTTTAAAAAATTTTGGTTATTTTTTTTAAAGAACCTTTTTGGGGGGGGGTTTGGGCCAAACTTTTTTAAAATTCTTTTAAAAAAAAATTTTTTAAATTTAAGGGCCCAAAATTTTTTAAAAAAAAAATCCTTAAAAAAATTTTGGTTTTTTTTTAAAAAAAATTTTAAAACCATTCACTTTTTTAAAGGGAAAACCCCTTTTCCCTTTTTTTGTCTTTTTTTTAAAATTTGGGTTTTCCCCTTTTTAATTTTTTTCCCCAATTTTTTGGGGCCAAAATAAATTTTAAAAAGAGAAAAACCCCGGGTGCGGATAGTTTGGGTTTTCTTTTAAAAATTTTTTACAAAAATTTTAAAACCCCCGGTTCCCGGAACTTTTGGGGGTTTAAAAAAATTTTCCCCCCCAAATTTTTTAAAAACAACCCCTTTAAACCTTTTTTTTCGGGGGGGGCTTAAAACCCAAAAAAAAATAGGGAAACCTAAAAAAGGGGAAAAAAATTTTTAAAGGTTTTTTAAACGTTAATCAAATTATTTTTTCATTTAAATTTAAAAACCCCCCGGGGGGGAACCCCAATTCTCCGGAAAAATATCCCAAAAAAAGGGTTAAATTTTAAAAAAAATGGTTTTTTCGACCCGCAAGAAACCCAAAAATTTGGGCCAAATTTTCCCGCAAAATTCCCCAAATCCCAAAAAAACCGTTAAAAAAGCCAAAAGGAAAAAAAACCACAGTCTTCCTTATACCCCAAAAGGATTTTGCCCCCCTTTAAAAGGGAAAAAGGGCCCCCCCCTTTCTGGGGAAAAAACCCCTTTTTTAAAATGTAAAATTTTTAAAAACCCAAATTTTAAAATTTTTTTGGGCTTTGGGCCCCTTAAAAAAACCCCGGGGAAAAAAACCCCTTCCCCAAAAATTTTAAGGGAAAACCCCCCTTTTTTGGCCCTTTCAAAATACGCCGTTTTTTAACTTAAATCCCAAAATAAAATTAAAAAAAAAAGCAAACAAAAAAAATTTTTTTGGGGGGAAATTTAAAGGGAAAATTTCCCCCCCCAAAAAAAAATTTTTTTTTTTTCGATTTAAAAAAATTTTTTTTAAAAAAATTGATAAAAAAATTTTTTCCCTTTTTTTTAAAACTTAAATTTTTTAATTTAAAAACCCTTGGGGGGCCCTTTTGAAACCCGGCCCGGGGGCCATTTTTTAAAAATTTTTTAAAACCTTTTTGGGGAAAAAACGGAAAGAAAAAGGGGGGGTTTTTGGGGGGGGCCCCCCGGGTTTTTTTTTTTTCCCCGGGGTTTTTAAAAACCCCCCCCCAATTTTTTTAACCCCCCCCCCAAAAAATTTTTTAAAATTTTTAAAAAATTTTAAAAAAAAAAAACAAATAATTTTTTTAAAATCCCAAAAAATTTTTAAAAAAAGGGAAAAATTTGGGTTAAATTTTAAAAAATTTTTTTTTGGGGGGGGGGGGTTTTCCGGTAAAAAATTTTTTTCCTTTTTCCCTTTTTAATAAAAATTTTAAAAAAGATTATCCCTTTTTCCCCCCCTTTTAAGTTTAAAAAGGAAAATCCTTTTTAACAGTTCTTTCACAGTGATTTAAAACCCTTTTCCTTTCACCTGGGTACGCCCTGTTTCCAAAAAATACTGCCTGTTAAAAAATTAAACTTTGTCAAATACCTCCTCATCATTCAATTCATTTACCCACCAAATAAAGCTACAACAAGTTCTATGCAAGCTACCATTTTTTTTTGGGGGGGGGGAAGTGGGTTGTATATTGAAAATTTTTCACAAAACATCGGGGGGGGGAAAATAGTTTGTTTACATTCAAAAGTTTCCCCGAAATTGCTAAATGACGAAATATTTTCAAAAAATTAATTCAGGCACTTAGGAAAAGGTTTTTACCTCCTCACTTTTTAGAGACTTTTAGAGATATTTCAGTATAATTTTTCAATTTTCGGTAAAATCGAGTTTTCAAGCCAAATACACGACCAACAAAAAAGTCATAACTCAGCAACGAATCCTCCATCTTTTTCAATTCAAACACTAAAATGTCCTTTTACAAGATTCTTATGAAAAATACCACAGATATGCATAATGACAAGGGCAGCGGCATAGCTACGGGGGGGGGGCCTGGGGCCTAGCCCCAGAATATCTTACGTTTCGCTTTTTCGTCGTTGTTCAGTCACCGCACCACGCACCACCTCACCTCACCCCCACCCACTCCCATATTTTTTTGTGTCCTAATAACATGTTGTAAAGAACTAAGAAAAAATAAATGTTTGAACGGACATAAACTTTGAATTATTTCCTTCAAAATAATAACTAAATAAAATGGTGTAAGATTAAGAAAAGTAAAAGTGTGAAAAAACATTTTACGCACCGTATAAAATCAACTTGTAACTTTAAAAATGCCTACTTTTGACGGAGTTAGGTATAAAAATCTGCTCTGTCGTTTAATTCCATATTAATTTCACTTTTCACTTTTGGACGATGAAACGAACGTCCGACGACAAACTCGGATGTGACATTGTCGGTTAGATCCTTTCTGCCTTTCGGATAGCTGTTGATTTCTGAAAACGGGCAAACCTACACTGAAGACGCATTCTTCACGAACTCCTATATGACGGTATCATACACAAAATATGCGTATACGGTAAGGTACTGCGTTCGACTAATTCTCTATCCTTAACTAGTATGTCGTGTGCTCTCTCCTTTCCCATGACAGGGTGCACTGTAGAAACGATGTTTCGAGAAGTCCTCTTTTTAGTACTTCTCACTGGCGTGACGGTCCGGACGGATTTGTTAAAAATTGGCAACAAGTTCCGGATCTCATGTTTTTCCCACAATGAATCCCTGCTTCTGCTTTGTTGCGGTTTAAATAGTTTGAAAGATTTACACTGTAGTATTATAAGTCTGACCAGTAATATACGATGACTTGAGTCACGTGACCAAATACCCACCATTTTGCATCTAGACAACCATTGAAAACCGTAAAATTTTTCAAGGGAGGGTACACCCTTAGACCCCTACAGCAGGACAGTGATCTATGTTCCTCCTTGCTATAGAAAATTAATATGTAACCTAGGTTTTTGAGACAATGGTATGATATATGGGATATGTTCACTGAGTTTGGACATGTAGCCCTACGGACAGGTGATAGACAAATGTAACATAGATACACTAGAAGGATGAAATATGGGAGAATTGCAGGCAAAATAAATGAAAAGGGATGCATAATTCAGTAGGATTCTGTATTATCTCAGCTCATATGATATCCACGGCCGTACACAGCGGGGCGGGCAATTACCCCCAGAAATTTTCAAAGTTACACCCGGTTTCCAAACTTGAGAAATAACAGAAATCGCAGTAAAATATAATAAATGCCGTGATTCGTAATAATAGAACGTTAACAATTTTCAAATAGTCTAGATTCAATATTTTCATGGCCATACTGAACACATCACCAATCATTTACAGCTCTATTAGAGTTATAAAGGGAAGGAGCGAGGGGAGAGAGTGGGGGGAGGTTGGAGGGTAGAGAGAGAGAGGAGGAGGGATGAGAATGAGGAGGGGGAGTAGGTAGGGGGGGGAGGGGTGGGTGGAGTAGGGGTATAGAGAGAGTGGTAGTAGAGGAAGTAGAAGGGGGGAAGGGTAGTAGAAGAGGGGGAAGAAGGGAAGGTAAGGGGAGGATGAAGGAGAGTTCGAGGGAGAGGGATGAGAGAGCCACAGAGGGGAGTAGAAGGGAGAAGTGGGGGGTTGTGAGGAGAGGGGAGATAGTTATGGAGAAGTAGAGGGAGAGTGTGGAGGTTCGAAGGGGGAAGGGAGGAAACACACGAGAGATGTATGAGATGGAGGGAGGGGAGGAGAGGTAAAGGAGGAGAGAAGAGAGAGTTAGTATCAGTTAGGGAGAGAGGAAGGGGGTGGGGTCAAAAGAAAAATAGTGGTAAGAGATAGTTATAGGAAAGAGTGGGGTAGATACCATAAAGGGGGTAGGGGTAATAGATTAGTTAGGGGTAGAGGGGGAGTAAGGGTTAGTATAGAGGAGAGAGAGGATGGGACAAACTGGGGAAGTTAAAGGTAAGGAGGGCGTAGAAGGGCAGGGGAGAGGAATGAGAAAGAGAGGGTGTAGAAGAGGTAGGGGGAGGGGATGGGGGGAGAGGAAGGGTAGGAAGAAGAGAGTAGGGGAGGGGGAAGAGGGGTAAAGGAGAGTAGGAGGAGGGTTAGTAGGGAGAGGTAAGTAAGGAAAGGGGAATGAGGAGATGGATTAGGAGAGGGTAGAGAGGGTGAGTAGATATAGGAAGTGAGAGGGAGAGCAAGAGAGGAGAGAGGGAGGGGGGAGTAAGGGGGGGAGGTAGAGGAGCGGTAAGGGAGGGGGAGAGGAAGGAGGATGAGGGATAGGAGGAAAGGGAGGGGAATGGAGGGTAGAGGAGGAGGAGTAACGGTAGGGGTGTAGGGATATGGATGAGGGAGTAGGAGAAAGGAGGGTTCGGAGAGGAAAAAAGGAGGAGTAGAGAGATGGGGGATGAAGGAGGAAGGTAGGAGGTAAGAGAAAGAGAGAGGTGTAAGGTAAGAGGATGAGAGTGGGGGGGGGTTAGTCAGGGGAGAGGTAAAAGAGGTAGGTTAATAGGGAATGGTAGAGGCGAGGGTAAGAAGGGGAGTAGGGGATGAAGGATGGAGTAGAGGAGGAAGGGGGGGACGGATGGGAGGTGAGGGGTAGGTAGGTAAGGTAGATGTGTACAGTAAGCGTCAGGATAGGAAGGTAGGTATGGAAGGGTAGAAGGGAGGAAGAGAAGGGAGGGTAAGGGAGGTAGAGGTAGAAGGGTGAAGGAGAGGAGGATAGAGGTAGAGAGGGGATATAGGGGGTCGAAAGAGAAGGAATTGGGGTTAAGTAGGAGAGAGGTGATGAGGAAGGGATAGGGGAGGGGAGGGGGGGTGGAGAGAGTTCTGAGAGAGAGGGGGAATAAAAGGAGGAGGGGAGGTTGAGGAAAGAGTTTTGAGAGTATGAAGGTAAGAGGAAAGAGTAAGGAGGGTAGGGGAGGAGGGTAAGAGGGGGTAAGAGTAGGTAGGAGGGGGAGTTTAGAGAGGAATTAGGGGGAGAGGAGGGGGAGTGGGAGGGAAGATAGTAGGAGGTAGTAATAGGGGGTTAGGGGGAGAGGAGTGAAGAAGAGAGTGAGGGGAGGGGGCAGAGAGAGGATGGGTAGAAAGGGGGTATGGAGGGAGAGGGGGAGGAGGGGAAGGGGAGGGAAGAGAGGAGGGAGGAGGTAGGGGTGTGGAAGGGAGAGTGGAGAGGAGGGGGTAATAGGAGGGGAAGGTAGGGAGGTTAAAGTGGGGGGTGAGAGAGGGATAGTAAAAAAGGAGAGGGAGTGAGGGGAAGAGTAGGGTAGAGGGAGGAGTAGGGTAGGAGGTAAGGTTTTTTTTTTTAAAGAAAAAGGGAGGGAAAGAGTAAGAGAGAGAGGGGGTAGGTGTAATGAGTAGAGGGAGATGTAGTATAGAGGGAGAGTAGAGTGTGAAGAGTAGAAATAGAAGTAATAGAAAAATGGGGATATAATTGAAGGTAGGATGTTAGAACGAGGAAGAGAGTTTAAGGAGGTAGGGAAAAGAGGGGGAAGAAGGGGGAGGTTAAGGGTAAGAGGGGGAGGGAAGGGGGAAGGGGCGATACGGAGAGGGGGGGAAGAGAGAGGGGGGGGAAGGTAGAGAGGGAAGTTAGTGTGTGAAGGGAGGTGTAAGGGAGGGGAAGGGGGAAAAGTAGTAGTTAGGAGGGGAGGGAGGGGTGGGGGAAGATGAGAGGGAAGTGGTAGGGTAGAAGTAGGTGAGGGAGGGTAGGAGAAAAGGGGGAGGGTAGCTTGGGGGGGAGGAGGGGGTAAAGGGAGAGGAGGGGGAGGGAAGAGTGAAGTAGGTAGGAGAAAGAGGAAAGGTAGTAAGAAGAATAGGGGGGTAGGAGAGGAAAATGTAGAAAAGAGTAGGGGGTATAGGTTAGGAAGGAGAGTAGGAGGAGAAGGAGTATGAGGAGGGAGAATGGAGGTGGGGCTTAGAGGGGGTAAGGAGAGAAGGGGGAGTAGGAGGGAGTAGGAAGGGGGGGGTAGAGAGGGGAAGGAAGGAGAAAGAGTAGGAAGGGATAGGAGAAGGTGTTGAAAGGGGGAAGGAGTAGGGGAAGTAGGGGAGAGGAGAGAAGGGGAGTTAGGAAGAGAGGGAAACAAAAGGAGAAAAAAGAGTAGGAAGAAGAAAGGTTAAGGGTAGTAGTAGAGGGGGGAGAGAAGAAGAATAAGAGGAGGGTGGACGAGGGAGAGAGTATGAGAGTAGGGTAGGTAGGGGAAGGGAAAGAGGTAAAGAGGTAGGAAGAGTTGAAGTAGGTAAGTAAGGAGGTAGAGAGAGGGAGAGGGGAAGGGAAGTAGGGAAGAGGTAAGAGGAGGGGGAGGGGAGAGTATAGAGAGAGGAGAGAGGGAGAAGGCGAGGTAGAGGTTAATTAGGAAGTAGGAGAAAGAGGGAGAGGGGAGAGGGGGGGAGAGAGGAGAGGGAGAGGGAGGTAGGAAGAGAGAAGGAGGAGGGGAGGGGTAGGAGAGGGGAAGTGGGAGGGGGGAAGGTAGAAGAAGAGAATAGGGGGGAGGGTAGGTAGGAAGGTGCTATAGTTTTTAGTAAGTAGAGGGGGGGAGGGGGAGGTAGGGAGGGGGGGGGTAGGGGGTATAGAAAGAGGTAGGAAGGGGGGGCAGGAGGAGAGGGAGAGAGGTTAGGAGGGTTTAAAAAGGGGAGGAAGGAGGGGAGATTAAGAGAATGGAGGAGGGGGGGAGGAAGAGGGGGATGAGGGGGGGGAGAGAAGGTGTAGAGGGATGGAGTAGTGAGTAAGGAGAGTAAGTAGGGAGGTAGAAAACGAGGGGAGAGGTGGTAGGAGAGAGTGATAGAGAGGGATGGGAGGAAGAGGAGTAGAGAGGGAAAGGGGGGAGAGTAAGGGGAGAGAGAAGGGGGTAAGCAACTTTAGCAGGGGGAATCGTGGGGAGGAGTAAAAGGGTAGTAGAAGAGAGGGAGGAAGGGAGTTGGAGAGGGAAGTGGGAGGATAGAGGGGGAGGAGTTAGAGAGGAGGTAGGGATGGGGAAAGGTAGGTCGTAAGATATTAGGGAGGTAGAAGTTTGAGGATTAAGATGGGAGGTAGTAGAGGAGAGGGAGAGGTAGGTAGTAGGGGTTATAGGTAGGAAGGAAGCGTATAGATGAGGGAGAGGGGGGGGAGAGAAGGAGAAGAGTATTAGGAGTTAGGGTAGGGGAGGAGCAAGTGAGAAGTGAAGGGAAAAGAGAAGGAGGAAAGTTGTTAGGGAGTAAGAAGAGGAAGAAGAAGGGGATTAGAGGAGAGATAGGGGTAGAGAGGGAGGAGGAGAGAGTGAGGAGGGTATAGTGGGACAGAAGGAGGTAAGGAAGAAGAGTAGGAAGAGAGGGAGGGAGAGAGGAGTGAGGTGTAAGAGAGGAGAGAGAGGGTAGGGAGGGGAGGGGGAGGGTAGGGGAAGAGTAGGAGGAAGGAAGGAGAAGTAGGGAGGGGTGAATAAGAGTGATGGGGAAAGAAGGGACGAGAAAGATGAGTGAAGAGAGGTTAGGAGGAAGCGAGAGAGGAGAAGGGTGAGGTGAGGGGGAGAGGGAGATAGTATTAACAGGGTTAGAGGGAAGCAGGTGATAGGTGAGAGGGGAACTTAAGGGAGGGAGGAGGGAGTAGGTTCGGGGAGAGTGAGAAGACTGGTAGGGAGTAGGAAGAGAAGAGGGAGAAGAAGGGAGGAGAGAGAGGAGGGTAGGTAGGGGAGGAGAAGAGGGAAAAGTAAGGTAGAGGAGGAGGGTGTAGACGAGAGAGGTAGAGAATAGGAGTTAGGGAAGTAGAAGGGGAGAAGGGGGTAGACGTAGGAAAGGGGAGGGAATGGTAGTTGTAGTAAGGAAGGAGGAGGGTAGGAGGGGGAGGAAGGGAGAAGGGGGGAAGGGGGTTTGGAGGGAGGGGAGGAGGATTATAGGTAGCGGATGAGGGAGAGAGAAGGGTAGAGGAGGGGGGAGAAGAGGGTAGGGGGTAGGGGGGGAAGGTAAGAGGGAGTAGAGAACAGGAGGGGGGTAGAAGGTAGAAGTTATATTAAAGTGGAAAGGGAGGAGGGAGAGAGAGGTGGAGGGTGAGTAAGAGGGAGGAGGGGGAAGGGGAGGTAAGAGTATTAGGGGAGGGGAGGGAGAGAGTGAGTAAGGGGTAGTAGGGGGGAGAGAGTAGGAGGATGGGTAAAGGGGGAGGGGGGAGAGGGGTAGGGGGGAGAGCAGGGAGGGAGGAGGGGAGGGTAGGAAGAGTAGTAGTAGAGAAGAGGGAAGGGTAAAGAGGAAATAGAAGGAGAGAAGAAGGTAGGTTAGTAAGTAGTGGTAAAAGGATTAGGTAGTGAGGAGATGGGGAAGATGGGGGAGAAGGAGAAAAGTAAAGGGGGAGGAGGTAGGAAAATGAGGGAAGAGTAGGGACTAGTACGAGGAGGAGGGTGGCAGGAAGAGGGGGCGATATTATTTTTTTTCCTTGTGTGTAGTCGTTAAGATGTGAGGAAAATAGACCGCAGTGTGGAGTGCGTGTGGTGAAGAGGTAAATGGGACAGTGAAGGGATGTTAAGGAGCAAGTAGGGAGATTAGGGGAGGGCGGTGAGAAGAGGGAACTGGGTGAGAAAGTAGTAGTGTGATTCTGACGTCTGTGATTGGTGTTAGATGAGATAGAGGTCGATTTTCAATTTGTTAGGTATTTATTATGTTAGAAGAGGGTTAGGAGGGTTAGGGTAGGTAGTATAGGGAGGGGAGATGTAAGGACGGGTGAGATTTGATGGTTTTGTAGGTTCACTGTAGTTCTTCGCTTTAGTGACTGACGTGTAATTGAGAGGGATTAGTGTGCTGGAAGTAAGGGAGTAAGAGGTATAAGGAGAGGTAGGGTCCGATGTGGGGGATGGGGGAGGGGGGGTAGGAGCAGGGGTAGGTATACTTTAGGGAGGAATGTGTGGGTGATGGAAAGTATACCTTTTCTTTTCAGAGTAGAGATGGATAGAGAGTACGGGTTCGTGGTGTGTAGTAATGATAAAGTGGTTAGAGGACAGGGTTAGAGTTAGGATGTTAACATATGGGTGTCTCCTAGGGTGAGATTTGTACGGGAGGAGAGAGTAGGGGTTCATGAGAGAAATCGAAAGTTTCCGATTGCGTCGGGGTGAGAGAGGGGTAGAGTAAGGAGAGGTAGGAGAAAGGGTCTGGGATAATGTATGAGGCATTGGTACACTTGACAGTTCGTGAAAGGAAGTTAGGACTGGGGGAAGTAAGAGATGGAGTAATTAGTGGGGGTTAAGTGAGGAGTTAGGGGGGTAGGAAGAGAGAGAGTCAGACAGGAAGAGGTAGTTGGGTAATTTGCCAGTGGGTGTGAATTGAGGAGGGATGTAGATTATGGGAATCGGGTAGGGAGTGGCAGGAGGAGGGGGGCGAGCTTTATTTATAGTTAGGGGAGGAGGGGCAGGGGGGGGGAAGGGATGTACTTCTAGGGGCTCCTTTTCTAAATTGCTCGCCTGCGCGCGATTATATCATAGCTGCAATGTTGCTGTTGTTGTTATAGTAACTTCAATCATCAATGCTTAAAACGTATTTAAAACGTACCAGTTTAGTCATAAAAACGTTTTTATAACCAATAACACTCCCTCCCTTTCCCTAAAAACCCGACCCCCACAACGAGGTCAAGGCTGAGATCATGCTTCACATCATAAATCCACACGCTCTCAAAATGACTTTTGTCGCACTGGAATATTCCCCCAACTACTTTTGCCCTCATACCTCTCAAACATTGCAACTTGGCTATCTACACATCCTCCTGAAATCGATTTTTCTCCAAGGGGGAGGGAGACACCCGTATCCCTTTAGTCCCTCCCCCAGGCCACAGATCAGTAATGGCCCACTTTTTGCCCTCCTAGCAAAAAAAGTGTGTATGTGCACCTTGTGTATTACCATTTTTCATGACCTGATTTTTTCCCTTATTTGAGAAATAGCACAGACACTGAGATTCGAATTTCAAGGCTGGGTAAATGCAGCTTAAGACACGTAGAAGTGCATTTCCGGCCATCTGGGAGGGTTTGTACAGCCAAAATTTTCTTGCACGCTCCGCGCCAACTGATGGTGGGCGCTTCGCTTATAATAGTCCTGACACGCCTGACCCTCGGCGGTGTCGGCCCCCCTAAAAATTTCATCCTAGCTACGCCCCTGGACAAGGGTAGGGGTAGTTAGAGAGGTTTCAAAGATCCAGACATAATCAGTTTTCCAAAAACTGCGTCATTTGGGACAAAACATACATTTTTGACCAAAAAATCCCCTGCCAAATCAAAAAATATAAGCCACAACAACCCCCTCTACCTTTTCCCTGTCCCAAAATGCCATTTAGACTAACCCTTACAAAACCTGGAGTGGCCCGCTGTTTACGTTTCACTGAGGCCCACAGTACAGTGTGTAAGTCATGTAAAGGTCATATAGGGTCAGTTGGGTGTAGTTCAAGTGTGGGCCGTTCAGCAAAGAGTAAAATGGGCCACATTTCCTCATCTTTTGATCCAATTTTCCTCTCAATTTGGTATCACATGAAAGAGAAAAGGAGCCAAATAATCTCCTGTACCATAAATTCAAATAATTGTGATCTGTATGGTTTTCTACGTTTTTCTATGAAAAACCGTATGAACGTCATCTACTTTTCATATTTGCATACATAAGAGATTAGTTGACAAAAATAAAATGTTTCATTCAAAGTCCCCACCTTTGCTTCTTTACATGATATATAGGTTCTTGCAGAGAATGTTCTTCTAAATTACAAAAAATTCATGAAAATATTCCTCCTTTTTTAAGCGAAGGGGGTGAAATGACAAAATTAAAGTGTTACGATTTCAAATGCTTCATTTAGAGTATTTCATGCTGATTTTGTGCCAGTAACGGTTAGAAATATCCCTGGCGAATGGAGATATTTACGAGCACAAGACTGCGTCCTTTATGGGATAGTTTTGCATAGGATAAAATTGCGATAATAAAAGCAAAATGTAACTGGATGTCGTAAGTCGTTGGAGAGTTTTTCTGAACTTTCAGAAGGATATGTGTTTCTGTTTAAGAAAGTTTCTCAGAGTGGCAGTTAAACTTACATAGTTTCTCTGACCCCGAATCAAATTTTCTGGTTCAGGAATATACGAGTCGCTCCCTAATTAGAAATAACAGGGCTGCAGTCTACACTCTAAAAAAACATCTCTATTCATTTGGGCACGAACCGAATCTTGGTCAAAACTTGAACAGATTTGTTTCAAAATTCAGACTAGAAAGGTTCAAAAATGAAACGAATGACCCAATCTAGTCAAAGATTTGACAAGACTCGGTTCGTGCCTCTATTGATTTAGATTCTATCAATTTTGACTAGTACCACTTTAAGAGTGTAAATAGCGACTGCCCATGCTCTGACTGCCGAGCTATCGTCAATAGCAAGCTTAGGAAGGTTGGGGAGAACTATCTTGCACCCGTTATCGACTTCCCAGATTACCACCAGCGAGGCTTTTGGTACTAATAAAGAAACACTCTAACACACAATAGCTTACTTTCCACAGCCCTCGGACTTTACCAAATTTGATAACATACTGGAAAAATATTACAAAATAGAAAGTTTTCATACCAATTGCTCCATACCGCGTTACCTATAGTGTTTAAACCAAACTTTTTATCCCCAAATTCTTTAAGTTTTTCCATGATACAGACAAATTCACTTTGTGACTGTAAAGCCGATTGAAACATATATTTGCTCTATTTTAAATATAATTGCTGCCTTACTTTCCTATTCATGTTGAAATTCTAATACTTTCCTGTCACAATTTTACTACAAACAAGAAACGTTCCCTAACATCGAGAAATGATTGTTCCATAAAACACTCCGTATGGTATTTTTCAAAGTAAGTTTTGAACCACTGACACTTCCAGTATTAATTCTACTTTTTCCCACACCTACCCACACTTTCGAATAAAAGTATGAATGCATAAAGTTAAGAACATAACAAAACGAATAACCTTTTTGTTCCTTTCAACATGATGATGTGAATTTAGTTTTCGGTTCTCATGCAGTTTAGGACATCGCAGCCTCGCCTACGCGATTCACACATTTGGTCAACACATCATCATACATTTGTATGACGATACTCATGAAAAACCTTATGATCAGTTGGACTGCTTTCCAACAAAGTTGAACAACGGCCACATGTATGAAGGTGTGTTAAAACTTTCATCTGCATGTTTCATCTTCCAACAAGTTTTCAAGCAGTATTATGACAATGTTCATTTGACGAATGTATATGATCGGGTAGACGGGCCTTTAGCGATATTGTCTCGCATTTGTACTTTAAGATTGTCCTTGGTCTTCAGGTTGAAGCAGACCGACCTAATTCTATTGACATGACTCCATGACTTTTGTGGTGTAGACTTGTCAAGGCCGTCTGTTGTGGAAATCATTCAGGCAAATGTAAACACAAGAAAAGTTGCAGTTACTTCAAGTTATATTTCATCTTTGAAACGTTACGCTCGTTTAGAAACATTAGTGCATCATGCTGGCCTATTTTATCAGACATAGCTGTAGGTTGAAGATTACAGAGATGTGCTGGTAAAGGACAATGGTGCGACAAATTTTAATGACATTTATCCAGGGTGGTTCCAAGGGGCTAGAGCGGGAGGGTGTTTGAACCCTTCGGAAAGGCTGTCTTTCCCTCCCTTCAGGAACTTTTCTGTTTTCCCGAGAAACCTTAGCCGGGTTGATAAAGTATGTAATTTTTCGACGAAGACAATCGCTTCTGCAGTTTTAGCTGGTTTTTTAGTTTAAGGAAGGCAGGATTCCTTCGAAATAGGCCCCCTCCTAATTTAAATGTTCTTTATTCAAAAGCCCCAAATGTTCAGTTTCTCCAATGAAACGCATAATTTTCCAAATTTCTGAATTGAACCCCCTACTTTCATTTTTCTCAACAGGTCCCCAAAGTATCTACTGCGGGCTGCGACAATGTCGTCCTACCGGCTGTCGCCGGTTTTGGGCTGAGTCGGGTGCTGTCTCCTCTTAGGGCAGCTTTGACATGCTCTCTTCCGTTTGGGCAAAATTCAGCTGCACCATGGCGCAAGACTAAAGGGGCCCGGTGAAAAATCAATAAACAATACATCCCTTTTTGTATTAAATTCAAATCGGCAACTGGCTAAGTACTGATATTAAGTTTGTCAGTGATCTAAGCCACCATGTAGGGGGCATCTAGGATTTTAATATTGGGGTTCGCATCAGTCAAAGGCACGAGCGATCATCGAATATCCGCAATTAGTCCCCATATGGGGACTTTTTGACATTTCACATGAAATTTTTCAACAGTTACAATTATTCACAGCACTAAAAGCAGTATAGGATCCGGGGAGGGGCTGACTGGCGATAAATCCTCATTTGGGAAATGTGGGGCTAAAGTATGCTTCCTCCCTCCCACCTTTCAGGATGAAACCAATAATATGTCTACTTTGCCAATTTATAAATTTTATTCATACAATATCAAATTTTTAATAATGACTTAAAAGAATGCAAATGTGTATGCGCCAAAATTTTTTTGGTATTAATGACTCCTCAACATTCAAAAATTTCAAAAGGGGTGGGGGGGGGGGGGAGAACTGCCCAGCATTACAACAGCATTGTAACAGAGCATACACGGAAAGGAGTAAATAGTAGCATATGCATGTTGTCAAGTCAGGCAATGGGCGAAATCTAATTCATGTGCAGTGGGTAATTTAGATGAGTGAATCAAGATCCCATTATTCTCCGAACGATACTTTTTGAAATCAACACGATTTTAGATAGTTTAATTTCCTGGCATCTAGCAATCAATAAGTACGTTACACAAATAAAACTTTTTGAATGGAGTCCTCGCGTTTAATTATGTATGCGACCCCGTACGTAACAGTGCAAATTTTGGTAAGCTAGTAATGATCATGTGTCGGTCAAATGACCAAACAATTGGATGTCTGTCGACCCAGAAAAATTTTGAAGTTAGCACTTTGACATTATTGTAACAGAGGGACAATGAACAAAAATGAACACCCGTCTGGAAAGTCCTGTCTGCCAATCATCGCACCTCCACCTTAGCAACAGTCAGTGGCAGATCCAGGGGGGGAAGGTTAGGTTCAAACGCCCTCCCTGAGTTTTTAAAATAGCTTATTTTTGAATATTTTTTTATAATTTTCTTTACTGGGATGGTCATTACTCTTTCAAAGTCATCGTCAAACCCACCTTACAGTAAAACCTGGATCCGCCGCTCCCCGCCCCTTGAACGTGTACATCATAGTGGTTAAGCGGCGACACTGACAGGCCGTAGCCTTTTCGAAACCTCTATGGGCAGTGAGACGTAGCTCAGGCGGGAATACCAAGTGGCAATGCTTACAGCAGGGAGTTGTCAGGGAAGTTTTGTCTGACACTCCCTGCTTACAGATGATGACACCCGGGAGGACCTTCTTTTTCACTTGTGCATGGGTGCCATCCTAGAGGAGGTCGCTGAGGGGATGGGTCATGTAAGGCCTGCTTGTATCAAAATTGGCTATCGTTTGCAAAGCCTTGGACGATTATATCTTCACAAATTGTCATTATTGGTGATATTTTTGGCAGGGCGTAAGTCAAGAGGTGCTGTTCTAAAGAAGCGGATGACCTTTCTTCAGAAATTTTGTCCTTGGACGGCGGCTTTTGGAATGGAGAAATGGTGCTATCTGTGGTAAAAGCTTTGTAAGCTCAACTGATATATGTTTAGGAATCATTATTATATTTTTTCTATTTTGTTTCTGTATTGAAGGGGATGTTGCCTCAGGGGGAGACATGACAAACGTCGTACTCTTTAAAGAAATTTTCGTGTTCTAAGTTTTACTTGATCCTACTTTAGTAAAAGCTTTGGCTAATGACATAACCTGAATGTTACTTATTTACTGATATTTTCGGCTTGGCATAAGCATTCCACAAGGCTGTTATCTGGTTCGGGCGGGCTTCTCTTTAGCGCTCTTAGTACGCCACTGGGAAACTACCAGTGGTTTGCGCTAGCCGTATCGTTGGCCTGCAATATGTTCGGTCGAAACATCTCCAGATGGTGGTGGGTGGGGGGAGAAGTGAACACATTTAGACCTCATGTTGCATCTCAATATTATTTACTTTTAGGATTTCATGTTAAGAAACAAATTGTCATTTCCAAGAAGAAACTTAGTTGATTTGTAAAGGGAAAAGTGCAGTCACCCACCCCGATCTGAATGAGTTACCCGTCTCCTATTTCATGAATGGCTTTTTAAGGATCATGACACAGTGTTTCTCACTGAGTTGTGAAAATTCACGTACAGGGTAACTCCTTTGGTTACCTTGAATATGAATATTTCTATGTTCCATATCAAGGAAAGATACTGTCAAGTGAGATTTAGCTGTTATTTAAATAAGTTTGGCCGCCTCTAGCTTTGCTCTTTACATTAAAAATTTTCTCTAACAGCTCATTTGTTTAGCTACTAACTAAAGATAGTTAAAAGATAATCTCAACTACTTTCCCTTAGCCAGCGTATGTGGCCGGTGTACTCTAACGGTGTTATCCTTATTGAGTAATATGGTGCATTCTTCAGGAGGAGAAACCCGCATAAGAAGGTTCCATGGCGGGGTCGGGGACCTCGCCGGGAGTATGTTGGAAACAGAACCCTATGCTATAGTGCGATTTTCCAGTTTTTGGGGCCTCGAAATCATATTTGGACATTGAAATTTCCGCAGTTTGGTAATGTTTTGTCTCAAGTAGGCCCACTTTCATTGACGATTTGGAATCTCAGGGGGCGGTTACCCTCTGCGCCCGTTGTCCTACTGAACCTGCGATGATTTTACACTAATTTTGAATTAGTTGTAATGATTGGATGATAGTATCAGCACAGAACTGTGTTTCCAATAGAGGCTCACTTTGTGTCGGCGAAAAAGGGACCCGGCGTCACGACCGGCAGAAGGCTCGAGCTTAAAGGGGAAATATTGCGTTTGTTTCACAGAAATTGTAATATTGTAAATCAGTATTTTAGAGTGGTCGATAATTACAAAAAGCAGTAAACTTTGAAGAAACAAGTTCTCACAGAAGGAATTTGTTTACTTTTTGGCTCAAGAATAATTGCTGGCCAAAAACTCAAAAACCAAGTCAAATGATACACCTTTCCATACCTCTTGTAATGCATACTATTTTAGAGATAAAGCTGTTGCTGGGTTTATTTATAAAAAGGATGATTTTAATAGTGATTAAGTTATTTTCTTTGCGTGCCATGTTGGTGGCATTTTTAACGCAACATTGTGCTTTCAAACGATTCTCGGTTTCCCCATTCAAATTGGTGAAACAAAACAATCTGACATGTTTGCTATTTTCCTACTTCTTAAATCCAGGTAAGTTTTTCGGAGAAACTTTTCATGAACGGTACCCCTTGGAAACCTAAGATCGAAAGTTGTTACGACATTGGATGAAAGAGGAGTAAATTTTTGTGTATGACGAGTGTCTCATAGGGTGATTTTCTCACACTAGATAAGATGTTTTCATAATTTTCAGGTTCCTACTCACTTTAGAGTACTATGGCATTGTGAGCACCATTAAGTCCTGCCTGGCCAATTTACTTCGAAACCTTCATGATGTGTCAGCCCGACCCTTTAATTTCTATTTGACATATTGCTCAGAGTAATCAGCTACGAGCAAATCTGTGTACAGGAGGTTGATGAACCGTTAAAGCTCACATCAATCCTCTCTAAGGTGGTGTTAAGAAATTTTACTTTAAGAGAGGATGTTCCTTGTATTGTGTTATACCTTTTCAGTGTTCTCCAGATGTAAAACTTCGTTGGTTTTAGTGCCGACCTTCTTCCAGAATTATCCCATACACTCCTACCGTACCAAGATAAAGTTATTGGATTCAACTTGCATTTTTGCCTCCTTCATGAACAACCATTACCATTTATTCTTTGATTGTTTTTATGTTCAGCGTAATTTGGCGCTTTCTACAAAATGATTGACAGGCGGGCAGCCTGATGTAAACGTAATCTTTTAACCCAAGATTGCTTTATTCGGAGTGACTTTGGCTCGGGTCTTGATTTAATTCCTTATCCTAGTTTAAAAATTATATTTTCTGTTAGCAAAGGGCAAAATATTTGTCCCTTCAGTGGCCGGTTTGTCAAACTTATATGGTGGAATTATTTCAGAATTGGGGAGCATATTTTTATTGGAAGATGGATTTTGATGTTTGTGGAGCGATATTGGCTCCTTGCTAAGGCTTTTTTGTTAAGTACTTCTTTTGTTTGTATTCCTCTCTTTAACCAAATGAGCAAAAAAGCTAATGTGTTTTTGATATCGTGATATTACTTTGTGTTATTGTTTTATAGAGTTGCAGAGAAAAAGTTCAAATAAAAGAAAAAAACAATAAAAAAAAAAAAGATCAGCAAGATGGAGACTTTCGAGTATTTGGCAATCATGACAAGCACCAAAAATATATAACGCACCTTAACGACCTTGCTACAAAAAGAATCTGAGTTGTGGCACCAATATAGATTGGGGATAGACCCTGTTTATATTGAACTCCGAAGCTTTTATTTAAAACTGACTGACTACCTGACTGCTTCAATGGTAGTTTACACATTTGCTATTTAATAACGGCTGTAACCATAGGAGGGGTTTGATGTCTGAATGTGGGGGCGACGGGCAGACTGCCACGGCGCCGAGGGTGCACGATGGCTCCCTTCTAAAGGTTTTTGGGGGGGGGGGGGGGGGGGGGGGTGTTTTGTTTTTCCAGGGCAAAATAGGAGAATCTAGTGCTCAAAGTGAGTACGTAGCGAGAGCACTGAAAATTTGCCTTTTTTAGACTTTGTAGTGACCGATAGTAAGAAAAGCTAGAAAATGAGGCACTTTCCTGTCTTCTTTCTAAGCTCGCTTTCTCATATTACGGTACCGGAATGGCACTTTTCGTGCCTTACAACTTGCATCTAAACAATCTTCAAGAAGTTGGTAATTTAAACAGGTCCGATGTGATAAAAATTTGCTTTCAAAGTTTCTAGCAAGGGCAACATGCCCCATCGCTGGGTAAGGCCTGGAGCATTGGTGGTTGCAATGATAATGGAAGAGATTAATATCCGAATCCCAAACACTCTTAAAGCGGGTGCGCGCAAAGCGAGCCGGAAGAAACTCTGCGTTGTTCGAGACATTTTATTGTATCCTTTATTGCTTTTTATTTTTAAATGCATTATTATTCATTACATAAAAAACAAATTCTACTTTCCCCAGGTCCTGTTCTTTCGCATAGCAGGATATTCACAGGCGCGGATCCAGACATTCGCAAAGGGGGGGGAGCCCCCTTGGATATCTCCTAATTAACTTATGCTAATTTTCGCGTATTTGATATTTATGATGTGGCGAAAAAGGGGAGGGGGCTGGGGCCGGACAGCCCCCCCCTTTGATCCGCGCCTGAACCTATTTCCTGCTCTATGGTTTCTTGCTTGCATGATTCACTTTTGTCGATGGTCTCCATCAATTTTCATACTGTGAACAAATAAGGTAGTGTCGATTTCAAGTTATAGAGTCTTGATACTTTCAAAAAGCCAATGGGAAAGGTGTTTCTGGTAGTTTTACATGAACATGCATGGCCATTTGCATCTGCAGTTTAGTGCCAGGGCATAATTTTCCATTGAGACTGCATCTTGGGAAGTTAGTGGCCGGCAAGCCTTTGTTTGACCGCGACGCCGTCCCCCTATGCGGTGCCGTGTCCCTTTATCAGCATTCCTGGCTATGGCCTGCCTGGAGAGGACCGAGTGATACCCCAAATTTTGGCTCATATAAAGTATGATAGGCTCTGCAGCGTCTTGAGAGAGCAAAGAAAAGCGTTTGAGAGCTTAAAATCTAATTAAACTCTCATAAAAGATGAGTAAAAAGTATGGTGAGCCTAGTTGCAGCCATGACCGACCACGAATAAGATGGATGCTAGCCCACAAAAACGTTTATAAATAGCTTCATTCGTGTTAAGCAGTGACATGGAAACCATCCCTGTCATTATCACACTCATGGCCCTTCTGGCCCACATTTACTACTTATCACAAATTTGACATTGACTTCGCTCGTCCGTCATAGAGGCGTATGAGGCGGGGGCTGGGTGGGGTGGGACTGGGATGGTGGGGTGGTGGGGGGGGGGGGGGGCTGGGGGCTGCATCCGCCCAACCAACAATATTTGTGAACATCGGCAAATGCTGAAATTTTTCGGGCAACCTACTCAAGAAAAATAATGCAATATATGATGTAGCTAAAAGGGTATTAATAGGAAGGGATTTAAAAAACTTCTTTGGTAATTAATATGAAGTTCTGATTTGGAATATCAACCTGCCAACACCTAATATATTTCGTATTAATTCATCATTGTTTTTTTTTAATGGTTTTGAACTTTTATGATATTCTCACTTGTGTATTTGAGGGCCATTGGGCTCACTGATGCTGTTTTTTTTTTTCTATCTAAAAAACGTCAAATTTTTTACCCAAATTTTACCTGAAAGGTAGCATATGTGCACCAGATTGCATGTAAGGACACCCAATTTTTTCAAAAATTAGACTCCTCCCCCATGCCGCGATGGACCGACGATCGCCAAATTAAAACATCAAGACGGTGTAACACGCAATTATTGTATGTAATTGGCATGCGGTGTGATTAAACGATGATGCCTTATTATATAACATTTACATGTCGAACGTGCGTGGGCGCGCGGAAAATTTGGTTATATTTTTCGGGCCAAAGTCATTCCAGCCCCCTCACCCAAATCAACTTGGGCTTCATACGCCTATGGGTCGTCGTCCTGCATGTTGTCTAAGAGGAAGAATACGTTTTCAACAACCTTCCTGGAGCCCCCATTTGGCTACTTACTGCTTCTATTCTGGCAACGGTTTTTTCCGCAAAAATACCTGCGTTGATCAACAAAACTGACTTTCTTGGACTATTAATGAAAAATTTCCTTTCCTTCGTTGTGCATTATGACAGGGCCTCTAAGGCTGCAACATTGACTGGTTAAGGCCTCCTGGAAGTTCTGGATCAATTATATAAAAATGGGGGCATCGCTGTAACGCTTTTTCCTGACATCCAAATGGTAATATAGATTATGCCGCAAAGCACTTTCCATCTATCGTATTTTTATAATTGTTGAACCAAAATCCAGACGAACAAGTTCCACATGGAGACATCGGCAAGAAGGGAGAAAATAGGTGCAGTAAGGTGTGTTATGACCTCCCTGATAGGTGTAGCAAAAGGTGTGAGGGACAAGCGCGTTTCAGCTTTTTCAGTCTTGTAAGGTGTGTTAGCCATCACACATCTATACCGTTAATGGCTTCGCGCGAAGCGCTTCGTGAAAGTTTTTCCAGTGAAAAATGTAACAACGGCACCAACCTTCACCTTCCCAATAATGCTACAAATTAATTGAAAAGGATCCCATATTGATCGGGGCCCCTATAAAGATGTTTTGAGATGTATATCTGTTTTTGAAAGTGTTTGTCTGGATGCAGAATAGTACTTGTATAATCACTTTTAATGGTCATACTGGAGTGCCACTGTGACGCATGCGCGCGAAGAGCGCCGAAATTTTTCATTGAATAAGATTTCCCTGACCGTACTCTGCTTCATAATCTGCATCGAGACACTTCAAACAACCTATCATGCCAGTCAAAAAAAGCGAGTCAAATAGAGCCACGACAACCTCTTTACGGATTGTGTAGTGCATAGTCGATTTAGGGGGGGGAGGGCCAAGGGGGCCCCGGCCCCCTTCCAAAAAAATTTTGAAGTTTTCTCAACTTTATAAAACAAAGGACAAGGCCCTTTTCAATGAAATTAGGCCTATGAGTTGTGTCGAGAGTGAAACTCAAATTGTTCGAGTTATTTCTACCTCAGAATAAGTGTTGTGTTATAACTCTGGCTACTGACTTTTCAACTGGTTAACATTTTTGGCCTTATACTGGCCTCATTAACTTTCTCTGGGCATTGCAGAGGAGTTACTCATGAGCGCTGTATTAATGGATTGCTAACTTCAGTCTATAACCAGCGCAGGCCACATCATTGGGACCACTGCTTCTACTTCAAGGGAATTCAGCAGAATCTTTAATATTTAGAGGAATGTTCTCGACAACACAGGCTTTTTAACTATAACTTGCTAGCAATATTTCCCTGGCAGTGTCTTATTTAAGCCTTGGTAATTTATTTTTAATGAAATATACGTGAATTTAGGGTAAAATTTAAAATTCCACTAAATTATGACATTTTCAGCGATATATGATCGTGTCAAAAATATACTAAGGCATCCCGCATTTGCATCTAACAATCTTAAATTTATCAAAAATTTCTCAAAGGGGAGGGGACACCCCTCCCTCAGACCCCTCACAGAAAAGCATCTTCACCCAACCAAATTAAAATTCACTGAATTATAGGGCGCTTTCCGCCATATAAGATCATTTCACAAAAATACACCACAGCGATCACCATTTTGCATCTGAAGAATCTTAATTAACAAAATTTTCTCAAGAGGAGGGGAAACCCTCCCCTTAGACCCTCCCCCAGAACGGCGATACTCATCACATGCTTTGCCCCCTGTCAAAATACCCTGGCACTGCCCCTCCGGGGACACACCCTATCTCCTTAGACCCCTCCCCTAGATCGGACTTTTATACAACCGCACTGTGACCTGGCCCCCCCCCCCCTTTTGCCATCCTGGATCCGCCCTGGTGTGTGTGTGTGTGTGGGGGGGATTTGATATTGTGTCCCGACCATCGAATGTGGGGAGAGGGGACGTGTCCCCACCGTCCCCCCATGATGACGCCCATGGCAGGGTGTTTAGATTAAGTCTGGCGTGCGTAATTTAAGTTATCATTATTCCTGCCCTACATCGGCCTGCTCCCGTAGTTCTGTGATCCACGAGTATATGAGTATTGACGTCAACCGAGTACTTGTAACACCTAAGGTGGTCAGACGCTGCTGTGGCATTCCATAAACAATACACAATTTGTTTCACAAGCGAGTCCACCCACAACCCTCTCGCAGTTCGAGGTCTGTCGGGCTTCTCCCCGGGTAAGTCAGTCTTTTTTTCCCTCCCAATTGAAAAGGCCTGCCATTTAGATCACAGAACCTGTTGCACAAATTACTACAAAATATGAGTCCGAATGTTGAGACTGAATATAAAATGCACGCGTGGCTAGCATTCAGACTGGTTATATGGAAACATTTTTATACAACCCGTGCTGCACTGGGGAGTGGTACGGTGGGAGTGGGATCAAACCCACCACACGCGATCAATCAATCCAAGGGTAGTCCCTAGGACCCAACTAACTAGTATAACGTTAGGCCCTAGTTAGGGCTTATCAAGCACATCTAGGCTACCTTCGTTCAGGTGGAAAAGGGTTGCAAAGCGCAAGGTGGTAAGTTTAAGAAAAGAGGACTGGAGCTTGTTGACCAGTGAAGTCACAAATTTTGAACAGATGGGGGGGTGTTTCCTGTTCAGGTCGTGTGAATTCAACAAAAATTTCCCCCAAAAAAGCGAGGTAGGACAAGGTCATAGAGTTACTGTAATCCTAACGTTAGGCTAAGGCGTTCCGCTACTATCGGTAAACTGCTCAGTGGCCACAGGCGTTCTCAGCACTTGTATAGGCTATACATGGAGGGGTGTGGAACCTCAGGCCCAGGTGAGGACATTTTATTCCGGCCTGCAAGGCAATTCTTACATGCAAAATACAGAATCCTTGAAAAGTAAATGAAAATTACTAGGCCCGCCTAATCTTTTTACCCACGTTGCCCCCCTTGCCCCCAGATTGGGAAAGATCTTATAATGGTGCCGTAGGGGAATTGGCCAAGAGAATTGCTTCATACCAATCCAGCCCACGTGAAGCGCCAACCATCGGGCTGGGCACGGAGCGTTACTGAGAAAATTTTTTGGCCAAAACCACCATTTTTAAGGCAGGTAGGCTAAGGCCTAATTGCCAGTTCCCAGACAAAATGTGGTTGGTGCCAACAAGTTTGCGCGGTTGCAAGTTGGTCACTTGTTAAATTTGCCTGGCTGGCAACTTTGAAATTCATATTTGTGCATGGGCATAAATCCCCCACGCAGGGCAAAAACTTCCAATCTGGCCCCACCATTTTATCCTGCTAGGCTAACATCATTTTCCGGATAATTTCACGTGAAAACGCTGGGGCCCAAAAAAAAAAAAAAAACACTAAATCAGTATATCTTACCGGGAGCTGCCTAAGGTTGTACGGTATTGCCAATTAAAATAATCGATATACTCAACCTGAAAAATATCGTTAATAATGTTTTTGCAGAATGGGTACGCACACTATACATAATGAAAAACCGAAGTATGGTAAGGTATTACGATGTTAACCCGCCCCTGACAACTTAAATTCCGCTCTTTACTACGTTTGGTAGTGAAAAATAAATCAAGATTTGTAAAGAAAATTTAAAAAAAAAAACTGTGGTGTTTGCAATTTACATTTGAGTAGTTGCAGTCGCGAAGCACTTTCCAATTATTTCTTTGGGAATATGTTCTTAAATAGCTTTTGGTGTTTACTTCAGCTCACCACGGACAATCAAATATCCCTTCCCATCTCGCTAAAAGCATTAGCCATGATCTATAAAAAAAATCTGTAGTAGGTCCTGTCCACCAGTGAAGAACAAAAATACAAAAATGTTTTCAAAATCTGTGATTACTTGGTTTCACCTGACCATAACAAACATTTTCAGAGCGAGTAGGCCCGAACATTAGCGTAATTTCCCACCCCTTACTAGCATGTGCTACGGCCGATTCCTTCCACTATCAAACAGCTTGTGTTTTTGAATATTTTCTTTCAAACAAAAATATGGGCTATTTTGATTAGCAAGTTGGTGTATAAGCAAAAAGTGTTCTTTTTGGACGTGACGTAAGGCCAGTGGCCTTCTCTGGTTATTCTTTGTCAATAAGAAGTACGTACCTATTTACCTAACTCCTCGTAAAATACCTCGCATGTATTTCACTATGCAATGCGGCAATCAAAACCGGCCTTGTTTATCTAGTCACTATATATCTAAATGCCGGCCGATATTTTTGATAAATCCACTATTCTTCGGTATTTACAACTCAACTAAACATAACCACTAAGTTACTAGCGAGTTCAATATTTAACCTTAGCTGATCCTTGTATTCAGACATTCCAATATCTATGAATGCAGTACTGCTCGTAGTGAAAATACAGGCACCGTGCATTCGCACTGCAGGTCTGCGACTCGCTAGCTGCCTTCAGCTTCTTGGCACTCTTGCACGTGTCGCGTACCTGGGATGTCTGAATTTTTCCCGAAACTTTCAAGTGCGCTATAAGAACTTTTACGCAGCTATTTTTGCAGGATCATCCCCATTCGCATGTGTCAGCGATCTGTGTTTTATGTATGGAAAATATATTATCGTCGAAACTACTCGCAAAATTCCGACCCACACAAACAAAATAATACACCCACAAAATATTTTGGAAAAACCCCTCGTATCAAAAGTATGCTGATCCAGTCCAAGGTCACAATACTCCTCTGTATGCTGCATAGTTTGTTTGTAATAGTCCCAAAACTGTATTGATTAGCGATCCATACTTCGTCAAGTGACTACTGAAAATCAGGATCTCAACATAGACACGTGTAGTTAATAATACACATTCCTGGTTGGGAAACTCGGCAAAACTACACTGTCTATGTTGAGATCCTGATTTTCAGTAGTCACTTGACGGAAGTTGATGCTAATAATACAGTTTGGACTCTTCCAAACAAACTATGCAGCATACATAGGAGTATTGTGACCTTTGACTGGATCAGCATACTTTGATACGAGGGGTTTTTCAACTATTTTGTGGGATGTATATTTTGTTTGTTTGGGCGGAATTTTGCGAGTAGTTTCGACTGTAATATTTTTCCATACATTAAAAAAAGATCGCTGACACTGCGATGGGGATGATCCTGCAAAAATAGCTGCGTAAAAGTTCTTATAGCTGCACTTGAAAGTTTCGGGAAAATTCAGACATCCCAGGTACCGGACACGTGCAAGAGTGCCAAGAAGCTGAAGCAGCTAGCGAGCTGCAGACCTGCAGTGGACTGCACGGTGCCTGTATTTTCACTACGAGCAGTACTGCATTCATAGATTATTGGAATGTCTGAATACAAGAGATCAGCTAGGTATAAATATTGACTGCTAGTAACTTAGTGGTTATAGTTGAGTGTAATACCGAAGAATAGTTGATATCAAAAATATCGGCCGGTATTTTAGATATATAGTGACTAGCTAAACAAGGCCGTTTTGATGCAGCATTGCATAGTGAACTACATGCGAGGTATTTTACGAGAGTTAGGTAAATAGGTACGTACTTCTTAGTGACAAACTGAATAACAGAGAAGGCCCCTGGCTTACGTACGTCCAAAAGGAACACTTTTTGCTTATCCCACAACTTGCTAATCAAAATATGCCATATTTTGTTTGAAAGAAAAATATTCAAAACACAAGCTGTTGATAGTGGAAGGAATCGGCGTAGCACATGCTAGTAAGGGGTGGGAATTACGCTAATGTTTGGGCCACTCGCTCTGAAAATGTTTGTATGGTCAGTGAAACCAGTAATCACAGATTTTGAAACTATTTTGTAGTTATACTGGGGCAGACCTACTACAGATTTTTTTTATAGATCATGGCTAATGCTTTAGCGAGATGGAGGGATATTTGATTGTCCGGTGTGATGCTGAAGTAACACCAAAAGCTATATAAGACATATTCCCAAAGAAATAATTGAAAGTTACTTCGCGACTGCAACTACTCAAATGTTAAATGCAAACACAGTTTTTTTTTTTAAATTTTTCTGTACAAATCTTGATTTATTTTTCACTACCAACGTAGTAAAATTCGGCATTTAAGTTGTCAGGGGCCGGGTACATCGTAATACCTTCCCATACTTCGTTTTTTCATATGTATAGTGTGCGTACCCATTCTGCAAAAACATTATTACCGATATTTTCAGGTTGGTATATCGATATTTTATATTGGCAATACCGCTACACCTTAGGCAGCTCCCTGCTAATATATACTGATAGTGTTTGCAGCAGTTTTACGTGAAATATCCGGAAAATGATGTTAGCCTAGCACGATAAATGGTGGGCCAGATTGGAAAGTTTGCCCTGCGTGGGGGATTTATGCCCATGCAAAAATATGAATTTCAAAGTTGCCAGCCAGGCAAATTTAACAAGTGACAACTGCAACCGCGCAAACTTGTTGGCACCAACCACATGTTGTCTGGGAACTGGCAATTAGGCCTTAGCCTACCTGCCTAAAAGGTGGTTTTGGCCAAAATTTTCTCAGTACGCTCCGTGCCACCGATGGTGGCGCTTCACTTGGGCTGGATGGTATGAGCAATTCTCTTGGCCAATTCCCCTACGCACCATTATAAGCTCTTTCCAATCTGGGTGCAAGGGGGGCAACGTGGGTAAAAAGATTAGGCCTGGCCTAGTATTTTCATTTACTTTTCAAGTGATTCTGTATTTGCATGTAAGAATTTCCTTGCAGGCCGGATAAAATGTTCTCCTGGGCCTGAGGTTCCCCACCCCTCATGTATAGCCTATACAGTGCTGAGAACGCCTGTGACACTGACAGTTACCGAGTAGCGAACGCCTAGCCTAACGTTAGGCTACAGTAACTCTATGACCTGTCCTACCCTAGCTTGGAAATTTTGTTGAATTGCACACGACCTGAACAGGAACACCATCTGTTCAAAAGTTGTGACTTCACTGGTCAACAAGCTCCAGTCCTCTTTTCTTCAACTTCCACCTGCGCTTGCAACCCTTTCCACCTGAACGAAGGTAGCCTAGATGTGCTTGTAAGCCCTAACTAGGGCCTAACGTTATACTGTTAGTTGGGCCTAGGACTACCCTTGGATTGATTGATCGCGTGTGGTGGGTTGATCCCACTCCCACCGTACCACTCCCAGGGCAGCAAGGTTGTATAAAATGTTCCAGATAACCAGTCTGAAGCTAGCACGGCGTTCATTTTATATTCAGTCTCACATTCGGACTCATATTTGTAGTATTTGTGCAACAGTTCTGTGATCTAAATGGCAGGCCTTTTCAAGTGGGAGGGAAAAAAAGCCGGACTACCCGGGGAAAAGCCCGCAGACCTCGAACTCGAGCGGGTTTTGGGTGGACTCGCTTGTGAAACAAATTCGTGTATGGACTGCACAGCAGCGTTCTGACACCTTAGGTGTTACAAGTACTCCTGTTTTGACGTAAATACTCTACTACTCTTGGTACAGAAATACGGGAGCAGCCGATGTAGGTGCAGGAATAATGATACTTAATTACGCCCGCCAAGACTCTAATCTAACACCCTGCCATGGGCGTCAATCCTGGGGGGACGGGGGGACACGTCCCCTCCTCCCCCACATTTCGATGGGTCGGGGACACAATATCAAATCCCCCCCACACACACACACACACCAGTGGCGGATCCAGGATTTGGCAAAAGGGGGGGGGGGCCAGGTCACAGTGGTTTGTATAAAAGTCCGATCTAGGGGAGGGGTCTAAGGAGATAGGGTGTCCCCGGGGGGGCAGTGCCAGGGTATTTTGACAGGGGGCAAAGCATGTGATGAGTAATCGCCGTGCTGGGGGAGGGGTCTAAGGGGAGGGGTTTCCCCTCCTCTTTGAGAAATTTTTGTTAATTTAAGGCTCTTCAGATGCAAAATGGTGATGTCTGTGGTGTATTTTTTGAACTGATCTTATATGGCTGGAAAGCGCTTATAATTCAGTGAATTTTAATTTTTGGTTGGGTGAAAGATGCTTTTCTGGGGAGGGGTCTGAGGGGAGGGGTGTCCCCTCCCCTTTGAGAAATTTTTGTAAATTTAAGATTGCTTAGATGCAAAATGGGGATGCCTTTAGTATATTTTTGAACTGATCATATATCGCTGGAAAATGTTCATAATTTAGTGAATTTTAAATTTTACCCTAAATTCACTGTATATTTCATTAAAATAAATTACAAGGCTTAAATAAGACACTGCAGGGTAATATTGCAGCAAGTTATAGTTAAAAGCCTGATGTTGTCGAGAACATTCCTCTAAATATTAAAGAATTCTGAATTCCCTTGAAAGTAGAAGCAGTGCTCCCAATGCTGTGGGCCTGGCCGGTAATAGACTGAAGTTAGCAATCCATTAATACAGCGCTCATGAGTAACTCCTTGCAATGCCCAGAGAAAGTTAATGAGGCCAGTATAAGCCAAAATGTTACCAGTTGAAAGTCAGTAGCAGAGTTATTAACACAACACTTATTTTCTGAGGTAGAAAATAATGAACAAGTTTGAGTTTCACTCTGACACATCTCATAGGCCTATTTCATTGAAATAGGGCCTTGTCCTTTGTTTTATAAAGTTGAAAAAACTTTCAAAATTTTTTGGAAGGGGGGCCGGGCCCCCTGGCCCCCCCCCCCCTAAATCCGCCTCTGCACACACACTCCGTAAAGAGGTGTCGTGGCTCTATTTGACTCGCTTTTTGACTGGCATGTATAGGTTTGTTGAAAGTGTCTCGATGCAGATTCTGAATGCAGAGTACGGTCAGGGAAATCTTATTCAATGAAAAATTTCGGCGCTCTTCGCGCGCATGCGTCACAGTTTGCACTCCATGTCATGACCATTAAAAGGTGATTATACAAGTTACTATTCTGATCCGACAACACTTTCCAAAAACAGATATACATCTCAAAACATCTTTATAGGGGCCCCGCATCAATATGGGATCCTTCAATTTAATTTGTAAGCATTATGTGGAAGGTTGAAGGTTGTTGCCGTTGTACATTTTTCACTGAAAACTTTCACCGAGCGCTTCGCGCGAAGCCATTAACGGTATAGATGGTGATTGCTAACACACCTACAAAGACTGAAAAAGCTGAAACGCGCTTGTCCTTCACACCTTTTGCTACACCTATCAGGGAGGTCTAACATCACCTTACTGCACCTATTTTCTCCCTTCTTGCCGATTCTCCATTGCTGGAAGCTGTTCGTCTGGATTTTTGTTCAAAATTAGTAAAAATACGATAGATGTAAAGTGCTTTGCGTCATAATCTATATTACCATTTGGATGTCAGGTAAAAAGCGTTACGCCGATGCCCCTATTTTATATAATTGATCCAGAACTTCCAGGAGGCCTTAAACAGTCATTTGCCAGCCTTAGATGCCCTTTCATAATGCACAACGAAGGAAAGGAAATTTTCATAATAGTCCAAGAAAGTTTCTGTTGACTCAACGCAGGTATTTTTGCGGAAAAACCGTTGCCAGAATAGAAGCAGTAAAGTAGCCAAAATGGGGGCTCCAGGAAGGTTGTTGAAAACGTATTCTTCTCTTAGACAACATGCATGGACGACGACCATAGGCGTATGAGCCCAAGTTGATTTGGGAGGGGGGCTGGAATGACTTGCCCGAAAAATATAACCCAAATTTTCCGCGCGCTCCACGCACGTTCGACATGTAAATGTATATATCATATAGGCATTCATCGTTTATCACACCGCATGCCAATTACATACAATAATTTGCCGTGTTACTACCTTCTTTATTGTTTTTAATTTTGGCCGATCGTCGGTCATCGCCGGCCTGGGGGAGGGTCTAATTTTTGAAAAATTGGGTGTCCTTACATGCAATCTGGTGCCACATATGCTACCTTTCAGGTAAAATTTGTGCTAAAAAATTTACGTATTTTAGATAGAAAAAAACCAGCATCAGTGAGCCCAATGGCCCCTCAAATACACCACTGATAATCATAATATAAGTTCAACCATTAAAAAAACACACTGATGAATTAATACGGAATATATAGGTGTTGCAGGTGATATTCAAATCAGAACTTCATATTAATTACCAAAGAAGTTTTTTAAACTATTAATACCCTTTAGCTACATCATCATATTGCATTATTTTTCTTTGAGTAGGTGCCCGAAAAATTCTCAGCATTTTGCCCGAATTTTCACAAATATTTTTGGTTGGGGGCTGCAGCCCCCAGCCCCCCCCCCCCCACCATCCCAGTCCCCACCCCACCCCAGCCCCCGCCTCCTACGCCTATGACGACGAGCTAAGTTCCAATGTCAAATTTGTGATAAAGTAGCTAAATGGGGCCAGAAGGCCATTGAGTGTGATAAATGCCAGGGCTGGTTCCATGTCACTTGCCTTAACACGAATGAAGCTATTTATAACGTTTTGTGGGCTAGCATCCATCTTATTCGTGGTCGGTCATGCTGTAACTATGGCTCACCATACTTTTTCTCATCTTTTATTGAGAGTTTATTAGATTTTAAGCTCTCAAACAGCTTTTCTTTGCTCTCTCAAGACTCTGCAGAGCATATCATACTTTATATGAGCCAAAATTTTGGGGTATCACTCGGTCCTCTTCCAGCAGGCCCATAGCCAGGAATGCTGATAAAGGGGACACCGGCACCGCATAGGGGGGACCGGCGCTCGCGGTCAAACAAAGGCTTTGCCGGCCACAACTTCCCAAGATGCAGTCTCCAATGAAAATTACTTCCCTGGCACTATAACTGCAGATGCAAATGGCCATGCATGTTCATGTAAAACTACCCAGAAAAACATTTCATTGGCTTTTTGAAGTATCATATACTCTATAACCTTCAAAATCGACACTACCTTATTTTTCACAGTAATGAAAATTGATGGAGACCATCGACAAAAGTGAATCATGCAAGCAAGAACCATAGAGCAGGAAATAGGTTCAGGCGCGGATCCAAGGGGGGGCTTTCCCGGCCCCAGCCCCCTCCCCTTTTTCGCCACATCATAAATATCAAATACGCGAAAATTAGCATAATGTTAATCTAGGAGAATATCCAAGGGGGCTCCCCCCCCCCTTTCGAATGTCTGGATCCGCGCCTGTATATCCTGCTATGGAAAGAACAGGCACCTGGGGAAAGTAGAATTTTTTTTATGTAATGAATAATACTGCATTTAAAAATAAAAAGCAATAAGGATACAACTAAATGTCTCCGAACAACGCAGTTTCTTCCGCTCGCTTTGCGCGCACCCGCTTTAATATTGTTTTGGGATTCGGGATATTAATCTCTTCCATTATCATTGCAACCACCAATGCTCCATGGCCGTACCCAGCGAATGGGGCAGGTTTCCCCTTGCTAGAAACTTTTAAAGCAAATTTTTATCACATCGACCTGTTTAAATTTACCAACTTCTTGAAGATTGTTTAGATGCAAGTTGTAAGGCACGAAAAGTGCCATTCCGGTACCGTAATATGAGACAGGAGCTTAGAAAAGAAGGACAGGGAAAGTGCCTCATTTTCTTAGCTTTTCTACTATTCGTGTCACTAAAAAGTCTAAAAAAGGCAAATTTTTCAGTGCTCTTCGCTCGTACTCACTTTGAGCACTAGATCTCCTATTTTGCCCCTGGACCCACGCCTTTAGAGGGAGCCATCCGTGCACCCTCGGCGCCGTTTGGCAGTCTGCCCCCGTTCGCCCCCACATTCAGACATCAAACCCCTCCTCTGGTTACAGCCGTTTATTAAAGTAGCAAATGTGTAAACTACCATTGAAGCAGTCAGTTAGTCAGTCAGTTTTAAAATAAAAGCTTCGGAGTTCAATATAAACAGGGGTCTCTCCCCCATCTATATTTGTGCCACAACTCAGATTCTTTTTTAGCCAAGGTCGTTAAGGTGCGTTATATATTTTGTGCTTGTCATGATTGCCAAATACTAGAAAGTCTCATCTTTCTGATCTTTTTTTTTTTTATTATTTTTTTCTTTTATTTGAACTTTTTCTCTGCAACTCTTAAAACAATACACAAAGTAATATCGATTATCAAACACATTAGCTTTTTTGCTCATTTGGTTATAAAGAGAGGAATTACAAACAAAATGAAGTACTTAATCAAAAAGCCTTAGCCAAGGAAGCCAATATCTCTCCCAAACATCAAAATCCATATTTACAATAAAAATATGCTCCCATATTCTGAAATAATTCACCATATAAGTTTGACAACCGGCCACTGAAGGGACAATATTTTGCCCTTTGCAACAGAAAATATAATTTTTAACTAGGATAAGAATTAAATTCAAGACCCGAGCAAAGTCACCTCCGAATAAAGCAATCTTGGGGTTTAAAAGATTTACGTTTACATCAGGCTGCCAGCCCTGTCAATAACATTTTGTAGAAAGCGCCAAATACGCTGAACATAAAAACAATCAAAGAATAAATGGTAAATGGTTTGTTCATGAAGGAGGCAAAAATTGCACAAGTTTGAATCCAATAACTTTATCTTGTACAGGTAGGAGTTTGTAGGGATAATTCTGTGAAGAAGTCGGCACTGAAACCAACGAAGTTTTACATCTGGAGAACACTGAAAAGGTATAACACAATACAAGGACCATTCCTCTCTTAAATTAAAATTTCTTAACACCACCTTAGATAGGATTTATGTGGATGCTTTAACGGTTCCATCAACCTCCTGTACACAGATTTGCTCGTTAGCTGATTACTTCTGAGCAATATGTCAAAATAGAAATTAAAGGGTCGGCTGACACCATCATGAAGGTTTCGAAGTAAATTTGGCCAGGAGGACTTAATGGTGCTCACAATGCCATAGTACTCTAAAAAGTGAGTAGGAACCTGAAAATTATGAACACATTTATCTAGTGTGAGAAAATCACCCCTATGAGACACTACGTCATACACAAAATTTACTCCTCTTTCAATCCAATGTCTGTAACAACTTTCTGATCTTAGGTTCCAATGTGTATGTTCCATGAAAAGTTTCTCCGAAAACTTACCTTGATTTCCAGAAGGTAGGAAATAGCATAACATTGTCAGATTGTTTTGTTTCACAATTTGAATGGGGAAACCCGTAGACTCGTTTGAAAGCAAATGTTGCGTTTAAAATGCACCAACATGGCACGCAAAGAAAATACCTTAATCACTATTAAATCATTCCTTTTTATCAATAAACTCCAGCAACAGCTTTATCTCCTCAAAATATTATGCATTACAAGAGTTATGGAAGTTGTATCATTTGAACTTGTTGAAGTTTTGGCCAGCAATTATTCTTGAGCAAAAAGTAAACAAATTTCCTTCTGTGAGAACCTTGTTTCTTCAACGGGTACTGCTTTTTGTAATTATCGACCACTCTACAATACTGATTTTACAAATATTACAATTTTCTGTGAAACAAACGCAATATTTCCCTTTAAGCTTCGAGCCTTCTGCCGGTCGTTTGACGCCGGGTCCCTTTTTCGCCGACACAAAGTGAGCCCTCTTCTTGTTAAACACAGTTTCTGTGCCTGATACTCTCATCCAATCATTAACTAAATTCAAATTAGTGTAAATCATCAGCAGGTTCGTAGCCCACGGGGCGCAGAGGGTAACCGCCCCCTGAGATTTCCAAATCGTTAATGAAAGTTGGCCTACTTGAGAAAAACATACCAAACTGCGGAAAATTTCACTGTCCAAATTATGATTTCGAGGCCCCAAAAACCTGGAAAATCGCATATAGCATAAGGGTTCCTGTTTTCCAACATACTCCCGGCGAGGTCCCCCGACCCCGCCATGGATACCTTCTTCTGCGGGTTTCTCCTCCTGAAGAATGCACCATCTTCCTCCAATAAGATACACCGTTAGAGTACACCGGCATATACGCTGGCTAAAGGGAAAGTAGTCTATGATTATCTTTAACTATCTTTAGTTAGTAGCTAAACTAAATGAGCTGTTAGAGAAAATTTTAATTTAAAGAGCACAAGCAGTCGCGGCAAACTTATTTTAAAATAACAGCTAAATCTCACTTGAAGTATCTTTCTTGATATGTTAACATATAAATATTTCATATTCAAGGTAACCAAAGGAGTTACCCTGTACGTGAATTTCACAACTCAGTGAGAAACATCTGTGTCATGATCCTAAAAAGCCATTCATGAAATAGGATACCCGGGTAACTCATTCAGATCGGGGTGACTGCACTTTCCCTTAAAATCAAATCTAAGTTTTCTTCTTGAAATGAAATTTGTTTCTTAAGCATGAAATCTAAAAGTAAATAATATTTAGATGCAACATTGAGGTCTAAAATGTGTCACTTCTCCCCCCCCCCCCCCCCATCTGGGAGATGTTTCGACCGAACATTTTCTTGCAGGCCAACGCTACGGCTAGGCGCAAACCAATGGTAGTTTCCCCAGTGGCGTACTAAGAGCGCTAAAGAGAAGCCCGCCCGAACCAGATAACAGCCTTGTAGGAATGCTATGCCAAGCCGAAAATATCAGTAAATAAGTAACATTTCAGGTTATGTCATTAGTCCAAAGCTTTACTAAAGTTAGATCAAGTAAAACTTAGAACACGAAAAATTTCTTAAAGAGTAGACGTGTCATTTCCCCCCTGAGGCAACATCCCCTTCAATTACACGCAACCAAAATAGAAAAAATACTAAATAATGATTCCTAAACATATAATCAATTTGATGCTTTACAAAGCTTTACCACAGATAGCACCATTCTCCATCCAAGCCGCCGTCCAAGGACAAAAATTTCTCGAAGAAAGTGTCATCCTCTTCTCTTAGACAGCACCTCTTGACTTACGCCCTGCCAAAAATATCACCAAATAATGACAATTTGTGAAGATATAATCGTCCAAGGCTTTGCAAACGATAGCACAATTTTGCATACAAGCCAGGCCTTACATGTACCCATCCCCTCAGCGCCCTCCTCTAGGATGGCACCCATGCACAAGTGAAAAAGGAAGGTCCTCCCGGGTGTCATCTATCTGTAAGCAGGGAGTTGTCAGACAACTCCCTGACAACTCCCTGCTGTAAGCATGCCACTTGGTATTCCGCTGAGCTACCGTCATCAACTGCCCCTAGAGGTTTCGAAAAGGCTACGGCCCTGATCAGTGTCGCCGCTTAACCACTATGATGTACACTGTTCAGGGGCGGATCCAGGTTTTACTGTAAGGTGGGGTTTTGACGATGACTTTTGAAAGAGTAATGACCATCCCAGTAAGAAAATTATAAAAAAATATTCAAAAATAAGCTATTTTAAAAACTCAGGGGAGGGGTTTGAACCCCTAATCCTCCCCCCCCTGGATCTGCCACTGACTGTTGCAAGGTTGGAGTGCTGACTGATTTGCAGTACAGGACTTTCCATGACGGGTGTCATTTTTGTCATTTTCCCTCTGTCTACAATAATGTGTCAAAGTGCTAACTTCAAAATTTTTCTGGGTCGACAGCCACATCCAAATTGTTTTGGTCATCTTGACCGACACATGATCATTACTAGCTTACCAAAATTGCACTGTTACGTACGGGTCGCACTACATAATAACGCGAGACTCCATTCAAAAAGTTTATTTGTGTAACGTTACTTATTTTGATTGCTAGATGCCAGGAAATAACTATCTAAAATCGTGTTTGATTTCAAAATTATCTTTCGGAGAATACCTGGGCTTGATTCACTCATCTAATTACCCACTGAAATGAATTTAGATTTCGCCCATTGCCCCTGACTTTTGACAACCTAGCTATATGCTACTATTTACTCCTTCCGTGTATGCTCTGTTACAATGCTGTTGTAATGCTGGGCAGTTTCTCCCCCCCCCCCCCCCTTTGGAAATTTTTGGAATGTTTGAGAGTCATTAAATACAATTTGGCGCTATACATTTTGCATTCTTTTAAGTTCATTTATTAAAAATTTGATATTGTATTGAATAAAATTTGATAAATTTGGCAAAGTAGACATATTATTGGTTTCATCCTTGAAAGGTGGGAGGGAGGAAGCATACTTTAGCCCCACATTTCAAATGGAGGGATTTAGCCAGTCAGCCCCCTCCCCCGGCTTCCTATACTGCCTTTTATTGTCTGTGATTAATTGTAACTGTTGAAAAATTTCATGTGAAATGTTCAAAAAGTCCCCATATGGGGGACTAATTGCTACTTCGATGATCGCTCGTGCCTTGGCACTGAATGGAACCCCAATATTAAAATCCTAGATGCCCCCCTACATGGGGGCTTAGATCACTGACCTAACTTAATATCAGTACTAGCCAGTTGCCGATTTGCAATTTAATTCAAAAGGGGATGTATTGTTTATTGATTCTTTTCACCGGGCCCCTTTAGTCTTGCGCCATGGTGCAGCTGAATTTGCCCAACGGAGAGAGCATGTCAAGCTGCCCGAAGGAGGAGACAGCAACCCGACTCAGCCCAAACCGGCGACAGCCGGTAGGACGACATTGTCGCAGCCCGCACGTAGATACTTTTGGGCGACCTGTTGAGAAAAATGAAAGTATGGGGGGTTTCAATTCAGAAATTTGGAAAATTATGCTTTTCATTGGAGAAAATGAAAACATTTGGGCTTTTGAATAAAGAACATTTAAATTAGGAGGGGGCCTATTTCGAAGAATCTGCCTTTCCTTAAACTAAAACCAGCTAAACTGCAGAAGCGATTGGTCTTCGTCGAAAATTACATACTTTATCAAACCCGGTAAGGTTCCTCGGCGAAACAGAAAATTTCCCTGAAGGGAGGGAGACAGCCTTTCCCGAAGGGTTCAAACACCTCCCGCTCGCCCCTTGGAACCACCCTGGATAAATGTTCATTAAAATTTGTCGCACCATTGTCCTTTACCAGCACATCTCTGTAATCTTCAATCCTACAGCTATGTCTAGGATAAATATGGCATGCATGATGCACTAATGTTTTCTAATCCGAGCGTAACGTCAAGATGAAAATATAACTTGAAGTAACCTGCAACTTTCTTGTGTTTCATTTGCCTGAATGATTCCACAACAGACGGCCTTGACAAGTCTACATCACAAAAGTCATGATCATGTCAATAGCATTAGGTCGGTCTGCTTCAACCTGAAGACCAAGGACAATTCTTAAAGTACAAATGCGAGACAATATCGCTAAAGGCCCGTCTACACGATCATATACATTCGTCAATGAACATTGTCATACTAATGCTTGAAAACTTGTTGGGAAGATGAAACATGCAGATGAAAGTTTAAACACCTTCATACATGTTGGCCGTTGTTCAACTTTGTTGGGAAAGCAGTCCACATGATCATAAGTTTTTCCATGAGTATCGTCATACAAATGTATGATGATGTTTTGACCAAATGTGTGATCGCGTAGGCGAGGCTTGCGTGTCCTAACTGCATGAGAACGAAAATAAATATTATAGTCAGGTTCCTTATGTAATTTCGCCGGAATTTTTTGGAGAGTAGCAAACCTATAGATTTTTAAGAAGCTTAGGATCCACTAAGATAAAAAAGGGATGTTTCAGATTTTTTCAATAACACAGTTGCCATGGTAACCATGAATTTTGAATAAAATGTCATTTATCTAAATAAAATGAATAAAAAATTATTTAAAAATACAGAATAAACAATTGATGAATTAAACCTACTTAAATGTGAAACAATGGAGCTTATAATGTATTTTAAAACTTTGGTGTTATTTCTTGTTGCCATGGTAACGGAATTAATGCCGAAATAATGGATTTTTTTGCTTTAAAAAAGGGCAAACTGAAAACCTTACAACAAGTAAATGATTACCAAAAATGTTGTATAGCTGATATAAATGTAGTGTTATATAGAAAATTATGCATTTTAACCATTGGTTGCCATGGAAACAGTAAGTAACCTTGACCCTTCTTATGCTTTTCATGGAAAGTGTTGTTTAAATTCAGGTTCCTTGTGCATATAACTTGGCATTTGTGTGATGTTTTTGGAGAATAGCAAACCCCCACTTTTTTGAATGTATGATAGATTTCCAAAAGAGCCTTATTTTGGCCTAAAACTTTTGTCCAATCAGCGCTCAGTATTTGAGGTATTCTCTTTCACGTCCACAAAGGCACGTATAACTAAAAGTCACACGAGGCTTGGCGTACTTTCTTTCCGACCATAGCATGGAACCTATGGATATTACGGATTTAATACCGGATATACCTGCCTCGCCAAAATTCACAACAGACTCTGAAGAAGAGAGAATAACTTGTGGTCAGAGAACACCTCCTCCAAAAAAGGACAGGATTCTTTTAAAAGAAGAAAACTACAGGAAGGTCAGACAGCACGCTGATACACTCAGCAATATCCAGGCCACCACTATTGCCCTGACAGAAGAGATTAAATCTCTTGATAAACACCTGGAGGAGAGGACGGTACCCCAACACCTGAGGTTTCCTAAAAACCGACCCAGACTTCCGAATTGAAGTCTCTCAACTGCTCGGAGGAATTTTTGAGTCTTGGAACTCAGCGATTGCTCGAGCGGGGAGGGGGCTTTGTAGGGTCTGGCCCCAGGAACTATCCAGCCAGGCTAAAAAGCAAAGTTAACGCTTCCTTGAAAAGGAAGGCAGTGCAAAGTTGGACGTAGAGTCAACTTCGGAGGTTAGGAGGCCAAGAAGCTGCTGGAGAAACTCCTAAGGTCATCGGCGAAGAAAGAGGAAGATAGACTGCGGCACCGGAAAGCCCCGAGAAAACATCCCTACAGGCGGTGAAGGAATCCGGATTAAACCAACGGCTCTTTTTAGGGTTTCCAAATGCTTTCGAAAGAGTGGCACTTTTCCTCTGCGAACATGCTTAAAATGTATTCTAAGTTTCCTTCTAAGTCAGATCCTAGACCTATTTCTGAAACCATCCAACCTAAGCCTCCGCTACTTAAAAAGCGTAACTTTAACCGTTCGATCAAATCTGCCAAAAGCAAACTTAGATCTCACAATCGACAAAGGGAATGTTTGGCTGTACATAACCAGGTAGAAACCCAAAGCCTATTAAACGAGGCGAAAGCACTCCAAAAGTATGTCAAAACCTTTCTGACAGACCTCTGTCTAACATTTTGAAACAGTTGCCTAATTGGGAAAAAGTTTAAAGTTCATAATAACTCCTGAAAAGCCAACACGTAGCGACTTACTGGAGTCAATTAAAATGTAGAATGAGACTACGCTATGTATTCGAAACAAAAACAAGAGCTTTCTCAAAGTTTCGTTTACCCTCGGCGTGGATACCACAACCTACATATAGTAATCGTCTTGAAGACTATCTTGAAGCTACCTTAAAGGTCAAGAGCAGTCGCCCCAAACTTATTTTGAAGCAACAGCTAAATCTCACAATTTTCTTCTTATTTCTCTTCAAAGTATCTTTCATAATATTTTAGGACTTCAATATTTCATATTCAAGGTAAACCAATCAGTTACTTCTAGTAAATTTCACATTTGAGGAGAAAAAATATTGTCACATGACTCTAAAGAGCCAATCATGAAACAGGACAGTCTACTACACTACTTCAAGTTGGGGTGACTGCATTTCCCCTTTAACTGAAATAGCTAGTCTACCCATTCGCAATGCTAAAAGCAATATAAGCAAAGGGGAATTAAGTTCACTCAAAGCAATTCGGAACGATCGTTTACTAGCAATTAAGCCATTTGACAAAGGCAGAGGTATTGCTATTCTGAATCGTTCAGACTATAAAGCCGAAATCGAAAGTCAATTGTAAAGTGACCATTATGAACGATTTCCGGGTGATATAACTCCTGAAACTGTAAAAATGATCCAAACCACACTTCAAGATATGTTTCACAAGGATGAACTTGACGAGCAAACGCTCGAATATCTTAGTCCACGGAATCACAAAATCCGTACCCCGGTCCTATATGTGCTACATAAAATTCATAAAGCACCACCAGTTAATACAAAATTCGCTGGTACACCTATCATTAGCGGGAAACTATTCACCCGAAAAGATAGCCTCAGCCACTAACGGCATTGATTGTAAACAAAGAATAAATTTCTCAATGGCTAAAACTACGCCAACAGCGCCACCACTCGTTTTTAAAGCGACCTATACTCCACACGTTAAAACAAGGCACCTAAAGCAGCGAGTTAACAACTCCCTGCCTAAAGCAAACTTTGATAAAGCACTGGATTATAATTGCAGGTGACCAGCAACTGTCCGGTCTGTTTCCCATCCTATTATAGCCTATAAAAGGGCACCAAATCTTAAAGATTTACTTGTAAAATTAATTTTTCCCCCAGATCAGGAGTCGAACGAAACAGAACTTGAAAGCTATGAAGATATCTTACTTGATGCGCCCATAGCTGCATTATAAATATTGACAAACCCTGCCTATGTATACAATATAAAAGGCTACCACTGATGACGTTCTGCCTACAGCGCAAAGAACAGAAACCGGTCTAGGTGGTTTTGAAAAAAAACCCTCTTAATTGTCAACTTCAGAACTCACATTCCTCCAAAAGAGTGAAATTTTTCTAAAGCTTTTGATCCTATCATTTAAAACATGATCGGGTAATTTTCCCTAAAAAATATTTCAGCTCACCTTCTTGGTAACGTCAGATAGTGAACCGCCTACCCCTTCTTACAATTTCATAAAATTGCCATGGTAATTATAACTACATAAAATTAAATCTAGAATTCTTAACTTTACAGTCGGGGCTTCTAAACTTGCACCAGTACCAAACAGCGTAGCTCTCGCACCTGCCACTGTCTGCCGATGTATAACGTCACTCGTCTCGATGTATATGGCCTTTGTAGAATATAACTGGGCTAGCTATACTTAACTTACATACGTATATTATAGACGTAGGTACGTGCATTTTGAAATGAACACCCCCCCCCCCAAAAAAAAAAAAAAAACAAAACAAAAATGGTCACTTTTCCATCATGGTCACTGATACTTCCACTGAAACTTCCCACTGCATGGCCAATTGAAAAACACGGTTTCTAAAATACGATCTCTGCATCCAGTTACTGTTTCCATGGCAACCAATGGCCAAATTGCATTATTTCTTATCATATTGGTCATATTATTTTTAATTATAGATATATTTAGCTTTAAACAATATTTGGAAATTATTTCGATGTTTTCGGTTCTTTATCAATTTCTTGTACATATTTATGTCAAAAAGGAACTTTTCATGCCCAGGCTACCGTTACCATGGCAACCTACAGTGAAAGCCCAAGATTACATTATGTAATAAATTCCATAGTTTTATATTTTTGAGTTTATTAATCGTGAACTGTTTCTTTTATATTTATTAAGGAATTTCTATTCGCATTATTCAATAAACGTCATTTCCACCCAAAACCCATGGTTGACATGGCAACCAGGCCAATGAAAAAATCTGAAACATCCATTTTTTATATAAATGGATCCTAAACTTCTTAAAAATGTATAGTATTGCTACTCTCCAAAAAATTTCCAGCGAAATCAAATTATGGACATAGGAAACCTGACTATTACATCATCATGTTGAAAGGACAAAAGTTATTCGTTTTGTTAATGTTCTTAACTTTATGCATTCATACTTTTTTATTTCGAAAGGGGGGTGTTGAAAAGTAGAATAATACTGGAAGTTGTCAGTGGTTCAGACTTACTTTGAAAATACATACGGAGTGTTTTAATTGAACAATCATTTTCTCGATGTTAGGGAACGTTTCTGGTTTGTAGTAAATTGTGACAGGAAAGTATTCAGAATTTCAACATGAATAGAGAGTTAAGGCAGCAATTATATTTAAAACAGAGCGAGTTATGTTTCAAGCGGCTTTACAGTCATAAAGTGAATTTGTCTGTATCATGGAAAACTTAAAGAATTTGGGGGATAAGAGGTTTGGGTTAAATCATTATAGAGGCTTTTCGTATGACGTCATAATACTCCCTGGCGCCATGTTGGAGTACATACATGTAACTTCGTAGTAGGCCACACTCGACGCACTTGCTCGATGAATGTGTACAAACCGTGTATACCACAGAGCACACTGAGTGTGCGGCGCGTTCAGTATATACTACTGCACAAAACCATGTGTTCTTGGCATGAGTGTCCTCCAGCATGGCGAATCCGTGACGTAATTGCAAAGCCTCTATAGCTAACGCGGTATGGATGCAATTGGTATGAAAACTTTCTATTTTGTAATATTTTATTCCAGTTATAGTTATCAAAGGTAAAGGTCTGAGGGTGTGGAAAGTAAGCTATTGTGTGTTAGAGTATTTCTTTATTAGTACCAAACGCCCACGCTGTTGGTAATCTGGGAAGTCGATAACGGGATGCAAAGCTGGTCTCCCCCACCTTCCTGAGCTTGCTTAATTTGACGATAGTTCAGCAGTCAGAGCATGACAGTCGCTATTTTACACTCTTAAAGTGTCCTAGTCAAATTTGAATAGAATCTAATCAACAGGGGCACGAACCGGAATCTTGTCAAATCTTTGACTAGATGTGGGTCATAAATGAAACGAATAGTTTCATTTTTGAACCATTTCTAGTCAATTTTGAAACAAATCTTGTCAAATTTTTGACAAGATTCCGGTTCGTGCCCCAATCGACTAGGTGTTTTTTAGAGTGTAGACTGCCGCCCTGTTAATTTCTAATTATGGGGCTACTCGTATATTCCTGAAACAGAAAATTTTGATTCGGGGATCAGAGAAATATATAAGGTTTAACTGCACTCGAGAAACTTTCTTAAACAGAACACATATCCTTCTGTAAGTTTAGGAAACTCTCCACACTGACTTACCGTAAATCTTTGCTTCCTTCTTGGGAAAATACTTTTCCATCCAGTTACATCTTTGCTTTTATTATCGCAATTTTATCCTATGCAAACTATCCATAAAGAGGCAGTCTTGTGCCTCGTAAATATCCATTCACCAGGGATATTTCTAACCGTTACTGGCACAAACTCAGCATGAAATACCCTAAATGAAGCATTGAATCGTAACACTCATAATTTAACTTTTCATTTCACCCCCTTCAGCTTAAAAAAGGAGGAATATTTTCATGAATTTTTTGGTTAATTTATAAGAACATTCTATGCAACAACCTACATATTATTGTAAAGAGCAAAGGTGGGGAATTTGAATGAACATTTTATTTTTGTCAACTAATCTCATTATGTATGCAAATATGCAAATTAGATGACGTCATACGGTTTTTCATAGAAAACCGTAGAAAACCCATATAGATCATAATTGTTTTGTAATTTATGGTACAGGAGATTGTTTGGCTCCCTTTTCTTTTTCATTTGATACCAAATTTGAGGAAATTGGATCAAAACTGAGGAATATATGCCCATTTTACTCTTTGGTAAACGGCCCATACTGAACTACACACACTGACCTATATGACCTTTTCACACTGTACTGTGGGCTCGGTGAAACGTAAACAGCTGCGCGCCAGACTATTTACCCCATGCCCCCTCATTCTAGTGTGCAATTGCCTGAGATTCTTCAATGATGCTGTTGTGAGACTGCATTAGGGTTGAACACTGCAACTGCTTTGGTTGCGACTGCATTGGCAACCAAATCCCAATTGCTGACAGCCGTGACATTTTAAACTTTTGGTAGCCCAAAATAATTTCTGAGTTTTGATTTTTTATCATAGAATTGCACAAAAAACTGCCACTTCATATCATGTTCACAACTTCACACACTTCCTGGCACTCCCTCTCCACCAGATACACACATAGTGTCTTCCCCACAGTCAAGTAAAATCCCAAACAGATAGCAAAGGTTCATTACCAGATGTCCCTCTTACTTCAGATGTCCCTCTTACTTCTGCTGCTTGTGTGAATAAGAAAAGGTGATTTTCTTGCTTAGAGTATGTTCAGCTACAAATTTGGCGACATATGTACGCTAATATGGCCAAATTGGCTACGCACCAACTGATTCGCCATTTAAAGTATTCTTGTATGTATGGCCAAACAGGCCAAATCTGGCTGCTGAACACACTGTTACCGAGGGAGTGTGTCACTTCTTACATGCAGGTATATATGTAGCACTTAATAAGGTTAGAACTGCCTGTGGGAATGATGTGAATAGCATAACAAAAAGGCTGTTTATCATTCCATGGCATACTGCATACAGACGTTCCAGTATGGTACAGGGTTGTCAGGCACCCCCAAGGGCTAATGTAAGATGCCCTACACATGCCACTTCAGCTGGTTTCTGGCAAAACATGACAATCATGGATCATTCATGCAAGTTCCCTCTATAAAACAATAGAAACACCCTTACTGCAACAGGAATCCAAAGAAACAACTTTACTCCATGACATTCTCAAAGGCTGGGATCAATTCACAGCCACAAGTTCAACCTGGAGACTTTAGGGCACCCAAACCTTAAAGTTGCCACTTGTACTGTAATATCAACATATTAATTCAATGACCACACATACGGGAATGACAATTTTACTATGGAATAAGCATAGCATATGTCAAAGAAATATGCTGCTTGAAGGCCTTGATTGTTTATCAAATTGCCCCCATGAATTTTTTTAAAAATTATTAATTTAGGAAATAGGCCAATGCCTACTGTATTAGTGTTTTAGCACATCAGCTGATGTGGAGTTGGCAGGTATAAAATCACCTACCCTAACTTCCTCATCCCTATTTAAAGTGAAGGGGACCTGTATTAAACGTGTTCACCCCACACAGATGTTTGTCAAGTAAAAACTTACCTCTTGTAAAGATTTCTGAATACTAATTCTTAACTAATGACCAGTGCTGTAGTACTCCAGACCGGTCTCGAGTAACCATTTTAAGGACTCAGACTCGTGACTCGAACTCAAAATACAAGTACTCATGGCTTGGCTCTAAATTTCCCGAGACCGGACTCGAGACTGGCAGAGTTTGGGAATCACTTTTATGCAATTAATCTGTTGTCACATAGCTTTACCTTGTCCTTTGCAGTTTCTATACAACATACGATATTTAAGTCTTTGCATTACAGTATGTGTTTTATAGTGTAGAAGATATTATTTTAAAAAAGTCCTATGATAAAAACGTACATGGGGGTTTGGTCCTTAATTATATGAGCTGGTGGCCCACATGTTTAATGGGGAAGATCTCACGGGGCACAGCCAGGTGCAGATCCTTGATTTTAAAATGGTTAGCATTTCACCTGAATGTGTGGTGTCTAGGGGTCCGTCAAAAGGTCCCTGGTTCAGAGGTGATACTTCAAAGAACTAGGACTAATGGACTTTGGCTGTGAGATGTATTTTTCAGACACAGTAATACCCGTCACATCTTTTGTAATAACTGTCATGCTACTTAAAGTAGCTATGCCACGTGAAAATTAACAGTTTAAACCTTTAAACCTACAACGAAAATCAACCATTCTGTTTTTTACAACTTGTTTTTCCGCTCGAAAATTGAGAAAAAATACACCCTCTTCCAGCCTAGAAAAGTTAGTCTTCCCGAAAACTTTCAAAATCTTGTTACGTCATGTGATGTCACTTTGGGAACTGCTCGTTGATTGCCGTGGTATCCTTTGGACATTTGATACAGTGTCTGCATTCCATTGTACCAGTTACCAAGGTCGATACAATGTAAAACCTGCGTGAAAAGTTGTAAATTTTGGAATTGTTATCCCTTTTCTTGTGCTTACCAGTTGTTTTAGTCAAGTAAATGCATTTCACGCAGGTTTTTCGTCTTCGTGTCATGATAAGTAGCTGCATGCACAAACATTCACAACGCAACAGCATAGGTACAGCATGGACTTCCATGAATACAGTACACAACATACCTGATACTACACAATGTATCACCAGTACTTACTGTTTTGTAGTAGGTACCACGTAAAATTAAGTTTAATACTTTCTTTGGAATAGCGGATCTGAGCCAGCACCGTACTGTTTCAGGTTGTAACTTGTAGAGAAAGTGGTTCTTCATTGGATCAGGGAGTGGCAACTCTCTGATCAAACAGTAATGTTGGACTGTCAGTAAAGTGAGTTTTCTTGGATTTGATATCAGAAAGGCGAAGGCAATACTGAACAAGACGTCAGTGGTGCAGAACCATATCGATTTGAGCCTGTTACTGGTGAGGTGAATTTATAACACCACAACAATTCGAGCATAAGCAATTGAAAGGGACTTGAGCTTGGAAAGTTTTATGTAGGCAGTCAAAATATGAACTTTAGGTTACTTTCGTGCAAGTGTCAGTGGAAATCGTAGAACTAGCCGATGATCGAGTGTGCACAGTATTTCCCTGGCTGCTGCCAGTCCACTCACTGTACGTATTACTGCAGACCAAACAGTACACTGCCGAGTTGTTTCGTTCTTCGGTTATGAATCAAGAGTATTTGTAATTAGTAACACTGTAGCCTACTGCAGCCCCCAAAATATAACAGACCGACACCACTCTCCAACAGACAGAGTAAAGTTCAAATTCACGACATGCCGCGAATTACAATCATTACCTATACTATCTCTTAACCGTATGTATAGGCTATGCTGTATGCCAGGTTCTGTATACAGAGGCTGGTGTTCCTAAAATGACGTCATTATTGTGTTGGCTTGAAATCTCATTTTCAAGCGATGGGTGTAGGAAAAATGAAAAAAATAAAATTTTTTATGTGTCACTGTATGACAGTGTATGTTTTGTAGATCAAGTTTATTTTTTGGTGCAATTTTTTGAAACATTTATTTCTTTTTAATGCTCAAGGCTGTAAAGGTGATGAAAACAGTTTTGGAAAGAGCTTTTTGTGTACTTTAGGCTTAATTAGTCTCCTGTTACTCCAATTTACGTGTCATGACCTCTTAAAATGCAAATTTCTCAGAATTAATAAATGATTTTTTTAAAACTGGTTGTTTATTAACTTCAGTGTTTGCACCTTTCATAAATAGTTTTAAGATTGGTATAAATGCTTCAAACTCACTGACTTTTACAAGAACTTTTTTAAGTCAAAATTTTCTAGATTTTGTGATTTAACACCTATCACACACCTTACAGCCCCTGTATATATGAGCAATATTAAGTTGCTGTATGCTTCCAACTTTTTTTTTCTTATTTGAGTACATCTCAACTGAGACTAATGTTAACCACAACATTTGACTCATCTTTCTTGGTCTTCAAAATATCATTATGGAATAATCAGAAATTATCTCTTAATGGTAGCACCTGTCACATGGAACTGACCAAAGCATAACAAGAATATTTTTTGCCAAAACAGCCTCCTAGATTGCCATGAGTGGTAAGTTACCAGGCTGCAAAAGTTGTACCTCGATACCATACGTATCATTTTTATTCTGAAATATCATTATTTAGAAATGCACAGTTCAAATAAGATAAGGCAAATAAGAGGAAAGAAAATAATATTTGGCCTATATATGTTTCTATCAAAGGGCATAAGGTCTCCTGAGATTTCATAAGTTCATTTCAACTAGCCTGTCAGCTCCCCCTCACCACCACTGCATTACATATGTCAAACTATATGGCCTGTCAATATGACTGCAGCCTGAGTGAGCATGTGAGTGTGTGGGAGATTATTGGATTATAGTACGGTTTGCACACAGGGATGTAGTAGAGGGATTGCTGATGGTATGTAGGAGCTGAAATGCAAGGTGGGTTTGAAGCCAGAGAATTCCTACTGTCGTAGTCCATATAGGTCAATCTATAGACTTTAATTTTACCAAGATGAAGCCATACACTTCACTTCTAGCTCACCCCTTTTGCTTCCAAAACTGATGTGTTTGTCAGGTTGTCGGTTCAATTGTTTTGCTGGCAAATTTTTATCCCAAATGCTCCCTCTTCACAAGTTTTCGGTTTCAGTCACCCTTAGGAGCGTGATACAATTTCAGAAATGAGGCACAATCGAAATGATTTTTTCGATTTCACACATAGAGTATCAAAGGTACATCTACAGATGCAGGGCCCCTTGGGTCCGGAATATTACAAAAAGGTGTTGATATATTCCGATTCAAATTTAATGAGCAGAGCAGTGAACGCAAGAAAATGTTGACAGTTTGCAACAATTTTTAATGGAAAATATTAGAAAATTGATTGTTTAAAAATGACAACCACCCTAACTGCAGTCACAGCTTTCCCAGCAACACCGATTTTCCTAACAGACCTTCAATTCCTGCCTTTCCACCAATACAAAGTAAGAAAGGAAACAAAAGCAGTACCATGTTCAGCATGCACACAGTAACACCATATGACCAATAATTTTTAAAGGACAGTCAGGCACCGCCATTCAGACCCAGGGCCTAATGTATATCATAACACACAGGGGAGCAAACCTGGGCAGAATACCAAATGGAGCCAAAGGCGCCACGAGTGTGAAGCGCTCCTTTGAAAGCATGGGGTCCAGGGGCCCACCCTCAGGCCCTGGTGGGATGGCACCCTGGTGTTGGTTCATGGGCAATGCCCCTGGAAGCCCTGATGTATTAAAAGAATTAAATCCAATATAATGAAGCATTTGGCCATCTTAAAAACTTACTGGACGTGCACTATAAACAGATCAAAAGAATCACATTTTGACCCTTTTAATAATAGCCTCAATCAGAATTACAAGTCACTATTAAGGGGTTTGGCTTGTGGGTGGTTACTTTAATAATATAAGAATTGGTATGACTATGGAACATGCAAGATGTTCTACAGGAAGTAATAGTAAGATGGACAAATTTTTCCATTTATTGAGGTAGTACTGTAGCTATCATCACATATGCATGTGTTACAAAGCAAGGATTGATAATAGCAGCAATTGGCAACTAAGGGCTGTGGCAACTTCTGGGTATCTTTTTCTTTTGTTACTCGTAATTTTTAGTATAATTTTTCAATGGTCTTGTTGAATTCCAGTACAACTGCAGAATGTACCCTGCCTCAAAAGCTTTCCCACTGGGATACCCACAATTGTAGTCATGGTCCTATTGTACATCCCACTGTAAGGTGTGTATTGTTGTTCTCAAAAGGTTGTCATACACGATGGCATCAGTCATGAGTTCTCACCAAGGACTACGTCTCCAGTCAGTTTGGATACTTCCTGCACCCCAAAAGCTCTCCTCAGGAAACCTGGAGCCATGGTCTGTTTTGTTTGTTTTTACTGATCCTCCCTTGTGGGAACTCTGCAACCCTCCAATTGCGGAGAATTACGCCAAGGTGGCAATGCCAGTTTCATGAGACAAACTCACAATTTAACGTCTATGATTAAGGGGTAGTACTGTAGACGCAGGGTTTGACAAATCCCCCGCCTTCTGCCCGACAATCGGTGGCAAGTAAAAAATCACTTGGACAAGTGCACTCCTCCACATTGTGGCCAGCAGTGCAAGTAACCAGAAGTCTCATTCACATAGTATTTCAATGGCTACTACTAGGAAAATTAGAAGTGGACATGTACACATTCATGTGGACACGAAGACTTTGAGAACAGCTACCAATGGACAAAGTAATGAAATATGAATTTGTCGAAGCATGGCAGAAGACAAATTACTACCCAGAAAGTAGATGACAGTTTTAATGTCCGAGCTGGGATTTGAACACACGACCTAATGATCGGAAGTCACAGATCTCTGATTATTGTCATTCTCAAAAAGTACTGACTGTGTATTGTCATACTCAAAATGTATTAACTAAGTATACCATCCTTCCCTGGACCCACAGTCATGGTCTCTGTGTATTTGCATTCTCAAAGAGAATCGACTCCATAATGTCATTCTCAGAATGTTTTAACTACTGGGTCCCACCATTCTCAAAATAATTGCTGAAGACAGGATGACGTCACATTCATATGTTCTCCCCTCTGAGCATAAGAACCAAGTCACCCACATGATATCTGTAAGTGAACATGCTTTGCCATTGACCATAACACTCAGCCTGATTTCGGCTTCAAATTGCATCTTTTTGAAAAGTTTGCCAGGGTAAGAGCATTACCTGCAGGTGAACCATGTAAAAGAGTTGATGGACAAACTTTGGTGAGAGAAAATATTGTCATTTGAGGGCGTGAGAGGTCCCTGGACATTATGGCCGGGGGATGTGAAAAATTTGTACACAGTGCACAAGGCTGTGATGGAAGAGTGTAACGGAAACACACAGCACTGTTCAAGGGCTAACTCAGGACTAACCTAGGGCACCTAGGCCTAGTTCTCACATACACTTTGTTCCCTTATCTAGGCCTAGGCTATTGCTGTACAAAGGTTTTCCTGTGTGTTACTGTGAGAGTAACATGCCACGTGTTTCTTCATTGATTGTTGCTACATGCCTGTATGTGCATACATGAACGTAACCATAGCTATGGACTATGTCACAACTGAACAGCAGTGCAGGCTATACAGCATACAATCATGTGAGTGTCCTAGTAGTAAGATTTACCAGCTTGATAGAATGTTTAAAAAACAAAACAGGATCATTTGTATAAATCAAAATGTTTGGTATCTTTTTGGAGACTATCCTTAGCAGTGTTTCCCCCTGGCATTCTATTTGTCACGCAGCCACCTCACACCTTTTGGCCACCACCTCACAGAAATTTGTTATAGCTACCACCTGTACTGTACTAGCTATAGAAGTATTGATAGTTCTCACTCACTACTGATGGCAAAGATATTATAAGCATAGATTCCAAACTCCTATACCTACACTGTTACGCTCAGTGACTCCTCATGGAGACGCATATATCGGGGCGGAAGTGTGAATTTGACCGGCGCGCCGTTCTATTCCGCGATCTGCGTACAAAAATAAGAACGCGTTACCGAAAATTCCACTGCTCAAAGAGGTTAGCGCGGGTGCACTTTTACACCTCGTTCTATACGCGCAGAATACATTCCTGTGTGTATTATCCGGAATACTTGACGCACAGTTCTGCGCGCTCTGGAAACAAACGCGCTAGTTGCTTTCCCGTTGTGAGCGCGTAAGTAACTGAAGGCGCATATAAAAGTGCGTCACTTGAAGATACCATAGAAACTGACCAATGAATGTCCATGAACTTGCAAAACCAGTCATTGTGCGTTCACGTTCAAGTGTAAATACGTGGAATGCCGCATTAAAGAAATAAGTTATTCTTGTTGAAGTGGAATTTATTGAGGCGTAGTACTTCTTCAATCAACAACATTCCGAAATAACAAGTATTAATACTTTTGTAAGACATTCATTTGCCTGTTTGTTTTCAAAACGACTGAGCAGTGATCAGCACTTCCGCCCCGAAACATTGGCCTCCATGGGGAGTCAACGCGCCATTTTAAGTTTGGAATCTATGCTTGTAATATCTTTGACTGATGGTACCAAAAGGGGCATCATAGTACCCCCATGGACTCATACCACCTCACACTAACCTCAGGGGAAACCCTGCTTAGAACATGAGTGCCAAACCAGTTGATAGCGGTCTACTGGTAGACTGCAGACTGATCCCAAGTGTACTGCGATGGGTGTAGGAAAAATGAAAAAAATAAAATTTTTATATGTGTCACTGTATGACAGTGTATGTTTTGTAGATCTTGGGAGGGTGGCTTTTTGAAAAGTAGACCTTGGGTCAAAAAAGGCTGGGCACCCCTGCCTTAGAATGATGGGTCTTAAACATATAAATGACCAGTAGAGGTCAATTACCTAGGAGTATATATGAATTTGAGAAAGATCGAGACCATTCAAAATTTTTGAAGGTGCGGTAGCCCAATTTTGCCAGTGGCTATATTGCTGGCCTAGTATGGGAAGCTCTACAGTAAAGCGACCCAATTACTAGGACAGCAGACTGCAGACTAACTCAGGACATGGATACAGGCAAAGCTGCCATACTGAAGCCATACCAGATGGCACAGTTTGTTAACTGCGCACGGAATTGAATTGTTAAGTTAAAATCGCTTTGCGCCCGGGCAAGGGATGCAGGGGTGAAACCCCAATTAAGGGTGTCGTCTACTACGGATGATGGTAGTTATTTGGTTCTTTCTGAACTGTGTACTGAGCGTAATTTTTTGAGTGAGTCTTGAGTGTCGGGATTTCGCTTGCACAGCGCCGATCTTTTGCTCAATTCTTTATCTGGCGCCGCACACCCATTATTGAACCAAACTGAATTGTTGCGCACCGATTCATAGTAAAATCAGGAAATAAACTGAAAATGCGCGCGGAAGAAGTTCCGCGTGTCTGACAAACTAAGCAATCCGGAAGCCACACAAACGTCAAAGTATGCAAATGTCAGTAGTGTGAAGGCCATCTCGGTAAGCCTAAATCGGCTTTAATTTAGAATCAGTGCCCAAAAGTGACATATTGTAGTACGTATAGGGATAGGGTTATATGAGTGGTAGCATGGATGAGGGTAGGGTTACATACAGTATGCATACAGATAAGGATAGGGTTACGTGGTACACATAGAGATAGGGATAGGGTCATAAAAGTGGTACGCATAGAGATAAGGTTAGGGTTACATATACCCTAGGGTATATGTAGAGACATGTATATACGCAATGGAGTCAGTCTGTACGTAAAATTAGTCTGTACTTATAATATTTAAAATCGGTTACAGCCAGATTGGAAAGTATGGCACTTTTCGCCGAGATCTCGGGTGTGCACGAAAAAAAATTGAAGTGTGCAGTGTGCAACAAGGTGTCAAATGCACACTTCAAGTGTGCACACGAAAAGTCAAGTGTGAAATAAATACCTGGGAGCAACATTACATGGGATCGATACCGAATCATAAGTTCCAAAAATGCTTCAGGGGTCTTGGCCGAGTGACGGCCGACACTGCATACATCATTCAATCAAATCATCAGCAGGTCATGATCAGGACTTGTGATCATCCAATAGGCCAAGTCAATAAAACATATACCTAGGGTAATAAGAGGCAATTACCATCGGCTTAAAAAATCAGGTGTGCAATGTGAATTTTCAAGTGTGCAATAAAATCTAGAAAAAAAAATGTCGGGTGTGCAATCGCCATACTTTCCATACTGGAGTTACAGCATAGATTTGCAATTTACAGTTACAGTGCAGTGTTCGTACAGTACTGTATTCTTGCAGTACACCGCGTCTGAATTTTTTACTAACTTGGCCATGTATTCGTGCATACAGGCCTATGGCCAAATGGGCCAAATCTGGCTACTGAACGCCTTTGTGTGGAAGAAGTGCGCTACCTTGTCTATTTATATATATGTATGTACTATATACGTACGTATATATGTACTATATATGTACGCTAGAACTGCCTGTGCGGCAAACTAGGGGTCGCAACCCTAAAAAGGGTCGCGAAAATATTTCAGAGGGTCGCGAAAAGGGTTCGGGAGCGAAAAAATAATTGCCAACCTCTCATCGACTCGTCCATTTGAGGGCCACCAAAATCCCGGAGTACAAAGTTTGAGCCACCAAGCTAAAAAGTTTGGAGACCCCTGTCCTACTCTATGGCCTAAGCCTAGCAGTTATGTGCACAGCCCCAGTCTGGGAAGTTCATATCTGCTACACCGAATTTTTACGCCAGTCACCTGTTTTCTCAACTATTACGCCACGCCAAATTGTTGTACTGTGTTTTAAGTACAGTGTGTATGTAAAAGACAAGAAAATCACGCCATGAAATTGGTGTATAAGGTCTTTACTGCACGCCAAAGATCTTCGGCGTAACATACATGTTTTCCAGACGGGGCACAGCCTTAGCCTAGCCCACTGGCTACACTAGGCTGTACTGTAGTGTAGGCTAGGCAGTGGGCCTGCATCCTACTAGCCTAACGTTGCTTGGTGAGAGCCTAATTGCGTTCAGTTAGGCTACCCATGTCTTCTGCGAGTCTTACCAATCGCTCGCTGTTCCCCCTTTTGACCTCAGTTAGTGACAAGAGCCTCTCTGTTTTCAGATGAATGCCTGTTCTATAGAAACGAAGACCAGAGGAGGAGTATATGCACACGCCTGATATACTGAAGACGAAGGAAGGTTTCAGTTAATTGTGCGTAGGCCTAGGTCTCGCTCGGCTGGAAGTCGAAGCATAAACAAATCAACTTCATTCCAATCACTGCTTCCACAAACAAAAACGTAATTTGCATGATTCGAGAAAACACCCAAAAATTTCCTTTAATTTTGTAAGGTTCCTTACTTAGTTTACTTCAGTTTTATACACCGTGATTAACACAAATAACTTATTTTCTCAAATCCAAAACACTTCCCTTAAAGCCTCTAAAATTCCCTCAAAATCGGTAGGCTATATTTTTATGGAACTTAATATGGTCTCAGTGTTAATGCCACATACATAAGGTATGATATTGTTCACATATGCACAGTATCTGAAGTTTTAAACACGTGGCCTAATTACAGTCGGTACAGGGTGTAGTGGGGGAACCTTTTTTCACTGACGGGCCGTTTTGATAGTCATTAACCCCTCGCGGGCCAACGGCACCGCAGACAGCGAGGCCGTAACAAGCTTTCCTCATAGGGCGCAGGCCAAGGGGACCGACTAACAGGCAGGGGCGTAGCTAGGGTCATATGGTAGGGGGGGGGGGGGTGTGAAGGTCTAAAATGCCGACTGGACGAATGACTATCTAAGCGGAGCGCCACCATTGGTTGGCGCGTAGCGTACAAGAAAATTTTTGATCCCAGACCCCCTCAGATCGCAGGAAACGGCCTCAAATTTCAATATTTTTGTCTGATGTTCATTACCGTACGAGCCCCTGAAATCGGTTGCAGAACATTGTTGCATTAAATTTCCAGGGGACCGTCGCGTCCAAGCAAACCGTGGCCGCTAAGCGGAGGACCACCATTGGTTGGCGCGGAACTTACAAGAAAACTTTCAATCCCCATACCCCCTCAGAACGCACGAAACGACCTCAAATTGCAATATTTTTGTCTGATATTGCCGTAGCCTACTCGCCTCTAAAAAATTGTGGCATAAACTTTGCATGACATGATTTTCCAGGTGACCGTCTAAGCAAAGCACGGCCACCAGCCTGCGGAGGGTGCCAAGCATGTGAAACAGTGTTTGGCGCAAGGGATATTTTAAATGGGGAGGAGGGGACGACAACACTTTGATTGCTTAGCGTTGCGCCACCATGAAAGAATTTGTTGGAAAAAACACCCCACATCGCCGGAGATCGCCGAATCCGAATCGCAGAGGATCATAGCCTTAGGTTAGTTCCTGGCAATGGTATTCTCAGGATTTTCTTGAATAAAAAAACACTTAACATTTCTGGCAGTTCTGAGTATATTTTCCGTCTAAAGGAGAAACATCACTGGAAACCCTTCGGGGGAGGGGAAGGACAGTTATGTATTGTCAATAAAATCAATAAGGCCTATTTACACTATGATTATACTCTTGGTTATTAGGTTAATCTTGAAAGCAGTCAAATTGTCTACCTCTAATTCCCCTCTAATTCGTCTACAATGGACAGTCAATTTGCCGACTATGCCCTGATTTGCCGACTGATTGACCGCCCAGGGGGTGTCGCACCCCCCCCCCACCCCCCACCCCCATAGCTACGGCCCTGCTAACAGGTCCTGGTGGGGTCTAGAGGAAAAGTCCAGGTAAGGAACTGGTGCGAAGCCCCGAAAGTTTTAGAGTTTGTTCCAATTAATTTGTAGGCAATAGAACCAGAGGCGTCAATCCGTATTCAAATGTGGGGGGGGGGGGACGGGGCACATACATGACTTAGCACAAACCAATCCCTTTGGTTTTGAAGAGGGGGCGTCTTTCTATAGGCCCTTTTCTCCCGGCCCCCTTATGATGACTGACTGACGTTGTCCTATTCTAATAAGAGTTATCATTTTAAAGTTAACGTGACGTACCATCATAGATGATCTTCCAGGTGAAATACACGGAGTCCACGGAATTACTTCAAGATGTTATTTTCATCATGTCCCAAAATAGCTGAAACAACGTTTCGCAGCGTGGATCATTGTCGAAGATCATGGACCCGACCAGGCCCGTTGCTAGGGTGATATATTTGGGGTGTGAAGGCCCAAAATTCCTACCGGTTGGATGTTTTTTTTCCAACTGAGTGGAGGCGTTTAAATTCCACTTTGTTATGCGCTCTGCGTTTTTTATACAGCAGTGGGGATCCTTCCTTTGTCACTATAAATGTGTCGTCCTGGGGGAGGGGTCTAAGGGGAGGGGTCCCCCTCCTCCTCCCCTTTGAGAAATTTTGTTAATTTAAGACTGCTTAGGTGCAAAACGGTGCTATCTTTGGGATATTTTTGGAGCTGATCGTACATGACTGGAAAATGTCCATAATTTAGTGAATTCTTATTTTTCCGACTGGCTGGATGTTTTTACTAACTGCAGTGGCGGCGTGTAAATTGCACCTTTTTTATTCACCCTGCGTTTGTATAGAGCAGTGGGGATCCTTCCTTTGTCTCTAAATAAAGGTGTGATCCGGGGGGTCTAAGGGGAGGGGGCGTAGCCCTCCCCTTTGATCAAATTTTTGTTAATTTAAGGTTGCTTAGATGCAAAATGGGATATCTTTGGGATATTTTTGGAGCTGATCGTAGTACAGCAAAGGTGTGAAGGATTAGCAAGGGCGTTTTCAGAAATGCTTTGTAGTCGTAACTGTATTAACAATCACCATCTGCAGGCGCGGATCAAGAAATTTTGAGGGGGCCAAGATGGAAAATCTCATGTGCACCGAAGGTGCACCACGAGCGCGAAGCGCGAGTTCCTACGCGTGGTGTCCAGGGGCCAGCGATAGGGCTCCTGCGGGGTCCAGGGGGGCGAAGCCCCCGGAAGCTCTCACAGTATTGCATTTTAAGAGCACAGAAATCGGCTCCAGTTCTTATGTCGGTGAGATGTCATACCTTTTCATGTTGCATGGAATTTGATGTGTATGGCTTAGTATAAGTTACTATATGTACCTGCAGAAGTTCCGGAGAATCTAAGTTATCTTATAACTTACACGTCAACATTATGAGCCCATGCAGGTAACTTGAAATGATTTTTCCATAATGAGTGTTTTATTTTCGTTATACGGTATTCACGTATAGGACGTCAGGTGAAACAATTGCCCGCGAAAATTTGAATTTACTTTTAAAACATTGCTATTACAAACGGTGTCAATTCCCTTTATGTGTGTCTATCAATTAGAAGGTGGGTTCGATACTAAGTTTTCAGTTCTCATAAGAAGAGGAGGGTGAAAAAAATGAATATAAGTTGCTTTACATCCTTACAATTCTGGCTTCTCCGAAATCACGTTTATGCACACGAATAATTGGCTTATGGTAGAACCCCACCGATGAGTAATGCGAATACTTTTGGGATCTTATTGATAGTAAAAGGAGCAATTCAAGGCTAAAACTGCGCATATCAAGCAAAAATCAAGACATATTGAGAAGACTTTGCAAAAATCGTGAAAGATTTCAAATGATTTTTGGTAAAAAGTGATAAAAATAAATCCATCACTCAATAAAAACGTACCTCTCTCCGTAAGCGTAAACAATTGTGCGCGAAGCGCGCCGAAAATTTTCGGTATAGAGCCTCCCGGGAGCTCTATCTGCATTAATTGTACACTGAAAAGGGGGACCAACAGGACTCTCACAACCTGACATCCATATGGGAGGAGAGATGATCTATCACCTTCTTTATGGATTTCTGAAGGGTATACCCTTCAGAATCCACTACCGATGGTGCCGGAGGGAGTTGGTGATTGGGGAACAGCAGATAACTGCTAAACACGTGCCTTTTTAGGCAGTGGGATTTTGTATACGCTATATACAAGAGTGGGAGAGCCTTTTCTTGTTATAACAATGAGAGTGCAATCTCAGGAAGGGGTTTTCCCTCCCCTTTGAGAAATGTTTGTTAATTTTTGGGAGCCTATATTCAAAATGGTGGTATCTTTGGGTCATTCTAAAGTGATTGTATGTTTAAAAAATGTCCACAATTTAGTGAATTCTAACTTTCGTTCGGGTGAAAAAGGGGAGTAAGAGAGGTTAATATATTGTCTTCAAACCTTCATAAGTCCCAGGAAAAATCATGGGCGTGTATCCATCTCCAAAAGGGGGGGGGGGGGACTTTTCCACATTTGTAAAACGCCGTCCTGGTAGAAGAAGCAGTTGTGGTAGCCAGAATTTGCGTCACGGGGAGGTAATAAGTTTTAAGATCGTCGGCATGGGGGAGGGGTCAAGGGAAATTTTTCTAGAACTGAATGCCCTTAGATGCGATTTGGTGCAACGAAAGTGTAGGATTTTTAGGTTATTTTTCTTCTAAAAAATTTCGTTTTCCTAGGCATAATTGCAGTCTGTTCCATCATTTTTGAAAAAGTGAGGGGGACTTTTTGACGATGTCCCCTTTCCAAAAAAGTGAGAGGGACGCGTCTCCCCGTACCCCCCCCCCCCCCATGATCCACGCCCATGGGAAAAATTGTACACGCAATTAAAACTGCGTGGAGTCCACAGAAACATTCTTGGACTATAATAAAATATTTCCTTTACATTTAAAAGGATATCCAAGGTTGACAGAGAACAGTATAGAGCCTCCCGGGAGCTCTGAATTAGTTACAGTATACAAAAGAGGGACCAACGGGATTCTCACTACCCGACATCCATATGGGAGGAGATATGATATATCACCTTGTCTTTTTAGGTATAGCAAGAGGGGTGGTGGACAGGCAAAATTCGTTTCAGAAAAGATTTTCGTCGTTATTGAACGCCGCGGTAAAATGTTTGGAAAATAAGCAACGGCAATTACGTACTTTCAATCTTTCAAGTCATGTGCTAGACTAGATTAGTCAAAGATCCCATAATGGTGAGAGCCTACAGAGAAGGAGATGCACTTTTTAGAAAAATGTTTGGATTGGAATAATTTCCTGCGTCATAGCTTTGTCAATGGTATATGAAATCGGGTGTAAACCCTGTCGAAGCGCGCCGAAATTTTGAATAAAATATTAGTCCATGACAAAACCTGCATTCAGAACCTGCATCGGACACTGTCACTTTCCCACCAACCTATGCTATTCAGAAGCGAATCTTCTGACTGAGAATTCTTAAAAAGCACTTTTGCTCCTTTGTTCCCCGTGAGTAGTTACCGAAAAGCTATTGATAATAAGGACAACTCTGTCACAAGGCTTGACGCTAGCTGAGCGTGCGAAAATTTGGAATTTGTCAAGAATTTCCAAAACTTATGATAGTTTGAGAACAGTTTGTGAAAGAAAATGGTAAGAGCAAATAAACCAATCATTAAAAATACATCTCACCCTCCACAGAAATCTGTAGCTTAAACGACTTTTGGGACCATTTTAAAAATTTTCAAGAATCGATGGGGGAGGGGGACACACGTCACCCATTGCCCACTGTGCCGACGTCACTGTCTGTAGCTTAAAAGCCTTTTGAGTTCATTTTAAAACTTTTCAGACAGTTTCGAAATCGAATAGGGTATGCACGCCGCTACTTTGCCTGCAACAGCTGGTGCCACTCTGCACAATAGCACGTCACCTGACAGCTTGTCTATTGTATTCATTCTGCAAGGTCTGTATGGCGAAAACTTTGCCTCTCAGTCCTCTAGATTACAAGAACCTTCACTCTTTAACACAAAATTGTTACTAATTTCAGTGCAGCTAGCAGGGCCACACTGCATATGTCACGATGATTACTTATTTAGATCTTAAGTCAAGGATCATTACTCAGCTATTCACCTGATTTCGAACATTGTAGCTCTCCTCTCGTCGCCAACCACTGTGAAAGATATCTACATAGATAATCCAGCTATAGCTCCATCCAACCCCTACAGAAATATATACTTTGAATACGTCTTAGACACTTTTATTAACTTTCTGCTCTTAATTTTTGTTTCTCCTTTTCTTTTTTTCTTTTCCTTCCCTTTTTCTCCTTTCCTTTTTTACGTAGCGAGGGGGGGGGGGGCAGGCCCCCCTGGATCCGCGCCTGCACCATCTATACCGATGATGGCTTCGGCGAAGCGTTCGGTAAAAATATTTTGAAAAGTGTTTAACGACAACAACGTACTTTCAACCTTCCACGAAGGGGGGGGGGGAATGCAGTATGTTGTGTGACCGCTGGCCTGGGGGAGGGGTCCAAGGGGAGGGGGACCCCTTCCCCTTTGAAATTTTTTGAAAAATTAGGTTTCCTTACATGTAATCTGGTGCCACATATGCTACCTTTTGAAGTAAAATTTGTTTTAAAAAATTTACGTATTTTTAGGAACTTAAGAAAAAAAATCGGAATCAGTGAGGGTGGGCATGGCCGAATGGCCCTCCCCTCTGCGTTCGCCACTGATTGAATGATCCCATATTGATGCGAGGCCCCTACAGATATTTGGAGATGTATGTCTATTTTCGGAAAGTCTTGTGATCAGAACAGTTCTAATGGTCATGAGAAGGATTGCAAACTGTGACGCATGCTCGCGAAGCGCGCCGAAATTTTGTCATTAAATAAGATTTCCCTGAAGAAATCTACATTCAGAATCTGCGTCAAGACACTTAACAATTGCCCAACAAACCTACATGTTACTCAAAAAGCCATTCAAATAGAGCCACGACACTACTCTTTTACGCAAATGTGAGGGGGACATTTGATATTGTGTCTCCCACCCATCGAAATGTGGGGGGACTTGTCCCCCCGTCACCCCCCCCCCCTCCAGGATTGACGCCCATGAATAGAATGTGCATACACTATCTTTAAACGGTACTGAATGTACAAGGCTACACAGACCAGAATTTCTTAAATATGACAATGTCTTTTTATTATATATGTATTATGTAATATACCTAATGAATGAGAACACATCAAAAGTGCGCGCCAAGCGCGCCGAAAAAAACGCGTATTTTGAAACCAACTTCATTGCTAAATTATCCACTATTAAACTTAAATCAACTCTTCGGAGTGACAGGAGTTCTCACCCGGCCCGGAACCTACAGGAACAAATACAATGTCCAATGAGTTTAGTACCGTGTAATAGATAGACCTTTACATGTTCTGTTCCATGATATAAGCCGCGAAAGCAAAGCTTCCGTTACCATTAGTAGTACACGGATTCTGCACCTGGTTTATGTCCAACAAAACGGTAGGCATGTTACATTGTGCATACAAGGGTTTAAGTAATATACTGGAAGCATATATTTACGTGGAATCAGGAAGCTGTCATTCGGAACTTGGGCCGGCGGTTTAACGGAAAGTTATGCTATACCTAAGACAGGCGCGGATCCAGAAATTTCGAGGGGGGGGGGGGCCGAGATGGAAAATCTCATGTGCACCGAAGGTGCATCACGAGCGCGAAGCGCGAGTTCCTACGCGTGGGGTCCAGGGGCCCGCGTTAGGGCCCTTGGCGGGGTCCAGGGGCGGAGCCCCGGTGGGGGTCCAGGGGGCGAAGCCCCCGGAAGCTCTCGCAATGTTGCATTTTAAGAGCACAGAAATCGGCTCCAGTTCTTATGTCAGTGAGATTTTATACCTTTTCATGCTGCATGGAATTTGATGTGTATGGCTCAGTATAAGTTACTATACGTACCTGCAGAGTTCCGGAGAATCTAAGTTATCTCAAAACTTACACGCCAACATTATGAGCCCGTGTCGGTAACTTGAAATAATTTTTGCCATGATGAGTGTTTTATATTCGTTTTACCGTATTCGGGTATAGGACGTCAGATGAAACATTTGCGCGCGAAGCGCGCCGAAAATTTGAATTTACATTTAAACCCATTGCGATGACTAACGGTGTCAATTCCCCTTATATGTGTCTATCAATTAGAAGGTGGGCTCGGTACTAACTTTTCAGTTCTCATAAGAAGAGGAGGGTGAAAAAATGAGTATCAGTTGCTTTACATCCTTACAATGCTGGCTCCTCTGAAATCACGTTTATGCACACGAATAATTGGCTTATGGTAGAACCCCACCGATGAGTAATGCGAATACGTTCAGGACCTTATTGATAGTAAAGGGAGCAATTCAAGGCTAAACTCAAGTGCGCAGATCAAGCGAAAATTAAGAAATATTGAGAAGACATTGCAAAAATCGTGAAAGATTTCAAATGATCTTTGGTAAAAAGAGATAAAAATAAATCCATCACTCAATAAAAACGTACCTCTCTCCGTAAGCGTAAATATTGCGCGCGAAGCGCGCCGAAATTTTCGGTATAGAACCTCCTGGGAGCTCTGTATTAATTGTACACTGAAAAGGGGGACCAACAGGACTCCCACAACCTGATATCCATATGGGAGGAGAGATGATCTATCACCTTCTTTATGGATTTCTGAAGGGTATACCCTTTAGAAATCTATGACCGATGGTGCTGGCGGGAGTTGGTGATTGGGGGAACCGCAGATAACTGCTAAACCATGCCTTTTTAGGCAGTGGGATTTTGTATACGCTATATACAAGAGTGGGAGAGCCTTTTCTTGTTAGTACATGAGAGTGCAATCCCAGGAAGGGGTTTTCCCTCCCCTTTGAGAAATTTTTGTTAATTTTAGGGGGCCTATATGCAAAGTGGTGGTATCTTTGGGTCATTCTAAAGTGATTGTATGTTTAAAAAATGTCCACAATTTAGTGAATTCTAACTTTTGTTCGGGTGAAAAAGGGGAGTAAGAGACGGTTAATATATTGTCTTTAAACCTCCTTAAGTCCCAGTAAAATCATGGGCGTGTATCCATCTCCAAAAGTGTATGTGTGTTTGGGGGGGGGGGGGACTTTTTCACATTTGTGAATCTCTGTCCTGGTGGAAGAAGCAGTGGTGGTAGCCAGAATTTGCGTCACGGGGAGGCAATAAGTTTTGTGACCGTCGGCATGGGGGAGGGGTCTAAGGAAAATTTTTCTAGAATTGAATGCTTTCAGATGCGATTTGGTGCAACAAAAGTGTAGGATTTTTAGGTTATTTTTCCTCTAAAAATTTCGTTTTCCTAGGCACAATTGCAGTCTGTTCCATCACTTTTGAAAAAGTGAGAGAGACTTTTTGACGATGTCCCCCCTTCCAAAAATGTGAGGAGTACGCGCCCCCTAATGATCCACGCCCATGGGAAAATTGTACACGCAATTATACCTGCGTGGAGTCCACAGAAACATTCTTGGACTACAATATTTTTTTCCTTACATTTTAAAAGGATATCCAAGGTTGACAGAGAACAGTATATAGAGCCTCCCGGGATCTCTGAATTAGTTACAGTGTACAAAAGAGGGACCAACGGGATTCTCACTACCCGACATCCATATGGGAGATGATAGATATGATACATATATCACCTTCTTTTTAGGTATAGCAAGAGGGATGGTGGACCTGCAAAATTCGTTTCAGAAAAGATTTTCGTCGTTATTGAACGCCGCGGTAAAATGTTTGGAAAATAAGCAACGGCAATTACGTACTTTCAATCTTTCAAGTCATGTGCTAGACTAGATTAGTCAAAGATCCCATAATGATGAGAGCCCTACAGAGAAGGAGATGTACTTTTTTAGAAAAATGTTTGCATTGGAATAATTTCTTGCGTCACAGCTTTGTCAATGGTATATGAAATCTGGTGTAAACCCTGTCTTATGCGCGCGAAGGGCGCCGAAGTTTTGAATAAATATTAGTTCATGACAAAACCTGCATTCAGAACCTGCATCGGACACTGTCACTCCCACCAACCTATGCTATTCAGAAACGAATCTTCTGACTGAGAATTCTTAAAAAGCACTTTTGCTCCTTTGTTCCCCGTGAGTAGTTACCGAAAGCTATTGATAATAAGGACAACTCTGACACAAGGCTTGACGCTAGCGGAACGTGCCAAAATTCGGAATTTTTCGAGAATTTCCAAAACTTACGATAGTTTGAGAACAGTTTTGTGAAAGAAAATGTTTAGAACAAATAAACCAATTATCAAAAACACATCTCACCCTACACCCTCCACAGAAATCTGTAGCTTAAACGAATTTTGGGACCATTTTAAAAATTTTCAATAATGAATGGGGGAGGGGGTCACACGCCACCCATTGCCCACTGTGCCGACGCCATTTTTTGTTGCTTAAAAGCCCTTTGAGTTCATTTTTAAACTTTTTTTAGAGTATGTACTCCGCTACTTTGCCTGCAACAGCTGGTGCCACTGTGCACAACAGCACGTCACCTGACAGCTTGTCTTCTGTATTCATTCTGCAAGGTCTGTATGGCGAAAACTTTGCCTCTCAATCCCTCTAGATTATAAAAAATTTCACTCTTTAACACAAAATTGTTACTAAATTTCAGTGCAGCTAGCCGGGCCCATACTGCATATGTCACGATGTTTACTTATTTAGATCTTTAGTCAGGGATCATTACTCAGCTATTCACCTGTTTTCGAACATTGTAGCTCTCCTTTCGTCGCCAACCACTTTGAAAGATATCTAAAGAGATAATCCAGCTATAGCTCCATCCAACCCCTACAGAAATATATATTACTTTGAATACGTTTTTAGACACTTTTATTCATTTTTTGCTCTCAATATTTCTTTCTCCTTTTCTTTTTTTCTTTTTCTTCCTTTTTTCTCCTTTCGTTTTTTTTTTCGTGGCGAGGGGGGGGGGGCGGGCCCCCAGGCCCCCCTGGATCCGCGCCTGACCTAAGACCCACTAAAATTCCGAGGAGATTATCAATGATTAGCTACTTCATTCGGCTGATAATAATTTCTTTCTTTTATTCGTCGGCTTCAATTTGGTATCAAAATGTTCGCAACATCATATTCAGGTCTAGCAGTGGCGTAGGAACCGGGGGAACCAAGGGGGTCATGCCCCCCAATATGATTTGTGGGGGGCCAAATCGGTCTCAATAAAATCAGAAGCCCCGGCGAGCCCCAATATCGCGACAGTTTCGTTTTACCCGTTTTTGCTCGCAAGAAGACAATTTCTCTAGTAAGAACGCAAAATTTTCTGAGCGCTACGCGCGCAGAAGAGCTACTCTACTTTCTTCAATAGTTCCATTCTACATCGCTAGATAGCGCAAGTCCTTTCCACCTTACCAAGTAACATGTAGGAAAAGTACACAGTTTATGTCGAGGTTGCAAATTTCATCCCATATCGCAAAGCCTAGTAACTGTTCTCTTGTGTGTGTCAAGCGGTACGGTCAGTTGGTGAGCGACTCACGGAGCAATATTTGGCTATTTCATCGAATAGGTAAGGTATTTCCGATACAATGCATATTATTTCCTATACGGTCTAGGACCCCTACAGATTTTTTTTTTCTTTTTTTCTTTTTGTTCTTAGTAATGTTTACATATTTTTTTAGTGAAAACCTACCAAAAATGTTCGCGCTTCGCTCGCTTTGCAATTTTTACAGCTTAGATTCCGGGGAAAACATTTAATCAACGCCGGAACTATGCTTCTCTAGTATATACAAATTTTATGCAATATATGCTGTTACAAGACGACTCGTCAGGAACACCAGATTGAATCCGTCGACGAGAGAATGAAAAGCTCCAGAGAATTAGAACCGCTACAACAACAATGTCGACTGTGTGCACTGGAAGTTTCTATTAAATTCCGGAGATTTCTCGATTGAAAACCTAGCGTATAAAAGGCAGTTCAACAACTGTTGTAGAGAGAGAGATATCATACTACTTCATCGAGACCAGACGCTGTCATACTGCTGTGTTATCATTGTCCGTTTGTTGAGGAGTTATTCTCTGACCGAATTACCTGAAGCCAGCCACTGACACTGCACAATTGTGATAAATTGCCCTACGCCGTTTCTACACTGTGTATTGAGATCGTTATCATCCATCATCGCCTAGCCTTGTCATTAGTCGCTTGTGGAACCAGTTCCTACGCTACAACACGCTGCAGGTCTACTACTGTACCATCGTCGACGTGCATGCACTACCAACCCTTGGACCAGACCAGAATAGTATTAAGTAAAGGATTGTGAGTAAATCTAATTAATTATTGTAAATTTAAGTAAGATAAGGAGATCATAAATAATAGTTAAGTTGTTGAATTTTAATCTCGTTCTTCTGTGATCTTTCGCTGTTATTGGTTTGACTTGCGACCAAGCCGTAACAATTCCCCGAATGAAATGGTCTAGTACACAGGTTTTCTTCAAATCCCACTTATACCCAACGGCATTGGGGCTGTCGGTACTTCGGTTCGGTGGCCCCCGTCGGGCAAATCTTGGCTACACCAACTTAATAATAGTAGACTCTGGCTGTGGAAAATCTCCATTCCAATCAATTTACCGAAATCCATGGGTCTAACTCCACTCTGAATAATTTTGAATAAAGTCGGATAGATTGTGACAAACTTAATGTGTTTCAGAACAAATTCAAATCAACCTTGAAAAAATTTTCACAACATTTGCCCATCTTGATGGCTGCTAACAAGCCTGGCAAGTGCCATTTCCGGCGATCTGGGATTTACTACTTGAAAATCTCAAATTTTCTCCGTTTGCTCCGTGCAAACCTGTGGTGGCGCTCCGCTTAGATGATAAATGGGATTCAAACTTGCAATCCTCGGACCCCAAGTCTGGCCAGTTCAGCTAATCCGTCCTCACAGAAATGTGTTCTAGAATAAAATCAAATCAAGATTTACATTTTTCACAAAAATTGCATATCTTGATGGCTGCTGTCAAGCCTGGCAAGTGCCATTTCCGGCGATCAGCTGGGATGTATTCAATCTCAAATTTTCTTGGTACGCTCCGCGCCAACCTATGGTGGCGCTCCGCTTAGATAGTAAACGGGAGTCCCCCCTCCCCCCCCCAAAAAAAAAATAACTCCAGTCCTCCGGAGCCTCCAAAACAAAAAATCTTAGCTATACCACTGCTGCATGGTGTTGATGTTGTAGTTGTTTCTTTTCCTTTGAAAATTTTTACTTTGCTTAAATTAAAATTGGAAAAATTATAATGAGCAAATATGATGTTCTGGTGTGGGAAGGGGGATCAAGGTCGAGAAATCGCATTTGGTCTGCCCCCCCCCCCATGTCAAACATCTTCCTACGCCGCTGTCTAGAATCCTCTCACAATTGGCTTAGTCAGGACAATGCTTTGAAGTGTAGTTTTAGGCTGCCACCATTTTAGGGGCAGGTGCTACCAATCGAAACGACTGTTTCATTGATATAAGTTTATGCATGGTCTGTCCCTTCCTAAAGAAAGAACATTATGCAAATGGCTGCAGAGGCAGAAGTCTAATTTTTGTCACAACAATTCGAAAAGTTTTCGGAAGTTTCCTGAAATGACTGGTATAGAATTATGTTCATATTTTTACATAAACGCAGATCCTCTCATACGCGTCACCAAGTGTCCAAAGATGCAATATTTTTTTAATTTTCCAGCAACTGGCAATGCTATGGCAGTAGCGACAACCCCCCCCCCCCCACTCTTACTGTAAATGTAAAAGACAACAATTCCCTTTTGTATGAACTACCTAATCCAGTGCAATTAAAGGGGCTCAAATCTCTCCCCAAAGATGTCAAATAGTTCGAGCGCCACCATTTTTTTTATAGAAACGCCAAGAAAGATACAAGGGACAGATTACTGTGTGACCTTGGCGGTGCAAAACTCACTTCAAAGCGATGTATCTCCTTCCGAATAACAACACCCTCGTGAAATATACGGAAAATGGCTAGAATTCAGTAGGAGTTTTTAGCCATCAGGCGACATAAGACTATATTTTTCACCGGGGAAAATGGCCTTTTTCCCGGGGAACTTTGGCTAAACGAGCCTATTGAATTCTAGCGGCATGATATGCGGGATAAATGTTGGGTACCTTGAGCTAAAAGATTATTATCAATAACTTTTAAAGTGATTTTGAATTTACATTAATGAACCGCCTCGCAGGATCAAGCGGTCTCGCGGGCCGCATACGGCCGGCGGTCCGGAGGTTCCCCACCCCACCCCACCCCGGCCTGGTCTGGTCCATCCCTTTACCGTATTTTCACCCAGGTCAAAAAATAAATCTAGGGGGATTACCGAAAGGGAATTTAGTAAATTGTATGGAGTAGATTGCACCTACCAGGAAAATGACGGTAATTTAGGGGGGGGGGGGGTGAGGGCGGATTATGCGAATCCATGATTTTTATTTCAAAATTCAAGTGTAAAACTATATGGAAGCGATTACTATAAGTGGAATTTTCACTTCACTAAATTATTGAACTGAAAAATAAATCACTTTACAACAGATCACTTTAACAAAAATGTCTTGTTTCAAAGAATTAGACTACAAGGTTATTAACACACAATGCCTGGTGTAGGGTACAAGGCAGTGCAGTATGAAAACTTCACAATATCAGTTCAAATTGGCCCACTGAGAAAAGTGATCTTGCCAAATTACTAGTATTTAGGCCAAGTCCATGATGGTTTAATCACTCAGATGCCTCGTTCAAGGCTTGTCCAGGCTGCAACAATATCACTGCGTTATTGGCCTAGGCCTGAAATACAAATCTCTTACAATACCACAAAAACTTCAAAAAGGGTTATGTAATGACAACCACATTCTCGGCTGCAGACCATGGCCCTACGGGACTGTTTCTCAGCCTAGGGAGGGCGGTGAGTTTTGCCCGACTCTAGAGTCTTGAGTAGGCCTATAGAATTTAACTGTCCAGTTTCCCGCCCGACTGAGACAAAACATCTGCCCGATTTAGTCAGGTCACTCAGGTGTCTGACATTTCGGGGCGACCGCCCTTAGGCCCCTCCCCCTGGCCCGCACGCGCAATTTTTTCCCACGAGGTTATGGGCAAATCATGCCAATGGACCAATCAGCTTCTTGGAAATAGGCCACACCCCTAATTCCAAAATGACAGCTTTCCGACCCTCTTATTGTAATTCTGACACCGGATTATGAAAGAACAGGCCAAATAACCCCTGGCCACGTAACCCCATCCTAAATTTCTTCCAAAACCATGATTTTGAAACAAATTTGAAAAATTTTGAAAATCAAATTTGCCCATAACGTCGTGGGAAAAAAAATAGGCGGCCCGCACGGCCATGCTGCCGACATTTTCAAAAAAATCTTTGTAGGCCACTAACAGTCTCTGCATGTCATACCTATATACAACGAGAGCAAAGCCAACACAAAGTGCATGGTATCCTTTTTGACTGTGAAGAAGGCTATATATAAGTCCTAACAATTATAGGCCTGAGTTGGTTCCAGTTGTTTATTTCTGTGTCAGTTACTGCAGGGGTCGATAACATAAACTATGCATGCCGCTGAAATGGCTTGTTTTCGATAAACGCGGCTGGGATCAGTGGCGCCGGCACGGGGGGGCATGGGGGGGCGCGTGCCCCCCCAATGAAAATTTTTTGAAAATTTTAAAATGATCCCGAAAGGCGATTAAGCTATAGATTTCTGTAGGGGGTGGGGTGAGGTGTGCTTCAACCGAGTGATAGATCTATTTAATCATTTTCTATGATAAATGTTTCTCAAACTATCAGAATTTTCGCAAATCCTTCGCAAACTATCAAAAATTTCGCGCGCTCCGCGCGCTTCAATCCTTACCACTTTGTTCTTATTATCAATATATCTTCTGATAGCAACTCCCGGAGAAGCACAGCAGCAAAAGTTGAAAGCTGTTCACGAATAAACAGGTAAAAGACTGGCTTTTTAATTGGCATGTAGGTTTGTAAGGCGATTGAAAGTGTCTCGAGCAGATTCTGAATGCAGGTTTTGTCATGGAAATCTCATTTAATGAAAAATTTCGCGCGCTTTGCGCGCATGCTTTACGATTTGCACTCCATCTCATGACCATTATTAACATAATAATACGTGGAACTATAAACACAACATCTGTAGGGGTCTTGCATCAATATGCGATTTTTCAATCTAAGTTGTTGTAGCATGATTTGGAAAGTTGAAATTACGTATTTGCCGTTATATATTTTCCAAAAACCTTTACCGAGCGCTCTGCGCGCAGCCATTATCGGTATAGATGGCAGACACGTAGCCAAGGGGTGAAGGGGGCAGCCGCCCCCTTGAGCATATTTTTGGTATTTTTTAATTTTTTTTTTAAAAATTGCTAGTGTTCCTCCTATTTATATGCGGTAAAATAGGCTTGGGAAGTGCCATTTCCAGCGATCTGGGAGGCACTTTGGGCCAAAATTTTCTTGCGCTTTGCTCCAACCCATGGTGGCGCAAAGCGCTGAGAGTCTGACTATGTGCTTCGCCCTCTTGACAAATTCTTGGCTACGCCCTTGATAGATGGTGATTTTTAATACACTTACGATAAACAAGCATTCTGAAAAACGCCTTTGTTAGTCCTTCACCCCTTTTGCTTTACCTATCAGGGAGGTCTAATATCACCTTCCTGCACCAATAGTCTCCCTCCCGCCCGTTCCCCATTCCTGGAAGCTGTTCATCTGGATTTTCGTTCAGAATTAGTAAAAATACGATAGTTATAAAGTGCTCTACTCTATGTTATCATTTGGATGTCAAGTAATAAGCATTATGTCATTACTCCAATTTATGTACTTTATTCAGAGCTTCCGGAGGGCCCTATAAACGTATCTGCCAGCCTCAGATGCCTTTTTATAATGCACAATGAAGGGGAGGAAAAATTTCGTTTCGTCCAACAATGTTTCTATGGACTTCACGCGCGTACTTTTGGGTAAAAACTTTGGAGGTTTGTTTACAACGTATTCTTCTCGTAGACAACATACTCTCCTTTTTCACCTAACCAAAAATTAGAATTCACTAGATTATGGACATTTCCAGCTATATATGATCAGCTTCAAAAATATTCCAAAAGATAGCACCATTTTGCATCTAAGAAACCTTAAATAAGCAAAAATTTCTCAAAGGGGAGGGGGACACCCCCTCCCCTTAAACCCTTCCCCCAGGACGGCACCTTTATATAGTGACAAAGGAAAGATCCTCACTGCTGTATTCAAAACGCAGGGCATAAAAAAGGGAATATTTAAGCGTCGCCACTCAGTTGGAAAAACATCCAGCCAGTCGGAAAAATTAGAGTTTACTAAACTATGGGCATTTTCCAGCCATACAGGTATGTGATCAGCTCCAAATATATCATAAAGATAGCACCATTTTGCATCTAAGCAACTTTAAATGAACAATAATTTCTCAAAGGGGAGGGGGATACCCCCTCCCCTTAGACCCCTCCCCCAGGACGGTACCTTAGTGCAGTGACACCTGACAAAGGAAGGATCCCCACTGTGTATACGAAAGCAGGGAGCACACGAAGAAAACGCATTTTGCGCAGACTTGGGAGGTTAACTGAAGTGCCATTACGACATCATCTGTTGTGCCCCCCCCCCCCAATCACCAAAGCCTGGCGGCGCCACTGGCTGGGATTAGGGAGCAAGATGTAGGAACGTTCCTATATCTTGTTCTATGGTTGCGATATGGTAGTCAGTGCTCTATGGCTGTGTGATACGGAAGTACGCAGAAACAACCTGCATGCTTGCAACGCTGTTTCGATAAACACAGCTGTCATACGTACACAGAACTCTGTGCTGTGTAGTTGGACGTACGAAGGAACAGGCATCTGGGGGAAGCAGGAAAATTTTGTGTGCAATAAAAATACTGCATTTAAAGGGGCTTATTGAGTTGATAATCGATTATTTTGTGACGAGTTTGAAGGAAATCATCGCATGACAATGTTCTAATTAGCCTCATTACTCATGTATCTCTTCCTATATTTACCGAAATATAGAGAAATGGACATGTGAGAAATTGTAGTTTTTGTGGACATTGTTTGCATATAATTAATACCTAATGGTAAAAAGTGTCTGGTCACGAATTTGTAATAAATGATTTTAATCATTATTTATTCTATCATCGCCATTTCAGTTGTGTATGAGATGTGCAGCATCAGGCTCTTGGTTTGGCCATATACCATCAAGATGTGAGGAAATTTCCACAGGTGTGAAAAAAAACATGAATTTAGTGAACCAACTCAATAAGCCCCTTTAAAACTGAAGAAAAACAAGAGGTTACAATAAAATGTCTCACACGCTCTCTCAAACGCTGTCTCAACGCTGTTTACTTCTGTGCGCTTCGCGCGCACCCGTTTTAAATTTTGCTTCGGGGTTTCGCGGTTACTTCCTGTAGAGCATTCTGCTTGTCATAGCTTTGTACGAACTCTTCTATTATCATTGACACCACTAATGCCCCCATGGCCGTACGCAGCCTAGGGGAAGTTTCCCCTCCCCCAGAAATTTTTAAAACAAAATTTTTATCACCATCAATCTGTGTAAATTTACAGACTTTTAAGATTGTTCTGTGCAAGTTTTCAGGTACGGAAAGTGTCATTTCCCGTAATAAGGGACGGGCGCTTATCGAAGGGGAGGAGGAAAGAGCCCTCTTCTTGAGGATACTTTTCTTACGTAGCATTTCTATTATTCATATCACTAAGAAGTATGAAAAAATGGAATTTTTTCGGCGCGCTTCGCTCGCACCCATTCTAAGTACTACGTCTCCCATTCTTAAAATTATTGTTCCAAAGCCCCGGGAAAACCTCAAAATAATCCTCCCAACTTCCCTAAGCACTCAGCATTATCGTTCCCATCTGACTGTTAGTCGCATGGAGTGAGAATATAATTGAAAATAGTCAAATTGTGATTATTGTGGTATGTTAATTGTCCACCTCATGTCATCTGAAGTTGAAGCTAAAATGCATCATTTTAATGCTTACAATTTCGTATATACCCCAGAGCTTCCGGGGGCTTCGCCCCCTGGTCCCTGTCGGGACTCTGCCCCTGAATCCCGCCAGAGGCCCTGAGGCGGGACCCTGAATTCCCCGCCGTAAGGGGGAGCGCTTCGCTCTCCCGCAGCACCGGCGCCGTTTGAAAGTCCACCTTTGTCCAACCACTTTCAGATATCTAATCCCGCCCCTGATTCTTAGTTTTAAAGGCCTTAGTTTTAGAGGTCTTACGTCTTTCTTTTACAGACATCATTTTAAATGAGATAAAATCTCACCAGAAATACGGGTGCGGTCATTAGCGTACGCAGGGGGGGGGGGGGGCATTGGCCATGGCCCCCTCACAGATGCCGATTTTTCTTTAGTTCCTAAAATGCTTAAATTTTTTAACACAAATTTTACTTCGAAAGGTAGCATAAGTGGCACCAGATAAAAGGACGCCTAATTTTCAAAAATTTTAAAAGGGGAGGGGGACCTCCTCTTAGACCCCTCCCCAGGCCGGGGATTCTTTTTTCTCCCTAAAAATACGTAAATATTTTAACACAAATTTTACTTCAAAAAGGTAGCATATGTGGCACCAGATTGCATGTGAGGACACCTAAGTTTTTAAAAATTAGGAGGAGCCAGCGATTCTTTTAGTTCCTAAAAATACGTATTTTCCCACAAATTTTACTTCGAAAGATAGCATATGTGGCACCAGATTGCATGTAAGGACACCTAAGTTTTCAAAAATTTTCAAAGGGTAGGAAGGGACATCCCCTCTCCTTATTCCCCTCCCCTAGCAGCTATTCTTTTTTTTTAGTTCCTAAAAATAGGTAACAGATTTACTACAAATTTTACTTCGAAAGGTATATGTGGCACCAGATAGCATGTAAGGACACATATGTTTTCAAAATTTTTCAAAGGGTAGGAGGGGACACCCCTCCCCTTAATCCCCTCCCCTAGCCCAGCGATTCTTCTTTTTAGTTCCTAAAAATAGGTAAGAATTTTATCACAAATTTTACTTCGAAAGGCGGCATATGAGGCACCAGATTGCATGTAAGGACACATGTTTTTTTAAAAAATTTCCTTATACCGTTCCCCCAGACCGGCGATCGTACATCATACTGCGTTCCCCCTCCCCCTTGAGAGAGATCCTAGTATGTACGCCACTGGGTGCGGTTGTCCAACTTGCGAAGCTGGTTTCTCCTCAATAAATTTGCTATCGTTCCCATGCTAACGGGAAAACGCTCCTCTAGCTATGGCCTGGTATACCCTGCCTTTACAAAATGGGCTAGCTCCTCCAGGTTTATATCTTTACGTGGCCTACCTGCAGCCATCTTGCTTTCATTCAAATTGCTTCAATGTTTTGTAGTATATCTGTTAAAAAATGTGTTCAACTTAATAGTTCTTGTAGGTAGAGAACACGACCCGTAATAACCTTTCAGGAATTTTAAACTTAATACCTCGATATGTTTACTGCTTTGTACGAATCTCAGTAAAACCACCTACGTTGACAGCAGTTTGATAGTTCATTTATCCTTGAAATCCCCGTCAATTTTATGTGAACAAAAAACTTATATATCTCATCACGTTATTACGTAATCAAACGGGTGCGCCCTGACTCTTTTTGTAATTTGTTTTCGCGTGTACATCTGATCTGCGTGTATACCTTAATTTCGTTCGTACCTGTTTTCGATTGTCGAACGATTCCGTTTGTCTAATGATTAGTTTGCCTACCGATGCCGTTTGCCTACTGTTTCGTTTGTGTCTAATGGTTTCGTTTGTGTCTAATGTTTCGTTTGTGTCTAATGTTTCGCTTGTGTCTAATGATTTCGTTTGTGTCTAATGTTTCGTTTGTGTCTAATGTTTCGTTTGTGTCTAATGTTTCGTTTGTGTCTAATTTTTCGTTTGTGTCTAATTTTTCGTTTGTGTCTAATGTTTCGTTTGTGTCTAATGTTTCGTTTGTGTCTAATGTTTCGTTTGTGTCTAATGTTTCGTTTGTGTCTAATGTTTCGTTTGTGTCTAATTTTTCGTTTGTGTCTAATGTTTCGTTTGTGTCTAATGTTTCGTTTGTGTCTAATTTTTCGTTTGTGTCTAATTTTTCGTTTGTGTCTAATGTTTCGTTTGTGTCTAATTTTTCGTTTGTGTCTAATGTTTCGTTTGTGTCTAATGATTTCGTTTGTGTCTAATGTTTCGTTTGCGTCTAATGTATTTCGTTTGTGTCTATAATGATTTCGTTTGTGTCTAATGTTTCGTTTGTGTCTAATGTTTCGTTTGTGTCTAATGTTTCGTTTGTGTCTAATGTTTCGTTTGTGTCTAATGTTTCGTTTGTGTCTAATTTTTCGTTTGTGTCTAATTTTTCGTTTGTGTCTAATGTTTCGTTTGTGTCTAATGTTTCGTTTGTGTCTAATGTTTCGTTTGTGTCTAATGTTTCGTTTGTGTCTAATGTTTCGTTTGTGTCTAATGATTTCGTTTGTGTCTAATGGTTTTGTTTGTGTCTACAGTTTTCGTTTGTGTCTACTGGTTTTGTTTGTGTCTAATTATAATAGGGTATGCTCGCAATGTCGATAATATTTGTACGATCGGCTTTCGTGTTGTTTCATGCCAAGCTAACGTATTCCAGTGTTTCCACACTCTAAATTCATTTTTCCTGAAGTGAAGTCTAAAATTTCCCGAAATCGGTTTGGCTTTTCCTGAAATTTTCGAATAACGCTTGTTTAATGCTAATTTTAATGGGCTGATCCAGGATTTCACATTGTCAAGCCATACTTCATTTCCATACGCTACATGCCATTTCCAGATTTCCCGAAATAATCCCACCTCCCGAAAATTTCCAGGAGTGAACCCAGATTTCCCGAATTTCAGGTAATTTCGGGAAGAGTGGAAACACTTACGTATCCTACGAAAAGACGATACCATTAACCTACAACATTCAAAGGTTTTCATACTGAAATATTCTATATTTCCTCGTTATTTAGTGAAAAATCCTTCATCCCGACTGTAAGTACTGCTTCGTTCTGATCTACAATTTGTCACAAATGTATGATGCAAACGACATGCCTAATACTGAAGAACTTTCCCCGAAAACCCGGGACAAAGAAACTGTCACGTGACCTGAACCTTGGTAATAGCAATATGTTTATGAAGCTTCGCTTCCATAAACATAATAATTATTAAAGCAAGTAAACTGTTTCCGTTTATTAACATAACTTAACATAACATAACAAGTTAAAGGGCAAACATAAAGGAGGACTAAAGCCCCATATAAGATGCCCTCAGTGAAGTACAAACCCAAAACAAAACACAAACCAAACCAAAAACCCAGCAAAGCCCAGCACAATCATATTCTACCACAGTCACAATATGGAACTTATCAATGTTTATCTTGAAGCAATGGACTGAAGTGGGGTTAGCAACCCACCCAGGAAGACTATTACACTCATTGACAACTCTGTGTGAAAAGCTGAACTTCCTAATGTCAAGCCTAATGTCTAATGTCAAGCCTAGAGAATTAACACTTCGGCTACTACTTCTACTCGATGCCACTTTGACCACTTCCACCGGTCCTGTGTCTTTTTTATTAGTGACTAGAAGTCACTAGCAAAAAGATAAATTTCAGTACTATACATGTAATCTCTGCAGTGGCGTGTTTAAAGGGAGGGGGAACACTGCCCCCACCTCCGAGGTAAGTCGGTGCCCAAAAAAATACTCAGTAGGAGGGAGGAGAGAGAGATTGAAGAGAAACAGAGGCGGCGATTTGTTCTCAAAATTTGGGGGGAGGGGGTAACATAACCCCAATTTCAAATAATTTACTTTGTGAAAAATCAAAGTCACAATGGGAGATTTCTCAAATATTGTGGGACATGTCCCCTCTACCCCCGGGATCGCCGCCCATGAAGAGAAAGAGAGGAATTTTAAAGGTAAAATCAAAACTACGTCCATGCCTCTTGCAGTTTTTGAACATTAACGACGGGCACAAGGTAACCTGTAGGTGTGTCCTTGTACAATAAATTGGGTTAAAGCACCTAGACCCCAACCGTTTTTAGACCTAAGACTGTTAATATCTAACATTGCTGCGTAGTTCCTCGTGGTACTTTTCTCGAATGTGTTTGGTCCTAGCAATGCAAAAAGATGGAAACAAAAGGTCTGGACAGTTTTCAGAAAAGTAAAAAGGACAGGTTTACTTCTGACAGTTTGTGGCAGGCTGTATATATGGCATATTTCTTGATCAGCAATACTATTAAAAAAAGGAAGGGGGAGAGGCGGATCAAGCGCTTAGTCCACTCCACGGGTAATCATTCACCCCTACAGCGAACGAAGCTTATTCGTTGACCGTCGATTCGTCATCGTAATGAACATGGAATATATCATCTGACGACTAGAGAAATGCTACTGCAAAATGACCGAGGACCGGCTCATACCTCAATATTTATCTCTCCTTTAAATAATAAACGAAGATTGTACTGCATGAAAGCAGATATGTATGGTACATATCTTTCTTACAACGGCGACAAATTGTGAATGATATATGAACTATTCTTATACGGGTTTCAGCTACACAGTCAGGCGCGTAGCTACGGGGGGGGAGGGGGGACTGGGGGTTGGTGCGTAGCTGTAGCGTAGGCCGTGCAAGAAAATGTTCGGTCAAAATGTTCTCCCAGATGGGGGAAAATGACACATTTAAGACCTTAAAGTTGCATATTAGCATTCTTTACTTTTAAATTTCATGCTTTAGAAACAAATTTAGATTTCAAGAAGAAAAATTAGGTTTGATTTAAAGGGGAAATGCAGTCACCCCAATTTGAATCAGTGTACGCGGGCATCCTATTTCATAAATGGTTTTTTAGAATCATGTTAAAGTATGTTTCTCTCTGAGTCGAGAAATTCACGTATATACTAACTCCTTGGTTTATCTTGTATATGCAATATTTATGTTTTAACATATCATGAATGATACTTGAAGTGAAATAACAGAATAAGGGGATATTTGTGAAATTTAGCTATTGTTTAAATAAGTTTATGGCGACTGATTATGCTCTTTAAATTAAAAGTTACTTTATAAGCTCATTGAGCTTAGCTAATAATTAAAGGTAACTTCGTAGGCTATTTTATCTTCAGCCAGTGTATTTGGTGGTGTATTCAAGTGGTGTTTCTTGGAGTCTTGGAGGAGGAAGATCGTTTATTCGTCAGTCAGAGAAACCCACAGAAGAATGTGTCCATAGGCGGGGCACGGGGACCCCCCGGGGAAAATTTGGGGAAAAAAGAATCCTTAAATACGGTTTTCCAGGTTTTGGGCCTTGAAATCATAATTTGGAGACTGGAATTTTTAGCATTTCAATATTTTTTCTCAAGTAGGCTTACTTTCATTTACGGTTTGGAAATCTCAGTCCACGAGGTGATCCAATCCGGCCTGCGAAGAAAGTTGTTATAAAAAATAAGTTATGGCAAAGCAAATAGCCTGTAATTTGCACCAATCTTATTCGAGACATATAATTTCCCGGCGTGTGGCTTAATGGAAAGCTCTCAAAATGCAGAATGAAAATAAAAACTATCATTTAAATTTGTTTGTAAATGCTATTCTTTTAAAATCAGCACTCAAGCCGACACTCAAACTACATACGGATATTATGCAAACTATGCCCGGCAGTAGTATGGTATAGTAAAAAGGGGTTTTTCCAGATCCTTTAGTCAGCACCCCCTGTACACGGCGTTCTCATGACCCGCAACCCCCTGACGGGGATTCGGGTTGCTGCCTCCAGCGGGAAACCTGCTCCCTCGTGTTGGGCAAATTCTGGCGTACCCCTACATTGGTATGGATTGAGTATATCACTCTAGGATTTTCTCACGGATCAGGCTGCTCAGAGGCCATCTTTTCTCCACAACTAGAATTTTGCAACGCAGACGGGGTGGGTCGATGTACTACAGCCCGGACGTCGAGCTAAAATAGGGCCGAGGGTCTGGGAATTGCAGGATATTCAATATCTGCTTCACACAGGAGAGGATAGGACCGGTAGTTTCTCCTGGGGCCCAGGTGGCTGAGTGTCCTTACCCACAAAATGACTCCTGCCATCCCTTTGTGTTTTGCTAAGACTTTTAATTGAAATTTAAAAATTCCCAGCTTCCAGTAAGGCAAATTTGAAAACGTTTGGTTTTTATTAAGGAATGCTACACGATTTGGGGGTTTTCATTGAAGGTTTTGCCCTCCTTTAAGGGCAAAACGAAGAAACGTGCCGGACTACTGGTCCTCGCCGGGATTTCATACTTTATCGTACCCATTAAGGCTCCCGACGAGACTGGAAAATTTTTCGGACAAGAGGTAAGCCTTCCCCGACGGTTGCCGGGGGCATGACCCCTTATCCCCACTACACACACATACATGTAAAAGGTGTCAATCGGGGACATATGTTTTTAACAGTGAAAATGTGGATATCCCCACTTGGGATGTATCCACACTTGACTAGGGAAAAAAACTCATGTCCCCGATTTACATGTACTACACGCATACACACACACACTCATGCATCAACACATGTGTTTCCTAATGATAGGTTCACAACATGTAAAATGGGGAAAAAGCCAAAAGTGCTCAAACTTACTGAGACACATCTTTGAAAGGTGGAAAATCCAATTTCATGGTAAATTTTGCATTCGGGAATTGGGGATATCCCCACTTGCAGGTGTGTCCACACTTGCCCGGGGAAAAAACGCTCATGTCCCCGATTTACATCTTTTACATACGCACACACACACACACACACAAATGGCATTACCACTGGTCCCAAATCATTTTTGTCCAGGATTGCATACATGAATAATTTTAGCTGTAGGCCTAAGTCTATGATAAATTATTGAGAAAACTCCTGAGCCCTCAAAGGAGGAACTTACAGAGGAAAAAAATGTACTCCTAACTGGTATGTGGCCAAGAGATCATTGGAATGTCAACTGTATCTTCACTGCTATTCTTATGTCTTTATGTACATCTGATCTTTGACTTCAGGATTGATAAATATTACTGAATGTTAAATTCATGTTTACACAATGTTATTTGTTCAAATTGTTTGGCTGTTGAATAATGCTGTTGTGACTTAAGGTTTGTTGCCTATATACAACTATTCAGCTCTGATACCATGTACACGTCAGTCAAATTTGTCTCATGGAGAGTTCCCCAAAATCTGGGCTAAGTAACGTTAGGCATACTGTAAGCATTGTTTCCATATTTTTAAACTGATTTTCCCGCATTTCGAGGATAAATTTACTAGAGAATCCAGGAGCCACTTCCCAAAGTTAACTGCTTCCACACTTTTAGCCCTGGATTACTTTAGATTATATACAACAATCCGCCCAATGTTCCTATAGTATCCGAAAAAAATGCCTTATTCTGCAAACATGAAGTGTCGATATTTCGCGAAAAGTAGGAACTCTGGCCGCAAGCACCTTCTAACCTCCACAGTCGGCTTTACGGTCTATTTCTAATTCAATGGTGTCTATCGTAAAGTTTCGAAGATTTGAGCAATATAACCTCTTCTCCGGGGCTTAGAATGTTACCTGCTTGGTAATATCAATTACAGATCAGGCCCGTAGTCAAGGGGGGCAGGGGGGCGAAGCCCCCCTGAAAATTTTAGCCCCCTAGAGAAATTGAATCTTACCATTGACTTAATACGTTTGTACACATTTCCCCCCGAAAAAGTTCTCCCCTCTGGAAAAATTCTGGCCCCCCTCCAGTACCTTGTCTGGCTACGGGCCTGTTACAGATAAGTACTTATGACTGACCACATTTTGATGACATGCCGTTACTTATATCGAGGGATGGGGGTGGGGTTGGTTGGGGTCGCATTCCAATAGGCAAAGAAGGTGGTGAATAAATGTATATGGTATGGTGACGTCATGCATGGACGCAATCAACGTTGACATATCCTTATTACTATTCTTAGTTTTATTGCATGCCATTTCATAGCACTGTACAAACATGTCCGTTCTAAAGGCAACCAACTCCAACCAGGAGCTTGTAGCTAACGCCAACAATCGGAAAGGCCAAACCAAAACTTTTGTTCTTTTCAAGCACTTCTTTTAATTAGCTTATGGTATCACAATTAAGTAGATGACCATAAACCCTATGCTCGATTACAGTATGTTACTTCCACTGAGCTTCATATCTCGTGATCTGCAATCAAGAGAACCAACATTCCAGGTAAGTAAACATTTGTAATATTTACATTTTACAAAGAAATATTGAATGTTCAAGTTTGTAGCCTTGATACCGAAATTCGGGAAAAGTGTCATTCCCACGTAATCAGTGCAAGAAATAAGTCACATAGGTCGGAAGGAGCTGAATGATGTCTGCTCGGTGGTTCATTGTCTTGTGTCTTTGGTCATTGTTGGCAAGCAACTGCCTTGGGATTTCCTTACGATATTCTGGTGAAACTGGTACAGAAATCCCGGAGATTTTTTGCGATGATTTACAATCCTCGTCTGGAGTATGTCGGTATCAAGAGACGTAAGCATTAATTGGCCATTATTATTGTAATACGTAGAGTGGTGTCGACCTAGTATGTTAAGGGGCGGCGATTAGGTCTATCATAAGTCGGTTCATAGATGAAGGTCAGGGCAGATTTAGGGGGCCCGGGGCCGCACCTGTAGGAATGCGGGCCTTGCATAGAATTTTACTAAATACAATAGCCGTTGGGTACAATTATTCAAAGCTACTAGTTTAAATGGATTTTTTTTTTCACTATTGAGTTACAGTATATGAAGCGGCGGGGCAAGTGGGCTCGGTCAGAGGGGCGAGAATGGTTCTTAGGGGCGCTCTGTAGTAAGTAATGCCGCGATACTATCTAAGTCAGTGCTTCTCAACCTGTTCTCTTAGATTTACCCTCCTGGGTGAAAATTGATTCCCCACCCAATGTTATAGTAATGGCGGAAACCAAACATTACCCCCGAAAGGGGTTCTGCTCCCCGAAAGAGCTACGTCCCCAGAATGGACACTAAGACTTAACTGACCAACCTCTTGACCTTCAGACCTCTACATCATGGATCTGTCTTTGCGTGGCTCCATTCTAGAATGGCTTAAATATTTCTACAAAAAGTACCATGCATTTTTTTAATAACTTTCTTTCACGTTCTTTTCAAATAAATACGGCTACCCTTACAATTAACTAAACGCAATCCGTCAGGCGTGGATTCTGGATTTACGGAAAATGTAGGGCTCACTTTGAGCCAGGGAGGCTGTAGGTTCAGCCTATTCAAGAGCTATATATGTAAGAAGTCCCAAAGGGGGGAGGCTGGGGTTCTCCCCTGTGAAATTTTAGGAAATTAGACACTTTTTAGATGCGAATTCCTAGCATCTGGCAGTCAACATAAGTACACAAGGAAACATTATTTTCATGAAACAGGATATCATTATCAGCGTGATCACTGCGATTTTAGTTTTATCATGTATTTTTCGAAATGACCATGGTAGGTTCGGTATTCTAAACACTGCTAGATGGAATTTCCTGGTACATGTAAGTCAAAATAGACGTCGCGTAAAAAGCATTTTGAAGCCATTGTTAATCATTATCAAGTGTGAGGTGACAACTCTGCATTAAATTCGCAACAAGCAGTAGATATGATCATGTACCTGTAAAATGAACAAGAGAGACAAAAAAATCCGCTCATCAGATCCGAGGCTCTTGCCATTCCCCCTTGCCCTAAGAGCCCCATGAACACTTTTATCGTCAGTAACCGTAAGGAACTACAATTGCCTTGACAGTCCACGTGGACCCGTTTGAGAACTAATCACTGATGTAAGCAATCGCTGCTATAGGCTAGCACGATGCTATTAAAATATTTGGCTTAAATAAATACCTCCTCGATCGCCGGAAATAATCCTTTCCGTTTGCCGACAATGACCGCTGTTAGACTTCAAAAATACCACAATTAAAATCATTTTAATGGAAAGCTGTTTTGAAAACAGCAAATATGTAAAAGCACTTTTAATAAAACTGAACTTTTATACGCCATGAGATGGTTTGAGTCCGTCGGGTGGGGGGGGGGGGGGCTTAGCTCCCTTTACTAAACGGAAGCTCGGTCACTGATAATGTCGTTACCAGGGGTGGCGTCAGAATTTATCCATAAACGGGGCCAGGTTTCCCGACGGGTGTGGGGGAGGGGACGGGCTCAGCAACCTAATGGTTATTGGAAAGATGACGATGGAGACTGAGGGGGGGGGATTGTAGGAGAAGGCCTTCATTTACTACTGTGTGACGAACATATTTTGCACAATACCTGCCTACGTATCTTTCGGAAGATAATTTGACTCGTGGAAATGCACACCGCGCGCAGCGCGTAGAATTTTTTTGGCTTAGGCCTACGTGCAAGAATCTGTACTCATTTAGAGCCCACCACCACCACCAGAAAGAAACTACATAAACCGTCGCGTCGCTGACACCTATTAGGGATAAGCATTTTGCCGTCCCCGTCTGCTCAATGAGATGATCAAACATCCCACAGCTCTTCGCTTACCGTACCATATGAAAATACAAGAGATCGGATGTTATGAGGCATAAACTAATTTCCCGACCTTTACAGAATACTGTGTTGGCTACCTATAGGCTACATGATATGGGATTATTACGGGGGTGGGGGTGGTATTTCTTAGCTATATGGAACGGAAATGTGGAGGTAACTGAAACAGCGAACAGTGGCGTAGGAACCGGGGGACCGGGGGGCCATGACCCCCAATGTGTTTTGACGGGGCCAAATGTCATTTTGGCCCCCCCCCCAAAATCGCGATAGTTTACAGTTTTGTTCTACCCGCTCTCATGAGAACAATTTCTCTAACAAGAACCCAAAATTTTTCGGCGCGCTACGCGCGCTTTAGAGCTACCCTAGTTTCTTCAATAGTTCCATTCTACATAGCTAGATAGTGCAAGTCCTTTTCACCTTTTCAAGTAACATGTAGAGAAAGGAGTTTAGGTAGAGGTCGTAAATTCATCTCATATCTCAAAGCTTAGTTACTATTCTCTTGTGTGTGTCATGCGGTACGTTCAGTTGGTGAGGGACTCACGGAGCAATGTTTGGCCACCGTTATTTCATGGGATAGTCGGGATGGTTTCGATGTAATGTATATTATCTCCAATATGGTCTACAACCTTTCAACCCCTAGAAATTTCTTTCTTCTTTTTATTCTTAATGATTACATATGTTTTTGTGAAAACCTACCAAAAATTTCGCGCGCTTTGCAATTTTTCACTTTAGATTCCGGGAAAAACATTTGAAGAACGCGGAACTATGCTTTTCTAGTTTACACAAATTTTATGCACTATATATATGCCCCGAATGACATGGTGTAGTACACAGATTTTCTTCAAATTCCACCTCACCAGTACCCGACAGCAATGGGGCTGTCGGAGCTTCGGGTCGCTGCCCCCCCCCTTTCGAGCAAATCCTGGCGCCACCTCTACTCAACTTGATAATAAACTCTGGTTGTGGAAAATCTCCAGTCCAATTAATCCACTGAAATCCATGGGGATAACTCCACTCTGAATAAGTTTGAATAAATTCGGATAGATTGTGACAAACTTACTGTGTTTTAGAATAAATTCAAATCAACCTTCACAAATTTTCTACAAAAATTGCACATCTTGATGGCTGCTATTAAGGCCGGCAAGTGCCATTTCCGGGGATCTGGGATGTGTTAAAATCTCAAATTTTCTTGGTACGTTCCGTGCCAACCTATGGTGGCGCTCCGCTTAGATAGTAAACGTGAGCCAACGCCAACAAAAATCCCCAGCCCTCCAGAGCCACAAAAATATCTTAGCTACACCACTGCTGATGTTGTGTGTGTTTCCTTTTTCTTTAAATACACTACTTTGAGCAAATATTAAGATGGAGTGTGGAAAGGGTCGGGGTTCAAGGTCGAGAAATCACATCTTGTCTGCCCCCCCCCCCATGTCAAACATCTTCCTACGCCGCTGGCGAACCTCTCAAGAGTGCAAATTGCGCTGGAAATTTGCGCTTTTTATCAAAGAATCTTCCCTTTGAGAGCAAAAATGTTTAGATAAACTGTCGAGGCCACAAACCGCAGTCGGGTATGACATGTTTTATTATACCCACAAAGGTTTCCCGACGAAATTGGAAATGTTCTTCGAAGTGGGGCTGGCCTCCCCCGAAGGGGTCATAACCTCGGCTTTTGGCCCCCACCTGATGTTACATCTGATTTTTACTAATTCACAGAATACATTACATGCTATGTAACAGTGCAAGAACATGCTAAGTAAACATGTTCCTCTGTGGTTGTGCATAAAAGTACTACTTGTGTTTTACTTCATAAGAAAGACTTTAAAATGGAACCTACTGCCATTGTGCTTGGTGCTCAGCATAAGCAATGGAGTAGGGAAAACAAGCCAGTGAGCCACAACTGGAAAAAGAGGCCGTGGCCGTGGCCGTGGCCGTGGCCGTGGCCGGCCCGACTTAAACCAATTGGTCAGAAACTGAGCCGTAAAACCTCATCTAACTCTAACTCTATCTCTAACTAAGAAACACTCACTTTTTACCATAATATGCAATCTAAACAAACCGTGTACAAAGTTATGAAGATTGAGTACTTTCATATAAATGAGGCCTAAATTTGTGGTGTAAGTCGTTTCGAGCATGCACTTCGCAGACGACTGCATTTCATTTCTCTGTATATACGTAGCATCAAGGTATAAAGCAAGTTGGTCAAGGATTGTACTGGTTATCGTTGCAAATAATGTTGTGTTAAAGGGGCACATTGAGTTGATATCGATAACTTCACGAGGGTGTTGGAGTGTGCTACCACATGACAATGATTCTTATTAGCATAATTAGTCAACTTTCACATCCAATATTTACGCATAAAGCTAAAATTTTGAATTTTTCGGTATCCTGGCTTGTAACGGTTATGTGCATAATTTGAAAAAGTGTCTGGTCACGAATTGTGGAAACCGAATTGAATTGTTTATTACTCAGTTATGAAACATTTATTTGTATGCAAGATGTGGGGATTGTTTAAGTTTGACCATTTGTCATTAGTATGTGAAGAAAACTTAACAGGTTTGGCAAATTTGGTGAATTTCATGAACGAACCCAATGTGCCGCTGTAATGTTTTTAATTTTTCTTAGGGGGATCCTGCTAGCTTAGACCCTTAGGCCATAACCTAGTTGACTCCTTCTAAATCCACCGTAATGACGGTTAAGAATTAGTTAGTTAGATGAGGTTTAACGTCCCAGTTTCCAACCAATTGGTTCAAGTCGAGACGACCACAGCCCTTTTTCCAGTTGTGGCTCACTGACTTGTTTTCCCTACTCAATTGCTTATGCTGAGCACCAAGCACAAAGGCAGTAGGTTCCTTTTTTAAAGTCTTGGTATGACCCGGCCAGGAATTGAACCCTAGACCTTCCGGCTGCAAGTCGGATGCTCTAACCACTTGGCCACTGCAGACGGTTAAGAAAGAAGTCCAACTACAGTGTGACTTGGCATATCTGGGAGATACTACTTCAACACATCACCATGGTTACACAGTTTGGACTCATTGAAAATATCCCTATGAAGTTGTCACAACGTGTTGTAATGAAACCACAAAAGGTTCAGGCGCGGATCCAGATGGGGCACACCCGGCGCACGCCCCCTTTATTCGATGACCAACGATTTTTTTTTGCCTCATATCCGAATCGAAAATGGAAAATATGATTCCCAGATGCTAGGAAATCGCATCTAAGCGCATCTAGAATTCAAATTTTCTTAGGGGAGGACCCCACCCCCCGCCCTGGCTTTGGGCCTTCGGTGCTCGCTTGTCAGCCTTCGGCCGAGGGTGTGTGCGCCCTCCCCCCCTTTCTCAAAATCCTGGATCCGCGCCTGAGGTTACACCATGCAAGTCTAAACCTCTGCAACTACTAGGAGCTGTTTTATTCAACAACTGAATAAAATTTAACCTAGTGAAATAGACATTTAATATCTTTTACCCTTCCCAAGATACACCTTTCCAAATTTGACAAATTTCTGACGTAATTATGAGAAAATGCTGAGTGTTGTGTAGACTCACTATCCTCTTTTAGTAATCCTATATAAATTACATGTAAATTACTTCCCGGATAACTGGTTTCCAGTTTGGTGAGCGAAACTGATTTTTTTTCAAGAAGAGACATCAACTCTTTGATGTACACCTTAGTCACAGCTGTCCTTGACATGTTTAATCGACAAAGGATAACCCTAGGCGTAAGGAGCTTTCGCCCCCTTCCTCCGCTATTCAAGGAGGAAAAATAAGTAGTTCCCCTTGTAAAAGAATTCCAAAAACTTTTGAGTAATTTTCTTTAAAACTTGCACAATATGTCGCATCAATTTGAATCTAAGGGCCTCAAATATTAAAAATCCCCCTTCTCCTTAGACCAGGGAGGTTCGAAACAACGTAGCTGAGAACAGCTCCCCACACCTAATGAAAACATAAGGACTATCTTGAATCCCTCCTTGGTTTACAGCTTCGCTTAATTATCGGCACCAAATGTGTATTTATGTTGAAGGTGTAACTTTTCTAGTAAAATATCTTTTACGAAATCTCATTAGAGACATACGAAACAAATTGTAAACTTCGAAAAATGTGTTTATTTTCCCATTTACAATACTGATGTTCTTTATATCAAATTGTAGGTATGCGATTTTCATGTCACCGAACCCCTTATTTTTCTGTTTTTAGTGACAGCCAGCAGGCATTTCCTTATGTAGTAAGTGTTATAGCGCCATCAAGAACTTGACAAAATGGTTGCAACATCCACCGAAGTACTCGTCAAAAGTCATCACTTACTGCTAGGTGGACACAAGTATGTGTCTATGACATAGACTCTTTTTCCAATAGGAATTACAAAGGATTTTGGGATAGAATTTTGGTGGGCATCTTTCTTTGCCGTAGCAAAATTCCATTGACAGCAACATTGCCTACCAGAACTCTATCCCACAATCCATTGCAATTGCTATTTGGAAAAGGGTCTATGCAGACGTAAAGGTCGTATAGATGACATGATGTTAGCCAGGGGATGGTGAGGGTGGCGGAATTCACCCAAATCAATGTCAAAAAAGGAGAAAAAGTAAGGAAATATATAGCTAACACAATCAAGCTTCGCACATATGCCCCATCAAAAATGCTGGCTACGTCTGTGGTTAGCCGACGGGAAAGGGTCGATGGTGCCTTCAGGAAACGTGAAAAAAGCAGTGCTTCCACCTTTTTCCCTTGAATGAAATCGAGATTCTAGAAATGAAATGCACTGGATAAGTTGATATATTCTTAAAAGATGAAGTGACAGCGGATAGTTGAAAATGTTACTTGCCAAACTATACCATCGTTGGGTAAAAAGCTATACCCAACTGCACCTTCAGTACATGGTGATGTCATCATCCACTGTATTAACCGGTAGTACAACGAGCATGAGAGGAGAGTTTGCATATTGGGAAAAATTTGTACGATTTTGAAGACTTCCATCAACCTCCGAGTTTCTTTTTCTAAAAGAAATACAAAACCCGATTGTACAATATTAAAGAGTAGCAGGTATGATAAAGTGGTGTATGTTTTGTTTATATTGTAGTGTGTTAGTCTCTCGTCGAACATTGGTGAAGGCTCAACGGATGGAGACATATACAGTACCATGTGGATGGATGAACCTGTTCACGTGTTCAAGAGTGAGGTTTGGACATAAAATTAATAATAATATTTGTAATCATATATCGTTGATATCGAGACAAATACAAACCAAACAGCGCTGGACATATAACTCTTGACCAACATTTACTTGTCTGGACACAATATCTCAAGTTACAAGTGCGAGACTGCAGCCAAAATGGCAAGTTACGTCAAATGTGTCCATATGTAGCATTCTATTTAACACCTAGGAGGAGAGAGGCAGCATGGGTTGACCTTCTAAAGTCCTGCCGACATCTATCTCTTACTGCAGGCGAAAACCTGAGACTACTCCCAAATGGAGTCACGACCCCGATAGGACACAAGACTAAGCATTAAGTCACGACACAGACCTGCTATACTACAAGCTCTTTTAATCATTCCTTCAGTGTTCATCCCTCTCTCTGTCTATGAAAACTTTGAAAGCCTATTACTATGAATTTTGACCTTGCCAAACTGCCATTCTATTTCGATGTCCAAATTGTAGTGCTTTGAATTACTATTTTTTCGTTGCATTTTTAGCAGTTGGTTTTGATATCGAAATGAGGTGAAGTCATTTGACACATGAATTTGTCACCATGGTATCACAACGTCTGTCCATTGATCTAAATTGTTGGAAGTGGTGGAATGTTATTGAAGAAACCATTTTTGCAAAGACAGCCTGGCAGCGCGAACTACATGTCTAACAATTTTTTTAAAAGTGTGGTGGAGGGGGGGGGGAGCCAAAAGTGCTGGTATACACTATAGGTATAGGCAAGTTTCCGGCAAATTTCTCCAACTGTCACAGTCTCTAGTATAGATCTTGGATCCACGCAAGCGCCCCTTCAGACATACGCTTTACCTATGCCCTGTCCATGTCCAGTGGCGGATCCAGGCGGGGCGCAACAGGCGTGCGCCACCCCTATTGGCCGTCATGCGTGAAAAAGTTGAGGCAAAAGGAGAAAATGCTTCAATATGTGTCAAATATAGCACCATTTTGCATCTCAGTCCTTATCCAAAGGAAATATTTTCCAAAGGGGAGGGGTACACCTCTCCCCATATACCCTCCCCCAGGACAGCGATCAATCAAACCTTGCGCCCCCTCTATTGAAAATTCCTGGATACGCCCCTGATGCCCTACCCCTGCATCGTTCCCTGCAAACCTGCGCAACTGGTTAAGGCCTCGAAACCGATCTTTTTTAGTGAAAAGAATTGTTGAAAGTATGGCGCCATCATCCCTAGCTGTTAAGGTTCATACAGCTGTATCACAGTTTTTGCTAGAGCCCACAGAGTATAAAGTATAAAACTTCATTTCTTTTCGGGCAGAGGTTCTGCTTCGAAGAAATAATTAATGCCTTCAAACTTTGAGTGTTCTATCTGAAAAGATGCAGATAATGTTCGATGAAAGTCATCTATTTTTCTTTGCCCTCAGACCGATTTATTTCCAAACCGAAGGAGAAGTATTTGAGCCGGGATTCAAGTCTATGGTTCGATGTTGCAATGGGTATCAAAACGTTTCTGGAGTTTGTCAACGTAAGATACAAACAGATAGTGTTTCAGTTTTTTCCTTTGTAAGCTGTAAATTTTCCAATAGACTTGTAACATTATAGAAAGCTTGTTCATGATATTACTCAGTATCTACATCCCTTTGCAAGCTGCTAAATCTTGCATTATTGTTTTCATAGTTAAGCTGGTTTTTTTTTTGGGGGGGGGGGTCACGGACCTCCCCTGTCTGGATGTACAGAATCCAACTCCTATAACTTTAAAATGGCAAGTTTCCTTGTTCTTTAAGGTCAAATTTCGTGTTCTTCTCCGTCTTCTAATTACATTTTTCCCTTAGTCTGAAAAGCGCCAAGCGCTTGTTTAAACTCTGTGTTACGTTTGTCTTTGTTTTAGCGGTGTACAACATTTAAATGAACACTAACAGTGTTTGGAGATATTGAATTAGAGTGCTACATGCTCTTTTTGTTAATGATATTTTACTTCATTTGTTTCTTGATTTTTACTTAATATTGTGGAGAAAATGAAAGTTTCTTTGATCTTCCGTATTAATCGTGGTCTTCCATTTTCTAGTCATTTCCATTTTCTGTGTTAAGGAGAGCTCGTTACTTTAAACCCGCGCTAAAGATGGAAATTTTCGGGTGTGGATTTAGGAAATTCGCAGAGAAAGGTTTCTTTTCTGTGGAGTCAGCAAAAAATTTGAAGTTAATGTCAAATGAAAGGATCAGTCTGAATGTAACTCTAAATGTTTGTGAAGTTGCAAGCCTGTAGCCAAAGGGACGAGGGGGCCGCACCTCAAGAAAAATTTCCGCTCTCTAGCAAGTCAAAGATTACCATTGCCTTATTTCTCAGTATATCTCGTCCCCTATAAACTGTTTCACCCCCGGGAGTCTATCTCGCCCCCTGCGGTACCTTGTCTGGCTACTAGCCTGTGAAGTTGACGCTGGTTGGATCTGCAAGCACTTTGAAATCAGATCTTCTATATTTTGCTCACAGCATTCTGCCAAAACGACTGCCTCAATGATGGATATTGTAGCTCTCCAAATCTGTGTACCTGCAACGCAGGCTGGACTGGCCAACAATGTGAAATCGGTAAAGTATATAGAAAATAATCAAATTCTTTAAGCTGTTGAAAGAATAACAAAACACCGGTAAAAATGTGATTACTTGAAACTTTTCAAAAAAAAAAAAAAATATTTCAAACAAAGATGCAATGTATCGAAAAGGGGGAGTTCCAGCTCAAGAATTATTTTGAAGATTGAGTTTTATGGTGTTTTAACACTAGTAGTTCTGTTAAAAATTAGTTTGCATAGTTTTTGATGACTTCGTGAATATGTCATTATTCCTTAATATTCAACAGGGGTGGCGTCAGTAGGGGCAGGGGGCCATAGCCCCCCCCCCCCTTCGGGGAAATTTTTCAATTTGTAGGGGAGACTTAATGCGTACGACAAAGTAATGTAATCCCAACGACAGTCAGTCGCCCCGACGAACTGCTTGATTTTGCTATTAAGAACTTGAAGGACAGACTCTTAAATCGAAACAGAAAACTTTCCAATTTTCTAATAAAAACCCACATCTTTCAAATTTTCTACAATAGAAATCCATATTTTCCAAACTTTCTTCAATAAAACCTAAAGTTTCAAATTTTTGTCAAACAAATTCGTGTTCCCCCAAAATTTTGCGTTCAACGTCGTTCGACAACCCGTCGCCTTTGTTGGAGATTCGGGTTGCTGGCCCTCTTCTTACTGTAATTTGCAAATTTCACCTTTCAAAAATGTTAGAGCATTTAAAGTCTTATTGCACCATTAAATTTGAAAAGCGTTTGTAAAACAAACGACTTTAAGGGAACATTCAGTCATGCCAATTTTGAATAAGCACATCCTGGCAACCTACTTTATGAGTGGATCGTTTTAATCACGTGACACTTTTGTTGTATTTGAATTGTTTAATCTTTTCACTACTTATGTTTGTAAATTGGAATGAAAGATACTTGTGGGGAAAAGGAAATTTGCAAGATTCAGCTAATAAATTAGAAAAATTGTCTAGCGACTGTTTATTCTCTTTAAAAGCATAAATTCATGCTAATTCACTAAACCTGTCCTTGACTTTTCATTTTAGCTTGCCCACCAGGATTTTACGGAATAGACTGCGCAAAACCTTGCAACTGTCAGAATGGCGGGATTTGCGACCCTGTGACGGGTATGTGTGACTGTCTAGAAGGATTCCAGGGCCCTTTATGTGAGGCTATGTGTCCAGAGGGCTTCTTTGGAAAAAACTGTGGTATGATGTGTATGTGTGACAACGGGGCTGCTTGTGACAAGAGGGACGGTTCTTGTCAGTGCCTCCCTGGGTTTGTGGGTATGAGATGCGATGACACGTGCGACCAGGGATTTTACGGTCCAATGTGTGAAAGGGTCTGTCGATGCCGAAACGGAGCAAATTGCAACCCAATCGATGGATCATGTTCTTGCTCTCCTGGATACAGAGGAAGGTTCTGTGACGACACGTGTCGCCATGGATTCTTTGGGCTTGGATGCGTAACGGAATGCTTTTGTCTTAATAACGCCTCTTGCCATCACGTGACCGGTGATTGTGATTGCGCCCCCGGATATACTGGGATGACGTGCATCAATAAATGTCCGGTGGGTACTTGGGGACAGGACTGCAGTGGGACCTGTAACTGTCCGGAGGGAGTTGGTTGCGACCACGTGACAGGTCGATGCATATGTCCAGCTGGGTGGAGAGGGACTTTTTGTACCCAGCCATGTCAACCGGGGACATTTGGGGTAGATTGTGCGCAACAGTGTACCTGCCAAAATGGCGCTCTGTGTAGTATATATACAGGACGGTGCATGTGTACGGATGGGTGGCAAGGGGAAACTTGCACAGAACCATGTGGCAGTGGAATGTTTGGACCTTTATGTTCCATTATGTGTGACTGTGTAAACGCAATTGGGTGCAACCATCTGGATGGCACCTGCTTTTGTGACCGTGGATGGACAGGGACAAGGTGTACTGAGGAATGTTCCGAAGGATTTTATGGGAACGACTGTAGCAAGGTATGTCGCTGTCGTAATGGTGCAGCGTGTAACAAAATAGATGGTAGCTGTGAGTGTCAAAATGGCTGGAGAGGACGTTTCTGTGAGGAACCATGCCAAGAGGGATTCTATGGTGCTAATTGTGAAGTCCCTTGCCTTTGCAGAAATGATGCACAGTGCAACCACATTGATGGTACATGTCTGTGTTCCCCTGGATGGCAGGGGACCCTTTGTAACCAACCTTGTGACCCTGGATTCTTCGGTTACGAGTGTGCAATACCTTGTGGATGTCGAAATAACGGACTGTGTAATCACGTTGATGGCCTGTGTACATGTCCGCCTGGCTATATGGGTATGATGTGCAGTGAAAGATGCGATCATGGTTTCTATGGATTTGACTGTCAAATGGAATGCCAATGTGAGAATGAAGGAAAATGTGACTTTATCACAGGGATGTGTGATTGCAAACCTGGTTGGATCGGAATGACTTGTTCAGAAACATGCCCGTTTGGCACTTATGGCGCCGATTGTCGAGGTATTTGTGAATGCCAAAATCGTGCCACTTGTGACCGTGTGACAGGCTTTTGTTCTTGCCCACCTGGGTTTCAGGGTACCAATTGTGAAACAGACTGTGACGACTTTCATTTTGGTTTACAGTGTGCCCAAGTTTGCGACTGCCAAAATAATGCTGTATGTGATGCAGTGACAGGCGAATGCACTTGTATTGCTGGCCTTCACGGTCCCACCTGTGACCAGCCTTGTGATGTTGGGTTTTACGGACCAGACTGTGTTTACCAATGTCAGTGCGAGAATGGAGGGGAGTGCGACACTGTGACCGGGGCTTGTACGTGTCCTCCAGGCTGGATGGAAAACTGTCTAACGCCATGTCCAGAGGGCTTTTTCGGACAAGACTGCATCGGGATATGCCGTTGTTCTAATGGAGCACTATGTGACCGATTTAATGGACGTTGTACATGCACGGCCGGATGGCGTGGTGCCACCTGTAGCTCTCAGTGTCAACCTGGTATGTATGGTCCTAATTGTGAGAAAAATTGTAGGTGTCAAAACGGGGCGTCGTGTTCTAGGTTCGATGGTTCCTGTACCTGTCGAGCAGGATGGGGTGGAGAGTTTTGTACTGGCCGATGCGAGGAAGGGACATGGGGTAGTGGATGTGTCAATAAATGTTTGTGTGAGAATGGAGCACAATGTGATGGAGAATCTGGCCAATGCGATTGCCAACCTGGGTGGATGGGAGAAACGTGCTCTGAAGCTTGTCCGGAGGGATTTTATGGCCGTCATTGCGACAAGCTGTGTAGGTGCAAGAATGACGCTTTGTGTTCGAGGTAAGTATATAATCTATTAAAAGATTAAGTAACGCAATTTTACCTTCATATAACACATAAATTGGACGAATAATATTCAAGACGCACCGTGTCAACTGTACCCGTGACAAAAAATGACCCCTGTGATGTCACATATATCAAGACGCATGCGCGTGTGACATGGTAAGCAGTACTTGATGGACTCGCCAATCAAGTAGACGAGAACAGGTCACGTGTGCCTAGTGTAGAGTACCGCACTGCGAGGAAGGATGAACTCATATTGACAAAGGCACCGTCTAAACCGGTTAACCTATGCATTATTAAACGCATGCAATAGAAGCATGAGTGCTAGACGTACAGCGAAAGCTTATGGTATAACTAGGTCCAAACGATGGCTTAAGGTGATGCATGCATGGTTGTGTTACACATGGGCGGCGATCCGCTTTTGAAAGTGTGTGTGTGTGGGGGGGGGGATAATCAGTGGCACTATCTAAGCCGAGCGCCACCACCAGTTGGCTCTGGACGTACAAAGAAAATTTTGACCAAAAATACCCTGTACACCCGAGATCACCGAAAATGGCTCTTTCCAGGTTAGGTGTTACATTTTAAAGCGTGGATTTTTGTAATCTTTTAATTAATTTTTCCGTTCTATTAAGATGTTTTCTTAATAACTATCTTCGCTTTTTTACATGATTTCCGAATCTCCCAGGTTGATTTCATGGGGGGATATAGTGCACAGTATCACCCATCCAATTCCATGGGGCGGGGAGATATATCCCCCATCCTCCCAGGATTACCGCCCATGGTGTTATATACCTTTCACCACGCCGCGTCCCTTTTGCACCCCGTCCTTTGAACAGCATTATTTTTTACAAAAATGTATAACTACAAATTGTGGTCCAATCATAAATCCTAAAAACTCAGTTTCGACATCTCTCACGATTGTTAGTGCATATCTAACAGCTTTAAAAATTTAGGCACCTTTAAGTTTGGTAAACCTCTCCACCGCATCCTCACACTGCAAAACAGTTATTGCTCTTAAAACTGAGCTTTATCTCAAGAAATTTTTGACGTAAATAGAAAGGTGGAACGATACTACAACCTTACAACTTACGTCTGGTTCCATGATGATACCGTATTTGAAATTAGAGGCGTTGTGTAGCTTTTAGTCCTCTTCAGTGACTAATGACTAGCTAGGACAAATCTGGGACTATTTTTAACTTCAATTCGAAGATTAAATTCTTACGAAAGAAAAAAGTTTGCCACATTTAGTGACAAGAGTTTGTCCAAATGACTCATTTTTGAAATCGTAATGAATAGAGTTACACACCTGAATCCAGCCTGTATTTTTCATTATAGAGATTGGTTGACCTCCATTTTCTGTTTTGTTGTTGTCATTTATTTTCATGGCAAGGTTGCAAGAGTGACATTTTGCTGTTCATAATAACTTCTGCTTGCAGGGTAAGCGTTCCTCATGAACTGAAGGGCAACAACTTAACGGGTTTGATGTATTTCTATTTGGGCTACATTTGGCACCCTTCTGTCAGCAATGCCACTCTAACAACTTTTACAGAAAGGATGAGATATTTCGATATCCTTTTAACTTACAGAATTTAGCAGAGATCCATGTAAAATTGTGCTAGCCGATTTTTGCTCAAGAGTGAACTTTTGTAGACAGAATGCGTGTGACCAAAATGTTCCCAAATTTTAGGATGTCAAGTTGTCAACTCTAGCGCATATGATATGACTTATGATGGGGAACTAATTACAAAGATAAAATGGTCACCTCAATCCAATATTCTGCTCCATGTCAACTCTAGTATCAAATTGAAATGAATGTTTTTACTCTCATGGTGTAGACTTCTTACCTCTGTTCAAAGCGTTTCTTGATAATAATAATGATGATAATATAAAAATATTTTCTGAAATCCAAACTTACATCAGCTAACCGATGAAGGAGTCAATTAAAGTCATTTGAAAAGGACCATGGAAGCACATAGCCTCGTATGCTGCATTCATTTCCATCTTCAACACTCTCTAACTGATTGCTTGATATTTTCTACAGGTTTAATGGATCTTGTTCTTGCCAAGCAGGATGGACTGGAAGATTTTGTGACGTCATGTGTGAGGAAGGATTTTATGGTCCAAATTGTAAAAGAATGTAAGTAGAGAATAAAGTCACTTTTGTTACCTCAAAACATTATTTCCTTTCAACAAGTAAGCAGGGGCGTAGCTAGTATGAAAGTTTTAGGGGGGCCTAGGTATCAAATGGGTGGTCACGGCATTGATCGCCGTCCTTAATTCTTACACATGTTGTTAGGATACGAACAATTTTGGGGGCCTAGCGAACATCTGGGGGCACAGCCCCCAAGCCCCCCATGGCTATGCGCCTGCAAGTAAGTACGGTAAAGAGTAAAGCAGTGTGACATAGTCATTGTCACGAAAAAATTTACGCAAGTACTGACGCATTGAACAAATACCTGTAGCAAATTTTCGTATTTCATTCGACAAACCTTGCCATCTAACAACCACGTGAGGCTCTGGAGTGACCCATCCAGTTATACAAGAATTGTAAGAAATCTCACAACACAGTAGCTGAAATATTACACAGGAATCCAAAGTCAAAACACTGTTTATCATTCTTAATTTTCACACGACTATCAAAGTCAGTTTTCCCCCAAAAATTTATACACTGAACATTTTGCCCGTGACCTCTTTTCCAAGCTTGTGATATACTTTATCCTGTTTCTCAAAGTATGGATGAGATCACCCTACTTTAGTTTGAGACAACAGTTGACCCTATCAAATTTCCTCTTCTTAGGTAAACAAAAGGCTTCTATTATTACACAAATTTAACACTTTTGACAGAAAATTTATCTCGTGATTTATCATTTAGCTTAGCGTGAAATTCACATAGGACTTACTTTGTTTTGCCTTTTAGGTTTCATACATTTCAATCTCATTTTTCAGTTGCCGTTGCCATAGCAACGCTGCGTGTAGCCCTGAGGATGGGCATTGTACTTGTAGCGAGGGATGGAGGGGTCGATTCTGCGACGAACCTTGTCCTGAAGGACTGTTTGGAATCGGATGCCAGTCGTCGTGCAACTGCCAGAACGCTGCACTTTGCTCTCGTTTTGACGGTACATGCTCGTGTGACGATGGATGGACTGGGACCTCGTGTGAGCTCACGTGTCCTCCGGGGACGTTCGGACCAAACTGTATATTTCGCTGTAGATGCGAAAATGGAGCACAATGCAACAGGTAATGTACTGTATATTAGATACTTTTCAGTCATTTTTTTTCTGGAAAACTTAATGATGAAACTTCAGATGTTTCTTTTCGCTGACAATTGTCTAATCTATATATTGTATCAGAAACTTTACATCACCTTATACGTTAATTGCACTGTTTTTAGCAAATAAGATAAATTCTGGAAATTGATAAGAACTGCATAAAACCCAAAATTAACAAACCTTATCTCAACTAAATATTTTAATTTGACGCAGGTTTGATGGAAGTTGTACTTGTTTAACGGGCTGGAAAGGAGAAATTTGCGATGAGTCCTGTGAACCAGGGACCTTTGGCCCTTACTGTACAGGACACTGTCGCTGTCAGAACGGAGCCCTGTGTTCAAGATTCACCGGTCGGTGTGTCTGTGGTGATGGCTGGACCGGTCGTCTGTGTGATACACGGTGCGATAATGGGACATATGGGCCAGATTGTTCGGAGACATGCCAGTGCTCCAATGGTGGGATTTGCAATCGCTTTGATGGCTCGTGCCAATGTTTACCAGGCTTTCAGCCACCATTCTGTCAAGACATCTGCGACAGTTCCCACTTTGGCTTAGATTGTTCTCAGGTCTGTGAATGCAGACATGGTGGAGTTTGTTCCCACGTGGACGGCTCATGTACGTGCCCAGCAGGCTGGATGGGTGTATTTTGCGAACGGCCGTGTCACGAGGGTAGATGGGGTGTAAACTGCGAGAACGAGTGTCTATGCAGAAGCATCACCGAGTGTGATAGCGTTTATGGAACGTGTCATTGCTCGCCTGGAAGGATGGGGGTTACATGCGAGGAGATTTGTCCAAGTGGTCACTTTGGCCCAGACTGTCTTATGATATGCATGTGTGAAAATGACGCCACGTGCTCCCCGATAGATGGACAGTGTACATGCACCGCTGGTTGGAAAGGAGAGCTTTGCGAGAAACCGTGTGACGAAGGAACGTTTGGATTAAACTGCGTAGGACAATGTCGATGTCTTAACGATGGACAATGTGACCCGATAGATGGTTCGTGCACTTGTTCCGCTGGATGGAAGGGACTCATTTGTAACGAGGAGTGCACAGATGGATTCTTCGGTATTAAATGTCTATCAGAGTGCCTCTGCCTGCACGCCTCTGCTTGTGATAAAGTTGACGGGCATTGCACATGTCTCGCTGGCTGGACGGGCTCTATATGCGACCAAGAATGCGACGAGGGGTCCTATGGTCCAAATTGCGCACAAACATGTCGATGCCAAAATGATGCTCCTTGTTCTAGATTCAGTGGCGAGTGTGCTTGTCTAGCTGGTTGGACTGGAATGTTCTGTCATAGACGATGCGAAGAAGGTAGATATGGTGTGGATTGCCGGGAAACATGCCAATGTCTCAACGGAGGTAGCTGTGATCGCTTCACAGGAGAATGTTCCTGTACGGCTGGCTGGCGAGGAGTTATATGTAGTGAGCCGTGTGAGGATGGATTTAGCGGACCAGGGTGCCTTCAGCGATGTCGTTGTAGGAATGAAGCAACGTGCGATCGTTTCAGTGGATTTTGTGAGTGCTCTGCCGGGTGGACTGGACCAGTCTGTGACGATCCCTGCCCCGAGGGAAGACATGGTCCCGACTGTGCACTATTGTGTACGTGTCAGAATGGTGGGCTGTGCAACCGTTTTAATGGAAGTTGCATTTGTACTGCAGGTTGGATGGGCCCCGAGTGTTCAACTACCTGTCCAGACGGTCGATACGGCAAGGGCTGCTCCAGTGTCTGCAACTGTTTACATGGCGCATCATGTGATCCGGCTGATGGTTCATGTGTCTGCACTTCTGGATGGATCGGGCAGCGTTGCGAAAGACCTTGCCATTTTGGGTTCTTTGGTCTTGGTTGTGAGCGAATATGCAGGTGCAGTAATGGTGCAGAATGTTCCCGCTTTGACGGAAGTTGTACCTGTCTCCCTGGGTGGACAGGGGCTAGATGTGACGAGCCGTGTTCGACTGGAAGGTTAGTCTAATTTACGGGGACTTGTCACTGAGTAAATATGATCATAAACTGTTTAAAATGTTTTTTTTTCACAACTTCTGGTTCTAGTAGTCTACAAATAAGCATGAGCGTTCTCATACCGTTCGACATTAAAGCAGTATGAAATGTATTTAAAGAAGTTTTCATCATGGAATGGGACGCTTCAGCTTAAAAGCACGTCGCTAAAAGTAGGACAGTGCGCGGGGCTCGAAACTTAGTCAAGTGGAATTCTCATTCTTAAACAGTATTACACATTAATTGTCATGTAATACTCCCCCGAAGGCGAGAGGCCTTTTCCTTAACACTGTTAAAGATTTATTCCTCCAGTCAGGATTAGCCTAATAGTTACCGGATAGAATGTCTAAATATTTTAAATGTCTACGAGACTGTTCGTCACTTTTAAGTGTTTAGTGAAAACATCCTACCGTATATCAACCAACACAAAGAATATACCGCATAGACTGGTAAACTGAAATGATATAAAGATATGAAGAAAAGAAATAAATAAAAAGTATAGAACAAAGTCCAAATTAAAATAAAAGGAAATGTTGTAAGTGTGTGTAATTGTTGAAAGGGTAAGAAGATATACGGAAGAGATGTTATGATAGGAAGGAAAGAATGTGTAGATTTACCAGAAATGATATAAGCTGATAAACACTGGAAGAAAATATACAGGGAAAAGATGTAACAGTATGAATGAAAGATCCAACTCATATATTACAAAAAATGTAAATTGATGATCATTTAAAACAGGTATAAAAGAAAGATATTATACAATAAAAATAGGCCTTTAGAAAGTGATGAATATTCATAGAAAATACACAAAGGAAAGATATAATATGTGAAGGAAAGGAAAAAGGTATGAAGAAAAGATGCTAGATATAACCACATTTCTAAAGCTTATGAAAATAAATAAATAATGGAAACAAATAATTTCAGGAGGCGGAAATACAAAGAAAGGGCAAAAAGATGCAACAGAAAAATGAAGGACACTAAGGATGGAGGCTTCCTGTACAATAGTCAGGGTCACCCTGCCGGAGGAAAGGTGTTTACACTTGGTCTTCTTATCAGGATAAGTGAAAAGACCACATGTGAACACGTTCACTAGAGGCAGGGTGACTCTGACTATCTGTATATAAATAAATGACGTAATTTTTGTCTTGTCTTTAGATACGGTCTTCAATGTTCGGAACATTGTCAGTGCCAGTATGGAGGGTACTGTTCACCAATAGACGGTACATGCACTTGTACAAACGGCTGGACCGGGGAATTCTGCCAGCACGCATGTCCTCATGGTTTATATGGACCTAACTGCGCGAAAACATGTGTATGTCTGAATGGGGGGACGTGTTCGAGGTGAGTATCACGTGTTTGTGTCGCTTATTAACATAAGAACTACTTAAGTTCTAAGAAACGACTAAGGAATTTTTTTTTTAAATAATTAAACTGCACAAACTGATTTAAATAAACAGGGTAATGCTATGTGCAAAAGTGATGGTACATGGTGCATATAGCGTTGTCGTTGCAGCACTTTGGCTGGATAAGGATAAATTGGAGTAACATAAATCCAGGAGTCTGTCTTCTAGCTCGATGTATGGATAGGTTAAGCCATCTACGTATTCATGGTTATGATGTTATGGTTTATTTATATAATAACTGTACCTGAACAATATATCATAAGCCTACATTTATCTGAGTATATAAACCGTATGGCCAATAAATGCTCGCTATGTTTGGACCCCAGATGATCACTACCGTGTTAAGTTTGACCTCTGTTCTTCTAATTAGGCTGCACCGCATGTTATCCAACAATTTCCCGAATCAAACCTTTTGTCTAATAACCATCACCTGGAATAGCACACCAGATTGTGAATTTAGTTCAATAGCAGTGTTCTTATCCTTGAAAATGTTCTAAGGTAATGAACATAAGCGCACGAAACTACTTTCAACTGTGGGAAGGCGTGGTTGGTGTGGGCTGGACACTTCATCTAGATATTTTAGTGATGCAGATCACAAGTTTACCTGAAGAGACAGCGTTGTTTCGCCCGAATTGGGGGTATAGGGTATGGGCTGATGAAAGAAAGTAATTCTTTTTTTCTCTTCAAGGACTCTCCCGATGGTCCATATTATTCAAATTGTATCTAACAGAAAAGAAAGTATCACAAGTAGACACCGATTTCCCTTTATTGAGGAAATCATAACTGCTCAGCGAAAGCGGGTTCATTAATGTAACTAACGGGGACCCTGTTGTAGTTCAATTGAAATAAATTGTTTACTTGTATACAGATTTGACGGATCTTGTAAATGCACAGACGGCTGGATCGGTATTTTCTGCCAGTCACCGTGTCCCGATAATACGTATGGACCAGAGTGTCGAGAAACGTGCGAATGTCTCAACGGGGCGACGTGTGACATTGTGACAGGAGAATGCTCGTGCAGAGAAGGATGGTTTGGAGAGACATGCGCATTAAGAGGTAAATAACTGCAAAGTCCAATACGTAAACTTTCAGACAAATACGAATTTATTAATGAAAATGTCATTTAACCCCCGAATCAAATTAGGAGAAGTGGTTTCAGTCTTAGTGATAGAATGAATCCCAGTGGTCATGTGGAACTGTTGAAAACAGGGGCTGGAGGTCGGTCTACTGCCACGTGGAACGCGAAATAGATCTTCTGTCTTCACGTGCACCACACGAACTTTTTTGTTTGTTTGTTCGTTTGTCATAATGGCCGTCAATGTGAAGTTTATCATGGGTCTTCATATACGAGGTTTCAGGCCTGTGCCGAGAGCAGGTATGTCTGGGGAAAGTATTTGCCAAACAGCTTTTAGGTATCAAATTACACAAGCATATCTCACCACGACGGCTCACATTGAGGAATGAACGCTATGGGGAAACGCATTGACGTGTTGTCAAGAGTCTGCTTCAAAAACGAAACAACCGTGACTTCACTAATTGTTTCACGTTGGTGAACAACATGAAAAACATGCAAGGAAAATGTGGTATTGTGTGTTTATGTGTTGGAGGGGAGGGGATTGAGTCAATGTAAAAGGGGACGGGGATTGTCCCCTCCCCATCTGCTTTCGTCTCTACGAATAAAAATTAAAATTGATGAACACCAACGAAAACTTCAAGACTTAAACATGCGCTTCGAAATGAAAAGTCTAAAATTGACTTAGGCTAATAGTCCTCTTAATTATCTAATTGTTAATTTGTTATCACGTGTCATTTGTGAGCATCTGGTTTTTAAGTATCATTACTTTGTACGGTGCAAACAAAATTAGAGTCACGTTATTTTGCCAGTCAAAACTGACCGTGACTCGTCTAAATTTACCTTCTATAGATGTTGAAGGGTTCTTACCAAGTCAGGTTCTTGAAGACCACGAAATCACGTGTTCTGATGTTGTTACATCCATTGACGAGGAGTTGCATCAGTATACTTTTGAGTGTAGGTTTATTCGGTAAGTCAAAGCAGGTCTGGCGGGGTCCGATACACCTTACTTCTGCATACACGTGACAATGAGTCGCCACTAGGGGCAACTCTCTGTGCGTAACAATGCGTTGGAGTGAAACAATGATCGGCATGTATTGCCTACGTAATGCAGCCCAGTGATTGCCTTCATGACAGCAGTACAGTGTTACAGTTTCCGATTACGAGAATTGTCTCAATCAACCCTTTATAGGCAAGGGTGTGACAGACTGTGTGCAGCACTTGTGTGGGTAGATTCAACACAAGGGTGTACTATAGCCTAACTCAAATAAGGAGGGTGGGGGTATTTCTACAGTTAGTATTTAGATTGTTTTAGTCGGTCTTACCTCGAAGTGACCAGTGGTTACCGTCCAAGTTTCAAGTTTGTCACAGTTTTCTGCAGGTATTGATTTTGTGCGTCAAACAAGCGAAATTACTCCCGTCAAACAAATAGGGTAGTCTCAAGAGAAACAGGCTACTGTCATGGACTTTTTATAATGGACAGAACACCTACAGGAACGTCCTATGTGTGGAGTGTCGCCACCGTCAGTACTTGTTTAGGCTTACTAATATGGCTGCGTCCTATATTCTTCTGTGTAAAGTTTGTCTTGCTCAAGTAGTTCAATATCGACATATTATGCGAGAAACTTTGAAAACTTTTCAAATGAAATGAAAGGCTCGGTTAAGTCAACCAAAAGTGTGAAGCATTTTGATGTGTTCCTTTATTCATGTTTGTATTTTGTCTGAAATGTGGCAGATTTATCGTCAAATCACGCCATCAACAGTAGCCCTGTGGCCATCTTGGTGAGCCTAAATTTCTTCGAACGGTGGCGACTCTTTTGACCACGTGATCCTCCGTCTATATGTATAAGATGTCTGTGGCTACTGTTCAGCCAGATTCTTTTCCAGTAAATGCCAAATGATTCAAAACACCTCACAACAAGGAATGGGGGAACTTCCCGCTTAAAATAAATATCTATGACAGAAATGACAACACCATTCAGTACTCATGCATCACCGGTTTCTTCAGTTTTTCTTGAATTCATCCCATCTATGATAATGCATCTTTTATTTTTGGTTTAAACATTCTTTGCTAGATATTTGTCCTTGCATTGATCCTGTATTAATGTCTGGAGCCTATATTTATGTCACGTGTACCGCTTTTAAAAGTCGGTCTTATTGCTACCTCGATTCCTGTGTTTAATTTCTCAATACTGTTAATTAACATATATGTGCATGTAATTGTAATCATTTTTGTGTAAGTGTACTATCTTAACATCTAAGAATAAGATAAAAATCTATGTTTTATGTGTTTTTGTGTATTGAACCTATATTTATGACACGTGGACCACCTTCAAAAGTCGGTTTAATTGCTACCGCGACCCCTGTTTTCACTTCCGAGTCCTCGAGACTGTTAACGTACACCTGCTTGCTAGTATTGTGATCGTGACTGTATTAGTTTACTATAAGAATAAGATCAATATGTTTACCCAAGGTGGATTTATTTGTACAAGCCTTGCCAAAAGAGTCAAAACACCTGAGACGGAATACCAAAAATGCAATAAATGAAAAATATCTGACACAAGGATAAAATGAGAGTAACCCATCACCCGTTACTGCAGATCTTTCTTGAATTTTTCTCATGTATGATAGATATATTCCTTTGTTTCATATTTTATCTTGCGTTGAAAGTGTACCAATGTGTAAGACCTACATAACGCCACATATCTGTCTTTAAAACCAATAACATATAGTATAAAATATATAAAATAATATAATATACCCCGACTCCCGTTCTCAACTTACCAAGTTTGTTAAATAACATCCACGTGCATGTGTTGTGGTTGTAATTGTGTTTGTGTAAGTGAACATAACCAAGAAACTAAGAGTTACATAGAAAGTAGTTTACTCTAATATTATGGATGTGGATATTATGGAATATGGATTTATTTGTTCGTATGTAACAAGCCAGTAGCCGGGGCACAGGCGGCCCCCTATAGAACACACTTTGATCCTTAATTTTTTTAAATTACCATTACCTTACTACATTTTAACACATCTTTCCCAATGAAATATTTGACCCTCGGGAGGCTATCTCGCCCACTTCATTGCCTTGTCTGGCTAAGGGCTTAATATATAAACATTTACCACTATGTCTATAGGAGTATGGTATGATTAAAGTTTCAGCGACATCGAATAGGAATAAGTGCCTGTCTTACGTTTATTCCAGGGTGGATGGCATGAAGTTTCCAAATGGTATAACTTGCCGACAAATGTGGGTCAGTAGACTGCCCGACCCAGAGAACGATGAATACATTTACGAAAGAACTGACCACTTGGACCTGTGCAAGAACGTGCTCTCTGTTAATGGGGTTGTCGGTTACGATGAAGATTCCTTAAGGGTAGGTATTTTTTGCAACTTTTCTTATCCACGAAATCAAGTCCTTAATCAGTGGTGGTGGAATGAAAGGGAGAGGGACAGACCCTCAACTTGTACATAATGCCTAAATTTGTTCATATATGCGAGCAGTGAAGAAGCTGACCGTTGTTTTATTATACCACTAAGCTAGCCATCCATTCTTTCGAGATGCGTGGTACGTGTGGTTGTCTGCGTCAATATTCGTGAGAAATTGGTATAATAGGAACAAATTCATCCGTTCAGTTTCCGTGTCCGACAGTGTGGCTTCCGTGGGGCATCACTCTGTGAACGATTTTTCAGGGACACGGTTGCGTTTGGGCATTGCGTCTGCTACAGATAACCATCTATTTTGACAGAACGAAAACTAACTCGAACTCTATCCTCGTTTACAAAAAAATACGTTGAAATACTCATTGTCCAGTTAATATTCTTCAGTTAGCCGAAAGAGCGCAGCACATTGATGACGTATTTGGTAGGATCTCATGCGCTCCGCCACTTATTTTTCAAAATTTTGTAGTGTTTTAGTTTTAGAGTTTTCTGATGAATACACACGCTAGGGAAAGAAAAAAACTACTCTCAACTTGCGACGAATCACAGCAATACTGGCATTTCGATGGATACAGGAGGAACAAGAGCCTTTCATGGACGTGTTTCATAGGTATATATGAATGTTCAATTCACGTATACAAGGACTGACTGATACGGATGCGGACGCGGACACCGATCACGAATCACGGATTACGGACAAATGGATGGCTAGCTTTAACGTGTTAGGGGACGGCTGGCGCCCTGACTTTTCAAATGATTCCGTCGCTACTATTTCAAACACTTACATGTTTATGAACCTCAATTCATTCGTTTGTTCTGTGGGTCGGTCGGTCGGTCGGTCGGTCGGTCGGTTGTGTGTGACGGGATGGGGTAGGCTATATCCTACATGCGCAATGTCTCCTACGCAAGGTTACTGCTCTTTATCTGGAAGGGACAGGTGACCACAAAGAAATAAAAAAATTATCATACATACAAAGTAACACTTTCATGAATTGTCATGCATCTCTGGCTAGTTGCGGTCATGTTTATGAATTTTTGTAACTATGCATTAAAAGATGCAAGTTAGCGTTCTGAGAATTCCACTTACGTCAAATATAAATTAGCCAGTCTCACATAAAACATACACGGATCGTTTGACCTTGTTTTATATCTGTTTGAGTTGTTTGCCTCTTACACTGCAGCAAAGGGTTATGTATAACTAAATTTAATCGTTTATTTCTTAATTCAGTAAACCGCTGATTTATCTTGTTGAATCTATTCCAGTAATTTAATTTTAACATTTTAATCAACAATCCCAAAGTTATAAAAAGTACTCTATTCTGGCCAGGTTTATTGAATTTGTTTATTAAGTCAACTTGACATAAACACCAGCAATGAATCTTCTACGCGAAACACACACACATCTAATCCCAAGTCCCGTCAACAGGATAATACATAATTTGTTCAAAACTTCATCATACATCTGTATAGCGATGTTGATGAACAAATGTATGGTCGTGTAGATGGGCTTCCCAACAAAGTTAAACAACGTTCAACATGTATTACGGTGTTCAAAGTTTTAGCTTAATGTTTCATCTTTCCACCAAATGTTCAAAACTTTTGAAAACCCCTATTCTTATCATTTGCTCATAATGTAGGGTCGTTGTAAGAGACCCCAGTGGCGTAGCTAGAGGGGGGGGGGCGGTCGCCCCCCCCCCCACACAAAGCCTCCGAAGGCTTCTGTCGGAAATTTCTAGTCTCTGTGAAATAAATAAAAACAATTCATTTGAAACACTTACGATACTTCTTATGTTTTTAAGCAGAATTACACATCGAATGGTCAACGTGAAAATCAAAAGTCGGTCTCAAAATTGCCCGGAAAGGAAAAAAAAAAAAAAAAGGGTCCTCAGAATTTTTCGAATCGTAAAACTATCAAGATATCAAGATAATAATCTGTCGGAACTTTTTTGCTTTTGCCCCCCCCCCCCACGAAAAATACCTAGCTACGCCACTGAGAGACCCTCCTAAACTTGGGTATTACTCGTCCGAGAAGTTGGAATTAAATTACATGGCGCATGAAAATTGAGCATACAGTACACAGTGCTGCATACTCCAAGTAGGAATCCGTGAAAATATGTAAAACAATTGTATGACGATGTTAATGGACAAAAGTATGGTCGTGTAGACGGGCCTTTAAATAGGAGTTATGACGAGACATTACCTACAGGACATATCTAGATTTATGTGAACATAAAAAGAAGTACATTCGGAATGAAACAAGGACTAAATTGTACTTGATGACAGAATTCAGTGCAGATACCTACAATAGAACTAAAATAATAGACAACACGTGATAAATGTACGTAACTATAGGGATTCTTAATCGGTAGGTGCAGTTTAAGATAAAATTCAAATACCAAGGAATAATGTCAGAACATTGTGATCTTAAAGTGACAATGTAGTCCCCCCAATCCAAATAAGTGTACCCCGTCATCATTATTCAGGAATGGCTCCTATCAATCATATGACAATATTTTGCCACTTATTTGTTACATTCATGCAAAATAAGTCCTTGGTTTACTTTTAATATCCAATGTTTTGATACAGAATCATACTGAGAGATACTTGTGAGTGAAATCAGAGGAAGACTGTAAGATTTAGTACAATTTTGAAAATAAACTTGGGGCGACTGCTTTCTTCCTTAAAGAGTATTCACGATTAGTCTGTTTTCAACTTCTCAGCACAACGCATGGTACAGTTGCTCGACGATGCCTGAGCTTCGTATTCAATGGCTGTTTGGAGCATGGAGAACTTTAGCTATGGACTCTGGATTTACTCAGCATCTCAGATGCATCGTCACATATTCCAAGTCATGAAGGTTCATAAATGTCAACCCAGGACATTTTCTGTTTACGTACTAAGTTTAAAATTGCTTTTTTATTACAGACGTACATTTATTAGTCTGCATGTAATACACCTTGCAGATGCTTTATTTCATAAAGTGCCCAGCTAAGAACGGTTCTCATCCATATTTCATTCCCAAGCTTAAAAACGAGATTGAATAACAATTTGCTTTATTTCACGCAAGTGTAAACAACGTATGGTCGCATCTCACCGATGAAAATGTCTTGGTTTTCATCATATTTCAATCTACAGTTGTGATCTTTTACAGGTAGGCCTATACTAGTGAGTTTCATTTAGCCTGTACTGGGTATGTTTTATTTACGAAGTTGCAGTGTTTGCCATGCACTAACTTTACCAGGTCATTGCATTCTAGAGTAGAAAAGTAGATGAATATAGTAAAAATTGTAACATTGTTTAACATTTTCAAGCTGTATTGCCACATCCTACTTGATTCAAGTTCAAATGGGGACGGGAGTGGGGCGGGGTGGGGGTGGGGAAGCAATATTATACGAGAGGAAGAAGAAACACACCCTCTTCGTGATATGATCAGTTAACGATTGCATTTTCATAGACAGTTAACATTAACTTAGAACGATATTAGATTCGCCGATATACTGACATATTTGAATATTTCCGGTATTGCCGGTCGTTCTTAACCCCAGAGCACCGATGTTATGACGATATCACGGTGCATTGAATTGCAAGATACTCTCCATGAATTGGTCAATCAGTACCGTCGAATCGTCACAAACGTAAGTGAATAGAGAGAGTGACAGGAGACTCGATAGACAACTTCCCTCTCTAAACACCCATACAACATGTATGACATATTTGAATTTTCTGTTTAGAAAATGCCAATAACATCGATATCATCGGTATATACAGATGACCGTACATCAATTTTATTACGGTTCAAAAGGGCGTAGGGAGCGGGGGGAGGGGGCTAAAACCCCAGTCAAAACCGTGGTGGGGCGGGAGTATGCTTCCCCCTCAATTCAAGGACGAAAACTCCTCATTTTTTCCCTCTGTAAAAAAATTGCAGTGTTTTCCTTAGAATTTGCCCAATATGTTGCATCAAATTGCATCTGAGGACCCTCATATTTTAAAAAATTTTCAAAACATTTGCCTCACACCCCTCCCCGGGGACTGTTGTCCGAAACAACGTTAAGCCTCCCCAGGTCAAGATCAGCTCCCTTCACTTATGGTATACAGTCGGACACTATAGGCTGATGTACTGTGTTATAAGTGTTTGAAAGAAACTTTTCTTAACCCATGCTTGATAAATCTGAACACTGGACAATGAAATAGCAACATTTGTAATCATGATGAAAATATGTAGACGGAAAATAAACGCCATACTTGTCCCTAAAGAGAAGCGTCCTTTTAATTTCACTGATTTTGTTATACTCGTTTATTTGATGGCATTTCAATGACATCTCACCCTTTTCCCCAAATTGACCTACTCTGATGATGTGAAAGCAGTTTTATTGATGACGAAACGCTGACGACTCAGAAAAACCATACAAGGGCGTCATAATTAAGAAGTATTCGCATTCTGTGAAAGCCTTTAAATAGATGTACTGGAGCCAGAATATTGAAAATTAGGTCACTTGTGTTTCACTTGAAATGCACGTAAAAAGAGTAGCAACCTCGTAATGGAAATTTTCATACCTTCCTTCCTGGACAATTAAGTGTTATCGAAGAACGGTTGTAAACGCCAGTCGAAGAAGTAAGCAATCGCTCGTGCTGCCACAAACTTAAGACTATATACATATTTACGGAGACCTTTTTTAGGGTGAGGACTGACAATAAGCTTTGTGTTTCTTTTTGTGTGTTGTTCTTGACTATTCAATAGGCTTACAAGATGTTAGGAACTAAGCACAAGTGGGGCACGTCGTCTGCTACATCTCGAAGAGCAGATCGAGCCGAACATTGCCCGTCGCTATTAATTTGAGCGTTTCGATGCTATTTACAACATACTTGTTTAGTTCCGTATAACTTGCTCAGTATGGGTGCACCTATCTAAAGATGGGAGGGAATGAAGAAATTAATCAATTTCCAACACGAAGTTTAGTCTTACACTTCTTTTGCTCATTTGCATAAATCATTAGTATTGGTTTATTGCCAGCATTATTAGGTTCATTGGCAATAAACAGTAGTTTTGAATGTCAGAACAGTGTTACGGTCTTGACTGTTCGCAACTAATCCTCTCGGCTGGGGTCGCTGTAGGTAGGAATGAGGTTGCCTGGATATTTCACAAAGGAATTCAATGCCCTTTAGTTCAATAATCCCTCATTAAAAGATTAAGTTCCCACTCTGAGGTCAATATAATTAGAATAGCATGAATTAAATTCCATCTAATATCACCTTAAAGGGGAATTTTCATGATCCCAGACAGTTCCAATTCTCCCAACTATGCATCTTCTAGCTCCTCCCATAACTGTATGAGGCTCTTCCTTGTGCAAGAATAAACCTGTTTTATTGCTTAAGGCCATGTCCTGGTGAGCATACAATGCTATAAAATGTAATAAAAGTACTCTCTCTGCCTTGTGTGGAATGTGAGCTACTCTGCATCTTTCAAATTTTCAAACTTTGATGTCAATCAAAGAGCAGTCACCAACTGAGAATTTTCATATACATACACTAAAAATCTACTTTGGGGTGATGACTGTCTGTCTTTAAGTTCCTGGTCTGACCGAACACTGAAAAGAGGTAGTAGGCTAGTGGGCCAAAACAGTGGTTTAAGATATAAACTTAAAAATACCCCACTTAATGATTATTACATAAGACTGATCTCCTCCTTCCTCAGTGATAGGTCAATGCTAGTTCAATTTAAAGGAAAACTCTCCAACAGTTTTAGACCTAACGCAGGTACCCCCCAAGGATCTGTCCTTAGTCCTCTCCTTTATATAATCTATGTCAATGACATACCTGCTAATAATTGTCATCATTGCAATATTTCTCAATTCGCAGATGACATTGCTATCTGGAGCACTGCCAACAAAACCCATATCTCCTTAGACCATGTCCAAAAGGCAATTAAGGAAATTGAACTCTGGTGTAATAAATGGCGTATAAAAATAAACCCCCAAAAGTCCCAGCTAGTAAATTTTCAGGAAATTAACAAGAATGATCCCAAAACCACTGTTACTCTTTTTAATAACACAGTCTCAAATTCTAGTGAAGCCACCTTTCTGGGAGTTCTTTTTGATCGCCATGCTCTGTTTACAAATTATATTAATAAAATAAATGCCAAAGCTTGGCGTCGTCTCCAAAATTTAAAAGAACTGTTACGTAATAGTAAACTTAAACCTGAAACAGGTCTTAAAATTTATAAAACACTCATAAGACCAATCTTAGAATATGGTAGTATTTGTTACCTTACCACCTCCCCCTCTAATATCAACAAATTAGAAAGAATTAATACCACAGCCAACAGGTTAGCCTATAAAATCCCAAGCTACATTTCTAAAAAGCAAGTCTTTCAAACTACCCATTCTCAAACTATCACCGACCGTATTATTGAACTAAACACTAAATTAACTAGGTCTTATTTATTCTCTGACCCACTTGCAATTAACACTCTAATTAAACTCCTTACCACCCACCCAAAAAATAATACAAAAACTCCTCCCGATATTTTAAACTATAGAAACTGGGAAGAAGTAGAGCGGTTGGTTGAGGGTGGGGGTTGGGGGGCCCGTTAGGTTAGTAACCTCTGGCTAGAGCACCTGTGAGTTATGTCCTGTTTTCTTACAGGGAACGGTGCAGTCAGAGGTGGGGTGTGGTTAAATTTATTCCTCCCCTGGGGTTTTTCCAAACCAATACGCTCTGCTCTTCTCATCATCCCGCCTTTGTTTTACACTCTGTGCTTTTTTTACTTACTCCTCCAATTTAGATCCGTTGGTCCTTTATTATGCTACAGGCTATTGTTAATTTCTCACTTACTCCAGTAGGCCAAATTCCGAAGGAGTGGCGAAAGCCGCTCGACCGGTCTTAATTCCCATATAGAACTTGGGCCAAAACAGTACACAAGTCTTTTCACAGTCACACCACACTCAAAACAATCCTTCTGAAACTCAGAGTAATAGTTATAATTCTATTATCTAATCATATCCGTTAGAAAAACCAAGATATCCTGCTAAAATTTAATAAGGTAAATGTGAATGTTCGACCACGACTTTTAACTAATCGTTAATTTTAGTTCGAAAATGTTAACTTTGATCTGGATGTCTTGGTCATTTTAATCAGGAAATGGTTGGATATGTGATGACGTAATTCGGTTATAAGCAATCAGGGTATTTGAAGAGCGCAGACATCACGAGGAAACTGCCGGTCTTGGTCTCCGGTTGAATTCATTTCGATCTGGGCCTGACTGCATGAGATGCCCCAAATACCTCTTTGCACGGTCCTGTTAATGAAATCTAATGATGAACAGACCGATTACAAATGTTTAAAGCATAACCAAACGTCAAAGATTATGCATGCCTAAGGACATAATGGGAGGGGTGAACTTTTGTCAGGGAGCCTTACGGAGGGGTGCAATCAAGCATGCATGTGATCCCCGAAGGCAACTAGTCGCCCAAAGGTATTGCTTGTTTTGCCCTTCACGAAAGAAGATCCGTCAATAAAAACTTTAAACATCAAACTGGCTTTAATAAGCACCTCAAATTTTCTTCAGGAAATACTCAAACTTTTGGTCACAAGAAACGCGCAGAAAAATTTTGTGTTCGCCACCCTTTCGGCAACCTATCGATTTTGTCGCGGCTTCGAAAGGTTGTCTGCCTTCCTTCGGGGACTTGACCCCCTCCGTAGTACAAACCCAGTGCTGTCACCCCTGCCCTCTCATTGATTGTATAAGTCATCCATTGTTTCCCTTATTTGCGTGTAGTCCTTTTTTCTTTCCCTTTTTTGTATTTGTCATCAATTTTTCTCTTATTAGTTGTCCTTGTTATCATTGTTTCCTCCTGTTGTCTCATAGTTTGTCATTGTCACTCTTTATTTTCATCTCATTATTTGTACCATTCATCCTTTGTTTCTCTAATTAATTGTTCTTTTATTGTTCTCCTTAAATATCTTTCCTGTTTGTCTTGATCATTCTTTTATTTGTTACCTGGTGCTGTTTGTCTTAGTCATTCTTTTCTCCCTTCTGTTTGTTTGCCTAGTCATCCTTTGTTGTCCGTATTGCTTGTCTGTTCTCTCCTTTGCTCCTTTTTTCATTTTTTCTCTCATTCTTTGTTCTTTCTTATTATTTTTTCTTTCGTCCTTCAGTCCAATTATTAATACAAGGAATATTCATCAGGTATTATCTTTCCGTGTCTGAAGCTGTAAAAATAACTAACATCCAGGTTCTTGATTCCCACCTTTCAATTCAAATAAATCATGAAATTTTACCCACGTCATAAAGTAGGCTTTGCGTTCGCATATTATGAAGTGACCTTGCATATCATGCACGGTTTTCTTTGAAACGACAGCTGGCACACGTATTGTATGTTAAATATTGACAAAATGAAGAGGAATCGACCCATTTCACCTACGTCACGTTTTAATGGCAAGTGAAGCCCCAGGGGTTACACCAGGAATTGCCCGACTGGGAGGGGAGCAGTCACCCGAAGCCCCTACAAAGGTGACAGATTGCCGGAAGGATGGTGAAAGCAACATTTGGGTCTTTTTGTTGAAGAAAATTTGAAAACTTTGTGGTTTTCATTAAGGACAATTGAAACAATGTCGAGTTTTTATTGAAGAAAATTTGAAAATTTTTGAGTTTTTCAGGGAGGGATCTTATCACCTCCTTGGTTGTTTATTGAAATATCCGCCTTGCCTGAGAGCAAAATAATGTAAACCGTCAGGGCGACTGTTCGCCCCCAGGGATTACATGCTTTAGCGTACATCAAGGCACCCGACGCAATTGGACAATTTGCTCGATGGGATGGGGCAGCCTTCCCCGATTGGAGGGGTGCACCGCTCCCCCGCCCCACTTGGCGCCACCCCTGTCAAAACATGTGCATACTCATACACAAAGTTATCATGCAAGTAAAGTCAACAGCTGGTGGCTCTGGTTTGCGCACAGCATACTGGGTATCCGTATACGTAGATAGGTGTAGCTTGCGAAATCCCTGTTCTCCAACCTGGCAGAAAAAAAGAACCATGATCAATGTTTCGTTAATTTTCATGATAACGAGTGGACACTGGCATCAGTCTCTGATTGTTTATCATGACTTCCTATTTAACCACAAGTAAATGTACTCATGGTTACGTACATTTCTCATAACCTAAAAAACATGTATATATTAATGGTTGGAGGGAGGGATCCCAGTGCCTTGCTTTGTCTAGGCTTATAATACTGTTAAGACGTCACCTGTTAACAAACATAAGATGCTCCGGATTCAAGACATTGCCCCCTCCCCAGCCATGGCTATACCTTTGCACCTTACTGCCACTTCAAGGCAATAACCCTAACCTTAATCCTAACCTGAACTGTGACACTATTTTCGTACCCAAATCACCAGTTCGGGAGATTTCCCCTTTTGGGAGAATCTAGTTTTCCCCGGATCGGAAATAAAATTTGTTATGGCCGGGTGACGCCATTTTGCTTATTTCACCCACAATTCCACGCATTCTGTGTGTACATTTTTAGTGGCAAAAACCTTTTTGGAATCCCCTTTCAAAAGTTTATCAGTCTAAATTAATGAAATTAAATAAATCCATATTCGGTAGGTGTATTGTCATAGCTACCGAAAAGCAACGTCGTAATTACTGGGACTGAAAACAATATAAAAATTAAAATAAAAAGCAGAAATTTCCGCTTAAAGCTTTCTTTTATCACACCAGGGAAAGACAAAATGTCGCACGATGACCGAGCAATGTTGTTTTGGGGTAATGTCTAGTTCCTTGTAGTGTCGGCCTTAGGGTTTGCCAATGGAAGGGATGAGGAAACTAAAGATGTCAATCCTCAAAGTGAAGAAAATATTGCTTAAACATATTACTGGGAGACGTTTAAAAATAAGAAAGAATGAAACCAGCAATTATCATAGTAGACTCGGTATCCTGAAAAGGTACTGAGAGAAGGGGAGAGGGAGGGGAGACATTGACGTGTGTAGGATTTCGGAGGCTGGGGCACAACTCGTGATTACCTTGACTGATATGGAGGAGTGGTGTAGCGGGAACGGGTGTCACAAGTGCTCCCAAGGTGCACCACGGGCGGAAGGCGCGAGTTTGTGCGTGTTGGGTCCAGGTTCCAGCATTAGGGCCCCCGGCGTTGTCTAGAGGCAGAGTCCTGGTGGGGTTGCAGAGGACGAAAGTCCCCCCAAAAGCTCCTGCAATATAAGGTAGTAAGACGGCCAAAGATTGGTTCCAAAGGCTCTATCGATTAGGTTTTATTATGTTTCAGATTTTTTGAAATTCGATGTTAATGACTGAGAGTACAGGTTACTTAGGGTCAACACTATTACAACCCATAATGTAATAATTTACCAATAATGTAACAACAACCGATAATGTAATAAAAAATTCATCGATAATGTAAAACAATAATGTAATAAAACATTTACAGTGTAACAACAACCGATAATGTAATAGAAAATTTACCGATAATGTAGTAACCACACCTTACCGATAGTGTAGTAAATATTTACCAATAATGTAACAATTTTTGTTAACCAATGACGTAGTAAAAATTTACCGATAATGTAAAAACATGCTCACGCACATAGTTCTTACATTCTCATGTCACGTAGGCCTACGTATGTACAAACTTTATACGTATGTGTGTACATGTAAACGCATTAGCGTATTTGCGTAGTATGTATGCATGTAAGTTGTATGCATACACGCACTTACGTACGTACGTATGTGTGTATGTAAGGTTGTATATGGCATGGTGGATGGGCTTGTGTGGAAACAGGCTAACTCTTTCATAAACCAACTCGGCCTTAACCAATTCGGCCCCAAGTCAAGTCGGACCCACGTTAACTCGACCCGAATTGAAAATACGACGATCCTCGAAACACTTTTAAGAAGATTTGAAATCGAGGGAGTATTTTACACCAGAGATTTCAGCCTGCATTACTTTCAGTAACACTTTTCTTGAAACATGAGTTAATGAAGGAAGATGGGTGTTTATGTAAGTGTGTATAAATATGTATGTTAGGCACGCGTGGTAGCTATGTAAGTGAGCATCCAGATGTATATTATGGGCACCAGTCAAGTCGCCTCCTTTCAATGTGGCTCTTAAACAAATGTGCTCTCTCCCCTTACCATAGTTTCCCATTACAAAGTCTGAAACTTCTTCCTGAGCAGTATCACATTAAGCAGTGGGGAGAATTGGAAGAATTGTGTGATTTTTTTGTTTTAGGAAAAGTTTCCACTCTGCAATTTACTTGCATGCAGTTCTGTACAATTGTAAGACTACGGTAGCACTAATTGAAGAGACATGATTTAAGTAGTACAGTGTGAACAGAGTTGAAATATTTAGTTTTACCGGTTTAAGAGCTGGCTTTCTCCTCATAGTTAAATATAATGGGTAGGGTAATTTCCACGTTCATTACTTTCAACCAGGGGCGGCGATCTGTTAAAATTGTTAGGGGTTGGGGGGACACTTGCTTGGGTGAACACTTTGGGCCTCGAGCTAGGGGTACGTGTCAGTGACATAGGAGGATTTCTCTCACGGGGAGCATGCAGTATGTTGGTGATCGCCGTTCTGGGGGAGGGGTCTAAGGGGAGGGGTGTGTCCCCCTCGCCTTTGAAAATTTTTGAAAAAATAGGTGACCTTACATGCAATCTGGTGGCACATATGCTACCTTTTAACGTAAAATTTGTGTTAAAATCTTTACGTATTTCTAGAAACTAAAGAAAAAAAAAACAAAAAATTGGCATCAGTGATGGGGGCCATGGCCCAATGGGGCGTCCCCCCTCCCCTGTGAAAAATTTGGAAAAATTAGGAATCCTTACATGCAATCTGGTGCCACATATGTCACTTTTTGAATTAAAATTTGTGTTAAAAAATTTACGTAATTTTAGGAACTAAAACAAAGAAAAGTCGGCATCAGTGAGGCCATGACTCAATGGAGTGTGCCCCTTTCCTTTGAAAATTTTTGAAAAATTAGGTGTCCTTACATGCAATCAGGTGCCACATATGCAACCTTTTGAAGTAAAATTTGTTTTAAAAACTATGCGTGTTGTTAGGAACTTAAAAAATTGGCATAAGTGATGGGGGACCATGGCCCAATGGGGCCTTTGAAATTTATGAAAAATTAGGTGTCCTTACTGCAATCTGGTGCCACATACGCTATCTTTCGAAGTAAAATTTGTATTAAAAAATTTATGTATTTATAGGAACTAAAACAAATCGGCATCAGTGAGCGGAGCCATAGCCAAAAAGCCTCCTACATACGCCAGGTCCCTGTTGGGGTCCAAGGGAGAAACCCCTGGAAGCCAAGCGATTTGGTGCATTCTAGAGGACACAGATCACATATTTCTGATCTGAATTTCTCCCCAGCTGCAATGAATAGGCTAATATTACAAATAGTAATATCGAAAATGTGTGTTTCAACATTTATTTTTTCTGTATACCTCTAAATATTGAAGGGGGAACATTTGATATTATGTCCCCACTAAAAATATTGGGGGACATGTCCCCCTGTCCCCCCGTGATCGCCGCCCATGCTTTCAACGCGCTACACTTCCTAGCAGAAGGGCCGTTTAGGATACATTAACCTAATCAACTACAAGAGGAAAACCCATAGCCTGGAAGTTAAGGTGGCGTTAGGGTTCAAAGACTGCAAGAGGTAATGGCGCAGGGGCAGTGGAATGTTTCCGCCAATGGAGAAAGTACTCTACTAATTAATTTCGTTGTTCCTCATCGACTGGATTATTTAATACATAAATGAGACATCTTTGCACGTTTTTCTAACAGCAAAAATGGACCCACCATAATCCTTACATTGTGGCGGGCTCAAGAGCTTGTAATAGGGTGATTCCTCAAGAGGGGGCTGTACGGGATCAACGCCTACCTCAGCCCTAACGAGGTTAGGACTAAGGTCAGAAAGTTTGGCATTCTACAGGGCCGTGGCCTACTGGGAACCGAGGGGGAGCTGCCCCTGAGATTTCCAAACTATATGAAAGCTGGCCTATTAACAAAACAAAAATACGGAATATGTTTAAAATTTCACCGTGTCGCAATTATGAATTTAATGCCCTCAGAAGACAGGAAATTGTATATACAAGGGTTCCATTTCCCCAAATTTCAACTGGAGATCTCTTGATTCCATTATAGATGCACTATGTGGTTCACTAGTCCTGACAAATGGGCCCGTTTCTTAAATATTGGATCCGCCCATGTCCGGTTACCAGTTTTGCTGCACAAAATACGACTACATAACGTATAAAACACACCTGAGACCTGTAGCCTAAAGCTCTTTAATAGACTTTCACTTTCCTTTTTTACACAAGCGACAGCATACTTCTACGAAATAGCCCAAATTATACCTTTAGTTCAATACTGAAATCAATGAATTTTTAAAGTAACTTCAAGTCCTGTTTCCCTGCAAAGTGTTTTTACTGAGTAACTTTTTCGAAATTACCCCTTTCCCTCAAGGCTAAATTTCTCAAGCAAAAAAAAAAGTTTTACGGACCTGTTCTAAATGCCCCAGATTGCAGGAAACCCCACTCTATAACACAACTGACTGGATTGTGTCCATGCGAGGGTCATTAGTGTGAGAGAATATTCGACATTCAAAATGCCCAAGAATACACGAAACTGCATTTTAAGCACCTAAGACGGATTTATCACGACAATGTTCTGCTGGTGGCATGCTTTTAACTTGTTAAACCTACGCGGCTGTCATCACCAACTACCGACATCCCCCCCCCCCCGAGTGATTTTCCCCCGACTGACCACGGAGGTGGGGCGGGGGCTTTCCCCCGGTCACCCCTTTAAACACGCCACTGTGGAGAGATATCCTGGGGGAGAATTTTTTTAGTGAGAGAGCTTACAAAATGCATTAAGGCAATGGTAATTATTTATTTTCTATGGTGGTGGCGACTTTTTTTCTATGAAGCGCGTCCTCTTTCCCCCTCATCGTAGGCAAACGGGAGAACATTTCACAACGGATGAGGGGATGGGGAGGCACTGGCTCTAATACTTTCCGTGATTGGATAAATCATAGCAACAATTTTGCCCTGAAAATAGATTGTATGTGCCCTGAATCGACCTACTATCTGCCGCAAATCCCAGCCTCATACGCATCGGCAACCATGCATCATTACTCATTTACTCATGATTGTTTTAAGATGAGAGTTTCAATCCTCTTCCGCGTGACAGTGTACCCTGAACTCAAATAAATTTTCTGAAGTTCAAAGTTATTTCTTGTAATATTCAAGAACGTCTTTGTTACAAGCCCATTTCTACGGGCAAAAATAAAAACAAATGTACAACAGAAATCGACCATACATGTGGTAAAAAGAAAGAAATGGGAAAGAGCATGGGCGGCTCTAAGAAATTTTGTTTGGGGGGGGGGGGCAAACTCAAGTCCGTATTCAGGGAGGTTCGGAAGACCCCCTCAATATTAATGGTCAGCTCAGGATAGTACAATAGCCTCAATAGGAGTATGGTTATTATTATGTATTTAGGCCTACAGCGATGCCCCATGTAGTTTTCGAAAGCTCTTCAAAAACCATTTCAGGCAGTCAGTCATGAGCTCACAACTTTAAAAATAAATACAACCATATCAACCGATCGCTACTGTACTCCATAGGGATGGAGTAAGAGGCAGGTGAAATGGGCAAGGCGGCTTGATCCATTTGTATAAAATGAGCCCCACCTTTAAATATTTTGTTGTTTCTTTTTATGGCCAAGAAGCCATAAAATGTTGGTTTTCTGGATTGTTTTCTTAAACTAACGAAAATTTTGAGCATGAAGACACTTGAAAACGATGAAATGATAGCACTAGTATTTTGGATCTCAGTACCGTTCCGAAACGAATTTTGTTAAAGGGGGAGGGGAATTCCCCTAACTCAGAACGACGTCTCTTCCTATATACAAATAGCTAGGCTACCAGTCAAAAGTCTCATTATACTGAGCTTAGATTGACTGTTTGGTGTGTTTATTTTAAGTCAATTGAAACGGTATACTTTAGCACAGAGGTGGAGAACCTTTTGCTTATAGCAGGCCATTTGACAGTCATAAGACCGCTCGTGGACCAACGGCGCTGTCAATTTGGACAAGGGAAGGGAAACCTCCCCTTCTATGGGAAACGCAATACTTTTAGACTACATGCCCGTTACAACTTTTTGTAGATAGATACCTATGCTCATCTGGCCAGGTGACACCTGGGCAAATCTGCTTTTAGTCGTGGATGATAATCAACACGGCTAATGGGTTGTGTATCTAATGGCCCCGAAAGTTCTGAAGTGTCCGCAAAACTATGGACATTTAACTCCAGCATTACCGTTACACTTTGTAAACGACATTATGATGCCTAAGCTAATCAGATTACAAATATCACAGCGTGATAATTTATTTTGATTACCTTAGCTCGCACTAACGGCAGGTCCATTTGTGATGTCTGAAGTATATATAGTAGCAAACAAACAACTAAGAAAACGCGCGCAAAGCGCGCTGAAAAATGTCATTTTGAAAGCACTTTATTAATGTTTAACCTTCGCATTGCATTGGAAAGTTATTCACTTCTTTAATTTTAAACCCACTCAAGGGAAAGGGAGGGCCTAACCCATCTCGAAGTACCGTGTTTATTTATTTATTATTATTATTTTTGGAAAATTGAAGACCATGCTTTGCAAACTTTTTTGGGGGGGGGCAAGTGCCCCCGTGCCCCTATGGCGAGCCGCTAATGGGAAAGAGTAGGTCTTGTCTCTCTGTCTCTCTACAAAATATTACTTAATTCCCGAAAATTTCTGAAATAATTCCTATTTCAGAAAAGTACCGGAACAACACCGAAAATTCCCAAATTTCAGAAATTTGGGGGAAAAAGTGGGAACACTTTCGTATGGAAAAGTTCACACAAGGCAACCGGCAACCGGGGTTTCTGCAAATATTTGTTTCTACTACAGTTTGTTCATCGTTTCAGATTGTCTTCTTTGCGAATCAACCTATAACTTTTCTGCGTGAAAGCGAAGTGAGAGTTCGGACAGATGGCAGGGTACTTTTAACGATGTCACTTAATACCGTCTACTTTTGTTGATGGTTCGGTTTGATTTTTAAAATGTTGGAGAATACGGTAAAACGATTCTCTTTTAGGTTATAGACCTTACTTTTGACGATGAAAATGTTCTTTATTTTCGTCGTAGAACAAATTAAAACTGCCATTTTCAACATTCAAAAAGTGCCTTAGTCAAAGAACGCGTAGCTATTTTGTGATGAAAGCATCTGCAACGACACTTTCAACTGCGCCGGACATTTTAGTTCCATAACTCTAGCGATCAGTTGAAAGTAAGTCAACAGACAGAAGAAAGTACAAAACGTGGCTTTGATCATGAAAGTACTTCCATTGTTGATTAAGGAGAGCTGTAAGAGAGAGTTTACTATTCAATTCACTATTTTCAGTGGCTAATTAGTGTTAGAGTATGTAAAGTAGTACAGTACGCTAAGACAAAGATAATTTGAATAAATACCTGTAAATTTGTCCACACTCAATGGACTTGAACAAGTCTGCGTTTTTATTGATAATACCTTGACAGACCTAGTTGATTTTATTAGTTTCACTATTCAATTTTACTATTCTCGTCATAATAACTCGGGTCAAGAATCCGATCTTAGGCTCCCCAAGGTTATGTCGTTCCTATCGTTGGTCGATAAGTCGAAAAGACGCGAAATTCAACCAGTTAAGCCATTCTGTAAAAGATGATTAAACAAAGGAACACAGACACACACACACACATATGTACTAAATTATAGGCCTCAGGTCAATAAATTGACGGACAAATTTCGTAAGTTTTAAATTGCTGATTTTGTGACTTCTCCGTTTATTCCCAATACATTTATTTCTAGGTCGAGGAAAACAATTACCCCTCCTCCATGACACAGGCGTCACAACTAAAAGCTTCTCGCTGGTGACGTAAGACTGCTAGGTCAGTGTCAAGTGTTAAAATTGGGAAAATTGAAGTGATCTTGTGAGAAATTAAAATCAGTGACAACAGGAAAATATAAAGAAGAAGGCAATCCACGGAGTTGGGAATCTCATCTCTCTCACATTCTCCTCATATCCTGTGGTAAACGGAATTTTCCTCTATTCTGATACGCAAGCAATGGCAAAAGATCACTTATTAGACACGTGACTTTCTTACGGGCTACTGGTCTACAAGGAGATCGTAAAACACCGTCTTTTCCAGCAAAATTAAGGCAAATTTGACCTTTGACCTACATGTGAACTTTGACTGCGGCCCTTTGCAACTGAAAGCAAAACTTTAAATTTTTTCCCATCAAGTCTCTTCTATATCCTGTGACTTAATGACCTTTTCCAACATACTGATAAGCAAAGAAGGTTAAAACCTAATCATTGGTTGATAATTTGACCTTCGGCCTCTGACATGAAGTCATCAATAATGCATGCAAAGTTTTTATAGTTAGGTACTTACCTTTCAAGTTTGAACTTATTCGACCTGTGACCTCGACATTTATCAAGTTAGAAGTACTAAAAATTGTCTTCGTCATTTTGTATGTATCATATGTATTTGCTGGCCTTTTCAAGCATACTGATAAGAAAACAATGGCTAAAAACCAATTTTATGCCAGGTTGTTTGACATTTGGCCCTTGACGTCAAAATAACTCATACACATGTTTTCACCGTTAGGGACCTAGAAAAATTGGTTAGGAACTGAGTTGTAAAACCTCATATAACTGTAACTCCATGTACTACACGTTACCATACACTAAACATACAGGCTTCATAGGTCTGTTCATTTATACCACTAGACTGATCCAACTTAAACTAAGATTACATGCTTCCATTGGTTTGGGGAAGTAGGCCTAATTTAGGGAACAAACGTATACGGTGTTTATAGAAGTTACGTACACTTGTCGTGCAAAATAATGTTCTTATGTTGGATTCAAATAGCTGAAACGTTGTATTTCGGGGGGAGGAAATTTTTGAAAGAAAATTCCCCTAACCTGCTATTGATTCCCCTAATCGGTGCCATGGCCAGTCCAGAGGCCAAAACCATCTTTTACACTTCAGCTGAGTACGTAAGTCGGGTATTCGTCGGGTAATGTGGTACAAATTTTCTACCAGGTGAAAACGTCAGTTCGTTAATTGACGAATACAAATGAAAAATTTTAGGGGCGTTTATATAGTCAATACGATAAGTCCGTATTCTTATATCATTATTTGATATTGTTTATCTCATCCAACACAGATGAAATTGACGCACTTTCACAAATTGCTCACTACCAATTCCGTAAAGGGATGCAAAGAAACCTGCATAGATAATATGTAATTAAAGTTACATATCCCACAATTTGCAATCCATTATTTGTCAATCACCTTTATATCATTTTGGAAGGTTTTCAGAACTCCTTCGGGCGATAGCAGTAAGACTCAAGTTTGGAAGTGGAACAACCTTAAAACCATACAAATTACCTCAGTTTTATGTTAGGGACTTTTTCTGAACAATGTGTTTATGGTATTTAAGTATTTGGTGCATGTATGTTGCATGGATAAGGCTGGGCTATTATTTTAATCTGTTTTAAACTAGTTCAAACTTTGCATTTTTCTTAGTTTGTTTTCTTCATTAAGACTATACGCTACATGTTAAGATTTTATGCTTGATGTGTTTTCAAACTGTTTTCATTATAAGGGTTACGTTTCACAATTTGTTAGGATAAAAAAGTAGCCAAGATCTGTTTATGCTGAAACTTTTTGCTCCCTGTCAATTTTGTGTTTTTCCTGGTGCTTCCATAACGCAGAGTTAGATTTGGTTAACTTTTGTCTTATGTGCGAAGTTGAGAAATTCCATTCACTCAAAGGTTTGTTTTTAAGTCAAAACGCTCACCATATACACCTTTAATGAGATAAATGAAAAGTTAACTTGAAGAACCCTATATGAAAACACATTATACAAAGTCGATGGACACATGCAGAAGGCCTAACGAGGGATGAATCAACTTAACGCCCTTACAGAATTTACTAAAACAGAAATTTATGAGTTAAACTTGGCCCATTTCATGCTTTGTTACTATGGCTTTGTACTCTTCCTGTGATGCAACAGGAACTAAAGACATTCAGCAGGGTATGTAACATTTTTCCTAAAAATATCGGCAAAAATCGCTGAATGTGTCAATTTCGGGTCCTCCATGGTATATGTTGCTTAATGTTGAAACTTGTCTCGTATGGTTAAGAAATAAAAAGTTAAAACTTAATTTTTCATTTAATGGTGAAAGGTCTTCCTCGGCTAGTTTCAACAATAAAAAGGTATCAAGTTTCAAAAGGTTAGTCGTGAAATCTTCATGTAAGAGGAGTTCGCAATACTCTTGTTTTGCTCTTTGACACACTGAGATATTCAAACACTGAAAAACTCAGATACCCACACATAGCATCACATTTCTGACAGTAGGTGAAGTAAAACATAGGCGTAGGAAGCTGCCCGAGACTGGGGGACTGAAAGTTGTTTCGGATAGCCGTCCTGGGGAGGGGTCTAAGGGTAGGGGATGTCCCCTTCCCCTTTGGAAAAAATTTGAATATTTGGGGGTCCTTAGATGCAATTTGGTTCAACATATTGGACAAAATGTAAGGTAAACTACTGCAAATTTTTGACATTTCTTACAAAGGAAACAAAATAAGGGGTTTCGTCCTTAGATTAAGGGGTCGGAAGCATAGTTCCTCCCCATCACATTTTTGACGCTTCCTACGCCTATGAAGTAAAATATTTCAAGTCCCTTTAATTTACATGAAGGGAGATGAGATTATTATTAAAATCAAAATTTAGAATGTAGGTTTTATCGTCAGTGCAACACGAATAGATATCGCATACAGTCTAGAACATTTCAAGCTGAGTTGAGCTTGAAGTAGCAGTGTCATTGCGCATACAGGTTAAATAACATGCTTGAAGTGATGGTCATTGGGCAGTTGGAAAAGAAAGCCAAATGTCAGATTCTGAAGGTAAGATGTGTTTGCGTAAGAAGTGAATCCAAACAAGCAAACCAAGGGGGGGGGGGGATCGAGGTACAGTACACCTGACACGCCCCCACCGAACCCCCTGCTTGGCTGCTCAAACAGCTCTGGCTGCAGTGCATACGTGGTTATGGTACGTACACTGGAAATCTGTACGCTCACACCTGCGCCGTCACCCGTTCCAGATTTGCTGTATCCGTCCCTGAAACAGGCATATATAGCCTAGGCTCCTAATATACCTCAGATTGCATAGTCAGAGTCATACATAGAATTTTGAGAATCGTAACAGGGAAGAGTAGGCTAGAGGTGATAAATATTAGACTGGGAACAACTTTTTAAAACATCATATCGAGTATAGGCGTAGGACGCGGGGGATGGGGGATTAAGCTCCCCATCAAAAATATGAAGGGTGAAAGTATGCTTCCGCGCCCCCTTATTTGTTCCCTCTATAAAATAAGGCAAAAAAATTTTAGTAAGTTGTCCTTAAAATTTGTACAATATGTTGCACCAAATTGCATTTAAGGACCTCAAATATTCACAAATTTCCCAGCGTGGATAGGGAACCCCTCCCCGAAACAATGTTCAGCCTGTCAGCGGAGAGAAACTTTCTACGCCTATGATATCAGTATATTTGCCTACCCCTTCAGTAAGTAAATTATTGGTATGAGACATCATTTTGACTCTATTTTAGTCTAAACAATATCTCATATGACTACGATTAGGGTTATTTAGTAACTCTTTTTGTTCATGTTGTCCTTCTAGTCAAATCATGCAGACATTTTATGTTACTCCTGACTGAAGACGCAAATATATTCAATGTGATATCTTGACAAAGTCGGTCTCCCTCTAATACCTCTCACGTTTGTACAATTGTACTTTGCTTTTACAATTCTAAAAATCTGAGTATTTTTTTCCATTAAACTATCGCTTATCCTCAAAAGATGTATTATTGGCCTACTTTAGAAGAACTTAATGCAACTTCTCCTTATTTTCAAAGTAAATTTTGAAAGAAGAGACAACTGTCTAGGGTTTGACTAGTCTTTCCCCTATAGCAGTGGGAGACCGAAGACGGTTTTTAATCTTTTAGACTTTGCCGTTGGTGCTGTGACGTAATGTATAGAAAATATATTCGATGAAGGCATAAAAAAGTTGTGTGTTTCATCACTTTCCAATAAACGCTTAGCTTCCACCGCGGATAAGATGGAAGATCAAAGGAAATGAGACTTTTCGTGCTTTTTCAATTATTCTCGAAGAGAAGGAAAGGACATTGTACTAGTTGAAAACTGGTTTCTTTGGGCTTGTGTTACAGATTAAACGTGTATCACTAACAGCTGACGTATCGTGGGGATGTTATATTAAAGAAGCGACTGAGATATCGTTTGTCTGGACGAAGTGATTTTGGATATACTGGGGACTACGCTATGTTGACTACTGTCTCAATCACCTGAGGCGTAAGCATTTTTACGAATGTCCGAGTCATTTATGGGTAACATTGAACCGGAAAGGAAACGACGCCTCTGAATGGAGTTTCAGTCGATGAAAAAAAGAAATAAATACTGGGACGACAAAACATCGCTGTACTCCTCAGGCTCAATTGAGAAAAACAAAATGCACTTTATCTATAGGAAATGCAAGTAAGGATGATAAAAGAAAGATAAGATGAAAAATTAAGACAACCTTGACCTTACCACGTGAAAGTGTTACATTTTGTGGTAATCTAGATATTACTGGGTAATGGAGTTCGTTGAAACGGTGCTGCATGAAGTAGGCCCAGGTCAATACAGTAAAAACTTGAAGTCAACGCTATAGAAGCAATCAAGTAATCCCAAAGAGATATCTAAACCTAAACAATTAATCGTTACTTTCATGATTTTGTCATTTGTCACCTTCCGCAAGTATAGATGGATTTCATGTGACGTCACGCGATTGAGATTGCCCAGCAGTGAAGGGCAAAACACACACGCAGTAAACGTACTTACAGCACACGCGCGCGGCATAACCGTAGATACCTGTAGACACCTGTAAACAGGCTGAGCGCGTGTTGACACATTAGATGTTTGCCCTAAAAACCAGAGACGCGCGATCACGTGATAGTACATAGTCATCGTTTGCCAACCAGGGTGGAGCTTTATTGTTTGAATGAATGCCAGTCGAATTGCAGTCATCAATTGTATTTAGAACAATAGGGCTATTCCTAAATATGTATGGGCAGGGAGTTGCAACTTCCTGGTTTGGGGGTATGCCATAGCGACCTTCAGCAAGGGTTAAGTAATTATTGCACAATAAAAGGCGAGTTTATTTTATCGTGTATTCCTAACAACTTTTTGCTTTGTAGCGAATAAGAGCAAGACGCACAGAAAAAGCACCCTCGCAATTTTTGAGATGGGACAAAAAAGCCCTTGAACCAGGCGTGGTTTTACGGGGGGCTTTGGGGGCTCAAGCCCCCCCAAAATTCGTTCAAGCCCCCCCCCCCCACATTTTCAGAGGTTGTGTTATGCTATATTTGCGTGTACTGAGAAAAACAAAATTGCCCAATACACTTGTGCACATCTTGATCCAGTGGATTTAGTTTGTCAAGGGAAACTGTCGTCTTTGTCTCGAAATCACATATTAGGTTCACGATTTCATACAATGGAAGTTGGGTCAGATAAGTAACATAATTAACATCTATGGTAGTATGTACGTACATGTAAATCAAGTTAACGGATTAATCATCTGTTGGAAGTTCAAAACGAGTCATTTCGTCGCTGATCTCGTCAAGCTATACTAGCAGTCCTTTTAAGTCAAATCTACAGGCCGAATCGTCATTCCCATTAATGTGAACAGGTCCAGTTGCTCGTATCTCTCAGTAACGTTCTTCCAAATAAACAAAATATATGCCTGTATATACGTTACATCTATGTCATGGTCAGGGGCGGTGCCACTCAGGGGGAAGGGAGGCCTATGCCCCCAGTAATTTGCAGGAAAAGAGAAAATGAGTAGGGGGGAACCCTCCCCTTAGACCTATCCTCTAGAACAGCCCTCTTTTACCCAACCAAAAATTAGAATTCACGAAGTTATAAACATTTTCCAGCCATATATCAGTCAAAACTGTCCCGAAGACCGCACCATTTTGCATCTTAGCAACCTTAAAGTAACCAAAATTTCTCATAGGAGAGGGGAAGAACACTCAACATGTGGTTTCAGCGTGCGCGTGGCCGATTTACATATTTGAGTGAAAATTTTATGATTCTTCCGTTTCAAGCCCCTCCTAAGCCCCCCCCCCCAAAAGTCTCGATCTAGAACCGCGCCTGCCTTGAACTCAATTTATCCTATTCTCTAGGTCCTTGTCTCTGTGACACACCAAGGTTTATTCTTGCTGACCATGCTTTCAATGAGACAAATATATGTCTTATTGCAATTGAAATGGAACAGAAGTTAAGCAACACTAAAATGACAGCTATGCTAGCAATATAATGCAAAATAATTCTACCACCTCTAGCCATCCGTTATTGAGAAACCTGCATTCTGATTGTCTAAACACTGACCTGTTATGCCACAACACACAGTCAGTAAACGTAAAAACTGATAAAAATGAAGTTTTTTTCACATTTTTGTTGGTAGAATAGGAATAAACCACATTTGTTGGACTATTATTGTCTCTTAAACCGTCTTGACTCCAAATTTGGCAAAATACCGGAACAGGCTTCGCCTTGTCCGTTGTTTTGCCAAATGTGGAGTCTCGACGGTTTATTCACCAATAAAAGTCGGCCAAATGAGATTTATTCCTTAAGTAATTGTAATAGGCTAAGTCAGTTATGCATTTGAGGCAATGTTATTGGTGATGGGAACATAAAAACCACAAAATGCATGTGATCGTTCATTGATGTATTTTAAGGGAGAGAACAGTCGCCCAAAGTTTGTTTTCAAAACTCTGCTAAATCTTGCAGATTTCCGCTTATTTCGCTCATGGGTATTTTTCATTATGTCTTTTTTATTAAAAAAAAATTGAATACTGAAGGTTAACCAAGGAGTTATTCTGCAATAATTTACCAAATACGTAACAAAAATATTGTCACATGATTGAAAGGAGTCACTCCTGAAAATGATCGGGTACACTTATTCTAATTGGGGGACTGCAATATTGCTTTAAAATCAAAATGTTATCTTTTATAGTTCAGTTATTCTGACATTTTCAATTAATGCTTTGTTTGGCCATCATTTAAGACTTTACCACAAATAATAAAGTGATTAACCCCGTAAGTTCCGCAGGCCCGTAGTCAAGGGGGCCGGAGGGGCGAAGCCCCCCTTGGAAAATTTTTCGCCCCCCCCAGAAGATCAAAAATTACCATTGCTGTAATGCATTTTAGTATGTTTCGCCCCCTCTGGAAAATTTTTCCCCCCTAGAAGCTTTGTCGCCCCCCCCCCTTCAGCACCTTGTCTGGCTACGGGCCTGAAGATCCGTTGATTATTCCATTGATGGTTATGATAATACGAACAGAGTCAATGAGACTATATCTTAAATACAGCTTTGGTTTGAGGTTATCTTTTACAATGTCAAGAAGGCGAGTCCCCTACATTAAGCATAAGTATATAGTTTTTCATTTTTTTGAGAAAAAATAGGTAAGAAGCTGTAAAACAGAAAATGTAACTAAACTGGTATTCTACTTGATGACTATTTGAAATGTAAATTAAAGTAGTCATGGTTGTACGGATTTTGAAACAATGTTCTGAAGCAAAAGAATGTTTCGAAAGTAGACATAACCATATAAGTTTTAAAAAGCTAAAATAAAAACACTCTTAAATTCAAACTGTTACCTTACTCATGGATGATTGGAAGATATACTAGTTCATTATCTATTACAAGACAAAATGTTGTAACAGACTACAGATGTTATCATAATAACCCGGATGTTTTTTAAAAAGCTTCCATTTTCCTTTGAAGAACATTCTTATTCATATCCATTTGGTGAACTGTCGAAAACTTTCGATTTAAGTCCAAATCACTAAAAGGAAAGCCATCTCACAACAAATTTAGAATTGTAACTGGCGGCGCTCTAGCAGGCTTTGATTTATTGTACACCTTTACATAAATTTCACATAGTAGTTCGTAGGCTACAGGTAAGCTTAAAGGGGAATAAAACCCATCAGACGTCATCAAGCTCATAACTCGGAAAGACTAAGCATGGTACTATTCTGCAAACAGCTAATCATTATCTTCTTTAGCTTTTGAGATAACCGTATTTAAATACTGACCAATGAGAGAAGACTTGCGATAAGTCTAACGGGCATTCTGAAATTTCATGTAAACATTGTAGTTGAGAATTATTAGACTATGTTGCTGACGGGATAGGCTCAATTTGTGAATTGGATTTTGTAGCAAATGAACTGAAGTACTCATTATGTTAAAAACGGTATTTTAGGCTCTTTGTGAATTATATCCTTTCGCTTTGCAAAATTGTATTTTGAATTAAGTCACAATGCAGAAACCACCCCCTTATTTTACAAGCTCTATCCTCTAAAAATCTGAACTACCATGATACACAAATTTAGTTTGGAAGGCGGACTAGTAAGCTATCATATGAGGAAAAGCTTGTATCTCTTGAAGACTTCTACAAGGTTACAGAGGCCATTAAACTGTCCAAATTTAAAGTGTAAGTCAACGGAGGAATAATTAATTAGTGGTGTACTTCTTTAGCAATGACGATTCTTGTACCATGAAGGAGATTAAGAGAGGGATTGTAGCATGATAAAATTTGTTTTTTTCTTTTTTGCCTATATGTCACTAAAATCTGAACCTTTTACCTCCTAACAGTTTTCTTAGAACTAGGCCCGATAGATGATCATGCTTAAGACCGAGCTGCTGACCTTGCATTTTTGTAGATTAATAGATTCTTCAGTCTCATCCCAGCAATGTCTAAAAGGGCAATATTACGTTTTGACACAAAATTTTTATATTTTGTAAAACCAATCATCTATACATAAAATGACAGATAATTTAAAATAAGGCAGTACGGCAGCTTTCTTTTCAAGACATAAGGTTCTCACAGAAAGAAATTCAAGTTATTTTTTGCTCAAGAATAATTTGTTAGCCCAAACTTTTAACTTTTAATAATTCAAACGATGCAACTTTCGTATCTCTTGTAATGCATAATATTTTGAGGAGATAAAGCTGTTGCTGGAGTTAATCGGTGAGACTGAACGGTTTCATAATGATTGAAACTTTCTCTTTGTAAGCCATGTTGGTGCATTTTAAGCGCAATATTTCTCTTTAAGCAGAGAGATGATACTTGTCCCCTACCTACTTTAGCAACATCTGATAACACTTGCTCTTGTGAAGTTTATATTCAAACCAGGGAGGTGTAACAACTCCCTGTTCAAACGAACTTTACTTTTTGTTTGTTTTTATTTATTGCACAGAACCGACTGCATGGTCAAGTGGTCTAGAGCATCCGACTTGCAGCGGGAAGGTCTGGGGTTCGATTCCTGGGCGGGTCATACCAAAGACTTTAAAAATGGAATCTTCTGCCATTGTGCTTGGTGCTCAGCATAAGCATTGGAGTAGAGAAAACTCGCCAGTGAGCCACAACTGGAAAAAAGGCCGGCCCGACTTTAACCAATTGGTTAGAAACTGAGCCGTAAAACCTCAACACCCTAACACTTATTTATTGCACATGGTTAGTAGAGGGACTATTTCACTTTGTCAACTGACAAAATAAATATTACATTTGTGTACCAACGAGCATTTTCAAACTTTTTCAGTTCTCTAATGGTCGATGTTCTTGCTAAATTTGGACACAGACTTAACTTTTTCATAACTAATTTAAGAGAATGAGACACAGAAAACAGGACTAAGTTCTGGATACTTACCATTAAGTTTTGCACATCGTTTCTTAAGTCTTATAACTCTATAATAGTTACCAAACGAGGATTTAGGGGAGGAGAGCTCCTATTAGAAATATTTCGATCATAGATTACTATTTGCACCAATCTTCTGCTATGCACCGATAATTTCCCACATGGAAATAATTTGCTTCTCTGCAATTCTCTTTTTGAAATATTTTCCCATCGTTTATACAGTGTAACTCACTGAAAAAATTATACTCTATATGTTCCAAATACCAGTAAAATGAGTGTAAAATTTTGTAATGTATAGGTAAGTGTTTCAAGGTTTATTTGTATTATAGACAACTACGGGTTGACTAAGTTTTCAATATGCTTACGAAATATAGTTGTAAGCAAAAAACAGTCTCCACCTTAAGAGAAAATCTTTAACTGTTGTAAGACCTTTAAACATTACGTTCACAATTTCCAACTCAACAAATAAAAGCATAGTATTTACATTGAAGAAGAATGAAATTCATTGAATTTTTAGCTAATGAGTCGTGGCCAAAAAATACCAAAGGAATATTTTGGGAAGGATAAATTGTTCCCTAAAAGATATTGCTCAGTATGTACTTTATTGAAGTGTTGTACATCCACAATTGTTACTCGTTAAAGCATATATTTCCTTTCGGGAACTATCCTTGTAAAGACGACTTAATGAAACTTATATTCTTGGCAGTTTTAATTCTTGAAGAGAAGTAGAATTAAAAGTGATAAATGTATTCATGTAGTCTAATCGGGAGGGAAGGATAAAAACTAAGAAGTGTAACTGAAGGGAATACTCAGTTGCCCCAAATTCGTTTGAAAAATCAGCAACTCTTGCAAATCTCCTCTTATTTGTCTTACAAATACCTCTGAAGATGTTTTGAACATAAATATTACAAGTAAAAGGTAAAGCAAGGAGTTATTTTCCATAAATATAGCAATTTAGTAACAAAAATATTTTCACATGATTTAAATGAGCCACTCATGTTTTAGGATACCACGGCTTACTTACTTAGGTGACTGCATTTCTCCTTTAATGAAACAATACTATAATACCGTTACTGAATTTGGCACGAGTTGTTAATCCTCGTCTCCCACGTTTTTTCTTCTCCATACGTCAGCTTATGAATATTCAAATATTATTTCGATTGTACCACTTCTGATGAAGGTATTATGTGATTAGTACTCTACGCGTTAGATATCTCCGACGGCTCGTCTCTGCATGTAGGGCATTACCCCAAACGAGTTTTTCACACCATCTCTTTGATGAATGTGAGAACTAATAATGACAGAACGCTGGTGTATTCTTGCATGGTCGAATCGTTACCTGTGATTGGCTGAATTCAGTGTGTAAAGGGAAAAAAAACTTAAATGGTAATTCGTTTTACATTTTCGCGGTGAAAAGTTTTACACACACGGAGTTTAGACAAATGGAGAAACTGTCGTAATGTGAGCGCTGCACTTTGACAAACTGGAGAATTTTTGCAAGAATACGTTGACTTACACGTGATCTGGATTTTTTTCAACTGGCTCTAGTCAATTATGAATCGCTGAAAAGGTAAGGTTTGTTTTGTTTGTCGATTTCTTTCTAATAATTTCACGTTCTTGGAAGAAAAATAACAGCTGTTTTTTTTATTGATGGTTAAAAGGTAAGGGAGATGACTTATTTTGTGGCTATGTCGAAGCGCCATCACATTTGATCTCATTAAATAGTAAATCGGTTACCAGCGACTTCCCCAATGAAAGCTTACCTATAGCTTACCTTGTGAAGGGAAACTTTGTAGTGTCTTCTAGTTATGTACTCTTTACATGTAACTGACATTGGTGACTCTTCTCTTGAACTGTTTAGTAACCTAGATATTTCCTTATTTTATCACCTTTTTCAACAAAGTTGTGGCAATCCCGATTACCGATGTGATATTACTAAACTAAGAAATACATTCAACACCCCAGTAACTCTCTCAGAGAGTTAAAAAGGTTACAGAAGATGTCAATCAATACTAGCTCTTGCGTTTTCAGCGATATACAACTGCCTCCTGCTGAAATTTTATACATTTTTATCACCAAACGTTTGATAAAACTGCAGAAACGTTTTCGTTAGCTTGTCAAAATTTAAAGAAAAGCTATCTCTGACATCACATCCACTCGCTGTATAGCTGCAGTCGCCAAGTTGTAGGGTAGCGAGGTATTTTACCCGCTTCAAACTCCAGACAAATTAAATTGCTTTACAAAATTAGTTTGCGTAGTAGCGTTTGTGCAATGGGGGTCTGGTGAAATTACCAATATAACATTAAATGTGCTGGTTTGAGGCAATGTGTGTTGATTTCCTATATCCCCAGGTACATAAAGGCTGTGTTTTACTATAGTACTGCAATGCAGAGGCTGGTGTTGAACGCAAGTAGGAAGCTTTCATTTAAAATTACGCTGGAGAAAAACGATAGCATAAGTTTGGGTTTATGGCAATATAATTTTTCAAGCAAGATAATAGTTTGAGCGTCATATTAATTTATGTATGTCTATAAAGCATACACGTTGGGATTTGGAATAAAAATATTTATCATTGTTATTTAGGTGTGAGATAAGCTCAATTTCATTTCGTACATCACATACGATGAATTATGCAGAAAGGGTTTTATCTGTGTTTTCAAAGACACGGAGTTTGTAGCTAAATTACTTACAAATCGAATAAACTCTTGGGTCTACTGTTACATGGGTCATGTCTAAATTTGAACCATTTTATCCACTTGCTAAAATCTTATCTTGCTTAAAAGTCTATCAGCTATAATCAATCACGACTTGAAAGTTGAATGTTCATTAGGACAATATGCCGTTGTTTGGTTTCGTTTATATGTTAAATTTATACATTAAGTTAATTATTTTCCACTTGTCGACTAAACTCTTGTCAATTGTTTCAACAATCAGAACCAATTTGGGACGTAGCTAGGAAAATTTCAAAATCTGGTAATCAAACGTCAGTAACACCAATACACAGACCAAGTAGCGTACCGGGGAATTTACCTATGTAGTATATGCGGAGGATAAGCAGGAAATAGTTTTGGAGGTCACGCGTTATTACCCCTAAAAAGCCCTCACCAAAGGCCATAGGGCAGTGGTTTCCAACCTCTTTCAGCTCATCGCCCCCTTTCACCGAACGCCCCCTGTCTATATCATAGTATTGCTATGAATGAAACGATAATAAAAACACGTTTAAATAAAGGGTAGGCCTATAATCATACATTGTTTTTACGTATAGGCTACTTCCGACCCAGGGTAACAAAACATGCAACGGTGCAGGATTCAAAACGCCTACTCCCTTTTGTGATGGCGAATCACAAAATTGGAATTTAGCAAATGCCAGGGGTCCCACCGAAGTGTGGACCGTTTCCTCAAGGGCTCCTTATAGGACTCAGGGGCAGCGTTACAGTACGGGGACGGAGCCCCGGAAGCTCTGGGGTATTAACGAATTGCCGACACAAGAATGAGGCACTATAAGTCAAATTTTGACTTACCTTCCCATTACCAAATAACCTTAAATGCGCATTCGAGATTACAAAAGAGATTACAAAAACAACCTTAGAAAATTTTGTGTTTCAATAGTTACCGGTACTAATAGAAGGTCCCTTTGATGCCGCAAGAGGTATTTCCTGTAGGTGGGAGGAAGAAGGGTGGTAGGGATCGCATAGGGCTTTAAAAGGATTATACCGCTAACTGAAAGTTGTCCTATTGGGCAAAACTGATGAGAAAGCCGAAATTGGCGAACCGAAAAATTGCATTTTTAAAAACTACATTTTAATGTTTTACTTCATAGTGCATTTCAAACGTTATCTATTAAGTTGCAATTACCTACAATTGTCACTTCTGTCAGTATGTCATGTTTATGGACAGCAAGGAAAAACTGCATTCAAGGTAAAAGTTGCGGGATAAGTTGTAGCCATTGCCCCTTCGCTCACCTCTTCGACGGCCACTAATGAAGATATTAAGTCCTCATTAGGAAAAATTTGATATTAAACATTGTTAGATGAATTTTCGTGGTATCAAGCAATAAAGATAATTCACAAAGTTCTTAGTGCACATGAGGAGTGAATGTAAGACCTACTCGACTGGTTGACAGCGTTACGTCGTTTATCTCCTTTTTATGCGAACGAACTTGAGAGCTGAGCTGACGGAAACCTATTAGAATCTTGTAAGTCCCGGTTTATAAATTTAGTATCTCATATTTTTGAAAACGCATATGTCTCCCCCTTAGCTCTCATCGACCCCTTGAGTTGCAAAGACGTCCCGAGGAGCGATGACGCCCCTGTTGGGAACCACTGCCATAGGGTATAGGAGTAATTCCAAAGGGTCAAGGCGGATACCCACTAAGACTTGAAAATCCAAGAAGCAAAATGGTACCTACGATTTAATGCATTCAGGATCTATGGGTTAAAAATATGCCCCAGAAACGTCAATTGTGTAAGCGTGTAATTTTGACAGAGGGGAGCAAAAATGTTCGGAGCATTTATTGACTAGAAATTAAGGTCAAAATGGCGGACTGTCTATCCATGGAGGTGGATTTTAAGTCCAAACTTGGAGAGTCTAGATCATCCAGTTGTTTCTTCAATGCAAGTACCTTTTCTAACGTTGTGTCATTTTTAGGGTGTTCTCAGAACTAGCCTCAACGTCGTATCTCTTCCCATAACCCTGAATAAAGAAAGCGCGCTTTTTACATACAAAGGCTACAGCACAAGTATTAGGTTATGTGCAGCGCATAGGCGTAGGAAGCTTTACGAGACTGGGGGCTGAACCTTGTTTCGGATCGCCGTCCTGGGACAGAAGTCTAAGGTGAGGGGGTGTCCCCCTCCCCTTTGGAAAATTTGGGTATTTGAGGGTCCTCAGATGCAATTTGGTGCAACATTTTGGACAAACTTTAAGGAAATATACTTCAAACCTAACTGGCCAACCTCTCACACGCGCGTGCATTTTTGCCAGTCATATCAATAAAAGTCACAGCAGCATTATTCCTTATTTTATTTCAAACTCTCTTCTCAGTCAAGGTGTAATTTTGTACTGTGAGGGGTGTTTCAGATTTTTAGCCTAGGATTTGTTGTCCAAAGAAACACAAGGAGGTAAGTTACTATAGTTTTATCTATGTAAGTAGACGGAAAGCCTTGTTTGCTAAAGTAACGTTTTGTTATCATGGCGCTACGGTAATTCGTGAGAAGTACGGTACTTCCGGTTGGGTCAAAAGGTCAGCTGTATCTTGACAACGAGCAAAAAATAATAATAATAAAAAATAATTATAATAAAAATAAATAATAATAATAATATTTGATGCCCATAGCTCAACGACTGACCTTCGGACTCGGAGAGTAAACCATGTTGGATCTTACACTTGCTTTCTAATTGGCCAAAATTCTGTGCAGGACGCCTCATTTTTTTCCCCACGAGGTTATGGGCAAATCTGATTTTCAAAATTTTTCAAATTTGTTTCTAAATCATGGTTGGGGTTGTTTCTAAGGTTAGGGTTACGTGGATGGGGGTTATTTGGCCTGTTCTTTCATAATCCGGCGTCAGAATTACAAAAAATGGTTCAAAAGCTGTCAATTTGGAATTAGGGGTGTGGCCTATTTCCAAGAAGCTGATTGGTCCATTGGCATGATTTACCCATAACCTCGTGGGAAAAAATTGCGCGTGCAGGACGTGTATGAGACCTTGGCCTCTATAACTCACTCTTGACAAAAATGTCCAAAGGGCGCCCTCTTCATCATGATTACGCCACTGCCATATACGTGTGGGAAGGCATGTTATGACGGATGCGGAAGCTGCTTGTCAGGAAAATTTTATGATTGGCTTACATTCACATGAAATTTGCCCTGATAATGAAATACCAGTGCCATGAAATCATCATTTTTTGCCCTGCATCATACGTCTATGGCCACGGCATAATATACATGTGCTTTCTCTCCTATAGTGGTCCGGATGGTCTGGGGTTCGACTCCTGGCCGTGTCATACCGAAGGCTTAGAAATGGAACTGCCTTTGTGCCTCGTGCTCAGCACAAGCAATGGAGTAGGGAAAACAAGCCAGTGAGCCACAACTGGAAAAAGACCGTGGCCGAGCCGACTTAAACCAATTGGTTAAAAACTGAGCCGTAAAACCTCACCTACCTCTAACCCTGTAGTGGTCCTGTATACCTAAATAAGTACGTGTCCCTGAATTTAGCCTATATCAACTGATCACCAACTAGGTATGATCGCGGGAGGGGGAGGCGGGGCAGGTGCTCGGGAGTTGGTTTACACAGACCTAGACATTTCACATACGATGGTCATGAATGTTTTCAGATCTGTAAGATGATATGACGCTGTAACTGAATGTACTTTCAAACATGTCACTACATTTGATACATTTACTCTTCTCTATCTTAACATTTAATATATAGTATACAAAAAGCGACATTTACTTAATAAACTTTTAATGTTTGATCTTGAAAACTCGACAAATATTATAAAGCTAAAAGTATAGATAAATGGAACTGCTAAGATGCAATTGTGTTCAGCATTGAACTCAACTTAAAGTCTTTTGAAAATTTGAATCTAATTTGATGTTCCTTTCAATATGCAAAACACAAGCTGAACAGTGCTTTTAGCTTGCAATTACAGTTTACCACAGATAATTCTTGAGGCGTTTTGGTTTCCTCCGAAACAGAAAATGCCCTAAGCCTTGGATCTTGATAAAGAAGAAATTTATGACGTAGTATGGCTTAAGTGCGGACAGAATTGGAACTTTTGTCAAGATTTCTTCATTTAAGATTACCTATTGAAGTGAGCAGATTGGCTGTAGTACCTGGAAATGGCAGTAAATGGGAAATGGCAGCAAATTGGTGTACCCGGAAAACAGCTGTCGAATGTATTCTTCTGTTAGGCTACTACTCGTGGCAAGCGACCTAGAACTTGGAAGTGTCCTACATCCTCTCGAGTGAGATTTTTTTTGTGATTAAGTAATGTGCATTTGCGCATTTGTAAAGTTTGTTACATTTACCAAAATTGCGAGGCGGCTTAGTTCGTTCGTTTGGCTGGAATGAAAATGCAGATTCAGTTTCAAGAGTAAGAAAAGTTCAATTGAAGAACCTGAAATTTTGGATAGTCTGCTCGGTCTTTCAGTAATGCTACATTTAAGTGGTCTCTAATATAGCAAAACCCCGGGAGCAGAAAAAATGTTGAGCAATCAGGATTGTAGCGGCGTACATTTAACAGGAAATGTTTCACATCGAGTAAAGCTTACACACAGACATACAAATCGAAACCAAACTGACTTTGACAAGTCTAGTAGATAGCCGTCAAACTTGTCCACGATTTTGGGTATTTTTAGTTTCCCTTTACAATGACTAATGTCTTAGAAGAGGGCGCTACAGTATTCTAGGACACTTAAAATGAGCTGTTTTGTCTTATGAAAGGAAGTGGGAGAAGACGAAGAAAAGAAAATTGGGAAAAATTTCCACTGAAAACAAAGCACGAAAATGAAAAGGGTGTCACTTTCTTCGTCCTTAATTCCCCCAAATCACTTTGAAAGTAAGCGAGAGTCCATCAATCAGTATGAAAGATAGCAACGTCTCCAACATTTTGCTCATGCTGAAAATAGATACGAGAAGAACGAGATGTGTTTAATTTAATCCAGAGCTGGTATGATAGAACATTTACTATATGTATATCGTGTCCTTAATCAGAAAACTGATAAAACACTTTACCTCTCGCTAAGTCAGAAGTAAATGCTTCCAATATTCTGGCATTATATATATTCTTATTACACTTAGGCTAAAGCAAGGAAAGTGTTTTGTTCAGTGGCGGAGATTTCTTCTCAACAGTGGGGGGAGGGGGGTTGACGATCTTTCAAAAAATTACTGTGTGAAAAACACACAGTCAATGGGGGAGTTCTTTGGAAGTGGGGGGTTGTAACCCCTCAACCTCCCCTGTTTCTTCGCCCCTGGTTTTGTTCCTTAATGCGTGTCGGTATGGCCTAACGTTGATCATCTCACCAACATACATATTTTCTGTCTTAACTGAAATGGTAGCGCAGATATAGACATTTAGACTGCGTTGCTTTTAATTAACCTGTCCTCATCAGTTTCGTCTCAACTACTCGGTACAGTAATAATCGTATGGCTAAGTTTCAAACAGAAACATTACAGACTTTATGGGCTCACGGGATATTTTCTGTGGGTGGGATGAGCCATTTCCCCCAAAAAACCTCTGCTACCGTCGAAATTGCCAGAGTTTTTTCAAAATTATTCTTGAGTTTTGCCCAAAATGGGGGGGAGGGAGCAGCCCCAGGTTCATACGCCTATGGACGAAGCTATATTAGCCTTTTCAGTGAAAACAGAGCAAACTTCCGACGATAACATCAGTCTTTGCAATATTTCTTGATTTCCCATGTGTTAGTAAATGTTTCGGCCATTTACAAAAGACTTAAAAAAATTTGTTATTATGAAATATATCCCATGAATAAGCTAAGAAAGATAGTGATGACTGACAGGAATTGCTTACTAAAAAGTCATAGAGGAGATGTCTATCTTTGTTTCAATGGATATAGAATTGGTATAGTAACATAAAATGTGTGCTTAAGAACAATTGAAGGTCTTGTACACTCGCAATATAACGCACACTTAAAAGATTTTCTTATTATTTTGCACAACAATCGAAGATAAATGTCATGGCCGCGTGTACCCAGTACCAAATTACAACTGGGAATAGATTTTCGTCAATAACGAGAAAATGTATTGAGTTTTGAAATCACCTAAAGCTTAATTAAAATAAAACAAACGTGAACAGATGCATAGAACTAGGTGTAAGTTTTAATGTAGCCTATTAAAAAAACACGTTGATTATTTTCATGTTGATAGATTGATTTATTATTCATTGATTCATTGATCGATTGATTGATTGATTGATTCATTAATTGATTGGTTCATTCATTGATTTATAGATTGATTGATCGATTCATTAATTGATTGATTCAATCAATCATTGATCGATCGATTGATTGATTGATCGATTTATTCATTGATTGAATCATTAATTAGTTCATTGATTGATTGATTCATTGATTGATGGATTGAATGATTGATTCATCCATTCCTTTAATTATTAATTCATTCATGCGTCCATTGTTTTTTTTTCGCCCGTTCGCCTATTCGTTCATTCGTTTATTTGTTCATTCATACGATCAATGATTTTTCGTTCAAACAATCGAGAGAAATTAAGATTTTAAATACCAGCACCAGACTTATAGATTCTTTTCATTTACGCACACATAAATGACTCAATTATTTATTCATACACTTCATTATCTATAATGCCATCTACACTGCATCGAAATGATGTGACATTTTATGAAGCTGACAAGAAGGAAGAGCATTAGAAAGTTAAATCTTAACCTAGATTTGAAAAGTTTCCCTTATTGATGTCATTTAGAGAGGAAGGGAGACAATTCTACTGCAGACAGTATAAAAATAATATGTCTAAAAATAAAGCGTTTAAATTATTCCTTTATTGTGTTTGCATCCTAGGTTTACGCTTGTTATGAGCAGGGAGTTGTAATAACTCCCTGTTATGAGGTAACGCATAGCTGGGAGAGAATGGTGAATAAACGCATGGGTGCGTCAGGAGAGGGCTATACTGGCAGTAACTTGGAAATACTGGGACTAGTAATGAAGTTCAGACCGCGATGTCGAGAATTATAAGTAGACAAGCCTTAATTTTGACTTTCCAATTTATGCACTAAAATGATTGCCTGGTTTATAAACGATCATGTAGTTAAAGTGAAGTTACGCTGGTATACAAAAGCTTCAGATAGGCTATAAGGTCAAAAGGGGGGGGGGGGGTATATGCCCTGAATTTTTCCTTAATTGGCAAACATCATGACATGACTTATGTCGTAAAATACGACGTATTTTGCCTTGAAACCGACATTTTTTTGCTCAAAGTGGGGCTGCCGTCCCTAGACCTTTGCCTCATATGCCAGTGCACATGCGCAATCATTTCAGCACCATAATACATCACTGAGTGCAGGCATTGGAAAAGAAATATGTTGACGTTTTGTGTAAATGATGGATGACAGGAAGAAATTTATTTTCCCATGTCTGGGGCAAATTTATTTTCCCATGTCTGGGGTTGTAAAAACCTTTATCATATTTAAAATATTATGGATTGTCTGGAACCTGTTGGTCCATAGAATAGGTCGGAAGCAAGGAAATTGGCATTGTTATAATCAAGATTTGGTTTTACATGAATACTGAACGAACGTGCAACAGGTTTCTCTCAAGTAATCAGCTTCGTCCGATGGTCCCACCCTAAAATCCGCTGTTTACAGGCATACAGTGACAACCCTTTCTTTTCCTTTCGTCACGTTTTTTTCTCTTCAAGTTTTTCCAGTTTCGTATCCGAATTTTGTAATATGGATTACTAACAACAAAATTGTGAGAAAATGGTGTGGTCCTTTGAAAAGAACTCTTAATGCGAGTACATTGTCGTGACCAAGAGTATAAGTGTAGTTGTGAGGTTGAACACACCTACCATTAGTACGGTACTAGAAGCAAAATTTTCAATTAGTAGTTATCATTTACTCTGGAAATCTGTGAGTATGAATACAAAACCATTCTAATGACTACGAATACTGTCACTGTGTGTTAAAGTGTTCTGCTCCTTACTTCATGTCTGGTTGTAAGCTTTTACGTACGTTGAACTCTTTTCTTTCTTTTGAAGTAGGGTTACAGTTAGATAAGGTTTTACGGCTCAGTTTCTAACCAAATGGTTTAAGTCGGGCCAGCCACGGCCTTTTTTTCCAGTTGTGGCTCACTGGCTTGTTTTCCCTACTCCATTGCTTATGCTGAGCACCAAGCATAATGGCAGTAGGTTCTATTTTTAGAGTCTTTCTTTGAAGTAAAACACAAGTAGTACTTTTATACACAACCACAAAGGAACATGTTTCCTTAGCATACCCTCTCCACTAAATTACTGACAATCTAAAAAACTTCCCAAAACCGCTTTTATTATATCATCATCATTTGTTTTCATGACTTTACAAACGATGGAATACTCAAGTCGATAAATTTTCACTTGACCTCCATTTCAGTATCAAAATGTTCCAATATTTTGGAAATTTTATCACATCTGGAGTCTCTAACTTTTCTTATTTCGTGTTTGCAGAGAATTAATATTTGTTGCCGCAGTGTTCTCTCAATCTCTAGGAAAATGGTCATAAAATGAAGCAACCAAACAAGATTGATCTTTAAGTACCGTGAACCTCCCAAGCCATTTGGAAACCGTTATTTGTACTACGTGTCAATCATATTTATTCTTACTGTTCTTTTTAAGACCTCTTGCCCCCATTCTGAATATCTTCATTGCACTTGAACATCCGAAATCACCCCGGGAAACGTTACGAACGGACGAGCGTCGCCTAGATGTTCTGTGAACCGTTTGTCTAGCCACTTCACCTGCCTCCGGCGAACGATAAGAGCAATTAGGAAATATTTTGTCACCCAAGTCAACAACGAATTACATAGGCTTGGGGAAATATATGCTTCCATTTTTCCCCGTGAAAGACAGCTCATCGTAGAGATGGAATTCTGTTATAGGTTACCCCTTCTTGAAAATATGTATAATAAGGTTTAACGCTAAATAGTGAAACATCACCAGCAAAATAGATTTAAAATGTGGAAACGGTTTGTATGGGACTAAACGTATTCATTTGGGATGGTGGTTAAGTGTTTCGGTAATTAATAATGTAACTTATCATTCAAAAAATATTAAAGAAATAAAGAATTCCGATTTCTGTCTCTGGCGGTGAGGTGGTTTTGCCGGTTTTCCATTTTCTCTCCTTCATTTTGATTGGCTCAGCTCAAACTCTTATAGGCCTTGTGCATGAAACGTCATAGAACACAGGCAGAGGTAAGCGCGTATTATTACGTAGCCTCTAAGGCTACGTGTACGGAATCGTATTTCAGATCCCTACATCTTAATCATTTAGGAAGGCAAACTACTCCCAAATAGACCATTTTTTTACATTGCGCAAAAGAAAGCAATCCATTTCACTACGCGAACTCCACTGAGCGTATGAATTAAAGGCGGAAGAATCCTGTATTCCGTTAGGTCGCCATTGACGATGTTTTACCAGGATCACTCAGCTTCTAAATGTTCAGGTGCGAACAGAATATAACTCGAAGAAATTTAAGGAATTTACAGCAATAGAGCAAAGAAATATGAGAATCTTTGCAAACTTTCGCACTGCTCATATATTTTACAAAAGTAATCACAATTAGACGTCGAACGTGGCTTGTTTGGACGAAAGATTCATGATTGGGCTCCCTTATGGGCCGGACAACGAGACTTAGAAAATGGCTTCCTAGGATGTAGTGGCTTACTTGTATTTTTATAGGTCTACCTTTATAGCACGTACTGTGTAACGCACCATTGACATATATAATTAACTAGACACATCAGACAAACGCACGCTTGTTCATGACCTGCATAGACCAAAGTATGTACGGATCTACTTTCGAGACGAGTTGTTCGTTTTGAATTTTGGTTGACCATAATCCTTCATTTTCAAATCTCAAAGTTTTTTGTATTCTCATTGTCGCCCCTCGACTTAAACTGAAGGATTTTAAATGCTCAAATGACTTCTTGAAACGTACGAACGGTGGGAATCTATAAAAACAAATTACGATACCAAAATAATGCATCGAAGAGACTGTCTGATATATTGAAAAAAAAAAATATTCGATTTGCAGCTCCGCGCATGCGGGATAGTCTGAATATTTTTTAATTGACCCAATCTCAAGTGGGAATTTTAAATGATGACCAATCGTTAAGAAGTGATTCTCTGTCACGTCCGAATATAGACGAAAACTTTTTTCAGCACTTTGAGAAAGGTATTACCAGCTATTAGTGTCACTGGACAGCTGGAGTTGCAGAAGGCGAGTCGAGTAGCGCTAATTCCAGCAGGAGCAGGCCGGGGATCCGGCCGGGAAGTTGGCAGCGGAAAGCCTGTTTGATTTAGCAACGAGGTATTTAGACGCGGGCGATTTTCGTCGGGAAACTTGAAACTTACTACTAGGCTATATGCTTAATTTTGAGATAATAAATCGGCATGCCGACGTTTATTAAATTGCCAGAAGTTACGACTTTGAGATCTGGAGGGAAAAATGGGGACCTTCCTGCCACCGTCAATGTAAAATGAATGAATTCACGTCCATCGTTAAAACAACACAGCGGTATGTGTAAGTAGCCTACTGGGGTACTAGCACTTAGATCATTAGGGTATGTACGGTGGCTCAATACAGCAAGGGTGAGGAACCTCAGGCATGTTGGTTCGTTTAGCCTCCGGCCCGCGAGACCACTAATTCATCTGGCCCGCGAAGCTACTGATAAAAGTAAATTCAATTCACTTGAATAATGATATCTTTAATAATAATCTTTAAGTCCTCGGTACCCACTGTTTTATCATGCTTAGCTACCTGCACTTTCAGGACATTTTACGTAAAATAACTCCATAAGTTCATGAACTCTACTGTCATGAGCTTGCTTATAAAAATTAAAATGTCTCTGGCGCGCGGTTAATTAATATGCCTTATGTTCCATCTCCTTTCTCCCGATTGAAAAACAACTCCCACACCTCTTTCTCGGAGAGGCTACGTCGGATTTGCCATGCAAATTCAAATTTCTAGTTACTACTTACACCAGCACAAATGTAGAAAGCTTCTTTGTGTACCGGTCAACGTTAGTCTACTACTCGAGAGTGCGAGGTATATGCCGTTTATACAGTGTGCTTCATTATTTGTCCTCCAAAAGACCTTCGCGTGACGTCAGTGCGTAAGGTCTATTGACGGCAATAGTAAACATATAGGTGGTTTTGCCAGTGTCCCCTCCCCCTTGTACTCCTCATAGTTACATAAAAATGTGCTTACTTAGTAACATGTTCATTGTTGAAGATTCCCAAAATGTTGTTAAGTGACAAAAGTTAATAAAAACTGAATAATTGATATATAATGAACTTAAAGGGCAAAGCAGTCGCCCTGAACTTATTTTGAAACAACAGCTAAATCTTACAAATATCCCCTTATTTTCCTTCCAGGTATCTTTCATGATAATTCAGGACATAAATATTGTATTTTCAAGGTAAACCAAAGAGTTCCTTGGCGTGAATTTCGCAGTTCAGTGAGAAAAATATTGTCACATGATTCTCAAGATTTATTAAATAGGATACCTGGGTACACTTATCCAAATTGGGGTGACTGCATTTCCCTTTAAATAAATTTACTTTTTTTTACTTTCAGATTTTTTAAACAAAATCGTGCTCGTCTCCATTTGCTGGGAATGTTTTCTTATTCTTCTTGGTTGATAACTTTTAATTTACAATGTTTTATTCACTGCCTTGTCAGACTTACTCATGATGTAAATTGTGTAATATCGAATTGTATATTTCTTTCCCTAACACACTTTCATGTCAATTAAAGCGCGACTACCCAAACTGACAACTTTCTTTCAAAGTTGTTCATGCAAGCAAACTTACACACACTAAGTTATCTACAAGCCTCAAACTTGTTTCATATGACGACGTCATGCTAGCGTTTTGACGGATCATTTCATCGATAAGATTTGTCACACCTCTTGATATATACCGTCAGAATTATTACAACTGGTTTGAAACACTTTGCGAAACAATGATTCTGAGAAGTTCATGCGGCATGACGTCACTGAATACGTATTTAACAGTGGAAGATGACAAAAATGTTTCTCGAATACTCTTATCAAGTTATCAAAATTTTGGGCCAAATCTACAAGTAATTTAGATCCGATCAGATGCACATATCGGACACATACGTTGGTATGACGAATAAAACTGGTCGGCTTGGTGTTGTTAGAAATTCTCCTCTTGCCACAAATAAGTAGAGCTTTCACGGTCACACACCCTGCAGCAAAAAGATGAAGTACAGTCCGACTTTTGAAGGAAGAGATGGAGAAGTCGAAATTATCATGTCTCGTTGAAGTCACGAAGCATATGAATTTGTAAAGAGCACTTGCGATCCTGAGATGTTATACATGTATTGTAGAAAGAAGAAAAAATGTTAAGTGCATCCAACGGTTGAAAGCAGCTTATTCTATCTTACACTCTAAATGCAATAGAGTGAAATTCACTCCGAAAGAGACTGTAGTTTGGGACCACTCCTAATTAGAATGAATTTCACGCCGGGTGGAGTGAAATTCACTCCAAATAGAGCGATACTTCACTCGCATGGAACTCTCTCTACTTCGAGTGAATTTTCACTCCACCCCGAGTGAAATTCACTCTTTCTAGGAGTGGTCCCAAACTACAGTCTCTTTTTGAGTGAATTTCACTCTTTTGCATTAAGAGTGCACTTTTCTCTTATTCGGTATATTATTGGTTTCCCGAAACCACGGGGTTACTCGTCAGTGACCTTTGCAGAATAAGGGTAATACGGTTACATGACGTGTCTTTAGAGATTTCGGCTAAGTTAAGTATTCATTTATGCAAGAGACAGTATCTCACAATGAGTGAAATCGAAGACATGTCACTCACCAAAAGGTCACTCTTTCTCGAATGCAGTCTCCTGATTATTATTTCGTTACGTCATAGATTTCAACATCTTAAACCATCCACAGTCGTTAGTACAGAGATGTTATAAGGTTTCTTTGCAAGTCTAAGGCGCGCGTCATATTTGTCAAGTCCAAGTCAAGTTACGGGTTACCCCCACTCAACATGGACGCATTTTAGGGGGTGAAGAAGATAAATATACGCACTTTTGGAGATACCCCCATAGACCCTTCTCCAAATAGCATTTACAAGGGATTATGGGACAGAGTTTTGGTACAACACAGTACAATGCTATTGTGTCCATCCCATAATCCTTGTAATTGCTATTTGGAAAAGGGTCTATTAAATTGATCTAAACATTTTCACCCACTAAATTTTGCTTCAATGGCTCTTCATTCCCCATTGTTTCACACGAATCTGCTCCACTTCAAGTCAATACCTAAAGTCTAGTAAAAAAAAAAAATCATTTGGTCACAAATCAAGTCATAAGTCATTTGGTCCAATTACAAGTCAAGTCGTGCATTATTTTGTCCAGATGTAATAAGCATTAAGTTGTTAACTTTGACTCGCTGTTTCAATACTTTGTGCCACACTCATCGATTTTCTGTTATTACTTGAGGGCGCAAGCAGCAATTATTTATTGTAGTCACTGCGGACCATGCAGACACAAAAAAGGCGATCGAAGTCCGATCTTTTCTTCAATATACATTGGCTTTGATTCACGTAAAACCTCAAAAGATTAAGTCTTCGGGGTCTCTTCACCAGCTTCTGACTTCTATTGGTAACAAGTCATTTAACAAGTCCAAATCAAGTCGCAAGTCAAGTAAGCTGCAAGTTAAGTAAAAAGTCATAAAAATGGCGACTTGAGTCCGACTCGGGTTCAAGTCGCATGACTCGAGTCTACAACTGTGATACGCAATGAACATGTATCACTCATCAACTGGGAAACAGTTTCAATGTAATTTTACCGATATAAAGCTAAAAATTCATCTTTTCATAAGCAGGGTTGATTCTTCACCTTTTTGTCAGTTTGTGCAGAGCTCTGTTTTAATATAGTAGGCTACCGACGGTATTCATATCACTGAAAACCTAAACTAGTCAGGATAGTGTCTCTCCCGACTAATTTGACTGACTAGCGTAAAAATTAGTCGGTCATCACAAAATAGTCAGTGGATTAGTCCGTGTGACACCGACTAATCAACTGACTAGTTTGTGATCACTGACTAATCCACCGACTAATTTTACTCTAGTCAGTCAAATTAGTCGGGAGAGACACCATCCTGACTAGTTTAGGTTTTATACAAGAAATCGCTACAAATACGTGCACCCGTAACTAACGTAGCCGATTTAGTTTTTCTTGCATATGTTTACTTTGTCACAATAAAGGTCACTTAAACTCAATTTGTACTTTCCTTTAAAAGGTTCAGCTTATAAAATGAGAGTTATCTGACAAACCATTTTGATTATAGTAAATTTATGCATATAGAGCGTTGTATTAGTATACCTGTGTTACTTGAATTGCATTCTACAGAAGCTTTATGAAGAGGGCAGTGGTACATTAAACAAACCCTGTATGTCTTGTACTCGATACAGCAGCGTTCGATAATTTGCTACATCTTATCTATCAAACACGCGAAAGGATGCTATTTATTCTTCCATAAACATGATAACAAAATTTCCCAAATCGGTTCTTCTTTTACGTGCAGTTCTTTGCTAGATTTAATTAGTATAGATCGCCTTGCAAATACTATAATGGGATTATAATTACACCTGAGTAAATACAGGCCGGCGTCGATGGATCGAGAATGCCTCATTTTCCTCAACGGCTTGCCTTACAAGAAGACCATCATGGTACAAAAGGCGGGCAGTAGTATCGAATTGACCTGTCAAAATAAGGGGGCCACATCACGTGACAAAATCTTATTGGACTCTTTAGTTATCAATGCGTGAATGAAGTTTGCACATTGCACAAGATGAAACGTATCTGATAACTAATATAACAGTGAGGCAACGCACTTTGTCGATTGTTTCGTTAACGGAAGTAAGACTGATCTCACTGACGTGCTAAATTAATCAGGATGAGTGATAAATGATTAACTGGTTAAAAATGATACCGGAAGCTAGAAAGAGGGAATTTTTGTATGTGTTTTTTCGGGATCCATTCACTAGACAGCGCTTCTCAACCAGTGGGCCGCGAAGCTCTCCCAGGTGGGCCGCGAGATTCGCCACAAAAATAAAAAATAAAGAAAAAAGAATAAACTTTTTGTAAGGAGGGCCTCCGAAAAATTCTGAGTGTCAAAGTGGTCCTCGAGTTTAAAAAGGTTGAGAAGCGCTGCACTAGAATGACATTTCAACAAGATGCCACAAAAGATTAAAAATCCTGGAAGTCTTTGTTTGATGGGGAGGGGGTATTTGGCGAAATTGTCAAAGAGGAAAAACCATGATAACCTCAGGCTGTCAAGTATCCTAAGTTGTATTATATGTATGCTTTGTTCTTCAGTGTTACCTTGATATATCTCATCTTAACTTTTTGTTAAATTTAGTGTAGCAAAATGTAAATAAGTAGAGTGGAGGAGATGAAAAGGGACATAAGGGCATGGGTGGTAGCACCACGGGGGTAGGGGTAGAGTAAACAATTTGTCACAGTGATTAATTGCACTGAACTACTACTTCAGTAGGCCTACTCAAAAAGTACATGGTACAGTATTAAAAAAATATTTATGACTTAAACTTACAATATCACAACTTTCAAATGAAACTTTTTTAAACATAAAACTTTAAAATAATCATCCTCCGTGGGGTAACGTAGGCCTATGTTTTCAAGCTACAAGTCTTAATCTGTTTGATACTTCTAACATTATCACGTAAATGGAACAATAAATTAACTGAACAATAAAGGGCAAGCTGTCATATTTTTATACTTTTCAGTGCAGTTGAATAGAACAATTTCACTAATGGGTTAGGGTGAATATGGAAAGAGGGGAACCATTTTCCAAGATCATAGGTCTGCTGAGAAGCTTTGTATTGTACAGGATGTCTCGGAAAAATGATCAAAGGTAAAAATATTAAAAGACAAATTTCGCCGTCCCAGACAGTTTCTATTCTTCCAACTAAGTTACTTATAGTCCCTCCCAAAACTGTCTTAAGCTCCCCCTTGTGTAGACACAAACCTAGCTTATTGGTCATGTCCTGGTGAGCATACAAAGCTGTAATGTGTAATCAGGGCACTCTCCCTGCATTATGTGAAAAGTGAGCTACTCCGCATCTTTTGAATTTTCAAATTTTGATGTCAATCAAGTTGAGAATTTTGATATCCCCTTAACAAAATCCTACTTGAGGTGATAATTGTCTTTAGGACTACCTCCAGATATGTGCAGTCGAAAAACTGCGGAGCCCTAAATCAGAAGTTAGAGAAGGATATGGGTTGTATTGAAGTTGAACCAAAATTATCGGGAGAAATAGATTGATATATCAGGGAGTTGCTATTCCCTGGATATATTAATGTGAATAAAATGTTTGTGGCACACCGTTAATTAGAAATAGTACAAGCCAGTCTGTAAGTATAACTTCTCTGAAAGAAGAAAACAGAAATATTGGTAGGTCAAGATAAAAGGCAATTACAGTTATCCAAATCTGAATTAGTAAATCCCAGTAACCAGGTCATGTGTTGGGTATGTATTTAAATCATGTGACAATATTTTTGTCATCGAATTGTCAAATTTATGCAGACAAACTTCTTGGTTTACATTCAGTATCCAGTAGCTTTATTCTGAAACATGAGGAAAGATACCTATAACAGGGGGTAGGGAGGCTTCTAACATTGGGGAGGGAGCTAAGACCCTTCAGTTTATAGACTTTGGCATTTTTTGTCATGTAATTTTGGGGCGTTTTCAGGTCCAGTTAATGTAAATTATTTGAAGAAAAACTGTTGGCACGTCATCTTCCCCGGCTCCGACCACCCTGGACAAGGGAAATGAGAGGGGGTTTTAAGGCTTTAGCTCATATTTTAAAATAAGGTTGATGCGACTGGTTATTCCCTTTAAGGTAGATCGGAAGTAAAACTGTAACTTATTTACAAGAAACACTCGAAGGCCGCTCTTTATAACAGTAGTAACCATCGTCCTGTCACGAACATTGCTGTTCTATTCTTCAAAACCATGGTGTCAGAATGTAACTGTGCAAGTATTAAGCTTTTAACCAAAATGTCAAATTTTCTTTCACATCAATAAACACTCAGTGCTGTTAAATGGCCTTTTCTAATGGAAGAATGGTGGAGATATATTTCAGTTTCCACAAAGTGACAGTAATAATGTGATAGCTTTACTCTGCCTAATCTGATACCTCTTAAGAAGTCCAAGATAACTTAGGAGAATGGATTTTTCCGAACCACTTCTTCACAGTATCCCCTTTAGCTAATACTTACTTCGATATTATCAGTTATGTGCATTAGGCAAACATATGAACAATACGTCTGCATCATTCACGTATCTACCTTGGCCGTGAAGTGACGGCTATCAGTGTTTTAATGGACTATTACACATCTCAAAACACTTGACTCGTAAACGTTAATTTACGGTTAAAACTTTGGACATATTTTTTCTTAGTATGCCACAATAGCATATTTCGTCTTTAAAGCATGCATGTAGTGCTAAACCTTCTTGGAGGGGTGGGGGTGGAAGTATTTCTATGAGTTACTTTCAATATTGTCTTCCTGTTAAAGCAATGTTATAGAACTGTAAAGTTGCCATATTTTTGTAGTATTCAGGTCACCGAAATTATCTGATTGTCACCATTAAACTGATTCATCTCGGTGCATTTATTTCATGCATATTCTGCCAATACACAAATAATCAACAGGTGAAATGACATCATCAGTCAGGAAACTACAATTTCGACAATAAAAATATTTTTTCCATTGTTTTTGTAGACTTTTAGTACATAGTCGCGTCATAAGAAAGATAACCGTGGCGAAGCCAAGCACTAGCATTGAGAGGGGGGAGGGGTAGTGGCCAAAGGTTACAATTTGTGGGTGAAATTTAACAAAGCAAAATTTAAGTTTACATAATTACTTAATACCATGGCTCACAAAGGAGTGGTCAACAGTGATACCCTCTGGCTATCCTCCTGAGAGATTGTATGGGTCTCTCATAAGAATACATCAGCAGTAAGTTTGACGTGTATTTCCTGTGTTCCACTATCCACAGAACTGGCCCTCCAAGTCACGCAAGAGATCAACTACGGATAGCAAAGTACCAAAGCTATAACATTCCTTCAAAAGTTTCATCTCTCTCAAGCGCTAGACACAATTTGGAAAATGCCACTTTCTACAAGGATCGCGAATAATCTCATTATTGATTCCAATTTGATAGAAACCTCGGTAGAAGAGGAGGAGGAAGAAGAAAACGAAACAAATGATGAATGTTCCAATGATGAGGGTAGTGAATCTATACCCCCTACCCCTACGACCCCCTCATCAAGACAAACGAGGCTGGCTAGATTATTTCAAGAACGTCGTAGACTTGTAGGGAGGACTGTGAGCGAAGGTCAATTACTTGCTAAGCCTATCGCTAACGGGAGGGAAAAGAGTAAAGAGGCTGAAGATACCCCGGATTTTTATGAACATCGTGCAAAAGGTAAGACATATTGTCAGATGAACCAGGACTCTTAAAATACATTGGTCAAGAAGGACCTAACTTACATTTGTAGGTCCAATAACTGACTCAATCTGAGTCAGTTTTGAATCAAATTTAAGTCTATCAAAGGAAGCGTACTCAAACTTTAATCCATGTTGACCTTAACTGAGTCAAGTTGACACAACTTTGAGTCAAAATTTGAGAGAGTTCCTATGTGACCAATTCTAGGGTCAAATTGACCCAAATGTCTTTAGAGTGGTAACTGTAAATGTTGTATGACGTCAGTAGTATGTACGTTACTAAATGTGTTGGAAACGTTTATTGCAATTCATATTTAAATTAATGACCTACACTGCATTATTTTAGAAAGGTTTTTATAAAATCAGAACTGTTACAGCTTTATTGATACCAAAGTAATTTGTACTACTATTGATGTGCTTAGTCAGGATCTTAACGGAATAATATAGTGTGGAAGTTGGGGGTCAGATCGCACAGCCGATTTCCTAACACGAGCTCGGAAATCTGCCTTAGGGCCCTGGTAAGATCAAGGTGAAACGCCTTTCTTGAGCTAAGAGATTAAAGTTTTCGGGCGTTTTTGGAAGGTTGGAAAAAATTTAGGCTCATGTTTGTAAAAAGGCTAATGAAACACAACGTTTCGAAAACTAAATCATAAATTAATCGGTTTATCTAGAAGTTAAGTGGTAACTAGGTAAGAACAGGGTCAAATAGCAACTCCCTGGTAAGAAGGATGCTCGACAGAGGTATTTTCGGGACAACAACTCCCTACAAAATGACCCAGTAATTATCTGCCACAGATAAACCAAAGGAGCAGCCAAAATGTTCAGTGCGTCGAAATCATTTTCATAGAAATCTCATGTTACTTTGCGTAATTTGGTCATTTTAATGAAACTAGCTTTATTCCATTTTCACAACCCCTTTATCAAAAGGGTGTGTTTACTCGAACGATAATCTGTCTGTTTGCGGACCTCGAATTGGTCGATATATGATGGCTCTCTGTAAAGTGCAAAAGTGAAAGGATCACGATCTGAACGAAATTTGCTCTGGCCGTAGCGCATGCCTTTTTTGGTAAACAGACAGAACGGCTCATTTGCAGGGGATACTTAAAGGGAAATACCTTATACAGGGATTTAGTAGGTAAAAATAATCCAAGTTATGCTGGCATGGAGACGGGTATTCATTTCCATAGATGAACAGACAGTCTTTGGGGTAAAATTTTTCAATGCGTTAGTTTATCTTGAGTTTAGGAAGATTTTGTCCACAGAATAAACCATTCAAACCACTGCTGAATACGTGCACCTTAAAACCCAGTCCCCTTTTAAACTAGTTTCAGAGTTATAATGTAAGCACAGTGTCATGAGTACGAGCTGTGTGTTCTCTCTTGTTGTGAGTAAAAGCCTACAGAATCACGTATGTTTTTATGAGTGTTAGTACAAAATTTGTGTATTTATTCTAAAGCTTCATTGTCAAAATTTAGAGTGCGAGAACTACAACAAATTCAGTCTTATGACTATGTCTACCGTTGTGAGTATGTGTGCATATTCACTACATTATGCCTATTCTTCCATACAAAAAGGCAGCTAAAAGGCAGTTAATAATTAAGCTGTCGTAATCGCAAAGATTTTAATAATTCACATATTATAAGGGGTATAGACAACACTGGTCATCTCCGGTGCCAAAAGTGGGATTTCCGCTGCCAAAAGTGGAATTCCCGGTGCCAAAAGTGGAATTCCAGGTGCCAAAAGCGGGATTGGAATTATAACACTCACTGTCATAGATTTTCTTCCTTACCATTTACCCCTGAAAAGAAATTACTTCACATAATGCGGCGTAGCTAGAGGGGGCAGGGGGCGGTCGCCCCCCCACAAAGCCTCCGAAGGCCTCTTTCGGAAATTTCTAGTCTCTGTCGGAAATAAATAATAGCAATTCATTTGAAACACTTACAACACTTCTTATGTTTTTAAGCAGAATTACACATCGGAATGGTTACTGACAAGGCCTGGAAGTGTCATTTAAGGCAATCTCGGAGATATTTTAATCTAATTTTTTTCCGCGCGCTACACGCCAGATGATGGTGGCGCCACGCTTAGAGAGTACATAATTACTTCAAGATAATAATCTGTCGGAAATTTTTTGCTTTTGCCGCCCCCCACCCCCACACACAAAAAATATCTAGCTACGCCACTGTTTACATTTAAAGGTTACTTACAGGGTCTAAAGTTTAAAAGAAATAATGGGATAGAGAAGAAAAATGACTCAGGGATAACTCCCACTTACCACCTAACTTTTGTGTTTAGGTATCAAACGTTAAAGCCCATCCACTTTTTAAAAGAGGGAAATGCTCAAGAGAATTTGATAAGTTCAATCCATGGCTTAAGAAACAAAAATTGTTAGCATTGTTTCTTCGCCTTTACTGCAGACACTATAGAGGTTTTTCACCGACGTCACTGCACTGCGCGTCTCTCTATTTTGACGGCCAGGCGCCCATTGCACTGTAAAAATTGATTAACACTTTTTAGTAACAGATAATAAACGCGTCTTGGCGTTTATGTAACAGAAAAAAACAATAAAATACATAAGCAAATTGAACGTCTAAAACTCCATTTTTAACACATTGACGCCACTTTAACGCCATCTCGTAAACACGTTTATGCGTTTATTTCATGATTACTGTAAACATCAAGTTGTTTTTAATAAAGAAAAATAAACATATATATAAATCATATAAACGTGTTTGCGGAGTGCACTTTAATTGGCGTCATTATCCTTATCATGTGTTAATATTCGTTCAGTCATTTACTGTGCGTATCCCTTTTGTTGTTCGTTTTCTAATTCTTAAACGCCATATACCGTATGTGTTAAAAAATGAAGACGTCTATTTTTACAGTGTGTACAGCAATTGTATCTAAGGCGATATCGTGCGCGCGTATCGATAACACACCTTCTGCGCATGTTCAGTGAAGGCCAGTATGCCAAATTGAAAGGCAATGACGTCACGTGAAGAACCTCTATAGCCTTTTGCATATGTAATCAGTATCCTATTGTGGTGGATCAACTGGATATTTATTACAAAATGATTTTTAGGAAATAGGTCATTTATGCATTTTTTATGTCAAAAGAATACAAAACCATGTACTTCAAGTAGTGCATACAGTTAAAGACACCACAAACGAGTACGCAATTACTGTGATAATAATGATAATGAAAATATAAAAAGCAAAATTCAATACTTTTTATCTCAGCCCCCCCTCACCCCAGAAAAAGCTTAAGATAGGAATTAAAACAATGATTTTCACATTTCAGTTTTCGTTACTCATTTCTTTCCAATTTTCTGCATTGCACCTTCTAAGTAACCTACCAGATCAACAGATCTCAAGAACGAATTGTAGTTAAAAAATGGAAAACAGAAAAAAAAATGAATGCAATTGAAGATCCAGAAACATAAAAGTAATTGCAATAGAATAAATATGAAGACGGATCGAAGAGATTTCCAAACGAAGTGGGGTTTTCCTGAAATTCTTATCTAAGGAGAACTTATGAATTCCTTACGATTAAAAATATGAACCATACCCAGTAAAATGATAACGATTTCTTACATGTTGTACTCATAAATATATACATACGCACCATTGAATGACTAAATTGTTTAACACTACCAATAAAAGACGTTGGTATGTTTGAAAAAATCAAATAATTTATTGATTTTTTATGGCGATAAAGTTGTTTAGGGATTCGAGTGGTCGTCACTTTTTCACGTTACGTTGATATATCTGCTGAACTACGCCCTACATACATGATTATATGTCGAACGTTGCACTGTCCTGTCCTATTAAATGATTAGCCTAATAAAAATTATTGACAGATGTAAAATACTCTATGTTACATAATATCCTCCTGCTGCAGCAACATGTTGCTTTATTGATTAAATACCTGTGTCTAGTGTATGGTAAATGAGGCAGCCACAGGGAAACAAGCTTTGAGACTGACTGGTGAGAAACTCACTTTCGCTTTCGCAAAGTTTTAGGGGAAGATCTGTATAGAAGTAATATGGTATAACTGGCATGAGTCTGTTGCGACATCTGAGATATTCGGCATATGTATATATATATATATATATATATATAGGTCGAGTTTGGAAGATCGAAGTTAAAACATGTAGGTCGACCTATATATATATATATATATATATATATATATATATATATATATATATATATATATATATATATATGAAAATTAGAAGCCACCAGATGCACGACATATCAAGAACAATCCATACAAGTTTATTTAAACACCTATGTCAGCTGTATCATTAAATCTTTAATGCAATATATACATATATATATATATATATATATATATATATATATATCAAATATTGATCAGTTATAAAATCAGTATTTTAGTGAATAGTATTCCATACCATAAACTAAGTATAATCAAATAGTTCGATCAAATGGTTCAAATTAAAGAAGGAACCAGTTGCAAATATTCCCTGCATTTTGCTTTACGTTTATGCTATCGGAATTATGTCATTATTCAATATGAGTGATTGGCAAGCAACATGTGGGTTGTCTTGGGACTCTGACTCCAAAAAGGATCGCTTCATGAAAAGTTCAAGAACTTAATGCCTAAAGTTTTTATCATTGGTGGTTTGAGTCAAATTTCATTTGTTGTACGCCTGTATATGATTGTGGAGTCACTGGCATTGTAAATTTAGCTTAAGAACGAAAGTGCATGTGTTTTGATTTACATAGAATTCTATTAAGGAATAAATTGCAAAATTTAAGCCATAAGTAGTCTTTATGAATTCGACTCCAGTAGCCTAGCAACAAAACGTTGTAGCAACAAATGATTAAATTGGTTCAAAACCTGAAAGGACGTTTTGATATAATTACTTGGTGTTTTTCTGATGGCATATAAATATATGATTATTTCAAATGAAAACTCCGCATTCACTCTGCTGTATAGATAAACTAAAAAGTAGGATGAGTTTTAGATGAATGATATTTAGGAGCTGCTTCAGTTCAATGACACACGCGAAAACAATTTGCAGCTGGGGACAGTACTATCCTACTTAAGGACTGTTACATAAGTTGTTTTATCAACGCCACTATCGTTTGCAGACTGAGATGAGAGTAGTCCTCTCTAAAAATGATCTATAACTTGGTCATGCTAACGGAATCATGACTAATATTTACATCAACCCGAAATTTAGTCATTCTTTTACTTGTAAATATTATATAAAGATTCACAGTGAATGATAGGAAAGATTAGATTTCTCAATTGGGAATATTAGTGGGGTTTGGAACAATGCTGTTCAATGGCGACATTAAATCATTACGAGTTCAAAATATTCAATTATTTCGAGACACTTGACATTACAAGAATTACAAGAAGATTTGTAGCAAAGAGTTAAAATAATTTGGTGATCGATAAAATTGAGAGCTATCACAGTAATGTCATACAAATACATACCTTTAAAGCATGCATTTACATTTTGCAGCTACCATGATTTCTACATGCAAAGCCATGTCAATACAAATTTCTAAATATGTTTGATAGATGTCCATGTTTTGAGTATATTTCATTTAATTGAGTCATACACGGAACTATTCCACAGAAGCTTTAAAATTAAAATAAAAAAATCAATTAAAAAAAACGAAGATTTTTCAGTAAAAGACATTTCTAATCATATCTGGGTTACTTTATTTTATATTCACTTTTCATTGTCTCTCTTACCTGTTATTACTGAACTGTCAATTACCTTTATTATATCTCCTGTTACTTAACCAAAAATAATATTTTGGCAAAACCGGTATAAATAAGCAAGCCTTTTAAACCGACGGACAGATGCAGATCATTTGAAAATGGAACAATAAGGGAGAATTAGTAAAATCCCCATCTTCTTAAACTCTTCAAACTGAAACAATTTCTTTATTTGAGTTCAAAGTAGAAGTTAGAAATTACCCAAAACAGCTGAAAACGACATCAATAAGACGTGCACAGGCTTTTTGTTAGTTCTGAACGTCAATTATAATACAATTCCAAGGTAGTAGACAAGTGCTTGATTTATTGCTTTTGTTTTTAATTTCCATGCCACGTTGTTCATAATAATACATTATTGACTAAAAAAATATTACAGTAAGCGCCTCTTAAAGATCACCACACCTGTAATATCAATACATCTTTGTGTAGTTTGATGGGAACTAAAAATTCTCTGTCATACAAATTTGTCTCATGGGCGAGTCATCGTCCACTGTTGTATCTAATGTAATTATGTCCTTCGAAGTACTCCGTTAATGGCCTTATTGAATCAACTTAATTCAATTTTTAATCGTTTACGTTGGACAAAACACGACAAAAGCGATATCCAACGTAAAACAAGGTCAACACGATACAAATGATCTTCAAATGAACTAACATATGCAATAAAATTTCAATTTTGAAGCCGATCATCGACGAACTAGGCAGTGAAACTGCTTTTTTTTTGATACACGAAAGTGTCTACTTTCTTTAAAAGTAACGACTGTAGGCTTGTTTGCCCATATGAACGTCACCTAGTAAAGTGGTCCTATGTCAGGGTTTTTGAAGAGCTGTAAGCTTACGCCGGACAATGACTGAATTTACATTTCAAACAAGGTTAATAACTGTGTGTTAGCCAACGCCACGAGAATTTCGTCTTAGAAAAATACCGTGACGTTTATGTAGCTCCTTTTGTTAGATGTTGGGGATGAAGACGTTTTCAAAGGTTGTCAGTGAATGAAGAATTTTTTATCAATTATTAGGCATTTGTGCATTAGCCAAGTGCTATATTACATTAGAGTTTTGATATATGTAAGAACGTGCATTTCGTTCGTCAGGACTTGAAGTCAGTGAAGGAAGAGTTATAGGTACTGTCATGCACGTACTCCGTGTCTTATATGAATAGTGTTGCCTTTTAGGAGATAATATCGGAATAGTTTTACCCTTGTCTGCCCTCCTTTAGCATAAGTAGTATCAATTGGATTTGATGTCTGTGACATTGTCATATAATTTTCATTACAAATCACCATGTTATAATAAATATTCACAATATGATATTATGTACTCAATGAAGACCAAAGAAAGATTCTCTTGTCAACAAACAACTTTTGGTTTTACTGCATCCAATCTTCCCACTGATTGGGAATAGATGATATGTGGAGTGGGGAAAGTTCCGAGGCTGTCTAATTGCGTTATCAAAAGTTCACGAACCGTTCTTGTCGTTACACGGCAAACAATTTCGGCATATACTGTTTGAACCCCAGTAACGTTAGGGTAAACAACAGAAAAAATACACTGTGTGAAAAGAATTATTAACTCAATTATGATAAACATTCTTTTGATTTAAAACTTCGTGTATTGAGCTTTCGATGGACAAGATCGAAATTGCAGAAATCGAATCTGGACCTGAGTCTTTCCAGTCTTTTTAGGACCTGGACTAGGCTCACTCTAGGACCTCTTTGAATTCAGACTTGGGGCTGGGCCAGTACTAGTCAGTCGATCAGCATTTCTTTGTTGTGACAAACAGAACATAGTAGATATTTTCGTGTGATCAGGATTTTCATCTAGCACAGCATATATTACCTTGGTACCACTTGTTTTGACAATTGTGTGACTCATGTCTGTGCCGTACATATAAAACATATATAATACTGCAAACAGTATTACATCGTTGGTGATTTATTTTAACTAGTAAGAACACCTAATGTGCTGGATCTGAAAGCATAAGATAGGACTACAGGAAGCTTTAATCACTGAAAGTGCCAAGGAGAACGCATAGCTTAGCGGTTCCTAAACTTCTGGCGTGCCATTACACATTTTCTTACTCCCACCGGGTACCACTACGTATTAAGCATATAGTACATACTTTTATAGTATACAAAATTTAGTGTGGTGGGTATCGGCGAGGACCCCGTGAACTACACCGTAGCCCACACTTCGTGTAAGTGAGAAAGTTCAAATGTACCACCTACAACAGTTTGGAACTCCCTGACTTAAAGGGAAAATGCAGTCCCCCAATTTGAATTAGTGTATCCCGTCATCCTCATTGAGAAATGGCACCTGTCAATCATGTGATAATATTTTTGTTATTTATTTGTTAAATTCATGCAGAAAAATTCCTTGATTTACCTTTAATATTGAAAGTTTTTACAAAGACACATAACGAATGATACTTGTGAGCGAATCAAGAGATTTGTAAGATTTAACCGATTTTTGAAAATAAACTTGAGGCGACTGCTTTCTCCCTTTAAGAGTTTGGACATGCCTTATTTATCTGTATTATAAATTAATGATTGATCATCGGAGGCCTTACATAATAGATAACAATGAAGTGGGAGACCGTACTCAGCACTGAAGCTAGTTAAGCTATCCTTTTCAAACCACAAAGTTAATATGAGTTCTGAGGAAATGCTATAAACCAGAGGGAAGCCGTGGAAGTTTGCAGCATGTGTTCACAAAGTTGACAGTTAAAGTACTATGTATAAAGATTACGGTGTTGTGAAGTAAGGTTTAATTATTTAAGCAAAGGATTTTGTTGCTGGCATACATAAGGTCTTCTTGATCAGTTGTGCATGAATAAGCTTTCAAGCAGTATGGGCCATGCAGGCCGGTTGCAGCTTCCCTGTCTATGAAGTTTGTAGAATAATTATCTACAGATCAGACTAAATATATACACTCTCAGTAATAAAACTTGACTTTGATATCTCACAAATATTTTATTGAAGGCCTTTGACTGGTAGTGTCTTCTTGATTTGTTATTGTAGAAGAGAAACCCTCAACTGTTTTGGTAATAAAACAGCCGTGCTCAGAGCCTACTTCTGTTGTAAACATTTACTTACTGGCATCACTGAAAGACGTTTGCTGAAAGATACAAGAAGAGATAGGAGGTAGTTAAGGGTTTTATTATGAGTGCATGATTTCACTTAAAATTAAAAAATTAAAATCCGACGGTGCACTCCGACTGAATGCCCTTTTTCGGGTACTATTCTTAGATATGCCCAGAGTTAGTTGTTCTGTAACTTCTTTCTTCTTCGTTGCCCTTTATGCAAACGATATGTTTCCTAAAGCAGTTTCTTGTGTGTGGCACCGTCCAGTCTATGGATTTCAGTTAGAGGTTGCTGTGGTAAGTCCACCTTTCAGGGAAGAGAAACACAACATTGCAGTGGAAGGCATACTTGAACTATACTAGGAAAATGGCAGCATCGGACCTTAAACAAACTCAAAGCTTTCTACACTTGGACTTGACTTGGACTCGGTCGTTAAGATGGACTCAACCCCATGCCGATAAAAGCTCCCATTCGCTGACCAAATTTGAATGTCAACGTCCATAATTCTCCCTTGTTTGCAAGTAAGACTCAATTCATCTCCAAACTTCACTGCATATGATCATCGTTATTTACGTATTTGACAACAGTTGACATTGATGTGATAGAATGTTCGTTCGGAATAGGATATCTGAGACATTTTTTACATTTTAAACCTTGCAAATATGCGACATAAACCAGTCCATTTGAACTTGATTTGATAAGAAGATATTGAATACCATGGTTTGGATACTAAATGCCCAAGAGGCCAATGTTTCAACTGAAACAATTTTTTATTTCATCTTACGTACTGAGCTTATGACAGACGAATACGTGCATCGAAGGATCTGGACGATTTGGTTGAAGGGTAAATGCAGTTACCCTTATTTGAATAGTATACCCTGGTGTCATTATTTATAAAGGGCTTCTTAACCATAGTGACAATATTTTGTTTACGGAATTGCTAAAGGTATGCGGAATAACTTCCTGGTTTACCTTCAGATATTTAAAGTTTATGTTTGAAAACATACTTGAAAGGCAAATGAGATAGATGAGTAATAAGATCAGAAGATAATACAATATATATATATATATATATATATATATATATATATATTTATATATAATATTTAAAAATAAATTTAGGGTGACTACTTATTTCCTTTAAAAGGATCATGAATGATACATAACAAACACGAACACGATGGAAGGAAGAGTACAAACTGATAACAACTAATATAATTAATAGCTGGGGTATGTGAGAGAGCTATTGCCCCTCCTTGAACTACCTTGAGCGACTGTTTGCTTTAGAAAGATTAAGAAAGACAGAATACCTCAGTTATTTGTAAATTCGTTGGTAAATGAAAACAATGTCGTTGTGTACTTAATAGCGAACTCAATTTCTCTTCGCAGCCAATGATTCACTTCTTACCGAATTGGCCCCCGTCTGTTTTGACAGCATAAACATTATTTTCGAACCGTTTGGGTAAATTGATCGCCTAGTATGTAATATGCAAACGGTTGTGGAATACAGGCCTGTGAAGTCCCAGTCCGGACTCGGATTTCATGCGGACTCAACCAAGTCCGCTTTTACAGGAGTCAGAATTGACCTTGAATATGAGGTCCTGGAATTAAGGATGGGTGCCACTGGACTCGAAATTGGAGCAGATCTCAACCGAGTCCACGAGAAAATCACATGAATATTACTAAAAGCTGAATTGCTTTGGCAGATCGGTACACAATATTATGTATGAGTAGCCACAACCAGACTCCTTACTTACTGGGTCGGCCATACTATGTATGTAACTTCTAGCGATTACCCAATTATTTAACTACACATGTGAAAGAATTTAAACATCATTTGTATGATATATATAGACAATACGGAGGCCGAACTCGAAATTGACCTGGAATTACGGCCACTTGAATCGAAATTGGCTAGGCCTCGAGTAAGGTGGACTCGGATACAGCTCTGTTCATATGTTATTGCCACGTCCACTTCTCATTTATGTAACATTTACCTTTTCAAAAGAAACTGTGAACCCGAAACTGCCATGAATCGTGAGCCAATGTAAAAAGTATAATCAGAATCAGAGTTAACCTACAATGAACACGGGTGCTCAAAGGAACTAAAACTAGCAATTTAAAAAATTCAATTTATTAATTTTTGAAACTAGATGCTTGATACGTATTATTTTATTTTCTCATATCTTTAATGCTTCACAGCGGAAGTAATGAAAGATTATTGGTTACGTCATCCCTTCCTGAGTTTGTGGGCCCTTCGATCGACTCCCTACAGTGCAGGTATGCTATCAAATCAAAAAATTTGTAGTGCTGTATTGTGATTGCATGAAGCAAGTTAAAAACCCCATGAAACCCTTTCCTTTCTTAGTTGAATTCCTTATCCCATTACATGCCAATAACTCATTAGGAATAAACATGAAGAACTTCTTAAAATGGACTAAGTGATACAGAAGTGTCAAATTCGATTATGTACTGATAGTATGACTAGACGAAAAATGCTTAAAACTTGAAAATGAAAGTAAAAAAAATTAATTCTACAAATATATCAGCTACACATAAAACTAGCCTATCATGATTAGATGATTTCTTCTCGCGTTTTAAAGAAGCACTAGACATGAACCTTATCTTTTGTAGAATCAATGTCTCCCTCATGTTTCCCACGTTGTCAATTAAGGTCTTATTTTAATCGTTGCATGAGACTTATATGATATTCTTGATCTTTACCACTTAAAGATTGAAATCCGGGAGGAAGTAGTCAGACATAAAGTATTCTTATAGTATTGTTAGAATAAATGACGACAATCTTGGTTGTGTTTCTCCCTTCCTTCTCCTTCAGATTCGAAGTAGTTATTTAGAGTTTACGTATAGCCGCTGGGGACTCGCTTTTTATTAAAAAGCAACTCTCAGAAATGTATATATATATATATATATATATATATATATATATATATATATATATATATATATATATATATATCTGGCAAGGTCGAAGAATTAAAGCCAAATAATTAATTCTGTAAGTGGAGTAACTTTCCTAGAAGGGGCATCAAGCTCAATGTGTGACTATCCATTCAGAGTTCCGACTTAAGTCAGGTTGTGGATAAAAGTCTGTCGCCAGTCATCACTAAAAACCCACTTTTGTAAATTTTCGATACAATTAACAATACTAATTTCAATAAAAGATGATTATATACCAGAAAAATACCAGGTTTTAGCGATTCTGAAGTATATAGGTAAGTAGCGTATAGTCCTCTCAACAGAAACAGACTGCTTTACATACTATGAGTAAGTCATGTGATAATTCATCAACTTTAGATTGGCTGAGGAACAGATAGGCCTACTACACGTAGTAATCTTACTTAAAGGCCGAGAAAAAAATCCACTGGTACCTTGTACTTTCATACATTTTTCATCATATGGACAGTCAAATATATTTACAGGACATTGTGTCAAAGGTAAAAGTTTCAGTTTCAGAGTTTGTTGAACCAAAAATAAATTATAAAGTAGAGGTTTAAGCCAGTCAGTACCTTTTGCACTTTCTGAGAGATTATATCATTTTCGTGGCAATATAATTGCATAATGGTATATGCCAGAACTTTTGTGAAGACATTTGCACTAGGCTGGGGAATTTCCATTGAAGTTACAAATATATAACAGTCACTGTTTCAAAACGCCAAGACTTTATAAACTATTTCTTAACAATTCCTACAGATTTTTTTGAAATTTCATCTGGAGAAATCTGTAGATTTTGCAAAGGAAAGCTATATAAATTTTGTGAAAGTTTTCCATAAGACAGTCTTTATAATTTCTCAATGGAATATTCGCAATTTTCTACAAACTTTATGTAAAAATATGGGTGTAATTTTCGGACTGTTAAAATTGTATGGAAGTTTTTAATTTCTATTGCCGCAGGATCTACTGTAGAGTGAGCCTAGAAAAATTTTGTAAAAATTCTACCAAAATTTGTATAAAATTTCTTTTAGAAGTCGACAGATTTCAACAGAAATTTTACAAAAATTCTTCAGTTATTTGTAGGAAGTAGCACTTTTTTTTATAAAATACCATAAAATATTTTATTTACAAAGAAATAAAGTTTTCATTACTTTTGCCTTGCAACTGCCACCCAGATACTATACTCCTTTACGCCAAGTGTTTAAAAATGTCAATTTTATTGTTGAAAGATTGTAAAAGACCTGAAAATCTTCAGGCCTTGTGCATACTAAATGTTAGGAGTATAGTGAAATATGAAATTTTGTAGTGATTTTCTTGACTTGCTCTTCCTGTTTCCATGCACTAGTGGCCGATCAAAATGCATCGACAATGCCATGGGCTTATAGCCTATTTTCTTCATGAATCAATTTACTTTTATTTACTAACAAACGTCCGGATGTCGCAATCAATTAACCAATTGACTTATTTTTCACACAATAACTTAAAAATAACGGGTTATAGGACAAAAGAATTTACCATTTTACGTGTAAAGTCTTAGTAAAAATTGGTGTTTACCTCCCACGAAATGTTGTCATGGCAACACTTACAAAGTGGTTACGTGAACATCTTAATGAGAGGAATTACAAAAGCGTGTCTCTACAAAATTAATGTAGTCAAACTCCTCCTACTCAACACTAACAAACATTTATTGTTGTTCTTATCTGCTGAAAAAATTCAACATAACCTTTGCTGAAACCGTGATCATTTCGTGAAAAGAATGGAAAACTACTGTTGAAGGAGGTAGCTACGAAATGTCAAGGAACTCTTACTAACATTATATCAACATTGAAGCATCATTGCTCTTTCCTGTTTAAACAATGCTTCCAGCTGATAAAATGACGTGTTCTATTTAAGTGGGGGATCTAATACTTATGACGTCATACATGCCAGATTTCATTACTTGTAAATTCTCTCTCATCTTTGGAAGAATAAAGAAGCTCACACAGAAAAAAAATGATTGTTTGTGTAACCTTTAATGAGAAATAATTACATTCTCGGGAATTTATATCTTTCACGTTAATTGAATTAAACGTAAAACCTTTTAAGTGCTAGATTGATAGAGTTTGTTGTAACGTATGTGAATTAAATGAGACTTTGCACGGATTCAATTTAACAATCAGCTTTGCTTTTCTCTTTCCTTAACAAGTTAAGGTACTTCTACATATCAATCAGATACTATGAAGCTTTTTGTATGCCTTTCAATCTGCTTTTGGTAGAAAATCTCTCAATCGCAGCACACACTTACTAGTACTGATGGTACACGTTAATGATGGTAGGCGTGTGCATCTGTGAAGGTGTAAGTTAGTAAGTTAGTTACAACTGACGGTTAGGTACACACACACACACACACACACATATATATTATATATATATATATATAGATATATATATATATATATATATATATATATATATATATATATATATATATATATAAAGGAGTGAAAAAGCTGTATACCAACAGTAGTTCTCAAGCAGCATGTAGGATCCAAAGAGAATTCAAAGAATCACCGAAAAATGAATGTAGTAAGAATAAAGTAAATGGTGAAAATCAAATACAAGCTAAAAATATGCACGGAGCTTGGTTTCTTTTCTAAGCTTTCGGCTTTTAATCAACTTTCGTCGGCCAAAGTGATGAAAAGCAAGCAAACAAACTGTTAAAAGAGACAAATTTACAATGATCAAAGGTAAAAGGTTCCAAAATTTCTGATCATTACAAGGGGATAAAGGGTGAGAATCCCAACGAGGAAAAAGGCTGGCAATTTTCCAAGGAGTTCAAAATAAATCCAAACAGTAGAAACGTTAAAAATACAAAAGTAGTAAAAGCCGACACTTAGAAATAAAAAAGGCAAGACTAATTTTAAACGATTGCAAAAAGATTACATATTAGGCTGGAAGGAGAGGGTGGGCAAGGGATAAGTTTTAGTAACTGACCCTTCTGTGTGATTTAAACTCTTTTCTTTTGGAAAGTGGGATGGAAAGTACACAGCTTAGCCAGTAAGCTTCTCGATTAATTAAAATAATGTCCACATTGTTGATGCTATAAATTTCTTCAATAATAATGAAAGGAATGTTGTTGAGCACATGTGGATTACAATTAAAATGCACAGCTAATTCACATCTAGCATTTTTACGGATGAGATCTGACTTATGATGCAAAACGTAACTTTGAATTGAGTGGCAGTGGAACCTACGTACTTTACATTTAAAACAAGTTGCTACATAAATTACATTGTGGGTACAAGAAAGATAATCAACGATTTGGTATCTTCTACCTTTGCTCATGCTAGTAAAATGTTTACCATCTTCTAGAAAGCTTAAACAAAGGTCACATCGAGTCCTTTCCTTCATCCTTATTCAAATGCTTAGGAAACTTAAAATGTTCTCTTAAAGACCTACATTTGCGAAAGGCTGGAAAAATCGAACCTTTTGGGAAAATTTTCTTCATGGTAGGAGAATTGTAAAGCAAGGAAAGATTTAAGTGAAAGTAAGATTAACATAAAACCTTAATTGCTCACATAAGGCTTAAAATCAACAATTGAAGGATATTTAAGAGAGGAATTTTAAGTTCTGGTAGATTTTCGTAAGAGGTGGGTGCGGTCAATTTTTCTAACCTTTTCAAATTGAGCTTGAACTAAATCTGCATTGTAGCCCCGTTTTACTAACTACTCTTTAAACTCCAAGAGACGTTTACTTAAAAGTTCAGGCCTGGAGCAAATACGTTTCAAACGCAAAGCAACATTATATGGATCCTATTTACATTTCTAAGGATGGGCACTGTCGAAGAAAGAGATACCCATCGGTGGGCTTAGAAAAAACATCAATATATACAAACCCCTCTTTAAGGTAAACATGCACATCTAGAAATTCTAAATTGCTATGGGAAAATCTAACAAAAGACTCAATTAGAGGATAAATAGAATTAATAAAAACCGTAACCCTTCCCAAGGCTTCAAAATCATGGGCCCATATTTCAAAAAATATCATCCCTGAACCTCCACCAGTGGTTAGGAAAGAAAGGACCTTTGGTAGTAGCAATCTCATCGAAGTAGTGCACAGCCAAATCAGGGTAGCTACAAGCATGTTTGAGACTAATGGCAGTGCCATGTATTTGAAGATATGCTCCCCAATAAAAGTGGAATTATTGTGGGTTGGGCAGATTCTACAACCTCTAAGATACATTGAGTACTAGATTTACAATCTCTCCCAAGCCCGGTGCTGTGTTTCCATCTTTTTAGCTTGTAGTTGACTTTTACCATTCACTTTATTCTTACTATGTATACATATACATATACACAAGTGTATTACATTACATCAGGACGTTTAGTGACGTTATTACATTACAACAGGACGTTTAGTGACGTTCACCACAAGCTAAGAGTGTCTAAAAATCTAAAATATTCCGGAAGTGTAATTATGTATTTCCTTGTTGCAACCTTTCGTGAAAGTTTCTATCACGTCAGAAAGCGGTTGTGTACGTTTCGGGCGATACCAAATATAAAAAAACTTGTAGTCAAAGGAACGTAAAATATTTCCAACCGTTTTACCTGTATTGATTAACTAATTGTCTGACATAAACACTGTTTTTCTTTCCATTAAAATTGCCCAATGGGAGGCGTTTCATGCCGAAATACTGGAAATTTCATTGCATGATTTCAACTTTACCGATATCTACGTGGCCTCGCCAACCACGAAATGACCCCGCGTTCCCAGCTAGGTATGGTCTTGTGCATTAAGCTCACAAAATTTTCCGAAACATAGCATCTTTCCTTCCAAAGATAGATCAGAATATACAAGGATTTAATGGTCTCTCAAACGGATGAATTCACAGCGGCATTTACTCATCGACAGCTGTAGCTACATCAGAAGCACCATCATATATCGATCTGCAATTACTCTTCGACTGTTGTTTCCACATCACTCGTATTTTAACTTGACATAAATCCACATGGAATTCGCTTTCTTCCTGTCTTATTTTTGCAGAGAGGTACTTACAAACTTTCGCTCTAACAAGTTCGGGATATTTCCTTTCGCTCGTCAAAAAACCAAGTAGAAAATCTTCTTGCAAATGAATGTACATTCAGAACTGGTGGAAGCAGAACGTTTTTTAGAAAGAAAGAATGAACCGAGATATATAAATCTTCTCCGACAGTAATACTGTCGAAGGACACGAGAATCCAATGATGTTTTTTTATGAAGAATCTCCCCGGTAACATTTGCTTATACTTGTAAAAACAGTTCAACAAATAAACTCAGACGGAGAGGCATCAGTTTCAAGTATGTGTTCATTAACTTGACAAAGACATGTTTTCCTTAGATGAGTGGATTTCTGTCCATGAACAGTTTACACCCTACCTCATATTGACGACTTTTTGGAAAATATTATCATTAATCAATCAAAATGACTAGCCATGTTTCTTGGGGGAGAAATCCCCCAAATTATAAATTTTCTTAAGGCTTATATTTTCGTATAATTAGTGACGAATGTCACTGAAGCCTTTATTGAGTAAAATTTGACATTTTCAACCATATGGTTTGTTTTAAGACATCACAGGGTATAATGTACCGTGCTCATGGTCAAACATCATTTACGCCCCCTATCGTCGTAAAATGTAATTAGTATAACTTTAAAACAGGCAAATTAAAGTGCTTAGAAATACTGGTGTCATTAAAATTGTTACAATACTTCTCAGGGCAATATACGTCGCTTAATGAATGCACATGTACTAAACTAAACATATCATCGATGAGTGTGGTCAGGAACTCTTTCGGCATTTCTAATCACTCATCTGATCTTCCTTCCAGAATATGCCCTTTGTTTTAATGATTCCATTTCAATAACACTGTTGAACGCTCTACAAAAATCTTAAAATTTCCACAACTTTTTGTAAACTTTCTTTGTAATTCCCACAGAAATTCATAAACTTTTTAAAGAGTTACTTTAGACATTTTGAGGCAGGTTTTGCAACCTTGCAGAATCTATATATAAACCTGGCAAAAATTACTTTAAACTTTTTTTGGCACAATTTCTTTAAAATTCCCAAAGTATCTCTGTTAAATGTTTAGGAACCTCTCAAGAATCTCAAAAACTTTTACAAAATTTCAATTTTACTGTGAAATTTGTATACAGTTTGGGAACTTTACAGATGATTTTCATGTAAATTCTATAGCTATTCATTACAACTTACAAAAGCCCTTCAGAGAGTACATAAAACTTTGACAGAAATTAGCATTTTTAAAACATTTCTCTACAGAAATCGACAAACTCTCATGAAAGGAAATATTCAAATCTTATTGATTTTATCATCTTAATAAAGACTGGTTTCATTTCTGAAGACTGCAAATCATTATTTACGTCATTTGTTTTTTTTTTATTTCCTTGCCTATGGCATCATTTGGTTGTAGATTGTTGTGGAGAAACCCTTTGCCCTACTTACCAAAAAAAAAAAAAATCGCTACTCGTTCGCTCCCTTAAGTGATTGTCAAATGCCTACGCTAGTCTTATGTTGAAACTATAGTAGTTGAGCATTATTGACATAGACAAGTAACATGAGTGTCATCCTTAGTAACGACGTGACCATTATGAGAACCAAAGACGAATTCCCTGTAGGAAAGGTTGACTCATTGGCTGGTTTTTGTGGGACATTCTTTAAGACTTTTTCTGACAAACTTTCAGACGATGAACAATATCTTTAGGTTTCATCCGTTTCCTAAAGCATAATACCCGGGACAAGTTTTATTAGACTTTTCTTCATAGTCTCCCACTGCTCACTGAGAAGTTTGTAATTGAGATTTAAATGACAATTACCATAGATAGGCATATCAATTGAGGTTAGCTGCAATGTTACAAATCCCCAAAGGCATTCTTTCTAGGAGACGTAAAAGTAAACATACTCATTTGTTTGTGTTCCTTTCTTTCGACTATTGCATTTAAAGGGCAAATTGTCTCATATTGTCTCAGATCTTTCCTTCACTGTCTTATATCGCCCAGTTTCAAATTGCATTACCTACTTTTACATCTAGCTGTCTAGCCTCCTCTACGATGAATATCAAGCAACTCCCAGTCATAGACCGTTACCATAGGCGGAAATCCGGGGGCGGGAGTGTAGGAAATGGGGCTAAATTTCACACTTTTTGACAAAGGAGGATGACCTCTCGGTATTACTACTTTGGTTTTCAAATCGATAACGTTTGAAAAGTGCGAAATGATGTAAAATGTTAATAGATTAAAACGACTTTAAAATGCTATTTTCTGGACGGGATTGGAGCTCTTCCGTAGTGCGTTGTTGTCTTGTTAGGCTGTTGCATCTCATCTTGAGCAATTTCATTTTTTTCCGATGCCCCATGTAAATCCTCCCACCACCTGACCTCTCGAGCCACAAGCGGTTGCGTATCTGTTACTAACTGGTTTGATTGGGAAGGATAGCTCAAATTACCGACTACTGATAGGGAAAAGTGAATGGAAGGAGAAACGAGAAGTAGGGAAGGGAATTTTAATGTAACTTGGGAAACTTTTGAATTGCAGGACGAATTAAAACATCCTGCGCTGTTTTTAAAATGCTATTTTTCGACGAGCGAAGAGTTGCGCCATTGGCAAATACTTGTAGACAGCTTGAATAGTATTATTGTTTCAATGCAACTTCTTTACCAGCATCCACCTCTCCCACCCAAAATCCCAACACACCATCGAAGTATCCGGCCAGTGGTACAAATGCAATTACAAAAAAGGCACAGTTTAGTTACAATTTCGAGTTCTGTGGACTGCAAACTTCATGCCATTTCACAGATAGTGGATTGACTCGAACCCCCGGGAAAGCTCAACGCGTTCCCGGTCCTTGTACTGTAGCTACAGACCTTATGATGAAGAATTCCATGAGCCTTCTCTGAGTGTCCCGTATTCAAAATCTTGTCGGTAAAGTGTTTATCAGAAAATTTCCCCCTGACAAAAACCTTGTAAATAACCACTGACCACAAGCCCTTTGAATCATCAAATTGACTCATTTTATGTCCGACTTATGCTAGCAAGAGGTATAGTAAAGTTATCATTATTTGCGGTCTATTTATCACGCATCCCAATTTCTTTTGGAGAGGTAAAATTTTCATTCTAATGCTCAGAATTTCCTACCACCCCTGGGCCTTCGGGGGCTTGCCCTCTGGCCCTCTTCTAGAGAGTTGCCTCTCGACCCTAACATTAGGAAATGGTCGAATTATAAATTTCTGTGGTCTGTTTAAAAGTAGTTAAATGCTCTACTTTAATGATTACAATTTTTTTAAAAACCCCGGAGCTTCCGAGGCTTCTCCCCCTCGGGACTCCTACCGGGGCGTTGTCCCTGAATCCCACCAGGGGTCCTTAGGCGGGGCCCTGGACCCCACGCCGTCAGGAGGCGCGCTCCACTCTTGCTCGCCACCTTCGGTGAGGTTGACTTGTTCCGTCCAGACAGACAAGATACTTAAGGGGGCTAGATGGTTTCCAAGGGAGAGAAATATTATTTAGGGGGCGAGAAGTGTAAAAATGTGTTAAGACAATAGTAACGTACAATTTTGTAGAGGGCGAAACTTTTAGGGGCTTGGCCCCGCCCCGCCCCACACCTCTTGGCTGTGAGCTTAATTCTATCCTCTAGGTTTCAGAATAAGTCTCCACCAACGACCTTTATCTGTTATAGTTAAGTTGCCCAAGGCCAGTTCTGTCGCTGTGGACTCCATGGTCCAGACTAGTAGCCAGTGAAGGCACTGAAGGGGGGCGAAATAAGTTCCAGGGCGAAACTACATTTAGGGAGCGAGATATAGTAAACTGTATCAAGGTAATATTAATATTCAATTTCCCAGGAGGGGTTGAATTTTTGTCAAGGGGCGTCCCCCTGGCGCCCTCAGCTAAAGGCCCGCTATGATCTGAGGTGCCTAAGCTACACGGTCACATTTCACTAATATGCAGACGTAATTGTCTAATGAGAGTGACTTACAATTTGACAGCAGATTTCAAAATTGCCCGTTTCACGTCAATCAGAGAGAGGTAACCAGTTGTAAATTTAACTGCACCACATCTAAAATATCTTTGGTGTGATGGGTGGATTCATGTAAAGGAGAGTTAAGAGTAGTGTAGTAAGGCTAAAATTTCTAACGATCAAGACCACCGTACTTAATATCTTAAAGCAACGCCGGAGGCAAGTACTTCCCCTGGAGTGTTATATCCTGCAAATGTAGACTAACGGTAATCAGTTTTGTTCATTATAAACAATAGCAGGTCATGAGCCTGTTCGTATAAAGTTTCCGTCACCCATGAACGACTCATCTACTCTTAATAGAGCAACATATATAGAATAATTTTTATGATAACTGTTAGGGAAACAAATTTCTACAGGGGACCCTCAGTTAAATTACTCTTTGCACAGAGTGCATCATATTACACCTTAATCGTGTAGGTTGGTCTACATACACATGTGGGAAGACATTTCTCAAGGGCAGGGCGGGTGACGGGGCAGGGACAGGGGCTGGCAGTAGGGAATCTGTTGGCCTAAGATTTTTCCTATCGGCTTACTAGTTAAAACACGAATCTTGACCAGAACATAAAGCCCCATTGCCCTGAAAATCGCCCTAAAATCGGTGTTGTCTTTGCTTTGGGGGAGGGGGATCTGTCGCCTACCAGACCAAGGCTCAAGCCACCATATTATTTTATCAAGATATTCCATGTATATCGAAGCAAACTAGCAAATTGGACTGTTGTTGAACTACGGAGTTATTTCCACTATGACAAATCTTCAATAAATTTGAGCAAATTATTTTTACAATGCTTGCAATTATAATGAACACTGTTTTAAGTGCAGTTTCGTTTGTTAATTAAAAAAATATCAGGCAATGACCATAAGTCGATGATTCATGCTTCAACTTTTTCCACGAGTTTATCATCTCTATACTTTTTTCTGTTTTAGATCTTTTACCATACAAAGGAGGTGAAGGGTTAACACACAAATTTCTAGAAGAGATAGTCAAAATAATTTTAGAATACATCGACGATACCTTTGATCGAAGCAGTAGAGTGCTAGAATTTCATCATCCACATGACCTGAAGGAGAAATTGCATCTTGAACTTCCGGAGAAACCAGAAAATCTCGATAGAATACTAGACGATTGTAGAAAAACACTCCAATATTGTGTTAAAACAGGTGAGAAAAACTTGAACTATCTAGTAGAGCAGAAGCTTTTATTCTTCGAAGCTGAATACGTGGTTACATTTATTTAACAATTAACACTGTTTTTACTAGACACATGGTAAGGATATGTAAGGTTGATGGAAACAAGTTTTAATTTTAATTTTTTTTTTTTATCTTGCCAGCATATAAGTTCTTTCCATATATCTCAAACCCTTTATTTGAAAAGTACAGTGAGATCATTCGTTGCAAATTTTATCCAGGATTACATCTCACCATACTTAGATTAGATACTCTTGAAATAGGTCCTCTGCTTAGATACAACATAATTGAAACATTCTCGAGATGAAGATTTGTAAGCCTTAGAAAGTCCTCTGCCCTTAAAAGCATTTCGTAAATGAAACATACATGAAACATAATGTGGAGGGACTACATTATCATAATTATGTCATGGAAGGCAAGGTAAAGTCATAGTTAGTTTCGAATTGAGCATCGCTATTTCAGAAGTATATGTTACATTGTTGCCGCGCCAGACCTTCATGTTACTTACAAAATTGCTTACTTTTTTGTGGGATATTTTTATAATCAGGTAACTGCGACTTCTGATACCCACTCTAAAATGTACCCACCCTATGACATCCGTATGGCAATAGTATACCCAGAGCTGCAAAGATATAGGTCAGAATCGTCAGATGCATCTTCTTTCAATTTACATGTATCTTTGCCAGGAGGGGCAACATCACAGGGTCTTACTGATCATGGGAGTCAAAAGGCTTACTATACTTTACAGAGTTAAGCAATTTTAGACGTAATATGGTCAGTATACTGCAATTACGTTGTTTTTTCAAAATATTTCTCCAGAAATAATTGTAGGTCTAAACGTAGGTGAGGGGCCGGAAAGTAAGTTGGGTGGGTGGAACTGGGACACGGCAGCTCAGAGTAATTGCACAGATTTAAACTACAAACCTTCAATATGGGTGTAATTCAGTTTCACTCCTGAGTTCTCACATAGCGCTATTTAATAAGAGATCCAGGAGTCACTTTCCTACAAGAGCATTGCAATAATCTCAGAATTTTCTACAGATATATAATTAATTGAAACTGACTTACACAAAGGTTATTCCTCTAGCCTCCAACTAGAGCAAACCAATTGAAAGAGCCTAGATGTATATTAATAGGAAGCAGATGAGTTGAGTACCGTTACAAGCTCTTTTCGTAGCCTGCGCGATTGGCCTCGAGACGTGATACAGGGTGTTTTTATTCAAATAAATCCTCTTTGATTGAAATACGATTTAATGGTCAGTGACTTGACAACTTAATTTCATTGTCATAGACACTTTTGACTGTTTGAAATGGTCAGTTTTATAGTGATCAACTTAATATTGCAAATTTTCTGATGTGAAAATAAACGTGTAACATAATTCTCTCATATTTCATGAATAGGTAGATTAGACAGATTCCTTAAATACATCTACGGCTGTAGAGGACTTATAAATGACGTCACTGATAGGTTTTATTACACGTTGGACGGCAACGGTTTAATATTTTATACACAAAGTTCATGTATAGCATTTTCACGTACACTTTTATGTCACTACTGAAGACACATGGTGGCTGCCAGGTACTGCAGTGGTTACTTGCTACATATGCTACCAAAGGGATGCTGCATGTCCAACAATGAAAGTAACACTGCTATGGTCCAACGTGCTCAAAATCTTATGAAGTAACTACGCACTATAAAGCTTTAGTACTCTAGCAATTAAAAACGACTGGCGCTGTAAAACTAAGATAAACATACAAAAAACTCCGCTCCACCATTTGGTTATCTATATGCATATATGTTTTCATTTACGATTGCTTTGTGGTATGAGGCCTGGACTATTCTTTAGCTCATTTCTGTCCGTGTGTCAATACAGCTATTCATACAGTCCGCAAAAATGTTATAGTACACACCACTTGGTGTCCGTCCCTTCCTATTTTATTTTTGGCACCCTAAATAAGGACAAAGCAAAGTTGACAAACCACTTATACCATGCAGCTGCAATGCAATCGGTTTATCAGCTGGGTAACCCATGGTAATGGCCAGTCAGGTCAAGAGGGAAGAGAGCCGGAGGACCAGAAAAACTCATTCACGCTAAGTCAGATTGAACTATGATTGAACCTACGCACTTTAAAGACACATTGGTGCACAGCAGCACAAAGAAACCTGCCACTTGCTGACCCCTTCCCCCTTAAAGTAAATAAAGAAGCAAATTGATTAAGTGTTTATGTATGGTTACTTGTTCAGCCCACCGACGTGCTTATATATAGGTCGCATGAAGACGGGTGCTCGGGGTAGAGATGACTAATGTCAGGAGACTCACCTTTGGGAGTCGTTCAATAAAACGCGGGTGACTCAGAACAGGGAGGTGGCATTCCTCCCTGCTCAGAACATATACATCTGACATACATATACATATAACAACCCTAAGAATACAATTGTTGAGTGTTATTAAACAGAACCATGTGTCTCTTTCATTGTTCCCTAACATGATTTCGAATCAAACTGTGTTTAAACGCTGGGTTTTTCTGCATTACAATCGATTGCAAGTCATTCTACTAAAATCTCCACTTTTTCTTTTCAGTAGTGTCATTTTCTGTTGAAAGAGATCATGCCAGAAGTATCGTCAGTAGGTCTAAACCACCTATACCCATTACTGGGCACTAAGTAATCTGACAAATTGAAGTATTCCAAACTAACGTGAACATGCGTGTTCTCTCTGCAATCTTGTTTCGCCCGTGGCAGAAATCACCAGTCCATTACAGCGTCAAACTCATAATTGTAACGTCTCTATAGCGTAAAGTTACATCTGTAAAATCTTACCCTGGCAGTAACACATCTACTTTTTTTAGCACTTTTTTTTTTGGAAAAATGACCTATATTCCTCCCTGGCCTAAAAATCAAAAAGTTTCTTGCCTAAGGCGTTACAAGGACATTTGAAATATCTAACAGAATCATTCAGACATGTCTCAGATGGTTGGATGGTAAATTAAAGATATTGCAAATGTGAAATGAACGTTATTACCAAGGTTTGAATTTCCAGTAAATATTTGCCTCTCTTTTCTAGGGCATCCTAGGTTTTTCAATCAACTTTCTACCGGATTAGACATAGTATCTCTGGCAGGTCACTGGGTGACGACTACCGCTAATACGAACATGTAAGTATATATGATAGTGATGATAAGATGACTTTCATCTTATTTAAAATGATCTTTGTAAATTTTCTAGAATCAGAACTTTCATGTATATGAAAATATGATAAGCCTAGTAAGACTGTATGAGTGTACATATGTTATTAGTGTGTTGTGTGTTGTTCTTATTACGGATGCACAATCTGTTTATGTTACATAAATTTTTATATTTAACGCTTTTGTTCCAGAGACCAGTCTTACTCTTATTTGGTTTCTTGCTGCTTCCTGATTGAATAAAACTGATTGAATAAAAGGTGTTTTGTTTTCGAAATAGTCATGAACAGTACACAATGAAATCATGTTAGAAATGGAATTATTTATGGTCGTTCATGTAATGCTGGCATGCAGTTTATATTTGATTTCAGGCGACAGCTATCTTCAATGTGTTTTTATCTTTGACCCGTTTTAAGACCATCCAATATTTCTACATTTGTATCTGCATTCAGGTTCACTTATGAAATTGCTCCAGTTTTTACTTTGGTGGAGAAGGCAACTCTAAAGAAAATGAGAGAACTGATTGGATACACTGACGGAGATGGTATATTTTGCCCTGGTAAACGAATGGAAATCTTATTTTTGCTAGGATCTAATTCAATAGAAAAAAGAAATTGTAATCCATGTTCTTGAACCTAAAAATAGAGATTTAAGTCGTTAAAGTCTCTCTGCATGTTCATGAAAAATCAAAAGCTATGTTCGTCTTGAGACAGACCAGAGGCATACAGTTTAGTTCCATTATCCATCGCCAAATCAAAGTAGTATGGTTTAACAATTAAGGTCACGATTAACACGTGTGTGGTCGAAAAATGCAAACCGAGGCAAGAAAAAAGTGCCCGTTTATTCCCTAAGCCGCTCAAGAGTGCTACTTTGAAAACAAACGGTTTCCTTCTCTCGAATGGAGTCCCTCCACTGTTGTTGCCGGGCAGTTTTGAAAGCCTTTTAAGAATAGTACGTCTGATTATCTCCGGTTATAGACCAAATTTCAACTAATAGGCCTGTATTTTAAACTTATCTTTTACTTACACCAACTGGTGACCAAAAGAGTAATAAATAGGCAATGATCCTTTTATGTTATTTTTGTTTACTTTCACAATTTTTCAGGTGGTGCGATATCTAACCTATACGCCGTCTTAACTGCTCGACACAAACATGTCCCGTCCTGTAAGAGAAGAGGTTTAAATAATCTCCCGACGCTGGTTATGTTTACGTCAGAGCACGTGAGTACTGACGTCACTCGTAAAATCTGGGAAAGGAACGACATCGTTAGGAAATTTCAAGTTGGCAGCTATGTTGACAAATAAATGCCATTAAAGAGTAATAGATACATCGGCTGATAGGACAAATATGATGCTAGTGAACGTCACTGGTGTATTTAGCATTTACATGAACCTCAAAGCAGTGCAAAATATTGAGGGCATCCCAGTTGTGCGTTGGTCTTCGCGCCCGTTGAGACCGTCTTTCCCTCTTCTCTGCACCACTGGTGAAAATACGTTTCATTTTCTGTGTTAGTGTGATAATGAATTCATCAGAGCGGACACAGACTGCGAGCAGATAATCACGTCTAATCATATGTACAGTGCTCATGATCTGATCACGTTCTCGTCGACATTCATAGTCAGACGGCAGGCAAGAAATTAAGTCTGCCCATAGATTTTTGCACGTGATCTGGTCACGAGATCGCCATAAGATCATAATTTACCGGGGAGCATGTAATCGAGTATGCTCATGTTGACATTTTGCTGATCTGATCACATGCTCTCCATTATACATCTTGGTCTTACAACGGTATCAGACAGCACAGTATGTCTTCTGGATCCGAGCTTTGTAAATGGGAATTATTTAGATTTAATTTCTTTCGATGAGAAAGATCGTCCTGACGTGCTGGAAGTGGCATTCTTAAGCGCGGGTCACACTACAGCGATTTCGGATCGGATTACGGTCCGATTTTTTTGAGTTTTAGTTAGAAACTTCTCCATCTCTGGTCGGAGGGAACCAAAACTTTGCCAACCTATGAATATTTGATTTGTATCACATGACTTTGAAAAAGAAATGTATACTAATTATTTCGTGACGTCACATCGACAGACAGATTTTATCGGACACGCGTAGTCCGATAAAAGTTTTTTGTCGATGTGACGTCACGAAATAATTAGGTTACATACCATTTACATAGTCCTCTAATACAAACAAAATATTTACACAGGTTGGCAAATTTTTGGTTCCCTCCGACCAGAGATGGAGAAGATTCTAACTAAAACTCAAAAAATCGGACCGTAATCATGATCCGAAATCGCTGTAGTGTGACCCGCGCCTTACTATAGTTAATTAATTGTTCACATTGTTCATATGTTGCTTAGAGAAAAATAAATACCATGGCACTATGTAAAATAACAAAAAGCTCCTCCAAAATGATTCCATTTTTTGCTATCTAAAATCTACACTCTCAAACTTGAGCTATTAAATTGTTTCAAAACATTAAATAATATGCGAGAGAGAATATGTATGCATACGAAAATTTACCGCGTGGGCACATGTCAGTTTATACCTAACAACATTTTTGTCAATTACACAATGATTGCACTACTCCGTAAGTTGCATTTGAACCAGTCTAGTTAGATTGATTTAGACGTTAAGAGCCGCCGAAATTTTGCCATAATATTACTTCCACAAAAATGAAAGACGTTTAAAGATGGTATTCCTCACAGGAATGTAAAATCTTTCAAGGAGGGTCTCCGAAATGAAACCTGACGCGAAAATTTGTGATACTACTTAAAGTGACCTCAGCTGTCTATGGCGTGGCATATATGTCACGGTTGTTTTTGTTCTAAAGCCAACTACAGTCTTTCAATAAGGATGATTAAAGCTCTCTGTGAAATGAAATTGCCGAGCCGTCGTTGCTCTGCCATTTAAACAAACTGCAAATGACAGAAGCCATGAAAAGTTGTTTACCAAAAAGGAAAAAAATGCTGGTTCAGATCTTAATCAAATGCAAGAGAAAATTTTACGAAATCTTTCTTCTTCCGCGTTTTTAATATCCCCTCGACGTTTGGGTTATTGTCGTACAATCTCTCTGAAACTGTCAGGAAAAAAACATAACATGGCCATATTTTCTTCTTGAAAAATAATGAAAGAATTTATCTATTTTGAGAAGGTTGTTAGAATGACGGCTGGCTGTGACAGAAATGTACTATCGCCAATGTAAGTGGTATGATCCGCCATGGTATGTAAATCATTACATAAATTCAGTCCTTGTCAACTTGAGGTTTCTTCCTCGCGGATTACAATGATGAAAAAAACGATTATCATTATTCAAAGCCACATTGCTTTTTATGACTAGTGGTTTTATTCGAGACAAAACGAAAAATAAACTCACGGTTGCATGGTTGGAACTTTTTTCGGCTATGCATTGGCCATGACAGGTTCACAAGTATGGGCTAACTTATATACAATTGTTTAGCCTGTATTCGACGTTTGTCTGACAAAACGACGACTTTTTGGCATACAGTTATGCACTGTATAGGTTAGAGGTAAATTGCCACTTCACCAAAAGTACTTACTCAATGGTTATGTGTGGTTGGGCTGTACGATGAAGCGAGACTGTAGCCATCTCGAATAGGCATTCAGAGGAGATCCCCTCTAAATTTTGATAGAACACTTTTTATAATCAAATCTATATGATTGCGACAACGCAACCCTATCGTGGATCCACGTAAATGCCCTCAACAAAAACTTCGAGCCCCAAGCTAAATACTGTAACCCTCCAAAATTGACAAATTAGCTACGGGTCTGAGATGAAGCCTCGTGGAACGAGGTACCAGGTAGACTGGGCTGTAGGTTATTAGCACTGTTATCTCAGATTCAATGTCTTTAACATGCAAAGTGGTTCGCAGAGAACTGCCGAAGAGGTGGACGGATATAGATACTTATCAGGCAGCTGAAAGGTACAGATTTTCGGATTAATTCTCCAGTCAAAAAGAAATAAAAATAAAAAATAAAACTATGCACCCATGAATAATGGTTTTGACCAAACATTTTGCTATTTGTTGGGAAAATATACAATTTAAAAACAAACAGTCATAAAAACATTAATTATTCAAATGATATATTATTTTCATTAAACAAGGGCAACACTGAGTCTCATAGGATGAAATAAAAGTTGTTTAAAATGAGATATTTTTACATTGTTAACATACCGTTATTTTTTAATATATATTTTTTTTTATAAATCCCTTTATTTCAGAGTCATTTCTCATTACGTCGAGCGGCAGCAATATCAGGTATAGGAACAGACAATGTTGTTTTCATAAACACAGATGAAAGGTACTTATCTTCGGTTTTTATACTTCTTTAGATTACAAAGGTAAAATCTTACTTCCATTGCAAGTTTTACGGTACAGTTTTGCTCTCTTCCCGTTTCTTCTCGTGAGAGAAAGTTTGGGTATTATGTTAATATGTATGGTTGCTGTTATGACAATTCTGACAGTCTGAGGCCTAACCTGCCTACGTTGAAATGGCAATCATTTTTGTAGCGATTCTTCGTAGTTTTCAGTCAACAACTATGTTTGTTAAACTTTTCCACAGCATATCGGATCGATCCATGAAGTGAAAGAAAAAATCAGCTTCAATTTTTTATATTCCAGTTATGTCCATTTCAAACATTAACGTATCAGAAAATTGTTAATAAGTCGTGAAATACATCATTTTCACTCTGCTTTCTTTACGTTATGTGTCGTATGATTAATGGATATCGCTTTGACTACTTTAATTTCATTGTGGAGTATTTTTCTGTAATTTTACATCTTAATGATTTTATTTACAGGGGAAAAATTATTCTAGAAGACTTGGAAAACAAAGTACAACAAGCAATAGCTCGGGTTAGTTCCAAACTCATTTTTATCCAGTGTTATTAAAGTTATTAAAAAAATTGTGTAAAAGTCTGAGAATGGTGTTGCAACTTTAGACAATATTCTTTCTTCAAATTCATTCATTCTAATAAAACAGAGAAAAAAAGGTGGAGATGAATTTTTCAGAAAATTGCTTTTGAGCATAAAGATTCCTGAACTATGCTGCACTTTGGAGAAGATCACGTACTTACCTGAATGCACTCTTTACGCAAGGAAGAAAACAGCGTGCGCAAAGAATATGTCACTACAAAATTTAGGTAGAAGAAAGCTTTTGTGTCAGTCAGTGTATACCTTAGCGATATTTTATTTTCTTACTGCATGGTTCACATGCCAACAGATATTTCTGTCTTTTCTTTTTCTGTAGGGTGATAAGCCCTTCTTCGTTAGTGCTACTGCAGGATCTACGGTAGTCGGGGCGTACGATCCCCTAAACGGTATAGCAGACATTTGTGAAAAATACGGCTTGTGGTTTCATGTTGACGTAAGTATTCTTTTTATGTGGACAGTTAGCTATTATGAGTAGGTTAAACCCACGTATTATATTGTCGGCCATCGCACCCAAACCGCGAAAGAAGCCACAAGAAGCGATTCGTAGCTTCACAAAGCCAAATGCAACCTAAGCGAAACCAAATTTAGCATACGCGTAGTATAATAAAATTTAGCCTACTCGAGGATTAGCTCTAGACAACACCAAGTTACACAGCTACGAGTAATGCTTAAGTTTAATTGGCGTATATATGCTATATTTGACCTTACGTATGCTACCTTTGGCTACGTGTGTACTAAATTTGGCTTTGTAGAGGTTGATTTTGGCTTCATGTAAGCTGTGCTGAAATAGCTTCGTGTTAGTTATATCTGTCTTCGTGAAGCTACAACTCGCTTCGCGAAGGTTCTGTAGCGGTATGGGTGCGATGGCCAACCATAAACATTTGGGAACCCTACACGTGGAAAAACGCAATGCTCATAACAACTTCGTCGGCACGCAAAGGAAAAATACAAGGAACCTGCTAAGTCGGCCGTGGTTTTCCACTGCAACGAAGTAAAAATAACTTCAATCCTACGCCTGAAGTATTGCAATATCCTGCCAATCAACTGCGAAAGGGTGCATTAGCTGTGTTCACCTTTTTCATCATACGAATCCACGAGCTTCAGAAAAACTAGATGTCATGTTATCACATTTTGAAGCTCATTTTGACAAA